>OZ024720.1:66952415-69352415 GCA_964016875.1 Fallopia convolvulus
TTCATTAAGCATAACAGCTCAAAATCACCTTCAGATGTAACCGTCGACGTGCCCATGATAATCCTAAAGCTTCTTATATATACTATATATTCTTTTCTTTGCGTGGAACCCATTACAATATAGATTGCATGTCACATGAGCCTGCATATATGCACTTCAAAACTTGTAAACCTCAATTCTGAATGTTCCTTTCTTACCCAACACATCTCTATGTACAACTTTATTTTGATTAATTCTTTACATTATATACACATAGCCAAAATGAATTTCAAATTTCAAATAGCTAGCTAGTACCAATTAATTCAGATTGATTGAATTATTAGAGTAAAAATGGAGAGCATCAACATCAACATGGCATTGATTGAAAAAGTAGTAGTTGTAGCAATTTGTCTAGGTATATCATACATGATAGTCAAACACATTTGCACTTACTTGAAGATTGACAAGGACCCTCTCACTGTGCTTGTCACAGCTGCTGCAGGTATTGGAAATTAGTTATTATCAACTTTCAATTGGATTGCTACGTACCATGCATATATGTGTAAATAAATTATCAGCTCGGTAGGTAAGTTTTGATTTAAAATGGGCATTGAATATATATGTAGGAGAAATCGGGTATGCGTTGGTACCCATGATTGCTCAAGGAGCAATGCTGGGTAAAGATCAACCTGTGATTCTACACCTCCTTGACACTGATGAAGCATCACAAGGACTCAAGGCTGTCCAAATGGAACTACTCGACTCTGCGTTTCCTCTTCTGCAAGGTCGGCCTACGTACATTTCGTTTGAATATATATGTTGTATAGGGATGGTGAGTGTTAGAATTGGTTAAGGAACTATCTTTTAGGATAGTTCCTTGCGCGAACAAACAAAGCAAATAACAATAGTACCTAACACGTTTCGTTACAGAGAAAACCCGACAAAATTGATGATAGAGAGAAAACATTTGTTTCAATTTGGTCAAGCTATTTAGAACATCTATTCTATTTGTTCAAGATCAAATTAAATTTGTTTCAATTTGGTCCGTGCACAACATTCGAAATAAATCTATATGATCATATATTTTACGCAGGTGTTATTGCCACAACGGATGTGGTTGAGGCTTGTAAGGGTGTTGAGATTGCTATCATGCTTCATGAGTTCCCAATGGAGGAAGGGATGGAAAGAAAGGAAGTCATCGCCAAGAATGTGCTATTGTACAAGGCTTATGCTTCTGCACTCGACAAACATGCTGCCGACGATTGTAAGGCAAGTTTAATTTCCATTAGTTCACCTCTCTTCCACTGTCCTTTTTCATATCAACTACAACAACATCTACACAGTATAGTCTCGCTTTTGCAGGATCTTTGGGGTCATATGTACACAATATACAATATTTAGTGCCTACCAGTTAATTCATGTTTTGCTTGTGTGCTATGAATCTTAATTAATCTCATAGTTAACATACATGATTTAGGTAGTGGTAGCTGCAAAGCCAGCAAACACAAATGCCCTAATCTTGAAGGACAATGCTCCTTCAATTCAAGCAAAAAACATCACTTGTGTCACCCGGCTTGATCATAACCGAGTTCTGGCCCAGATCTCCGAGAAGCTTGGTGTTCATGTTAGTGGAGTGAAGAATGTCGTCGTATGGGGAAATCAGAGTACTTCAACTCAATACTTGGATGCAAATCACGTGGTTGTGGAAACTAACAACGTCCAAAGGCCCGTTCTAGAGCTCTTGGGTAGTGATGACCAGTGGTAAGTGCTTGAAACTATATATATATGTGTAAATCAATCAACACTAACTTATCTAATTAATGTTGGCGTCGTTGCATGTATTATTTTGTGTAGGATAGACGGGGAGTTGATGAGTGTAGTGCAACAACGCAGCGCAGCTGTGATCAAGGCAGGAAAGCGTCCGAGTGCATTCTCAACTGCCAAGGCGATATGCGATCATGTACACGATTGGATTCATGCAACTCCAAGGGTATGTATATACATTAATCAATTCCATCGAGACTCAAGAGCACTGTTCTAAACATCCTGTATGGGTTCTGTCTAGGCCCAACCCACCTATCTGTCCATCCCGTTTAGGCACCCATCTAGGACCGCCTAGGCAACTGTTTTGCGCTAGGCGATCCCTCTTTGTCCAAGATTTGCCGAACGTTTTTCAGAACATTGCTCGAGAGAGTACCTACTAATACTTAATTGGTCGGATTGTACATGTAGGGAACGTGGGTTTCGATGGGAGTGTGTTCTGATGGGTCTTATGGTATTGAGTCGGGTCTCTTCTACTCTTTCCCCGTTACTTGTCACAATGGAGAGTGGTCTATTGTTCAAGGTATGTATAATAATTTGTTACTCTTAAATTAATGCATGTCCATTAAGTTTTATCTTGTAAGTCTTATACTACTAGCTAGGATTGCATATCTAGCTTTAAGTTAGCAATGTCGCATGTCGAGAGAGCTTAAATGTTTTGTGTGTTTCAGGGCTGAAAATTAACGAGTCATCGAGAAGAAAAATGGATGAGACGATGAAAGAGCTTGCTCAAGAACGGGAACTTGCATATGAATGTTTGACAAACCCAATGATAGATTGTAGAATGATGTGAGCATGAGCCAACAAATCGGAGCTAAGATGAGGAAGTCGTGGGACTTGACAAATACGCGTTGTGCTTATTGTGTGTGTGGGTGTTTACCTGGCCGTGTTATGATTTTTATTTCCCTTTCATATAAATAAACTATGTTGTCTTTCTTTTCTGCTAAGAGTGGGCTTATGAATCTCAATATACGCAAGTTAATCTCTGAGCCATGTCGTTACGTACTAGCTAGATATATATAAGTTCAAAGATGCATCAAATGTCCATAAAATTAAACTCCATTAGTCACATATATACTTACTAGCTGGATCAAACATACGTTATGGTTATCAATCCGCATTGACGTCGACATGATCCTCGTCCTGTTGATGATCTTGACTGGGACGAGGCTCGTCTTGGAGAAAGCCTGCGGGTGGAGCCAAGAGGCGGTTGAAGTAAACCCCAATAGAAGTGACGACATCGCCATTGTGTGTCCCAAAGAATCCACCAAACTGATTCAATCCGCCAAAGTTGAAGCTTTTGAAACTCCTACAAGAGTATAGAGCAAGTGTCATCTCTGCCTCAAATATCTCATACGTTTTTTAAGTTGGTATGTATGCTTAGCTTTACAATGCAGCGCCAATCATCATTACAGACTCCGTTCACTTCTGTGATGCGCTCGTTCGAGCTTTGAAATGTGATCTGCAGAGCTCATTAGTTAGTTAGTTAGTTCATTTAATCCACAAAGGAATCAAACAAAACCATCCAAGGATGAAATTATAACCGTGTTAAACGTAGGGCTTCTGCTGAAGTCTTGGCGTCCTAGGACCTCTGAAGTGTGAAGGCGGCCATTTTTCAGATACTGGAACTGAAGAGAGTGAATGAATTGAGGTCCGTATGCGACGATGATCTGAACAATCTGAGCTAGGCCCTTGTGATCCCATTTATGTTTGGATCCATACCCAATTGGTCCCAGCTTCACACTGTCCATAGCAATTTGTTCCTCTGTACAAAAATGGCTCGTCTGCCAATAGTATGACATCAAATTTTAACAATTACATACATAGATATATGATGCAATTAATTTGTGATTAAGAAATCTAAGATTGAAGACACATTAACTAATGAAAGAGAGAGAGTTGGGGAAACAGAACTGGAAACTCTATGCTAGCTCCAGCACCCTTCAAATTGAAGGATGGGAAACACACATCACTTAGACACTTGCCAATAAGTACACAGAGAGTTGCAATAATCAAGATTAAAAAGAGTTCATCAGCACAAAGTTGCTGAGTTACTATATCTATCCAATATATATGCACTGACAACAGGGTAATGCTAGCTGGTGAGTGGTGAAAGTACACTACTGAAGTGAGGTCTTTGATCATGCTGGGAATTAGACAAAATCATCCAAATACCATAGGAAATCTAGCCCACATGGCTTAAAGGTCCGAATGCAATTTATTATCAACAAAATTAGTAAATAAAGAGTGTGGGAAACACCAGTTACAGCTCAATACAACCAGAAATGTAGGATCAAAATATCTTAGCAACTCAAGAATGCGAATTTGCAGGTGCTTTACTTTTGGCATTGTATGTTTTCTGACTTAATTCTGTATAGATATAGACTAAACTACATAGCATGGAACAGGCTTGTTTAAATGCAAGCTAGTACAATGAAAATACTTGTTGCATAAAGAAATGTGATAAGACTTTTGGTAATCACTTGGTGCCATTCCTGTAACTATGAAGTCGGAAACAGATCGAAAGGATTAAAGAAGATACGTTTGGAGCGATTAGGTGTTTACGGCGCTCTCTCTCCTCCTCGTGAGCCCTCAAAAGCGATTTGAGCTTCTCCCCGCTATCAGGCATCCTCGAACTAAACCTTGCCACATCAGCGGCCAATCGTCGAATTTTCTCTTTGAGGTCTTTGTCCGATATGCGCTCAAGTCCCCCCACCGTCGTCGTCGTCGTCGCCATATGAGATCGCTCAGAAGGATCGCCGGCGCCGTTGGAGTCTTTCAACAGACTATCGATATCGATGTCGCGTGGCCTCTTGATTCTGCAGACCCTCAGGCTCCCTTCTACATCCTCCATGGTGATCAATTTAATCTCTTCGCACCAATCGGAGGCGTACACGGTACACCGTACACCAGTAGTGAAACTGTTCAACTGTTAAAACTGTTATATAATACGTAGAGTTCAAAGAGAAGAAACCCTAAAAACAACCTTTTTAAATACAAAAGAAATACTCCCTCCTTAGGGACAAACATTAAGGGACGGAAGGAGTAGTTTTTTCGAATACTTACCGTTCTAACCCGTCTTTGAACGCTCTCTTTTTGCCCTGACCCTGCCACCCAAGAATACGGTTATTTTCCGTTGAGGCATACAGTTTCTCACCAAAAACACCAAGATAATCGTCGGTTCTTTTGCTATCTTATTCCTGATTTAGCCACCATGGCTTCCTCCCCAACCGTGGGGGTCACCACGGGAAATTCTGGCATGGATCTTGATCCATCTGCTGCCACTAATCCGAAATCTCCAGTGATTTCGACTCACCCTACTGTTGTTCAGGGTTCTCATCCGTCTGCTGGCATGGACATTGATCTGACCGCCAACACTACTGCGAAACCTACTGTGATTTCAAAGAACTCTACTGTTGAACAGAGTTCTAATTCAACTCCAACGGCTGCACTAACAACTACTGACTTCCCTACTTTAGGCACCGTTCCGGCATCAACCAAATCTTATCGATATTCTATGGTGAATAGGACTCGAACAGTTTCCAAGGGAGCACCGTCGTTCTCGACTTTGGATGATCGCCCTGAACTCTATGATACTGATGATGACGAACCACCTGAAGATGATGATCCATCTTGCCCCACAATCACTCTAACTGTTGAAGAGAAGAGAGCTTTCCGTAGGCCTTGGGCGCATGCTTTAATTCTCCGCACTCTTGACAAGAGCCCGGGATATATGCAACTGCGTCGCCGACTGCAACAAAAGTGGATGCCCAAAGGAAGCTTCAGTTTAATTGACATTGGACATGACTATTATGTGGTCCGCTTTTCTAATGATGATGACTACCATCATGTCATGACTCAGGGTCCATGGATGCTTGGCGACAATTATATTCTGCTCCGCCGATGGGTCCCAAACTTTTGCCCGAGCAAAGATGAAATCAAAGTATTTACTGCGTGGGTACAAATTCCGGGTCTCAGTCTTGAATACTTCAATGATCGTTTCATTAACATGATAGGAAAGCGAATCGGTAAGATCATTCGGGTTGATGAGACGACGCAAAAAGTTAACCGTGGCCAGTTTGTGAGAATGAGTGTTGAAATTGATCTCTCACAACCCCTTCTCTCAAGCTTTCGTTTTGGTGGTATCAACTGGAGAATCCAATACGAAGGTATACGTATGATTTGTTTTAATTGTGGAAAAATTGGCCACTATCTCCCTAATTGCCCACTTAATGATCCTAACCACAAAGACCCTGAAGCAGAACCATCACACGCAATTGAGAAACCATCACCTTCTACAAATTCAAATGATAATACTGCTGGTTTTGGTCCCTGGATGAAAGTCACTCGGTCTCAACGAAAGAAGAATGATAAAGCTCAACCTTCTGCATCCAATCAGCACACAAAACCACCAAGTGAAAATCCTGTTCCATCAGGTTCCAGATTCTCGGCTTTATCGACTGAAGAGGATCATCAACCGGCTCCAAAAGTGCCAGTCATTTCTGGATCAAAAGATAAGCAAGTCCAACTTCCTACTGAAACTGGAGTTCCTGTTACAAGCTCTTTTGGGCCCAAATCCAAGAATGATAGTAGGAAAGACTTGCTATCCAAAAAAAGAGATAAAAAGATCCTAAAAGAAAAAAGTATTAGCCTTTCTTCTAAATCCAAGGGATTTTCTCCATCTACAACAAAGATTGTATCTGAAGAGATTCTTGCTCAATCAAAATCTCAACTTCCCACGTTTTCCAAGAAGCAAAAAACGACCTTCCATGACCATCCCACGCCCCCCACATGCCCAGAGAAGTTACCTGCTGCACAAAATTGTCCGAACTCTTCTGAGTTTGCAGTTTTCATTCCTCCACCTTCAACAACTGGACTAGAATTGGTTCATTATGTCAAGGGAGATGGCTCAACCTCAATTATCACTTCCACAACCCCTTGTCCAAATTTTAGCCGTCAAGAACCCCCAAAGTATACTGCTTCCGAGCCACCGGATAACTCCAATACTAGCCAAAGCTCCAAAGTTGGCGAACAAGATGTTGGTGGACCTCATTCCAATTGTTCGGAATCCACCGGATCTGCTTTGCAAGTTCACGCTGCCCCGGGCTCTGTCTGATGCCCTTTCTCGGTTTGAAGAAGCCGCACAGTTTATTGTTGCCCAAAGACCTGGAATTGATATCCCTTTGTTTGGTGGACCTCTTCATTCTTGGTTATCTATGTCTGAGATAAATTTCCTTGTTTGGAACACTCGCGGTGCGGGGAGTTCCCATTTCCTTTGTACTTTACGAGAACTCCTACGACATCATAATCCTAAAGTTCTGGCTTTAGTGGAACCTCGGATTAGTGGTGTACGTGCAGATGAAGTATGTAGACTGATTGGTTTTGATGGAATCAGACGTGTTGAAGCTGAAGGTTTCTCAGGTGGAATTTGGTTGCTTTGGCGTACATCGGAGGTTATTGTGACACCGATTTCCATGCATCCACAACATCTTACTGTTGAAATTGCCCTTCGCGGAGAAGAGGCTTGGATCCTTTCTGCTATTTATGCTAGTCCAAATCCGACACGACGTCTGGCTTTATGGAATGTATTAAAAGAATTTGCTTTAACAAATAGACGCCCATGGTTATTAGTTGGTGATTTCAACGCCACCAGAGGTGCTCATGAAAGAACAGAAGCATCTGAATCTACTCAAAGGGCCTCTCAAACTTTTGATTCATGGATCACTCGAACTGGACTCATTGATATTGGATTCACGGGTCCACGGTTTACATGGTTTCAAGGAGCCAATTGGACAACTCATTCTGCTGCGAGACTTGACCGCGGTCTCTGTAACGATGCTTGGCAATCCCGTTTTCCGGAAGCCACTATTCGGCACCTCTCTACGCCACATTCTGATCATCTCCCCCTTCTTTTAAAATTTACCAACTCTGTCTTCACACCGTCAAGCTCTCGTCCTTTCCGTTTCCAAGCAGCTTGGATGATGCATCAGGAATTCAAATCGTTCTTACGTTCATCGTGGAAATCTGATCTTGATTTACCTTCCTCTCTGCGCTCTCTTCGTGATGATCTCCATGAATGGAATAAATCAGTTTTTGGCCATATAGCTCAGCGGAAAAGACGTCTTTGGGGTCGGTTAGAAGGCATCCGAACTACCCTTTCCGAGCGACCTTCACGAGGTCTCTTCTACTTGGCAAAAAAATTACGCCGAGAATTGGAGATGGTTATGGAGCAGGAACAAGTTCTTTGGTTCCAAAAATCAAGAGCCCAATTTTATGTTGATGGTGATCGAAACACTCGATTCTTTCACCTTTCAACAATTATACGCCGAAAAGCAAACAGAATTGAGTCTCTTCAAAGACAGGATGATTCATGGACTGACGACACGGAGGAAATTAAAGATATGATTGTCTCCTTTTTCAGCTCTCTGTACACTGCTGAGGTTGAAACTGAAATGGATGTTTTAAGTCATCTTCTTTTTCCGAGTCTAGACAATTCAGATATTGAGTTGCTTGCACAGCCTTTCTCGAGCTCTGAAGTTTGGGATGCTGTCCGATTAATGGGATCTTATAAAGCCCCAGGGCCGGATGGATTCCCGGCCATTTTTTATCAAAAGAATTGGGACATTGTGGGTGCACAAGTAATGTCAACGGTCCTGAAATTGGTGAATGAAAATGAACTACAACCTGGGTTGGCAGATGCTTTGTTGGTCTTAATCCCTAAAATTGATAGACCGAGTAAACCGGCACAATTCAGGCCAATTGCACTCCTTAATGTGGTTTTTAAGATAGCCACAAAAATGATTGTTCATAGGCTGAAATCAGTTTTGCCCAAGTTAATTTCTCCTTCACAAACAAGTTTCATCCCGGGTCGACAAATCTTGGACAATGTTGTCATCGTTCATGAGGCCATACATTCAATGACGACACGTACCCGAACTGTTAAAGGCATGTTGCTAAAAATTGATCTTGAAAAATCCTATGACCGGGTTCGTTGGGATTTTCTACGTCACACTTTGAACGATGCTCATCTACCTAGTCAGTTGGTCCATATCATCATGAAATCTCAGATGACAGGCCGTATGGAACCTCTTTTGAACGGCGTCTCGGCGGGTACTTTCATGCCATCACGTGGTGTTCGGCAAGGTGATCCTCTATCGCCTTATTTATTTGTTTTATGCATGGAAAGACTCTCTCAGATTATTCAAGCTAGTGTTTCGTCTGGTCTTTGGCACCCAATTCAGATTGGTGGCGTCTCTCTATCCCATTTATTCTTTGCCGATGACCTAATACTGTTTGCTGAAGCATCTACTCAACAAGCTTCCGTTATTCGTAATTGCCTCGATCTGTTTTGCTCTCTGTCTGGTTCTAAAGTTAGCTTAGCTAAAAGCTCAGTTTTCTTTTCAAAAGGACTCCCTGATCATTTATGCCAAGAAGTTAGTGCTCATTTGGAAATGCCCATTATCGATGACTTGGGCACTTATTTGGGAACACCCACTTTAACGGGACGAATGACCAATGATAAATATCATTATCTTGTCGATAAGGTTTCGTCTCGTTTAAATGGTTGGCAAGCACGAACTCTTTCAATGGCCGATCAGGTTACATTAGCAAAATCAGTCCTTCAGAGTCTTCCGGTTTATGTGATGCAGTCCTCTTTTTTGCCACGAGAAATTTGTGATGATATTGATAAGAAAATCAGAGACTTTGTATGGGGCGATACTTCAGGCCATCGTAAAATGCATTTACTTTCATGGGATAGCCTCACTAAACCATTAACAGCGGGGGGTCTTGGGCTGCGTACAATGAGACATACCAATGAAGCTCTACTTGCTAAGTTGGGGTGGCGGATTCTGCAAAATCCTGATTCGCTTTGGGCTCGTGTAATCAGAGGAAAATACTGTCAGAATCAATGTTCTACATCTATGTTCAGATATAGTACTGGTTCGTCCCACATGTGGAAAGGAATTTGCTCCGGCTCATCTCTACTTGTTCAAGGCGTTCGTCATTCAGTTGGTAATGGCCGATCTACAAAGTTTTGGCTACAACCTTGGAATACTGAATACCCATTGATTGATCTTACGATCGTTGATGTAATATCCGCTAAATTCTAAATAAAATAAAATAGATATTATCCCAATAATTTTTTTTTCTCTAAAATAGAGATTTTAACAAACTTTATAATTTCATATTATATTATGAAAGGTTACAAAATTTACTACAATGACAATTAAGAAGTTAATTAAATATATTATGCAAGTCGGAAATCTATTTAAATATTTTCTCTTAAAAAGAGAGTTTAATTATTTGTATAATTGTCTCAATAAAATATAAAAGTATTATAAATGTAATATCCACAATATTCCAAGACTTTAAATCCAATATAATATAATTTTATAATTTTTTCTCTTATAAAGGAGAATTTTTAAGTATATTTTATATACAACCCTTTTTCTCTTTAAAAAGAGATTCGTACGTAAATTAAAATTAAATAAATTGCAAGAAGGCATTATAAGGGTTATGAATAAATAAAAGCATTTAAATAAAAATAATGCTTCATAATTTCGGTTTTAGTAAATAAAAAGAGGTACAACAAGCTAGTAAAAATACAATGAAAATTCAATAAATAAAAAATGCAAGAGCCGGGACTTGAACCCGAGACCTCTTGCAATCCCGTCTCACACGCCCCTCCCTCTTTCCGCTAGACCAATGTAACTTAACTACTCATAATCCCCCCTCTTTTAATAAAATACTCTACTATTCTTGTTCTTCCCCAAACAAGTCAATTGTCTGATATTGACGTACATCAGTGCCTTTGAAATTGACCTCCCAATCCTCTTTGTTGCTTCAATTGACCACCAAAACAAGTTGCATCACCCTTTGTCATCATCAAACAAGCACAAAACTAACCAATCCCCATAGATCTCCTTCTCCATGAGAGGTCCATCCATAGAGGTGTGGATCCATGGAGGGTTCAATTTTCACTATAAATAGGTCCGAATTTCTCCATAGAAGACTCACAAAATACTCTAATCTTCTTCCTCTTGCAAAGCTCACTTCTTTTAAGCCAAATTTCAACCCAAATCAATTTTCTTTACATGCTGAATTTTTTTTCTCAAACACCATTAAAACCCTAGTTCTTCACTGGGCCACCACCGGACCACCTTGGGCCGCCCCACCTGAGCCGTGCGCCACCACTGGAGGGTCGTCGGACCACCAGGCCGCCCCGGAGCCCCGCCCACTGGTGCATCGCACCTGCCTCCTTCTTCCTCTGCTGCGTTTTTCTTTCAGAGCGTACAACCTGTAGAAGAAGGTCTATCTCTAAATTATTTTTATTAATTTGTTTTAAGCCTTTTTAAGTAGATATTTTATTATTAGAATCTTTTAAAATCAGCATAAGATTTAAGTTGTTAGAAAAAAAATTAGAAATTTTTATTTTATTACTTTCCTTATTGATTAAAAGAGAATAAAACTAACATGCTTTATAGAATATCTAAAGAGAAATATTTTAGTAAGTACTAAATAAATTCCAATAAATTGTAGAATCATAAAGATAACTTTTTAACATGAAATTCGGATTTTAAAAAAAATAATATTAGCTTAGTCATATTTTTCTTCTATTATAAAAGAAATAGTCTAAAATAAGAGAGGTTTAATAAAATAAGACTATATTAATAGAAAAAATACTTGCTTTTCTTTCAAATTCATATTATAACCTTGGAAATAATATGGATAAGATATTCTTATCATAAGATAAATTTTATATGATTAAGTTGAAAACTAAAAAGATATATCAAATAATTTGTATGTACTTTTATGTAGAGAAATATATTATAATAAAGTCATGGGATTAAATTATGAGATTCATATAAATAAGAAGTATAATATAAATAATATGATTACCCTATTTGGAATTTATTATATAAATATAAAGGTCTAAGTTGTTAGAAAAGATATGTTAAAGATATTATGAATAATTATAGGTATAATAAATAGTTGCATGCTCTTATTTTACAAAATAATGTTCTAGACATGAGATTTATTAAATAAAAATAATAGAATATGATAAGAGTATTTTATATATATAATTAATGTCATAAGATATTGAGCATGCTAGTTTTCTTAAAAGAAATATTATGTAAAAGATATAAGTGATAGGAAAAGATATACTAGATATACTATTAGTACTATCTTAGATTTAAATAAGTGGTATCCTCTTAATTATAAAATAAAATTCTAAGACATGGTGACATCATTTAATTAAATAAGAAAATTTTATTATCATATCACTTTTATGGAAAAACATATTATATAAACTTGACTAGAATGTCCTATATATGGAAAGTACTAGAAAAAGACATCTACTAATATTTTTAATCTCTATTAAATATTGCATGTCTTTTAAATAAGAATTTAATGAGTAAATATTATAATAAGGTCATGTATAAAAAAAAGATATAGTTTGATAAAAGATAATATTATTAAAATACTATGAATATGAGATATTAAATAAAAAGGGAATTGTAGACTTTTCACAATCCTAAGAAGACTTTATAAGTACAATATATTTCATAAGATTGAAAACTTTATCTTAAGATTTTATAAAGTTATTCCTTGATTATTTATATTAAATTAAATAATAAGTTAAGATTATAAAAAAATATTTTAATAAATTAAATAAAGTTATTACTTGGTTTTCGAGAATGATAATGAATAAATATTAAAATGAGGATTTTTAAGGAATAAAAGGATATTACAATATTTAAAATAATAATAATAAGGAATATTATTATTTTATCCACATCCAACTAAATTATTAATATAATAATTTAGAAAATTTCATTCCTTAAAAGAATAAAAGTGATATTCACAACTTTAGAAGAATTGGAGCATTCTTAATAAAGTTATCGGAATATCCCGTGTCTTAGGTCGAAACTCCGTTCCGTGACAAGAACATCGTTTCCGCTCGTTCGCTAATACAAACTCGTAAAAGCAAAGGCAAGTGGAATTTCTCTTTGTAGCCTTAATAAACTCGTTTCGTGAAATTCCTCGATATTGGGAACAACTTGTTTGCTAATAATAAAACGAACCTAGGAATATCGATTGCTAGAATTAATGACCCCATTGTTATCGTTATTCCGTTATTTAAATATTCGATAGGACTATTATGCTAGTCTTGTTTGTGACCTTGATTGTTTACAATCTCTTTTCGAGATCAGTTTGGATGGAATAGTAAGGGGTGCGGGCCTAACCCGACACCTCTATATAATCCACTAAAGTCGTATTGCCACCATGCATAAATTACGACTTGTCGATCATGATCCATGTTTGCTCCTACGCCTCGGAGGGACGTAGGCACTATACCTAAGTGCCGGAACTTTTTGTTCCTGTTAGTGGTTCGGGCCGGTACATAAGCCCCCCACGCTCTTAAAATATGTCAACCTAAGTGTGAATTTTTCATCACCATACAAGATAAGTGCTCAATGCACAATTAAAAGACATCAAAACCGGACCGATCTCAAATGATCGATCCGGCTCTCGGTTCGCAAGGGCGCGAGAGGTTTTCAAAACTTGTATGAATTAATAATGTTCCCAACATATTTCCTACTCTAAAAGAAGTCTACAATCAAGTAGTTCTTCTCTCGATGATCGAGCTATCTCTGCTTGATATACGCTCTCCTTCGTACCGTTAACCTCACATAAATAAACCTTATCCTAAAACACAACCCATTAATATCTTCCTCGATATTACTCAAATTACCGAATTACCCTTGGGAAGTTCCGTTCCCGCTTGCTTAGTCTCCTTAGACTAATTCCCCACTTCTGCATTTTTGCCTAGTATTTCTCGCCCTTCGCGACAAATGCCAGACTGTAGGAATGTACACCAAAGTTTCGAAGATGAAGTCTAGAAGGTTCAAGAAGCATTAGGCGAGGATTGAAGGTCAAGGCAAGACGACGTTGAAGGAAGGAAGGAATTCTCATAAGAGCAAGGCATTCCGAAGATAATGCACCAACTCTTCCTTTTTAGAACCAAGCAAATCATCATCACATGAGTTGTCTTGGAAAAACATACTTGTAAATTTTAAATTACGTCTTTTAAACCCTTTCCAAATGGTTTTACTTTCCGCTGCTACATTTGTAAAACGACTCTCAATGTAATGAACGAAAGTTCTTATCAATAAATAAAATTCCGCTTTTAGTCAATTTCATATTCAATTAAAGAACAAAGTCTCTTTCGAGAGCATCCTTCTTATTGTATAAATTATGTTAATTTCCGCACTTTATGAGTTCAATATCATTCTAAAAGCCTTAGGTGACTTTGGACGGTAAAGTCTGAGGCCACTGGCGGTAATACCCAATGTTGTAAAATAGGGGTGTTTCCCAGGAGGTCACCCATCCTGGTACTACTCTCGCCCCTGCACGCTTAACTTCTGAGTTCTTTGTCCTCACTCGAACTCAGAAAAGGAAGAGCTCTTGATGACATGGGGAGCACCTCAATTCCTTATAAATTATCGGGGTGTTACAGTTGAGGTACCTTCTACACAATTACATGATTTTGTTGCTAGTTACTGGACTCCTTCAGGATGGATTTGGTCAGTCTTCTCCCCTTTTTTACCCTCTGCGATTCTCCAACGAATCGCCTCTGTTCTCCTGGTGCCTCACGAGGAAGCAGATGACAAGCCTTTTTGGAACTTCACAAGTTCTGGGCTTTTCTCAACATCTTCAGCTTATTCTCTACTCAGGGGCTTTACTGACATTCCTTCTGATGGCTACTGGAAGCTAATTTGGAAAGCGCCTACAACACAACGAGCCCGAAATTTCTTGTTTCTTGCATCACATGAACGCATTCTGTGTAATGCTGAACGTTACAGGCGTCATCTCACTTTAAGTCCCTCTTGTCCTCGATGCTATGAGCATGAAACATGCCTTCATACGCTGCGAGATTGCCCTATTATTGTTCAGGCGTGGCATCAGCTGGGAGGTACCTCATTGTCGCCCTCATTCTTCCTGCCATCTTTACAGGATTGGATGCGCATCAATATTCGCCAAGGCGATCTTTGGAGCACCAAATTCTGCTTTATGGTCTGGTACACATGGAAGAGTCGTAACAAATTTGTTTTTGATCAAGTTGACAATCATGCTTCTTTGGCACATATGGCGGCTGATTCTGCAACAGCTTTTCATCTTAATCGTCATATTGGGCTCCCAACTTTTACTCCTGGTGTTAACAATCCCAGTGATGATAGGAGTTCTTGGATTCCACCGCTTCCTGGTGTTCTTAAACTAAATACGGATGCTTCAGTACTTGAGAATCCAACCTTTGCTGGTGGCGGTGGAATTTTTAGAGACCATTTGGGTTGTTTTGTTTCAGCATTCACATTCAAATGTGGCTATTGTTCCCCTTTACGAGCGGAGCTTATGGCCATTCTCCGTGGCCTTGAAATTGCCCAGTCATCACAAATGTCCAATTTGCTAGTGGAAAGTGATTCTCTTGTGGCGGTAAAACTCATCACTACAGATGTTCAACCCTCCACACATCCGGATTTCCATATCATTCAGCAGATTCGCAACACGCTTCAGCAGTATTCTCTGCATACTCTCACTTATGTTCCACGCCAAGCTAACATTGTGGCTGACACCTTGGCCAAACATGCACATGATCAAACCTCTGATCTTACTACTTTCACTAGTATTCCTATGTTTTTAGCTACTGTTATATCTCTTGATGTACCTCATAGTGAGACAACTGTTTCTAGCCACTAATCAGTAATATAAGGGCATTAGCCCCCCTTCCTACCAAAAAAAAAACCCGTCTTTGAACGAGACAAAATTTGTATTTTATATTTATCTATAATTATATGTTAAAGTTATATCTTTTCGAGCCACCCCACCTCATATTTATAAAGTATTTTTTATTTTTAATTTTAATATTTTAATTTTTTTATTAAATTCTTTTTGAAATATTTAAATCTATCTTTAACATTAAACAAATATCTATTTAGTATAATAATATCTTTTGAAAACTTCCTTATATAAATATTTAAACTTAAAGATAATAAATTTAAAATATTTTAAAATAAGTATAAATATCTTTTATCTTTAGCGTTAAATCTTTTCATGTACATATATATATATATATTCTTTTATAATAAAAAATAATGATAAATACTTATAATGATTAAAAATAATAAAAATAGATAATTTAATATTTAATAGATATTTTAAAACATTTGATAATCTCTAAATCAAGGTAATAGAAAGTAATAAAATATAAAGTATTTAATCTTATCTAATATTTGCTTTATCGAATCACAAAATGAATTTGGCCTCACCTTAAATGAAAATAAATTATTTTAATTATTTTCTGTAAATAAATTATTAAAGGGAGATTATCATTCATATTTTATTATATCTTATTTATTAATTTAATTATTATTTTATTTAAATATTATGTCTTTCATATTCTAACATATAAATCATTTTTATTCATAAGTTATCTTTTTTAAAATAAAATATCTATGAAATATCATCAAGAAAAAGGAGAAATGTACATTATTTTACCTTAATAATATTTTTTATTCTCAACATTAAACTTAATAATTTTTATTTATTTTATTTTATTTTATTAGAAAAAAAATTTGTACATTGTACAAGCAATAAATTACTTGCATAAATTTTTATATTATATTTTTATTTAATATCTATAAATATCAAATAAAAGTAGTACATGGTACGACGGATACTAGGTACAACTAGTATAATTTAAATGTTTAATTTTTCTGGAAATCAAAATATGTGATCAAACATATTAAATTAAATTCAATTAAATTACATTATGAAATATTTAATTTAATTTCTTTCATATACATCTTTACATACTTATTATATTTCAACATTGGTGGAAATTAATACAAAAATGATAGTGCATTTATTTGACCAAAATGAAAAACTTTACTAAGATTTTAATTTAATTTTAATTACTTAATTAATTTAAGGATTAATATTTGGATAAGAATATTAAGATAATATTTTAATTTTAAGAATAATTTGTTACAATATACATACATATATATACTCGTGATCGGATGAATCCCACCTTGAATTTTATTTGTTTTATTTTTCTAATATACAACTAAATTGTATATTACTAAAAGGTACCATTAAGATATTTAATTTTAAAATTTTTATAAAGATATTTATTGTTAAAAAATTCTTATATTTTCTTGATCTCTTATTTTCAACTAATGGGGGAGTTTATGTTGCCATTTCGCCGAGAGAAGAGAAGGATTGTTGATGTACTACCGTCGACTTCGCACGCTACCGGCCATTTCGTCGGCGTTAAAGACCGACTTCTCCATTTTGTTATTATCAGATGATTTTAGAACTGTATTATG
This sequence comes from Fallopia convolvulus, assembly GCA_964016875.1. Taxonomy (NCBI): domain Eukaryota; kingdom Viridiplantae; phylum Streptophyta; class Magnoliopsida; order Caryophyllales; family Polygonaceae; genus Fallopia; species Fallopia convolvulus. The sequence goes on from OZ024720.1 coordinate 66,969,608, forward strand.
TTAACAGTATCTTGGTTTTACTTTTAAATTTTAATTTTAGTTTCCCTTTTCTTATAAAAACCAACATAAATTAGGTAGGTGTACGTAGATGGAGGGGACGGCCGAAGAAATCTTGGAAGGATAGTATAAGGCAGAATGTTAGCCAGTTGGGGATCTCGACGGATCTTGCTGTGTGCAGGGATAGCTGGAGGGAGAAGATTCGAGTAGTGAACAACTAGTCACCTGAGCATATCGGTCCACGGGGCTCTGAGGCTACGACATTATTGTTTTGGTTTTATGTTTTATGTTTTTTTTTGTTTCAGTTTCGTTTTTGTCATGTCTTTGCCTTTTGGTTGCCTTGTTTCTTATTTGTACTATGTGGTCTCTGTGGCCTCGTCGGGTTTTTTGGTCGCTCCCCGTAGTTCTAAATCAGGGATGCCCCATTTTGTCCCCAGATTTTCCGTAAGGGAAGTTCCACTGGACAATTGTTGTTATTGTTATTCTTGTTGTTCGGTCGACTAAATTAATCGAGACTGATTTTATAGAAGATGGATATAAAATTATATAAAAAAAATATATTTATAAATTTATAAAGAGAAGATTAATTTTTAAATTTTTTAAAATTAAATTAGTGAGCCACGGAGCTTTCCACTCTTTTTGTTTCAAAAAAAAAGGTATATGTATGTTTTCATGTAGCTGTCATGCATGCAATTTTAGAAGGATTTAAATCCTCGATTAAGCAAACTGCGACATATCAGAGAGAAAAGAAAGATAAGACGTAAAAAAAAGAGCTAATCGGCCTCCTTTAATTTACAATTTCCTGGTGCCATTGCTCGTCGAGAACAAGTAGTGGTGTTGGACTCAGAAAATCAATCCAACATTCGAAGGTGAGTAAACCCACTCCTCTCTCTGTTTAAATCAATTAATGATTTTTGGATTTCCTTTTGAAATCAAACCCTTGCAAATAGATGGATGTTAGTGTTCCTTGGGTAGTTTGACTAGTTTCTATTATGACTTGTTTTTTTCTTGTTGGCCTTGCTTTTGGGTTGTTCATATACACCAGAATCTCGGCTGTGTTAAGTTAAAAATTTTGGATTGTTTTAGTTGCTTTTCTTGATTGGTTTTGTGTAGATTGAGTTTTGGAGTTTTCAGCGCAGGCTGATCTTTGATCATTTTCCAACTTTTTGTTCAGATGATTTGCATGTAGACCTTTTTTCTCATCTTTTGTGCAATACTCTTCCTCTGAACTTTCTTGATTTACCCCAATTTCAAGCATGATCAAACCTTACTTACATAGTGCACAGATTTAATAACTCAGATCTTTTAAGGTGAGGTATATACACTTGTGTTTCCCACCTCTAACTTGAGTGTGTAGTTGTTGACTTATGAAGTATATCATTCAGAATGAAACAAACTAGTACATGATTAATGGTCTGGAACGACGTCGTTCATGCAGCTAGCTATTTGTTTAGGAATTAATTGCAATGGGCAGTGTGAAGCTCGCAGAAGTTGGTCTTAGATCAGGAACTAAATGGGATCTCAAGGGCCGAACTCAAGTCGTTCAGATCATCATATCATATGGAGCTTCTTCCATTACGTCTCTTCAATTCCAGTATCTGGAAAATGGACTTGTCATAGCTTCACCGATAATAGGATGCCAAAACTTCAGCGGGCCAAAGTTTGACGCGGTTAATATCCTCCTCCTAATGTTACATACAACCTACCCCACCTTATTATACCATAGATATCTTCCACCTATCTTCTTATTTATTTGTTTGTCGATTACATTAACTAAGCAGATCACATTCCATGGCCCGGACGAGTACATCACGAAAGTGGAGGGAATTGGCCGTGAGAGCAGCATTGAGAAGCTATCATTACATACAAACAAAAATTTGTATCAGATATTTGAGGCAAACATCCCGCCATCACGTTTCGCTGTTGCTAAAAAGATGTTCAGCTACAACTTTGGAGGGGCGAATCAGTTTGGCGGGTTTTATGGAACTCACACTCCTAATGAGGTAACTTCCATTGGATTTTACTTCAACCACCTCACAGCTCTGCCCTCTAAATCGAAATGATCAGTAATTTTACCAGCTACTCAGGCCGGCAGTTCCGTGTGGAAGATATATATGGTCACTAATGTACTTGCTTTATTTTGGTTAGAAGATGGCTAAACTATGTACCTAGCTAGTATGTGCATGACTAATGGTGTTTAGTTTACTGTGACCTTTTGCTCCATGCAAGCATCTTTTTGGGATATGAATTAACTAACTGGTGAAATGTATTATCTTTTGGGCTTTCTAGCGTGTTTCCCTTTTATCTGATATGTTCTATAATCAACAATGTAGCCTTCTGTAATTTCATGTGTGTTGTTCTTTACCTAATCAGTTGGCTTTTTGTTTCCCTTTTGTTCAAACAAAAGTGACAGACCTTTTTTCCAACTAGTTTGCTAAACTAACCAATCCTTAACAATTGGTTTGTAAAATTTACATTCCAGTAAAAAATGATATGCAATTTCAGTGGGTACATACCATTGCAATGCTTATGCAATTCACACTGACTGCAAGATTTCTCCTTTTCTAGTCATGTGGTTTACACTTCTTGTGATCCAAATCATTTATCTCATTGACGAACACCTTTGTTGAGCATGCTTATATATGGAAATTCCAATCTGCAACTAGACCTGTACAAGTCCGGGCCGGCCCGCCCGGCCCGCTAAAAACACGGGCTTGGACTTAGGAATTAGCCCGAAAGGCCCGGCCCGGCCCGTATATATTATATCATTAATTTATATAATTTATTAATATATTATATCATTAATTTATATATAATTTATATTTTATAATAAAATTAATATCATTTATAATTTATAATAATATTAATATATTATAAATAAAATTTATTATGCGGGCCGGGCGGGCCCGTGGACGGCCCGGCCCGTGTAGGTGGGCGGGCTTGAACAAAAAAATCGGCCCGAATTACCAGGCCGGGCTTGGCCCGGCCCGTTGATGTGGACAAAAAAAAATTTTAGGCCCGGCCCGAACCCGCCCATGTACAGGTCTATCTGCAACAAAAGATCAGGCCATGTGATAAAATTGGTATGAAGAACCAGTTGCATACCTTTGTTAATAATGTTTAAAGAAAAAGAAAAACCCAGAACAGTTGCATTGATGGAGACCCCTCTTTGAAGAACCAGTTGCTTCAATGGCAATTAGGCAATGACATGCCCACCTAAAAAGGACTTGTCAGAAAGAGAGAGGAGGAATTCAGCATCAAGCCTGAGTTTTATAACTGCTTTTACACTGTAGATTTTGTAGTGTGCATTAAACATTCAGTCTGTTTGACTGCAAAATGGTCCCAACTTAACTGTTTATTCAATGCACATTGTTTTTTCACCACACAATCCCCAGAGGGTACACACCAATGCAAAAACTAATGCAATTCAAGTAACTTGTGGTGGTTTTCAGGAAACTTTCAGCCTAGGCAACTTTAATGGCACAAATATATATAAAGGCTATCAGATTTTTGCATTTTGTGGTTATACAACTTAGAGAGCTTGTGATCCAACTTGCTTTTCTCCTTGACAACCACCATTGTTGAGAATTATTACAAAGCAATTCCAATCTGTATGAGATAGAACTAAACTAGTTTTTAGTGACAAAAGCCAGGATTTAACCAGACCTGTATATTAATCTTTAGGACTCTAATTGCACAATCAACTATTAGGACAAATTCAACCAAGAGGTCCTTTAATGTTGAATTAAGAGATGAATGATAAAAGGCATGGGGACCAAAAACAGGCAGAGAACTAGAGAAGTACCATTCAAGCTTTTATTGCACATGCTTAAGTGAAAAAAGATAAAAAGGAGATTTTATGGAGTGATATAAAAAGAAAGAAGATAAGATAGCAGGCATTTTGAGATCCATAAACTGAAAATGGACCAATATCAGTATACAAGGCCAAGTAAACAGCTTAACAAAGATATGTGCTAACTGAATTTATGAACTCACATTCCAGCTAAGAAATCTGTACTGCCACACACAGTAAACCGCTGAACAGCAATGATTTCATTTTAATCTCTCATTCCTTTACCAAACACCAAGAAGAGTCCAAAAGGTTCCACATAGAAACAAAGTGACACCCTAATGGACGTGTATAGATAAAGATAGCAAAATAAATAAGAGCACGCCCATTCCAAAATACCAAGACAAAAGGGCCGACATGCAGATTAGGACAAACTGACAAAGAAGGTGCAATATACAGCATAATACAAAGTAAACTGTCAAAGTGGCAGTAAACAAGAATACAAGAGAAACAACTCGAAGGATTTGCAATTGCACATATGGTAGTCTGCAATATCAAATCCTTATGCACTGAATTGAAGTGGATTAAAAGAAAAAGACACAAAAATTCTCCATATTATTTTGGCATACAAGATCCACAGAAGAGTTCATAATTCCTTACCAATATGTGCTGAGGAATCTTCATAAACATCCAGCCTTGTTGAAAATCATGGACCCTGCTGAAAAGTTCTGACTTTGTATTAATTGCTTCTACTTGCTACTGTTTCAGCTAATTGATGCAGCTCAGCTAACTTATGGTTGCAGATGCAAATTGAACCAGAAATTGCATTATTTAGCACATTCTTCATCATTTGCTTCAATAAACGGACAGAGCCATGTTGCTAGAATGCAGAACGCGCATAATCAAGAATGAGCTTTCAATAATTTTGAGCAGATCTACCGGCAGAAGCTAGATCACTAGAATATCACATCAAGAAAAAAGAAAAGAGGGCAAGGATTTACACCTAAACAGAAAAGATCTCAACTTTAGATCTGTTCAGATTTCTGCATTTGCAGCAAAAATAAGGACAAGATGAACAAAGGAGAGAAAAACAATCATATAAAACTCTTAGTATAGTCCAAATCCGGCCACATTAGCAATGAACAAGGACAAATCTTGAGTCTAACTACTCCTGCTTCCAAGCATACAAAATCAAAGAGAAACCAACATTATTTGACTGAGACTCTCTGAATTTTTGTGAATGAGACCATTGCAATGTGTTTGGATTGGAAAGGGGCTGAATTCCCCAAAGCTTCTCTGCTGAGACACAACTCTTAAACATAAAAACTGCACTTCCTCCAGAAGTTGTAGTTGTGGTGAACAGCCAATTATGTACATCCCAGAAAATTTCAACAGGCAACCCATCAACCAAGATCGTGTGATTGCCACGAAATTTCCACTTAAGCCGCTTCACTTGCATCACATTCTTTCGATCCACCCGGATAATAAGACACGGGTCAGTGTTACTAATGGTATCACATTCCACCATTAGGTCATGAACTCGACCATTGTCACAAAACTGCACTTTGGTGAAGAAAACCTTCTTACCAAAAACATGCTCTCTCTTTGAGACAAAAACAGCTCCATTATGAACAGGAGCTGAGCTTGTCTTCTTGAATGCTTCCTTCTTCATATCCCCAAGGAGGAGGATCATCTGCCGATCAAACACAATTGCCAAGTAGAAACCCTCGGAAGGCTCTGGCCCAGATCCAAATTTTGCAGCACAAAGATCCCAATACACATCAATGCTTCTGGAATCGTCTACTTCAATGGTTTTGGAGCCTCTTTTCTTAGAGAACCACCATTTGATATCAGCCTTGCAGAGTGACTGATTGGTGGAATCGTCAACGCCAACACTCAACCCTTGACCCATCAAATTTTTGCTCCAGGTGAGTGTAATTAGACAGGAACGGCCCCTTAATCTGCACTGGTAAACACAAGTCACCAGATTTTGAGCGGTTTTATTGCTAGTTGATGAAGAGGAAGAGGAATCGGATATTTGAACTGCATTTTCGCCAAAACATGATGGGAAGTCTCTCATCCTGATCCCAAACCCTCGCAATTCGCTTTCTTTGCCACTTTTTCCCAACCAACCCAGCTCTTAGAACCTCTCTTTCAGGCTTTTTCACAAACAGCTGCTGTCCCTATTATTATAACCCAAAACAGGCGATGAAGTACAAACTGATCCCACGTATAGTTCGAGTAAAACATATGAGAGAGAGAGAGAGAGAGGGAATAGTAACTTACCGATTTGCTAATCTCAGACGAAACCGAAATATTATTACTGAAATCTTCAAATCAGGGGAATCAAACGCAAAATCTGATCTTGGAAGGTGAGAATTCGAAGTGATTTCAGCAAAAAAGCAACAAATCTGAGTTTTGTAGCTGAGAAAGAGAGAGATGAGAAGGAAGAGGGAGAAGAAGAAGATGAGGGACCATCTGATTATAGACAAATTTGGGGAATGTGGCAAAGTAAAGTAATTTCAAATAGGAAGCAGACAAAAAGGGAGCCAGTATTCTTTACTGTCAAAATACCCTCTCCATGGACAACAACAACAACCTCATAAATTAAATCAAATCAAAAAAAAACTTCCAAAGGAGGAAGATGGAAAATCAAAAATTGAAACCGCAAAAAATTTAAAGATCCAAATCGTAACGCACAAGACGCCATTTTGAACAATTCTCATGTCTAATCAGTGATCGTAATCACTGCCAAAGGAAGAAGATGAAAAAAACAACACCAATAATCTCTCTACACCCTAACACTTCCCTTTTTGCTTGTCCTGACCTGACACGCCCACATGTCATACACGATTCAAAGAGGGCAGAAAGAATCTAGTTTTAGGGTTTAAGAAATCGACACCAAATCTCCCTCTATATCCCAATTATACGAAAATCAAACGTGTTTTCCGAAAGAAGTACGATCCAATTGAAGATGGATATCACAATCAAGGATTTAGTGTGTGCAACGAATCCGACTAACGATTTGACATGATCGAGTGTAGATCGAAGAAGGAGTGTTTGATTAGATGCAAGCTAGGCACGTTGTCAAATAGTGATTGGCTTGGAGCGGCTTGATCGTAGCAGTCTTCGCTGGATGGAGAACCGACTTGAGCTCTTGAGCATGTGGATCCCCTTCCCCACCTACCGGTCCTGTTCCCATGGAGTTTGTGAGAAACTCTATGGGTGAATTTACTAAAACCCTATAGTAAATTGATGAACCCGTCGGGAAAAAAAAAAAGAAAAAAATAATAACTTGATATGGAGAGAGAAAAATCAAATCTCAACCGTTCAATTTGTATTTAATGGTTAAGATTTATTCAACTCTATCTATGGAGTTTTTTCACAACTACACTGAAACTAATTCCCCCACCTACCCCAGCAAATTTTTGTTCCGCATTATTAGTTGGATGCCATTCTCTTTCTTACCGCCATTTTTATATTGGGTGAATTTAACAAAATCGTCGTCAGAATTTGTGTACAAAATTACCCATAAAAGTTCAAATTTTAGTAAACTACTCATAAAAATATTTTATTTGTAAAAATTTACTCTTAAAATTAAAAAATTCAGCTAATCACCAATAAAAATATTCTATTAACAAATAAAAGAATTCGTAAAAATATTTTGCTTATAAAGAAATATTCGTAAAAATATTTCGTTTGTAAGAGACCATCCAAGTCAATAATGAGTGGTCTTTTGTAAACGGAATATTTATACGGGTGGTTTCTTACAAGCGCATATTTTTATCGATGATTTGCTGAATTTCAATTTTTACGGGTGTTTTTTTACAAGTAAAATATTTTTCAAATGTTTTACTGAAATTTTAATTTTTATGGATAATTTTGTACACAAACTCATAATTCAAGGTTGATTTTGTAAAATTCACCCTTTTATATTTGTTTTCTTGAGCATAGCACCAGTTATAAAATACGGAGTATTATTACTCTACTGTACTAAAAAAACAAACAATATGGTAGGACTCAAGCTCGATTTTTTATGGCTTTTTTACCGGAAACCACCCGTGCAATCTGCCATATTAGCGTAAACCACCCTTTCAATGGCTATTTACCGAGAACCACCCCTACAATGCCTTCCGTTAGGTTTTTACCACCCAATTAAAATTTTCCGTCAAAAATCCCGTTAACTTGTGCAATGACCCTTTTGCCCCTCTTTCCCCCCCCCCCAAATTACATCCCAAACTCCCCACCTTTTCCATCACCTCCCTCAAGATCTCCGCCTTCAACCTCTCCGTCCCCTCCGCCGCCGCCGCCTTCTCGCACCTCGCCTCCAAGCTCGACTTCACTCTCTCCGCCAAATTCACTGTCACCGTCGCCTCCTCCGCTGGGGTCGAGGTCGGCAACGCTACTCTCCCGGCGTTCACGCATTCCCCCGGGAACACGACGATTCTAAGGGGGACGGTGGCCAGCGACCCGAATCGTGACTAGATCCGGACTCCGCGAGCAAGTTGAAGTCGAATCTGGGGAAGAAGAGCAGGTACCCGCTCAACGTGCGAGTGGATACGAAAGTGGAGGTGAAGAGGGGGAAGATGAAGAGCAAGAATGTTGGGATCCGAGTGAGTTGCGATGGGATCCGGGGATTCGTTCCCAAACGGAACGCCACCAGCAAGAGGACGACGTCGGCGCTCGCTTCCACTTCCGGCGGGGACCTTTTAGCTTTTCACTACTTTTTTTGTGAACAATTCAAATCTGGGAACAATTCGGCTGTGGGAAAGGTCGCCGAATCGAACTCGAACATTTCGTCGGGGAAAAGCGAGGTGGGCGTGTCGAAATCGAAATCGAAATCCAAGCCGGGATCTTTTTCGGCCTTTACGGGCTCTGGGTCGGGCTCGAACCTCGGGTTGATGGACTCAGCCTCGTCGTTGTTGGAGTACCGAAACTGGAGGACGGAGGTGGGTGAGCAGAGTGGCTGTATGGCGGAGGGGCCTTTGTCGGAGCGGGTTTGGCGAAGTTGGTGAGGGCGTAGGGGCCACACAGCTGTATGGCGGCGTTGTCGTACACCATGGTGGCCTCCTCGATGGTGTTGTAGGTGCCAAGCCAGAGCCTCACGCACCGTAGCGGGTCCCGAATCTCATTCGAGGGAGAAAGAGGCAATGTAATTTGGGGGAAAAAAGAGGGGCAAAAGGATCATTGCACAAGTTAACGAAATTTCTGACGGAAAATTTTAATTGGGTGGTAAAAACCTAACGAAAGGCATTGTAGGAGTGGTTCTCGGTAAATAGCCATTAAAAGGGTGGTTTACGTTAATATGTCATATTATACGGGTGGTTTCCGGTAAAAAAGCCATTTTTTATTGCACCGATTAAAACAAAAACAAGCTCAAACAGATCAGCCTTCAGCAAGTAGGATCCAACGACTTGCTATATTAAAATCGATCCGCGAGTTGTATTTTTTATTCGCACGGACTCCATGGAGAATGGTAATTGAGAAGTTCTTTATTGATTAACAATTTAATTAAGTAGCATTAATAAGTAATTGCCAAAAGAAGAGAGCGTTGTGTTGTTGGAGATCGAATACAGCTATTGATGAACCAAAAAAAATGAAATAAAAATGAAATTATACAACTGCTTTGCATTTATTTTTCTGCAATAATTAAATCCTAAAACTAGTCTAAGCTTACTTAATCTTCACGACATGTTGACCTGACTTATTTCGGCCGTTACACAATTAAACCCACACTCTAGCTTCTCTCATTATGGCATTTGCCATTTAGTCGTGAATTCATTGTCAGCAAATTAAAGGACTAGTTCTATTTCTCTTACAACGACAATTAATACAAAATAGGGACTTCAATTGTCTTTTTGAACAATGCCAATGAAGATCGTATCGTATATAACACAAACACTATGTATGAATTATTTAATTTTGTTTCCTCGATTTATCAAAATGCGATGAGTAGTAAAATCCTTGTTTTTTTGCTTGGTTCATCGTAGGAATTAAATTCCTGGGAATTTACTTTTCTAGGACTTGATTTCCAATGAAATTAAAAGACATAGAAAGTTGAAAATCATGTTTAATTTAAAATAATTTGATTTTCTATAAATATAAGAATATTAAAATTACCATATAAAATCATAGGAAGTGAACTTTAAAATTACCTACAATTCGAAGTAAGAATGGGCTCCAATAGAAAATTATATTTCTTTTTGATGAAAAATAGAATTATATTTTGACTTTAAGTAGAGTTGATGAAATATGCACCATTAAAAAAAATTTATCTGCCATTAAGTAATAAGACCCAAAAAAAAATTTATAGTCCTAGATTAGAGTAGATCATAATCCGTAAACCTCTAGAATAGTGGGCCATGGAACCATGACAGAATACCTCTTTTGCACATTTTGAGATCTTATCCTAGTAGAGCAATGTGTAACTTCATCCGTCATTTACTCGTAATTGTTCAATAAATCAAACATTTATCTGCCATTAAGTAAATAACTGATGCACTAAAATATCATTCTTTTATCTATAGATTAATCACATTTTGGAGAACACCTATACAAAAAATTGCATATACATGCACCAAAACTTTCTAAATTGTCGTTGACTCGACTCCCTAGATTTCGCTCCATCACCAGCGTACGCTACATTAGGCAAGTCTAGGTTTTCATCTAAAAGTTCAATTCCTTCCTTGATGTAAGGTTCAGAAAGAAGGGGTTGACTACTACTTTGACTGGCATTCGTCATGTGCTTTTCATGTCCAATCGTTGGTTCTTGGAAATCAAATCTCACAGGCGGGCATGATCGTTGCTCCATACCTCTTGCATAGGTGCGTGGTAATGGTGCCCATGGTATGCTTAGTTCGCCAAATTCCGATGCCTCTGAACCATATGAGACACCCCATAGGGGACGCTCTTGTATAACTTCTATTGTCATGATAAGTGATTTTAGTGTTTTATCCAAGACAAGTTACCCAATTGAAATTCTGGTATTCATGGCCCAAATTATGTACAACCGTGTCAATTGTCAAAGATGTATCGATACGAAATCCTAGTACAATTTTAAAGAAAGTAGAATGTTTCATTTACTACTACACCACAAGTACTCTAGTGGTCAAATTTTAAAATTAGCTAAGGAATTCCAAAGTGTATACGTGTTCTTACAACCAAGTATCAAAAGGGGCTCTATATAGTTCACCAAAAAGCCATCATACAAGACAACAACCTCTAGTAAGCTCAGCTAAAAGGCTAATAAGATTAAAAGTTGCATTGAGAAAAAGATTCTGTGGACAAGGATTTTAAATTTGTTTAGTTCATTACTCATTGTTGCCGGGCCTTCTGTAGGGCATGAACCTTTGGTCCTTTGTAGCATTTCTTTTCCTTCTCTTCTCGATATAAGAATCGAGCTTGCCAGCATCCTAGTATGCAAGAAATGTATGATTAAATTGAGCATTTGTAAATCCATAGCCAATGATTAAGGGAGGGGGGGAAAATGCAAACCTTGAGGTTGTCATACTTCTGAACAAGCTTTTGTTTCCGAACTTCAGCTGCAAAGGAGAACAAGAAAATAGTAAAGAGCTTCTGTATAACACTAATTTACTGTTGCTATTTCATGCAGTTTGACATCTTGATGATCAAAGAGTAAGGCAGATATAAGTCGTATGTAATTATCTATAAATGCAAATTGCAACTAGCTTACATTTCTTAAGATAGAATGGTCGCTTCCCTTGCTTCGCTGCTTCTCTTTCTTTCTTCTTGTGCGCAGATAAAATCTGTGATTCAACATTCTTTGTTGCGGCTGATTTGAGCTGCTTCTCCTGAAGAGTAAGCAGAGAGAGAAAAAAAGATATCTTCAAGACATGGGAAGTAGAAAGATATAGTTTCAGACAACGTTTTAAGCAGAAACAATCAATCATTAACTCTAATATATATGTGTGATGTGTCGTAGCGCTTTTTAACATATATCAATGGGAGTTCTTACAATCTCAGAAATGCGAGATTTCAAGTCTGCAATGACTTCTGGATCTAGATTTCTTCAATTGCTTTTGCAGATCCTGCCAAAACCAGAAAGGGTGCGAATGATTCCAAGCCCGTTTTTTTTATCAAAAACAAGCATCAGACTGAGAGACACTGAGAATAGTCACCGCTTTTTCAGCAGGCAGTTGTTCTTCATATAGAAATTTGTATCTTTTCTTGAACCTAAAATGTACACACAAAAAATCATTATTTATATGACATGAAAATTTGAACATGGTCAGCATGTAGTTTAGATCATAATCAAACGAATTCACACGATCAAAATGATTTCTAGAGCACATTATAACAAAGAGATTGTGCTTAAAATGAACGAAAACAGGAAAAAACTCCAGACATTGCAATATAATTATGAAATATGAAGGCGTTGCAATATAAATTTGTCTAAAGCATACATACCCCTCTGAATCAAGGTTACCACAGAGAGATTCAAATCGTGGATCACGAGCTATCTGTACATGAAATTAGTAGAGGAAAGTCTTTAGTCATTAGCAAATCAATTTTTTGCCCGATAAGTACAAACCTAGCTTGTTTAACTTATGCACTACACAAACTGGAGAGGGTTGAACATTTAAATCGCATAATTTTTCTATGTCCACACTCTGAAAACAATTAGGGAAAAAGAATAGATATGAACTCATAGTCACCTTCTTAGGAACTTGGATTACTTCTCTAAATCTACCAACTGGCTTCTTGCTAGTCATTTCCATCGGCCTTCAAAGATCCACTAATAAATCATTAGACCTCAGTAAAGAAACAGAATATTGGGTTCCCTGATAAACCAACAAAGCGTACCTGTTTTTGTTAGCTCTTCCGGCCTTTTTCTCCGGGTTAGATTTCTGGTGCAATGCAAGAGTGCCATCAGACCGTGCCTTTCGCAGTTCTCCAAAAGGAATCTCAGCAAGTTCACGCTCTATCGCAGCCTCCTATATGTAAACAGAGACCATCAATTTAGTATGGAGGGGAAAAAAACACTGTTATAACTAAAAGCATATAAACTTTTACAATGAGAGTTACTGACTTCATCAGATGAGGATTCATTCTCATCACTTTCATCAAATATGATTTTGCTAGAAGGAATTCCTGAATCAGTGTTCTTCATCATGCAACAAGTCAGCAACTACCACCTGGATAAAAAAGCATGAGAAATTCTAACTTAGAAATTTATGTGATTCTAGAAAATTGATGCAGGATTCAGCTTCAGAAATAATGATGAATTTACCCAAAGAGGGCAACAGTACAGCTTCGAGCTCATTGTATGTTCTAACTACATGTAAAAACTAGGGCAATCAAATTGCAGTTTAAGATGATTCGTTGAACATCAATAGGAGCAAAAAAAACTGTTCAGGGAAACAATAGTTTGCAGTCTAATAGTCTATTACCAAATTCCACGACCCAAGCAGTAATCTAAAACAAAAACAAGAGCATAGCTCTCCGCAAACCCTAGATGCAGTGGCGGAAACAGAGGGGCGGCCGCCCCCACCGGCGGCCGCTAATTCTAAGCCAGGCACCAGCGGCAAAAAACAAGTGAAAGTTTGGATATTTCTCAATTGAGAAATAAGAACCACGGAAACAAAATTGAATTGAGAACGGCAAGTTCAAACCGATCAATTTTGGAGACGAAATTGTAGACTCTGACGAGGCGGAGAAGATATGCCGGCGGTGAAGAATTCGATTTCTTTCTCCCGAGTACGTCGTTCCGTCCTGATTCTCTCTGGTTCAATCAAGTGAATGAACTTGGGCCTGTTTAAAGACAGGCCCGCTAGACCCAGAAAAACACAAGAAGAACAAAAGAATACGCTCATTATAATTATCCTTTTTTTTAAATAAGATAAACGAATTAAAATGACTCATAATCAAGTCAAATAAATTAAAAAGATCATTTGACCAGGTCAAATGGGTAACCTGATCCGCAAAACCCGTAACCCGGTTTAAGGGTCAAGCGAATTAATAGATCAAATGATTCATTTGACTCATTTGACGTAGTCAAACAAGGCGACCTGTGAGTTGACTCGTAAAACCTATAACCCTTAAATCAAATTACAAATGATTCACGAATCGACTAATTTTTTTTACGATTCAATGAGTCCATAACCCATAAACTGGGTTACAGGTAGGTCGGATCGATTCGTTAAATAAACCCACTTCTTTTGCTCGTGGAAATGGAGACCCGTCTCTAACAGGCGAAAACGTGGGTAAATGAACCCTTGGTGAGTATCACGATATCACACGTAGGGGGTGTTAATCGAGGGGGGCGGGTGGGATTTGGGTCAGGTCAATTCAGTTTCGGGTATGTTCGGATTCGGGTCAAATTCGGATATTTTAAAAATCGGGTCAAATTGGGTTGGATCATTTCGGTTTGGGTGCTCAATTAATCGGGCAAAGTCGGGTTTCGGGTCAATTTCGGTCGGGTCATTCGGTTTTCGGTCCAACTTGATTTTGGATAAGTCCGGTTTCGGGTTTAGTTAGATTTCGGATTTAGTCGGATTTCGGGTAAGTCGGGTTTCGGGTTTTTCAGATTTTTGGTGAATCGGATTTCGACTTTGGCCGAATTTCGGTTAATCTGATTTCGAGTAAGCCGGATTTTGATTCAGACCATATATCGAATGATGATTTTTTGTAGTTTAACTACTCTAGGATCTAAATATTTAATGTAACATTTAAAATAAAAACATAATTATAATAAATATTCGATAAATTCCTTGAAATTGGCTAATTTGAACCGGAGAGGGCGTCAATGGGAAAAAGCCAAAACCTTAGGGGTACCAAGAGGAATAAGTTTTTTTTCTTGGGCACCAAAATAATAAAGCAAAAACTTTGGGGCACCAAAAGGAATTTCCCTAAATATTCACTATTATTAATGTTTTAAAACATAATGTAATTTTCGAATGTTTCGGGTCGGGTAACTTCAGATTTTCGGATGGTTTCGGGTCGGGTAACTTCGGATTTTCGGATGACTTCGGGTCGGGTAGTATCGGATATCGGGTTATATCAGGCTGGTCTAGGGGTGTTCAACGGGTCGGGTAGCCCGCAACCTGCAACGACCCGACCCGCAATTTGCGGGTTGCGTGTCGACCGTGCGGGTTTGACCCGCAATATTTTTATAAATATTTTTTTATAATTTTATTAAAGTATAAACTATTTTTTAATAACAAAATCGATGGATTTACTGGTCGACTTGCAAACCCGACGGTTTTTTTTAAAAAAAACATGTTTTTAGGTTAAAAATTAATTATTTTAGGTTAAAAATTAATTTTTTTTAGCTAAAAAAAATTAGTTTTGACCCGATTGACTTAGTCAAACGGGTTAAGCGGGTCGACCCGCGACCCGACCCGTTAGACCCGCGACCGGGGTCGGGTTGCGGGTCAAAGGCAAAAAAATTTGCGGGTCGCGGGTCGATCCGACCCAACCCGTGAACACCCCTAGGCTAGTCCATTGAGGTATAATCGGTTTTGGGTTAATCTCGGATTCGGATTTTTTCGGATTCGGGTCAAACATGTCTCAAATATAAAATTTTTTATTTTTTTTCTTGGATCGGGTCGGGTTCGGAGTCGAGCGGATCAGACGAATTTATGGGGTCAGGTCAAGTTTTGACAGCCCTAATCACACGTAACAAAAATTAATACTTTTTTCTGCCGCCACTCAAATTATGCCACATTTGGATATGAAATGCCAAAATGTCCGAGTTTTTTAGGAGAGAAAATCCCCAAAACCAAAGTTAGGCCAACTCTATCTACGTGCCTATTTTACTTCTCATTATGCATGGTGACATGAGATACAGATGTCATTCTTGTAAGCATACAAAAATTTATGGAATCGTTTTATAATTCTCAAAACCTTAAATAAATAAGCATAAGCAAATTAAAAAGTTTTAAATTGTTAAAAAAACAATCATGTCATTGTGCTTCTAGATATTTATCCATTTTGTAATGTTGCTCTAACATGATTACATGAATCTTCTCTTCTACATATTCTTTACCAAGAATCATTGCATTCAATTAATTGCTTTTTAATAACTTTCCAAATGTGATTGATCTCCAAAATAGCACTTTTTATGATGTAGACAACCATATTTGATGTTGTAGAAACATGTAATGTAACACTTGTTTTTAGCAATTTTCCGACCAAAAAAAATTTCAAATGCTTTCCTTGAGCTTAACATAACCCTTAACTTTGTAAATGGATATCTAACTAACTTTATCCCATATCATCATTCATAGTATCACCACTAACAAGATATTTATTCTCTCCCACCTTTCAATTTGTGCCATTTGGTTAATCATAAATGGTTAAGCTCTAAAATATCACAACTTTTAATTTCCAGGAAACATAAAATCTGGCAAACCCAACTATCATGAATTTGTGCCATCATATTTGAATAAATATCACAGGTTAACCATACAATGCATGTACACTAAACAACACAAAACAAATCCGCCGACTACTTTAAAATATTTCCCTCTTACATTGTGCTCCTAGATATTAATCTTAATGGACCCTCCATTTTTGAGCCTTCTAGCTCCCAAATCTGCATATAAATTCAACTCAAGGGCTACCAAATTTTCACTTGCAAAGCCCTCTCTTTCTTGAATCTTGACCATTACCCACACTTCCAAAATGGGCAACACAGGCACCAAGACGCGAGCCAAGAACAACGAGAGGGTGGTTCGAGTAATGAATAAGCTGGATGGGAAGACACTCGAGTTTCGTGCTCCGGTGTTCGTCAAAGATTTGCTGAAAACTCATCCAAATTGCTATGTGGGCGCTTTCAGAGAGGCGACACAGCCTCTGCCTTCAAACTACAAGCTCAGAGTTGGAAGATTGTATTATCTTCTAGCTTGTGATGATTGCAATACTAGGAAGATTAAGGTTGTTATAACAAAGCAGCAGCTTCGGAGGCTCATGACTAGGCAGATGGGTCTCGACGAGGTGCTCTTGGATGGCTCGAATGGTTTAGCCGGGTCAAAGGTGTGTCGGGTGATGGATGTGATTCCAGAAGGAGTCGAGTCGAGTTGATTTGTGGTGGGTAACCAAGGCAATAGAGAAATCATAGATATGGCAATGAATAAGAGATGTTTAAGTCAAGGAAATGTATGACATGACTTTTTCTGTAATATATGCTCTTTTTAGATATAGTTTGAATGCTGGTGTTTTTGGTGTGTTTGTTTGGTTGTTGAGTGTTTGGTTCAGACTCATGTAAGATGAAGAAGACATCTTATATAAATCAATCAAATTCAAGAAATTGATGCTTTCATCGGAAACAACTGAAATATACACATTGAAAAACCATCATGAAATTAAACATCTTATTCTTCTCTTATATATATACTAAGAGACAAGAACACTTTAGAATGTCTACTGAATCTGAACATCCATCACCTTGCGCTCCTTCTTAGCCTTAGGCACAGTGATGAACAAAACTCCATTGTTGAGCTCAGCCTTAATCTTATCCATCTCACACTCATCAGGAAGCTGAAGCCTGGTGTTGAATGAGCTATAGCTCTTCCTAATCCACGCATCTTCTTTACCTTCTCCTTCCTTTTCAGCAGCTCGCTCGCCTTTGATCACCAGAGTATTACCGTCTTCAACCGTCACCTTGACGTCATCCTTGGAGAGCCCTGGCATGTCGAACCTCATCTTAATTTCGTGCTCGCCCTCCATCACGTCCCATGGCGCCCGCGCCTCCCCGACTCCACCTGGCATCGTCATCGCGTCCTCGAAAAGCCTGTCCATGGCGTCGATCATCTGCCTCATTGATCGCATTGGGGAGAACGAGTCTATCAGACCTGTTTGAAACCAATTTTTGGGAATTAGGGGTTTGATTTTACGAATTTTGAATTTAGGGATCGAATTTGTGTACGCTGATGTAATTAGATTTGATTACTTACCGAAAGGGGAGATGTCGAGCCCCATTCTCCGGGGGCGGCGCTCCACGGCGGTGCTTCCACCGTTCCGCTGGTGGTTCGTCGTCACCGGAACGGAGGTGTCGTCGCTCGATTTGCTTTGGTGGTCTCCGCCGGCGCCTTGCTGTGCTCTGAGGGGCGAGAGCCTCCGCAACGTCCTCGCCGGACGGAAGACCACCGAGCACGGCGGCGACAGCGGCCGATATGAGCCGGTGCCGACTTTTGCCGATGATGGAGGCAAAACAGAGCATCCCATAACCGCCTTGCAAGTAGCCATTGCTGTGTACCTGAGCAGATTTTTTTATTTACTCTAGCTTGCTTCTTGATTTTGGTTTATTGCTTCGTGAGAATTGGAAATTGATGGATTGTGGTTTTATAGGGAGAATGGAAGATCATACAGGGGAGATGGTGAAAGTGGTGGATGCATCTGGAACGGTCGAGTTGCTTTGCCATCGTTGTAGGTTCTGGGTGATACGGTGTCGTTTCGAGAGAGTTCGGGGTGTTATCAAGAATGTTCTTCGTTATTCTTGAGCTATCTATGTTAGTTTGATCACTTATTTGGCAACGTCTAGTTTTTCTGGTTTCAATCTCTTAAATTATGGATTTTCTGACCCATTTGAATTTTTGTCAGATACCATTAACGGTTCTACCAACTCCACGTGAATTACCTCTTATCATTAACTGACGCATTAGTATGTTCTTCTTGCATGATTTTGTTTAAAATGAGAATCATTTCAAAGATCAATCCTCAAGATTTTTCTAATCTTAGTCCCTTCACTTTTGGCAGGTAAAAGACTAAAAGACTTGGTAGAACCACAAATTAAACGCATAACATAATAGCTGCAAACCACAAATTACTCAACACAATCTGAACATTCATAACAAGAAGCCAATTACAAATTCTCAAAATGACAACTTATTCATCATTCAACTACAAAGACAAGTAACATACATCTGGTATGCAAAGGTGCGGTGCACCCTTGTTATTCTTATCACTTTCAACCCAGTTTTATATTCATAACACAAAAGATGCAAACCAAACCACCACACATTACCAAACTATTGAGAATAATAACATATCTAACGTCTGAAATCTAAAGAATATCTAACGTCTGAAATCTAAAGAAATCCATTCCATAGGCTTATGTGCTAGGTCCATAATAAACAATGCCCATGTATACTGACCCAAGGACTTCATCACAATTCACAACACACTTAACAATTTTCCATTTTTAAGCTAGCTCTTTGTCAATTGCAGCATTAGCAGTTTCAATGTCCTCATCCAAGAAGATATCCCAATGTCCATCCCACTTGATGAAGAACTCAGTATCCTCAAAATACTTCACTCTGTGCACATCTCCCGCTGGAGTAAACAGATAATCCCCAATTCCCAAATCGTACTTCTCATTCTTGCTCAAATTCCAAACCCTCTTACTTCCCTTCATCACCACCAGATCGTGGCCGAACGTGTGGTGGTGCGCCGGCTCAACGCTCCCGGCCTTGAACCGAACCACCGCTGACGCCGGAGACTCTCTCACTATCTTCATCATCCCTCCGGGCATAATCTCCACCGGCACGAACTCCCTGTTCTTCGCCAGGCAACATAAGGCACAATTCTCGACAACGGACTCAGATCCGGTGTTCGAATCGGATTTAGATGCTCCGATCTTGGCCATCTCGGCGATGGAGTTGTCGAGGAACCTCTGAACTTCGGGATCCCAATCCTTGCCGCCATTGGCGGGGCAAGGTGCCTTGAACGGGGTTTCGATGAACGTTTTGAGGATTTCGATGGCGGATTCTGGCGTGGTTGACTTCCCGGAGACGGCGAGTACGTTGGCGTTGTTGATGGAGCGGGCGTTGATCGCGTCGTCGACGGTGAGACAAGTGGCCGCGTAGATGCCGGGGATTTTGTTGGCGAAGATCTGAACGCCGACGCCTGTACCACAGGAGACCAGGCCTAGGGTTTTGGTGGTGTCGGGAGAGGCGGAGGCGGCGGCGGCGGCGACGCGGCGGCCGACTTGCTCGCCGATGGAGTAGTAGGCGCCTACACCGATGTCGTCGACTTCGATTCCGAGGGAGCGGAAGTGGGAGACGATGGCGTCCTTGAGAGGACAGCCGAAATCGTCGGCGCCGGCGATGAATTTGAGGTGGGAGTGGTTTCCGTCTTGAGCCATGGAAGGATCCTCGGCGGCGATGGAAAGTGAATTTGGACAAACAGTGGCGGATGGAGTTTGTGGTTCAGTCAGTGCACTGAGGATTAAACACCTGCTTGAGTGGTGTAATTTTTACGAAATCACCTTAAATTTTAAAAAATTACATAAAACCTCCCATAAGTTATGTTCTTCTATCAAAGTAAGAACCACTCACAAACTTCAATGATTAAACCCGGTCTTGTTTCGGTTAAGTTTATTAAAAACTCTATAGATAGAATTCTAAAACCCTAGTGTAAATTAGTGAACTCTAATAGAAAAAAGTAAAAAAAAAATTATTAAAAAAGTTAGAGAGAAAATAAATTAAATCTAACCGTTTAACTATATTTGGATGACTTAAATTTAGCCAAATCTATGGATAGAGTTTTTTTAAAACTCCATGCATGCATATGAACTCTCAATCTTTACATTAACAACTTTAATGTAATAAATATAAAAAAATTATATTATCGGTTTGGAGTGTTACTTTGGAGCTTTAATTTTCAAAGAAAACCGGTGTTGTGAGAAGAAAGAAAGAAGAAGAAGAGAGGTTGAAAATGGCGGGAATTGGATACCTGTGCTTACGTGGAACTCTCCCCGCCTTCTATTCCTCATCCTCTCATAACTCTAAGGTCTGAACCATCTACCATTACGGCATTACCGTCTCTCAATCGTTCATCTTTTCCCCTAATTTAATTGTGCTAGGGTTTATGTTTTTTGGCGATTGGCAGAGGATTTATGTTACTCGTTGCTGTTCAAATTCATCCCCGTCCAAGGATTCTAACAACTCAAAAACTCCCCCAATTCTAAAATTCGCAGTTAGTGGCGTCACAGAGCTTCTCCGATTGTTCTCTCCGTCAAATTCTAACCCTAGGTCTTTCGATTTGGGGAAATTTGTATATGTTGCTTATTCTAAATAGTTCCATTTTTTAGTTCCAGATGAAAATTGACTGATTAATTTTCTGGCAGAGTGGAAAATGCAATCCAAGAAGATGAAATTCTGATTTCTGGGGTAGATGATGTGCTGGATATCATCAAATCTGACTATGAAAAAGCCTATTTCCTTACAGGTGAGATAATTGTTCAGCTGATTCTAGTTTAATGATATCTGGATAATTTCAACTACTTCATTTGTGATTGTGGATATACACTTGTTTTGAGATTCATTCATCAATTAGAAAGATGATTATATAATTCACGCCTCTAGCTAGTGGCTATCTAGTTAGTACAAATTGAGTGTATGATCAATTTGATTTTTATATACTTAAGCGTTCTAATGACATCTTTGTTCGAATGTAGGGATTTTCACTTCTGTAATTTATGCTGATGACTGCCTCTTTGAAGACCCAACTATCAAATTCCGTGGTAATCTAACTTTCTAGACTGTAACATGGATTGGTATTAATGTCACTATTCCTTGTATTGCAACTAGATTAGCCATTTTGTTGCATTAAGATATATGAATGTAAAATATTCACATTATTAATGTTTAAGATAGCTAGCTGAGCTTCATATGCATTACTTTTTCGGTATATTACAAGCTTGTAAGTTACCTCAACATTTTTGCCATCTGGGTAGTTAAATCCTTAGGATACTCATAAATTTACCCCAAAAAAATCAATTGCAGAGCTCTTAGAGAATGAAAAAGTTCCAAGAAAAAATCATGTATCTATTGTCCAAAGTTTATCATAGTATGATTTGCTTTAGTGAAGTTTCAATATGTTGAAATCATACTCTTGAAATCTATGTTGCAATTCAGGAACAGATTTGTACGCACGCAACCTGCAATTGCTTGTTCCGTTCTTTGACCAACCATCAATTGTATTATGTCAAATTGAAAAGGTGGTTGTTATGATGCTATCAATCCTAATCATTAGCTGATCTCCATATATTTACTTTTAGTTAAAGTTGATAATCTGTTTTTCAAATGCAGGGTGTCAATCGTTCGACTAATTTTGTCTTAGCAAAATGGCAATTGAGGTGATAACCTTGCACTAGACAGTTCAAGTTTTATAACAGATTTAGCCTTACTCAAGGTTATATTGTCCTTATGTTCATAATCTCTAATGTCTTTTATGTTCATAATTGAATCTGAAGGACTTACTTGAAGCTTCCATGGAAGCCTTTGATATCCATCGATGGAAGTACAGTCTATGATTTAGATGATCAATTCAAGGTCAGATCATTTATCTTTAGCAAGTAAATCTTTTTTTAATATCAATACAATATTTGAATTTAGTTGTGGGTCTTTTATGGATGTATTTAACAGATTGTGAGGCATGCTGAGAGTTGGAATGTATCTGCAATTGAAGCTGTGGCCCAGATTTTCAGGTCTAATGTGATCAAGGCCCAGTAACTGAGGTCATATTTTTTTTTTTATTAATCAAGTTATTTAGTTATCATCAGAGATTCAGAGGAAGTATAATCAAGACAGGATTGTACAAATTCTTTCAGTGTTTTTTCTACTAGATAATGTCTTGTAAAAAGGGTTATTCAAATGACCCATGATCCATAAACCGACCCGACCTGTAAATTTCGGGTCGGTTCACGAGCTGAGTTATGGGTCGATCTGTAGTACCCGGAACCCGACCCATAACCCGTAATCCGACTTGTAAATGTCTTATTATTTACAATAATACCATAGAGCGGTTGAACTTTCAACTAGTTGTAAGCATGTCATGTTTTTATCTAAACAGGGAAAACGAGTTAAAATGGCCCAAAATCAAACGAAACGAATCAAACGGGTTAACTTGTGATTCGACCCCTAAAACCCGTAAGCCGGAATACTAATCAGGTCATTTCAATTTTTACCACGGATTGACCCATTAAGCCACCCTACTTTGTACGTACTGTCACCAGGAATGCTCAAACAACACATCGATTATGTTTGGGGTCAGTATTATGTGTGGTAGAAGCCAAGCCAACATCATAAAATTATGTAATGAAATTGATTAGCTGTAGTTTGTCAGGTTCATTGTGCATTCCATTTTTGGGGTTATTCTATTCTAAATCAAGTGCATCTTTATGATGAAATATTCCTTAGATTTGAAGATGTACTTAAAGAACTTCAGTTCTTGCTCTTCCAATAATTAACTTGTAAACAACTTGTTGTTGATTGTTGGTCGTGGAGCAAATTTGTCGTTTACGTATGATACAACTTGTTTCTACGACGACAAAGCAAAGCTTGTAGTAGAGATATATTATATACGGAGTACTTGTGTAACTACATTTTGCAAATGCAATGTTTTAATTTTAACTTTTTGATTGTGCGGTTGTGTTGTGGTGCTTACTGTAAAGTCTAAAGCGTTTGGTTGGAAATTTGGAAGGTCAAAGTACCAGCTATACGGTACAGCCTGTACAGCTTAGTTCGTACTCTTCAGCCTGTAAAGTCTAAAAGGTGCATTATTTTTTTACCCTAAACTCCACAAAACCATCTTTTTATTTTGATAGTTACATTTTACCTTCATTTATTCATATTTTACTTGTACTTCACAATGCAACTAATCTATTGTTTGTGTTTTATTTTGTCAATCATATATATGTTAGCTTGTTCGACGATCAATTTAATGATTCCTCAATTTACCGAGTCTGTCTACTACTTCGAATGCTTAGTATATACCCTACTTTGAAGAATGATATTAAATATCATCATATACAGTGTTAATTAAGGCATATTTTGGATATTTCAGTATTTTACTTACTGTTTTACTTAGATTAATAAAATGGTTGTGGGTGGAGTCATTGTAAACAAAACCTAAAAGAAGGGGTGATTAAATGTAATTTTTGAAATAAAGGGTGTTTTTTTATTAAAGATAACTTAGATAAAGTGTGGTATTGTTGTGAAATTTACCCTTATTTAGACAATCCGTAGTTTGATGAGTTACATCTCTTATGCTTGATTATGATTTAATACAATGATTGATTCGGTCTTGTAAAACTTCCTTCAAAGGAGCTATACAGATTGAACATTGAGCTTATGCTACAATGTTTATAGTGATCTCTTGATTGTGCATAGGTTGAATAATTATAAATAGAATATAGTTCAAACTTCAAACCACTTCTCTCTTTGTTCTTATGCATGTTACATATATGTACACAATGCATTTATGAAACTAATGTATTTCTTCTTACTGACCGGTGAATACAGACAAATAGTGTACTGTCTAATGCATTGGCTGAGATGAATGAATGGATTTTGCAGTCAAAATCATAATCACAAGGAGCTGAAAAATGGAGATAAATGGGAAACAGAATCATCAATCTCATCAAATACGTACCAAACAAATACTCCCTCCGTTTCAAAATAGTTGTTCATAGACAAAAGTGCACATATATTAAGGGGGGAAAATTCTTCCAAAAATACCCCTATAAAGTGGTACTTTCTACTCCAAAAAGTTACTTTGGAAAAAGTGTATGTTTAGTGTGGTGTAATTATTAAGGGTATAAATGGAAAAAATTATTATATGAACAACTATTGTGAAACAAGAAAAATTGTCTATATGGACAACTATTTTGAAACGGAGGGAGTACTAATTATGTAACCCTTTTCAGTTTTCATGCTCTTTTATTCTCTTATTTTCTTCTTTAAGTTGTGTTCTTTTTGTGTGTGTGCATTGGATGATGATAGTGTCTTTTAATTTTTGATTTTCCTCCGGAATCCAAGGCCAAATGAAAATTTAAAATTTATATACTAGTAGTCGTGTCCACTGTTCCAGGTTTGCATGCGCACACAGAGCCTCTCTAGTTTGTTCCTTTTCATTTCTTAATTTCTTAAAGAATTCTTTTAATTTTTGGGTATTGACAAATGATGATAAATGTAATTGATTAGGGTTTATAGCTAGCATGTTGATTTTGTCTGCACCCAACCCCCATGTTTGAACAACATTGTCTGTTGGCTTGATTGATTTTGGATTAGGAATCTCGTGACCTCATGTTCTTCACTGCCATTTGTAATTGTATGATCTTCTTCTTCTTCCTTTTTCATTCTACTGCTCAATTTTTTTGGTTTTTAGTAGACTTTTGACCTTCTTGATACTCGACACATACAAGGCTCCAAATTATGCAAATTTGAGTTTTTAGGGCTCAAATTCACTTTTGTACTTGCTCTCTTGTCTTGCTTTTAGGGCTCGTTTGGTTTTGATATCTAAGATATGAGATATCGGATATCGGTAGTATTGGTATATATATCAAGGTATGGGTATTAGTAATATCAAGATATCGGATATGTGTATGAGTATTGTTTTTGATATACCAATTTTTCAGGGTATCCATCAAAATAACACTCTGATATCAACCTATATAATATCGATATACTCATATATCAAACAATGAAAATATATGTTTAATATCAATATTAGAATATAGCAAACACTAGATATGAGTATCAGTCATATTCATAATCATATCTCATATACCTTTATATGGATATTAAACGGCCCCTAAGATTATTGTGCTTTGTTTGGAATTTAGGGTCTTTTTTAGGTCATTGCAATTTTAAAATCTCATGTAACATATACAAACAAGTAAAATTCAAAAGAGACCAATTCTTGGAGCCAAACTGAGGATTTTTGGGGTCTTTGGGTCTATGTTTAGAAGCAACTTTTTGCCTCTAGATGAGAGAAAGAGGGCAAAAAGGGGAAAGATTGAAGACTGAAGAGCTTATAGTAAAATCAAAGGGGATTTGAAGTTTGAAATTTTAAAGGGTGTGTTCCCACTTTACAATCCACTCATATCATTTGGGAAGTTGTAAAATTTGTGTTGGACAACTAATTTTCATATTTCATTGACTTTAAAACTTAGTTACTTTGTGGGGGTAATGGCCTACAATGGGCTTGTCACACTCCCTCATATTAGGTGGTAACTAATTCATCAATAGTGTGTATGTCATTTTCGCTATTCTAGTCTCTTTTGGAGTTATTTAAAGATGTAATTAGATAATAATCCCATGATTAATTGATAGATTTCTATTAATATACTACGAGTAATATCCAAGGAAACGAATCCATTGTGCTCCTCCTATGCTTTGTAATTATTAGTTATCAACTTTTGGAGCTTTTTGCTTATAATTTAAAACATATTATGAGTAAGACAACTCATAAGATTTGACATACTTGTAGATAATTAATATATACAAAAGCATTTAAAGATACTTGTTCTATGACTTCTCTATCTAATCAACTAGAACCCATGTTCTCACATATATATTGGACATCTAAACAAGCTATGGTTGAAGTGTTGAATCATTTGGTCACCCCTCATGTCAAGGTAAAGAAATAGTTCATACAAAAATGATCCATAATCATCATTCTAATTAAAGAAATACATGTTTCATTGGTTTTAACTTTTAACCGGTTGATTGCAAATAAATGATGTCGACCCAACATGGCTTCTACAGGAAAAAAAAAACAAAGAAAGAAAAACTCAAGAAAACTTTTTCTTTAAATTGAAATGAAAAATAAAATACTGTAAAATTTTAAATGCAATAATGATACTACTATGCTAACTATATTGCATGTACAATGTATGATCTTATTGAATAATATTGATGCTAATAGCCTAATACGTACTAACATTTGCTTAGAGACACACTGAGACACATGAAAAGTGGATAAACAAATTTTGAACTTTCCCTGCTCGATTAATTTGCACATTGCACTGGCAAATTTCACCATCAATTCAAGAACACAAATTAATGTACACGAAACTATATAATAAAAAACAAAATCCATTGACAGAAAAACCTGTACAAAAATCGATCAATTTCCCGTATTAAAAGTCGCTAATTATCTCTCCTCCAAGCATACAAAACCAGAGAAAATCCCCCACCACTGCCGCCGCCAACACCGCCACCATTATAACAAGACCTCGCCGACGAGTTCGAGCACGAGCTCCTCCCACAATCACTGCTCTCCTCCGCCCACTGCCACACGCTAGACGACCACGACGGCGCCGGCGACACCGCCACCCCCGCCCCACCCACCGCCGGCGACGCCGTCGCCGACAAGCTCTTCCTCATCAGCTTCTTCTCCGGCCCCACCATCTCCGGCCACACCCCTCCCCCCTCCCCCACCTGAAACACGAAAACCCCATGCCCGCCGCCCCCGCCGCCGCCGATTCCTCCGCCGTTCACCCAATTGAACACGTCCCAGAAGAAATCCATCTCCAATCCACCCACCAAAATCCGCTCATTCCCCCTGAATTTCCACCCCAATCTCTTCACCACCAGCCCCGTCTTCCCGTCGATCCTCACCCTCATCGTCCCGCCGGAGCACTCGATCTCGATCTCGTGGACACCGCCGGAGAATCGCGCCCGGGTCGCGTAGCTCCGCCGCCCGAACACGTGCTCCCGCCTCGACACCAGACTCGCCGAGTCGCCGACCCGCCGAGTCAACTCGTTCCCGAGGTCGCCCAAAAAGAACTCGGCGCGCCCGTTGCAGGCCACGGCGAGGTAGAAGGACGAGTCGGGCTCCGCGGCGCTGGGGCGCGCGTACACGGCGCGCGTGAAGTCCCAGTAGAGCTTGAGCTTCTTGGCGCGTGGGCGCGCGTCGGGGAGCGGGATGGACTTGGACCCGGGCCGGGCCCGGAAGAAGGGGAAGGACGACGGCGAGAGGGAGATCGTGAGGGAGAAGAGCGGCGGCGCGTGGAGCGTGAGCGTGTGGGAGAATTGGGTCTTGGACCAAGTGAGTGTTAGATGGATTTGTGTGTTCAAGATTTGGGTCTGGTAAGTGCAAGTTATGAGGTTGTTTTGTGGGATTTTGTTGGTGTTTGTTGATGAGCTTTGGCTGCTAAAACAAGCTGGTAACATTTTGCTTGTTTCTTCTTCTTACAATGTGACTTGGTTAGGAATTTGGAATGGGAGGATTACATGAGAAATTTGTCAAGTGATATGGGAATGATGGGTGGGAGTGGGTTATAAAAATGGGGCTGAATTTGCGCCTGTGAAGAGGGTGAGCTGGGTTGCACTCAAGGAGTTTAGAGTAGCAGCTAATACACTACACAGATACATATATACTTCAATACAGACAGACAACTCAAGATGACAAAGGTGAGTTGGGAGACTTTTTGACTCTTTTTGAATTGTTAATTTGCTAATTAGCTTCTACTTTTTTTAATTTTATTAATATTTTTGGTGGGTTTTTTGTAATAAGAAAAGGGTTTGGAGTAGCCAATAGGGAGGGAAAGATGGAGAATGGGGCCTAATAAAGTAGAGACAAATTTTGCCTAGGTTTTATGCACAATTAGACCTTGGTCTGGTTTTAGTGGAGCCGGCCCGAATTGGGACCGTATGAAATCGGAATTAAAACTGTTGATCCGGTTTTGAGGGCGGTTACGGTCGCGGTTCCACTGCCCTCAAAACCGGCGATTTTTACCGGTTCAAAAACCATTGGAATATATCGATCAAAGGTGAAACCACGACCGCAATTTTGTATTCTGGTTGTAGTTTCACCTAAAATGACCAAGTTCTTGTTTAGAGGTTTTTTTCAGTATTATGGCCGGTTTCAAAGGAATTGAAACCGCCATTTTCGAAATCGTACCCAACTCTACGAAAAACCACTCACAAGTCATAATAAACCTAAAAATTTATACTCAAAATTATGAATGAATTGGGACATCAAGTATACATGACCCGGATATGTAAATGGGTCGGTTTGACCCGTTTATATATTCACATTCAAGAAGACCTTTTTGCAACTATATTAGTCAGAGAAAATTCTGCATTAAATGTATGCTAATTTGTGAATTGTGACAGTAGTGTAGTAGTTTTTCCCCCAAACTCGTGGGAACAAAAGCAATAACAGAGTTGTATGGCATTTATGATCACTTTCACAATCTAGGAGTGGATTATTTTGTGATCCAACAACTACAATAACTTTAACATAAAGTTACCAAATTTGTACTAGCTTTTATACCCATGGACATATGCGGTAGCATTATAAGAATTCAAAAAATTTATTCTTCATATCTCATCGAGTTGGATATATAGTTTATATTAGCGGATTGGGTTATATATGCAAGTTTAACTTGTGTAATGTAAGATCGATAAGTTAATGTATAGTCTTCGGATATGTAGTTAAAATGTTAAAATTTTATGGCAGTATCATGTGATCTTCGAGTGACGAGACTAACTCTTCTCCGTCTTAAATTTGATTAATCTTAATTTTTTTTATTTAATATCATTTTCACATTTCACTTTTATAACAATAATATAGAAAAGTCCAAAAATATTGTTTAAACTAATTAATCCCCACCTCCCTCTTTTTTGGTTCATATAGGAGTAGAGTATTTGGTACACGTCCAAGTGAAGAGAACGGTATCTACAATTCTACACCTCTCAAAGTCTCAATCTGCGTCAATATTGCAATACAATTAATTAACCCTATCCACACAAAAAATTAAGGAAAACAAATGCATCCTAATGATTCAGGTTGGTGGATTTTCTTTTATTAAATCCTCCAAACTCCGAAGCCCTTGTCTGGACTTCACTGATATTCATATTTATGCTCGATCACTTCTGCCGGATAAAATGGGGGACTCATTAATTATACTTTGTTCATGCTTGCTTTGTAACTCAATTAACTTGCATGCATACATCTTTATATTGCTTGTATTACCCCTAAGAAAACATATAGATATAGGTTATTAAATCTATAAGAGATCAATTATTATTGGCTACATTTATCTCATGTGACAGCCACTCAATGACACGTTTTAAATTTGTGGTTAGAAATTTTAATTATTTTTCAAACATATCCTGATTTTAGGAAGGGTTTTCTAATCGATTTTCAAGACCCAATTTTAATAATGTATGTTGAATTTTGTATTAAGAATATTTTTGATTTTTTTTAAGGGTTTATGCTTTCCTATTCAGGGTTTTAGTTTCTAAATTTGGATTATTGTTTCTAAGTCATCTCATCTAAGGGTCGAAACTGTTTTGAGTTGTTATCCATGGAGAATGCACTCGGATTGTTGCTCTGGCATCGTGAGATAGTTGGCGGCTCACACTATACCAATTGAGGTAGTGACGACTCATTAGTGCTCCATAACACTCCTTGCAAGCTAGAACATCAATAGACATGCCCAACTTGAGAAGAACATGATGATGCATGTTGACCACGCAGGATCTTATAAGAACACTATAGGTTGGTTACGAGTAGGCATGAAAAAGAGTTAGTAACAAACCTTCAAGAATCTTTTCTTGTGTGAAGTGATTATCAATTTTCAAGTGCTTAGTTTCCTCGTGAAAAGTCGGATTCCTGGCTATGTAAATAGCACACTTGTTGTCATAATGAAGAGTAACACGAGTAAGGTCGTCAACATGCTCGTCTTACCGAGTTACATGTATTAGCACACTCCATCAAACCGACCTAACCAAACCTGCAAAATAAAGATACCAAAAAATGGAAAAAATCTACACGCCTCAAATTGTCAAATCTAAACTCTGAAACAAATAAATTCAGTTCCATTATCAAAGTTAATTATGATTTTGACAAAAATATTGGGCTATTTTTAAACAAACTAAACAAATTATTTAAGCACATATAACACATTGCTTTTGTAAGAAATCAAATGCTTCCATGTGGTACAAGTGAAATCGTCGACACTAGTAAGGAAAAAAAAACGAAATCCATTATATGTAAATTCCTTGTAAGGTCTTCTTCAAGTGTCAATGTGAATCAATCGAAGATAAGCAACATATTTAATGCTTCTTATTGGAAAAGATTATTTGTGTTGTCTTGTGCCTAAAGATAGACATTACACATATGGACTAAGTTTTTTATTGCAAGAAAGTGAGGGGGAAAAAAGACAACACAAATGCATTTGGCTATAAGGAACATTATGGATCGAATCTTTAGTATTCTCTTATTTATTAGCTGTGTCTACTCTTTAGGCAGAATGCCGTCACCCATTTTTAGTAGGAAACTGCAAGAAACCTCAAAAACGACAGAGAGGGGGGTTCGAATCGAGTACCAGCAGTAGCGGCGAGCGAAATGGGAGCAGCCTAAACCGTGAAAACGGGGTTGTGGGAGAGCAATACAAGCGTCGTGCTGCTAGGCGAAGCGGTGGAGTACTGCACCCTAGATGGCGAGAGTCCAGTAGCCGAAAGCATCACTAGCTTTGTTGTGATTGAATACTCAACAACTGTTTTATTAGACACTAGAAGACAAATTAGTACCTAAATTTAATTTATAATCCAATATTATGTTGTGCAATATGGAGACCCTTGTACACTTTACCAAGAGCCAAAGATGTGCACATTGAATGGTCCCGAAGAATAAAGCAATGTGAAGAGATAAACATCACATTGTGTTAAAGATTTTTGTTCATGAATTATAAGCATGAACAAAAATATAAAAACAACATGTTGTAAGCACACAATGGCAACACCACATACTTAACAAAATGATTGCAATGTTAGCAACTTTAGACATTATTTTATACATCATTATGAAACAATACCTACAATGGTATTCAAATCCCAAATGAAAATGACAGGAACAAAAATGAAGAAAAATCCCATCAAAACCCTTCAAAGTAGAGCATATTCGTTCGGCATTCTCCATCTAGCTGGAACAAGCTAGTGGAAAAGCTCTCTACTTGAAAATAAGAGGGGAAAAAAAGGAGCGAAATTAAGCTCTAGCTCTCCCATTCCGCTGGTAATTCCGCTTGTACTTGTACCAAATGGAGGCATTTAGTTGTCTCAAATTTGGTCAACTCCAATGTATACTCATTCATAGGCTCAAAGCTTGAGCCTATGAATACATTTGTGAATTTCCACAACTATTGGGTAGAAATTGGAAAAATAACAAAGTAATAGCAATAAACTCAAATCTCACATTGAGCACTTCTGCTCCAGCTGTACGTACAGTGCGACGGAGAGATTATTGTTCTGTTAGCAATTCCGTAGCTCCGGCGACTTCAACCGCCGCACAAATCAACCGCTACACAATTTCCCCCCAAAAACACCTACCAGAACAACCGCCACACATTTTCAACGTTTTCTTGCTATTCTTCCTCAGCATCTTCTTCCAACCGCTTCCATTCCTTTTGCGATCGACAATTATTCCCTCCAATCCCCTGTTATTTCGTCCCAAATCATGCTCGTAAACCCTAACCAGCAAGCCGTCCTCATCCAGGCCGACATTGACCGGCGTTGACCCGATCCCGCGCGCCATCGCGATGAAGATCTCCATCAGCATCGGCCGGAACTCCTCCCTGTCGATCGATCCGTTTCCGTCGACATCGAACCTGCTGAAGATGAGATCGAAATTTCTCGCAATTTCCTCCTCCTCTTTCTCGTCTTCCACCGACGAGAAGAATCTCCGCCGGAGATCGGTTGGGGAGAGGAATCCGTCGCCGTCTCCGTCGAGCTCGTGGAAGCAATCGTCGGCGCACTTCCGGAAGGAATCTACGTCGTCGATGAATCGATTGATCATTGGGCCGTCGATCATCATCACCATCTCGGATTCTTGAGTATCGATTCAATTCGATCCTGGAAACTACTGGAAAGATCTGGTTTGCCTGATTTGCTTCAAAATCGATCTCCTGAAAATGTATCAATTGTAATCGATTGAGATGGTAGTTATTAGCTATGATTGCTTGCTTGTCTGCACGTATATTAAATGGACGTGTTCCTTTCTTGCTGCAACTGAGTCTTGCACGAACCAATCTTGCTTCTGGTAAGCTGCTACGAATCAATAATTGGAATAAAAAAAAGAATTAGTTGAAGTTAATGAATTAAATAATATTTTAATATAAGATGTTTATATTCATTTTCATTTATGTGAAACTAGTGAGAAAGTGATTGATATATTGTGAAAGGTTGAAATCCTCCATAACTTCAATTGTATTGAGAACTTTTTGGTTCATATAGGGTTATATTGCCAAGCCCTCTAGGCAATTGATGTGTGATTCTATAGGTTTTACCAAGTTGATGCTTAAATAATTTTTTATTTTCTTAATACAATTATTTTATGGTGGTTATACGTAAGCAATTTTCAATGAATAAATTTCGGTGGGAACTAATGCAAATGCTTAGAGAATTCTGAACACCGAAAATAGAAGGGTCAACTGTCTCTAAGTAGTAAGTAGGCCTTTAATTTTATGCTTGACATCTGTTTCACTGGAAATTCGAGAATTTGGGCCGGATGACACTGAAAGCAAGGCCCAAAATACTAAAACCTTGGCAGCCCAACCTGAGACAAAGCAATGCTCAAAAGAATAATATTACGAGAGGTTCATTATTTACTTGGGATTTTTCTAACCTATGCGGGCATAGGTTAAAACCTTTATATAGAAATTTTCAAGTGTATTTTGCTTGTTTAATATTTTTAACATAAGGGGAGTTTCCACATCCGGTATTCTTATCCTAGGGCATAGGTTAGAAAAACCGATTTAGGTATTTAGGATGAAAAATATGTAATTCGAAGTTTAAATTTTATTGGTAGTTAAAATAAATAGATCATAAAGGAGTATAAAAAAGTTCATAAGCTTCAGAGTAAAGCTTATGTGCTTATTATGTTTCCATATGTGAACCTAAAAACATAAGAACTATGATACCTTTACTGAAAAATTCCCCCTGTTAGATGTGTTCAAACTCATGTAATCCCCCAAGAAGAAGAAAATTTGATACCAAGGAAGGATGCAGTCATTCCCTGGTTGCTACATTTGCTGGTCAGTAAGAAGTGTTAATTCAGAAATCAGGCTTATGCTTTAATTATCAACTGTGTAAGTTGTCATCAATTGTACCACATTCATTTATGATGATGGAAGTTGTCATGAGCTGTCGTAGTAGTTGTCATCTATAGCAATTGCTGAGCATCAAAGATCTAAGATTGGCTAGTGGGCACAACACATGTTCAATGGCATCATCAAAAATGACATTCTAATGTTCACTACAACCAATCCAAAGAAACTCTTATCACAGTTTGTTTGATCTCTTTGCGCTATGCAGAAGCTGAACATGACAATGGCTGGTTGAACTCAGGCAGATCAAAATCAGGCAGCCAGTTACATGATACTCATTACTCAGATACACCATTTTTCAGCAAACAGCTTGAAATGTAAAAGGAAATTACTTGAAGGAATCTGATCACCACTCACCAGCAATAGTGTGTCATGGAACAAGAACTAGAGACACACACATTTGTCTGGGAAATGTGAATCATGATGAATCACTTGAAAGGAACTTGACAAGATCAAATCATAGCTCATTGAGTCATTTAGATGAACTTACACTTTGAAAAAATCAACTGTTGGACCATCCTCAAGAAAATTGCTAGTGATCTTACAGATCATCAAGTGTATCAACAAACATATCAGATACAATAAAGACACCATATTTGTAATCAGACCACATTTAAGAGCAACAAAATCCATTACGCCATATATAACAACATCAATGATATAACTGAGCTGGTTTACATAAACAGAGGAGAGGAATTATGTCCTTACCAATTCATTCAATTCTCATACAGGTTACTCAGTGAACTGAGCTAGTTAACATAAAAACTTAAAAGGCATAAATCAACACTCTTTATGCAGCTCACATGTCAATTAAAGAAAGAAAATGAAAAGAAAAAAGGAGCCTAACCCCTGCCAGTAGTTACCTACAATATATGATTGATCAGCCATGGATCAAAAGCCAACAAATCAGCAGCCCCAAATCAACTTCACTACTCTACTCCAATGCCAAACATGCAGCTTTGCTACAATCAACTTCCTCTTGATCTAAGCTCCTCCAGTGACAACTTAATCTGATCTTGAACAAGCTCCAATCGCTTTGAGTAGACTTCCAACTCTAGTATCTGTTGTTTCCTCCACCTCTCCTCCATCGCACCCCCATAACTTGTTGAACTCGGCCCTGGAAAATTCATTGGGACGGTGTTCGAGATGAGAGACTCAATTCCCTTTGATACATTACCCCCAAAACCACTCCCAACATTAACAGTATCAATGAATTCCTTCAACAATGGTGGAAGACAACTCTTTATCGTCTCCTCCACTGATGCTTGTACAGGGGTTGCAATGGTTGGATTAGCAGCAGCCTCATAGCCCCCTGAACTTCCATTTCTGGAAAACTTCTCCTCCATGTTCACCTTAGGTCGTTTCCTCGACCTATCAGGCGTTCCCATGTTCATCATCGCCAATGCCTTGTCTGAGCTGTTGATATCGATTCCAAGCCCTCTGGGAGTCCTCAGATCGCCTACACTGTGGAAGGTGGGGATAATTGGGGTACCAGAACCACCGACAGAGTTAGGGTTTTGATCGTCTTCGTCGAATTCCGGACGCTGGGATGTGGAATTGCTCCATATTTTGTGAGAGATCTCGAAGGTAGCCTGATCGTGAGGCGTTTTGAAGACGGCTTCTTTTCCGGAGCTGATACGGCCGACCACGTTCCGATACTTCTTCTTCAACCTCCTGAGCTTCTCGACCAGCTGGTTCTTGTTGCAGTCGTACTGGAGCCTCGATTTGATCTGGTCATAAAACGCCGTCGTGTCGTGGTGGTACCCGGACAAATTTGGGCCTCTCTGAGTGGTGTATTCCAGGAACCCCTGCAAGATCTCGATCTCGTCCTCGTCGGTCCACAGCCTCTGAAACAGCTTCCTGGAATCCTCAATCGGCTTCCTCTCCGCCACCGGAGTGGTGGTCGCGGCGGCGTTGGGGGCGGACATTACGACGACGGCGGTGGCGGCGGCGAGGGCGGGGGTGACGGGAGGACGGAGATCGGAGCCGTTGATGGAGGCGGAGGAGGAGGAGGGAGGGAGGACGGCGATGGAGACGGCGGAGGAGGAGGAGAGGGGGACGGCGCGGATAGCGGCGGCGGAGGTGGAATTGGTGTCGGAATCGGAGGACTCGTCGTCGTCGTCACGGTCGCCGAGGACTAAATCTTCGCCGTCGTCGATGATGACGTCGTTGAGAGGCTCGTCGTCGTCGTCTTCGTTGTAGATGGTGATGTGATGTGCCCCCGACGCCATGGGAAAGGAGATTGAGGGAGAGAGGGGGAGAGAGAGCGAGAAAGGCGGGGTTGGGTTGGGTTAGGTTAGGTTAGGTTAAGGGTATGGGGGATGGGGCTCGAGATCCAGGGATAAGCCCACGAGAAGTTTGGTTTTAATCGGTGTCGTACACTAGTCTCTGCCATTGGCTTATTTCGTGTGGGGGTGAGTGGGCACACGCGGTGACGTGCTAGTGCTACACTGCTTGCTACATTTATTTGGGCCATTCTCATGCTCATTGGTTCATTTGGCTAGGGTTGTCCAAACCCAAATATTCAATTAATCGATTCGGTTATCCATTATTTCGGTTAGTTAAAATCATAAATCGTAATCTAACCATGAATTTCGGTTAACCGTAGTTCGGTTAACTAATTTTCCATTTTCCAACGAACAACGTCAGTCACCAATCACAGCATTGGCCAGCTGCAAATTATCGCCTTCGATCTGGATATGGGATATGTCACGCCGGGTGGTCTCAAGATCCCCTGCCTTAAAGCGATGACCTCGGATGTCAGAACAAAGTTTTGGTTTTTTATAGGGTAAGGAATGTATTAACCGTCGAACCAAATGCTCGAAAGAAAAACGTGGTTTGGTTAACGATCATGAATGTTTTCATTGAAATTTGAACAGGCTCGTTTTGCACTTCGTTCCAAACAATTTTTACTTGAAACGTTGCGTTTTGGTCCAAACTTGTAATAGAGGCCCATCCAAAAATCGGGCAAATGGTACATGACCCGAACCATAGGGCTGTTGAGTTGAGCTTGCGCAGGTGATAAAACCGAACAATTATCAAAACCCACCACCGGCCACTCCAATCTCCCGCCCACCCGTTCGCTGCCGCTTCGTCCACCTGTTGAAGCCGCCATTTCACCGTGCCGTAGCCTCCTCTCTTTCTCTCCAGGTAGAGAACTTGTTCCTCCTCTAATCTTGCAAAACCCTTGAAACAGGATTCAGTAGTGAGGAGAGTGGCTGCAATCTACGCTTAATCTTCAACCGGCTAAAATTCTTAAACCTTGTAATTCGGAATCAAGCTCGAATTCTTTTCTTCGTGGATAGAAAATTCCTGATTCTGCTATTCAATTGATGGCAGATATGGCGTTGCTTGTAAAAGCACCTAGTAGCGCGTGTAGGATAGCGAAATCGGAGCCTCTCCCTGGCAATCGAGCTAGAAGTTGCGTTTTCCGTGTCTCCATGTCAATTTCCAACTCCCAGGTGCAATTAGCCGAGAAACTCTCATCTAAACCAAAGGAGACAGCGATTCCTATAATGGTAAGTGCAATTTGGCCTGAATTATATTCAATGAAATCTGACATTTTTATGGTTCTAAAGAAGGTTAGCCGTGGTAATCTTGATGATTAATGCCTTTCTAGGAAATGCCAAGGCATCAGCTTTTAACTATTTTTATATTTGATTCTGGTATTATGCTAAATTGTTCACTCAATTGTACTGGTATGTGTTTTGGCAGAAAGTGGAACACCAGAACTTAACCGTCAAGTTGAATTAAATATTGTCAATGATAGTGAAAATGGTTTCTTAAATCAATAGTTGTGTCTTTGATTTACAAATTACAGGTGAATAGTTGCACTGGGAGAATGGGGAAAGCGGTTATTGAAGCAGCAGTCTCTGCAGGGCTTCACATTGTTCCTGCATCATTTGGCTCTGCGAAGGAAAGTGGCTCTGTCCAAGCTGGTGGCAAACAGATTCAGCTTCTCAGCTACGATGATAGAGAGAAGACTCTTGCTTCTTTAGTTGACGAATACCCGAATCTTATCGTGGTGGACTATTCTATTCCTGCTGCTGTTAATGGTAAACACGACAACATACATTAATCTTCTTATGAAAGGAAATCAATCAATGATTTTGAAAAACTGTGATAAGATCTTCTATGTTGGTTGCTGAAAAGTTGTGTAGAAAACTGAATTTTGTGTGCTTTGGATATGGTTTCATTTTTATAATCTCCTTTTTCACTGATGATATGATTGTAGACAATGCTGAGTTGTACTCAAAAGTTGGAGTACCCTTTGTGATGGGGACTACTGGTGGTGATAGGGATAGATTATACAAGACTGTCAATGACTCTAATGTCTATGCTGTTATTTCTCCTCAAATGGGAAAGCAGGTAATTCAGATGTATGTGTGAAAATTCTAATTGTTCAGTGATGACGATTCTGGATGAATGACTACAATTTGCTTGGTCTTGTTAAGGTGGTGGCTTTTCTTGCAGCCATGGAAATTATGGCCGAGCAATTTCCCGGAGCTTTTGCAGGATACTCCCTTGAGGTACATAAACTATGCTCCGAACTTCAGAATCAACGTCTTGTTTCACAATAGTTGTTAGTGAAGACCCTTATTTGGATTTTTTTACCAAGATATAGTGAGATATGAATGTTCACTTGATCAAATGATATAACCTTTAAACGATGCTTTCTCCTAATCACCAGGTGATGGAATCCCACCAATCTGCCAAGAAAGACGTGTCTGGAACTGCTAAGGCTGTTATCTCATGCTTTCAAAAACTTGGTGTGTCATTCGACCTGGACCAGGTTGGTGCATTTACTGAATTAGTTTCAGGATTTGCATCTATATTCAAAGAAAGCATTTGATTTGCATCTATGAAGCTTACTTTGTTATTATGTTTGAACAAAAACAATGTTTTTTTTAATTCATGAGATATTAAGATTTTTTTGTGGTCAATCATGTTCTTGTCAGATACAACTCATCCGTGATCCCAAGCTACAAATGCAGATGGTGGGAGTCCCGCAAGAACATATTGCAGGCCATGCATTTCATATGTATCATTTGACATCACCTGATCAAACGTAAAAACTCCACTTCTTAACATCAAATCAAATCTCTCTCATTTCTTCCTCACAATGCACACGATCTTTTACATTGTTGGGCGTCCATTTCAGGGTTTCATTCGAGTTTCAGCATAACGTATGTGGTAGATCTATATACGCTGAGGGAACCGTTGATGCCGTGATTTTCCTAGCCAAGAAGGTTCTAGTCCTTTCATACCGTTCTTCTTCCTACATTCTTTTTTCTCATGTTCTTATCTCCATGTTTGAATTGTTTTGGGATCCACAGATTGAGGCTAAGGCGGAGAAACGGATCTACAATATGATTGACGTTTTGCGTGAAGGGAACATGCGGTGATTGCATTTGCAGCCATAAAGCTGAACCATTTTTGTGTGCCAGTTTTCATAACGCTTGCCAACTCTCTGAATCGTTTGTACCTGTAGAATTCATTAGTAGGAGAGAGGATTTTGATTTCTTGTATTCGGCTATTGGTTGAAACCTTAAAGTATGGAGTTAGATACTGGTTTCCATGAATGCTGGTTGGATCAGATCGATGTTGCAGTAGGAAATTGGCCATGGGATGAATGAATGAGGTCTCCTTCTTACATGTAGTAAAGAGAGCTGTCCATATGTTTATTGTCCTTAAATGATATGCATTTCACTTGCTTGACTTCTTTCTCTACTTTCAACTTAAATTTACATTTTAATTGAGAAGTGAAGCAAGGTCTTCTATACTTCTTGTCTCGTGAAGTTTTCATCTATTATACACATCATGAGAGAAAGAAACCTACGAAATCAATCTAATAATATTCCGTTCTACCAAAGAATCTAACAGTATTTCGCTAAAATTTGCAGTGTCTCAAAAAAATATTATTGTTTTAACAAGGGAAGGAATTTTTATAAACGGTTTTCTATCCTATCATCTTAGGGCATAGGTTAAGATTATTAGATTTAGAAACTAAAACCTTATTAGGAGATTAATAAACCCTATCAAAAAAGTTAAAATAATCTTAAATAATAAACTTTGACAAATAATTTCCCTTTTAAGCTTATTAACCTATGCCCTAAGAACATATGTTAGAAAAATCGTTTTATAAATGATGTACGTCCTAGAATATCCTTATAAATGAGGTCTTTAAGGTCTAAATTAAATGCAATTTAGATCGAAGAAATATGTCGGAACGAGTGAGCGAGGAAGTCTCACAAAATTAGCTTTACGAAAGACATGGGAGATGCTCCAGCTCTGAAAACGGGACATCTCGCAAAGGATATCCGACCAAATCAGCTCAATTGGGACATCTTGCAAAGGATATCCGACCAAATCAGCTCAATTTTCCACCATGCACGGCTTTTAGGGCTGTAAATGAACCGAGCCGTTCGTGAGAAATTCGGTGTTCGACTCGGTTAAATCTTGTTCGTGTTCGGCTCGGTTTGTAAACGAACCGAGCTTGAACACAATTTTAAGGCTCGAAAGATATATGAACTGAGCTTGAGCACAAGATAACTTGGCTCGTTTGCTCATGAACAAGCTCGATTTTATGCTCATGAGCAAGCTCGAATATACACCCAGAAAAAACTAGATTACATGTTCATGAATAATTATGCTATACTATATATTATATACAATATAACATTTATATTAAATTACATAGTTTTGGTGGTGTTTCTCAAATCACGTAGTTTAATGTTTAGTTTCATTTGCTTGTATAATTGATCAAGTAAACGAGTTGTTCACGAATTTGTCTATCGATGAAATTATATGAGAGGTTCACGAACAAGCTCGAGTTCGGTGAACATTTAAATGAAGGAAACTCAAACAATAATTTAAGCTCGAACCAAGCTCGTGTTTGAGCTCGAACTCGTCTATTTTTAACCGAGTCAAGCTTGAACAACTCAAAGCTCGGCTCGGCTTGGTTCGATTACAGCCCTAACAGCTTTAATCAAAGACGAAGGTTGTCTCCTGAATGTGGAGATGTCACGTCGGATGGCTTTAAAAATTCCCTATCACAAAGCAATGACCTCAGCCATCAGAATAAGATGCCTGCCAAACAGATCACTATTAAAGTAAATTGACCTGTCAAGATGGTAGTAGGATAAATGAATTTTCAATATTTTGGAGACGAGTTGAATTTATATAGTTGATCAATAAATAACTTGTGCTCGTTGATCAATTTTGAAAATATAAAAAATACTAATATTAATCTCTGATTATGATTTCCTTAAAAAAATGGCAAGACTTGTGCTTAAGGAAAGTCTTTATTTGATCGCCAGCCTCAGCCATCCATCCATCCAATAAGACAGTAATTGTGCATTTGCCCTCGCGAATTCCACCCTAAAAGTAGAAATATTAACCCTAATCGGAGAGGGGAGATCGCCTGTTCAGCCATGAATTCTAACATTCGAAGGGCCGGCGGAGGAATATGGGAAGGTCTTTACAAGGTCGTTATGCGCCGGAACTCCGTCTATGTCACATTCGTTGTCCTCGGAGCCTTCGTCGGCGAACGGGTGCGTTTCAAAATTTTCCATTTTCCATCATCTAGTTTTCCTATCAGATCCATCGATCTTATCGAAGAATAATATGCGATCTATTTCTTTTTATTCATACAAATTTCGGGACAATCGCTTGCTATTTGGCTGCCGTTGATTGTCAGTGATGGAATTTTCGGATCTAGATAGAGTCTAATGAGATTTTCAATTTTCTCTTAGCTAATTTGAACAAATAATCTCTAATTTGTTTGACTTAATAGAAGATTTCCTTACAAGATTCGTTATTTATTGGATGAGATCTAAAACCGATCAGTTCTGTGGGAGCAATCATTGTATTCATCAAATTGCCAATGTGAATTTGGATCTAATTCACTTCAATCAATGTGTTTATTCGGAGAAGTTGTTGTGATTGTATATGCAGGCTGTGGATTATGGAGTTCACAAGGTGTGGGAGAGCAACAATGTTGGGGTATTGATACTCAACTCTCACATTATATGAAAGCAACTGCATTTCTGAAATTGGGCCTTGTTTTCAATTACAATGGGCAGCTTACAATTTAAAAAAAAAAATCTGTTCTTAGACAATTTCTGTATCAAGGATCATGTTTTATGTTTTGATGTATACGCCAAGAGGTTGATTGTGTGACTTGTGTCTACTTGATCATGATGCAGAAACGCTTCGAAGACATTCCGGTGCTCGGCCAAAGACTGTCTGAAGATTAGGCTGTCAAATTTTATCTTCTCTTTATCATCTATCTACAATTTTTTGGAGCAAAATGGCAATTTCGATTCCAAAATAAACCATCTCTTTCTGTTGCTAGATGCAGCTTTAACTAACTGGGTTGCAACTTCAGATTTTTAAATGAGATTTTGACTCTGTAACAATCGATGGTGCTTGTTGAATGAATTGGAAGTTTGAATAATGAAAGTTTTTTTCTCATCTTGGGCACTGTCTCTTGGGTGAATTTATTCGTGTTTCAAAGTGTCTCAATTCCTTGTAACGTTCATGACTCATCTCTTCAATCGGAAATATGTTGTGAAGTTGATGATCAGAGCAATCTTGCATCTCATTCTCAAGCCACAATCAAATCAGTACTGTGCAAATTAGGGATGTGCAAACATGGACCCGGACTGGAGACCGGGACTGAGACGGCTCGGCCCACTATATCATGAAATTACGGTCTGGTCCGGTCCAATAAGGTAAATTTACATCCAGGCCAAATCGGACTATAATAAGACCGGACTGTCATGGTCCGAATGTTACAAAATTTACTGTCCTTAGCCCGAACCAGGACCGGATAAACACCCCTGATGCAAATTATTGAGGAGACATACTTTTTTTGGTTGTCCAGTGGTTCGTCTAGCTCGGTTGCTTGGATCGCGCACTTGACTTTAACGGATGAGTCTCCTAAAAATTTTCTTTTACATCAATTGAAGTTGAATCCTAGACCTTATAGACGTGGAGTAAGCCGCTTATCACTTGAGCCAACTCTCTTTTGTTGAGGTCACTGATCATCAATTCATCACTATAAAAATGTTAAATGTTTCCTAACAAAAAATTAATACGATAAGATCCGGAACCTAA
The DNA here is from genome assembly GCA_964016875.1 of Fallopia convolvulus. Taxonomy (NCBI): domain Eukaryota; kingdom Viridiplantae; phylum Streptophyta; class Magnoliopsida; order Caryophyllales; family Polygonaceae; genus Fallopia; species Fallopia convolvulus. Next base: position 67,012,378 of record OZ024720.1, read on the forward strand.
TTCATCAATTCATCACCATAAAAATGTTAAATGTTTCCTAACAAAAAATTAATACGATAAGATCCGGAACCTAATTTAGAAGTTAGAACTGCAACGGTGGAGAACTGATCATTACCTGTACAATTCTCCTAGTGGCATTCGAGGTAAATAAACCAAACACCCGGCCCCGTTTCATAATCCACATGATCCTTAGTTCCTTACGGCTTCTTCCCAAACGGTCCTTTTTGGAGCGTAAACTCTCCGTAGAGCATTTGCAGAAGCACAAAACGTGTGGCTGTAAATTTCGACATCCCAAAAAAGCTTTTCCAATCGAAAACAAGATGGGCAAAAAAAAAACAAGCGAATTCTGAAGCCATTATTCATCCATGTCTCTTCCTCGCTCGCCACACATGCATACTCTTTTCCTTTTCACTGAAATCACTTTCATCTTAGTTTGCTCTCTGTAATAATATCCCATTTCCCAACCCAATTCATGTATCCCCAAAATTGTGCTGCTCTTATGCCAGATACGTAATTCAATTCATAATCTCCCTTTTCGTAAGGAAATAAAGATCAATACTTTCCTTTTCGTTCCGCAACTCCACACAGTTTTGGGCCAGAAATGGAGCCCACGAACACTGGCATGTGTAATTTTTTTGCTTGAATATCAGAATCAGTATTTTGTTTGTTTAGCTGCATTGGAAGAGTGATGGGTTGTTAAAAAACCCACTTCTGTTACAAATCACACTTCTATAAAAGTATACCCTTTTGAGCCATTTGGCTGTAGCTTCAATTGAATAAGCCATGGCTTCAATGCTCACATTTAGGGCCTCTCCTTGTTTATGGAGAGGCTCAAAATTCAGGCATAGGCAAAGCTACCCAGGAAGAGTACACACCAGTTTAGGTGAAGCAGATTCACCAGCAGTGCTGTCTGTGGATTCAGATGTAAATGGTGCATATGTTGTTAAGGAAATTGAGAAAGCTGTTTCTTCTGTTGTTGATGTGGTAAATGGGAATTTGAAGGAGGAAGTGGTGGTAGATTCAGAAAAGTTGGAAGTTTTATGGGAAGATGGTTTTGGGACGGCAAGTATGAAGGATTATCTTGATATTGCTAGGGATTTGATCAAGTCTGATGGAGGTCCACCCAGATGGTTTTGCCCTGTTGAGTGTGGCCGCCCCTTGAAAGATTCTCCATTGCTTCTGTTTTTGCCTGGTAATTGCTAAGCATCCATTTGAAATTCTGTGTTTTTGATAGCTTAGGATCATATTTGGGCCATTCTTTTATGTCTGTGCCCTCCCGTTCAGTCATTTTGTGCAATATAAGGTGTCTTAATTTTGTATAGACTAATGGAGTTTTAAACATAAGTATAACATGGAAAGCTTGCTAATGACAGGAATGGATGGTGTTGGATTGGGTCTCATTATGCACCATAGACCTCTGGGAAGGTAAATTTGGAGCTGTTTTAGTACTGCTTTGTAGTGTTTATTTTTATTTGGGAAAATAATATGCTTTTAATTTGGCTAAATATCATAATCATCTTGATGCAGAGTGTTTGAAATTTGATCTATTTTTAGTGCAGGGCTTTCGAAGTTCGGTGTTTGCATATTCCAACTCATGACAGAACTACCTTTGAAGGTCTTTCTAATTCCTGGATGCTCATGAAGCATATTTTTCCATAATGTGCATTCTTATGTTTATCAGTTTACAAGCATGTTAGTTTCTGTTCTAAACAAAAGTAATACTTTGGATTTGAAGAACTGGTGAACTTTGTTGAACAAACCGTTAGGCAAGAATACACTTCTTCTCCAAATAAGCCAATTTACTTGGTTGGTGATTCCTTTGGGGGGTGTTTAGCATTAGCGGTTGCTGCACGAAATCCAACAGTTGATTTGGTATTAATATTGGCTAATCCAGGTCAGAATTCTTATTGCTAGTGAATTCAGATATGAAGCTTGAAATGCTTCTTGTTCATCACCTTTTGGTATTGGTCAAGAATCTCACATTTTGGCCTGATGTAGCTACGCCTGTTGAGAGGTCACAACTGCAACCATTGTTTCCTGTTCTGGAGGCTTTACCGGATGAACTTCACATTGCAGTGCCATATCTTCTGAGCTTTGTTATGGGTATGAAATCTGGCTACTTCACACATAGATGCCATTGTGTTCTTGTCAAGATTATAATTTATTTAAGAAATGACTGTTAGATTGTTTTATTACACATAAAAGGTGATAATGTATGTTTGAACTAAGATATTGAATATGTGAAAATATGTTCCTGATAATAGTTGATACATACAGATGCTAAGTAGATTGCATGAGACATTTATGTTTGAACTAAGATATTCTTACTTTCTTAGGCATGTGTTGAAAAATGATGTGAATTGTGTTTGCTGCCTTTTAGCCATCCATTGCTACCTCCAATTTTTTCTGTTAAGTAGATTGCCTGAGACTTTTATCGGGTCAGTAAAAAATTGAGAGATTTCATTCTTCTCATTCTCTTTACTTCCACTCAGGTGAACCTGTAAAAATGGCACTGGCCAATGTTAACACATTGCTTCCTCCAAATCAAATTCTTCGTGACCTGTCTGCAAACCTCACTGGACTACTACCACGTCTTTCTGTAAGATGCAAGTCATGCAACATTTCTATAACCTTGACTTAATTTCCCCTTTGCATTGCCTATAATTTTCAGTACATTACTAGATAGCCATTGAAGCAGCATTTGCTGAACTTTTTTATTTCAGAAAACTGATATCTAGTTCTTTTATCTTTTTAAGGTTCTGGCTGACATCATACCAAAGGACACTCTTCTTTGGAAGTTGAAGCTGCTAAAATCTGCTGCTGCCTATGCAAATGCACGCCTTCACCGTGTTAAAGCTGAAGTACTCATTCTTGCTAGGTTTATTTTTCTCCTTAATTCATTCAAGTTTCAGCTTTAACTCTCATATAATTGACAAGGACAAACTTACCGCAGCATAAAACATCTAACTTTGCTACTAGGCAGAGTCTCAAGTAAATTAGAGAAACGAATTTTTGATATCTGCTTACATATCTCACTTACATTTCAGTGGAAAAGATAACTTGCTTCCCAGTGTAGATGAAGCAAAAAGACTTTCTGGAGCGTTGAAAGATTGCAAAACTCGGACTTTTAAAGAAAATGGTCATACCCTTTTACTGGTAAGTGAGAAGTGCAGCTGAACTTGTCCATTCTGTGTGCTCAGGAACTGTATTCAGGTGGACAGGTTTTTCAACTAAAATAACTCATGTAAAACTAAATCAACTGTATCATGTATGTTGTAATGGTGTAGGAAGATGGAATTAATCTTTTGACAGTTATTAAAGGCACTGAAATGTACCGGCGCTCCAGGAGGCTTGACTATGTCAAAGATTTTCTGCCTCCTAGTAGATCAGAGTTCAATCATGCGTTTCAGCACATTAATGGGTAATAAACTAAAAATCTATAAACTAAGTGAACTGTCTCTTGAGATTTTTTGCTCTTTTAGCTGCAACAGACTAAACCCAGATGTAATCTTACCTGATAGATCATGTATTATACTTTTCCTGCATTTCTATTCCTATAAATAACAAATGCATTTAGATAATGTGAAATCTCAGCTGAATTTTAATGTGTTTTTTGAAAAATATATTCATCTTGAGTGATTCTCTGAACATATAAATATAAACCCCTTGATACTTGAAAATTGTGTTCATATATGGTTAATACTCACTTCACTTGTAAATTAATCTGAGAAATGAAATGCAGGTTATTTAATGTTTGCACAAGTCCAACAATGATGTCGACCTTGAGTGACGGGACGATAGTAAGTGGTCTAGCTGGAGTTCCAAGTGAAGGTCCAGTCTTACTAGTTGGTTATCATATGTTGCTCGGAATGGAACTTGGTCCAATCATTCAAACATTCTTGAGTGAAAAGAATATCATGGTTCGAGGATTAGCACATCCAGAGTTATTCTCTACATCATTTTCAGATTCACAAGATGAATTTTCGTACTTGGATTACACCAAAGTATTTGGTGCACTGCCTGTGACGGCGCGAAACTTCTTTAAGTTGTTATCTGAGAAATCCCATGTTCTTCTTTATCCTGGCGGTGCTCGTGAAGCTCTTCATCGCAAGGTCTGAAAAAAATTTCCTTCCTTTTGCCTTAAACTAATTGAGTTTATTTTTGAATGTATTGAAAGCATTGATTACTACTAGATTAAAGGACATTAGGATTGCATCTTCTCATTGTCATCTAGTTAAAAATGGAAGTAGCTAAGTTTACGAGGGAACAAGTAAGGTGAAGTTTCTTAGGATGTGTTTGGATTACAAAAGACAATGCATTATAATGTATTAAATGTTAAGATCAAATGCAAATCGGCTTTGGTTTTCGACCAAAAGGTTAAAAAAGGTATACATTGTTTTTATGAGTTTGTTGCATCATATGATGGTTGGCAGGGGGAAGCATACAAGCTATTTTGGCCTGAGGAGCCAGAATTTGTGAGGATGGCAGCTCGATTTGGGGCGACTATCGTGCCATTTGGAGCTGTTGGAGAGGATGATGTAACTGAAGTAAGTATATATATGATTCAATGCCTATCTTGATTATTGATACAAGAAAATGCATTGTCTTGCATTATAATTCAAGATTCTAACGGATCATGTCTTCTTTCTCACTGGCAGATGCTTCTTGATTACGACGAACTAATGAGGATCCCCTTTGTGAATGACTATATTAAACAGACCACTCAGAATATGACAAGAGTGAGGTAAATTAATCTCTTCTAACATCAAAGTCATTATAATTAAGGATACAATATGACTCATTTGATCAGAGTATTCTGTGGTGCTGTAATTTCAGGGCTGGCAAAAATGGAGAGGTTGCGAATGAAGATCTTTGTATGCCAGTGATCGCCCCGAAGCTGCCTGGCCGGTTTTACTATCACTTTGGTAAGCCAATTGAAACAAGGGGGAGAAAGGAATCTCTCAATGAAAATGATAATGCGATGGAGTTGTACTTGAAGGTGAAATCGGAGGTCGAGTCAAGTATGGCTTATTTGCTTAAGAAGAGAGAAGAGGATCCTTTCAGGAGTGTTGTAGACAGGACTGTTTATAGGGCGTTTTCTGCTCCTGCACACAATGTGCCAACATTTAAACCATGAATTATGAATACAAAGGGGGTTTAAAGGAATTATATATTCCCACTGGCAGCATGTATGGAGAAACTGATATTGGGAGGGTCTCCCCCAAAAATGGGGCCACGAAGTACCCGGTCCGGATGTAGAGCGGTGTCCGACCGATCGAACCGGGCGAGCCAAAAGGCAAGACCAAAAAAAAAAAAAGGAATTATATATACATGGGCTTGTTCAAGTACATATAGTTTTGTAACTTACATGGAATCTTCTTATACCTTATTACAAAAGGTTAATTCTTCAACAATCTTTATGTAGAGGTAACTAAAAGTTGATGAATGCTTGACTATGGAAAACTTTATGCTTCTCTTGTAAAAAATGTCCAAAATGAGGTTTGAAAAACAAACGGTGTGTTTGATTCCTAATAATTCCTAAAATATTTAGGGGATGATTGAATTCAAGAGATGAGTGGAAGTATTCACACAAAAAAGAATGATAGTTGTTGATACAATGGTTTTGATGCAGATATTCATGCTCGGTCAAACAATGTTAGCCTTTTATTGTTGAGCCTAAAGGCAAAATTTTGCTTTTTATATTGAAGGGATTCATATCATCATAAGAAGATATGGTTCCAAGAAGATTTATTGGTCTTAAATCCGAAAAAGATGAAAAGCAAAGTGGCTTGGGCTAACGACAAATGACAATAGAGGATTAGCGCTGATAGATAACCTATTATTGGGCCATACAATTGGGCTGATCTTATTCAAAGCCCAACAATTTATCCAATTAAAAAACAAAAATAGCATCGAGCAGTTAGGTTTCAATACAAAACGGCCATAGTCCCTGCTTCTTCAACCTTTAAACCCTAGCTTCCACCTTCAAACCGTTAAACCCTAGCTTAACCCAATTCAGCCGTCACCTCACTAGGAGTTCTCTGGTAATTTCTATAATCCTTTCTCGCCATTAGTATCTTCGTATTTATTGGGATTGTTTGTTCAGAACTGCGCCGGTGTTCTTCTATAATCAACTTGAACGATTTTTTCTTTTATCGAGTGATCAGGCGAAGCTTGAACTTGGAGGTGTGCGAAAATGCTTGTGTTGTTCGAGACTCCGGCCGGGTTTGCACTTTTCAAGGTCTTAGACGAGGGAAAGCTTTCAAAAGTTGAGGTACAAAACTGAAAATTTGCCATGTTCTTCTTCTATTCTTACAATTTTCCTCCTTTTTAAATCTTATGTGAAGTTTTGTCTTGTTTAAATGTGTTCGCCTGTCTGGTATAAAATAAAGTTGATTGATTACTAACCCCAGAATGTGATTTTGTATGGCAGGACTTATGGAACGAGTTCTCTACTGCGGATTCAGCTAGAAAGGTCACTATATGATTTTTTTTTTCATTTGGCTTTTTATACCCTATTGTAGTTTGGTCGCTCAAGCGTTGATTGTCTTTTGTGATGTTCTTGGTCTTTATCTATGTCTTTATGGTGTAAAAAAAGATTCTTTAATACTATAAGCCATGTTAAGGTTTTGTCTCAATATATACTTATTGTTGATTGGTTAAGATTGTAATGAAAATCTCAATGCCAACGGTATATAGTTTCCTTAGTTTGTTTTAGTGATAGACAGAGCATGATTATGTGCCTCATCTACTTCTGACAATCTTTGTTCTCACATAAGCTTCTCCCTTCCTGTTGTTGGATAGTTGTGTGCACTGAGAAATGATGTTATTGAGATAAATATGCTTATGTTCATTTGCCAACATTTTATTTATTTCCATCTTTCCTTGATAAGTGTGTCTCTAAAAGTTCTAGTTCCTATGTGAAAGATAGTATTACTAATGGTGCTGGTGTGCCCTTTGTTGTTTCAAGGCCTGATTTCTATTTGGTCAATGGTGCTTTAATATTGCTGAAGTACACTATATGTCTATATCTATGTCGTTTTGGTGATTTGGCTTCCTCGTATATTGTACAGCTTTTTCACTGGCTTAGTGTCTAATCCAAAGTTAATGTTAGATTTAAATGCTGAAATAGTATTCTTTCTTGATCAGATTGTCAAGCTGAAAGCTTTTGATAAGTTTGAGAACACTGCTGAAGCTTTGTCGGCAGCAACCCTGCTGATTGACAGCAAAGCCAGCAAAGGTCTGAGGAAGTTCTTGCGAGCTCATTGTCAAGGAGAAACATTAGGTGTAGCTGATTCTAAATTGGGGAATGCTATTAAGGAGAAGCTGGTTTGTATACTCTATACTCACTATGTAGAACTATTTTGTTTTCACAACCTAATTTGTGTTTTGTCTTCATTGTCTTGTTATTGTAGCAAATTGATTGTGTTCACAACAACTCTGTGATGGAGCTGATGAGAGGTGTGAGAAGCCAGCTGACAGAACTGATCACTGGATTAGCTTCTCAGGATTTGGCTCCAATGAGCTTGGGTCTTTCACACAGCTTGTCCAGATTCAAGTTGAAGTTTAGTCCAGATAAGGTGAAGAATCTTACAGACTAGGAATTTACTTTGAATATGAGTGATTTGTTTTTTGTGGCCACAAGTGTTTATTTACATTTTAAAATCTGGTTTATCTTGTATTCTAGGTGGATACCATGATTATTCAAGCTATCGGCTTGTTGGATGATCTCGACAAAGAGCTGAACACATATGCAATGAGAGTTAGAGAATGGTATGGCTGGCATTTTCCAGAGCTTGCAAAGATTGTGCAAGATAATATACTGTATGCCAAGGCAGTGAAGTTGATGGGAGATCGTGTCAATGCTGCCAAATTAGATTTCTCTGAGGTATTGAACTAACAATAAAAACCGTGTCATGTTGATACGGACATTTCAGCACCTGATCACTGATTCAATTATATTTCAATGTATTTTACACAGATATTGCCCGAAGAGGTTGAGGCAGAACTGAAAGAGGCCTGTATGATATCTATGGGAACTGAAGTCAGTGATCTTGATTTACTCAACATCAAAGAGCTTTGTGACCAAGTTTTGTCCCTTAGTGAGTACAGAGCTCAGCTTTATGATTATTTGAAGAGTAGAATGAACACAATTGCCCCAAATCTAACAGCTATGGTCGGAGAACTTGTTGGTGCTCGTCTCATCTCCCATGGTGGTAGCTTAATGAATCTTGCCAAGCAGCCAGGGAGCACTGTTCAGATTCTTGGAGCTGAAAAGGCTTTGTTTAGAGCTCTTAAGACGAAACACGCCACTCCTAAATACGGACTTATCTATCATGCTTCTCTAATTGGCCAGGCTGCCCCTAAAATCAAAGGAAAGATTTCCCGATCTCTTGCTGCCAAAACTGCATTGGCAATTCGATATGATGCACTTGGAGATACCCAAGACAACACAATGGGTCTGGAAAACCGTGCAAAGGTAGGGCATTGTGGTTAATTCTAAGTTTTTGTTTTCTATTTGCCTCTGTAGCTTTTACTCGTTTTCTTATAAAAATTTCTCTTTGAAGCTTGAGGCTCGACTGAGGAATCTTGAAGGTAGAGAATTGGGTCGCTCTGCTGGATCAACCAAGGGTAAACCTAAGATTGAAGTCTATGATAAGGATCGTAAGAAGGGCTCTGCAGGATTGATCACCCCAGCTAAGGTATCTCTTCTATGCTAAATCTGAAAACTTAGTTCACAAAGAACAAAAACATTTTCTTGTGGTAGATGTAGGTACATAATGATGATAATTTTAATAACTCTATTATTCTGTGCAGACCTATAATCCTGCTGCGGATTCTCTGTTGGGGAAGATGGATGAAGTTGCATCCGCTACTGAAAAGAAAGAGAAGGACAAAAAGAAAAAGAAGAAGGATTCTGAAGCAGCCAATGAAAATGGTGTGGATGAGAGTGTAAAGCCTCAGGACGAAGAGGAGCCTACCAAGAAAGAGAAGAAGAAAAAGAAAAAGCGTGATGAGAGTGAAGATGTAGACGCAGGAGAGACTAAAAAGGAGGCTGAGAATGGAGAGAAGAAGAAAAAGAAGAGGAAACATGCTGAAACAGAGGAGCCAGAAGCGGGAAGCCAGAAGGAAAAGAAGAAGAAGAAGAAGGGTGATGAATGAGGCCATTTAATTACTGTGGAAGCCTGAAATTTTGTTTGGTTTTGTAATTTTAGAAGCTACTAAGTTCCTGTGCTTTTGAATAGGTTTATCTAGATGATGATCAAATCTGTAACTTTTTTTAATCAACTTTTTCTGTTTCTCAACGCACTTGATGATAGTGTAGGCCACTTGGCTTACGGTAAGGTAAAACTGAGGCCCGAGATGGACGTGGTTCAGCATTTACACCATGATTTCAGCCCCGAAGTAAAATACTCAAGTCCTTTAAAAACCATGCCTTGGGAGTTTAGAGAAAAGTATGATCTTGGACGTTAAACAAGTCAGGCCAACGCCATGGCTTGAGCTTGCTGACTCTGCCTAGTTCTTGCACGTTTCACAACGTTTCAAATCCAAGCCATGATGTTAGACCCAAGTCATCCTCTAATCCCTAGACCTCTCTTCACCGGCTTTTCTGTAGACTGGCACGACAGGTGCTCTTCTGTGAACCAACCCTACTCCCCGCGGCTGATTAGCAAAGGGGAAAACAAACAAACATTGAGAAATAATTAGTTGTATTTTTTTTGACGCAAAAGTAACCACTCATTTTTGAGACTGATTCTAAGTTGGTTGTCGACTTGATTGGTAGCTCCATTTGCCTTGCCACTCTTTTCAACCTGGTTACTAATGACAAGGCTTCATGAAACTACACTGGGACATCCAAATTTGCCATATCTTTAGGGAAGCGAATTGTGTCGCCAACTCCCTTTTTTGTATAACTTTCTCTTTTTCATTAGTTTCCACTGTTTGATTCTCCTAAGGGTATTTTATCTTGTATTAATGCTCATGTTAGAGGTCGGGTTATCTCCCACTTGTTGAACATTAGGTTGTCTTCTCTTTTCATTAAAGTTTTAGAGAATGACATCTATCTTTTGACAAAAAGGTTTTTTTGATAAGTTTTAATTTTGATTTTAATGTGCACATAATAAGCCCGATAAGAGAATAAAAGAAAACGAAACAAGAGGAAAAGGAGATTCCTTTTTGCAATTGAGAGTTTATCTTGGGTGTAGATCGAGTTGTTTTGAATGAAAACACGGTCATGCCCAATGTTCCTAAATATCCATCATTTAGGTCGGAGCAATGATGATGTGGTTCATCTGCTCTTCCTAGATGAAGATGACTAGTTAACCTACTTTTCAACGATAGTTATTTCTTTAGTTCTTCTCTCATCCCCTCCTAAGCTCACCTAGGCCTTTTAATCATCTTACTTGGTTTCTCCAATTCGTTGATTGGAGTTTTTCTTGTGCGTTCGTAAGTCATTTTAGTTGATTGCCGATTTTATTAATCTTACGATCTACAATACTAGACATGTCTTTTACAACGAATCGTTTTCCTCTTGAAAAAAACTAACTGAGACAACAAAAACAACAACATCCACCAAGTGTGTTTCTGCCTCTTGCAAGTTTCTGGGGACAAATATGTGCGCACCTTTCTCCCGAAAGAAATCGATAAGAGTTTTTCGAAAGGTACATGAGAAAGAATAACAAGGTACTAAAAAAAACAAAAAGCCCAAGGAACAAAAAAATAAAGCACACAAACACCAAAAGCCCTACTAGGGGACCCACGACTACACCCAATAACGATCCTCTACTCTAAGTCTTCTCTCTCCAAAAATTCATACACTTGTCCAAGCCTTTTGATGATACCATAATAATAAGATCCTACTTTATAACTTCTTTCAAATTATTTCTCGATCTACCTCCTCCCTAAAATCGCCTTAAGAAACTTTCACATTTTCAGATTGGGATGTCAGGTCGCCTCCTCAGTAGATGCTCAAATCAACAGTCTCTCAATTCATGCAACACATCTTCTATACAAGCGACCTTAAACTTGTTCCTAATAACTATTTCTTATCTTGTTCAATATTATGTGTATGGATATCTATCGAAGCATCCTGGGGAAGTGGTTTGAGAATTGAGCCAACCGGGAAAAACCTTCTAAGGGGGCGTTTGGTAACTGGGTATCGGGAATGAAGGTATCGGGTTCGGGAATGAAAACCCCATACCTAGTGTTTGGTATGCTATTTTTTCATTTTCAAACCCATACCCTAAACCTGATAGGTATGGGGTTCTGAAACTCTACTCCTTCCCCGGGTATGAAATCTCATTCCCGCTCCTCTAGTGTTTATTATCTTGAACCTCCTATTGCAACTCCAAATTTAAACCTGAATTCACTCCCCTCATTTCTTTGCCGAGAAAATTGAAGGCTTTTCCATCTTCATATCCATAGAAAAAGTTACGAAATTTTCCTAGAAAAAATATAGCAATTCACCTGTTCGTCCTTTCTCTCTTTTTTTTTCTTTTTTTTTTATCACTTGTCAGGCACTAGGAGTCTAGGATGATTAAATTTGTGTATGTGTTCCAACATTATGTAAATTGAACGAACACATTTTGTTGTCTCTCTTCTGCATCTCGATCCCATTCAATTTATGGGAGTGTAAAGGTATACTGAGTTTGTTCAATTTGGGGCAATATAGTGGGATTTAAGATTTGAAAAAAACCCTAATTTTTATTCCCAAATATAAGCCAAACACTAGTAATCAGGAATGATATTCTATTCCCATACCCATTCAATCCGATACCTTTCCTCATTACCATACCCTAATTTATACCAAACGGGCCCTAAAAGATGTGATAAGAGGAAATGGGCTGGGCTAATGATAAATCGATTATTAGTTGCGGTCATGAATCATACATTGGGCCGTAACATTGGACAGGGCTTATTCAAAGCCCTGAAAAAGTATTTATAAAAATAAAAAATAAATAAAAAAACGTATTGAGCATTTCGGTTCCAATAAAGAACCTTAGTTCCAGCTTCTTCAACCTCTAAACCCTAGCTCACCTTCAAACCTGTAAACCCTTAACCCCATACAGCCGTCGTCACCTCAATAGGAGTTCTCTGGTAATTTCCATAATCCCTTCTTGCATCTATATGAGCCATTGATTTCCTTATATTTTTCTTGAGTTAGGGATTGTTAGTTTAGGACTGTGCTAGTGTTCTTCTACATTCTGATAATCAACTTGAATGATTTTTTTTGGAGTGATCAGCCCAAGGTTGGACCTGGAGGTGTGCGAAAATGCTTGTGTTGTTCGAGACTCCGGCTGGGTTTGCGCTTTTCAAGGTCTTAGACGAGGGAAAGCTTTCAAAAGTCGAGGTAAAAAACTGAAAAGACGTCATTTTCCCCTTCCATCACTACAATTTTTTTCCTTTGCAAATCGTATGTGATGTTTTTGTCATGTTTAATTGTGTTCACCTGATTTGCATGCCAAAAATTTGATTGATTATTAATTCTAGAATGTGATTATGTGTTGCAGGATTTATGGAACGAGTTCTCAACTGCGGATTCGGCTAGAAAGGTTACTTCATGATTATATTATTTGGCTGTTTATAAACTTATGCTAGTTTGGTCACTCAAGAGTTGATTATCCTTTGTGATATTCTTGGTCTTTCTCTATGCTTCATGTTAATAAGATTAGTTGATATTATAAGCTATGTTAAGGTTTTATCTCAGTATAACTTCTTGTTGTGTAATTTATATTCTAACGAAAATCTCAATGCCAACTGGATATATTTTGTGTTAGTAGTAGACAAAGCATGATTATGTGCTACATCTATTTCTGTTTGTCTTCTTTCTGACATAAGTTTTTCCCTTCCTGTTGTTGGGTAGTTGTGTGCACTGAGAAATGAGCAATTTTACCCTGCAGAAATTATGTGTAATGCCATTGTTCCCTTAATTATATTATTTTTTGAGATAAATGCTTATGATATGTATGTTATATCCATGCATTATTTTTATGTATGTTTTGGTGAATTGACCTATTTCTTGGATATTGATACAGCGGCTTTTTCACTCGCTTAGTATCTGGTCCAAAGTTAATGTTAAATTATTCTTGCTAAAGCGGTATCCTTTCTTTTATCAGATTGTCAAGCTGAAAGCTTTTGATAAGTTTGAGAACACTGCTGAAGCTTTGTCGGCTGCAACCCTGCTGATTGACAGCAAAGCCAGCAAAGGTCTGAGAAAGTTCTTGCGAGCTCATTGTCAAGGAGAAACATTAGGTGTAGCTGATTCTAAATTGGGGAATGCAATAAAGGAGAAGCTGGTTTGTATACTCTTTACTCTCACCATATAGAACTATTTTGTTTTCACAACCTAATTTGTGTTTTGTCTTCATTGGCTTATTCTTGTAGCAAATTGAATGTGTTCACAACAATTCTGTCATGGAGCTGATGAGAGGTGTGAGAAGCCAGTTAACAGAATTGATCACTGGATTAGCTTCTCAGGATTTGGCTCCAATGAGTTTGGGTTTGTCACACAGCTTGTCCAGATACAAGTTGAAGTTTAGTCCAGACAAGGTGAATAATCTTGTTAATTCTTATAGGCTAGGCATTTGCTTTGAATATATGAGTGATTTGTTTTTGGGCTGCAATTGGTTTTTATATTTTTTAAATCTTGTTTATCTCATATTTTAGGTGGATACCATGATTATTCAAGCTATTGGCTTATTGGATGATCTAGACAAAGAGCTGAACACATATGCAATGAGAGTTAGAGAATGGTATGGCTGGCATTTTCCAGAGCTTGCAAAGATTGTGCAAGATAATATACTGTATGCCAAGGCAGTGAAGTTGATGGGAGATCGTGTCAATGCTGCCAAATTAGATTTCTCTGAGGTATTGTATTTGTGTGTTACATGTAACAATTTGTTCTCTTGTTTATTGAAATAACAATAGAAACTGTCATGTTGATACGGACATTTCAGCACCTGATCACTGATTCAATTATATTTCCATGTATTTTACACAGATATTGCCCGAAGAGGTTGAGGCAGAACTGAAAGAGGCATGTATGATATCTATGGGAACTGAAGTCAGTGATCTTGATTTACTCAACATCAAAGAGCTTTGTGACCAAGTTTTGTCCCTTAGTGAGTACAGAGCTCAGCTTTATGATTACTTGAAGAGTAGAATGAACACAATTGCCCCAAATCTAACAGCTATGGTTGGAGAACTTGTCGGTGCTCGTCTAATCTCCCATGGTGGAAGCTTAATGAATCTCGCCAAGCAGCCAGGGAGCACTGTTCAGATTCTTGGAGCTGAAAAGGCTCTTTTTAGAGCTCTTAAGACGAAACACGCCACTCCTAAATACGGACTTATCTATCATGCTTCTCTAATTGGCCAGGCTGCCCCTAAAATCAAAGGAAAGATTTCCCGATCTCTTGCTGCCAAAACTGCACTGGCAATTCGATATGATGCACTTGGAGATACTCAAGACAATACCATGGGTCTGGAAAACCGTGCAAAGGTTTGACATTGTAGCCTTGTCAACATTTCTAAGTTTTTTCCCCCCTCTTTGCCTCTGTTGCTTTACTCATTTTTGTTTTTCCTGTTTGAAGATTGAGGCTCGACTAAGAAATCTTGAAGGCAGAGAATTGGGTCGTTCTGCTGGATCAACCAAGGGCAAACCTATGATTGAAGTCTATGATAAGGATCGTAAGAAGGGATCTGCAGGATTGATCACCCCAGCAAAGGTATCTCTTCTATGCTAAATCTGAAAACTAAGTTCACAAAGAACAAAAACGTTTTCTTTTGGTTAATGTAGGTGAGTGATGATAATAACACCATTATTCTGTGCAGACCTATAATCCTGCTGCGGATTCTCTGTTGGGGAAGATGGATGAAGTTGCATCCGCCACTGAAAAGAAAGAGAAGGACAAAAAGAAAAAGAAGAAAGATTCTGATGCAGCCATTGACAATAGTGTGGATGAGAGCGTAAAGCCTCAGGACGAAGAGGAGCCTACCAAGAAAGAGAAGAAGAAGAAGAAGAAGAAGCGTGATGAGAGTGAAGATGTCGACGCAGAAGAGACTAAAAAGGAGGTTGAGAAGGGAGAGAAGAAGAAAAAGAAGAGGAAGCATGCTGAAGCAGATGAGGAGCCCGAAGCGGGAAGCGAGAAGAAGGAGAAGAAGAAGAAGAAGAAGAAGAAGAAGAGTGATGAATGATGATGCAATTCTGTAATTTTGGATGCCCGGAATTTTGTTTGGCATTGTAATATTAGTTGTTACTAAGGTCCAGTGCTTTGAAATAGGTGTAATTAGGTAATGATCAAATCTGTATCCTTAATTTTATCAGTTTCTTAACGATTATCTTGCATCAAAATTTTCAGTGTAGCTAGCCCCCGTAAGGCATAGAGTGCCCTACTTGCCTGTGGCATGTGGCAAGGAGAAATTTTATGAGATTTGTTTGATTTCTGTTGCAACTTGGGTTATAAAAATGAGTGTATGCAGGAAATGAGATGCTATGAATGTCTACTGTGCAAAATGAACCAAGTACAACTCAAAACCGTTTGGCCTGTCTCACTGAAGAAACACAATGAAAAAAAAAAGTAGGGATAAATACAACAAATTGATTTAAGTATTGATGAAAAATAGTGTTATTGGATTGCAGGTTAGACAAGATATCGTCCCAAGTAATGTCAAGATCCATGAAATCTTGTTTTGAAATGGTGTGCTCTAAGTCGGCAAGGATATCCTTTGGTCTCCTATTAGTTAGATCATAGGTATAAAATAATTGGGAAATTCCGCGTGGTGACCTCGAGGTTTTGTAAAGTCCGCGTGATACACAAAGTTTTTCGGAGTTCCACGTGGTGACCTTGAGGTTTTACAAATTCCGTGTGGTAGCCTCGAGTTATTATAAAAGCTAAAAGTATTTAAAATTTAGCCCTATTTTCTTACTTAATTGCATAATTTACTTTTATTTTTAATTTTTTTTATAAAAACTACCTAATTTTATTACTTTTAGAAAAAATTTAAAAAACATAAAATTTATAAATAAATAATAACACTACATATTATTATTTACAAAAATCACCTCGTTTTTAAAAAATTAAACAAATTAGATAAATAGGAAATAGATAGAAAGATTAAAAAATTTAAAAAACATAAAATTTATAAATAAATTGATAGATATAAAAAGAAAAATTAAGAAAAAATAGATACTTAAGGAAAAAATAGTCAATAACAATAATTTTATAAAAATTTAATTAAAAATTTGGTTTTATAAAATATTTTGTATATAAATAGATAAAGAGGAATTTAATAGAAGTGATATTAATTAAATAGTATGTATTAAAATTAAACGAATTAGATAAATAGGAATTAGAAAGAAAAAATAATTTTTGTAAATCTTCAATATTAAATTGGATGAGATAAATAATAAATATAAAAATGGTGACAGAAATTCTAAAAGGTTGATTTTAAAAAAAAATGAAAAAGGAGTTATTTTTTAAATAATAATATGTAGTGTCATTATTTATTTCTAAATTTTAATTTTTTTAATTTATTCTAAAAGTAATAAAATTAGGTAGTTTTTATAAAAAAAATAAAAATAAAGGTGATTTTATGCAATTAAGTAAGAAAATAGGGATGAACTTTAAAAATATTTAGCTTTTATAATAAATCGAGGCTACCTTACGGACTTTGTAAAACTTCAAGGTCACCACACGGAATTCCGAAAAACTTTGTGTACCACGCGGACTTTGCAAAACCTCGAGATCACCACGCGGAATTTCCCAAAATAATTTCTCTCAATTTTGTGTTGATCTTCCCATATAGTTGTTGTTGTTGTATATGTGGACATTTTAGGAAGAGATGTGAGAAATCTTAATGGAGACAGTCACATAGTACACATTCATTCTATCGATATTGCAAAGTCGTAGTTTATTATTTCCATATTTTCACAGTTTTTTTTTATTTTAGGATAGTTATCAAGTATCTATATCCATGCACTTTCACTTGGAGTATGATTTATATGTTTTGTAATTAGCTCCATTATCGACAAAGTAGAGAACCAACCATTCTTGTTAGGTTCTTAATCAAGTTTGTCTTGTAAATAAACATAGCCGTTTATGAAAAATTTAGTGTTCGGCTCGATTAAATCTAATTCGTGTTTGGATCGATTTGTAAATGAGCCGAGGTTGAGCACGGTTTTAAAGCGCGAAAGATAAATGAACTAAGCTTGATTACAAGATAACCCGGTTCGTTTGTTCATGAACAAACTCGATTATATGCTCATGAGCAAGCTCGATTATACGTTCATAAAAAAAAACTAGCTTATACGTACATAAATAAGCTCTAATTTATATTAACTTACATAGCTTTGGTAGTCTTTCTTAAACTATGTAGTTAATTTTAGTTTCGTCTGCTTGTATAATTGAAGTGAACAGAGTTGTTCACGGATTTAGCTCACAAAGAAGCTAAATGAGAGGTTTGCGACTTGCGAACTAATCTCAAACTCAGTAAACATTTAAATAAATTAAGCTCGAACAAGAATTCAAGTTCGAAAAAATCTTTGATCTCGAACTTGTTTATTTTTAACTGAGCCTCGAATCGGTTCGATTACAGCCCTAGCCGAGCCAAAATATCATCGACGGGGAAACCGGCCTATTTTCTCATCGACTATCTTTCTCAATCAATAAAAAGAAACCGACCTATTTTTCTGACGAAACCCAAACCCCCTCTTTGTCTCGCTTCTGGGATTTTCACCGCTCGAATTCGTCTTCTGGGATTTTCAGTTCCCAGCTTACATACAACTAAGAATGGGGAGAGGTCGAGATTGGAGTAAGGAAAGAGGTGATGTCGTAGAGGAGGAACAAGAAGTAGACGAACGAAGCTTACCACTCATACTTCACTATTCCCTCTCTCTACGGCGGCCCATGAGAGAAGACAAACGAATTTCGGGCTAAACTTCGGAATTTCAATGTGAAATTGGTAATCGAAAAGCCTAATTCCTATTATGTTTTGCTCATAATATATCACAAGGCTGCAAGAATTCGATGATTTTGTGCATTACTGCTTCGTTTTTTTGTTTGAATTTAGTTTAGATCTCGATTCTTGAGTCTTTTCCTGCACTTTTCCTAGTTGTGATATACTGATATGATTGTTGTATATTCAGTGCTAGTTTTATGATGATAATGTATTGCTTTGCTAAAGATTCTTGTTTATTTATGCTTACTGGCTTCTGTGTATTGCTAATTGCTTTGCTAGTTGTATGATGATAATGTATTGCTTTGCTAAAGATTCTTGTTTATTTATGCTTACTGGCTTCTGTGTATTCTAAAATTGTCAAGAGTATTGTTTTGTTAGTATTTACTACTATAGTTGAATCATCAATATAACGGGTAAGTGGATGTTGGAATTTAATTTAGATTTAGAATGGAAATACACGCTGCTGATTAAGACCAACGTTCATTATGTGCAGCTGTGTTTGTATGATTGACATTAATTTATCATGTCATTAACCTATTGAAATTGAGGGGAAGAGTTTTTCAGATCATTTGGATATCCAATTCGGGTAATTTGAGTCGGATAACCTCATTGTTCTGGTCGGATTAGTATCATTCTTTTGTAGAAAGTTTTTCTCGAATATCCGATCCGGTAATGCTCACCCCTAGTGAAAGTTCGTGCTGGTGTACTTCAGTTTGTTGTTAATGGAAGTTTCTTTTGCGTAAAATGAAAAAAATATTGTAGATTGGTAATGTTTTGCACTTCACATAAGGTCTTCAACCCCATATAGAATGGATATATTGTCTAAGAGATGAAGGATCACAAGGACATCCAGCTACATTTGTCGGATTCATAAAAAATGAGATACTTTTTTCTTTTTTTTCAAGGGAACATAAAAAAATGAATCAAAACTTAGCCTACAAGAGGAATATGCCATATTGATAAATTAATAATCAGAGCAGTTATTACTGCCATGTCACCCCTTCGGAACCGCCTCTAGACTCAATAAATACTGGAAATTTACCCAGCAATTGAGTTTTGTGCAGGGGTAGCAATATCGTGTTTAATTAGGGTTTCGGCGTTGAGGTCCTGAAGAAGAGCATACCCATCTTGTGTGTGTCATATTTTTCTTTACTCGCAGGAGTCGCAGCCTCACAGGTAGAATTGGTACTTAGTAAGAGCAGTTTTTGCAATTTTTTGTTTTGCTTATAGATTTGTGATCCAAAGTCTGTAATTGTTGAATGTAATCCATTGCTACTTTTTCATTGATCTGAAATTGGTATATCATCGTCCAGATCCCGCTTGAGCGGGACTATATTGGGCGATGATGTTGATGAAATTTGGTATATTTTCCCAATTTTTGAAATTTCTGTAGGGGTATCAATATTGTGTTTTGCTTGTTTTTTTTTTGGTGTTGAGGCCCCAAAGAAGAGCTTACCTCATTGGGTGTGTCAGATCTTTTTACATGCAGAACTAGTTCCTTAGTGAGAGGGATCTTTATACTACTTTGTTTTGCTTAAAGATTTTGGGATACATAGTCTGCCAACATAACAACAGTATAGAGGAGATTGTGAGCTTTGAATTTTTCTTTTTCTTTTTCTTTTTTATAACAACAGCTGAATTTTAGTTTTCCTTGGGTCTTCTGGGCGCACCCCCCTCTGCGTTAAGGCACGGGTGCCTCCATCTTGACCCTCCAGATTCCGCTCAAGCGGAAATGTACTGGGTCAATGTTGTTGTTTTATAACAAAATTTAAACAATTGAAAGCCCTAATGATTTTTGTTCAACTCGGTTTTGTATCTTGTTTAAGGGTTACATGGGTGGGTTGGCGATGTTATGGATGAATGTCTGTTTTAAGCAGAAGGGCATAGGGTAATTGTATTTGACTGATTGTGCCTAATGCTGTCTTGCGCAATTGGAAAACATTATATTTCAAGATGGGAATAAATATACAGTGAGAAGCATTGGTAATTTTGTTGCTTTTGATACTGCTTACTCCTTTCGTTTTTGTAAATTGTGATTGTGCTTTAATAATGACAAATCAGATGGAAGATGGAAATGCGATTCAAGAGAGTCGTAAATGTATAAAAACATTAGAGACCTTTGAACCTCAGTGCAATGGGCGTGACTACATAAGTAAGCTGCCTGATGAAATCCTTGGACTTATTTTGGATAAACTTCCAATGGAGGATGCATGGCCTACATGCATTCTGGCAAAAAGGTGGAGAAATTTGTGGAGGTACAAGACTGATGTTGTTTTTGATGGTAACTGGGTTCAAAGAACGGGGAATAATGTTTTTGGTGCTGCTGAACATTTTATGCACTGTCATCAGGGTCAAAAGATCCAGAGGTTATCTGTGTCCTTGCGATATAATTCTTATATGAGAGATTCTGTTAACAACTGGATAATGTATGCATTTGAAAAGAATGTTGAAGAGATATGCATCGACCTAAATGGTATTGAAAAGAAACCAAAGTGGAGAAAGCATTCCGACTTCTGTTTGCTACCTGATTGTGAAATTGAATGCTCAATTCTGGCCAAGTTGACACTCAAGTTTATGAAACTTCAAATGCTCCCAACCTGTCTTACTGCGCTTAAGGAACTTTATCTTGAAGAAGTTGAACTTGCAGCTGATGCAGTAGAGAAGATCACATCCATTTGTTCATCATTGACATTACTCTCACTAAGCAACTGCAACATCAACTCTGACCTCAACATCAAGATCTCTGTTAATTGTAGTCTTCTCAAACTGATTATCAATGAGGAGATAAGGAAGCGCAAGAGTAAGAAGTTGTATCTTCATGCCCCAAGTGTAACAACAATAGAGTTTGCATCTGCTCTCCCGAGGAAAAGGTATATCGTGGATGATCTCCCTATGGTTGATCAAGTGAAGTTCAGCCTTGACAAAATGTCTCATGATCCCCTAGCAGTTCTTGTTCTTCCGACGGAGTCTCTTTTTGGAAGAGACTACTATATCAATTTCTTTAAATTATTTAATGTTTTTGAGTCAGCGAATGCGATGTTCTTGAGTAGTTGGTGCGTACAGGTATGTACTTCACATCATTTTTTAGTCTTTTTTCAAGCCATTTGGGTTTAATCTATTAAAAATTTTGACTGCTAGGTTTTTCCCAGGAAAAAGTTCTTAGCCTGCATCTCATGTTAATTTTTTCTTCTTTGAATCAAAATGTATTTCTTAATAGCACTTATTGAATCACTTTGTAGTTATGGATTAGACATACATTGTATTTCTTGTTTATACTTATTGGTGTGAATCAAATGCAGATACTTGCTCTGGAAAATAAGTTTACTCCTTTTCAGCATGGCTTTGAAGGGTCGCATCTTGTCCTGGAAATGGGTCTCAGTAAAAGGGACCTAGGTGGACTGGTTTACATGCTGAATATTTGCGACACTTTGAAAAGGCTTTCAGTAGTCATCACCAAGGCTGTAAAGTTCACATTCCAAGTTAGTGAAGTAAGTAATGCTTTAAATTTTATAGACTTAAGGCACTGTTTGATTTGTTTATCTTCCTTTCGCTCCTCTGAGTATTTTGACGGTGTGATTGTGATTTGCCAGTACTCTTTATATATGATGAGTTTGGGAGGGACCTACAATCCTTATTATAGGATTGCGGAAACCGAAGACTTGCCAACATTGGAGGTGGTGGAATTCAAAAACAACTGTGAAAACTTTGATCGTGATCTGCGGGCAAATGGCAGCTTTTGCTTTGACGAGGCTAAGTTTCTTGAAGGGACTGAATGTGGGCTTGTGGCGCTATCTCTTCTCAAGTCAAAAGCGAAGAACCTAAGAAACCTAGTCTTTGAATCAAGAAAGTGTCGATGCGAAACTGACCTTCAAAATGGAACCTACTCCTACTCCAGAAAATGATCCCAAGTCATCATCTTTATGCTTTTTGCATTTGAATCTTCGGACATGCTTATCTTCTTGTTTGTTTTTCTGTTATGAACAATTGTGTGCGCTACCTTGCAATTGGGTGCACTGCCTTGCTTTTTTGCATTTGAATCTTCAGACATTGTTATGTTGTTTGTTTTTCAGTTGAGAACAATTGTGTGTGCTACCTTTCCATTGCTGGAAACAATTGTGAGCTTAACCTTTAAGATGTGGGTGCTGTTTTAGTACTGAGTTGAGATTTATGTGCTTTAATTTGCAGATTTTCTGAGATGGGTACTTCTCTGGTTCAGTAGCTAATAAGTACTGACACTGTATCTTGTCCCCGATTTGATGCGATTTCGCAAATTCTATGCATCTTGAATTACTCCCAATTAAGCAATTTTATATTTAATTGCTTTCTGGGTCGGTCAGTTTTAGGTATGGCAAAGCAGTAATTGACTTAATGATGAAGTTATTAGCTGTCTTGTGCCACCTACTGAAATAACTCTGGCACATTGGAAAAGACTTAATTATGAAGTTATTAGCTGACTTGTGTCACCTACTGAAAACCATTTATTGTGGGTTTCTCTTATAACAATATAAATTGGTACTCCCTCCGATCCAAAATAAGTGTCTTTTTAACACTTTATTTTTTATCTATTTTAAGTGTCGTTTTAAGTTTTCTAGGCAATTGATTAGGAGAGAGTTATGAGAATGTTTATTGGAATGTGTTTTTGTTGGCTAAAAGTATTTATTCATTGGTACAAAAAGGTGGTGAGTGATAAGATTGAGGAAAAGTTTAAAATTATGAGTGTAATTAATAATTTTCTTAAAACTAGTGTTAAAATCTAAAACGACACTTATTTTAAATCGAAGGGAGTATCATCCTTTGGAGTCAATAATGGAGGGATTGAAGAGGAAGATAATATATAGTCAAGGTTCAATTACAATTCTAGTCATTCGGAATGACCAACTCATAAATCCAGAAAATGAGAAAATCCACGACAAAAGGCTTTTTGACCGAGATCTAAACTATTACTCAGGGCTCGTTTGGTATTGATATCTAAGGTATGAGATATCAGATATCGGTATCGGTATGGATATCAAGATATCAGTATGAGTGATATCTAGATATCGGATACGAGTATGGATATGAGTGATATCTTTGATATACCAATTTCCTGGGTATATGAAAATAACACTCTAATACCACTATGATATCCTTTTGATATCAGCCGATATCGATATACTCATATACCAAACAACAGATATCAGTCTGAAGTCATATCCATACCCATATCTGATATCCTGATATGGATACCAAACGGGCCCTTAGTTTAATCACACTTTTTTGTAAAGCTCCGTTTGTTTCTATACTTAAAAATCGGGTTAGAATAAGGATCAATTGTATCGTAGTTTTGAGTTGGATATAAACTCAAGAGTATTTGACATGTACGAGAATCTCTTATTCTCATCCCCTTAATTCAAGTAAACTCTAATAAGGATTTGACTCATATCGAAACTCATTTCCTATACCAGAGGTATAAAAACAAACGAGGCCTAAAATCAATGGCTAGTTAACTACAAAGGGTTTTTGAATGGAAGGTGAGAATGGTAGCTTTTGGGCCAAATGCTGAAGCTTGTTTTGACTGGAAGCTGTAGATCTGTGTACAGTGTATACTACTATACTGGTCGGTATAAACGTGATCTAGTGTGGATAAACTGTGTATATAAAACCTCAACACTGAACAGCCAAACATATGAAACACCTTCACTTGCAAAACTTCATTTCAATTGGGTTTTAAGCACTTTAAAGCTTTTTGTTACACTTGGTTTTCTCTCCGGCCGGCGGTGGTGCTAAGCTAGCTCTAGGCTCTGTGATGGGACCCGGCGGACCTGGTGGAGGGCCTGGTGGAGGTCCTGGTGGGCCTGGTGGATGGGGACCTGGTGGGCCCGGTGGACCCGGCCCGGGGCCTTTTCCTCTGTTCGGTGGCTTATGTAATCTCATTGGTTCATGGTAAGTGGTTGGATGTACAAGGTTGTCTTTATGTTTTTTTAGTTGATCATATAGATTATTTATGTTTTGTTAGTGGGGAAATGATACTTAAAAGCTACAAAGTTGAACTTAAAATGGTTATATTGCTTGTGCATGACTTGAAAAGAAAATCTGTGTATTCAACAATGCAGGGTCTCTAGGACAAGAGAATCTAAAACTATGCACTTTTTTAGATTACCCTAAACATCAGAATTTTTTTGGTTGGAGCTTTTATGTTGAGTTCAACTGCTTTTCACATTATTAAGGCATAACCATTTAGTAATTTAGGGTGCAAAAAGAGTCTAGAAGCCAATAAAATTAAGGGGCATCAAAATTGAAATCAGAAAATATTATAAGGGGATCCCAAGTGATGGAGCAAATGCTAGTGGGACCTAAAATTCGTTATTGGCTGTTATGTTTTACTGTTTTAACAATTTATCGGGTCTTTCGGACGCATCCCTTCGTTAAGTTATGGGAGTCTCTATCTTGGCCCCTGGGTTCCGCTTAAACGGAATTACATTAGATCAATGTTATTGTTTTCACACTTTACTGGTTTTTGCTTCTTATTTTTAAATAACATATATACCATTGTTGCGGTGGCAGTGTGAACTGCTTGTGCTGTTGCTGGTTGTTTCGGGACTGCTTCGGTGGACCTGGTGGGCCAGGTGGACCCGGCCCAATGGGCCCAGGTCCTCCGCGGTAAGAAGATGGAAGAAACGGAGTAGCCCAATTCTCTAGACATGTAAAACGCACTTTATTTACATTTTTATTTTGTTTCAAGAACACTGTTCATGTCCATGTGAGTCGAACGGTTTGTTTTCAAGGGCACTGTCCACGTGAGTCAAAACGGAGACCTCAAGGCACTAACTTAAGGTTATATTCGTTTGACTAGACGCCTGAAGAAGATTGTAAAACGCACTTTATTGTAATCACGTGTTTGTGAAGTGTATTGTGTGTGGCATGTTTCTTCTTTTATTATCATGGCCCATTCCATGGTACCAGTCTTAATAAATGACACGAATATCACAATTCTCACACTCCAATCTACTAGCTTGTTGTCGGTATGAAATTCTGTGGCTTATGTTTCCTCTTAAATCACACTCGAGCCTTTCAATTTACTGAATTTAGTGAGGTGTTGCAAATGCTCAATTTCTCCATCAATTGCAATAATTTTGAGTGCATTCGTGTCACAATTGCAATCAAAGAATAAATGCTACAGCCTACAGCTGTGATAAATCCAACAATTGGTACTATGTTGTAACTTGTAGGCCTAAAGAAATGCTCATCCAAATCCATTTGTCTGAACTGAGGCAAAAAATATATGTAAATCAACTCTGGATTTGGTTGAGTCCGATCATGGACATGGTATCCAGAATCAAGAACCAAATTGCATGTCTTCTGGTTAGAATTTTTCTTTGCATTACAATTCATCACCCATTCCTAAAACCCAGATTCGAATTTTAGTAAAACACAGGCTATAGAATTACATGGTTCAGAAAGTAGGTGTACACAAAATTGATAAGAGTGAGAACTAAGCTCTCACTCCATGGGCTTGATAGTTACTATGACAATATAAAATGCAATCCTTCAAGCTTCAACAACAGGCAGCTAGATGAGATCTCACCAAACACATCATTTTCGCCGTTGAAACAGAATGTTCATAGAATTCAACTTCTGACAAACTGATCTAAAAAATAATTCTAAAGCATAGCATATTACTCTTCCATAGCATGATTTTCCTCGGCCTTCTGTTGTTTGGTGATCTTGATCTTCGGTAGAGTAAGCGAAGACTCCTTTTGTAGAGCATCAGGAGCTTTAACAAGATGTATTCCCTGCTCCAACTCCTTTCTCTCCTCTGCCATAACCTTTGCCTTCTTGCCCTTCATCCTGGTGGTACAAATACACATTTTAGGCTAAGCAATTTCGCAAAATCATGAATCGTAATCTTTACTAATGTGGTAACATTGTAAGGTAGAAAGAATACAGACCTCTTCTCAATGTGTTTGTCCTGTCTGTCAGCTCTTACTTTAACAATCTTAGGAATGGCCTTCAAAGTCTCCTGGATGAGATTCCTATCGTATCTTTCGGGTCTGTTCCTCTTCCTTTCAAATTCAAAGGTTGAATCCTACTCCAAATGAAGAATGTGTTACAAATTAGGACATCAATGATTGCAATAGAATGAGAGCACTGATGCGCTTGGTTTATAACTAATCACACCTGTGTCATATCCTTTCCATGCAACCGTCTATAGGCCTTAGTCCATTTCACCTTGCGAGGGTTCCTCTTCATTTTGAAGTTCTTATGGCATTTTGATCTACAAAATCTGAATATCTGCAATAATAACACATATTTTCACCATTCAGTCAAACAAAAATAACAAAGCCAAACTGTGTTCGCAGGTCATAATTCATAAAAAGTTGAAATAACAGCCTCTCGTGTATACTCTAGCCTCAGTGTTGAAAGTTGAAACACATCAAAAGCTAAGATTTGTTTTTGACCTAAATAAGATGCAAAATTACCACTAAACTATACATAAAGATGAACTATAATAAAAACAACAAACATCATGCTAATAGTTGAATATATATCCACATTTACCTTTGCATCATTACGAACAAACTGGATCCCGTGCCCCGGGTATATAGTTGAAGAGCAAAACCAACACTTCTCCAATCTCATTGTTACCTCTGGCTAGATATAGTCACCACAATCTGTAATCAAATTAGAAATAGAAATTGCATTAACTACGGATACAAACTAATCATACAAGTTCACTAAAAGCTTCATTTTATAGAAATGGAACAGCTTAAGCATATCCAACGCTGGCATTTGAGATTAACTGCTGAAGCTATCTATTTCTTGATTATAAAAAACGGATCTAAGCAGAATAGTGCATACTATAAGAGCAAGGATAGGTTTTAGTAATATTGCAAAGCTTAACCACTAATCTCCTATTCTATAGGAAACCAATTAAGGAAAAACTACAAAATAAGCCATCAACTAAAACAAAAAAGCAAATCACATCAATTGATTAAACCCACCAGAAGTGCTCTATCAACGACAAACTGAACTGTAGGCTAATCGACAATGAAGAAATATGCAGTACTGTAGGCTAATCGACAATGATAAATATGCAGTATTTAGGTTAGACTCATAGAACTGAAGATCAAGCCAAAAATCCTTGTATAAATGCAATTAAAGCATTCAGCAACAATTTTGCACGTCAAGCAAAGTGAATTTCAAACAGAAGCCAAATGAGCACGGGAGGTACCAAATTAAAGCACGAAAACAAAAGTATTCATCAATTAAGCAAATCCAGCTGATGGCAAATTGTAAAACCTTGCAAATTCGTTTGAGGCATAAACGAAGTATATTAGGGTTAAGGCAAACACAAGTCAGCAGACAAAAGAATATGACAGAATGAATTATGCAACCTAATATATATTCGACGATGACTAGGTCTGAGATAGCCGGGAAAGCGAGATTACCTGTGAGATTTTGAGAGGAAGCCTTTCTCGTCGATGAAAGGCGGAGGTAGAAAAGATGAACTGCGATACTGGGGTTTATGATTTATGATAGGTCGTCGGATATCCGTTTGGGCCAATGTTTTTTCTATAAATTCCGCCCAAATCATGGTCCGCTATTATTGGGCCTGATGATCGAATGGGCCCATTTTGGGAACAATATGGCTGCCATTTAGTCATGGGTTTAGAACTGGACATTATTCGTGGGTGACTGACCCACCCGCTTCACCGAACAAATATACGGGTGAAAAAACGAAAAAAGAGAGAGTGATGAGTGAGTCGGGTGAAACGGGTGATGGGTCAGATATGGGTGGGATTTTACACCCAACTCATCAGTCATCACCCTACCCACCACCCATCATCACCCGACCCACCCATTTACCAATCGTATAATTTTACCTAATATACTTATTTTACTAATATCTCCAACAAACCTGACATTGTCTTCAAATTCTATTACTTATCTAGTTATTTATTATGCTCCGTTTTACAATCTTCAACTTCCCCAATAACGTTGTCACTTCCACTCTTTCGGACGTCTTTTTTTATTCTTCACTATTGTCTCTACAACATCACCACCAAACTCTCCTTCACTACTAGACTGATAACCTTCCTCACTCCTATCAGTGCCCCTTTTTAGTGTCACTATTGTCAATGCTTCTTTTATTAACTATAAAACTTTATAAAAAAAATATTTATTATAATTTATTAATTCACAGGTGGTGGGTCACCCGACTCACCCGCGAGTGATGTGTGGGTTGGATATGGGTGAAAGGTTTCACTAGTAATAGGTGGGTCGATTGAGCTATTTTTATCCGCATTACGGTTGGTGGAAGGGTTAAACTCACTCATAACTCGATCCATGACCAGGTCTACATGGAATCCATGAAACTAGGGGTGTACATGGGGAGGGGAGGGGCGGAAATGCATTCCCGTCCCCGTCCCTGACCTATTATTATGTTCCCCATTTCTATCATTTTCCCGTATAATTCTCGCGAGGAACGGGGCAGAGAATCTCTATTGGTTATCATGTAGTTAACGGGGGCCCCACTTATTATAAAACAAATATTTTAACGATTTTTTTGGTGACCTTAAGTTTGTGCCATTTTTTTGGTGTCTTGGAAAAAAAAACTTATATCTCTTGTTATTCTTAAGGTTTTGGCCTTGTCCATAGATGTTCCTCTTCGGTTTAAATTAGTTAAATTCAAAATCACCATTGTATTCTTCACCCTTAGATTAGTAGGATTTGACTATCAAACATCAAAATTCATAACCGAACCATCCTAATTTGAATTTGTAAATAATTTTTTAAACAACCCCTTAAAATAGAGGATTGATTTAAAATTCAAATTGATGTGGGTAGGCTATTAATTTACGTGTTTTAAGAGTTGAATCATATTAATTTAAGGTTCATGAACATAATGGTGAACTTGAATTTAACAAACTTGAATCGGAGAGGGGCGTCAACGGGAAAAACCAAAACATATGTGTACCAAAAGGAATAAGTTTTTTTATTGGACAAAAAAAAAGAAAAGACAAATACTTAGGTCTTAGGGACACCAAAATGAATTTTCCATATTTTAAACTAGTAATTTAATATTTTCAAACTTTTAAAAAAATTTACAAAATCAAATTTAACAACATAAAATTTAAATTCAATTAAATAATTTGTAGAAATATAGGCTTTTAAATTAAAATTATATTTAAAATCTATTTTTTAATTTACGTTTTATAAATAAAAAAACATACCAAGTATAAATAGAGGAGATTCGGGACGGTAGTACCTTCCCAGTCTCAGTCCCATTTTAAGTCAGGGATACAAAATTGATCTCCGTCCTGCCCCACTCCCCACCAAGTCGGGGAATCCCTGCCCGTAATAGGGCGGGTCCCCCACGGATTTTTTTTGCATCCCTACATGGAACCGAACCCAAAACACTGAGAGTCAATTCCAATGCTATTTTATAAATGGACCAGAATTGAACCGAAATCAGAATTTACTTCAGAACTGACGGGAACCGATAAAAATTATAACCAGATCGAAAAACAGGTGGCCAGCTATTCCGGAACCGCAGAATCGCCGGTTCCAAAATCGGATCCACGACTAGCTGCCAATAGTATGGGTACGTTCGAACTTCGAACTCAAAATCATGGATTAATGCAATTTTTTGTATAAATAAAATCGGATCCAATGGCAATACGTGGATAAAATACTTACAGTATTCGATTGATAAGTAAATTTTTAGAAATTAAAAAAAAAAAGGAATAAATTTGGTCTAGTTTGGATCGAGCTGTCTTTACTCTTTACGTATCAGGTGGCTTATCAAATTATTTTGTTTTGTAGAAAACAACAAACTTTCATAATGCACAAAGTGACAATGTTTCATCTGCATGTTGGTTCTTTTCATCTGCATGTTACACAGATCCAGTCCGATCATTTTGTTCTTAGACTATTTGGGTTCAACAATTATAACAATTATATCCGAATATATCTGTGTGACTGTGTACGTGTGAATATATAACCATAAGGAAATTAAATTTTATAATATTTGAATTAAACACCAAGCTGGTTTATTAATTTGTATCGTTGGCTGATTCTCTAGCCCATTACAACATTATATTGAAGAAATTAATAGGGATGTTGTTCCAAAATATCATAGCTATTAATCTTGATTGAAGAAATTAATAGGGAGAAGTAAAGTACTTTAATTAAGTCTAGTATCTTTGACCTTGATTTAAAAGTTATTAATCTTGATTGGTCACATACTAAGAGTTGCCTAGTAGCACTATTAATTTTAGTTATTTATATCAATCGCTTTTTTTAAATAATTTTAGTTACAGTATAATTTATATCAGTATCAATCACTTATTTATTAGGTCTTGTTCCCATCGAGCTTGTTAAAAAATTTATGGGTAAAGTTATTAAAACGGGATAGAAAATTAATAAATCCGTCGAAAAAAATAAAAAAAAAATATAAATTGATATGGAAAGAGAATAATCCAATCTTAAACATGATTTTTTATTTAATTAATAAACTTGTCGAGAAAAAATAATAAAAAAATATAAATTAATATAAAAAGAGAATAATCCAATCTTAAACATGATTTTTTATTTAATGAGATTTACGGAGTTTTTTCAACTCCACTAGAAAACATTGTATTGTATTCAAATCGTACAAAATAAAAGGGCTAGTAATCATTAGCATACAAACACTGATTATTACTATCACCTAGGCTTCGGAGATGATAATTGCAGTGATGCTGATGATGCTAAACAAAACAAAAAAAATAACTAGTGATTAGTGCACAACCAACGATCCAATCTAGGGTCTCCGAACAGTGACGTGTCATGATTTTAGTGGCCCCAAACGGTGGACGTTACCCCACGTGATTCTAGCCTTCCCCCGTTTCATCCACTTCTTCACATCTCACTTGTGGGCCACACTGCTTCACACCGCTTGATCTACAACCCCTCATAGAATCCAACGGTCCATATTCGTTGATCTCAAGTGGAAGGATTTACGTGAATCCACTCCTTTGTGTCCTCCGGTTCTTCCCGGGTCCGCTTCATATTCACAGAACGATTCTTCTTTTCCCTCTCCACACACACATCTCAACAAACTTTCTCGTGATCTTCTGAATCGTTGGGACTTTATTTCCCTAAATCTTCCTACTCAATCCAAAATCTCCGATTTGATTTTGCCTCCGGAGCGTGTAGAGCTCTCGTATGAAGCTCGATATATCTTCTCAGGAATTGGCGCGGCTCTGCTGATTTTGGGGGACGGGGCGAGATCTTATTTGGCGATTTCTGTTGTCATTCGGGGGAAATTTTGAAGAATTTGATCAGATTAAGGACTGTGTTTACTGCTGCATGTGTCGAATTTGGTATTGTTAATTTCTTATGTTTCCTTTCTTGCTTTTTAGTCGCTTCGTTTGTACTATTGTTTTTATCCTGTGATTTTTATATGAAAAATTATTGGAATTTGAGAAATATAAAGTAGGAAAAACTAGAATTCATGTGATGAGCAATGAGTAAGAAAGTTTGTAATGTGGCTCTGGTATACAAATTTTTTTTTTTTTTTGGCTGTGTTCTAGTTAACCACTTACTGTTGCCTGGAATTGTATTTTGAATTTTGCCTTTGGAAACCGAGTAAGTATATGGGATTAGGAATTAGATGCACCAGCTGAGCTGTGAGCTCGAAGATTTTGAGGGTTTTTGATTCCTTTGTGTTTCCTCCTCAATTTGCTTACAGATTTTGCGTTGGAACTAAGCTTCTGAATTTTGAGATGGACACATAGCAATTTCACCAAAAAGGCGAGTCATTTGACTCATTTTGGAGATTATATCAGTATATCACTAGGCTCAAGCTGTGTAGGTGAAGTTATATAGAGAGTAGAAACATGGCTTTGCCATTAAGTGCTCTCTTAAGTAGGCTTAATATGCTGTCCACTTCCGATCACTCGTCCATCATCTCTATGAATCTGTTTGTGGCCCTCCTTTCTGGGTGTATCGTACTTGGCCATCTCCTGGAGGAGCATCGATGGATGAACGAGTCTATTACGGCTCTTCTGATTGTAAGTTTTATTCCTCCCCAATTTGCTTGCACATTGTATGTTGGATCATGTTTGCTGAATTAGACTATGAGCTTCTGCAATGATGTTTTCGATCTTAACAAGCTTGGTTTGTTTGTAGGGTGTAAGCACTGGAGTCGTTATTCTGCTGGTCAGTGGAGGAAAGAGCTCTCATCTATTAGTATTCAGTGAAGATCTGTTCTTCATATACCTTCTTCCTCCCATTATTTTCAATGCTGGGTATGTCAGTCTTCTTGCTTTTGTTGTTCGGGTTCAATGAGAGTATTTTATAAGGGTTTTTTAAAATTCAAACAATATTTCTTAAATTGGAATAGGTGAACTCTAGGAAATAATACTGACTAAGCCTTTTTTTAAAAAAACTTTTCTTACAAATGTTGCTCCTAGGCTGAATGCAACAGTTGAATGGAAAATTTGCCCTTGCATAGTTACATTACTCTCTTCTTTTGCAAAGATAGATACCCATTCTCTTTCTTTGGCTCCCTTTGAGTTTAAACTGGTAAAAAGGCTCAATGCTTTCCTGAGAACACTCTGCTGTCCAATTCAAATGTACAATCGAGCTCTATTCGTTTTAATGGGTTGACAGTAGTCTCAGTATTATGTGTGAACATTGGAACTGATTGTAGTTTTTTTGCTGCCTGTTAGTCTATTTCTTACTATATTCTTTTTGCTGCCAGCTTTCAAGTAAAAAAGAAGCAATTCTTTCGTAACTTCATGAAAATTATAATGTTTGGAGCTCTTGGAACATTGATTTCATTCGCTGTCATATCAGTAGGTATAGTTCAACTGCTAATTATGTATTCATTCGAATTTTTTATTTTCACGGTTGTTCTTCAACAATTCACCAATTGCCGGATTGAGTTTTTCATTTATCGTGCAGGCGCTCTCACGTTCTTGAAAAATTTGGACATTGGTACACTGGATATAAATGACTATCTTGGTATAGCTGCCTTTTCTTTACTCACTGTCTGTATTTACTTCCATGAATCACTGATTTTTTTTGTCTCTATTACATTTGACTTTTTTTTTTGGAACTAATCAACTATAATACATATTAACCTAATGAAGCCATTGGTGCAATATTTGCTGCAACTGATTCTGTCTGCACACTTCAGGTGGGTATGCAAGAGCCACTAAGTTGCATAATTGTGTAGTTGACTGTCTTGTGTTAAGAGAACTAATTAGTCTGTCTGTTGGACTGCAGGTGCTTAATCAAGATGAGACACCTCTTCTTTACAGTCTTGTATTTGGGGAAGGGGTTGTAAATGATGCCACTTCTGTTGTGCTTTTCAATGCAATTCAAAATTTCGATCTTTCACATACCAATCTCAGAATTGGTATGCAATTTATTGGCAACTTCCTACAGTTGTTTTTCACAAGTACCTTGCTGGGTGTCGTAGTAAGTATTCCTTTATCATTTAGCATGAAACAAATTTTGATGCTTTCTCTCTGACATTTAAATATCCCTCTATTTTTGCAGACTGGGCTACTCAGTGCATATATCATCAGAAAGCTTTATTTTGGCAGGTGCACTGGCATTTCCATTTTCAAATTCTAATTCAGGACTATTTGTTTTGATTTGTCATCTAATTTCAGATAGGAGGATTAAGACTAATAATTTACAACTAGGGCATCCAAATAACACTTCTGAAGATTATTTTTATATCCACAACCTTATTAAGTATTTTTCTTGCCTTCTTGTTTTGTTGAGCAATATGATCTCACTAGGTGTTTTTTTTTTGACGCATTACAGGCATTCAACTGATCGTGAAGTTGCTCTCATGATCCTCATGGCTTACTTTTCTTACATGCTTGCTGAAGTAAGATCCTCTAAAACTCAGTTTGGTATTACTATCTCATACTCATTCATTCCAAATAATAACATGCCTTGTGCAATCCAATTGGTTATGACTTCATCCTTCTTGGAGGTTTTCTTATTCATAAGAGCTAGGGATGATGTCGGGAATGTTTCAATTTGATGCCTATTTTCATATTTATGCTAAGACTTTACTTTGTGAGAGCTCATCGTGTTTTCCTCTGCAGTTGTTCTATCTGAGTGGTATCCTTACTGTATTTTTCTGCGGAATTGTAATGTCCCATTACACATGGCATAATGTGACAGAGAGTTCACGAGTCACTACAAAGTATGACTTCTTTTTTAAATCTCTTTTTTTTTCTCTCCAGCTGTTTAAACTGCTTCATTCTCATCTATACCTTTTCTATATTTATTATTGCTGATAACTCTAATCAATGCCAGACATGCATTTGCAACCTTGTCATTTGTCGCTGAAACATTCATCTTCCTGTATGTTGGTATGGATGCTCTGGACATTGAGAAATGGAGATTTGTAAGTGACAGGTACAATCAAATTCTAAGAGACGTTATGATACAATGATATACCTATTTAAAAGCAATTGCCTTAAAGGTAGGGCCTCAAACTTACTCAAATGAATATTATCTAAGTTTATGTGTGGCTTATTTATTTTGGCAGTCCTGGAACTTCAGTTGCTGTGAGTTCAATATTGCTTGGGTTGGTCATGGTTGGGCGAGCAGCTTTTGTTTTCCCTCTATCATTTCTGACCAATTTGTCCAAGAAATCAAATTCTGAGAAAATAAGCTTCAGGCAGCAAGTAAGCATTTTGTCCCTGCTCTCATTTATTTATCTTTGAGCCCAAAAATCAACTTAAGATTATGGATTTTTGGTATCTAGGTTATAATATGGTGGGCAGGTCTTATGAGAGGTGCAGTCTCTATGGCTCTTGCTTATAACCAGGTTAGTATTCAGCATTAGTTTTGCAAGTAATTTTCCTTGGTCTGATTCTGGTTTGGTACTGAGTTTCAATGCTGTTCAATCTCAACTTATTGAGTCATTTCTTTTTCATTTATACTTACAGTTTACAAGGTCAGGGCACACACATCTGCGTGGGAATGCAATCATGATTACCAGCACAATCTCTGTTGTCCTTGTCAGCACAGTGGTGAGATATCTTTACAAAATACCTCAATTTTTGCTTGAAATATATGTAATGGATTGTTGACCACCTTCAAAATTTGTTCCTTTGCAATCCTCACTGAGCAAGATCTATATTAATTCGGTTTTTCTAACCTATGCCCTAAGAAACCTGATTTTGGAAGATTATGTTAAATTTTATTCATTTAGAAAATTTCAAGTGTTTTTTATATGGGTTCTTTTTAGGGTAATAGTTTCCAAAATCATAATTCTTAAAAGACAGATATTAATAAATTCATGTGTTTGCATTGCAGGTGTTTGGCTTATTAACAAAACCTCTGATAAGGCTATTGTTACCAGCAAGGAATTTGACTTCCTGCCTATCATCAGATTTCGACAGCACAAAATCTCTCTTTCAGACATTCCTTGACGTTCAACAACAAGAGTGTGGAGCTGACGAGACCCACGAAGCGCCTGCTCCGGTTGTTCGTCCTAGCAGCCTTCGTATGCTTCTCAACGCCCCAACTCACACTGTCCACTACTACTGGAGAAAATTCGATGATGGATTCATGCGTCCTATGTTTGGTGGGCGTGGTTTCGTTCCTTTTGTTCCAGGATCTCCTACTGATAGGAGTTCTCACAATGTCCCTGAGTCTGAGAGAACATGAAGGAAGCTGCAAAATAGGCAGAGCCTTGCTTTGCAACAAATAGGCAGACTTGGTCATGTAGATCAAACAAGAGATTTTGAACTATTGCAAAATCGAGAGCAGATTGGAGGAAGCTGTATAATTTATGTCCCCAACTAGTAATATTCTGGAGCTCAGTTAGTTATGGAGTTTAATTTCACGACTCTACAGCCATTGAAATTCACTGCAAATTTTGATTGTGATAAGTTATTTTGTTTACAGTATCTTATCACATTGAAAATCACTGCAAGTTTTGATGATGTTGAGCAGCTTTGGTGGACAACTGGACATAATACAATAAATTTGGCAGCTTCCTAAAGCTAGAATTCTCTCTAGCTTTATCTTTACTTGGTTCATAAAACTACAATAAAAATATCTGAATGAATGGTAAAAGCTACAAATGATACTTTTCATGCTTTTCACATATGGAATTCTACAGTATACTCAACATCCAAATATCCAAAACCATAAACGCAACATTACAATGATTCCAAATATTGTACTGCCCTTGTATCAGACTCTGGTGCACCAGTGTGATCCTAGTGGTACACGAATTTATTCCTTTATAAGCTGTATTGCGATGTATAAACAAAAAGCTATGTTCTTTACACATCATTCCCTTAGAAACAGCTAATTTGTACACACCATCCGCTAGACAAGAAGACAAGGGGGTACCCTCTATGATCTTTTTCACTATTTTTGTTATGATTCTGTTGAGAAGAAACAGCTATTTTTTCTAGGAGACGATGTTCGAGCACTCTTCGTTAACGATGAAAGAGGTATCCTATCATAATACTGATCATTGCCACCATGCACACAAATAAGAGTGGAAATCCTTCGTGAACAGTTTTCTGGACTGTTGGGGTTTTCAAGAGAGCCTGTGAAATTTCAATCCAATTATTAAGAAAATCAGCACTATGATCATGAGATTCCCAAGGAACAAAGTTAATTAGAATAAGATTGGATCTGATTCATTACTACAAAAAGGGTGAAATTCTGGTTTTAGCTGCTAAAGTCAGCAGAGTATACCAATATAGGTCTTTATGTAGATTTGGTGAAAATGAAACCCAAACACCACCATTGTCTAGTATTTATGTAGAAGTCACAATTACAATATTGTAGAGATGAAATTTAGAACTGAATCATGATGAACAACAGATACCGAATGAGTCTGTTAACTTTTAGATTCATGACAACACTAAAGTTTATCTTTTAGTTTTTAACAGAGCAACCATCGAAAGATTGTGTAAAAGGAAAAGTAAGCAATGTCAAACAATGTTTAAAGTCAAAAGTTAAGTTGGCAGTCGATCATAGCATGTAAAGCAAGAACAGTACTTGATTATTTTTATTGCATCATATAAGCAGGTAAAATTGAATGCATCTAAATTATTTGACCAAAAATATAATTGAAAAGTTACCAGTTGTTGCTCTAGACGTTGTCTTTCTCGAATACTTGATCTGCTTTCTTCCATTAGTTTTGATATTGTCTTCTCAGCCTGCGGGAAGTCAATGAAATTTATTAAACCGGATCATTAGTAAAACAGATAAAGCAGAACTGATATTTGACATTATAAAGCCAAATCCATGATATTGGACTAAACCATCTGACGTCGAAAAGAAGCCACAGCCCACAGGTATCTCAATATCATTCAACATGTATCCTATGGATCAGGTTGAGCTTTGAAGTGTAAATTTCAGTACTTTGAAATCTCACAAAGCATAATATACTCTCAATTATAGTGTTTCTCTCAGTAGTAAATTATGCCAGCTTTGCATTAACATTCTATTGATCGAAGAAGAAGCCTGATCTGTATGCAACATGAACAAGGAACCCTATGCTTTTCGGTAGATAACAAGAAGAGGAAGATAAAATCCTACTTAGCAGGATAAGCAACTGATTGAGGTGAAACTAAATAGACGTTCCTACTAAACGTAGTAGGACAGAATACATGTAAAAATCAAGAAAATGGAAAGTCAACTGACCTGGCCTAATTTTGAGTCAACTTCAAGCAGCTTTGACTTCATCTCCTCTACGTCTTTCTCTAATCTAAGTTTGTCTGCTTCTTTCACTATTATTGGCTCTATTCCCTTTACTGATTTTGCTTCTAATTTGTCTACTGATTTTGATTTCAGTACTTCAATTGGCTGATCCGGCTGGAGCTCCACATCCCTCCTGATCACTGGCTTTGCTTCTAGTTGGTCCACCAGGTTTGATTCCACTACGTCAATTGGATGGACTTCCACATCCCTTATGATCACTGGTTTTGCTTCAAATTTGTCCAGGTTTGATTCAACTACTTCAATCGGTTGGGACTCTGCATCCCTCATGACCACTGGTTTTGCTTCTAATTTATCCACCGAGTTTGAGTTCACCACTTCAATTGGTATGGATTCGACATCCTTCTTTATCACTGGCTCTGCAGCCTTATTCAGCTCAGCGTCGACTTTCTTAATTACTTCCAACCTCGCATCTACCTTTGTCGTCTGAACCTCTCTGTTCCCAGTTTTTAGTTCTATAGCATCCTCCACAGCCTGATGCTTTAAGCAAGAACCAAAGGGTTAAATATCCAGTGATGAATGTAACTTTTCAGATCTAGAGATTAGTTGAGACAGCTTCACAGAAGTGCTGAGAGAATATTAAACAGAGCAGTCTAGAAGTGATTTTGGCAAATTCTTGATGACTCCATGGCTATAGCAATTTTAAGAAAAAAGAAGAATTTAAAGGAACCAAAAGTTTTATGAATGAAGGATTTATAGTGATCAATAAATTCATGCAAAACAATAGTTAATTCCATCATATGCTTTCAGTTCATCACTTCACATTATACCAATGACAATGAAATGCTTTCTATTTCCACTCTAGTGGAACTGATCAATTAAAAAGACAATTTGCTTACCACATGATGTGGAGAGTGTCTTTCTGTCCCACTCAACAACTCATCTGCTACAACTGAGCTTTCCACAGGTGGAACCTGCTTAATTTTCCCATTCATTGGTGATAATTCTGGTGAATGGGGTGGGCTAAGTATAATCACTTTCAATTTCCTCTCTTCAACATACTTTCCATTGTCTTTAGAGAACTGTCAACACAGAAATGGAAAATTGAGCGACTGAACAGATATGATAAACCACTATATGTGAAAAGTCAGCTGGCACTACAGACTGTACCATATCAGATGTTACATCCTCCTCCATTGTACCAGATGGAACTATCGTGCTCTGAATCAAAAACTTGTCCTTGCAAATCATATCAGTTGGTGGTGACCGTTGAGCTTGCATTATGACTGCATCAGTAGAAAATTGAGGATGATAAAAAGGGACCATCTCAATAACGACTGCAGTCATTTTATTTCTCCAAGTTTCTTAAAAAATGCAGTCTTATATGATTGCTTCCTCTATAAAGAAGCAAGATCAACACTAGTAACTACTTCCACACCTCAATACGTTTGAGAGAGGAGATTAATCAATCAGCTTAAATGAACATTACCTACAAATACACAAGTTTCTTTAGGTAGGACTACACCAACATTTGGCCGCACACAGTACTTCTTGGGCGATGTAGTCTTGACCTGCAGTATAACGATTTAATCACTACTCTAGCATACACAAACAACTACAATCTTAGAGGCATAATTTCTAATTAAGCATTAGATGTACCTTGAATGCAACATGTTGGTCAGTCTTATTGATCAGCTGAACATTACAAATGCTTTGTTTCTTTACTTCAACTGTTAGAATTAAACACCACGTAGAATTAGAATCACAAAAGACCAAGCCACCTCCTAGGCTGCTAAGGAGTACAAATATGATTTATGAACATCAGTTTATCACAGAATACAATCATCTTGAAAAAATATGGTCGCGTAGAAAGAGAAATCAAATGAATCACTATTTTCCATAAACATATTTATATAATATAACTATCACGGATCAAAAGTATTCCAAACAAAAAACCTGGAAGCCGATAAAACTCACATTGAAACTTCAATTCACGGGAAGGTTGAATTTCTAGCAACTGGTTCATGATGTTTCCGAAAAAACAGCGACGATCCGGTTCTTTCAGTTCGCAGAACGAGACCAGCAAATACTCTATTCGCTACAGGTTCCAAATTCCAGATGATATATCAACCTAAAAGTCAAAAGCCACACAAATCACACCAAATTCGCAAAAAGAGAGAGGACGGCAAACGTGAACAAAAACTCGATGGACTTCATTACAAAATGAGGAGCAAAAAAAGAAGACAGCCAGAGAGAAGTAAAAAACAAATTCTCCTGAAGCAATTCAGCTGAGAGAAATTACATAATTTCATTACAATCCGAATTCCGAATAAATAAAAGACAAAACAGGAGGAGACAAATTTCAGATCAACCTGGAGAGAGAGAGATTATGGGAGGGGGAGAAAAATTACGAAAGATAAAATCATCGACCGAAGCCTCTGTAAATAATCAATAGCAAAAAAAAAATTGACTACGTCGGCCACAGTAAATCCTACAGAAACATATCGAAATTTTCAAAGTTCTCTGTCAAGCACTCAATCAAATACAGAAAACGCAAAAAAGGAAGCTAGCGAGAAAGAGATGAGAATCGAACTCACTTTGACTCGCCGCTACGAGCTCAGAAACACGCCTCCGACGCTAGTCAAATCGTACGGAGGAGCAAATATAGGAGAGTGTTAAAGCGGAGAATTGAATTCCGTGAGAATCGGGAGAGATTTTCTATGAGAAATATTCTAATAAAGTATTTCTACTGCATTTAATACTTGTGTGAATTCCATCTGTAACGGAACGTCGCCATTTTTGATCGAATCGAAGCCACCGAAGGAGGAGATGTAGAAGATACTTGTCGGCGATCTGATCGGAGAAAGCAATCGGACGAAAAGATGCAGGGAAAGAGAGAGATGGAGATCGAAGTTGTGTTGTTCAACTTTCACCGTCTAATCTCTCTCTTCTACTACTGATCTTTTTTGAGAGCGAAATGCCAAGGAAAAAAGCATCTCTATTTTATTTTTTTATTTAATATCGGTATTTACCGTTTTTTTAATTTAAAAAAGACACCAAATGTGTTTGTTATTAGTGATAATATTAGGTATTTTTTCCGAAATTAGGTAGAGTTCGTATTATTACACCGTCCAAATGTGTGACATAAAAACGATTTTAGGTTCACCAAATCCAATTGCCAAAAAACATCAACAACATATAACAATTATATTTACGATGTCACAAAAGTATCACCTAATTTTTTCACACCTTACTATATTTATGTTATTTTTCGTGCACGTATAAAATTAAATCAGTGTTAGTACTGACTTTTATTAATTATATAAAAGTATGTTGAATGCAATTTTTTGTCATTTATTTAGGACTATGAAATTAGGAATGTGTTTATTCAGTTTGATTTGTTACTTTTTTTTCAAGCTATGGAGTACTCTAGCAAGTAGTAACTCTGCATATTAAGTTGTCATTTGGTTTAAATTTATGATTCATTAATTTTTTTATTAACTTGGATTGCGACATCTCATTCTTCATAAGCTATAATCCATTAATAATAGCTATTTTCTATCTTGGGGAATATAAAGTGCACTGTGAAAGTCATTAGCAAGCAAATACAAAGTGCACTGTGAAAGTCATTAGCAAGCAAATACAAAGTTTATATGGAGCGACAAGCAACTATGACATGTGTTTAAAATTAAAGTTCTGCCATACTACTTGCATGCAAGTTGGAAAGTAATACTAATATAGTATGAAAATAATATTTTATGAATCGTTTGGTTTCATTTACTATTAAATATAATTGTTGTGCATATTCACGAAATTGTTTGTATATGCCAACAAGTAAACTTTTATTTATTTATTTGACTGACGACGAGCAAACAAGTAATTTTTTTTGAAGATAATCAATACAGTACTATGAAATATTTACGCACATCCAAGCCTAAATTTGCTTAATGTGTGCTAGCTAGTACTTATTAATTTATTATAGTCTTCTAATGACGTATATTTTAATTTATTTACGCACATATATATTGTTCAATTTATTTATTTGAATATTGAGGAAGAACTCGAAAAGTGATATAATTTTTTGAAGCCATTGTTTGAACTTTGCAGACTTGCAGAGGCAAATTAACATAACTTACCCATAAAAGAATAGTACTCAACGGATAATAACGTACACCTTGGTATCGTATGTTGGCATATCATTGTCTATAACCGTATAAGAAGTCCTTAATTATAATCAAATTTCCAGGTCAATTTTTATCATTATCCAATTTATGTTTATTAATGTACTATATATCCTTGTCATGAAAATAAAATGTAACCATCTACAAGTAAACAAATTCAACGTATATTAATTAATTGTACACCAAAACGGCCACCCTCATTTAGTAAAACGTTCATGTACACGTTTTGGGACCATGTATGTTCGTGTACAAATTCACATTTTAAAGAAAAATTCCGATCAACAAGATCACTAAATTAAGCACTGTCGAAGACAAGATTTATTTTGTTAGTGAATATATATGTGGCATTGATTTTTAGTTTTGATGCTATGCTATTCATTATGTATTATGATCAACCATAGATTAATGACAATGTTATATGGCTACAATATGTACTAGGGTCGGTCATTTTACAATAACAAGCCATTGAGATGCAACAGGTATCCATTCAGATAAGCTTATAAATATTCCATCTCATCATATATAGGTAGGGGTGGCTCGGGGCATATACAAGACGTGTATTTGTACAGGGCCCTAAAATTAAGTAGAGCCCTAAATTACCAAGCCTAATATTATTATATAATTAAAGTTTAAAATTTTTAGATAAATTAAAGTAGATTGCTTAATTGGTTTGTGAACAAAAAAAATAACATAGATTTTATAATAAAAGTTTAAAAAATTTAGATAAATTAAAGTAGATTGCTTAATTAGTTTGTGAACAAAAAAAATATCATAGATTTTATGTATAAATTTTGTCAACAATACTTATTTAATTTAAACAGGGCCTTCATAAGTCATTGGACGCCTCTGTAATGAGGTTGATACATGTTTTTCCAATGTATACTTAATTTTGTTTGGGTGTTAACATAATTAGTAGTTATTTTTAGATAGAACATGTTCACATAAGAAAACTGTCATCATGAGTTGATCGATCACTATTAGGCATTAGCTCCTTTAATTTGCTGAAACACATCATATGGATGCTTGTTGAAGTCGGCAGCTCCTTCGCTGAATTGATAATTTCCAAATGGGCTTCAAGGTCCAATAGAAAAGCTAGGCCCAAACACTCTTTCCAGCACTATAATTTGGTTAATTGATAATTACCAATTGGGCTTCACGGCCCAAAAGAAAAGCTAGGCCCAAACACTCTTTCAAGCACTAATCTTTGCTGACTTGACAATTGCCAAATGAGCTCGACCTGTCGTGCATGACGTCCTAATTTTAGATGTTAAGTTTTATTTTAAT
Organism: Fallopia convolvulus; assembly: GCA_964016875.1. Classification (NCBI taxonomy): domain Eukaryota; kingdom Viridiplantae; phylum Streptophyta; class Magnoliopsida; order Caryophyllales; family Polygonaceae; genus Fallopia; species Fallopia convolvulus. The sequence continues at coordinate 67,055,484 of OZ024720.1, forward strand.
TTGTTTTAAGCTTGTTGCAATGACATGCTAACTTTAGAATGGTAAAAGATACTGCATACTACATGAGTTTTTTTTATATGAACATGTAATGTGTACTTGTACTTTTAGTACATGCAATTATACAATATTAATCATGCACTTTGACATACTTATATCATACATTTTATCGTAATAATTGTGCACTTTCATTATTTCATATAACATCTACTTCATGCACTTCAACATGATAATCATGACTTTATTTATAGCACACTAAAATGTTCACTTTTAGTGCAAACATATATCATTGCATTTTAATACAAAAATATGCATTGTAGATACTTGTATAAGCACTTTTAATTAATACTTAGATATGCACTTTAAACAAATAGTATTTGAGTTTTTCCATAAAAAAAACACAAAAAATAAATAAATCTTAATTTCTAGTTTTTTTGGGTTGAATTTCCGTAGGTGAATCTTAATTTCTAGTTAGTGTTGTCATTTTAGCTTAGACCTCCATCTACCTTAATCCAATAATCAATCTATTCCTCACATAATACCGTAAGAAAGCTTCTCATGTAATTCAAATTCATAATAAATATGCAAACAATATTAGACAAGTTCACCTTATAAAATTACACAATATCATTTGTAAAATAAAACTAAATACAACATCATTTTCTATTTTAAGAATGTTATTTGTGGTGCCTAACAAAACTTTTTCTATAAAACCTCGATCATATCATCCACGATCCACAGTCCACTAGTAACTAAGGTCCAGTACTAACAATTATAACAATTCAACAAACATCTATCCAGATAAAATTCGATATGAACGGAATCTGGTCCAACCCAATACTAACAACTACAATAACAACAACATTTACCCAGGTGAAACCGGATATGAACTAGATCCGGGGGATACGCACCCAATACTATAAACTCCAAAGTGAAAAGGATCTTTCCGTTTCCAATATTCCACGAGTAGACAACATTAAAATAAAAATAAAAATGACGTGGAAAATTGGCAAAACCATACTGCCACGTTTTATCATGGCGACCTTAACCAAGGCTCTTTCACTGTGGTAGGGGTAGGTGGCAAGCGCGCTGAGTTTCCTTGACTTTCTTCTCAATCCGCATTCAATATAAATCCCATTCACCGCTCAACAACCCTTCACTCCTTATTCTCCTACTCTCTACTTCCCGATCTCCATCTTCTCTCTTACTAGGGGTTCCCTGAGGTACACTCTCTCGTTCTCTTCTTCGTCTCTATTTTTGGGTTTATTGGTACGTGTTTTCAAATTGAGGCCGACAGGGGTTTTTAGGTTTTCAATCTGTTGAATTTTCAATTTATTGGCTGAAAATCGTAGCTGGATCTTCGTCTTCCAGTTTTCTGTTCTCTGATTAGATCGAAAGGCCTTTGTTCTCTTTCTGGCGGATCCGCTAGTTTCTCTTTCCGTTGAGTTGTATTTTAGAGATGAATCGTGGCTAGTGTCGTCAATTTATCTGGAAAGCTGAGGATTTATTAGGTTTTGACAATTGTTTAGGGGATTGCGTTGTGGCTGCAATTTTTGGCTCAACGTTTATTTTGGATATACACAGAAGGCGTGTTAGAATGTTCAGAAATGGAAATCCATCCATTGAATGGAAGAGAGACTAGAGACAAAGAGATATATAGAGGACGAATGGAAAGTAGGAAGAGAAGAGATCCATTTTCTTGTTTATGATATGACAAGTGACAACCTAATCTTACTTTTATATAGAAATGAATTCAGGGATGCACATATACATTTATGATGCTGAAATCACAATCGAAAGTAATATGCTAATCTCAACTAAGACACGGCTTAAGTTGCTCTGCTGCACGTGACTTGCATCTCCAACAACAAGACTTTCTTGCAAGAAATAGAATGACTCCTTAGGATTTGGTTTCTTGATAGTTAAGAGGCTGTTTGTTTGTTCACATGTAACTATGTAAGTGGATTCACTTTGTGCATTTCTAGTGATAAAGTCTGGTGATTATGTGTCCAGAAGTTGCATAGTTGTATTTTTGCTGTTGATTCTAGATCACTATGGTTCAGTTCAAACTTCAATGCATGAATCTTATATACTCTTCTTTCTTTGTTGTTAGATCACAAGTGAAAATGGTGAAGGCAGTGGTTGTGCTCAACAGCAGTGAGGGAGTTAGTGGAACCGTCCACTTCTCTCAAGAAGGAGATGGTAATTACAAAGTGTTAATAGGTTTTCTGGATGGGAAATGTTAAGAATATATGGTGGTAATTTATTTTTTCTGGTTCCAACTTTCAGGTCCAACAACTGTAACTGGGAATCTCTCTGGTCTTAAGCCTGGGCTTCATGGTTTCCATGTTCATGCTCTTGGAGACACAACCAATGGCTGCATGTCCACTGGTACAATGCTATGATCTGAATTTTTTCCCATCAAACATACTCTTTCATGGCTAGTGGAAGTAATTGTTGCTTTTTTTCATTAGTAATTAAAAGTTCCCATGGACTCTTTTACAGGACCCCACTTCAATCCTGCTGGGAAAGAGCATGGTGCCCCAGAAGATGAGATTCGTCATGCTGGTGATTTGGGGAATGTAACAGTTGGTGATGATGGTATGTGCATTTGCCATTTGTTCTTTCTATTTCCGCTGTTTTTACTGCCTGCATAAAAATAAGTTCTCAAAGTTGAAGGAGCCTATGAAATCTAGTGGGTAGTAATGATTTAGAAACATACCTACCAAGGAATATGAAGCACATGTGTCTTATTTGCAAGGTTAATACTATATTTCCTGCACCCCGATACAAGTGGATACATGTATAGAAACCTTTGCTGTGAGCCTGTGGCAATATTTCTGTAGGATTGTTGTAATTTTATTCATATATGTTGCCATGAATGTTTGGAATCCTTATCCATTTCTGCATTTTTAATGTTGACCAGGTACTGCTACATTCACAATTATTGATAGCCAGGTATATAGTGTTTCTGAGAAGATCATCCCTCTACCTGTTTCACATTTTGACTTATGCTTCTTTGGATTATTTATCTCCTATGTTTGGATTTACTTGCTTTTGCAGATTCCTCTTGACGGGCCAAATTCAATTATCGGAAGGGCTGTTGTTGTTCATGCTGATCCCGATGATCTTGGAAAGGGTATTATACTAATTTTTTTTGTCTTATCCTACCCTCAAAGATTTCTCTTGTACAGATGCACTGCATTATGCCTCATTTGTACATGTTTTCTGAACTTTTCTTTTCATCTTCTCATTTTGTGTTTTCTTAGTAGAACAATCTAGCTTGTATAAGATGTTGATTAGTTGCGTACGACAAACATGTATAAGAAGTTGGTTTTCTTAGTAGAACAATCTAGCTTGTATTAAAAGTTGATTAGTCCAACATGTAGAGTTCATACCTAGACAAACAGATCTAGTGGTAGCTATACTCTGACCTGGGATATCTTAGTGATTAACAAATAGACAACATGAGGGAGCCCTTGCTCGGAAAGTTGGTTCCATATCCAGTAGATTACCAATCAGCCTCATTTGATTATATACACAATGAGGTCACCTTAACCTTCAATGCAATCTCCACCCTATTACAAGCAAATATCATAGTCGCATTTGTTGTCTAAACTGCTTGCAGTATCAACCTAATAATATTAATATGTTAGAAAACTAACCTTTCTTGATGTACGTAGGGGGACACGAGCTCAGCAAGAGCACTGGAAATGCTGGTGGTAGAATCGCCTGTGGTAAGCGTTCTTGCTCTGATCACAGATTGTTTGTTCAATCTTATTGCATTTTCAACTCTCCCTTGCTCCACCTGAAAATGTGGCCAATACTTCTTCATATTAGAGCGTATGCTCTGCTAATGCTGTTGTATCTTCTGCAGGTATCATTGGCCGTCAAGGCTAATCTACTAGCTCAGAAGTGTGCTTAGCAATATGAGAGGATTTGGTCTTGGAGAATTGAATGGTGATTTAAATAAAGAACCTGTGAGGAATCTGAGTTTTTTGTCTCAAAATTTCCTGAACTTGTTTTGGTTAATCTGGTTTTGTTCAGGCCAAGGCATTAATTTTCCTGATGCTACATTTGATACTAAGAGTCTTGTGAATCTTTTTCACAACGTTCTATCATTGACGGAGATTCATGGATATTAAAGTTAATGTCTTAAATAAAAATTAAAAGACTCGTAAATTAGTCAATTATAATGGTTAATCAAAACCACGACTTAAAGTAGGCTATGCACTGAGAGCAAATTTTCACTTCTTTTTCCTGCTACTTCACATTGGCGGTTGCACCTAACCGGCCCAAATTTCAGCCCACTATTATCATCCATTTTTTGGGCTTTATCTCTAACAAACCCAGATTGAATATAAATTTATTTATTTTTTGGTCAAGAAACGGAGCGGAGCTCCTGCGAAAATATTATTAAAACTTAAATGGAAATATTCCTATGATTATTAAAACTTAAATGGAAATATTCCCCATAGGGGTTACAATATCAGAAGTTAATAAATCCTTAATAAAATCAGGAACATAGAAAAGTTCTGTAAGAGGGTTAGGTCTATCAAGAGCAGCATTGGCTAATTTATCAGCAACTACATTTGCTGTTCTCCTCACATGCATGATTTTGACTTGAAATTCATCAGTAGCAATGAGTTGTCGTGCTTCATTTATCAAATAGAAGTCCTTGTGTGGGCCTAAGCAAGGCGCTTGAAGAAGTTGAGCCGTTTGTAAGGAATCTGTTTGAAGAATGAGTCTTGTAAAATGCATTTGCTTTGCTATATGCAGTCCTTTCACAATTGCTTGCAATTCAGCAGTGAGGGCATTACAAAACCCCATCTTTAGCATAAATGCTTGAATAAGCTCACCCCTGGAGTTTCGAAATAAGCCTCCTCCACTAGCAGCTCCCGGATTACCCTTGGAGACCGCATCTGTATTCAGCGCAAGCCAGCCCTGCGGTGGTGATTGCCAAGACGTTGGTGATCTCTGGCCTTCATTCCGATTAATCATAGATTTATTGGACACCAGCAGCGCCTCTGTGTAAGCATCAACCACCGAGTATACTCGTGTTGACAACGCCTGCAGCTCATCCCTCCCTTGGAATACCAGGTTGTTCCGAGCTTTCCAGATCAACCATAGCATCGTTGCAAAGACAGCACTCCACCTATCTTTGAGATGGATGTTATCATAGATCCAAACTCTTATGTCAGTACAGGCAAAAAATGAATATAAATTTTTGGCAAAGACGTGCAAACTGGACTTCAATTCAGAAAGAAAAGAGAGTGATTCGAAATGAAGGCGGGTGTACAACAAAGGGTTCCATAATATTATGGGCAAGCAATGTGAATTTGATAGTATCACTTTTTTCACTACCATTCACTAGCTTATAGTCTTACATAGCATCAACTAGCATTACTAGCATTGACATTACCCGTGAACGGGGTTACCCAACTGTTATTGCATCAACAATGTGATCGATTCATCTCCTTTTTGTTATGGTCTTCCCGTGTTTCGGAAAAGATCCGAAACAATATCTAAATCTAGCATTATTTTAGTACTAGACCAACTCAGTATTGGTTGATTGATTCGTCTCTTCACTCTATCTATTGATGTCTCGTATACTTATGGTATAATGCGGTGCCAAAAGTATCTTCTCTTTGGACTCTAGCTTGCGTTATTTCTCTTCATGCGTTAAGAGTATGCTCGGTTTCGATCAATCTGTTTACTTTAGAAAATATTTTATTGGATAAATAAAAGGATTTTGGAGGAGAGGGCATAGACATTTTGGTAAAAAATGAATTAAAAATGACTTCATATTTAATTTCCAAATATTAATTAAATATAGGGTACTAGGGCATATTTGGATTACACAAGATAATGCATTATCCTGTGTAATCCAAACAGGCCCTAAATTCAAGAGCAACTATTGGTGACGGTGTCATTATTATGATTTGATCATCGGGGTTTATTTTTAACTTGTGGAACAGAACAATCACTTCGTTACATCATGGGCCATGCCTGGTGGCTGTTTGGATCTATCCAATAGTTTTATCGTAGATCAATTTGTCGCTGAATTTTCTCATTTCTTGATTTTAGATCGTGATTGCTTGAAACGTAGTACTGTTAATTTATGATAGTTGTTGATCTAAAATCAACAACTATCATAAATTATAGTTGTTGATTGGGCTCCATATAAAAGAGAATGCATGTGGTTGCAACAATAACTACACAAACGCGAAATGATATTGATATTTCTATTTGTTTTGAGCTCTTCCTCATATCCATGATCCATATGAATATGTGGCAATTTAACAATATCTACCCTAATCTATGTATATATATAAAAGACGCAAGAAATAAAGTCACCAGGTTGCGCCACCTAGAATTTTCCTATGTGTCGTTCCCACGTTAAGCCACCTAGGATTTCGCCACGTAAGATTTTTTATTTTGAAATTTATATATGTTCATATTATTGTAGGATAATATAGAAATAGGATAAATTAATCCAAGAGAGATTCTATCTAAAATAAAGATGTTATCTATTATATATTAGAATTAGGATAGATCTAAAAGATTTTTTCTAAAATTAAAATAAATTATAGAACATTAGATATTATATATTAAGATAGATATATTAATTTATTTTTTTCAATTAAATTTATCTATTTATATGGAAAAAAAAATCGAATTTTATTTAAAATTAAAGAAAATTATTTTATCTTTAACTTTTTATCTATTTATGTAAAAGATTTATCATAAATAAAATTTTGATAAAAATAGAACTTTCAATCTAGATAATTACTTGTCTAAATTGATTGTTGATAATAAAAAAATTACGGTATTTGTTCCTTATTTTTCTTTTTGAATTAATCATGTAAATATAAATGCTTTTCTTATCATTAAAAAATTCATTCTTCATTGATATTTTTTCATCGTTTCTTATTAAGTATATTCAAATAAAGATGTTATATAATGTTAAATCTTAAGTATTAATGTTAAATATTTGATATGATAACTTATATAACTTAAAAAGATTATATAAAATAAAATAAACTATATAACATTAAATATTTGGTAAAATATCATTGATGAATATTATTTATAATAATTTATTTAAGTTATTTTTTCTATCACAATTTAAGCGATCTGCCACGTAGGATTTTACCATGTGCAACCTAGGATTTTTCATACATGTCATTCTCACATTTTACATATGTTGAAAATATTCTATCCAACATAAAATAAACTATAGTATATATTAGGATAGATTTGGGTATACAATGTTGATTACATTATATTTATCTATATATCTATTTCTATAAAAAAATTCTTATTATGATAAAGTAATTAAAAAATTACAATATGATAAAAAATACATTATCTATGCCTTTATCTATTTATGATGTAAAATATTTTTTAAAAAATTAAATTTTGGTTAAAAAATCTGTCTATAACTATATATTAAAGTTGTATCTTTTTGAGCCACCATGTTGACTTTGACTCAACTTTATTTTTAAAATTTTCTATTACTTTATCTTTTTCAAATAATTTTTATCTCTATTTATTTATAAAAATTGTAAAAAAATTGAAATTTATTTGATTCTAAAAATAAAAAACTATCGTATGTGAGTATTAACTTTTTATCTTTTATGTATCATTAAATAAAAATAAATATGCTCATACTTAATCCGAGTCGTAGTCGTGCATGGCACGACGGGTATAACTAGTACATTATAAAGCGGAACCAAGTTTGTTGTAAAATTTGCGCCACATGACTTTTTTGAATAAATTAATGTGAAATTATATTTAATAAATTTTGTAACAACTTATAGTATTCTTGCTATATATACTAAATAGATAACATGTTTATATAAATTTTTTTATGTATTTAATTTTCTATCTATGGATTATGTATTAGTTTACTACAATAGATAACATATTTATATAAAATTTATATACATAAATTCCTATGAGATGGTATTTTCCATATTAATTTAATATTTTTATCTCTTAACAAGATTTAGGGTCTTAATATATTTTTTTTATCTTTTAACAAGGCTTGAGCTTCAAGTATAAAATTTATATCTATATAATGATATAATTTTAAAAAATAAATTTTGTTGTTTTGATATATTTTTATTTTGAGAAAAAGATATAATTCTATGTTGATGACTAAGATTATATGTAAATGTCAAAAAAAAATCGAATTTTAATTTAAATTAATAAAATTCAAAATAATACATAGATAATTTTCTTTATATTTTATATCTTAATTCAACGACAATGTTCTTTTCTATACTAATTTTTATAGTGTATTTTTCATATTTACAAACATTCTTATTATTATAGAGTAAAAGATAAGAACCCTAATGTATAATTTTAATAAATTAACTTTACAAAAATATTTTAATAATTTATATTATGCTTTATAGGTAACCTATCCTAATTATTATTATCTTTATAAAAAAAACCAAGTATTTTATACATATTAATGTCTAAAAAATTAAGAATATATTATTTAAAAATATTCAATAAAATATAAAATTAATATTTTAATAATTTCAATCTAAATTTGGACAAGATCTCCACAAATAATGAAAAAATATTTAAAAATATATTCAATTAAAATATGGAGTACAATCTAAAAAAATAATTTTTCCTATTGTGTAATTTATTATGATATTATATATATATATATATTTAATATTTTAAATTAATATCATAGAATTCTATTTTTTTTTAGTAAAATTATCCCGTGAATATCACGAGACTTCAACTAGTTACATTTTAAGTCCGATTGGAGTTGATCATTGTATGTTAAATTGTTCATGTATAATCTATTTTAAACATTCTAATAATATTTAATTAAATTCACGACTTTGAGACTTGTGACAAAAAATTCTTTAATTGGTTTTTTTAACCTATACTCCAAACATTTAGATTAATTTTGAAATGAACTGTATTTATGTAAGGTTATCTAATTATTTTTTATTGAGCTTATTTATTTCATTTTTGGCTTTTAATTTGTAAAAAACGTTTTTTTATTTCTTTTATATCTCAAACTTTTTTTCCTTTTAAAACACAAACATGAAGCACTGCTGACGTAAAAAAGAACTTAGGGCCCGTTTGGTTTAGGAGTATGGAAAGGAAAGGGAAAGGAAACAAATTTATATAGAAGAGTGGTGTTGATTATCTTTTTTTTGTGTCTAAAGAGAGGGAGAAGGGAAATGATTAGAGGAGAATAGGGGATATGCTTACCCCATGTTAAAATGAAGGAAAGGAATAAGGAGAGTTAGCTCAAATTTTACATGAAAATTGGGAAAAAGGGGATAATGGTTACAACTTGTATCAATGAATCATAAATTAAAAATAGTCTAGATACATTTCCTTAACTATTTTCTTTCCACATCTAAAATCAAACGGGCCCTTAATTTGTTACCAGAGTGAAGGAAAGAGAGAAAGAATTCAATTTGAAATGTCCTTCTTCCAAGTCCTTTACCTACTCAAAACCAGTCATTTACCTCACCTAACAAAGAAAGAGAAGTATAAACTTGCATAGATGATAGTATATCTTGTGAGAATAAGATAAGCAAGCCAATTTTGTCTTAAAAATTGAATCAAATTCTCAACAACTTTTTATTAAAAAAAAAAATCTCTACAACTTACTCTATTGTTTTATGCAAGCTGCAGCCTGTCAATATCCCTCACCAACTCCATGTCCACCTACTTACTACATTCTTATCCACATTTCTAAACACAACCAAAACCATTTGAAAGCACTTTTCATGACCAAAATCATTGCAAAGCACTTGTCATAATTGAGCTTTTTTAAAATTCGATTTCCTAATTTTAGAATTTTAGTTTCTATAACTAGTATTCTTAAGCTAAGCATGCATAAAAAGTTTGAATTGATATGATAAAAGTATCATAAGTTAGTACATAAAATCTTTAAAAATTAAATTATTTAATATATTTATTTAAATATGATAAAGAAATATATTAGGTTTTAGTTTGATAAATTAAAAAAACATAAAATCTCCTATATAAATTTTAATTATATAATACTTATACTAATATTTTTATGGAGCATTTGTTTTAAATTTATCTTAATTTTTCTAAATTAGAATTGTATTCTAACTAAATTAATTATAAAACAATGAAAATTCACAAGTAAGGGCACGAGCTAAACTTTTACAGAGTACCACCCAAAATAAATTATTTTTTTCAAGGCACCACTCAAAAAAACCAAAAATTTAAGTGTACCAACCTGAATTTCTCAATAAAAATTAAACTCAAATGTATACATAATCGATAAATGAATAAAATAATTCAATTAATCGTAAGGGTGATGGATCGGATAGTGGATTGAATGACACCGAGTCACCGACATCCAATCTACTCATCATTTAATCCATCCATTCTCCTTCTTAGATGGGACTTCATGCATTTGGATTATACTCATTAGAGAAATTAGTACCCATGCCCTCTTTATAAATGTGATCTTAGCCAATAGCCAACGAAGATTAATTAAGATCTATTTTCTAAATCTTCTACCAATAAAAAATCTTTTTTAAATCAAAAACTAATGTAGTAAAAATGTGATTAGGTGAAGAGGCCTTAAATTCTACTATATATATATAAAAGCAATAAGGTTTGGAACCTTCTCATTACGCCACCTAGGATTTCGCCACATGTCAATCCTATATTAACCCACCTTATATTTTTACACGTGTCATTTTATTATAATTTAGACGTCTTTATAAATATTCCATGTCATAGTCCACATGTCAAAAAATTTCCATGTCACTCATATATTATGTACAAATAATATTGCCACATAATTTACATATAAAAATATTTTTACCATATCTTTATGATCCTAACAACTCTCCAATATAATCTACCAAAAAAAACTCATATAAATATATATCGAGATCTTATCATATAATATAAATATATACCGAGATCTTATCCTATAATATATACCGAGATCTTATCCTATAATATGTCAAGTCAATTTTATTTGCTAATCCATATTAAATGTCCCATTATTTTCATTTTTGTTATCAAAATCTTTAATCTAGAATTAGGCTTTTTTTTACAATTTATATAAATCATCAATTCACAATTATTATTTATATTATATTTTTATTTATTAATATCTTTCTTATAGTATATCTAAAATAATATTGATTCATAGTCGTGCAGGGCACGACGGGGACAACTAGTAATCTACTATATATATAAAAGCAATAAGGTTTGGAGCCACCACGTTGCGCCACGTCAGCTTTGTCCACATGTCGCTTCTATAATACGCCACATTGGATTTTGCCACATGTCGTCTTTTCCTTAAGTCATGTTATTTAATTTTTGACACGTCATATGCCATGTCATCTTATTTTCTCCCCATCATCACTTACATGCCATATTTAACTACAATTATAAAAAAATCTACTATACAATTTTTGAATACAAAAATCTTTTCCTTAATGAAAAAAATTTACTTACTAAATTTCCTAAATAGATTTACATACAAATCTTCCTCTAAAAAAATACATACAAAATCAACCTAATAACGTTTTATATTAAACAAAATATTTAACGTTTTTGTTCAACAAAACATTAACGTTTTAAAAGAAATATTAATTAAACATATTTATATTAATCTTTAATCTTTAATTTTTTCAATAATGTTTTATATTAAAAAATATTTAAAAGAAAAATTAACAAAAAAATTAACGTTTTTGCTCAACAAAATATTAACGTTTTTAAAAGAAATATTAATTAAACATATATATATTAATCTTTAACCTTTAATTTGTTCAACTTTTTAAAAGAAATATTAACGTTTTTTTATAATTTTTTATAATAAGCTTTCAATTATTATATTTTTACGAACTATAGTTTTGAATCTTTTGATATGATTATTTTTCATATTTGACTTTAATCATAGTTTTCTATGGGTTTTTTTTAATCAAAATATTTCCTTATGAGAATTTTGGTCAAAATACTTTACTTTTATTGCAACTCACAATTTAAAAATTTATCATAACAATTTATGAACATTGTATATATTATTCTCATTATTTGAAAATTTACCATAATATTTTATGAGCATTGTATCTATTATTCTCATTATTTAAACTTAATAATCTGAATTTAATTTGTTTTATTTGATTTTAAAAAGTAATTATATTACGAGCAATAAATTACTTACATTAAAATTTAAATTAAAATTTTATAGTATATTTAAAAAAATATTAAATCATAGTCATGCAGAACACGACGGGGACAACTAATATCTACTAACGGAGTAATTTAAGTACATGACCTTTCAAAAAAAAAATAGATGACGTATGAATTTGACCCCTCTGAAAGCCAAAATCAATCCAACGTGGACATGCGTGGCCGAGTCACATGGATTCGGTTTTACTATGCGTATACCTTTCAATCCCTTTATTATCTCTCTTTAAATTCTAAATCTCTCTAGTCTCTGGTTGTGGCTCAATTTCCCTCCATCGCAATCCCAGAAAAGAAACTCTGGTTTCTGGGTTTGCCTGTATTGCCTCTGATTAAAAGCTTCTGGGTCATCTTGTTTGCCAGTTCTACGAAATGGGTAGTCTTGGAATCTGCAAGAATCCGACTTTGGTTTGTGCGCCATTGATGTCTCATTCTGTCGAACAGTTGGTGGGCGACATGAGCAAGGCAAAGGCCCAGGGCGCTGATCTTGTGGAGCTTAGGCTTGATTTTCTGCAGGACTTTCAGGCATCCAGGGACCTTCAGCTGATCCTCAGAAACAAGCCATTGCCTGTGATTATTGTGTACAGGTATAATCAAAGTTTATCTCATTTTCTTTTATAGTTCAAGGTTGTTTACTGCTCTAACATTTCTTAGGTTTTGAGAATAAAGTTCTGTATGTGATTCTGGGGATTGCTGGTTTTCTGTTGTAGTGTAGTTGAAAAGCTATAGCTTTAGTTCATCAAGGGATTTGATTGAAGGGTAAATTTCTCAAAATGCAAAATGAGGATTAAGCTGTCTAAGTTTCCTAAATGATAAGTCAGATATGTGACTATGGCAGCAGTGACATATAGGTACCTAATCCAATCTCACGGCCTTATCTGGGCAGGCAGAGACTTTCTACAAGATGATGTTAGTTCCGTGTAGACGTGTAGTTCATAATTGGACTGCTATCTGTTAGTTTAGGGAATGCTAAATTTGTGGTCCTAATCCTGAAGCAATTATTGCCATGGGACCATTTTTTTTTATAGTATAATGTTGTTGCTTATGTAGCCCTATATCTATCTGAAAGGACAAGAAGAGAATTCTTGTGAAGTTGAAGTGATCTGATGTGTTTTTTTATGTGAAGACCACATTGTTTATGATGTGTTCTTACTTGATTAGGCCTAAATCGGAAAATGGTTTATATGGCGGTGGAGAAAAACACCTGGAAGCACTTCATTTAGCCAGAGAACTCGGGGCAGATTATATTGAGGTTGAGCTCAAGGTAGCATTGAGACTGCCTCTTAACATGTTAAACTTACATTTGAATCTTCTAAATAAAATCAGTACGAAAATCAATTGTAATGTTTTCTAATCAAGCAATCATGTTTCTTACACAACTGTCATGTTTGGATGTTTGTATTCATGAATAAAATTAAAATTGACCCAAGGCTTCTCTGGGTTATAGATATAATTTTTCTTTCTTTTGGATGGAATGTATATTAGGCAATTGGCATTGTTGACATTCGTCGGTGCAGATAAAATATCTGATAATTTTTGAGTTGCTATCTGCATTTAGGTGGCTTCTGAACAGATGAAACGCCTCAACAACATCAGTCAGAAAGGTAGCAAAATTATTGTCTCTTGCTACTGGGAGGATGAGGTTTCTTTGGAAGACGACCTTAGTCAACTCATTGATCGTATGCAGTCTACTGGGGCTGACATTATTAAACTTGTAACTAAGGCTTCAGATATAACTGAGATTTCAAGGACTTTTGATTTGCTTTCAAATATCCAGGTATAGAACCCAATATAGAATTTTCACTCTTTAAGGAAATCCAAATTAAACTGGAAAGATGATGAAATTTTATCTTACATGTGGGGCAGAAGATATGATGGTTATTAGAAGCTACTCTAATATGATATTTTTTTTCAAATATGGTGCAGGTTCCTTTAATTGCATATTCTACTGGGGAGAGGGGTCTAATAAGTCAAATCTTGTGTCCAAAATTTGGAGGTTTTATGGTGTACGGCTCATTGGAAGGTCAATCGGTGCCTGGTCTGCCTAGTTTAGAAAGTCTAAATCAACATTATACAGTTAAGCACATTGATTCTGATACCAAGGTGTTTGGGCTTGTTTCAAAGCCAGTAAGCCATAGTAAAGGTCCTATTCTTCATAATCCTACATTAAGACATGTTGGATATAATGGAGTCTATGCCCCGATGTTTGTTGACGATCTCAATAGATTCTTCTCCGTCTACTCAAGTCCTGATTTTGCTGGTTTTAGGTAAGTGAAGCTGTAGCTGGAACCAATAAACCCAGAATTTTGCAGCTAAAAAGTCTTGAATTGAGTAGATTGTATGATAAAAATTTTAAGATTTCATTATTTTTAGAGCACAAGTGAAAAAAATATGCATTAAGCTTATCCAGTCAATCAGATGATGCTGATTTGTAATTTTGAGTTGCAGTGTAGGCATCCCATACAAGGAAGCTGTCATTGGATTCTGTGACCATGTTGATCCACTTGCTCAGGTCTGGCTAATTTTTCTCATGATTTGAACTCATAGAAAAAGGTTATCTGTTCAACCATCATATGATGATATCATCTTCCTAGGTTTCCACATACATTCGTATTTAAGAAAAGTAAATGTTCTTGGTAAACTACTATGTGTTGCCTCATATGGCTTCATGTCTAGGCATCAATCTTCTTCTTTATTCATTTGTAAGACCAGAAGACATTGAGTTAAAATAGTTCTTATATTTATATTTGTATTGGAGATATCAGGAAATAGGAGCTGTAAATACCATTGTTAGAAGGCATGATGGGAAGTTGATCGGGCACAATACAGATTGTGAGGCTGCTATCTCTGCAATTGAAGATGCTTTACTGGAGGCTGGTAAAATTCCTTGCTTTCTATTCTAATCATGTTTGTTTCTGAACCTACCTTAAATTGGTGGAAGTAGAGTAGTCAGTAGTAACATTTAGAATGTTTGCCCTATGGCAGATGTACATGAGTACATCTGTGACCAGTTGATATTTTCTTTCGTGTAGGAGATACCACTTACAACTGTAGAAAGTGTATGAGAATCTTTTCATTTATTAGATGAGAACTTGTACAATATAATCATTTTTTTTTCTGGCATATTAATTGGCTTGACAGCAAGTGCGTGCATTTGTTCTGATCCCTTTTTTCTGTTCCTTACTAGTTCCTTTTAGTTTTGGATGCATAAATAAGCATCAACCATTATTTAGCTCTTAAAGAAATTTCTGTACTTGATGGTTTTATGTTTGAAACATTGCAGGTAGCTATGCTGGTATAGACTCTTCTCCACTTAGAGGAAGGATGTTTTTTGTGGTTGGGGCTGGAGGAGCAGGACGAGCTCTGGCATTTGGTGCTAAAACAAGGGGCTCACGAATAATTGTATCCGACATTGATTTTGGTATGCATTTCCATCTTTGTTTCTGAAACTTTGTTTTAATGACAGAATCAAGAAAATCAAATCATCTAGCATACCTTGGCATAGCATATAGCTTATACTACAAAATTACATACTATATTCACTAAGGGTGCATTTGGATGGATTACACTTGAGAATACATTATCTTGCATTATAAAGTGAACCCAAATAGTCCCTAATTTCTGATCCATTATTTTTCAATCTAATATCTGATGATTGATTTCGGTTTCAATAGATAGAGCAAAGTCTCTTGCTCGTGATATTGCTGGAGAAGCTATTCCATTTGAAGACATAAAGAAGTTCCAACCAGAGAAAGGAGCAATCCTTGCCAATGCAACACCTCTAGGAATGCACCCAAGCAATGACCGTATTCCCGTAGCTGAGGTCATTATTTGTTAGTTATTTTTTTGTTGGGTGACATGTTTTTTGAGGATTCCTTTTTATTATGGGATTCATGCCTTTTTTCCCCCTTCAGGAGATGTTCAGGGATTATGAGCTCGTCTTTGATTCTGTGTATTCACCAAGAAAAACAAGATTACTCAAAGAAGCCGAGGCTGCTGGAGCCATCATAGTGAGTGGAGTTGAGATGTTCTATAGGCAGGCTGTTGGCCAGTTCAAGCTCTTCACTGGCAAAGAAGGTAACTCTCTTCGTTTTTCGCTTGCCTTCATTTCATGCGCAAATTTTCATATAGATTGTTTACTTCTTACATCCTTGCTTCTCATTTTCACAATATGAGGCAAATTTGAAATTTGAATCAGCACTTGCCTTTGGACAAGAAGCTGAAATGCAGTTTAAGAAATAGGAATTAACTAGCGATGGATTTTCTACTAAATGCATGTTTTCTTAGAAGAATTTTCTTAAACACATAAACTACACTGTATGAAGAAGCAAATCTGTAAATGCCCAATGCTCAATAAAGTAGGTTAGGACTCAGTTTATGTGCATTCTTTTCTTTGGTTTCAGCTGCACCAGAAGAATTCATGAGGGAGATTGTCATGTCCAAGTTTTGATCACCTTCTAAAACATTGGTTCAATTTACCTACAAAGACACATGCATTTTTCTCCTTGTTTATATCAATTCTTGGAGGAGACCACACCACAGCAATTGTGCTGAAAAAGTGAGCAGGGAAATTTGCCCTTCATTTGTTGTAAAATCTGAACTGTTATGTGATGTTATAAGAACTTATTAAATAAGAAATTTACAGAATGAGGCTATGGAAATGGTATTAGGTAAGAATTATTTTTAATATTAGTATAAATAAAAAAATCGACACACTTATTTTGCATATCCATTAATATTGAAATTATGATACAGGTGAAATTTTTTAAACGTTTTTAGGGTTAAGTTTATACATACAAAAATTCATTACTAGTACATATGCAGTGTTCTAAAAAACGTTCGGCGGACCCTAGGCGGAGAGGAACCGCCTGGCGCCTAGGTGGCCTAAACGGGCGCCTAGACGAGCTAAGACGGTCTCCTAGATGGTCTGGAAAGCTAGGTGGGCTAGCACCTCCCAACGCCTAGGCGGGGATTTTTAGAACAGTGCACATATGTCAATATATTTTTTATGTCTTTTCTTCTAGTTTAGCTCAAAATTTACCTTTTAAATCAAATAGAAATCAAGCTTTGTTGTTTTGTGCTTTTGTTCACAAAAGATTTCTTTAGAATGGGCGATCAAGAGTGCTTGCCATGTCATCCCAAAAAGACAAAGAATCACTCTGTACAGTTGTCAAAGAAAAAAACAATTCTAAACAAAGGTAAGACCAAAAAAGAACCAGTCAGGATTTGTACACATTCAATCCAAGTTATATACAACCAATCACCACAATGTAAAAATTCAACGTCAAGGCCCAAAACAACTCAACACATCCTCTTCACATTCAGTACACATTCAGTACACATTCATTGACAATCAATGGAAAAAAAAATGGACCCTAATTGTGCTTGTACAAAAATCACAAACTTGCCCTCTTTGGATATGGAAAATTGGGGACTGCCCATGATCAAATAGCCGATTGAAGTCACCTTACTGATAAGAATGCACATCATATATCCACCATTGATGAATTTTGCAAGCACCTTTCAGTTCAAATGGAAGGATGGCCAGGATCAAACATACGAGGTTTGATATTTCTGCTGCGCATGAAAGTGAGAAACTGCCCAGGTAGCTCTTCTAAGAGGGCTTGCACAACCGATATCTCATCACCTACACAGAACAAACTGAATTAGATCACAAAAATACTACAAGTTAAAGCTCAATAAGTAAATTTAACTTAGAAATTTTGCATACAGAGTGAAGGTCATATACTTACGCTGCACATCACGCATTGGAACAAACTGTACTATGTCTCTTGAGGCCACCTGACCTGTTGAACTGACCAGCCTAGGTCCAGTATCAGCATCAAGAATCTGCCATAACAGAAAACTCAATCAAAATTCAAACATATGAAAAAAGAAGATTTAAAATTTAAAAAGAACTTTACCTCCATTTGAGCAAAGTCTGCATTGCCGACGCCAACAATAAGGATTGACAAGGGTAAGTCAGATGCCCTCACCAAAGCATCCTTTGTTTCTTGAAGATCTGTGAGTACTCCATCCTGAAAGAATGGTATAAAACTGAAAAGGTTTAATAAGTTAATCAATAAGGCAAAGGGATGATGAGAAAGAAAGGGAAATTTTGACTCAACAGTTATAATAAGCAAGACATAGTATTTGCTAGATTCATGTGCAAGGGATTGGGCAGCAAAATCAGCAGCTTTGTCAATCACTCGACTGAATAATGTCGGTCCTGCAAACGCAACAGTGTGGATTGCAGAAGAATAGGCAGCCATTATTCCTTCAACTCCGGTTACCTATTAAGTAGAAGTGACAAAGACAAAATAATGTGTGTTCTACATAATGGTTTCAAATTTGTCCATTATTGGTGAGAAATTATTATGTGCTTCAATTTGGGCAAGCAATAACTGACAAATTCATACTCACAATATTTGACCCAAACCATTTGAATGTTGGACATTCAAAATTCCAAAACAGGTCGAATTAAGCACTTTGACTCGACTTGGAGTTCTTCTTTCTTAAGATTTCAATCAATAATCAACAGTTAACACACATTTATAACTGATAGATAGAACAGAAAAAATAACTTCTGTTTTGGATATCATATCAGGTTTTCGGTCTTTGGCAGTACATACCAGGCAGCACTAAAAGGAGCAATATCATTTGAATACAATTACAGGAGAATTTTACATAGATGCACTAACAATGATATTTGTGACAGAACTTACATCCTACATACTTGCCCAACTTGCTATCATGCATATGAATAGGCAAACAGATAAAAAAAAATATAGCAAATACAATGGTGAAGAAAATGGTACTAAATGTTGGTCAAAATTGGGAAATTCTCACCTCAGCCGCGTGAGGATGTCCATTCAAGTTGAAGCAATGTGAGATGCTATGATTGACCGATCCTCCAAAGCCCCAAGTTGGGAAACATCTATCAGAGTCATAAAATTGTATTACTTCTCCCACATTCATTATAGCCTGCACAATGAATATTAAGTAGAGTCCATATAAAGATCATGATGTTGTACATATATATGCTCTCAGTTGTAGTAATGTGGATTATGTTAACATTACCTGTTGGTAAGCATTCAAGCGACCTGAGGGATCAATATAATGTAAGGAATTTGGAGTTCTAGGGTTTCCATTCGACGCTGGCAAGAAATTCAGACAAAAATTAAAATGACAACCTCTAACTTTGAGATTTATATGATTAAAAAGAAGTATTTAACTGCATTGACAATGCATTAAACTTGTGTCTTCTATACCAGTGAAATCGACAGCAACCATGAAGTTGATTTCAAACCCACTAGATATATAATCAAGGAAGCTATAAAGTTGCTTCTCAACAAATGATCGCACAAAAAGCTGGCCTTTCAAAACCTACAACACAGAAAATCAACATGGTTAACATTACAAACAGAAAGAGCATGTAGAACCCATATCATGAAATCAATGCAAGAACCTTTTCATGATCTCTATGTGGCTTAACAAAATTCGCACCGGTCTTGTCTCTATACATATTCTCAAGGTTTTGTACTGATTTTTGAAGTTTCCTAGTGCAGTTAAAGTAAAAATTAGATAACTATCATTAAAGAATATAAATGATCAGAAAAAGGTTAAGGAATAGTGTACCCTATGAGTTCATGATTTCCATTGCTATTGAAATCAAAACACTCAACTATCAATGGATTTTCCTGTAGCAAGGGTCATTTACAGAAAGTTTAGTCATAATAATCTTGAGCAGGCAAGAAATTGGTATTGAATTCTTATGAGCTTACCTTGCTTCCAAACTGTTGTATAGTTAAGGTAACAGGCTTCCATCTTGGATTTAAATTGTTCTTCACAACTTCTGTCTTACATATTGGCAAAGCTTGTCCAGCCTCAACAATCCTGGATATTCTTAAAAAAGGATCCTGAAATGAACCAAAAGGATGAACTAAATAGGAGAGGCAAGAAGGTAAAATCATGAGATTCAATGAAGTACTCATGTTTTTCACATACACTTTTAGACAGCAGATCTTTATTATCTAAATGCTTGCAATTGAATTCAACTTCCACAGCAGTTCTTAATGAAACAGCCTCCTCTGCATGCACAGTTAATGTGCCTAAATGCTTTTGTTGTCCATGCCCATTTTTGTTGCCAAGTTTCATCTTCAAACTGCAATCACGTTTAGTGACAATCTGGCAGAGATGAAAGTGTAGAAGCAAAAATTAGGCAACGTCCTATGAAAGTTGTTAAGATATGATACAAGATAAATGTGAATGAAATCATATTCAAGGATGAAAATGCAAGAATGTTTAGACACTTATGTAGTGAAGTTTTATGCAGATTAGACAAGAAATGACTTGAAATTCCTAGAATGAAATCTACCTCTGATAAAACACAATTAGCTTCTCCAAGAAAATCTTGCTCTCTCAAGTTGAGTGCCTGCCAAGCACAGCATAAAATATACTATTTGTTTCCATATAATATCTCAGCACCATAAGAAACAAGACACTAAAGTAACCCAGAAATTTAGAAAAGAAATATGCTATAACAAATAAGGACAGAAGAATAAAGAACAAAAGTTTACGTTACCTTCACAGGCACGTTATGGAACTTTGTATCGACATCATACACATGAAACCTAAAAAGCCGAAGCACCATAGAATTATACAAGTGAAGGAAGCTAAATCCGAAACTGGAATACTATGAAAGGCTTACACTAGTGGCTGCACAATCTCAAACTGATAAGCAATTGATAATTTTGTAATCCAACTAGGACTCAAGCTGTTCAAGACCACTTCAGTACGACCAATTTCATCAAGTGTGCCATCTCTTTTCTTGAGGTACACCACAGCCATTGGATCGCTCTATCAGAAAAAGACGAAAAAACGGACGTCATCTTACATAGGCAGATCAATTGCTAAGAAAATATATATATTCTCTAACATGATGGCAAAAAAAAAATTAAGGTTGTAAAAGGGTGACACTATTTACAAAATCTTATACCTTTGACATGATGTCCATATCCCGAAGGCTCTTGGCGGAAAGTGACAACTGTATGGAGGTTTTAACAACATAGAAAGCATCACTAAAACAGAAAATGGTCATCTTCAAAACAATATTATCTTTGCAAACAATCCATTCAATCAGGAAATGGGGTTCTTCTGGTAACAAAAGCAAGAAAGAGTCAATGGAATTAAGAATCCAATATAATATTTCAACAGAGTAGTGTAATGTGATTCATACAAAGAGTACAACTTGGTCACCAAATATATAAGAATTCAAGAATCAACCTCGAGTTGGGTGTAAAGTGGCTGAAAGCCACGAGCTTTGTAAAAGAAATCAACAGCATCATTGAGACCTCCACTTGTGGGTCCCGTGTTTTCTCCTCCTGATGCTTGTTTTCCTCCCTTTAGATCTGAAAAGCAAGATCCCATTCTTCTTCTTCTCCTCTAAGAACCCTAGAAATCAGCCCCTAATGATACAAGGAGGAAGAAGAGAGTAATAAAAGGGATAAATGAAATGATTATACAAAATCAAACTGATAATGTTGACACTGGAAAAACTCTATCTTTCTTTACGTACCTTGAGAAAATTCCTCGCGGGATGCACAAGAAAGAGGTGTCCAAGGAGGATTAGTTTTGTTCTGAATTGATGTTTTGAGATTGTGTCATGGCGTTTTCCTTGTGA
Organism: Fallopia convolvulus; assembly: GCA_964016875.1. Classification (NCBI taxonomy): domain Eukaryota; kingdom Viridiplantae; phylum Streptophyta; class Magnoliopsida; order Caryophyllales; family Polygonaceae; genus Fallopia; species Fallopia convolvulus. The sequence goes on from OZ024720.1 coordinate 67,077,394, forward strand.
TCTAATGCTGTCCCACTAACATTATGAAGGGGAAAAGGTTGGATTCAGAGCTGGCATGAAAGAGCACATGATCTCATTCAATACGTTGTACGTCAAACTCAGTTCTTACTATTTCTGGATTTCGTCAACTTTTGAAAATTTCTGTCGTAAGAGTAAAATAAACTGTTCACATATATTTACTAGTACCCTACTACACTCAACAGTTCTTACCTCTCTCTCAAAAAAAAAAAAAAAAAACTTACCTACCATTTGACGCGTGCTGAAAATGTCATTTGAGAATCTTACACGTGAAACTATTTTTTTTATCTCTCGCCCGATATAATCAACTAAAATCCCTCTACGTCCAGGTACTGTAGAGGATAAGAACGACCCTCCCAATTCAGTTTTTCCATACAAGTCACTAGACGAACACTTAAGAGAACCGAGCGCCTTATTTCGCTAGACCAACTAGTAGTGGTTGGTACTTTGCTAGACTTTTTTGTCTTTATACTAACTAATTGAATTTGCGTGAACGTTACATGTTATATGACTTGAAAGTGAAAAAAAAATCATTTGTTCTTGACAAAAGAAATGCATATTCTTTACCCCCGGTAGAACTTGAATTGATTTCCATTTGCAACTTCATTTGACTAGTTTGATTACTGCTGAGTCTATTTGGTCATTAGTGCTTGTTATAGTTTAGTTTAGCTTGTAACTTGGGTAATTTTTGTCTTCACATATTACTGTATAAAATTGGGGTTGTAAACAGAACACACTAGTTTCAGATTGAATGAGAATGAAGCTGAGTCTATTTGGTCATTAGTGCTTGTTATAGTTTAGTTTAGCTTGTAACTTGGGTAATTTTTGTCTTCACATATTACTGTATAAAATTAGGGTTGTAAACAGAACACACTAGTTTCAGATTGAATGAGAATGAAGCTGACCTTCTCGTTCTCTTTCTCTGTCTCGAAAACACAGGAGAAATAGTGAGGTGAAATTGATAGTTTTTACTCTCATGGGTCTACTATGAAACATTTTTATAAGATAAGTACAAAAGCTATCAGCAAAATCATGGATTCATGGGTCTATATATGTTTAGTAAAGCATACTCACATTTAGAATGAGTGATAAGTGATCTTATCCAGTGAACTCTATTGTCAAAGCACAAAACTACAAGCAAGCCAAGATTTGGTGAGCAACCTCTAATTGGTTCTTCAAATTTCAAAATGTAGCAGCTAAAACTTATATATTAAGAAGTCTTTCAACATTCATACAGACAAACACAAGAAGAAACAAGCTGCATAAGAGCAAAAGAAGTAACAGAACAGCAACCCTAATCAAGGTAGACTTTAACATCAATACCATTATCAATGAGTGACTGAACAACAGCTCTAATCTTCCCTTCAAACTTGTCCCGATCCCTCGGCGTATATGAAGCAGTGTACACGTCAGCTTCTCTTGCCCTGTCAGCAAGAAACCGGCCAATCGCCAAGCAAGCAGGAATGTCACACCTGGATGGAAGAGCCGCCTTTATGTCTTTGGAGTTTGTGCCAGCTACTGCTACCTGCCTGCACGTCACTCTGTGGGTGATAGAGGCTTGGACAAACCGCTTTGATATGAACACGTCGAGTGTGAACGGTTCCATGAAAGCTATGGTTCTTTGTTTGAAGGATATGTGTTTTTGAGGATTCTTTGATTTCTTTTCCTTCTTGTAAGTATACGGTCTGCTGTTATTGTCGTCCATGTAGTCTTCCACCCCGAAAAAGCTCCTGGGTGCAGAGTGAGGCTGCCGAGAAGCTCATATCAGAACACTTTTTAACCAAATATAAATAAAGAAATGAAGAATTCATACAAGAAAAGGAAGCATGAAGCATTGAACTTTTTGCAACGTTTCAACCCCTAGAAGCTCAACTAACGTTTCTGGACAAGTAAGATTGTGCAATTTGGAATGTTTACACAGAGTATAGTAATTAGATGCTCAAGGCAAAAAGGACATGAATTTTCATGTATGTAATTTTGAATGTTTACAGACAAGCAATAGAAGGCGTGTAACTTTTAATTATTCAGGGTATATAAATCAGCAATTTGGTTCATTCTAGTTTCTACTTCTCTTTGTCCCCTCCAAGTGGAGAAGACCTGTTGGCTTTTGTATTGCAATAGAATGTGACATTGACAACAAATTCTTATAATCAGATCGATCAAATTCAAAGCTATGTTCTGCAGGAGAGGGTGTAATACTAATTAAGACAAGTGTCAATCTGAACACTCACAGTTTTCAGTACTGATAAAGAAAGATTACATAGATGATAGATCACTAAAAGATTGCAAAAATGCTATATTCATACTAGACAAACACCTAAGGCTGAAACAGCTGAACTGCTAAACCAAGAACACTCCTTATTCATAAATTCTCTTCAGAGGACAAAAAATTTAGCAGGAAATCTTGGTGATTAAGCGTCTTATTTAAAATTGACATGTTTAACCAATACAATTTCCCAAAATCCCAAATTCACATCTAATTACAAACAGAAAACGCAGTTTGGTTGAAAGTTGAAACCCCACCAAAACCCTAAACGCAAAAATGAAGAATCTGCAGCCTGCAGCAATCTATGGGCAGTAAAATCAAACTCAATGAGAAGCGAATAAAACGCGTACCTGCGCGCTATGAATAGTCCTTGTGAGCATAAGCATACTGAGCTTGCCTTTACTGCATCCATGGCTTCCAACCCCTTTGGCCAAGCCATCACTGAGCACACGCTTTAGCATTGTTACAAATTGCCGGAAAGTTCTACACCAGAATCGAATGAGATGAATTCAATTTGATAAATAACGGCTGAAACTGCAACACAAAAAAAAAGAACCAAATTAGGGAAGAACGCAAAACAATCATGCGAACGAGCGAAGATGCAGCTTGAGAACTCCAAGCTCATAGAAACGAAATTAGTAAGCTTTCATCTTAAGCAAACGATACTAACCCCTGTATCCAAATGCTCCTCGCTTAGACAAGTAGAGACGCCATATTTGGCAGAGTGATAGCGCGCATAAACCCTGAACTGTGAAGTTCCGATACACGAAATGTAAAGGACGATTAATGAATTCTCAAACGCTGATTATTATTGATGAATAAACTAAAACTTTATCAATTTAAAGCAAGATGGGCATTTGGTCTAGTGGTATGATTCTCGCTTAGGGTGCGAGAGGTCCCGAGTTCAATTCTCGGAATGCCCCAATATTTTTGCCCTAAATCCATCCAAAATTGAAGTTGCTTCATTTTGTGAATGAACATACCAAAGAAGTTCGAGACAAAAAATAGAAGATGCACAGTCTTAGTTAGGGGTGTCAATTATCCACGAGTGAGTCAACCCACCCAAAATAAAAATAAACGGGTAAAAATCTAATTAAAGTGGGTGACGGGTGGTTCGGGTAACCAGCGAAACGGGTTATGGGTCGGGTAAGGGTAGGATTTTATCACCCGTACCCATAAACCGATCCATCACTTATTTCATCCAAACTACTCATATAATCCGTTTCGGTCCATAATTTCTAATATGTATAGGCCTTTAAAGTCATGCACCCATATAACTCATTTCATGCCTTTAATAAATAAGTCTATTTATAATCCACATCTTTTACTCCATTTTGATAATTATTGCTTTTGAAATTTGTTTTTGTTTATGTATGGATTATAGATATTTGTTTTAGTTTATGTATGACAATTTATTTAGACATAAAATATAACAATTATACAACGGTTATATATATGGGTAAACGGGTCACCCATATAACCAACGGGTGACGGATGGTTTGGGTGACGGGTAGAACATTTTACGAGAGACGGGTGGGTTGGGTGAAACATTTTAACTTACAGATCGGGTGGTGAAGGTATTCCACCCATCCATAACCCAACTCATTGACAACCCTAATTTTAGTGAATAGTGACAGCAAGATAATCCGACTAAACTCGTACCTTGGAATGCCATAAATTAGAGCAACTTCAAGTCCCGAAGCATCAATAATGGTACTAGGTTTTAATTTTTTACTCCCTAGAACAAAGAAAGATGATGTCATAGATGACAAACCTTGGGCCTCGTATTGATATTCAATTATGTCATAATTTCTTATACCTCTATTGTATCGTTATAGATGGAATATGGCTCGATCGCGATTAAGGCATGACTATTGTCCATTTGGATTCCCACTACAATGTATTAAATCGCATTACCTTACATGAAATGCCAAGGTTTAATGCAAAATAATGCATTACTATTGGAAAACTAAATAGACCTATGTTTTTACTTGTACCTCTATATATGTGTGTGCATGGATGTTAAAATCCGGTGGGTTGCCAATCAAATGGAGTAGGTAATGAGATGAAGAGATATTTTATATATAAAATAATTAAGAAATTCTAATACAATTCTATCCATAATAAGAAGATAGACAAAATGCGTTTTTTTTATGTTAAAATCACGTTAACCTATTCTAAATAACTAAAGATAGACAATCAATTAATCATAGAAATTAGGGAACTTAATAATATAATAATATAATATTGTTATCAGTAGGCACGCTGGGTTTTGATATAAGGTCGAGATTTACCATCTAATCCAAAAGTTTAGCCGCTTAGGCAATGGATAAAGTTTTATCTTTTCTTTTACTCTAGTGGTATTATCCACCACTAGGTGTGTCCAACAAGTCACTTGACCCATAACCCGACTTGACCTGCTCGTAAATTTTTATGTTGGACATCCGACTCGCAATTTACGGGACGAGTAACGGGCTAAATTTTTTACTTTACGGATTATGGGTCGACCCATATTTTTTTTTAATACCATCATGTAAGATCATATTTTAAAGTATTTTTATTTTGTAAGATTGGTTAATTAATTAGGAGTTAATTGATATGAACTCTCAAAAATTATTGATTTTTTAAAAATTTTGGAAATTAATTACGGGTTAACGTGTTGATCAATTCATGACCCAACTTGTAAACCGGTCAAAAGTCAGGTTACAGGTCAATTTTATTTTCTTACAGGTCAACGGGCAACTCGTAACCAATAAACCAAATTATGGATCGGGTTGGATTGACCCGTTAAACACCCTAGCCCGACGTAGGAATTCTCCACCGGCGACTGTGGATATCATTATACTATACCGTACCGTTATTTGTTTATAGAGACAGGAGGTTGTTGAACCTGGATTCACCAAGATCAAATTTGACGTAAAGCTTAATTAAGCTTATGCGATTAAGGCGTGTCGAAGAATTTGAAAGCATTTGTTGCTAAAAACATTACAGTTTAATTACCAACCAATATATATGATCAAACGCTTATAATTGCACCAAAGGAAACGTAATGGCATTTTTTCATATCATTATAGGTATATATCCATTAATTATCGTTGAACATAACAAAAGCACGTCATGTTGAATTTTAGTTAACGTCATGCATAAAAATTTATTTTATGATTCATTAATAAGATAAACTTTTATGCATCAAAATTAGGAATTTCAACATGGAATTAATAGTATCCTCTTTCTATTCACAAGCTTGAAATTTTTTCCTTTTTAGATCCTAAAGCCAGTAAAGCGCATAGAAGTAAACAACCAATTCGAATGCATGTGAGAATATGTAATACATCTATTTATCTTTTTAGATCCTTTTTTATATATTTTACCAACAGAAAGAGTTTACGCGTTTATTAAATTTTGCTTCCATAATGTGTTACTTTCTCTGTACGTGGTCTTTTTTGTTGTTGTTGTTGTTTATACTTTTCTATGTTCAATCAATTCAGCATGAGCGTGTTCAGGTGATAACGCGGAGCAACGAATCCTATATAATATCCACCACCGGTCTTGTTAGTTGAACCGAATTAGGGTTTTCTTTCTCTGCTACTAGGAGTGAGCTAGAGAGCAAGCGATTGAGAGTTCAATTTTTTAGGGTTTCAGGAAGAAGAAGAAGAAAAAGAATGGGATCTTGCTTTTCAGATCTTAATGGAGGTCAACAAGCAATTGGGGCTAACAAGGGACCCACGGGATCAAGCTCAGGTGACGGCGGTGGGGCCGGAGGTCTCAACGACGCCGTCGATTTCTTCTACAGAGCTCGTGGTTTGGATCCCCTCTACACACAACTGGAGGTTGATTTTTGTTTTCTTTTTTGATGTTGATGTTGAGTTAATTGATGACTGTTTATATGTTTAATCACGTTGTCTTTGACCTTGATTTTTTTATTAAATTTCGTTGACCCTTTCTTGCTTTTGTCTCCTGAGCCCCCAATTCTTGAATATTCTACACGAATCTGTCTCTTATCCTTATGTTTGATGCATTCACAAGCGTAATTTAATGCTCCACCCAAACAAACACTTAATTTACTGTGCTGCTGTTCTCTCTTAGTTACGTTAGGAGTATCCTTCAGATAAAAAACTACCCACTCTGGAATTATCTTTGACATAATAATCGGAAATTGAGGGAGGCCTGTGGTCAAATTTTGGATGTGGTTTTTGAATCACAAAGCAACTTAAAGAGTTCTATCTGGGTTAAAACTTTGGCTCATGTAGATTTAGGAATCGGGTTAAAAAGAAGACACTGTATGAGCAAAAGCATGAATATGAAGTATGGAAACAGAGTCGGGTTTGGAACATTCAAAAGTTGCAACCAAACACCACCTAAGAGAATAAAAGATTATTTCAGGATTTTTTTTCCCCTTTTTTATTCATCGATGTATGTGCAACTTGATACATATACTCCGTATTATTTATCTTCATGAACCTGTGTCATAAATTGCTATATGAATGTCTTGGGAAGCAGCTAGGTAACAACAGTGTTAGGTAATAATCTACTCCGTATTTGACAGGAAATTGGTAGTTAAATTTCCATTGCAACGACCTAAAATTGACCTATCTTCTAACAAAAGAAAGACTTGTGGTTGACTTGACTTCAATGGAAGTTGATTTTTGAGTTTAGGTATCTGTTCACACTTCACATGTTATCTACTTTTCTGGTGGCTCACACCATGAAGGCCCACTAGAAACTTTTAGTTTGTTCTTTATCTTGCACCTTTTGGTGTTGCTAATGTTTGGAACTATGGGAAAGGACAAAATAAGGCAATATAGTGGCATAATATTATAGTAGGCCATCTCTTGAAATATGAAAGAAATTTTAATAGATTTATCTTGCCAATAATCTTTAACTTGGCTCAATAGACAGTCAAATGGATTTGATGGTTGTTAGTATTGGGCCAATATAGAAAGACGCAAGAATAATATGTCTTTCATGATTCATAAATAATTTTTTGCAATAAAACTAACACCTTACATGTTTGTGATTCCATACAGTTGTCATTGTCAGCTAAGAATCTTCTTGATATGGACATCATGTCAAAGGTAATGACTTATTATAGATGAATTCATACAAGGGATTAGTCAATTGCCTATGCAATTTGATGTTGTTTTTTGTGGCTTCTAATGATGATATTTTTTCTCTATTTTATAGAGTGATCCAATGGTTGTGGTATATCAAAAGAAAAGAAGTGGTAATCTTGATGAAATTGGCCGTACGGAAGTGATCATGAACAACTTGAATCCTAGTTGGATTAAGAAGATACCAATTGCCTACCAGTTTGAAACTATGCAGGCATTAGTGTAAGCCTTTCTTAGCATTCCAGTTTGAAACTATTTACATGTTTGTGTTTTCACTTGTATATTACTCATGATGGCTCTCTTACTTTTCCAGATTTCGTGTCTATGATGTGGATACAAAATTCCACAAGTTGCCTGTGAAGGTACTCTCACTTATTTCTCATTCATTTGTCTTTTTTCTTCTAGTGTTTATTCTGACTCTTATTGAGTACATAAGACTTGAGAGTTCATTCTGAGCCGTATAATTTATGGTACTTTGCAGGCACTTAACTTAGGGGAGCAAGATTTTCTTGGTGAAGCAAATTGTGTTTTATCAGAGGTAGATGCCTTTCCAAGAGATTCTAAAGAGTATAAATCTTATATCATCCACATAGAACTTCCTGAATTGTCTGTACAGCCTAGAACAACCTTTACGATATCTTAGAATGTATCTCTCTTATGTTATTGAGTTTATATGGTTTAGTATTCTAATTGTTGGTTTTGTTTTTGCATATGCCAGATTGTCACCAAAAAAGATTGCAGTATGACCATGAATCTGTACAGAAAAAATGGCCCTGCACAACAAAGAAATTTAGGCACATTAACTGTACATGCAGAGGAGTCTGTTTCACTGAGAACTGCTGTAGAGCTTGTATTCCACTGCCAAAATTTAGATAACAAAGATCTGTTGTCCAAAAGTGTATGTCGAAGAACCCAGATACTTAATTGGTTGAATTAATTTTTTGGTTCACTTATCAAAAATATTTCGTTTCATTTCAGGATCCATTTCTAAGAGTATCCAGAATTGTTGAGGGAGGAAACGCTGTGCCCATATGCAAGACCGAGGTTATAAAGAACAATCTGAATCCAACATGGAAGCGTGTTACACTCTCTGTGCAACAGTATAAAAGCAAGGCAAGCTTTATTACTCTTCCTTTTTAAGTTCATATCATTTATTTGTCCACTCAAAATTATCATCTCTAATCTTTCATGATCATTTTACAGGATAATCCATTGATAATTGAGTGTTTTGATTTCAATAGCAGTGGAAACCATGAACTCATTGGGTATGACACTGGGTTATCAGTTTTATTTTAATCAATTGTTGTTTTTTTACTGATATTGTTAATTTACTTCATAAGGTGATTATCTAATATCAATATTTTTCTGCACCAGGAAACTCCAAAAATCAGTACAGGACTTTGAGAATATGCATGGAAGCAATTCTGGTGCTAATTTTGTTAAGCCACATAAGGGCCGTGAAAAGGTTTTTGCCTCACTTTCATAATGCGGATTCTATATGCTCTTAATTTACGTATTGTTAAGTGTTAATCTTGGTAAACTGCTCTTGTTTGTAGATTTTGAAGGGTCAGCTTTTTGTGGAATCATTTGTTGAGAAGCAATTGTATAGCTTTCTTGATTACATATCAAGTGGGTCTGAGCTTAACTTCATGGTTGCTGTTGATTTCACTGGTATAGAAGAACATTTTCCCTTGCTTTTTGATTGAAAATAGTTAAATGCTTTCTTCTAATCATGTTAATTTTGACTAATATATCTGGTTCTTCTTTGTTTGAATTTCATTCCAGGATCAAATGGAAACCCTAGAAGTCCAACTTCTTTGCATTATATTGATCCCTCAGGTCGCTTGAACACTTACCAACAGGTAATGTGGCTATCATTTAAACTGTAATAGGTTCACTTTTATTTGACTGGATTATATGTCTGTAGTAATTACCTTTCATTTACAATGATACTATAAGATGGATATGCTAACTGGTGGCAATTTGACTGTTACATAGTTGATTTGGAAAGTTTATCCTAATTTTGTATTCAATGTGCAGGCTATTCTGGATGTGGGAGAAGTCTTACAATTTTATGATTCTGATAAACGTTTTCCTGCCTGGGGCTTTGGAGGAAACGTCAATGGTACCATCTCTCATTGCTTCAACTTGAATGGAAATCCCTATGCTGATGAGGTAAAAATGTTTAGAAATTTTTATATGTTAAAGACTTAAAGCCTTTATATAGAATTTTTCATTAAATCGGTCTTGGCACTCGTATTCTAACAGGTTGTGGGAGTTGAAGGGATTATGAATGCATATGCTTCTTCTCTGCACACAGTTGCACTGGCTGGACCAACATTGTTCGGCCGTGTGATTGACAGAGCTGCTGGAATCGCTGCCCAGTCATATGATAGTAGCAAATACTATGTTTTATTGATTATAACTGTGAGTTTGCATTTTTCTGTCTTTGTCTTGGTCTGTTTGTTCTCTTACCAAATGTTAATAAAATCCATTCCATATCTTCAGGATGGAGTGATTACAGATCTTCAAGAAACGAAAGACGCTTTGGTGAAGGCTTCCAACTTACCCTTGTCAATCCTTATTGTTGGAGTCGGCAATGCAGATTTCACTCAAATGGAGGTACAATAATTTTACAATCTAAATGGACTTTTAATGCTAAGTTGCTATGTTGATACATGTTTGATTGTGTTTTTGATATTCTGGCACAGATTCTTGATGCTGATACGGGACCTCGGCTGCAGAGCTTAACAGGTCAAGTGGCTACAAGAGACATTGTGCAATTTGTTCCCATTAACAAAGTGCAGCGTAAGTGTATGATACTATACACCTTCTCTCTCAATTTTCAGAAATTAACATTTTGTGTTTCGGTTTCATCAATCTAATTCGTTTTTATTCCTGTGCAGGTGATGAAATATCTGTTGTGCAGGCTCTCTTGGAAGAGCTACCTGGACAGTTCTTGAGCTATATGCGCAGTCGGGATATCAAACCGCGAACCTACTCCCCAAGTGCTCCTCACCTTTAGAGTGGCTCCTGTGATGAATTGTACAGCAAACTATTCAAGAAAAAAATGTCCATACTTGTCTTGTTTAGGAGCTAAATATGAAGTGTGTCATAATCTGTTAGATCTATTAAGTTTCTAGATCATGTTGAACTGCACGTTGCTGTAACTAGTTAACTTTGGATGAATCTCCGTATCTGCTGAAAAATCAAGGGTTTCATAGATAAAAAATTTGTTGCTTATTCTCTCTTTGGCAATTATGCAACTGTTTATGTGGCTTTTGGAGGTGGTAAGCAACTTAATCAAAGGTTAAACTGATCTTAAAAAGAAATGTCACCCATTGTACAAGTGTTTTGAATAAACCAATTACTTGATTATTGAATTAGACGATTGAAAAACAGATTTGAGCTAACAAGGGTAAACCTCACAATTACATTGTAGTTTAATGTCAAGTTGACTTCCACTTGCAGATATATTTTTCAAAAACCTATCATTTCAAGTGGCAATAAACTGAAAAAAGACATCGGATACAAAGTACAAACAACAGTAATACTCAATTTCGTCAGTGCTTGATAGAATGAGGATGATGACAAACAATGCAGATTACTCAGAATTAAGCAGAATAACCCTGATGGTTTATATTGATCGAAGTACCACCGAAATCCATTAATTGTAATACAAAATCAAAACCAACCGCAAGAACCCGCAAAATTCGTCATAACGTTCTTCATGTACATACACCAAAAGAGAACTTCAAAATAAAACTAAAATTCTTGAGAAGCAGATCCGATCTCTCCCTTTCCATGGCCCGCCTTCTTTGGCAAAAGAACCTGGTTGATGTTCGGAAGAACACCTCCATTTGCAATCGTAACACTTCCAAGCAACTTGCTAAGTTCCTCATCATTCCTCACAGCGAGAAGTATGTGGCGTGGCACAATCCTGTTCTTCTTGTTGTCCCTCGCAGCATTCCCGGCAAGTTCCAATACCTGCAATCAACAACTTAATTCAGTGAAACCCTAGCTCCAAACCCCAACCACATAAATCGCCAAAACAACAAATAATTTCTACAATCGCTTGCTCAATCAAGTATGATATCAGGCAATAGAAACAATATGTCATTAAATCACCAGAAAGGAAAATATCAAGCCGGTTCAAAATCTGACACAAAATAATCGGAAGCAAGGCGGCGGAGATAGAAATGCACCTCGGCGGCAAGGTACTCGAGAACAGCAGAGAGGTAGACCGGAGCGCCGGCGCCGACACGCTCAGCGTACTTTCCGACCTTGAGAAAACGAGCGATACGACCAACCGGAAACTGGAGACCGGCTTTCGAAGACCTGGAAACCGACTTGGAAGACTTCGGCTTGCCACGCCCACCCTTGGTAGATCCGGCTTCTTTGCTGCTCATCTTCTCGAATGAAAGGGGGAAACCCTAACCCTAGAAAGAGAATTCAATTGGATTTGCGGAGAGAGGAGCGGTGAACTGGAGCAGAGGAAGGGAAAGTAGGTTGTGTAGGAAGAGGAGAGTTTTAGCTTATATATAAAGCGATGCTGCAATCTTATTGGTTGAGATACTGTGGCGAGGATTGCCAGCGTGGCAGAAGTGCTTGGAGTTCCCGGGAAAGGACCCGAATAAGTGACACGTGATTTGTAAAATTTTCAAAATGGCGCGCTAATGTTAATGCTTTGTGTTTCAGTCTTTAAGCAATACGACGTCGTATCCTGGAGCATTGAAAGGTTAGAAGTCCCTCCCGCCACGCATGTTTAAACATATTTTAAACTTGAAAAAATCAATGTGTTTTTGACATTTTCTCTTGTATTCTACAAACAAAAATTATTCAGTTTAATACCCTTCAGATTTTTAATAGGATTGAGATGTAGCCTATCTGGCCAAAACTAACTTCTATTCAATTTTCATTTACTTCTTTATGTAAAAATGAAAAAATAAATAAGAAAAAATAAGAGGAAAAATCAAAAAAATGTTATTTTGGAAACTTTACACGTCGGGGCGTCAAGAACAAAAAGGAACTCGAAAACTGTTTTCCTCCCAATCATCGCACCTGACTTCCCACATGCCTGCAAATCGGGTTGGAGTTCAACGATTGACCAATCTTGAGACTCATATCAAGGAAAACAAGTACTCTCTCTAATTAATATTATATGATGTAGTAGACTACCCTTCTTGATCGAAATTATATGACATTGGATACAAATTTCACTTTTTCCAATCGCTATCCATGAACCCCTACTCTTACCCACAGTCGAACCCCTATTTTTTATTGGAGTATTATCATGTTTATGCTTTTAGTATAATGATTTTTTTTAAATTTAAACTAGGCCAAAATAGCTGAATTTCAGTCCAAATGCTCATTGGCTTTTTTATACATTGTTTTTGAGATGGATTTAGTCCTTATATTAATTTTGGTGCATTCTAATTAAATTCAGTTATTATTGTCACATAGTTGAATTTCAGTTTTTCTTGGGTCTATCGGACGTATCCCTTTCCCATAGGAAGGGTTATCCCCAAATTCCGTTGTAGCGAGAATCACTGGGTCAATGATGATGATGAGGATTAAAGTAGGCCGAAATAAGTAGAAATAAAAATTAACATAACAATTAAACCTTCCAAGTTCCAACATTAACCAATCATCATCTACCATATGGATACAAATTTCATTTTTTTTAAAAGAAGAGGTGGAACTCTTTAGAAATGAAATAACAAAATGAGAGAAAACAATAGAGCTAAGAAGGAATTAAACGAGGAATAGCTCAACCCGATAACCCCTTAACACCATCAACAAGTAAAAATGAAAGACTCACCGACTGGCCTTACAAAACATGAAAACCAATCAGAAAAGAGAAAGTAAGAGAATCAAGAAAATTCGCAACTACATTAGCGTCGCGAAAAGTATGACAAAATTGGACGAACCAATCTTTACGAAGGAAGCCTTGCAATTGGTTCACCGAGTTGAATAACAGATGACAAGGTTTCGACGACTTCTCAAGTAGGTCAAAAACAAACTTAGAATCGGCCTCCAAAACGACCTTTCGAAACCTCAAATCCCAAGCAATAACGAGGCTCCAAAGGATGCCCTACAACTCGGCCATAGGAATTGTACACGAGCCAAGATTCTGCACGAACCACTGAAGCCTCTAATCTATAGCACTACCACTAATTCTAACATCTCGAAGCATAGATGGATTAGATGCATACAGTAGTGATAACGGAAATTATCCGATTAATCTTTGCATTGTTTTAGGGGTTATATACTTGTTGGCTTTTTAGGAGTGGCCATATCATAGACAAGGATGATCGCGAAGCTTTTGGTTACATATTTGTAATCGAGTGATGTAGTCAACGACATAATAGTTAGGCACTGGACAAGCCTTCGGACATTTGGTTCGGCGGTTAAGCCTTTGGGGTAGTACTCGAGGTCACCGTTTCAAACCTCATGAGCGGCGTATTACTTGTGACGACCCTAATCCTTAGGCTATCAAAAAAAACGTTAGGTATTGGACAAAGACTACTCATCGAGTCCTTATTCTGCACATGCGTTGAGGTCTCTTTTTCTGGCCTTGTATTTTCATTTCACCTTCTCATTTATTATCTTAGATACCTCAAAACACATATACTAGTTCGATATAATAAAATTAGGTGCTTACAATTCTCAATGCATAATGCATCCGGTATTGTAGTAAAGAAAATAAAACACATCTTCAACTTTGTGATTTTTTATGGAACAAGTCTCAACCCAAATCTTACAAGTAGAAAAAACATCATATGTATAAACAAAGTTCGATCAGTGCACATCCAAGATGAAGGGTAGTGTTATCGTTAACCCACCAACTAAACCAAAATCTTCTCCACGTAAGCCACATAATCCAATGGCAAAGAACGATGCCCGTGAGCCTCAAAAAAGAGAGTCAATTATCCCATTCAATACTCACTTCCACATGCAAAAACAAGATTATATAAACCTTGTGTTGAGCCAGTCCTAATCCAGACGTATACAATATGTATCTTACACAAACTATGCTGTAATACCATCCTTCTAGTGTTCATCTTCAGAATAATCCATTTTTGATAGTTGAACCAGTTCTGTGTTTCTTTTAATTTGGTTAGACTAGTCAGCAACAAGAACACTTCAACTTTATGATTGTATAAGAAATTAGAACTGTTGATTAATTAATTAGTCTGCCATGTCCCAAACTTGTTCATTGTCCTAGAATTTACTTTTACACTCAAGTCAGTCAAAGACCAGTCTGAACACATCTAGCAAAGTAGATTAGCATTGAAGAGCATACAATTGAACAAACACTCTCGACAATATGAGAATGTGTCAATAGCAATAGCACAAAAAGCAATTAGCATTGAAGAGGCCAAGTTTACCATAGAAACATGATCAACATTTTTATTGCCTTGTGAAAAAGGAAGATAAAAGATGGCAAATTGTTGGTATCTGCCTACATTAAACTAGGCAGGCATCATATAACTAGCACCAACTTCTAAGTCATTAGTTCATTACTTCATTACTTCGACAGGAAAAAACATGTCGAATCTAGCAACCAAGAGCGTTGCATAAACGGGCAAAAACACTTCAACGCAGTTTACTAGCATAAGCAAAAGACACAACTGCAGCCAAGATAGTGGTGGCAGATGATACCAGAGTCCAGAAGCTCTTCTTCTTCCTAGCTTCCACAACCGAATCCTGCAACGAATCCACCTGTTGTTTCATCTCCTCAACCTTCAATTCCCTGTTTGCAAAAGCTGCTCTAATTGCTTCAAGCTGTCCCATATACGGCTCAAAATCTCCGTTCATCTTGTGTTCTTTAAACTGAATTTGGGTCACTCCACCTCCCTCAATTGCCTTAGTAAACTGTTCAGCAGCTTTCTTCAACATCCGAAGCGCCTGCTCAAGAGAGTCACTCTTAGATTTCACAGTTTCCTGTAAAACAACGATTTGTTTCTGGGCTTCATGGAATTGCTTCTCCTGTGCACTCTTCTCGCCCACCAACTTCTTTACATTTGTCTCAAGCTCCTTCTTTTCCTTTACAAGGTCACCATTTGCAGTCTTCAAGCTCTCTAGCTTCTTTGTAGCATCTTCCATCTTCTTTGATAAGTCTGTCAACTGCACATTAATCTTCTTTCCATTCTGTTTCTCCTCATCCAACGCCTTCTGAACTGTGTTCTTTTCAAGACTGACTCTATCCAATTCACTATTGTAATGAGCAATTTCAGTGCTCAGTTGCTTGTTCTTCTCAGCTTGGTTTCTGTAAGATTCTTCTAGTGCAGATACCTTACCTCTAAGCATGGTCACTTCTTCCTGCAACTTGACATTGTCATTGCCCATCTGAGCCTTCTCCTGCTGAATCTCATCTTTCTCCAGCAAAAGCGATTGTTTCACTTCGTTGGCAGATTCCAGCTCCTTTTCAAGCTCAACCGATTTCTCCAAAGCCTCTGATTTATCCTCCTTCAATTTCTCAATGACATTATCTTTCTTCTTGTTCTCTTCATACAGAGCGGTCAGCTCTCGTTTTAGTGCATTCTGTTTCTCTACAGCTTCAGCATAAGCATTCTGTAGTTCCAAAAACATTGCTCGCTGCTTCTCTTCATCCTTCCTCAGACTGGAAATGACATGGTTGAGTTCGCCTGCTTCCTTCACCAAATCCTCTACTCGCGATCTCATCTCGTTTTTCTCCTTCTCTACAACAGCCTTTTGTTGCTTGATCACCTCAGTCTCACTCTCAAGCTTCTGAATCCGCACATTTGACTCTGCCACGCATCTTTCCATAGACTTCATGTCACCATTCATTGATTCAATTGTCATTTCCATCCCATTCTTCACCTTCAACACTTCATCATACTCCAATTTCAGTGTCCTCACCTCCTGATCCTTCTTCTTCTCCTCTGCTTCAACCGCGCTAAGTTTCCTCTTGAGCCTAACAGCCTCCTCCACTTGAGCATTGTATTGCTTCTCAACGGCTTCCCTCTCATGACTAGCTCTGCTCAACTCATTTCTCATCTTCTCAATCTCACCGTTGATCTCGGCCAACGACTTCTTCAAAGACCTAATTTCTTCAGATTTCACCTTCTCGGTCTCTTTCCTCTCTCGGATGGCTCCTTGCACCTCTTTCTGCAGATCTTGCATTCTCCTCTGAACATCATCTCTTTCCCTAACCAGCTTTTCATTTCGCTCTCTCATCTTCTCATTCCTAAGCTCCAGCGACTCCACCTCTCTCTTCAACCCCTCCACTTCGCCGGCGGCCTTTGTTGCATCTCCAACCTGCGATTCAACAAACGCCGAAACCACGTCTTTCTCGACCTCAATCCCTATCTCGCCGTCCTTAATCCGAGCCAACTCGGATTTCAGCGCCTCGATCTCGGACGAAGACCTGGTTAACTCAGTCTCTAAAGATTTCTTAGACTGGAGCAAGCTACTGACCTCCTTCCGCTTCTCGGTAGTCTCCTTGAGGAGCATTTCGTTTAGCGACTTGAGCTTGGAGAACTTCGCCTCGGGATCTTCCATGGCGGGGGAAGGCAAGCGGCTTGGCGGCGGTGCGCTTGGAGGCTCCTGGTGTGGCTGTTGCGGGAGGTCTTGTTCGGCTTGCTTTTCATTTGCGCGTGCCAATTTCTTCTTGGCCATTGATTTTCTACTGAAGATATGATTTTGTTGGTTTGCGGAATCGAGAATCTGCAGAGAGAAAGAGACAGGTAGAGAGATGGTATTTGGGGAGGGTTTCTAGGGTTTTTACGTATGGTTGCGGGGCGAGATAAGGCAGATGTGTGAAATGAAGAGAAGGGTGGCGTGAATATTCTAGCTTCTTTTTTATTTATGGCAAGGTGTTTGAAATTTTCTAGGGTTTTCAAGGCGGAGAGTTGTTGGGATTTTATTCAGAAATATTTTTAATTTTTTTTAAAAGTAAGAACGACTGTTGCAACTCAAAAATTTAAATTTCCCGAAATTCTGCAACAAGTGGCTCCCACTGGTATATCTTTTTGTGTTATGTGGCCATATTTTTTCAGGTTGATCCATATTTTTTCAGGTTGATGTCGGCGCTAGCTAAACGGGCTAAATTGGGCCTGTCCAATGCGTTTACTTAATAGGCCCAATTACTGTGTGTAGTGCACATGAGATCGTGATTGTATATTTGTATTGGCTTAAAACATATACAACCCCTTGTACTTATGCGAATTTGTCACTTAGACACCTCACTTTTGGTTTGGATCTATTGAGCACTTAAACTTAACAATTTGGACCTGTTAGACACCTGATCGCTGACAATCTCGTTGAGTGTAACACCCTCGCGCTGACACGTCCAATTTTTTGTCCACATGTGTTCCACATAAGCCTATTTTTTGTCCACATATGTGCCACATAAGCGTATTTGGTATTTTGCCACAAAGACATAATTTATGCCACATAACAATTTGGACCTCCGTCAACAGCTGGTTCACTCTCGCCGTTCTCTTCGTCGTCCTCAACCTCGTAATCGACACCATCGCACTTCGCCACATCAGCGAAGAGGTGTTTAATAGGTCCAAATTGTTAAGTTTAAGTGTTCAATAGGTCCAAACCAAAGGTGAGGTGTCTAAGTGACAAATTCGCACAAGTACATGGGGTTGTATATGTTTTAAGCCTATTTGTATTCTGTTATAAATGAGTGTACGTGTAAAGAAAAACAGGCAAGTTGTTAGGAATTATGAATATGAGAGGCTCAAGCTGGCAAACCGATTTGCCATACAGTAAAGTAGTAAACAAGAGATTTGGCCAGCATATTAGTTTCCAGTGCTTTAAACTCCTATCCATTATCCACATTTGCACAAAAATTTATCACGCCTTAACTTTCATAGTAAACCATTTAAAAAAATCCCTTTGAATCCTCAAGAAAAGGGAATGAAGAACCTGGCTTACAACTAATCATTTATCAAAGATTACAAAGCCCACTTGAGCGACTGAAAAATAATCACAAGCAGCCATGGGGACTAAGAGAGGAGCGGGGTGATAAAATGGTCAGGTCAGTGTTTGAAGCAAAAGCCACCTGTCTATGTCTTCTGAGCTCCTTCAAATACTTTGTTGAATTGTACTCCTTCACGTCAAGCAACTCTTCTGAGAAGGTTCTCTTTAGAGGCTGCTGTTTTTTCCCCATCAATTGCGAGCATTCATCCCCTTTAAGAAGAAGAACAACCTGCATATAATCATTCAAATATGACAACAGTTCCCCTAAGTGCCATTATTAAAATATAATACAGTGCATAAAAGGTTTAAGGTGGGTTTAGATTATTCTTGATATTTGCACTATAATGCAAGATAATGCATTCTTGTGTGTAGTCAAAATGGACCGAGGAACTTGCCTGGTTCATTTGAGGCCTAATAAATGGAGAGGCGTCTACACATAAAGTGGCAGTCATGACCATACATTCCAACTCATCTTTGTTGTAGTTTTCTTTAAGACATGGATCAATTAGGCAGTCCAGCTGCTTTTTATGCATCAAAGACTTTGCCTGTGAACGCCAATGTTCTCAGTAGAAAAAAATGTGGTAGTATACTAAGATTGCCATACGAAATGAGACTTACCCAGACAAGAATACTCTGCTTTGACTCATCCAAAGCTGGACGCCCAGTGATTAGCTCCAAAAGCACCACCCCAAAGGCAAAGACGTCTGTCTTCTCATCAACTAGCCCCTGCATTATATACTCAGGAGCAATGTAGCTGCCGTTTGAAACAATTAAGAAGTTTTCAAAATTAGAAATTTGGAGATTGAGTCTTTGTAAAAAGATTCTGTAGTTTTGCTTCTACAGACCCGAAAGTGCCTTCTTGTTTCGCCAAGCTATGATTAAGGTGAGACTTTTGTCTGGGCAACCACAGTGCAAGACCAAAATCACAAATCTAAAGCAAATGAATATAAGGAAAGTGATTAGCAGTTCACATCAGCTGACAAAACTTGTTTTATTCTTTAGTTGAACTACTAACTCAAATCATATTTTCATTCTTGTGCCTTAATTTTGAGGAAACCAAGAAACCTGAGGCTGAAAATCCTCATCAAGTAAGATATTATCTGACTTGATATCTCTATGAATTAAACGCTCCTCACAGTGGTCGTGGAGATACACCAGCCCCTCTGCTATTCCTAGAGCGATTTTGTATCTGCTAGCCCAATCTAGGTACTCCCTGGAACCTACACTTAGCCACAAAAGAAATCACTAGAAAAATTATATTGAACAATTAGAGTAAAGGGTTTTAATTGAACCAACCCCTGAGGAGAGACCCTAGGCTACCAAGTGGAGATAACTGGAAGACAAGGTGAATTCCTCTTTCTTGTCCATATCCAATCAGATTAGCAATATTGTGATGATCAACGTGAACAAAGACTTCAAGCTCAGCAAAGAAGCTAGAGCTTAACTCATTGGGGCTCCCTCTATTTAGTCGTTTGACTGCTATAAGCTGCCCGTCTGGTAGACAACCCTTGAACACTTCAGTATGGCCACCCTTTCCAATCAAGTTCTCTGCAAGGGATAAAAAAAAATGGAAAGATTTTCACATGGTGATATCCCCACTATTTGGATGGGATAAGAAAGGAACCTTCACTGAAATCATTTGTTGCAATCTTTAACTGAGCAAAGGAGAAGATCTTCCAAGAGGGCTTGAAATAGCATAGATTAGAGTCAATGGAGTGTTGCAGATCACCATCATCATCATCATCATGGTCGTCTTCATTGAATTGCTCTCTTTTGCTCCATTTTCTTGCTATCCTAGGAAAGGTGTTCAAGTGCTTGAGCGATTTCTTCTTCCACTGTTTCATAAGTTTTCGCCAATGAAAAATTGGCCTTCCAGGAATTGGAGAAGGAAAACGATTCTCCTGAAAGTAGGAAGAACTGGTATCTGATCCTGTGCCATTCTTGCAACCTTCTACAACCCCTCGTGGGGAACTTTCATATTCTGCATCATTCTCATGATCAAGGGACCTAAGGTCTGCAAATAACAGATAGTTCATTCTATAGGGGACCTAGGAAAGGAAAAAAGTTTAAGGAACAAAATACAATCAATCTATCAAGCTTGATGACAAAGTTGTTTGGAGTGACTCTCAACCTACTTGCAACATTTCATATCCAGAAACTTGAACTCCTTTTTGCTATATATCAATTTCACAATAAGATGCAGCTGATAAACATGTTTCACTACCTTTAGCAGACGTAGATGGAGCAAGCAGATGCAGACTACGTAGAGTACTTAGGCACTTAGAACTAATAGGGTGGTGCTCGCGTTGCAGGTCAAGGGGAGTTGTAGAATTTTCATCATTATCACTGAATAAAGCATTGACATCATCACTATAATGTACACACCTGGTATTAATTTAATAATAATCAAAGCAGTAAAACATGGCATCAACCAAAACATACAAGATGTGCTTTTATCTTGAATAAGCTTGCATTAATGTTCTCATTCTACCAAATTTACAAGAAAACAATCCAGGTATCACAAAAGGTTGTAGCAAAAGGTCATAAATCAACCAAGTTCATAGAAGGAATTGAATCAACTCCATGAATCGATTTAGCATTCTCAAAAATGGACAAGGTTAATATCTTTCTGCAATTGTAACATGCCACGACATCTGGATTGCGCTCTCCCAGTAATCCAGTATCCCACCATATCAGAAAATCAACAATCCCACAGATCAAGGAATGAATGAGCGTAATTATTATCTCATGATGCAATTTATGCAGACAGGGGAATTTGGCATTGCATTCAATGATCACAAGAATATATTATGGAATCAACGTACTAGCCTAATATATCACAATGTTTTGACCTAGAAAACGATCGAAAGTAAGGGATTGGTAAAAGGAGAAATGACATACGATGGAGGTTCAGGCATGGCGAAATTACAACATTTGGATAACAGAGGAGGCGGACGAGAAGAATTCCTTTCTGTTCCGTTCCCCTTCTCCCTCCCTTCCTCTCTATCTCTTCAAACGTGGAATAGAATTCGGTCGATGTGGATTGTGGACACACGAAGAAACGTAAATCAAATTCTGAAATGTTAAAAAACAAAACAATATAAAACATAAAACAGGAGAAACGAAGGAGACGGTGGAAGATTGGTAAGGCATTGTCATAGGGATTAGGGAACACTGAAGCCGAGTTTCCCGCCTTCTCCTCTCCGCCATAGACAAGAGAGCTTCAGCCTTCAGACCTGCCATTCGCAGTTTCGCATTGTCTCACATTGAAAGAAAGGCTGGATTTTATGGACATTGGGCTAGGCCCAAATTAGTCCAAATTAAATTCAGGCCCAATTTGTCAATGGCCCCAACTTTCACGCCCTCCTTTAAATGTCCACCAAAAAAAGGCGGCCCTCGATATTTTCCATGACGAATTCATTATTTTTTGCTTCCAAGTTTTAGAAACTAGATGCTAGTAATGTGGTGATGGACTACTAGCTAATCGATAGCTAATACTAGCACGTAAATGCCATGTGCATAATCATCTAGCATGCAAGTCATCACATATAAACATATTTTTGTGTGGAAGTGAGCACGCTGCCCGCAATTAGTAATTTTTCTACGTGAGATTGGGATATTGAGATTGATTGTACCGTTTGTACGTAACGCACGTTTGCCTAACGTGTGGAAATGCATCTCATGCATCAGATATTAAACCTTACAAAATGATGCTTGTAGGACTTCTTAATTGGAATGCAACAAATTCAAGTACAACATATGTATCGATCACCATTCTTGTGGATATCATCATACCATATAACGCTTAAATGCTTCAAACTATTCATACAGATCATGTCATCTTTACCTAAATATATATACCATGTCATCACCCTGAAGCTCTTTCAGTTAGGGCTTTTAATATTTGTGTGGCTACCAGAGCTTGCCCAGCTACTTTGATGTCCAAATCACATGACATTTGAATGTGTATCTTCTCTACATATTCTTCACGCTTCCAAATTATATATAGTTGATTTGTTTATAATTTAATTCCCAATCAAATATATCATATTAAATCATATCCTCCATGGCGGAAGTGGAGTCCCAAGCCCAGGCCCAGGCCCAAAGCGGACGACGACGATCAGTGCAACTCCACAAAAGCGTGGTGAGCGCCACGTCAGCGCTAGCGAACCTCCTGCCAACGGGGACGGTGCTCGTGTTCCAAGCGCTAGCGCCGTCGTTCTCAAACAGCGGCGCGTGCCACGGCGGAGGCTTCTCGAACACGCTCCTAACGGCCTCGCTCGTCGCGTGCTGCTCACTCGCCTGCTTCCTCTCATCCTTCACGGACAGCTTCGTGTCCCCGGGGGCGGACGGGAAGCTGCTCTACGGCATCGCCACGTTCCGAGGCTTCTACGTGTTCAACGCCGTGGTGGACGGCGACGAAGAGGAGGGTGGGGGCGGCGGCGTTGACCTGAGCAAGTACAGGATGAGGTGCATTGACTACGTGCACGCGGTGGCGTCGCTGCTGGTGTTCCTGGTGGTGTCGGTGGGGGACCATGATGTGTTGCGGTGTTTCTTGCCGGACTCGAGGGGGGTGGTTGGGGAGAATCAGCTGTTTGTGAACTTGCCGTTGGGGGTTGGGGTGTTGGCGAGCTGCTTGTTTGTGGTGTTTCCGACCACGCGCCGCGGGATTGGCTACGCTGACGTGGCCGCTGCGTCGCGGGTGGTTTGAACTTTGAACTCATAGTCTCATATGTCATAGTAATATTTTATCTGAAAAATATTAAGTGATCTTGCCTAAATTCCTTAGAAATGGCTTTTAATTATCGTCATATTGAGTTATATAGATTGTATTTTTTTTTTCTGTCAACCGAAAAAAATTGTAAATTGATATTCTGATTTGTATTCATTATTCATTCATAGATAATAGCAGGTTTGTTCGAATTTGTTCGGTATTTTTTCAAAAGTTAGATCAAGGTTTTGATGTCGAACAAGGTCGTACGTGTTACTTGTGCTTCGTGACTTAAAATAAGTTCCATATATAGATACAATTCCTTGATTCTCCAGTAATTACTGTATTGATTAGTCTAAAAATATATACTTAGTTGTGAGTTTGCCCTAATCAGTTTTCTTATTCCATAAGAAAAGATGGAATTTCCACTGGTCGGGTTCCCTCTCCCTTACCATTCGTATCACACCTTAATAATTATCCGACGGCTTTTAGCCTCCCGTGACTCCTCCATCGAACTCTTTATGTCCACGACAATTCGCAGACATACAGAGAGTTCGACGGGGGAGATCACGTGGGAGGCCGCGACTACCCAAAAGCCTGTTGGCCACCTGATTTGATGATGGTGTTCAGGCACGAGTGGTGAATGAGACGAGCGGATCAAACTCTAATGCAAAATAAAACCACAAGTTCAAAAAGCTTTGTCATACATAAACTATACGTATATGCCATGCTTGTAATTAATAATACGCATCTTGCAAATAATTAAATCAAGAAGTTAATGTATGTAAGATTGTTCATCGTAGGTTATCCTCTGCGGATATTATTTACATAAGAATGAGAAAAATTAATGAATACTACAAAGGTACGTGACATATATATATATATATATATATAGGAATCATGTCCTTCAATCAAGAACATTACTAATAAGGTTTTGATGTGAAAAACAAGTCTTGCTCGGCATCTCTATCCTACATTTTGTTGGCGCTCGTCGCGTCGATATCATTGATTGATTTAGGATTTTGTTGGAGAATAAAAGACAATCTTATATTGGAAAGAGTCTTTTGTCGAAAACCACCCGTATAATAGGACATATTAGAAAAAACCACCCGTATATTAATAAATTACCGCAAACCACCCTTATACCTATTCCCGTTAACAATTAACCACCCGCCCTCGAACTTCCGTTATCAAATCGTTAGATGCATTATTTTATTTTTATTTAAATTCAAAATTAAACTAAAGTTTCTAATTTATTTTATTTTAATTCAAAATCAAACTAAATTTGTTTTGCTTCCATCTTACTAAAATTCCTAATTAAAATCTACCCCTCTAGCTAGAAATTCCTAATTAAAACCTAGAAACATGAATCTCCTATCCCAAGAGTGCCTCCATCTTCAAGCCCTCCTGAACAAGATCGTTATGTGCACCCGAGCACGCATATGAGCACAACCTCGAACCACCGCCCTCGCTCGACCCCGTTGGTTCCGGATTCGTGTTTTTGTGCTCGACCCCGCCACACCACCTTCCTAGATCTGCCCGCGCAAGACCAATCCCAGATCTGCCCGCGCGAGACCAAACCCAGATCTGCCCGCCACACCACCGCGAGACCAAGCCTAGATCTGGTTCCTTTGAACATTTTTTGAACATTTTTTGAAACTCAGAACCAGAACCAGACAGAAGAAGAAGAGAACGGAACCAGAACCGTCGGCGTACAAAGGAACTAGAACAAGAAAAAACTCATTCAATTGCCTCGTCGAAGTCTTCTCTGCCTCGTCAAAGACATATCGATTATTCTCCCTAATCAATTCTTTCCGTCGAAGTTCCTCCATCTTGTTCAAGGGCTTCTTCTCAACTCCATCCAGATTAAAAACCAAATTGATTCTTCTCCCTAATCAATTCTTCATCGCCGAACGAATTCTGAGCAAATAAATTCGGAACTAATTCAAAACCAGAGAGTGAGGACAGAACGATGAACAAACTCGGAACGCCGACAGACTCGAAGAAATAGTTTAAAACCAGAAAGTGAGGAAGGAATGACGGGTTCAAAGAAGAGTTCAAAACCAGAGAGTGAGGACGGAACAACAAATAAACTCGGAGAAAGAGTTTGAATTCTTCATCGCCGGCAAGAATCAGATCCAGAACTAGATAGTGAAGATGAAACGACGGACTCAGAGAAGAGTTCGAATTCTTCACCGTTGGCAAAGGAACCAGATCTGCCCAGAAGAGTTCAGAAAAGTTGTAGCCTTTTGAACATTTTTTTAATTGATTAAAAACATTTATTTTTATTATTTTCCTCTAAAAATGAATACTAACATTATTTTATTATAAAATTTGAGGGATAAAGTTGTAATTGTATATATTTAACGGTTTTTAGACGATAAAATGGGAATGGGTGGTACTTGGCAAACAGAGACCATCATTAGGGTAGTTTGCGGTAATTCGTTATTGGGCGGGTGGTTTTCTCTAATATGGCCTATTATACGGGTGGTTTCCGACAAAAGACTCTATTGGAAAACAATACCAAACATCACTAGTCAGGATCCACCTTTTTTGGTAAAAAGGTACGTGTTTAGTATTATTTTTCAATGTGGGATTGATTTTTGTTCTCCAAACGAATTTTTACTCCAATAGATTCATCGTCTTTCGAAAGTTGAATGTGCTTATTGAAACTTGTTTTCGAGTAACCTGAGACACATTGGAATGCAATGAACAAGAAGCGCGCTTCACCAACTGTCATCTACTCATCTTGGAGCTTTGATTGATTTTGATTGTGCCTTACAAAAAATACACAATCTTGTGTTTTTTGTGTTATGTGACATGTTGGGTTGTTCTTTCCCTGTTTCGAACGTTTACTTTCGTGTATTTCAATTGGAAAAGGTAACACCCAATCACATCACCGGTACAAATTCTTTCAAAATCTACAAGCAGAGTCATGTTGAAACTCCACCGAAATCAAGTTCTGACTTTTTTTTTTGGCATGAAAAATATGAACTTATTTTGTGATTTAACAACGTTGAAGGTTGACAAAAGGGGATGGATAATAGTAGTACCATTGGACATTGTCTCAACAAAAGGTTGGATCTTTCAAATGTATGTCAAAAATCCTACTTATAGAGAAAGTATTACCCTAAAATAAATCCATAAACCCAATAGAAAATTTTAAAATCCCATCCCCAAATCAACAAGTGAACTGAGTCATCTTATACATCTCACTACTGTAGTTCAAGATAATTGAAAGTTGAAACTCAACAATTTCAGAGCGGTGTATCAATAATTATCACTACAATCACTAAAACTCACATAGAGTTCCACTATCAAATTGCAAATTAAAGTAGCTCAAGTTCCAAACAGCATCAGTTGAGCTAGCATAAT
Source organism: Fallopia convolvulus (assembly GCA_964016875.1). Classification (NCBI taxonomy): domain Eukaryota; kingdom Viridiplantae; phylum Streptophyta; class Magnoliopsida; order Caryophyllales; family Polygonaceae; genus Fallopia; species Fallopia convolvulus. The sequence goes on from OZ024720.1 coordinate 67,103,834, forward strand.
TAAAGGTGCTCGATTGTCTCCTTATAACTTGAAATCCCAGGAGTATTCCAACAAATAAACGAGGAAAATTCACAAACACCGTGGGTTTTGTATCCAGATTCACCAACAGAGAAGATTTGGCCACTGTCGCCTTCAAAGAAGATCCTTTCGATCTCATCCTCTCTTAAGGGCCGGGTCCATATCCCAACAATTCTGCGGATCTCAGCAGACCTCGTCTTGACCGTGTAAATCCGCGTCCAGGGCTCAACAACACCATATTCCATCATCATCCAAACATGAGCACCAACAAAATGCATCGTCCGTTTGCGTGCCTTTGGATCATAAGGCAATTCGACATGGAACAAGTAAATTGCAACCAAATGATCATTCAACAGCAAAACCCCGCCCTTGGTGTGCACTTTTGTGGCTAAATCATACGCCTTAAAACCCGCTGGTCCACCAATTGATTTAAACGCTTCATCACCAAAATTAAACGACAGCACAGAGAAGTGGCCGTCATGGCCGCCTCCTTTTGCCATCCAATGCCAGCACCCGTTGAAGAACCTCTGCGGACACAACTCCAAATCCGGAGTAATTTCAGGATATAATAAACCCTCTACCTTTCTATAATCAGCAATCTTCTTCCACTGGCGGGCGTGTAAGCTGTACACAAAGCTCAGGAACGAGGAGAGACCGACTTCCCAATGTATGGCCACAACGATTTTATAATCAAAACAATAACCTGCTTCTGTCTTAGTCTGGACCTTACTAAAACCAAAACCGTAGTTAACTCGACGGGGGAACGTATAAGATAAAGAGATGTCGGATAGCAGGGCTCGAGAGCGACAAGGGTAGGGTTTGATAAATTTGTAGTCATGGATAGCGGGATTACAAAAGGCTATTTGGGCCTCTATTAATGAACACACGGCGGCCGCCTTCGTCCTGAAGATTGGCAACCACACAATAGATGTCGTTGTTCAAGGGCCCGAATACGCTGTAAACGCGACTCCAATACCCGTTATATTGGTACCGCAATCTAACCCGCATCATCCTATTTGGCAGGCGCAGATGCGACGGTCCGGCGACCATCTGGATGGAATTTAACGAAGGAAAGCGTCGCTTGGGCGCCGTCCGAGCCAGTGCCAGAGGGGAATACACAATCTCATCGCGGTAATAATCGATAGAGTGATGATGGCGATTGTACGAGTCCACAAACGAACGAGAATCTAACATAGACTGCCATGATTGAGAAACGGATTTGAACCTTACCACAGATTTGGCCGGAAGACGGAGCAGAATCTCGTATTGCAATTCTTCAAAGATGTGCCTATTCTCGTGTTTTCTTGGCTTCTTAGTTCTTTCCATCAGAGATTACTTCGAAATAACCTAGCATCGTGCATTCTCTGTGTTTATGAAAGATAAAAGGCTGTGTTTACTGTTTACGCGTAGAGATGTATATAAATTATCAATCAATTAATATTAATATTATCATTACTATATGCTAAAATAAAAATAAAATAATATATACAACAATCTCACTCACATTAAACAACATTATTTGTTTGTTTTTTTAATCAAGTCAACCTCGAATTGTGCCGGCTCAACCGCTCAAGGCAAAAGAGTGTCTAGCTCTAAAAAAATTGAAAGACCTCTAGGTGAACACTTTAATCAACGAGAATGAATTTCTCTTTAAGGAAATGAAATCATTTTCATGTAAAAACCTTTTCGGGAATTACTAACGTAATATGTAATAACTCGTTAAGTAATAAAGGACACAATAGTAATTCTTTATCTGTTCCTTCCGTCGCTTCCCAAACATCAGTTGAAGCAAAGGACGCTTGTTCCTTTAGTGACTTCAGAATGATAAGAATATTCTTTGACCCAAGTTAGTTGCAAAAATCGTCTCTAACCTGACATAAGAATGTTGACTACTCGTAATCGACAAAAGTTGTAGGTTCCATAAAAGCGAAAGGAATATTGAAATCCCCTTGAGTAACAAGTTTTTATCCGAGTATCTCCGAAAGGCATAATCGTTTTTGAAAATGAGGAAATCACATCCAAGGATATAATGAAGCGTTATTTAATTTTAAGGGGCTACTACGAGCTTTTGATTTCCGCTTGTAGAGTGAGTTGTGTGTGTGCTCTTCCCTTCTCGTAATCCTTGTTCTTCCTAGAGGGGGATGAAGAGTCTCTTCTGTCGCACTTTTTGGCTTCGCTCCACCTCCGATATCACTCCTATGATCCCGTGAATAGGGCTTGACAACCACGTCACATTGATTCCAATAGTACAATTGGCGATGATCAGTTTTCACGACCATCGAACGATGTCGTCGCGCCACCCTACCCCGCACCATTGCCAATAGTTTGAAGAGGAGATGTTGGGCTCGGAGAGGCGCACTTAATCGGGGGCCTCCTACACGCATTAGTTGCACAAAAGGCGGGTTTTCCTCAATTTCTTTCGGGTTTAGGTTGTAATGGAGGTCGGTTCACCATATGGTGTCGTGCCTGAGCAGAGTTGGTAGCAGGCCGAGCACAAACCCCCCTACAACAATAGATGCAGTAAGAGAACACAGTGCCAATTGCAAATGAGCATGTTGCTGTTTGACATTTTGATTGAGTTTACATTATAGGCATAGATCCCTTTGTAGGTTTGATACAATTGGTAAGGAGTTTTTTGTCTCTTGGAGTTTGTTTGTTCCACTTTACACATGACAGTGTAAACAACGAACTTTGAGGGTGTACCTATACAGAGACAGCACAATGAAGTGTAATACAACATGAACAAGCTAACATATAAAATTGCCACAAAGTGTTGATTTTGGTTATTGTCTTGGTAGAGGTGCGTCTCCACATATAACATATAAAATTTCCACAAAGTGAAAGAAAGTGCACTATTTTTAAGTAAACGCGTATGTTGAGCAAACACGCAAGGAGTTTAAGGCAACCAAATGTTTTTACAACCTCACCACTGAAGTCCGCCATGTTCAACACGCACATACATTTTGGTTGTGTAGCAAAGTTGTTGACATTGTTACGTGGTATTGAGCTATTAAATCTCTTAGAATCGGTCCTTTTCCGGGACATCAAATAAGAGGAAATCAGAGTATCAAAACCCCTAAATTTGTAGAGATGATGAAATAGAAAATTGCTAGTTAAAGCAAAATTAGATATTGAAGCCCCTAAAGCATTAGACCATAATATAGATAAAGCATTTTGGTGTGTTCCTGCTTTGAAGCAGATTTTATAATTATTAGCCTTATTGGAACTAAGGTTATAGGGCCACATACTTTGTTCCAGATCAAGGAAAGGCCTACTGCCCCCTTCTTTGGTGATGATGGATTTGGGGTGATTAACAAGTTCAATAAAACAAGCACAATGGTCACATAAGTTGAGGAGCACACACCCCTCGTGGAAAGCAGGCATGCTAACCAATACAAACAGGGGGTTGCCCCATGAGGTAACAACTGGTTGGTGACCATGAGTTACACCGTTGTGTTTATTTGCCATTTTCATGGAATTGGGTTGAACATTCCCTCGGGTTTGAGACGGGTTGTACATAAGGCTATAAAAATGAGCAAATTTAGAACTGTTTTTACAACTAAAAAGAAGATAGACGAAGCTTCTATGCAAGGGAGCAGAGAGAACGCAACAAGAATCATGACCATCGACCCATCTTGCCAAGCAAAAAGAAAGGGAGGGAAAGAGGGTATTAGTATTGGATAATGAACCGGCGGGGAAAAACGGACAACTAAGAAAGGTAAGTAGCAAACATGGGAAGCGCTCCTTCCGCACAGTCCCGCACCACACACCCAACGCCACCTCCACCTCTTAGGGAAGATCCTTCGACCGCCACACACCGATGAGGGGTTCCAGCGTTGACGTCAACACCCGCACAAAGAAGCAACGGGCTGCCGCAAGGCCCAAAAGCACGATTGGATGTCTTGATTCTTGAAAGAAACTAGAGCCCAGGTGCCAATAAGATGCATTGCGAACCCAAATCAAGGAACCCAGGTCTGAGTAATCGTCCCGGGGATGGCATTAGGTGGCCAGATCTGAGGATTTTGCCGACTTCTAGGCTTCCCTATTGAGGGCGCTTTGTGATGTCAATGTTTTTAGCTTAGTTTTAGAGCGTTTTTTTAGATTGTTTAGTCTTGTTTAGTGTGTTTTTGTGTTAGTTTTGTGTCTTTTGGTCTAGTTTGCATATTTTGTGAAAAGTATGGAAACTACGCTAGTTTTATGTTTCTGTGTAGGTTTTGAAGCAAGTTTGGAAGCATTTGGAGACATCAAGATGGAGGAGAGTAAGAGGATCATGGCAAGGAAAGAAGAGATGAAGATGTTAGAAGAAATCCCGAAGAAATCCAAAAGAAAAGTGAAGAATAACTAGGAAACAAGACCAAACCAGACTCGGCATCGACCTCTCAGGGTCGGTACCGAGGCATGCAGGAAGATAAGAATTCAACAAAGTTTGAAGCATCTACCGACCCTGATGGGGGTCGTTACCGAGGTCCCCGTGTTGATAGAGCGTAGTCGACTTAGTGCTTTTAATGATTTTATTCCATGATCTTTTATATTTAGAAGTTTTTATCTTTAAGAAAACTATTTTAGATAGATCCTTTGGTATAAATACTCTTGTTTTTAGATAAGTTAGGCTCACTTTCTCTCGTTAGTTTAAGTTTTACGTACGGGTTTGAAGGATTTAGAGAGAAGTTAGTTGCTTGGAGCCCAAGGAAAGAGATTGTTGGAGTTTTTCTTGTGTTCTAAGTTGTGTTCTAAGACAAGTTTGTTTTGAATTCAATTAAGATTTAGTTTTTAATGTAAGTTATGTTTTCCTTCAATTACTTTGTTTGTTTCTTTTCAATTATGAGTGAGTAGTCTCTTATTCTAGGGTTGGGGATAGAAACCCAACATGATTATGCATGATTGATGATATGTTGAATGAAATGAATGCCTTTTATTTATTTTGTACTTGTTTGTGCTTATGCTTTGACGAAAGTTGAAGTAATTCGTGTTTGTGACTTAATCGAAAGAAAAAGTTATAAACTTGAATTGAGATAAAGTTTGATAACGAAAGTTGAAAACTTTGGATCAAAATAAGTAGGTAAATTAAGTTGATTTATGAAAGTTGATTGATTTGCTTGATTATTAAACGAAAGTTAATAACTTTTTGTTTAAGGCATGACTTTTTGTGATTCATATTATCTAGATTGCATGATTATGTTGTGGTGGACCCTTATCCTAGATTTTTCTCTTACTTGTTAGTCAAAACTTAAACCTAGCTATACCTCGTTAGCGAGCTCCTTAAGGTCGGTACTGAGTCTGTAAGTTTTCTTCATTAGTTTGCTTTGATCGTGTTCAGTTGTGCATCGTTACCGACCCTGAAAAGGTCGGTACCGAGCTATGCAGTGTCTTGACTGGTTGTTTTACTTTGCGTCTTTCTTCTTTCTTGCTTTGTTATGATTGTTCTTTTGCTTTTTAGTTTAGTAATTAGACACAACCTCGCTTCCCGTGGACGAACCTGACTCTTCTATACACAACGAGGTCTTGACTATAAATTTATTTGTTGGTCAAATAAAACCCTATCAACACTTTGTATCTTATTAGGATGGTTAGTAGGAGATGCCATCAGACACTCGATTGGAGAAAGCCTTCCAACTTAAACCCTAGCGCAAATGAAATTTCCTGTTCCACTCACGAGCAGCGAATCGTTCTTGCGATTCTTCACCCATTGACAACGGGTATCAAGGGGATTGATTTGTTTCCGGATCCATTATTTTTCAACGGAGGCGGCCATTTGTGTGCGGGACGAGAATCCACTCATATCGGAGTGCGCAAAATAAAATTGAGAGTGCGCACACGAACCGCCTTGTTTTATGTCATCTCTTTTCAATTCCAATTCCAGTTTTGATTTCTCTCTTTTCAATACCAACTTTTATGTCTTTCCAAGGTTTTCATATTCTTAATTTTTTTGGTTATTTAATTCTGAATTTACCCCCCTTCATATGATTAAAATGTCATTGGTAAAAAAGAGCCTCATTCACCTCGGTTAGGCCTATTTATTTGGGCTTGGCCCGATATTAGCTCTACTTTATGCGGATGATGAAGTGAGAAAAAACGCAGCTTCTCATTACCTACCAGTTGGGCCTATTTCTTTGGGCTTGGCCCCTCGATCTTGCAACTATGAAAAGTGAGAAACGCAACATCTCATTACTAACTACATAATCTCTCTCGTGAGATATCTGCACTGTAACCCCAACGATAAACAAAAAGAAGAGAGAAAAGAAAGAAGAAAGACAGGAGAAGGCAAACATTGGAGCAATCAGATGGTATAACTATCTTTGTGTTCTCTTGATGAGCTTCTTTGATCTTTGTTTGTTATCTTTATTCTTTGTTTGATGTGTTTCTTCTTTGTTCTTCGTTTGATGCGTTTCATCCCCATGGATAGTTGATCTAACTTGTTATACCTTTTATTCTTTTTTTGCTGGATTAGTTGTCCTTTTCATGAATTCATTATATGTCAAGGACGAGAATACGGAATTCGCTGCAAGATGTAATTCAAGAATTTGATGTTCAATTCTCCGCTTGAAGAATATATAATCATATAGTTTTTATTAAGTATATGATATTCTTAATTTATCAGTTGGCTTGTTATTAATCAGTATGTTTAGATTGTTTGGTATGTTTGGATTGAGATTGCTTTCTTATTTCTATAATGGGATAGGGGACTTGGTCAGTCTATTTTGAGAGACCGAATTTGATTATTTTTGAGAGACTGGATTTGAGTAATTCTGAGAGACAGAATTTGAGTGATTTTGAGAGACTGAATTTGAGTGATTATGAGATATCTGATCTATAACTGAGCTGGGACTACATTCAAAAGTCATTGTCTACAAATTTATGAAAATTGACTTTTGTAAAATGGTCTTTGAAAATTTTACTTACAAGATATTCTTGATATTGATCAAGAACTTCACTATTGGAGAACAAATTTAATAAGGCCTTGAAAGATGCAGACCTTAAGATTTCAAAATTTGTTATTTCAGGAGGAATTGAACATCAACAAGTATTAGATTTTCGACACAATGTTGTCTTATCTAGGGCTAGTTTGCAAGAAGTTGGGTCTAACTTTTCCAATATTACCTACAAGTATACAACATAATTGATGTGTGTCAAGAGGAAATTAAAAGCCTTTGACTTAGATAAGTATACTTGGGCAGGTATTCATTCCTTACATTGTTGTTACTTTACTGTTTTCTTCTTAAGAGATAAACATTTTTCTTGAATGATGCGTCTAATTACGTCAATGACTTCTTTTTTCCAGTTGAAATTCGTTCATCTTCCTTAGCTATTGTTGTTCTCTATGCATGTTGTTCCCTTTTACAACCCAAAGCGAGGGCAGTGGTTGTTCAATTCATCCGTGTCAAGAGGTTATCTAAATAGCTATATGGTTATGTACATTTTTTTTATTAAATTGAACTATCCTAGAAGATTGTATCTAATAGTTGTCTCTACCTTTTACCTGATATTGTAGGAACTTCTTGATGATGTTGTCAAGACTTTTAAGGATGTTTTTAAACTATGTTTCAATGTTAAAGTAGTTAATCTCAAGTATACGGAGTTAGATGTTGGGAATTATGAAGAGATGATATTCTTATGTACTTTTCTGTTTTATCAACAATAACACTTTAAAATGATTTATTTTATTTTATTTTACAATTGGAACGTGAGGTTGTGAATTTCAAGCCTAAGATTCTTATATGTTGTTCAAGGAACTATCCCATTTTTTCTAATTACAAAAGAGTTAGGGAGGTACATATCTCTTATTGTATTCTATTATATGGTTTGTGTATATACATAATCGAGTAATTCATTTACTTATTTCTCTTGTTTAGATGTGTTATCTTATTAAGTGTGTGATGATGGCTAATATATCAAATTCCAGTGTTTGTTTTTTGGCTAGGTTAAAGTTTGCTCCATCATTGTTTGACCATTTCATGTATGTTATTAGTAATATGAGCTCTTTTTTTTGGAGCTAATGGAGCCATTATCATGTTTAGACAATAGATAAAAAACCATTCATTTATTTTACTTTTGAATTATTGTTTTTGTGTTTATTATTTTTAATCCGAATTACCATATGAATACCCATATGGTAATTGGGCCATTATTTTTTATTCATTTATTGAATTTTTTTATTTTTTCCAAGAGTCTTTTAATTCAAATGGAGAAAAGATTGCAACTCAAATCAATGATAGTATCTTGAATGATATACTAGGAAAGAATCATTCGCTTGTCTCCCTGGCTGTTGTTTTGAATATTTCATTGTCTAAAGCATTTAAGGACTTTAATATGGAGGGTAACAATATTTCTCATACTTTTGCAGAGATATTGTATTAATTTGTATTTTTATAATTTTCTTAGATAATTTTATTATCCTTTTTAACGATATTAATAGTGTTTTTTAGGGTTTCAAATCTAAAGGATATGTCATATGACACATTGGAGGATAACAACCATATGATTCTACTTGACTTGCGTAAATTTGTAATTTTCCTTATTTATTGATTTTTTCATTTTTAGTAAATGTTTTAGCTCTTTTGAATCCATTGTTTAATAAATTTTTCATCAAGAAGTGGATGCAACGGAGGTCAATTATATTCTTCATGCTCTACACATTTGTGCAAGACCTATCTTTGTTCCTACCGAAATTTCAAGATGCAAAAATTCACCAAGGATTGATATTGAGTAATTATTTAGTTATTGCTTTAAAGTATTTTGTGTCCTTTTATTACTTATGTTTTTAATGAATTTTTTTCATTATATAGGTGTCTCTTCTTTAGTCGCTCGAGGAGCAAATTTTTCCTATTTTCTTCAATTTGTTAACGTTATTGACCGCACAATTCAGATTGTTGTGAAGATTTATAAAAAGGAGGATCCCTAGGCAATTACTCTTCAACAATTGGAAGAGTTGCTTCAAACTTGAAGCACATGGAGAAGAAGACACAATTACATGGAGGCTATGGAGGAGCTCTTAAGTGAAGTTGAAGAACTTGCAAACAAATTCCCTCTTATTGGAGTTTGAATATATTTTCTTAGTTTTGAATGATGTCGTTTCTTTAGATAATTCCTATTCTGAATTGAACATGATTTGAGCAACCTCTTTGAAGATTTCTTGGCTTTTGGTATGCCAGCTGATGGGTTTGGATCGCACATTGACAAGGCACATCTTAACAGCCTTTGTAGTCTTTCGTTAGTGTCTATTATTGACTCTTGCCTCACTTGTTGTTAGTTTCTCTCTATTTTTCCTAACTTTTGAGTTCAATTTTAGACAATGGATTTTACTTTAGTTGTTCCTACATTTTGACTATTGCCTTACTTGCTATTAGTGTCTCTTGGCAATGGATTTCACTTGTTAGTTTCTCATGGTGGCGTTTTTAGTTGGATGGTGTTTCTTTGATTTGTGCATGTGTTAATAATGTTTTTTTTTATCTAAAAGAGGGCTTAGCCCCTTTATTAGAGCAAACTTAACCAGAGTTTCCCATCAGGGTTACACCATGAATTAAATCATTAGCAATACAAGGGCGAGGGTTCGAAAAATTAGCAAAAAACACATTCAGCTCAAGAGAAGAATTGCCCAGGAGATCAATCAAATTATTCTCTCGAGTGATCCGACTAATTGAAACATTCTAGGGGTTCTCATTACTGAGACGATGACATTGATCAAGCAGATGATAATTAGCATCAGCCAAGGGCATCAAGTAAGATAACAATTTCCAGTTTCAACATGGATATTTGTATAGTCAAGAGAGTTAGCAAGCTTCATCCCATGAAGAACCGCTCACAATTCAGCCGTCCGAGCACCACAAACACCACAGGTAAAAACGTAGGTATGAGAGAACATACCCGAAGAATCACGGAAAATGCCTCCACCACCAGCTAACCTTGGATTCCCCTTAGACACTACATCAATATTAAGTTTAATAACCCCAGCCGGCGGAGGTTGTCAAAACGAAACGACACGTTCATGATGAACGCCATGGCCACCATCCAACAACTTACGCCCAGCTACAACATATTTATAATTTCTCACCAATTGTTGGATTGTCGGGAGAACTTGATTAAGTGTGCCCATGCCGTCAAAAACAAGTCTGATCCAATCTTTTCGAATTTGCCAAACCATATTTGCAAAAGTTGAGCAATTATCCCCTGTAATGCTGATGCTTTTAAGAACCCACACACAGATATTCAATTCAGAGAAGAATTCAGCATTCACAACTGAAAGTTACCTTGATTCCACAAAGAAACAACCTCGCTACAATCTCGTAGAAGATGGAGGCCAGTTTCCGGAAGCAAACAACGGGGACAATCTGTCGAGGAGGCAATGTGACGTTTGAATCTTGTCTCGTTACACAACATGGCGTCATGACAGACTAAAAACAAGAACTGACGAACACGCTGCTGAACATGGCACTTCTAGATTTTTGCCCAAACTTGTGATTGCGGAGCTGCACTCGGGGATCGAAGTAATTTCCGAGCATAAGTAGTTGAAAATTGTCCATTCGTGGAAGGACTCCAAAACAGGGAATCAACAGAGAGAGGTGAATCACGAAGTCTAACTGAGGATAACTCCATACAAATAGCTGGTGGGAGTTTCATTGTGATTGAAGGCCAGTCCCAATCAACACCAAGCTCTATTTCAGTTAAAGGGCTAATAGCAAAATCCAAAAGTGGACGATCCCTGAGCCAATTGTGCATCCAAAAGAGGGTATTCATACCATTTCCTATAGAAGCTTGAACCCCTTTTACAATTAAGGAGGTGCCCGCTGTGGACTAAGGTCTTGCTACACTTTTTAAAAATAAGTACGTTTTATTAAAAAAACATTGCTTATTTGCCTTGAAATATGTGAAAAGTAATTATATTTCACGCTTTCAAGATAAATAAGCAATGATTTTTAAAAAAAGTATTTATTCTTAAGAAGTGCAGCAACCAGATACTATTAGTTCTAACTAATTAAACAATCATGAAATCATCAAAGGGTTAGTTTAATAACAGCAATAAGGATAGGAATATAGTTGGATACAATTCTAGCTAACATAAAACAATCAGCTTTTACACTAGAATATAAATCAAATCGCTTATGCATAAGACTAGCACAACCAGATACTAGTATGATGCAGTTGATACTTCAACCTAGAGATGCTCAATCTGTAACACTCTAGATCTAGCAATAGATTAAATAACAACAAACCCTAGTTGATCAGGCTATAAACTGTTGAAATAAATTATAGAAATTCAAGCAAGAGATAAGATTAAATCCATGCAATAGATAAGGAATTAGAAATCTCACAACTTTAATCAAAACGATGCTTCAATTGTCTGACTAAGCAAAGATGCTTAGTTCTCCATAGAAAATATGAAAACTTGAATGAAAAGTATGAGAATTAGATAGATTGATAGATAGATGAGAGGTGCAACTCTCAAAACCTTAAATATATCAAACTAGGTCTCCAAAAGTATATCCAAAAATACATAAATCGGAATAATACTGATAGAAAATGAGCCAATCAGAATAAAACACGTGGCGAACAAGGGATCTCGCGCTGTCAGAGGCGGCGGGCGCCGCCAACAACTCGGTTTAGAATTCAGCTCACACTTCGGGGGATGTTTTGACTCCCTTCAAGATGGAATTTGGACTCGGAGTAAAAACATGAATTGTAGCTCTTTGAATTATCTTTACAATGATGCCAAACTCAACTTCATCAGATCACTATAGCTCCCGAACGAGCCATCACAAGACAGATGTGTCGAACTAGCAACTCCAACGGATGGCTCGAATTCAAGCGTTCCTTCCCCGGTTTCCATTCCTTTCACACTTGTTCACTTTAATACCTGTAAAATAACGTAAAACAAGTGCAAAAATCCAAAACTTCTACACACTAAAGAAACTAACTAAAACTACCTAAAAACAACGTAAACATGCATCCTAAACACTACCTATATGCAAGTTATCAATTGTAAATGTATAAAGTATATTTGAATATTTTTATTTCTTTTTTATTTTTAAAATGAAGATATTGAAAATATTCAATAAACCAATCTAGCTCTTCATGTGAGTCATCTAGTTTTAATTTTATACAAAACCTATCAATTTAATTAAATAACAACAATTTTTCAAAAAATGTTTTCCACAATCACTTTGATTAGGGTATGATGAGGTTCCAATTTGAACAATTTTTATATGCTTTTTGAATAAGAGTTCCGAAACATTTTAGATTGTATTAGCATGGATGTGTTGTGGACTCATCAAAATACCTGTTTTGAATTAGGTTACATCCTTATTAATTATGTTTTGATTTTAGTTATTTTGGGTACAAAAACTATTTTAATTTTGTTTTAACTATTCAAATAAAGACATTATTTTTTTAATAAACAAAATTTTCACTCGATGGGGCCATATACATACAACATATGTGCATTTAACCACCCATTTTGATAGAAAATGTTATTTTCTCCATTAAATAAAGTAAATTATATTTTGTTTCTTTTTTAATTTTATTTATAAAAAATAAAGAAAAACCACCCATGTTTTTTTTTTGGCGAATTCCTTGTCACGGGTGGGTTGCGAAGCGGCCGACGACAAGCCTTCTTCTTCAAAAGACGAAGAAGAGTCATAATCGGACTCCTCGAACAAGCGCATAACCGCTCCCGCTTCGTGGTTCTTCTTCGCTATTGGAGGGAGAAAAGAGATTGTTATGGATAAAATTAGGTTAGGGTTTGAGAGAACGAGCCAACGCTAAAATCGGCATGTCGAAACTTAAGTGTCAATTGTGGTTTTTTATATTTTTTGCAAATAAAATTAAAAAGAAGGGAAAAATTTTAATTTATTTTGATTTAACGGAAAATAACATTTTTTTTCAAAATGGGTGGTTAAATGTACATATTTACAAATAAAGTGTGGTTAAATGTAAAATAAAATATAAAGAGTGATTAATTACAATAAATGTAAAATAAAGGGTGGTTAAATGCAATTTTCCCTAATATAAACATGCCGGTCAAGTGATAAACCCTACTCATTAAACGGATAAGCCCTAGCAACCAGAGAGAGCTAGAGAATTAGTAGTCGGGAGAGAGTTCTTCACCGCCGGCATATCTTCTCTGTCTACAAAGGTTAGGTCTTCCTCTCGGTCGTGTTGTTTGTAATTCTTATAGATCAGTTTGAACTCGTCGTTCTCAATTGAATGAGGAATTCGTAGTTCTTATTTCTCAAGAAATATCCAAAATTTCACTTGTTTTGTGCTGCCGGCGCCTGGCCTGTGAACTCCCGGCCGCCCCCACCTGCCTCAGCCACTGTCTTTTGTATTATACGCTGAATTAGGACTATTGAAATTTTGACACCGTAGTGTTTCCAAAGCTAGAACTTCAATCATGGCTAAACGTGGAAGCAACCAGAAGAGTGGGAACAGAAATCCCAAGAAGATGAAGGCTAAACCGAATGTTGACTTAGAAGATATGGATGACGAAGTGGATCTCTGTAAGTAGTTGTTTCTGACTGTGCCTTCATTAGGGTCTTTGAGTTTCTCCTTTCTTATACGGTGGATGTCTTCATTTTGATAGCTTTAAATCTGAATCATGAATTTCTTGTGATTTGGCACTTGCAGTTCACAAACAAAAGGATAAAATACCACTAGACATGAATGACGATTCCGCAGAATCGGATGAAGATGATGAGCAGCCAGTGTTCGATTACAAGGTTTTTCTTTCACTATTTTGTCAATCTTGCAGGTTTACCATAATAGCCACTAGATTCACAGATGATGCCACTAGCTGAAATTAGATAATTTCTTTCCTTGATATTGAATTTTATTACTAGAAGTTCCATCTTTTCTGTTCTGCTTTGGTGGGCGTTTGAGGTAGTGTTTTAATCTAACAAAGTTCTGGTTTAGGGTGCTAGTGACGAGGATAGTGAGGAGGAGGAAGAAGATGAAAACGACGATGACGAAGATGAAGAGGCGTATGACAAAACACTTGCCAAACGTAAGTTAACAGTATAATCTTTTCTTGGCTTTGTGAATTATCTTTTTTCCTATTGCGTTTTCTATCTATATTTCTTTCTTCTTTGAGTTTAGATTTTTATTGTCACATAACGAAGGGCAACTGACAAAGTTTAATCTTGCTTTTTTTGGGGGGCCAAAATATCTCTTCTTCTGGCTACCCTCATGCATAGAGTTTTATCTATTAGAGGTGATTTCAAGCTCTGCTAGTAAAAAGTGAATATTTAGTGTCTGTGGAAATAATTCCCTTTTATCTATGATTGAAGAACATCTTATGTTTCTTGATGTAATAAATTGTCTAATACCAGCATCATCAGTACATACTGATCTTTGGATTGCTAATCATTGATTTTTCTTGTATCACCATCATGTGATATTATTCTCATTGAATGACACATTATTGTAGATTAAATCTGTTAGGCTGTAAGTTCCTTATAACAATGGCATTCCTCATCTATGATAAAGTATGCTCCAAGATGTTAGTCCTTTGGTGAAGTAAATATGTGTATGATAGAATCATCTTTTCTAATGAGTGCAAAGTTTCTTTATAGATGATTTTTTTTGGTCTGTAATGTGGTGATGTATGCTTGCTGTTAATTCTTTACGTGTAAATTTAGTTGAAAGGACCCAAAAGTATCTGAAGGCAAAGCATGGAAATCTTGAGGATGATCTTTTTGATGATGCTGAGGAGGATACAGAAGAACAAAAGAGTGTATGGGGGAGGAAGAAGTCTATTTATCACGATGCTGATAATATTGATTTTGAGGTAAAGTTCTTATATGAAGATGGTCTTGCAGTTTTTGTTCTTTTAGAAGGTAGCTAGTAGGATGCTGACAAGTTAAATTGGAAATGGGAAGAGTGGAAGCCTTGGGGGAGGGGGGTCTAGATTTTATTGAAATCAGTGGGAAGTTCATTGGAGTTTGGATGGAGTGGTTAGGTACTTCACCATATTCTTTTATTCTTCAAAAGTTAACCTCAATATGTTAATGGAATAAATATATACTGTCGTGTGTATTGCTACCAAAATATAGTGCTATTATCACGAGCATGCACATAAGCTAAGAAGCACAAGATAACAGTCTCTAGAAGGATTCAACGTAGTAGATGATGACTAATATTCAATGGCTGCTTTTGTTCTTGTTTGTACCAAGTGCTAGCTAGCCCTTACTGTTGTTTCAGAAACGATTCCTCTCATTCATTACTTATATTATCTCCTTAGGAATCATAAATTTTGATGTTCAAATTCTATAATGTTTATGTCAAAATCACGCAGTTGCAATCTAGTGATGAGGGCTCTGCTGAAGAAGAAGAGGCAGAGGTTATAAGGTTGAGAAAGGAAACTGCAAAGTCTATGACAATGGAGGACTTTGGCATTGAAGATGACGAAAAAGATGAAAGTGATGCCGAGCCTACTTTAGAGGTATCCATTAATGAGATCCTGCTCTGCATGATAGGCACTTATAATGATATTTCATACAAAAATAAGTTCTATTGTTTTAACTTAGAATTGTCTTTCTTGCAGGAAATTATGTCCTCCAAGAGAAATGAGACTGAAAACAATCTTGGTATGACATACGAGGAAGTTAAGAAGGATTTGAGTTCCTTGTCAAGGGATGAACAGATGGATGTTGTATCTAGGTTAAGTGCCTTGGATCTGCTTGAACTTCATTAATCTCTTTCTTTCTTTTTTGAGTTGGACCTATTGTGTTAACATTATAGATATTTAGAAATTCTTTTCCTGAGCCAGAGGCTCAGGAAGTTAATTTTGAGGAGGGATGCTATATAATTTAAAGTAAACCTAGCTGTTTATCAAGAGCAATCATTAATGAATTTGTATGCGGTTTTTCGCAATGTTGTATGACTGAGTAATTGTTTTTACTGCATTTTTCAAAATGTATAGTTGATTGTGTCGACATTGGTAGATAATTAGTAAAAGCATGTGTCACTTGTGTGTCTTCTTGTGCTCCTCAATCATGTATGCTTTTACCACTCTCTTAACACCCTATCCAACACCTGAAAATGTAATCAAACTAACACTGAACATCAATAATAAATTTTAGGATATGTTTACTTTAGTCTGTCTTGTCAGTTTGAATGAAATTACTTAAGGGTTGCTTGTTAAGAAGAATCTAATACCTGGTAGTCAGTAGTATAAATTGTAGATCAGGGTCCTGATAATTTCATTTTGCTTGATATTCTCATTGAAGCCTTTATGGCTGCTTACATTTAATTATGTCTGCTGCAAATTCTATTATGGATTTAGTGAAAGTGCTTGGCAGACAGATGCATAGCTTTGTGTATTTTCTTATATTGGCAAGTTCAGTGTGATAAGTGCTCGACCATCTATTATGAATTTTCTTCATTGATGGCTCGACCATCTAGTTATATGACCTGTATTTTCTAGGTATAAACCGCAAGCTGTATTGTGATGACAAAGGACTTGATAAGCTGACACGAATTTCATAACATGGTTTTCAGTTCTGCTCCGGAGCTGGTTGGCTTACTGTCCGAGCTTAATGATGCTCTTAATCAGCTTGACCAAATCAATCCAATTGTGAGCAAGGTATGCATTCTTTCTTGCAATTGATCTTTGGAATGGGAGTTTGATTTATTGTATGTTGAATTATTCTTGTATATGTTGAATTGTTTTGATGAGTTTCTTCATTAACCTTAGAAATAAAGGCACGAATAAAAGCTGGTGGAAATTTGAATTGCTGAACATTCATTATTTGGTAGTAGTTTATGTGGATTACAGAAATGACAATGCAGTACTTGCTTCTATTTCTAGTTGTCTCTAAGTAACATATATGTAAGTACAGATAGAGAAAATGTAGCTAAGTGAATGGTGATTGAAAAGTCACTATCGTATAGAATATATGAAACTGATAATTAAAAGATATAGGGCTGAAATTTACTTAGAAGATAAAGCATAAACTACATAGTAATGAACAGAAATATGTACAATATTGAATTCAAATTTGAACTGCAGCTGTCTTTAGACTAAGTGACAATTAAATTTAAACTCCAATTTACATGTGTATGTATATATAAACATATATCTACAATATTTCCTTGATGAAGTAATTGTTTATAAAGCTATCAAGAATATCATAAATATTTCAGTTCTTTATTATAAGTTTCAATGATTTAAATAAATTTTGATGTAGCACTGTCACATTTTGTGGGATGCAAAGTTTCATACCCTAATTTTGACATGGAATAGTTAATTAAGTATACCATGCTTCCCATTATTTGTCCATTTACTATAGGAAGTTGAAAGGATTGATGTAACACTTGCCTGATGAATGACATGTCAAAATTAGTTGGCAGAGCTATGTAATATGCGTTTCTGATTTTCAATTATCACTTCATCTGGTCATTATTGTGTCTTTCAGGTAAAGCTTCAGAAAGATACTACAAAGAAAGAGGAATTGCATTATTTGGAGGTGAAAAAGCTACTGCTTCTTGCATATTGTCAAGCCATTACCTTTTACCTTCTCCTTAAATCTGAAGGGCAGCCAGTCCGTGATCATCCAGTTATAGCTCGCCTTGTAGAAATCAAGAGCTTATTGGACAAGGTATAGTGTTATTTTTTTCGTCAATGTCTTGAAAGGATACCCAAAAAAAAAAAGTCCTCGTATGTTCTAATATAGCACACACATCTTCTCTGCTAAAGTGTGCAAAAGTTCTACTGTTCTAGTAAAAGAATTTTTCCCGAGTATTGAAGTTTTCCCGGAGATGCATTCCAAAAATTAAGAGAAAGCTTTAAATAACTTTCGGGAGCTAACATGATTGCACAGGCCTAAGCTTCTATTCCATCATACCTCTTTCAACTTTGTGCAGTGGCAAAATCTAATCTGTAGGAAAATGCAATAATGATTAATTAATAGTTGTATATCTTTCTTCTACCTTTTGTATTAACCTTATTTTCTTGAATTTGTTCTATTTTCTTCAGTTTTCTTGACATTTTGCTGTTGCCTTTTGTAGACCAAGGTGCTTGATGAAAATCTTCCTTCTCAACTTGAGGCGTTCTTGAGTGAGAATGAAGTTGATATGAAGTTTGCTGGAATGGATACCACAACCTCAAATGAACGATCTTCTGATCCTAATGATAACAAACAGCCAATTGCCGTGGAACCGAAAGCTAAAAAGGTGATTGTTGCTTACTATTTTCTACTTGCTGTTTTCAGTTTCCATCAATTGTACTTGGAGACATGACTTATTATTTTTGCTTATATGTAGTCAAAGACAGTGGAGACACTGAAAAAGGAACTTCAAAATGTCAAGGGACAAAATAAGCACAAGCGCAATGTAAAATACTCTCTCTCCTGCTTTTCTGATTTTACTCTTTTAGAGCACTTCATTACAACTTCAGCCATTAGGGTGGGCATAACATGTGGAATCATATGGCAGGAGGAGGCAATTAGTGCACAGAGTTTGAAGATGCTAAGCGTGAGAGCTGCTCTTGAAGAAAAGTTAAAACAGAAGGGCATCTTTACTACCCTCGACCCAAATAGCCAGAGGACACAGAAACACAAATTACAACTGCACAATAGGTGTGATAGTTTACCATTATACATTCAAATGCAAAGCCTTATTTTTATAATCTGATGTTAATATTGAATATGACTTCAACCAGTCAACTTGAAACATTTGACGATTTTGGAGATGATGCGGTGGATGTGGAGGGAAATAATGCGTCTTTGCTGACAAATAAGATCTCTCAGCTTGTTAATACCAAGGTTAACACAAACAAGGTAGGAGACACACCTTTATTTATTTATCTTTTATTCTCTACATGTTTCTATGTCATTTATTTAGTTTGAAGTTGTATTGATACATCTAAATATGAACTTCATCTGTATAATTTCATATTTTTACCCATGCAGGCAAAATGTAATGCAATTTGCTTTCTGTGCAGGTATCGGGTGATGAAGATTTGCCATTGAGAGAGGATCTTGGAGAAAGGAGGAGGAAGCACGAACTTCGGGTCCTTTCTAAAGCTGGAGTCAATCCTAGCGATGAAGACGGTGATGATGTTGAAGACAATGGTGAAAGTGGAGACGAGTCAGAAGATGAATTAATCAATCTACAAGAGGCAAAACTTGCCGCTAAGAATTCCATGTATTACCACTCTTCAACTCAACTCATATATCTTTTCCTTAGTATGAAAGACTTCTTACCCTCATTTTTTTGTTTGCAGAACCCCATCTATCCCATCTGAACCCGAAACTGTAGATGGAAAACGTCTCATTACTCAACAGATGGAGAAGAACAGGGGTCTCACTCCTCACCGCAAGAAGCTGACCAAGAATCCTAGGAAGAAGTACAAGGTAAGCGAGCCTATGTTTCTTAGTTTCCGAAATGATCCGTTTCGTTCTCATGTATATGACTGATTCAGAAATCCAATTCTAACCCATCTTGTGAACTCATTTACAGTTGAAGCACGAGAAAGCGAAGAAGCGGCATGCGGGCCAGGTTAGGCAAGTCAGGAAGCCTGAAGGGCCATATGGTGGAGAAATGTCTGGTATTAATGCTGGAGTCAGTCGTAGTATTAGGTTCAAGGGTTAAAAAGAGGATGGTTTGTGACTTCCAAATGCCTCTTTTGGCCTATGGTGGATCTGAATCACCAAGCAAAGTTTTGGTTGTAACGATTGTAAGGTTTTATGATCTGATGATATGATACAGACAATGGTATGCCGATTTTGACAATGGAGAGAACGTGTATTAATATATTTAAGATCAAATTTATACAATTTTTTGCAACATTTTATGCGAATGCATTAATTGTGTCCATGTTATGTTCTGTTTGGTCAGTGGATTGACGAGGAGCTATTTTATAAAACCATTTGTCGACGAGGATTGGTGTTTATTTGCATAATTTAACCTTTAGTTATCATAAGTATCTATAAACAAATTTGCAACAAAAAAAACAAGGTCAATCTTTATTTTCAAATTTAATGCCTCGGCTTGTCAGACATTCGGTTGGTACAAATTTGACAGTTCCAGATTTCCAGTGTCACCGTGTAAACGGATGGAAAGAGAACTCCATTCATTTCTAAAGAAAATCAAACCAGTAAACAATATTCGAGGGATAAACCTCTTTATCTGGCCTAATCTGTTCCTAATGAACACAACTACACAAGCAGAGAATGTTTCTGATGTTGAAGGACTTGTCATCAAGCCCTAAAAAGACAACCTCAATCAGCCAGCAGATCCCTTAAGAGGTCTTTCATTGCGGTCAATCAAGTCAAGTATAAACTGTCCAAAACTGCATATCCAGCTGCAACTCCACCTTCGTTAGAGGATGCAACTTTGGTACGCATCAAGTATCCAGACTGCTGGTTCACAATAACCCTCTCTTTGTTTCTACACAATGCAACAGTTAAATAGATATCCACTTGCTGAGGAGACTAAAAGATGATTGGAAAATCAATATAGAAATGAACAATTGACAGTTTAGGTTTGCTTAGTTGATTTAAATTTTCATTCTTTGTTTTCAAAACTAAAAACATATTTTTAGTTGCCAGTTTCGAGAAAGAAGGTGACTCTTGGAATATTTCTCTTTGTTTCTACACAATGCAACAGTTAAATAGATATCCACTTGCTGAGGAGACTAAAAGATGATTGGAAAATCAATATAGAAATGAACAATTGACAGTTTAGGTTTGCTTAGTTGATTTAAATTTTCATTCTTTTTTTTCAAAACTAAAAACATATTTTTAGTTGCCACTTTCGAGAAAGAAGGTGACTCTTGGAATATAACATGTTTCAAAACCAAAAACTGAAAACTCAAAGCCAAACCAAACAAGCCCTGAGCTATACAAGCTTTTATCAAGTAGGGAAAATGAGTAGTCTGATCACACAAGAAGTTCATGTACCTCAAGTATGTACCGTATACCCCAAGTTCTGATACAACATGGTCTTTATGACAAGTGCCATCCCGTACTAGAAGCGCAGGGGAAATTGTTGGGAAAATCCTTTGCATAAGAATGTAAGCAGCATCTTCATCGGACTCTTCTTTTTGGATTCTTAACAAGGCTTTCTTTACGTCGTCACCATATATATTGTTCCCTACATTGATACATGTTCTATCATTGATTTTACAATTGAAGTACGTTGAAAAGAAACATGATAATCCCAACCAAGAAAAAAGAAGCATGAAAACATTTGAGCTGAGCCTGTAAGCTATAAGAATACCTCCTCCTTCCCTCTGGGGTTTCATCACATATAATTCAGGCTTTTCTATTGCGTCTGATACGACACTAGAGTCATCCAAACTCCATAGTCCCGCAAAACATTTTCGTATCAAGGAAACATCATGTTGATTATCAAGAAACCTGCTCCAAAAATGCCACACAAACTTGGTTAAAAGACTGAGCATGTAGACTTTTTCAGGATATGTATCATATATAAATATTTAAAATAACTAAAGCTTCCCACTAACCATTGATCATCAGGAATGGCATTTTAATTATTAAAAAGTCTACAAGCCCAAGGAATAATTAAATTTCAGTGGTAAGTTTGTATAGGAGTTTAAAAGGTGAATCAACTAATATTCTTTCTGAAAGGATCTTCTCAAATTATGTGTAAATAGGTACCTTTCAAGTATGTTAGGTTTAGCAAGTTCTTGCTGAATCTTCTTGGATCCTGCAAGATGATATGATATTGATGGACACTTAATTGCAGAAGACTGCTCCATCAGCAGTCTCGCATTCCATTCCTATAAAAGGAAATGAAACTAATAAAGAAAATTCCGATATTCAGATAATCATTTGCAAGTAATTTTTTTTTTTTGAAAGAAATCATTTGCAAGTAAGTTGTTGATAGAAGTTATGTTGATATTCTTAAAATAATATGTTGAAATAATATGTTGATATTATTTGATGAAAAACATCAACAACTTCCTTTCAACAAAATAATATGTTGATATATTAATGATTCCTTATTGGAGATAACAAATGCAAGTAAGGAAAAGTGAGTGAGCACTAACTGCCTCTGAAGGATAATCGGAGGGTGTATAGCCAGCTCTAAAATAAACCAGAGCAACTTCCTTTCCACTTCTGGATATTTGAATATTTTCATGTGCAGCATACATGTCAGTTCAAGGGAAATGGTGGATGCTACAGAAATAAACAGAAGAAATGAAAAAGCGAATGAGCATGATATTACATAGAAAATGTTCCATCCGCCAATAGCTCTCCTTCAGCATTAATTTGTGTCAATGTCTTCCTGATGCTTGAAACACCATGTGTAATGTTTAATTAAGGAAATAACAGGTTGAGCTATTTAGAATTGTAGATTCCTGTTATAATTTAGCCAAATCCACAAAATCTTAAGATTCAGAAGCTCTAACCATAGAGCTTGAGAAGAGTCACGATGATGAAAATTACATCTTAAGTACAGCTCGAGGAATTATTTTATAAGCATAGGCCAAAAGGACCCCTGCTGAAAATTTTCGGTTCTGGATACTTGCAGACAAACAATTTTTTTTAGAAAGAACTTTGAATAATGCATTATAATCATGAATGAAAAGGAAAATAAAAAGGATATTTTTCCTTCAAGACAAAAGAGAGCCAATGCTGGTCATACATGTTGCGCTCCTCATGTTGAACAACAATCACTACAACAGCCCTGTACAGAAATGACAGGAATAGATGACATCTTATAGAGCAAGAGTGAAAGCAACATTGTAAAGAACAGATCTTATGCCAAAATTCATATAACTAAAAAAATAAAAATCAAACCTTGGATTATTATATTCAGACCAGGCTTTAGCTAATGCATCTGCGAATTGAACGACAGCACTGTTTTCAGGGATCCTTTTAAAATCCAGGCCAAGATGATTTCCATGGTGTTTTAGCAAGTTCCTATAGAAAAACCGGTTTTCAGTAAGTGCAAAAATTAGTTGCAGGAGAAAAAGCTGCACTGTAACTTTTCAATGTATCATATACAATTGTCACTGGTGCAATATAATATAGCTTATAATCTAGGCACTCGTCTGGCGAAGTATAAAAAGCAGGTATGTGAAGGCCCTCACATTGCACCTAAATTTACAAGGGAGTGGGAGGGGGAAAAGTGATTAACCTGTGGAGATCTGTGACCAGACAACTGAGGCCTGGAAATGACGAAGAGATCATGTTGAACTCTATTTGGAGTAGTGATTCAGTTTGCGCATCAAGCATATAATCTGAGCGGTGCAGACCAAAGCGTATGTCCTATTCATTAATTTCAATAGAATTAGTATCTCACTTGTGACTTATCAGTAAATAACACCATACAACATCTTTATCACATTGTAATTTAAATATAGATTGTGAAAAGATGAAAGAAAATTGGAGGCTTTTCGAGAGCCATACAGAAACCAAAGTTATATTCATACTCCACAGATCAAACTACGATGAAAGTTATACAAATATAAACAAATGCATCTACACTTGAAGAACGGTGATGAAAAATAAAATCAAAGACCCACCGACCTCTTTCTTATTCATCTCCATCATCTTGGAATGGATATCTAACAATCTTGACGTGAAACTGTCCACTTTCCTGGTTCTGCAGTGTAAACAAAAGGAAAAGACATGATGAACCTCTTCATTCACAATCTGCTCAACCAATTAATGATTTAATGACAAGTATTTGCATAGGAGAAAAAGTATAAGAATATGATAATATTAACAGGATAAAGTACCACTTATGCCACACGAATTGTAAAACTAGTTGTGTGCATAAAATGAGAGAAAATGAACATTAAGTTGAGATAATGAATAACAGTTGACACTCAATGCCAATCTAAAATATTTTCAGGATTCTCAGTCCATGTAACACAGGAAAAGCAGAAGTTCATCCTTTAGAGACCCAAACCACAGACTTTTAAAAGCTAATCCAAGCTACACACGTGAAGCGGTGAAGCATTTACAGATAACTGATGACTGCCTCAATATTAGAAGATGACAAGCAATTGCAATCCAACTAAATGACCTTGGGAAAAGTGAAAGCACCACAGCAAAGACACAGCTCATGAAGACCATGGCCTAGTTAGGGATTAAGCTGAGTGAATTACTCTAGTTGGATAAGAGTTAGATGCTCGTTTTCATCATCCAAAAATGCAGCAGTAGGAATGCCTTGGTGTTGTAAACATCCTATACAGGCTCACACTAAAGTCACAAGCTGAACTTAAGCTCCTTATTGTCTACTGTTGTGATGCTAAGTCAACTTAATTTTCACCTCAAGGAACAGATGGCAAATAGCAATCTCCTTAATTTTCTTCAACCATTCAAAGCAAACCAGTCAAAAGACCACTGACAGACAGATTTGACTCTCACCACACATTACTCCGCCTATCAACATCATTCCATCAAAACTTCAACTTAGCCGTAGTCCACATCATGACAAAAACGTAAATAGAGTATACTAAAAACTAATTACAAGGGAGGGAAAGCAACAGTACCTGGAAAGAGACTCTTGAAGAAACTGATGATCCAAGCTCACACGATCCATTAGTTCATTGAATAATGGGGCTAATTCACACGCTTGCTTCCAGTGAGCTTCTGGAAAGGACATTGGAAGCAATGAAATTGGGGCATGAACCAATCCCACTCCAGGAACAGTTCCAGATCTCTGAAAAAAAAATTCCCAATACAACAATATGAGCTGCTAAAGTCAAATTCCGAAAAGTCTGAATCAAAATTGAAACATCCAAGGACTCACCTGAACCGCCCTATCGCCAACTACAAGCCCATGCAAAGAACACCAAACTAACGCCTCGTAGTTTAATTCCTGAACAAGCTCCGGGTCAAATTCGTGAGGATTAAACCCTTGATTTCGTTCGATTTCATTCTGGATGTCGACGGTTTCGCTTTGTGTGCAGTTCAATGGAGAAACTGAACCCGAATTGAGGGGAATTTGGGTCATGGCGAGCTTGTGGAAACGGGATTGGAAGGAGAATTGTATTGATGTGGGATCGAATGGCTTTGAATTGAATGTTGGAGAAGGGATTGCAATGGAAGGAGAACAAGTGGAGGCTCGATTGGATGAAAGAGTTGCAGAGCCGCCACAAATCCAAGGGGCCATTTTTAAGCTTGTTTGCTAGTTCTTTGAATTAAGACCGTCAAAGGTGCTGAAAGAATAAACAAACCTCAGTTGCTTTAGGCCCACTGTGGCAGCGTCAGCGGTGACGTCATAAATTCAACCTCTTATTAAAATTAGAGAAAATAACTACATAATCATCAAGCTCTCTATCTCTTATTTTGTAGTATTGAGTTCCTTTTAACAATCAAGTTCACCAAAAAGAAGAATCTTTTTAGCAAAAGAGTGATCCATATGAATGATACAAATGATGGAATAATGCTTTTTAAGTTTTAACAATATATAATCCTGGAATCTTTCATAGCAAAAGCTTCTTTCCGTCTCAGCATTAAGAAATGAATGAATTGATGTGATTTGCTCACACTTTCGCTGTATTTATATATTCAGTTCAAGTTCCTGAAAACTAAGACAAAAGATCATCATAAATCAATGTTACAAAATATCATTCACATGTCATTTTAGCCTGATTTACAAAGTTTTTTTTTATATGTATACAGACAGCCCTTCTGTTATTCCTTCCTGCTTCCTGTGCAAAATCACTCTCACTCAAACTTGGACAAGCTTGGCAAAAACGTCCTTGTAAAAACTAACTTATTTTAAATATCAAGTGCAAAACTTCACTTTCCAAGGAGCAATTAAAATGCCTTTTGCCCTTTTGTCTTCAGATTCCTTGTAACTCTCACTGATTATGATGATCATCACCCTGTTCTTGATTATGATTCGGAGATTCAGTTGGAGATCCCGGCTCATAAGGAACGAAACCTCTACCGCCAAAAACGGGTCTCATGAATGTGTTATCAAATTTCCTCCACAAGTAATGTGCAGTCCAGGTAGGATGCCTTATTAAGTCTAGCACCCTCCACATTCCTGTATTAGGCCTCCTCCTGTTTTCGCTTTCATTTTCGTTGTGGTCTTCTTCCTCATTCTGTTCTCCATTTTCTATGAAAGAAATCCTTAGATACTCAAGGCTGGGATTGTCTGTTGCATCTGAAATAGCTGGCTTGTTGTGCCCCAATAATGCTCCAATCAACGGCTTTGTTACCGAACCGAACACCTTTTTTTCATGAGAAAACATGAAGTTTTAGTGTATTTATTTGTTGTGAAGGATCATTCTGAAATGTAGCATTATAGAACAAAAGAGCATACCAAGGTACTGAACAGAACCACAAGGATTGTGCTTGTTATCATCAATGCATGGTCTTTTGAGCTTGATGAATCAGAGTAAAACTGCAGTAATTGACTGAAAATTGTTGGTAATCAATCATCCAAGAAAACAATTGAGTTATGAGTCTGCTTGGATTACACTTGATAACGTATTATCTTACATTACAATGCGTTATCTTGTAATAAATGCAAGATAGCGCATTATCAATTGCAATCCGAATGACCCTGAAATTATTTCTTGATTTTTTTACTCCCAGAAATATATCATATTGTTGTGTACCTGATTGTAAGATAAGGCCACAGTAACTGCACCTCTCATCAGCCCCGCCCACCATATTATAAACTGCAAATTCACATATAGTGGAGAGCACTTTTCTTTTCTTTTCTCTATAATTATTCAGATAATGCCAAGAGTTACCTGCTTGCGAGGAGCGATTTTTTCAGATTCTCTTTTCTTTGTGCAGTTGACGATACTTACTATAGGGAAAATGAATGCTGCTCTTCCCATTAACACCAGAGCCAACATAATTGAGCTAACAGAAAGCGATTTTCCTACACTGAATTGGAGAGTTATAAATCATTTAGCCTGATTATTTAAAAATCAACTGTTTTTACTAGGGAAATCATAAAAGGAAGTTAAACTCGGTGAGCAGTAACAACAATATAAATTACCTTGCACTGCTTGCTTTCCATTGGTCAACATCCAAGGCATCCATACCAACATATAAGAAGATGAAAGTTTCTGCAATGAATGAGATTGTAGCAAAGGCATGCCTGAAACCTAAAAGAATTAGTGGGTCCTTAATCATAGAGACAGCTTATAATGGCAAAACAGGAAATTCCAATAAAAAAACTCACTTTGTTGTAATTCTTGAGCTCTCAGTGATGTTATGCCATGTGTAATGTGACATGATGATTCCACAAAAGAAGACAGTCAAAATTCCACTGAGAGACAAGCTGCAAGGAAACATAAACCGATTCATTTTTTCATAAAAGAAGTGGCAAAATAAAGGGATAATACATTAACACATGTTTGAAATAGTTGTGTACTGAGTGTCATTTATATACCTCAGCAATCATATATGATAAATAAGCCATAAGCATCATGATTGCAATTTCACGATCTGTCGAGTGTCTGCCAGAAAATATGATGAAAAAGTGTCAGTATGGATCTAAACTGTCCACACAACACCTTCATTCAGCTTTTAAACAAACTACTTATTATGTGTGAGATAGAAAATTAAATCTCAGCAAAATTAGAGGCAAAGAGCATGTAAAAGCAAGAAACTCAAGGTCCACAACTTCGAATTGGAATCCTATAAAGTTGACAACAGGTTAACATCCAACTTTATGTTGAAGGGAAAAATAATTTTTAATTTTGTTTGATTATGACCTTTGATCATATATAAAAAGCTGTCTTTTCTGGAGATTTCTAATACCTTTAGTTCATCAAGATTCTAGATTATTTGGAAAGGAGTTCTTGCCACATCTATTAGGGTAAGAAACACCAGTATATTCAAGCATGACGATAACAATTGAAGAACAGAAGAGGAACAACGCAGACTTGGAAAATAAGACTTCTGAACATCCGAATATTTAAGAATTTATGATCTTAGCTGGTAGATAATCTATCAAGAATAAACTCTTGATTGTGCAGCACAGTAAAAACACTAATAATACTGAAATCACAGTGCAGCACAGGACCTTCCAATATAAAGTTTCTTTATGATGTAGGCACTTAAGAGACCAACCTGAAAAGTTTCAACAAGACCACAACTAACAAGTTAGACTGGAAGCTGAATTTCCAAGGTAGAAAAATCAATAAAAAGCATAACATAATAACTTAGAACCTACACATTATATCATTCATATTTTCAATGAAGTAATAACTATCTGTGCATTATATTCTATAGCTCATCCCTATTTTCAACAAAGCAGTAGGCAAAATCAGTGTAAGCTGACTTGAAAAAGTTCAATAATGGAAAGACGAACTTAATCACAAAAAGATGACCTCTTTTAGACCTTTACATTGTAATCGACATGTCAACTAATGTACTTACCGTAGACATATTGAGGCATTTAAGAAAAATCCAAATACTATATTTGAGTTAACTGAGATGTGCTATACAAAAAAAGTACAGGATGTTTACCACAATACCAAGAATAGTGCTGGTAAAGAAGAGGTAAAGGAATTTCAAGATCAAGCTCAAAGCTGTCATGGCATTAACATTGCTGAAATCAATTGATTGGACTGCATTGAAGAGTACAATGGAGGTGGCATCATTAACAACACCCTCCCCAAATACAACACTGTAAAGGAATGGTGTTTCATCTTGACTGAGAACCTACAATTAGCAAAGAAATATTATATGAACACAGAATATGACTTTTAAGTTCACTGTTTTAAGCCTGGAAGATTAAAATGTGTACCTGCAAGGTACAGACGGAATCCGTGGCTGATAATATAGCACCAACAGCTGTGGATTTACAATCCTCAATTAGTCTGTACAAAGATTATAAATAGAAGACTATTTTTTCTTTTAATATTGATTGTGAATTACCCAAATAGTCTTCCACTCCTAGAGATGTCACACCAACCCTTTTGAACAGCAGAAAAGCACCTGAAAGTTTCCATGAGAACATACTAGAATTAAAAATTGGATTTAACAATTTTTTATATAAATTGGTTAAAATGATGCAATCCATGTATTTCCTTAGATAAGCTTTATTTTTTAATGGATTTCATAATTAATTAAAAATTATGAACTATAACATAAAGGTTTATATTTCTCTAGAAAATCCCACAATCTGAAAAAGTAAGAAGTAAAAGAATGCAATCTTACCCGTTGATACAAGACAGAAAGATATTAACGTCCCAAGCACTCCAAACAACAAAATTGTTGAGAAGTTCTTGAAGAATTGCTTTTTCTTAACCTGAAAGCTGAAAAGGATCGCAAATTATGATGCTTCATTTCATGGTTAAAATTTGCATCAGAGCATTGACAATCACAAAAAAAGGGGAGAGATTTACCCCGCATTAAAAATGATAGGAGGAAGTAGATATATAAAGAAGAGCTCTTCACTGAAAACCAGTATCTCGGAGCTGTGGCCTTTACTCACCAGCAGCACAATTCCTCCAGAAACCAAACCCTAATTGGATAACAAAACTCAATCAAAATCCCCGTTATTTGAATCCAACGGTTGGAATTGCAAATTCATCATAAAACCGTTGAAAAAGAAATCTCAAAACGCAGATTGAGCAAAAATTGCTCACCAGAAGCAGAGCGATGATGGATTCGTTGGCCCATCGATTCTCTTCGAGCAAGTGGCCGAGGACGATGCACAAGCAAAGGACGGTGAAGAACACCGTGATGGCGATGACGGTCGAGGTGTTGAACGACGAGCTCTCAAGCTTAGACGGGAGAAGATCGAAGAGCGTCGAATTCGACATCTCTTCTTCAACAATCCAAGCTCTGAGCTACGAGTCTCTCAATTCGAAAGGGACGAAATCTTCCGATAAAATAAAAAAATCTCCAAAAGAGAAAGAGAGATTGATCGAGGCAAAGTTTTATCACATTTCAACTCGGTCTCTGTCTCTCTATTGATGGTAGGACTAGGACCTAGGAGTGATCCTCTGCGACGCGCTAGCGGAAGTAAAAGATGGGAGTATAAATAATGTGGTGACGTGTCAACGCTAGGTCATGCGCATGAAATGACTATGTTACCCTCAGGAGGACACATGGCGTTGTCTGGTTGGTTTAGTACGGATGAGAAGAATCGTCTAGTTTTCTCGCTTCCTTGGCGCCTTTATTTAAAAAACTGTTTGTTCAAGGAGAAAAAATATATATTTTTAAAGTAATAAACATGAGGAGACACGTGTGAGACGAATATTGTCCCACTTGTGGAAACGGACGGTGGAGATGAGTGGACCGTGGAGACGTCGCCGTGATGAACATGATCAGCGGCGATTTCGCTGTTGCCTTCACCGCTCTTCTGAACTATTATTGTAATCTTTTTTTTGATCCAATCATGATAGGATTTTTAATTAGTATATGACGAGAATAATTTGTCAAAACTAACCACGTTACGTTCGTGCAAACAACTTTATAGGAGGGGGTCGCGGCAAAATATCGGATGATGGGCTTCGTTCCAATCCATGATTTGGAGTTTAATTTCATTGTTAGTATATCTTTTTATGGATACACAATGCGCGATTTTTTTAAGTAGGCATAAAAGTTATATTAACGGGTTTATTGTAACTCCTTTCCTAGTTATGTTAGTGTAACGATGATTAATATACGTCATATCATATATCATTTGTAAGTTTGTAACAATACTATATACAATTGTTGTCTTCATATGTATAGTCTCGTTATCACATTAAATGATATATGCTGATGATGTGGTATATCACGGGATATGTTAGTAAAACTGAATTTCGTGACCGATTCACTTTTTCTTTGTATTAGTGACCATACTTTCGTTTTTGGTTCATGTGAAATACAGGTTACTGAACATATATATCTTTTTAAAATTGTAATCACACAATAATGATTTATTCATTTACACACAAATATTCTTGTGTTCGTGGATTATATTTCTGCCAGAATTTGTGACAAACAATGATATGATTGTGGAACACGAATAAAATATTTAAAGTATACCGAGATACCTAGACTTCTGGAAGGTCTCCACCAAAAAAGAAAAACCATCGGCGAGGTCCAATGTAACATTGCCAGGCCGGAAAGTACCAAAAAACAATTGAATTTATTCAATAGTAGCAATATTAGGTTTGATATGAATATCATTATCACCTAAAATTAGATTTTTTAGGTAATAAACCTAAAATTAGATTAATTATACATATCTTCCTCACTAGCACTTTCTATGGTTTATTTGCATATTGAACATTTAGATTACGACGTTATCAACGTTATACCTCAAGTTTAAGCTATCTAAAGCTGTCAAGCTTTAGTTTAGATTACGACCATGAAAGTGATGTTCATATTATCCAGACTTTTTTTTTGAAAAGTATAAATTTGTAAAATAGGTACATATATATTATATAACCTCCGATTTTGGTTAGTTGCTAACCAATATTTATATATAAAGGTGGAACCTAACCTGTGGCCCCTGCCCCTAGCAAGAATGAATCAAAACTCACATTTTGTGCTTTCAATCACCTGAGTGAGCTATGGCCGGTGGCAATGTCTTATCATATGTGTAGAAATTCGTTAATAAAAATGTTTATCGTTATAGTTAACAAGTTAGAAATTAAATTAAATTATTTTCGCAGAAAATGTATCACTTTTATATTTCAACGATTACACTTTTTCCTAAAAAATCCGAAACATATTTTTATTATTAGAGAAACTTACGTGACCCAATATAAAACACACAGTGGGCCTCCATCAAGAGAGAAGTTCAAAAGATACCAGCCCAGAACAGAAACAGCCCGTCAATTGTCTGTTCAATAGTTTTCATTCCTCATTTGCCGTAACCAGATTTACCAGAAATCAAATATCAGAAACAGAAACGCAAATTGCAAGTCCAATCAATTAAACCATTTCAACACATATGCCAGGAGAAAAAGCATTGCAGTGAACTCACCCAAGCCATGAATGAGAGAGCCAAGAGAAAGGTAACAACAGCTTATGAATGAAACTTGTCTTGTCATCTGCCAGTTTGTAGACTTGGCTAGACTTTTCTCTGGTTTCCAGATCCTCTTTCAGAATCTCATTCTCCTTCTTAAGCTGTAAGAATATGCCAATTACAATCACATAAAAGAACGCATTGCTTGCTCTATATGCATCGCCGGTAGATAATCTTATTAATTATTATTATCCTTCCTTTAGTTCAAATTTAGTTCTAGGTTCTGAAAGACAGTTACCTCTCTCACTGTAAAGCTAAGCTCTTCCACAGCTTGCTGAAGTGATGAAACTGTTCTTGATGTGATATCTTCATAGTCCAACTCCAGTTCTTCAATTGAATTTGGATAGAAGATGATCCCTTCAAGAATGAATAGCTCTTCTAGTAATTCAACTGCTTCAACATCCATTATCTCCCTTAACTGCAGCAAAAAGTTGTATTCTCAAGGCACTAAAAGAAGGATTATTATGAAAACACAGAATGAGTTACTCCGAGTCTCAGTGACATAAGAAACTGACCTTGTTTATAATTCTCACACAGCATTCATCTTTATTTTGAAGAGGGATTGATTGCCTGTTGTTCTGATCTTCAGTTTGTTTTATGCACTGCGATGCTTTAATATGTTTTGCCCTGAATGGACAGACAATTAACAGTTACAAGTAATCTCAAAAAAAATGTTTTTTTTATCTAGTGCCTGATGATGATGATGATGATGATGATGAAATGAAAAAGGGTGATTTTGTTTATATGAGAACATTGAGAAATAACCTTGCACCAAAACGAAGTGTTGATATGGTCTCTGATGCATTTGCAGGGCTTGGTGAACAACAACAAAGCAATGCAGTGCGAGAGTTTCCTCCCTGAATCCATATGCATTATAAAATTCAATGAAAGATACATACACATTATAAAATTCAGGATTGAGGATGAACAACTAACCAGAGCATCCTGCAGTAGACGAGTGAGCTTGGAATCTCGATACGGGACATGGTTCACCTTTCCCTTGGGGCTAGAAGTCAAAGCATTTACTACATTGCCTAGGGTGGACAGTGATTTGTTAATCATTTTAGCTTCTTCGAGAACTCTTCCCTCAGCTCCAGTTTTCTCTACCTTCTCAGAGCCTGCTAGGTCCACAAGCACTATTTTTCCACTCTTGATTCTGCCAATGCATTATGATTTATAAGAATGTCCTCAAAAGGCCAATTTAATTGTTTATATGGAGATAAGATTACCTTTTATCCATGGGCAACTCCTGCTGCACAGTGAAAATGTACATGCAATGACTTCTACTACTAGCCATGTTCATCTCTATTCAATTAAAATATTGAAATAAAAGAACATGTATATGATAGTTAGTTATTAGTACTCAGTTCATCAGCTCAACTTTATTATGCTCAACAGTCAGGGAGACAAGAAGGTTACGAGTCTCTTCAACTGCTCTGTTAGCAATCCCACGCTGCATTTTTTTCATGGCTAAATATATTAACAGATGAACTTTTTACTATTTGACATATATGTTGAAGTATATCTGTTCACTTACTGATATGCTTTCCAGAGCTCCTGCAGCATCCAGTAGAGGTATCTGAAATGTGTTAAAAGGCGACCATCAAATAAGGAAAGTGCAGATGGAAGAAAAACTTGCTAAAATCAGACAAAGAAAAAAGATAATAGACAGCATATTATAGATACTAGATACACTGCTTTGCACTTTAATACTTCATTTAAGCTTCAGAATTATGTTGCTTGACAGACACTTGCCTCAGTAACTCCATTCAACAAAATTCCTTGTGTTTTACTCTCCTTGATCTGCAAGTTGTCCTTTGACAAATCAAAAAGGTCCCTGTTGAGAAAGAAAGAAATCCATGTCAATTTTAGCAGAAAGAATAACAATATCAACCAATATTCTCCTACTAATACTAACCTTATTTTTTCCATATAAATTTCAACCTGTTAACACGAAAATCAATTAGCCACAAATACAGTGCTTCCACACGTGATTGAAAGTACGTCAAAATATGATTCCATACCATTGATAGTTTGATTGAGCATGCATTGACTCCAGAAGAAGACTTGATGCTTGCTAGAAGCCACTCTACAACTCTTGTAAGCAGCCCTTTATCTTCATTGCAGTGAAGGACACCAGGTCCCTGGTACAAAATGCTTGCGTTTAAATGTTGAATTTTGAACCAGATTCACTCTTTACTATAAAGCAAGAAACTCAGCCATAGAATCATTCACCTCCATACTGTATGTCTTTCCTGCTCCTGTCTGCAAGAAATCGATAGATGGAAACAGTTTAATTATCATGATGAAACATTATCATTCTCGACAATTAAAGGAAACAGTATGAGATACATCAATATTTCTATATAGCACTCTACGGCTTGTACTCATTCCATCACCCAAGCATCAATGTATAAGTTTGCTTGAACTTGAACATAACATTTAATTCAATTGGATGAATATCAATGAGTGTGAACTTGAACTGGATTATTGAGCATATTTCATCAGCATAAAGATATCAGTTTATTGTATCATCATCTTTAAAATCTAGGCATCAAGACTGTAAACGTTCAGAATGTTGCCAGCATTAAGATGAAGATGCATGGAAACTACAGATATTACAGCATCTTGGAAAAGTTTACGGAAGGCATAAAAACAGTACATATAATAAAACTCAGTGGATACATAATACAGGATGGTACAGTACAAGTGAAGCATAACATTCAGAAATCAATGTTGCTTATTTATATTACCTGACCATATGTAATTATAGTCCCATTTATTCCATTAATTGCATCTGCCATCATGAATAAAATTCCAACGGAGTATAAATTAGCACAGCTAAGAGTAACTTGTCCTTGACTTGAAGTTAATTTACCTATCTTGTACATAAAAATATTAGAATAATCCTAGAAATTCAACATTTACAGTTGATTATCAGCATGAATCTAAGGACTTACTGCTAAAATTCGATAGTTATTCTCTGCAGAATTTGCCGAAGAACTCAAAAGTTTCAGTGGATGAATAAGAATAAAATTAGAACTTGTGTAATCAATTTTAGTCACCGTTAAGTATAGGCAGAGCTAGGAACTCAAAGACATCAGCTTGTTTAGATCCCTCGTAGAATACTCTATCGAAGCTGAAAGTGAAATCCCCATCCTTCTCATCCTGAGATACAACAAATTCAAACACATCCATACAAAGAGTTAATCATCTACTACCGGACGCTGATACTTGCGTTCGTCAGAGTGAAGAAAATCTAGCACGGGGAGAGAAAGAAGAGAATTCAAAGACGATAACCTTCAACATGAAATTCTCATCATCTATTTTCTGAACGCAAACGATAGTACCGTGATCTTTCTTCTCGCGCGAACTCAGAGGTCGGAATCGAGCACAAACCGTGAATCTTGACATCTCTCGGCACCTAAACCCTAAAATTAGCGAAAAATTATGCAATCAACTCCTTGTCAGTGATTCTAAACAACAAGAGCAATGCATCATGATTTTTTCAGCGATCTATAGCCATCAAATGGAGGAATTTCTCAGCAACGATCAGTAGTTCAATTTAGGTCTAAAATCTTCGAACATTACATAATCTACAAAATTGAGCGACTTCTAAGTAAAATTAATCGGAAGATGGAGGATGTTAAGGAGATGAACCAGACTGCTCGAACTGACTTGATCAGATGCGTGGAAGGTTTTTTGGAGAGGAAGGCTGAGAGAGAAGGATCGAAGCGGAAAGACAGAGATCGGATAGTTCGGGCGGGAAGGTGGATATATATAGTGAACACCGACATTAATTTATTTTTCAGTCGACATTTCTAAGTGGGATTTCAAAATAGTTTAATTAAAATTATTTCAGTCGCTGAAGAAATGCAAAAAATCGTACAAGAATTCCGCATTCACAATGTAAGAACAAAATTTCATTTATCTTGTTTTTATATAATAAAAAAGACAAATAATGAATGATTTGCTCATTTGCAACTTGCAAGTATTCTCTAAACCAAATTAACCAATTACAAAAAACAAAACCGGTTCTTACAAAAATCATTGGATCTTCAACACCTTAGCAGCAAATAGCATCAACCTAACCACACTACTAGGTGCAAACTTCCTTGCAAACAAAAAACAAGCCTTCCCTCCTTCCCCATTATACTTGCAAGTTTGATTGTTCCTCAACCTCTCAAGGAACTCAACAGTCACCCGGAGCCTCTCAAACCGACCCGGGTGGGGCCCACCCTTCGACCAGTCAACGAAAGTCAACGTCCGATTCGAGTTCCCCTTCCAAAACTCAATGCTAACAAAAGTGGGCAAATAATGCTCATCTCCGTAGCAGGACCCCTTGCAATACTTCCTAAACACGCTAAAGTACTTCTGGTCTAACACGACTTCAAGTGCTAGGGCTCGGTCTATTTGGAACCATTGTGAGCCTTTTCTCCACTGTGAGAGCCTGACAACTGGCTCCATCCGGTGGTTGTAACGAGCACGACCAACTGCACCCGGTTGATCGAAGGCTTCAACGAAGGTCTCTTTGGAGTTGATGAGCTAGGTACGAGTATACGGTGGAAAAGTTGAAGAGCGGAATGCAAGATTCCGACAGGAGGACGAATCTTTGGTTTGATGAGTCGAGAAGGGCGCTTGCTAGTAGACGACGCTCGGCTTCAACCATGTTGAAATTGCCCCATTGTACCTTCTAGTGGAAAGGGGAAAACCATGGGCCTAGTTAATATCAAAAACTTCACAATATATGTATTTATATGAGTAACACAAACATTGTACCTTCTACTTAGAAACAATATAAAACCAAAATTTAGTAACTCCCCGAACCAAAAATTGAAATGAAATAAGTCTATCTAGTTTAATCAGAGACCAAATTTTATGCATGAGATGAGACCCATCTCGAGGGACCTTGGTCTATATATTCACAATGCTCAAAGTTAGGGTTTTTGATAAAACTAGCTACTAATATTAATATCAACCGTGAATAGAATAACAAACCCTAGAAAACCCTTGAATTCTCATACAAGGTCACTTTATCAAACCCTAGAAAACCCTTGAATTCTCATATAAAGGTCAAAATTTATCAAACCCTAGAAAACCCTAGAATTCTCATACAAAGGTAAACTGTTATAAAAACAAATTACCTTGCTTGGTATCCTTCGGCCATGGAAGACAGAATCCTTAGGAAAAGTGGCATTATATGATGGTAACGAGTGCACATAGATAGAGTACAAGCCTTGAGACCCTTTAAAGAACCTTTCCCACAATGGAACCAAATGCATTGGCCCTTTTACCAAAAACATGAATGCTACCTTAGGAGCCATTTCCAATTGACCATTCCGAATACTACTCGAGATCGCGGCCGCCTTCATCATCAACTCTTTATCATCCATTCCATGGATGAAATCTTCTCGTTTCGGCTTCTTGATTTGAGTTAAGGGTTCATCATCAAGCACAACATTTTCTTGAGTATTAGTACTAATTGGAATTGGATCCTTGATTTGATCTTCATTTTTTGCATCATGTGTGATTGGTGAAACCTTAAGGGTGAGGCTCAAGAGGCCTTCAATAAAAGAGCAGTAGACGACGCCGATGGCAATGACAAAGCTGAAGACTAGCAAGCTTATGACGAAATAATGGAGGTTGATTTTGGATGCTAGATCGAGATTTCTCTTGGTTTTGGTGGTTCTTCATTATCGTTCAAGAGACGAGATGGTAAAAATCTTGGATGATTTAGGTTTCTTCTTAGGTGATTGATACAAAGAAGAAACCTCTGAAACACCCAGATCTTTTTTACCAACTCGTATCAAGATTGAACCAAGAGGTTTCCCAATTGAGATTAAATGCACCTAATTGAGAACTGAAACTAATGGGTTTTGCAATTTAAACGTATTAATGAAAGATTGAAATAGCACATATAGGGTGTATACAGGATACGGACAGCGCATTTTTTTTGTAAATACGGTATGTAATAGTTTGAAATGTAAAAAAAAATATAAGTCTTGTAATTAGACAATTTATTATCGATTTTTTATAATGATCGAAGGGCACACAATAAGAATCCTCAAATAAAAAGATTTGATTATATTTGATTGCTTAAGAGTTCTTAATATTTTTGAGAGTTTTTTTCTTGTCTAAATCAAGTACGTTTTTTTTTTGGTCGAAAATCAAGTACGTTTATTAGGTGTTCTTATGACACATTATAAGAAAATCGATTTACTATAGGTATATCTAGTCTATGGTCAAAAGTTGAAATGCAGTTATTTAATCAATTTAGGAACATTTTTTTAACAAAAATGTATGTAGGTTGGTATGACATAGAATTTGGAAGAACTAAAAATGAGAAAAATATTTTGAACGTATCCATTAGAAGTTCTTAGAATTTATAGTATTATTTTTGGTAGAAAATATTTTAGTGTTTTTGTAACATACGGAGTATTAGTTTTTTTTTTTGTCGGAATACGGACTATTAGTTGAACATCCCTTTTTAGTCAAAGCTTAGACTAGTTACAGAAAATTAAAGTGAGAAGTTGGAACTTGGAAGTTTTATCGCCAAGCTGATTCCAAAAGGAAGTCAATGCTTAACAGCCTACGTTTTAAAATACTACAGTACATCTGTTTTATGATTCTAAACTCTCTTTTTCTAAAACATTATTCCGTATTATTTTAAATTTTTTGTCACCTACTTATATTTTTCCAATTCATATAGATGTTCAACCTTTATGTTACAAATGTCGACTCAAATGATGATAGTGTCAACGAGGCATCGGTCGACTTGAGGAGTCCGGTCCTTGAATAATATAGGAGAATTCCTTTTTGAGTTGCAAAAAGACCTTAATTTCCATTGATTTGGTCGACGCAAACTACTATGCGGAGTGTGTAGGTGACGTTGGATTAAGAATCTCGATGCAAATGACAGACGGAAAATGTGGCTGATCATCACCTCCGCCAAGAATACCCCAAAGCCAAGGCTATCATGGTTAATTAAGGGGAGGAAGCATTTGCATTCGGAGAAGATGCTAACGATACCATGTTATGTGGTTCGCATGGACAAGTGTAAGGTTGACTTCATGGGGATTGCATCCTCTCCACGCTTGAGCTACATGCCTCTTGTATCGATTTCAATTACAATCCACACAAAAACTAAAATTGATCTTACTATAGTTTGCTTAACAAAAAATAATTTAAAAAAAATATACTTTTCACATTTCTTAAAGCAAACTATAATTCATATATTTTTTCGCTAATGGTACACTAAATAGAATAGGAATAGGGAGAGGATTACAGAAGGCTAACATGCCATATCAAAACCAAAATATATCTAAAAGAGGTAACCTAGATGAAACCCAAACTCCAACAAGGCCCTGATTTTGCACATCCACATGTTTCCACTCCATACTAGTCACAACACAAGCCATAAAACAAGGAGCACACCATTAAATGTGTCCTCATAAAAATGCAGTCCACAAATGGTGGTAAGGGGCATCATTTACAACAATATCTACCCATATCTACCCCAAACATCCCCAACCTAGGGAATCAACAAAGAAGGAAGAGTAGAGAACATCCCAGAGCCCGACATGGACCCCATTGTCACTCATATTGATGCAAAGCACTCTACAAAGAAAGAGAGAGGGGTTAATTCTCTAAACCAAAAAAATCTCAAAACCTCTTAAACATAGCAAAGGCAACCCAAGAAGAAGCAAGTATCTGAGACTAGGGGTCCCTTCGGCAACTATGTACTTATATGAGTTGATGTTGATGTAGTTCATGCTGATGGAGTTGATGTTGAAATTATGTACTGAAATTAGTAGTTGAAATGAGATTTTTATATTTAATATAAGCTACATGGTGTTTGGAAAAATAATAGTTTATGAGAGTTGAAAATGATGGGGAAAAGGTTGAATTAAATTTCAATTAGTTCAAATAAACTCATTTCAACTTCATAAGGTCCTCCCCCTTACCTTATTTTTTCCTAAAATTTCAACTACTATAAACGCATATCAACTATCACACCCGAACACCCATGTAGTTGTTTTTTTTTCATTTCAACTACATAAGCTCATTTCAACTCCCATTTCAACTATAACGAACGGACCCATAAACATCAACAACATCAGCATCAACTCATATAAGTACATCGTTACCGAACAGAGCCTAGATCTCAAGATGTCTCCTCATAGCCTGCCCTCTTCTGCTTGTAAGCTTCAGCTTAGTAGTGATTCTGAGTTTGCAATTCTCTATTGTTTTTGTTGCACACATCCGGATTTTTGTTGTTAAATATAGCTTCATTCCTCGTCCACCGAGTAAAGTAAATAATCCCCATACAGGCTGTTAATTAACTTGGCTAGATATATGTTATTTTTCCTTCTGTTGCAAGACAGAAACCATCCCCACCGATCCAAGATTGTATCGAACCTGACAATAACTCGAAGCCAATCACAGACTATATTCTCTACTGCTTTAGTGAATCCACACTGAAACCATAGGTGATCCTTAGCTTCCTCATGATGACCACACAAAATGCAATCTGATCTTGGGGTGAGTCCAATCCTGCATAGCCTTGCAGAAGTTGGTAGTCTACTCTAGGTTGCAAGCCAACAATGGAAGCTCCATTTTTTAGATTGGATCCCTGACCAAATAAGTGACCCCCACTCTTTTCTATTTGAATGAGGTTTGAAGTAGTCATTCACAAGAGCACATTTTAGTTTGCCATTTGCTTTGCATAAAGCATTCAAATGAGCATTGTTGTCTTCCATTTGCTTGATTGTTACTTTCATTCTTTGAAGAATTGTGTTCCTCAATATCAGA
This sequence comes from Fallopia convolvulus, assembly GCA_964016875.1. NCBI lineage: Eukaryota > Viridiplantae > Streptophyta > Magnoliopsida > Caryophyllales > Polygonaceae > Fallopia > Fallopia convolvulus. Next base: position 67,144,577 of record OZ024720.1, read on the forward strand.
ATCCCATTCCAAATCCAGAAATTAGTTGTAATTGACCAACCAGAAACCCTCTCTTCTTAGAAGATTTCTGTTAGCCCATTGTGTCCACAGATTCTCTCTTTTAGCCAATATGTCATAACCTAGTTTAAAGAGAGGAGTTTTATTCCAGAACAATAGTTCCTTGAAATTTAACCCTCCTTCCTCTAAAGGCATGCAAACCTTGCTCCAAGCTACTAGGCTTTTCCTGTTTTCCACACTTCCCGAGGAATGCTCTACAAATACTTTCAATCTTCCTTATCACCTTTTTTGGAAGAGGTGTTATTTGCATCCAGAAGGACAAAACACCTTCAATGACTGATTTAATGGTTTGAGCTCTTCCTGCATAGGATAGGAACCTGACATTCCTTTTTTGGATTATACTTGTGATTTTATTGATGAGTGGCATATATTCCCCGATCTTCAATCTTCTCGTATGCAAAGGAAGACCTAAGTATCTCACAAGGAAAGCTTCCAGATCAACACCCAAGATGTTGCTCATCTCATTCTGTTTTGCACCAGACAAACCTCCAAAAAACACTTTACACTTTGCAGCATTGGCATTCGGTCCATATTCCTTACCAAAGTCCAACAAGGTATTTTTGATTAGCTGCAGAGTTACCTTGTTTGGTTTGCAAAAAATAAGAATGTCATCAACAAAGGCAATGCTTGTCAGACCTATTTGTTTGCATTTACGATGAATGCTAAAGCCACTCTTCTTGCTCAGAATCTTCATTTTTCTTGAAAATATCTCCATTACAATAAGAAAGAGGAAGGGAGATAGAGGATCTCCTTGCCTTAATCCTCTTTCTCCTGGGAAGTAGCCTTTAGCTTCACCATGGATAATGATTGAATACCACGACAGGGTTACACATTGCATGATCCATACAAGGTCTACTTGGATCATGCATCTAGGTGAAGAATATATTTATTTTTTTAGAGCTTCTTTTAAACAAATGTTTTTTAAGAAAAATCCTATTAGGCATAGGTTAGAAAAATAGTATTAATAATGATGCGGTAATCCTTTTTACATCAGTACAAGATATGATCAAGAGTTATAGCTAGAATTTACTAAGATTAGAATTCTTATTGTTAGAAAATTCGTACATATACGATACTAAGAGATCAATCAAATCCTATAATATTGTAATCAAGATAAGGAAAGTATCCTAAATTAATAAGGGTTTGGCTAATGTGTGCCCATGGGTACACAATAACAATACTAGTTTGGAAATTATTTATAAACTATCCCCTAAATTAGAATTAATGAACCTTTTTAAAAAAATCAAAATTAACAAACAATATTCAAATTTACCAAGATTAGAATTCTTATTATGAGTCCATGTGCTCATGTTAGAAAATCCGAATTAACAATATTATGATCAAATCAAAAGAATATGTTGTTTTTTTGGTTGAAAATCAAACGAATATTGCTAATTGAAATAAAAAAATATTATTTTCTAAATTAACAATATTATGATCAAAAGAATATATTTATTAATTAAGGAAATCTCTAAAGAAAAAAAAAATAATTGATTTGGGCCGGAAATTAGGGTTCGAGGTGAACTTGAATCATCCTATTTCTCTGTTTTCTTGTTCTAATCTCTGCTAATTAATCATTTGAATGATTGCTAATATCCAAAAAAGCATAAACGAATCTCCATCTTTTTTTCCTCAGTCTAGATCTTCAACTTGAAATGATGATACTCGTAGAAAATCGAAAAGAGAACTTGGAAGTTACTACCGAATCTGATTCCAAAAATGGAATCAATTTTTAGCAGCCCAAGTTTTGAAATTATAGTCAGTCTTGACCTCTAATCACTTTTTTTAAATTCCATTTGCTAGAACACTAGAACCTAATAATAATGTCACATTAGGCTGTTAGGGGTAGTTTGTTTCTATACAAGAGGTATAGGGAATCGGTTTCGGTATGACTTATCTTGCATGCTTTTGATATTTGGTATGAAAAAGTTTAGAAATCACCCATTCGAGGTAGATATGGTTCATACCACGAAATTTTCATTCCTTTCACATCTCAGCTTCTACTAGAGTATGAACCAAAATTTCATGAAGCCATGTCTTCTCTTCCTTCACCATCTATGGCCTGTGGGTAATGGATGGCCGTCGCTCTCCACTTCTGGTGATTTTCGTCCTCCTATAATCGTTATCCTCATCCTTTTCCATGGATGTTGCCTTTCTCTTCAATGGCTTTCTGATTATAGGATTGAGATAGAGGATATGGGTGCGTGGTTGAAGTGGTTTGTGGCATAAATGGTTCAGTTAGTTGCTATGTTCGCATCCAACTTTGTGTAATTTTTTATGTCTATCACATTGAATTAAACACATATGGATGTATTGATTGTTGATTTACTTGTTAAACTTGCTAATCAAGACCGGTCAAAAAGACAAATTTGGCCTTTCATGTACACTCCCCATAGGTTGAATACACAATCCACAATACTAAAAATACGCCTTTGGGAATTTGGCCTTAGATTTCCTAGGGTAAAAAAACATAAGCACCATCTATTTTTTAATTGCTTTAGCCTGATTTTAAGAAGTGAGAATTAATTAATATTGTTATATAAATATGTTATTCATAAAAAATGTAATTATAAAAATTATATTATTCCAATGGTCTCATTGCGACATACCATTTAAGCGTAGATAATTGTGTGTTTTATTTTGTACTTAAATAAACTAAATTATTAATAGTCTCATTAAAAACCATACTTGAAAATAAATTTCAATTTCGAAAAAAAAGAGTACGTGAAATGCAAGAACATAATATTCTGGAAGATTTGCATCATTTTCGTCGTAACCATCATTCCTCCTTGATCGACCACTTTGATTCGGCTCACGGCCAGGTTCACAATAATTATAATAATATTTTTTTGAAATATAGTTATTCACAATTATTATAATAATATTTTTTTGAAATATAGTAGCTAATAATAATTATTATAATAATATCTTTTTGAAATAAAATATAATAATATTATTCAAACTAGCCATTTGTAGCCGTTATATTGGAATATGTTACATCGAAAAATACATAGTGAAAAAGTAAAACTAGTTGTTTGTAGCCGTTATTTTGGAATACGTTACATCGAAAAATATATACTGAAAAAGTAAAACTAGCTGTTTGTAGCCGTTATTTTGGAATATGTTACATCAAAAAATACATAGTGAAAGATAAAAACTAGCCGTTAGAATTAAATATTTTTAATTTTAGCCTATAAATTTTGGCCTACGGTGGTGGGAGTACCATTTTTTGTTAGTAGGTTAAAAAGAAATCAATTGAGGAATATGCTCATTTTGACAGGCTAAAAAATTATGACTTTTAGCCTAGGTCTAATGAACTACCATGGGAGATGTTCTAAAGACCTAAGGTATACCAAACCCTAAATTATGGAATCACTAAACCCAATTCGATCTCAAATTATATTCATTCCATACACATTCCTCATTCCTAACCCATTTCCTATTCGCCTGGTGTAGAAACAAACAGAGCCTTAGTATATTTTGTATCCTTTTTCCATTTATATTTTCCTTCTTCCTTTCTTACTATCAAAATTTAACAGACAAATAAGATTTTATCAAAAAAAAAAAATAGACAAATAAGATCAACTGTGTCAGATAATCTTTGCAAAGTTGCTTTTTATTTTTTGACAGCAGACAGGCAGAGCTGATGAATGATGAAACTTGAAAGAGAGAGTTGAGGTTAAAAAAGTGGAATCAAACAATTTCAGCATTTTAACCACATGACAACAAGTAGATAAAAAGAACAATGTAGTAGTCTGGCTCTGGCTAGCTAGCTACCTGAAAGCTTTTGTCAAAACATATCTCTAGAGCCAGTTTCTCTGTAGTACTAACCTGCAAAAAAACATGTCATTTTTTCTTCCTATTTTTGTTGCTGTGTAGGAAGAATCACCATTTTAACTATTTTTGCCAATATTTTTCACTTAATGCTAGCAATTATTGAAGTTTCTTACATGATTGTTGTTCTTATTGAAAAGTGTTCATATAGATGTAGATCAAACTAGCATAAAATTAATAGTGAAAGACAACAACACTGTTTTCTTACCTTTTAATTGTGCATCTTTTTCAAAAAATTATATAGCTTAAATTTGGCAACCAGGGAAAAAGGAAATGAAAGCAAGGAAAAAAAAAAGTATTTTGCAAATTACAATATGCTTTCCAATCAAACAGTTTTTCTGTCTTTATTATGTTTTCCCTGGAGAATGTGATACCCTTGAAATTAAAGTAATTACTTGTATTATATCAACTTGATCCTCAATTCCTCATACATAATTAGAGCAAATGGATTTTGCACTACTGGTCTTTGTTTTGCACTATAATTTTGCTTGTATGTTTGCTACACTATACTATTTTCAGTATTTTGATCATTGAATTAGATTGACTACATTTCTCCACTATTCTATGGCCTATATGAAACTTGTACTAGAATGTAACAATTGGTCAGAAATTTCTATTAAAAAAATCAATTGGTTAGAATTAAATTACATGCTCTTTCTATTTATTTTTATTTTTGAAGAAAATAATTTGATATACCAGACAAGTCTGATAGTTCGAATTACATATATTTTCTAATTTTGAGTAGTAATTCAACATTCCTAATTTGATGCACCTTAAGGCAATTTAAAACAGTTGAACATCAGCATTCATCAACAATTAGCTAATAACAGCAAATTACATAACATTCGATTAACATAACTCAATAGTGATTGCAAAAACTGGTCACAAACTGATCTGACATTATCAATTCAAGCTAGCTAGCCTCTTCCTGAATCCTACCTATCAACTGATGCACTACAGCTGCAACTTCATCCATAGAATTCAGCTTGCTCTCCTCTTCTACCTGCATAATTAAACTGACCCAAATTCAAACTTTCTACACTAAAACACAAATCTAGCTTTCTTTATTGCTTTTGCAGAACAAACAACAACATACCTTGACACTGATAGAGTAAAGTGCAAATTGATCCACTGTGCTGACATTCAAGTGGAGTATTGTAAGCCTTAAACTCTGCAGCCCAGACACCAGTTTCAAAAGTTGCTTTGGATGCTTCCTTGACCTGATCTTGAGATTAGCATGGCTTTCCACCATCGTCACCTCCACGTCAGCAACGCTACTCGCTTCGTTAGGATGAGTCATCATTGAGTACTGAGGAAAGGTAAAGAACTCCTTAAAGGGTAATGTTTGTTTCTTTTGGGCACTTAGACAATGTAGATTCTGCTCTAGCTCCTTCACATAGTTTATTGCTCCTCCCACTATTGATGCTTGATCATTCTGTTCAAACAAAAGAGTTAGCCCCTGTTTGGATCGCCAATTTAATGCATTATTTGGTGCGATCCAAACATATTATTAATCAAAAAAATAAGGACTAGTGTAAGAAAAAGGAAGAAAAAGAGAGATACCCTTTGGACATATGAATCTGGCATCAATGATTTGAGCATAGAAAGATACTCATTCATTTGTTTACGGCGTTTTCTCTCAACCGCAATGTGTGTCATCCTCTGGCTCTCAATCTCCTCCTTGTTCTTGCTGATCCTTAGACGACGTCGTTTGGGCCTAGTTGATGACATGGCGGAAGTACATTGGTCGAGAGAATGTGGTGGTGGAATTGAGGAATTATCATTAGAAGAGTCTTCTTGAGTTGTGACCCAAGAAGGCACCATTAGAAGAGGTGAAAGCTCCCGTGGATCTTGATGATGTTGTTGGCTTTCGACGTATCCTAGGCAGCGATTATTATTGTTGTTGGTATTGTTATTCTCTTCTAGTACTTGGGATTGATCTTGCCAGATCCAGTTTTCTTGCAAGCTGAAGAGATCTTTGTTGCCATCATAGTGACCAAAGAGGCCTTTTTGATACACCACTGCTTCAAGTGCCATTCTCTCTAATTTGGTAGAATATAGCAAACAACAAAGTGAAATGAAAATGGGAAATTATAAGTAGATGTAAGATGTAAAGAAGAAGCCTGGCTTTTTGGTGATGGTTGGACAATTTTGGAGGTTTATATAGGGCAATATGCGTCTACACAGCCTAATGCACGTGAAATAGCATTGGAAAATAGCTAGTGCCCAGAAGGTAAAAACAATCATAATTATTTTTCATTGGAGAATAATGTTCATTAAAAGATATATAGTACTAAAAGTGCTAGTGTAATATTCAAAAGGCATTTTGATGGTCTTAAAAGAAAGAATAATGCAACTTTTATTGGCTATGACACCTTGGTCCTCCAACTCTCCAAGTGAAGGCCTTAGTCTTGTGGTATAAGTGGTGGGTTTTCAATTAATTCTAAAACATTCTAAAAATAACATAAATTCATTTATTTTGTTCTAGTTTAAATAATTTTTTTTACTAGAATTGCATTGAAAATATATATTTAATTATTTTTTTGGTCAAAATATACATTTAATTATTAAAGTCTAAGATAATAAATTTCCATACCCCTATTTTAAGCTAATCTTAAAAAGTGTGAAAAGTGGAAAAGCCCAACTATTGCGAATCGGAGGAAGTAGTCATTAAGAGTATTAATAACACTTGAGAGAATTTTTTTGGGAGATTCGTGTTGTTATCGAAGATGTTAGACAATTCTTAGCATTTTTTTAGCACTATTGTATTTTTCTTGTTTTTAGACAATTTTTTTTTTGGGAGATTCTTAGCATGTTAGACAATTTTTTTACAGGTGCTTTGCAGTATTTGACTTTCACCAGACCCGATATCTTATATGCAATTCAACAGATTCAAGAATGTCATTTTGCTATTTTGAACGTATCATCACATATGTTCATGAGACTTCTAGCCTCGGCATCACCATCTCTCCCTTTGATTCACTAGCTTTGGTCGTCTATACTAATGTTGATTGGGCTGGGTGCCCAGACACCCAGTGCTCTACATCATGCAATTGTGTATTCCTTAATGACACTTGTGTCATGGTCAACTAAGCGTCAATGTGTCGTCTCACGCTCTAATGACGAAGATGAGTATTGTGGCATTGCCAATGTCGTCGCCGAATATACCTTCCTCCAGATAACATTTCGGCATCCTACCTTGCCAACAATCCATTTCAACATCAGCGTACAAAGCATATTGAACTGGATATTGTGTTTGTCCGTGAGAAGGTCGCGTTAGGACATAAACAAATACTTCATGTGCCGTCTGCTTATCAATACTAAAGACATTTTCACAAAAAGGAATTCATATCTATTATTACAATGTAGTATCAAGGCAACGTAGTACATCAGTACTCTTGGTGAATGATTAGTTTAGTGCTATTATCCATCTTATTTAATTAAAAGCATGCACTTTTTAATGAGCGACTAATTATATAATCAACTGTTAAGATGTTGAAATTAACACACATTTTAGAAAACAGGCTTCCTTAAATTGTGTTGTTAGTGTGTGTTAATCTGTGTCAAGAGTTTGATAGATTTATCATTTGTCAAGCATTGGACATAAATAGGGCCCGAGTGACTTGTGCAGCTGCATGCACAATACAGATATGTCTCACAAGGCACCAAGTAATTACAGCCAAACTGAGTGTGACAGACAATGCTAAGTTAATCTGATATCATTTCAAGGATTATTACATGCATGAGATATAAATCTTAGGGTCAATAGACCCCAAGTATGTCATTTAGGACTTCTACTAATCTTAAATCTTAAATTGAAGCAAACGATCTAGATTACAAAATTACATTTAGGAGACATTTTAAAAATATATAGAGAGACTTTTGAAATCCTAATTCAGACTATGCGTTGTAGGCCAATGACAATAGTCTCGCTGTTTGCAAACAGCGAGACTATAGTCATGGGATGCTGCCCTTCAAATCCCTGCCAGGGGCTATGCCTTCGATGAGTCCATAGTGAATACTCAGACTAATAAAAAAAACATTGGCTTAGACAAATTTAACGATCTACATATAAATAGGGACGAATATGAACACGATGAAAAATATGTAAATTCACATAGGTTTAGCCCGTTTGAAAATAAATGAAAAACTTATAAGTATGATACTGATCACTCATTTCAATAGCTTGTGATGTTGTGTCATTTAGGCTAGTAGCATTGCAAAAAAAAAAATTGCACATTTTTTGCAATTTGCCTCCAACTTGGCCCTGAAAAAAATAGAGGTTATGTGTAGTTTGGAGTAGTCTACGAATGAGAAGGAAAAGTAAATCTAAGATAGAGTGAAAAAAATAAAAGTTATGAGTGCAATTTGCATGAAATTGCAACCTGTGTTTCGTTGGAAACTTGGAATATTAGAGCCCCATTTCTCCAATCTCCCCATGCATGCAATTGTAACATCAATAGTATTTTTTTAGCTCAAAACATATACACCCTTTTGAACCCGTGCAAATTAATCATATAGACACCCCACATTTTTTGTTTGAATTTATTGAGTACTTAAATTTAATAATTTGAATTTATTAAATAAATAGTCGCTTATATGACTATCAAAATGAACTCCTCCTACAACTCTATTTAAGGAGAGAAAAAAAAAATGGCTAAGATTTAGATTCAAAATGGTCTACATTTTTCAACCCAAAAAAAAATGGTATACATTTTGCTTGAACGTAATTGAAAGCCCAGGAAACGGAATGGGCCGGGTGCAAGGCCCATGATTGAACTTAAGCATTATTAAGTTATTATGGATAAAGTATTAACCATTAAGACGCGTTTGGTATTGATATCAAGTATATCGGATATCGGATATATTGGTATGAAATTTCATACTCCTTCCAATCTAAAATAAGTGTCGTTTTAGCTTTTGACACAAGTTTTAATAAAAGTATTAATTAAACTCAAAATCATAAACTTTTTCTCAATCTTATCACTCACCATCTTTTTGGACCAATGAATGAATAGTTTTAGTCAATAAACACACATTCCAATAAACATTCTCATAACTCACTCTTCATCAATTGCCTAGAAAACTCAAAACGACATATAAAATGGATAAAAAATAAAGTGTTAAAACGACATTTATTTTGAATCGGAAGGGAGTATCTAAATTCAGTGTTTGGTATATTATACATATCAATTATATCCAATATCTCTTGTCTTGTAAAATTCAATTTGGTATTGTATCAAATCCAAAATTTTGTAAAAAATTTTTTTTTTGAAGTTTAAGGATTGTGGGTTTGTAAATGCTAGAAGGTAGTGCATTAAATTCAGTGTTTAAGGATTGTACGTTGTGTTCGATTTATAATGTATATTGTAAGCTGTATAGTTGGCCATATAACTCATATACGTACATTAAGTTTAAGCTATGATTGTTGTACCCCTTAATTGTGAATAATCATAAATATATAAAGTTGGACTGGATGTACTTAATTTTTTTCCAGTCCAACTCTACAGGTTGTTTTACTGTATAAAATTTTTATTAAAAAATTCTCAATCGTTGAAAGATGATGAAGAAAAAGTCAGCTTCATGCAGCAGATTGTGATAATTTAAATTTGTTGAAATTATGAAGATGCAAAGTACGTAAGGGGCCAACCTTGTAGATTGATAACAATAAATAGGAGTGGACAATATACGTAATGAATCAGGTTCTTCTAGAAAGTGATTATTCATGGCCTCCATGGACTTTTGATATTCGATTCCCTATTCTTTTCTCGTATTTTCTAATTTGAGTTAGGGTGCGTTTAGGGTATAAATGACTTTAGGAAAGTTTATTATATAAATTACATGCGATGTACTCTATCATCTTAATTAATTAAACTAATTAATTGGGCTAGTTTATATATTAGATATACCCTTTTGATTTTTCGAGTCGGAATAAGGGTACGTACATTTCAACAACCCAGATCCAATTTATACCGGATTTCACCTGGGTAGATATTGTTGTTGTAAAATAATGTCATTCATATATTATACGAGCTAAATGGAAAGTCCAATCCATCTTAATTAAACAATAATTTTAAAATGGAGGAAGTATATAGGCTTTCAATACTTCGATTCCAAAAAAATCTCTACAACATTTAGTTTTATCAAAACACTCAATATCTGTAAAAGAAAAACAATTTTAAGTTTTTAACTACAGTTTCGATTTTAATTTCCCTAAACATATACTTATGGTACACGAATAAAACCTTGCACAAACAGCGACTATATGGTCGCTAAAATTCGCGACCATATGTTTAGGGATCATGAAATCCGCGACCATATGGTCGCTAAAATTCGCGATCACGTGATCGCTAAAATCAGCGACCAATTGGTCGCTAACGTCTGCCGCCAAAATAGGCGTCGCGACCATGTGATCGCTAACGCTTTTTATATATTTTTAGGGTTTGGCGACCATTTAGCGACCATCTCAACTGGTCGCTAAAATATGGTCGCTAAATCTACAGAATGGTGTTAGTGGTGATACATACATGTCTGTCAATCCTGTCTTTCACCAATGCTCTAAGCATGTTAAGATTGATTATTATTTTGTTCGAGAACATGTTGAAAACGGTTCCTTAATTGTCCGGCATATTTGAGCTCGTGATCAAATTGCGGATATTTTTACTAAAGTTGTTGGCACTGCCAGATTTCTACAACTCCGTTTCAAGCTGCATGTCAGAAATCCTCTACAAATTTGCAGGATTATTAGGATATTATTTCCATATAAAAGGATAGACTTTACTAGTTGTCCTTGTCGTGCCATGCACGACTATGACTCGATTTTTTTAGATATACTATAAAAAAGATATTAATAAACAAAAATATAATATAAAATTTAATGTAAGTAATTTATTGATCGTAAATTCGTAATATGTATAAAAATTATTTATTTAAATAAAATAAAAATAAATTAAATTTAGATTATTAAGTTTAAATAATGAGAATAATACATACAATGCTCATAAAATGGTATGGTAAATTTTTAAATAATGAGAATAATATATACAATGCTCATAAAATGTTATGGTAAATTTTCAAATTGTGAGTTGCAATAAAAGGAAGATATTTTGACCAAACTTCTCATAAGGAAGTATTTTGATTAAAAAAAGCATAGATTTATCAAAATATATAGATCTATAATTATCTATTTATATAAAATATTTTTTTTATAAGGAAAGCATTTTTTTATCATTATAGTTAAATAGGACATGTAAGTGACGAGGTGAAAATAATATGATGTGGCATATGACGTGTCAAAAATTATATGATATGGCTTAAGGAAAAGGCGACACATGGCAAAATCCAATGTGGCGCATTCTAGAAGCGGCATGTGGAAAAAGCTGATGTGGCACAACGTGGAGACTCCAAACCTTATTGCTTTTATATATATAGTAGATTCTTTTGGAATTATATTATCTTTAGATAAAATTTCACCATTATATATCTTATACATAGCTTGTATAGCCTAGTGTCTTAGACCCTAAAAACTAAAAGTATAAATTCTCCTCTCATAATCAATACAAATGGAGAAAATCTTTCACAAAAATATTATCTTATCTTATAGTATATCCTTAAATTATATGTTAAGAAGTTATTGATGAAAACAATTATCTAACTTAGGTAATAAGGTCATCAAATAAAACTAACTCTGTCAGTACATTAAAAACAATGCCATTACAATAAATTAAAGAGATTTGAACTATATCCGATCAGAAATGTCATTAATTACCAAATATCCTAAATAGTTAAGCTGGACCTTTATTTTATTTTATTTTTGTTCAAGAGATTTGCACTTTAATTTATTGCGCGCTCATACATTGTATTACTCGGGAGTATTTGCCTGGTAAGACGACAAGAAACCATACTAGTTTCAATACTATGAACAAAAACATATGATTAATTGATTATCATGTGCATTGAATACTTTATACAAAATAATTGAGTTATAGCTAGGGAACCAATAATTTATCTATAATTTTCAGCTGTAAATACAATTAGTGCATAGGAAACAATATCAAAGCGTTACATTATCTTATCTCAAATTGTCAGTAACCCCATAACTCGCGTAATAAACATTGCTACAAATCTGAATTTAGCAGTATAAAAAAGCCACCACTGATTAAATTAAAAAAAAAATTAGACTAAAAAGAGTCCACGTGGCACGCCAAGTATGACCAGCCAAAGAGCATTCAGCCTTTCAGCAACGAGCGATTACTACACAAGATTCGTATGAAAACAAAACGAACTTTCTTCATTGGTGGATGCATCCCTCCACACTTTTCAACACTGGGTCCCACTCTTCTTTCCTCTCACGACACCTCTAATTTAATTTCCCCCTATTTAATTTCACATATAAATACTCCACCGCCCTCAATCACTCCCCTTTCTCTTCAATCTCTAAAACCTCCCAAATCCACCATGAAATTCAATCAGATCGCCGCCGATCTCGCCACAATTCTCCGGCATGGCGTGTTCATATCCCTCCTCTTCATCCTCCTATCGCCGGCGGCCTGCCAATCGCCGCCGCCGCCGGGATCCGATCCGAATAGCTTCACCGGAAACTTCAGCCCATCCATGGGGGTGATTGTGATCGTCCTAATCGCGGCGCTCTTCTTCATGGGATTCTTCTCCATCTACATCCGCCACTGCTCCGAAGACTCCTCCTCCGTCTCCAACGCCCGCCGCCTCTCCGCCGCCCAGACCGGCCGATCCCGCCGCGGCGCCCCCCGCGGCCTCGACGCCTCCGTCATCGAGAGCTTCCCGACCTTCGACTACGCCGACGTCAAGTCGCTCAAGATCGGGAAAGGCGCGCTGGAGTGCGCCGTCTGCCTCAACGAGTTCGAGGACGACGAAACGCTGCGTTTGATCCCCAAATGCGACCACGTGTTCCATCCGGAGTGTATTGACGCTTGGCTTGCTGCGCACACCACCTGCCCCGTCTGTCGCGCCAATCTCGCTCCCCAGCCTGGCGAGTCCGTCCACGCGCCAGAGCTGGGCCAGATCAACGAGGCCCACCAGGAGGCCCACGAAGACGAAAGCCAGGAGGATCAAATTCAAATCGCAACGCTGAGCCAAAACGACGACGTTGTGATCGATGTGGTTGGCCCCACCACCGAACCGGTTCAGTCCGAATCGATGGAGCAACCGCTGAACTCCTCGATCCCGCCGAGGCTGAATCGCAACCGTACACGTCGCAATATCTCCGGACGGCCGAGATGGTTCGGGAAATTCTCGCGGTCGAACTCGACCGGACACGTGGCGGTCAAGCAATGGGAGAATATGGAGCGGTTCACTCTACGGCTACCGGAGGAGGTACGGAGGCAGATTATAAGCGGGAAGCTGAGCCGGACGACGAGCTGCGTCGTTTTGCCCAGGGAAGGCAGCTCGCGGCGAGGGAACCGGCCGGTTTGGACCGGAGAAGGGAGTAACCGGGGGAGGATGTTTAGTAGCGGCCGGTTCGACCGGACGGTTCGGTCGGACCGGTGGGTGTTCTCGCTAACGCCGCCGTTCTTTTCTAGAGCGCCTTCGATGAAGTCGCCGAGGATGGCGGCGGCTTCGACGGGTGGGTCTGTGCATTCAACGAAGGCGGGGGATAGTGTTCACGCGCCGAGCTCGGCGTCTGAGCCGAAATAGCCGCCGGTTTAATTGATTGTATATTTATTTGTTGTTTTTTTTTTTATCGTTTTGTACTCAAGTTTTCTAAATAGAAAATTTAGGAGAAAGGAATGGCGAATTTGCAATTGGAAATGGACCTAATGGTTGATGGTCCTTGAGGAGGGGGTCCACAATGTGTGTACAAATATCACATTATAATCACTATTAGTTAGTTAGTAATGTTGAATTTGGTTCATTTGTTTTGGATTGATTTGAACTACTCTTCTTAATTCTTATTTGTGGCTGGCATTCTAAATATAAGAAGTGTTACTTGCAAAGTTAGATTAGTGTTGTTAAGGGCGGTTCCCCGCTCTAATACTCCCCTTTTAATTTAAATTCTCGGGCTTGCCCTTTTTCGACAAAATAAAAAATGTGAGATCTACTTAAAACCCATTATTCAAATATATGAGTCAACTGATTCTTTTTTTTTTTTGATAGCCCAACAAAACTTAACTCAAATCCTTGTTCAGAATACAAAGAAAAGTGAAAGGAAAAGAAACAGAATTTGAAAACAAAACAGGATCCTTTGGCCTAGTTCCTGCCATCCAATGAGCTGTCTCATTAGCTTCTCTCCGAACAAAACTCCAGTTGCAGCTCTCAAAATCCCAGGCCTTAGCAATAATCTTGGCAATAAGGGTTTCGACGATGGTCCTTGGCAGTAAACCCTTCTAAATTTTTGTGATAACAGCAAGACAATCTGATTCAACAACAATGCCTTTGATTCCATGCTGCTCTACAAGTGTCATACCCCACAAGATCGATTCGGCTTCAGCAATTTCGACCTCTCCACCGTACTGAATCTGCTTTGCACCAACAAAAATACAATTCCCTTCAGCATCCCGACAAACGACACCCACACCACATTCAGCTATGGAGACCGAGGCATCACAGTTGATCTTTGCAATCCCATTATCTGGTTTTGCCCACGTTACTGCAGTGCTAGATTTCTTCTTTCCAACTCTATCACTTCTGTCATTAGAAATTTCCTCCCACAAACTTAGACATCGGAACTTCACTTCGTCTGGTGTTGTTTGCAAACCAGCAAATAGTCTTCTATTCCTGACGTTCCACAACTCCCAAACAGCCAGAGCCCACAAAGTAATCTCATCCTTACTTAGAGTGTTTAAATTTTTTTCAGCCCAATCAATAAACAACCTAGCATCATAACCTAGTGCTGCAATTGAGCTCCAGTTCTTCCATATTGTGCGCGCCAACTTGCACTTAAAGAGTGTATGCATCACCGTTTCATGCTTGCCACAGAACTCACACCTCGGATCTTCAATAGTCCTTCGAGCAACCAGATTACTCCTACAGGGGAGAATTTCACGTGCAGCTCGCCAAATAAAATTACACACACGAGGCATAACAGGAATCTTCCACAGCTTTTTCCAAAAGGCACGTTCACGAGTTTCATCAGATGTGTTGCCACTACTTCCCTGCAAGGCTTGTGAACTCATAATAGCATGATAAGCTGAGCGAACCGAAAACTCTCCACTCTTCTCATGATACCATGTCAACTGGTCTTCAACACTCGCATCAATCAGATAAATCTTAAGAATCAATTCCGCATCTAAAGGATTAATTAGTTGTCTCATAAGAGTTTCATTCCATGACCCTTGACTCCAGCAAATCAAATCAGCCACCTTCATGTTGTAATCCACAGCTTGTGGCATGGACGTAACACGGAAAGAAGTTGGTCTTGGAATCCATTACCCACCTGCCATAGGAGACCATTCTTCAAACATGTTCTAGCCTTCAAAATGCTTCTCCAAGTGAAAGATGGATTGTAACCACAATTTGCTGTCAAAAAAGAGTCATTTGGATAATAACGAGCTTTTAGGAGTCTTGCCAACAGAGAATCTGTATCTTGCATTAACCTCCATCCCTGCTTAGCAAGAAGTGCCAGATTAAAAGCATGAAGATCACGCAGTCCAAGCCCGCCTTTATCCTTTGGCACACTCAACCGTCGCCAGCTTAGCCAATGTAGTTTTTTCTTTGGACCCTCAGTTCCCCAGAAGAATTCAGCCATGAGCTGTTCAATCTCTTGACAAAATTCCTTTGGGAATAGAAAACAAGACATCGAATAAGTCGGAATTGCCTGAATAACAGACTTTAAAAGTACCTCCTTACCAGCCCTTGAAAGTGTGCGTTCCTTCCACCCCTTCAATTTTTTCCACACTCTCTCCTTGACATAAGAGAAAATAACCTTTTTTGATCGACCCACCATAGTCGGTAGTCCAAGGTATTTCTCATTTTATCCACCTCGCTTACATTAAGAATGCTTTGAACCTCCCCCTTTCTATTTGCATCCACATTTATGCTAAAAGATAGCTCAGATTTTGCTAGATTCACTTGTTGACCGGACGTTGCTCCATAGTCCTGGAGAATGTTAACAATTTCCCGTGCATGTTGACAAGAAGCTCTAGCAAACAAAATACTATCATTCGCAAAAAATAAATGCGAAACCGAGGGTGCACGCCTAGCAATCTTAACACCATGAAAATTCCCAGCTTGCTCACTACTTCTGATCATCCCTGCTAATCCTTCAGCACACATCAAAAACAAGTAGGGTGAAAGCGGATCCCCCTGACGAATTCCCCTTTTCGGCTTGAATTCATTTGAAGGAATACCATCCATGAGCACCGAAAAAGAGACACTTCGAACGCACCTCATCACAAGATCAATCCACCGACACTCAAATCCCATCCGCCTCATACAACTTTCAAGGAAATTCCATTCAACCCTATCATAGGCTTTCGCCATGTCCAATTTCAGCGCCATGTAACCCTGTCGACCCGTTCTCTTTGTCTTCATATAATGGAATATCTCAAAAGCAGCAAAAACATTATCCATAATTAATCTACCAGGAACAAAGGCACTTTGAGATAGCGAAATCACCTTATGCAACACTGTCTTCAACCTGTTAGCCAAGAATTTGGAAACAATCTTATAAAGTACGTTACATAGACTAATAGGTCTCAAATCTTGCATACGAAAAGGGTCTTTAATTTTTGGGATAAGAGTAAGAAAAGTGTGGTTTAAATGTGGAGGGAAATCCGCACCATTAAGAATATTCAAGCAAAACTGAATTACTTCAGCTCCAAGAATATTCCAATGATGTTGATAAAAAAAGTGCGGAAAGTCCATCCGGACTTGGAGATTTTGTAGGATGCATTGAGAAAAGGGCAGAACGTACCTCTTCCCCAGAAAAGGGGCATAAGAGCTCGGCGTTATCCTCATCCGAAACGATAGGCGGGATTCCTTGAGGAACCGTGTTAGAGTGTGCAATCAGATCCGACTTAAAAAGATCACGAAAATAGGACACCGCCACTTTCGTCTTACCGCCACTCCTCCTCCACATCATCCCTTCCCCCATCTACTAATTTTCGAATTTTATTTAGATTTCTTCTCCCATTTGCCTTTTGATGAAAAAAGGCTGAATTTCTGTCTCCCCATTTAAATTCATTAGCTTTCGCTCTCTGGAACCACAACATTTCTTCCTTATCCATTAACTCCTCAATTCTCTGCAACCTTTTCCTTTTAGCAACCAGTTCACCCGTAATTCCCCTCTTATTCATTTCCCTGAGCTGGTCCCTTACTTGTTTTAATCTTTCCAAAACATTTCCAAACTCAGTTTTATTCCAATCCCTCAAAGACTCCACACAAGCACTAATCTTTCCCATAAGATCCTCCCCATTCGACCTCAGCCTCAGATTAGTCCAGGCGTTGTGAACCACATGTTGACAAGCATCATTCGTAGTCCACATCACTTCAAAGCGAAATAACCGAGATCGATGTCTCTCTTCCCCCATCACCTCTTCGTACCTAAACAACTTCGCCATGATCGGAACGTGATCAGACCCTTCCCGATCCATGTGTCGGACATGAGCGCCCGGGAACATGTTTTGCCACCTTAAATTGGCAAACCCCATATCTATTCTTTCAACTATAAACTGATCTTCTTCTCTTCCATTGTCCCATGTAAACTTTTGACCCACATACTAAATTTCATTCAATTCACAACAATTGAGAGCATCTTTAAACTCCTTCATGCCCATAATATCAGGATAACGACCCCCTTTTTTATCATCAAAACTCAAAATCTGGTTAAAGTCACCAAAACACAACCATTCATCACGAAGATCTTCACCTAATCTTTTCAATAAGGACCATGACAAGCTCTTCTCATCACCTTTTGGTCAGCCATAAAAACCTGTAGCCCTCCAAGCCTTTCTCCCTCACCTAAGCACACAACAACATCAATGTGATGAGTTTTAAAGGACCTAATGGACACCTTCACACCATTGTCCCACATCAAACAAAGACCTCCCGATTTTCCAACACAATTTACCGCAAAACACCCTGTATATCCCACTTTCCTCCTCACTTCCTCCATTTTCTTTTCGTCACTTTTGGTCTCCATTAAAAAGAACAACTTTGGGGACTCCCTCCTCACCAAGTTGGTAAGGCGATTAACTGCGCGGGCCTTCCCCAATCCCCGACAGTTATAGCTTAAAATACTCATAATTCCCGGCAAGAGGGGTTCACCCCTCCCGCCGATGAAATGGATAGAACAATCTTTTTACAAGCACCATTCACATCTTCCATAGTCACATCTTCTGTTTCCCGCCCTCTCTTAACACCCGTCTCCAAACCCCCTCCTCCTCCCTCACTTTCCCGGGCCCGCCTTTTCCACCTTTTCAAACTCTTAGAAGACTTCCCATTTTCCCCTTTTGAAATTTCATTTTCCACCCCCTCTCCAGATTCCACCTCTTCCCCCCCCCCCCCCCCCCACCTTCAACTTTATTTTTATCACTCTTTTTCTTTTTTCCCTCACTTTTTGAATTATCTCCCTCTTTTTCTGCAGCCAGCTCCTCCCCCTTCCCATTCTTATTATTTTCTACCCCAGTTTTCGTGCCCTCATCGTGATCTTTGCCTTCCAACACTACTTGCTCTAGCCTTGGGGGATTTGTCTCGTTTCATCCTCCATTCCCTTGTTTCTTCCTGCTCCTTCCACTTCCAGCACATCATTTTTTCCATTTCCACCTTTATCCTCTTCACTATTTTCTTCTAAAATGGCTAGCAAAGATCTTCTTCCCTTTCCATTCCCCTCTTCATTACTCTTGTCTTTTTCTTTCTCTTTAATCAGTCCCTGAAGTATTCTCTTTTTATGTTCCCTTTCAAACTCCGATCTCGGTTGACCTCTTTTGATCGGTGATGCCCTCATCCAATGGCCATACTCCTGCTGAGTATTCTTTACCTCCATACCACAATCCATCTCAACATGTCCTATCATCCCACATAGGTAGCAGAAATTCGGGAGTCTCTCATATTTTATTTCAGCCCACAATTTCAACCCTTTCACCTTCAAAACCAGTCCTCTTCTTAACGGTTTCAAAACATTCACCAGAACCCTAATCCTGATATATCTCGCACAGACTATATGTTCCTCATCATCCACTTCCTCAATCCCTCCAAATGCCTTTCCTATCGTCTCCATTGTTCTCATATTCATCATCTCAATTGGGAGATCATAAACCCTAATCCAGAAGGGAACTGTATCAACAATAATCTTCGATGGTTGTTCTGGTTCTGGTTCTTTCAAGGCAAGAAGCGCTTTATCAAACGCCCATGGTCCTCCTCTAAGCACCGCCTCCTTTTCCATCTTATCTCCGAATCGAAACAAGAACAAATTTGGCCTTAGCTCTCGAAACACAAATCCACTCTTGAGTTTCCATGCACTTCTCATCATTGCCTTCAGCGCGAAGCAATTAAATGGTCGTTGAGTCATTAGGGTTCCAACCAAAATCAGATTGTCCCCCCTCCCCGCAGCCTCGTCTTCCGAAACTTGTACTTCAAATTCCTCGACTTCATCTTCTGTCAGTTGCAAGTCGTTCTTCTTTCCTTCTCTTTCCATATTTCCGTGATCTCAAAAGTCAAAGCAATAGCACACACCAACACTGGCGAACCCCGCACGGTTTCGGCGGGAATACCCCGACTCCCACGACCCTTGACCGGAGAGAAGAAGAGACGATCGAATAACCGCAATCGCAGTCACCGGAAGTCGTGTCGCAAGCCCTTAGAAGCGTTTTTAGTCAACTGACTCTTTGTTCGTCTATTTCCTGAATATATGTGTATTTCATATACTAATGGGCAATGGCATAGTTTATCTTATCATGGCTTAATTAATAATCCCTTCGTATAAGTCTATTTGTCTTTCTAGCCTTAACTAGTTGTTTAATTCTACTTGTCTTTTTAAGTATTTTATCCAAAATTTTCCAACTTTACCCTCAAACAACCCATGCAATTAATTGCACACACATCTCAAGAAATAAAGTAAGTAGATTATAGGGGTAATGTGGTAATATTAGCTCTTGTTTTAATATATATGTAAAATGCTTAAAAGACAAATAGGCATATACGAAGGAAGTAGAATAAATTCTATTGATCGAGGTCCATTAGTAATATACTAACATGGGTTTTTCTACTTTTTTGGGGGGAGGGGGGGGATCAGAAGTATGTGTAAATTTTTGTAGGTCAGAGGCATCGGCATGGGAATACATGCATAGAATACTATTTATTTCGTACAACTTGTATAAGAAATGGGCTGTTATTATGATGAGTTTGATCGACCAACAGATTTGAGGACACTGAATTAAAAAAATCACACCCGAACAAACCGTTATATCACGTTATTTCTCTAATTCGATGACACGAAATTAAAACCGCCTTTTTGTATCTTAGCTTGAAGCGTTAGCCACATTTTTTAAATCGTTATAATGTTATCCCTTGATCAATTATTTTTTGGAATAAAAATGAAAAACAAATCATAAGTCGTATCTTTTATAAAACGTACGCCAAGTTACAATGACAAATACCAAAGGAGTTGGCTCAGGTGGTAAACTGATCCACATCCATGAGGTTATGGATTCAACTTCAGTGGATGTAAAAAATATCATTTAAGAGACTCATCCGTCAAAACCAGATGTGAGATCCGAATCAAACTAGACGTAGTCAAAACGAAGTTCTGGCGAACCAATAGCCAATCGAAAAAAATGTAGCAATGGAAAATTTGATAATGTATTCAAGTTATTTGTAAAGTTTTATTGGAGAGAGGATAAAGGGCGATTTGAATATAAGGTTGGTCAACAATATATATTACGGAGTATGTGTCATTTTTGTTGGGTAGGACTCAGGAGATGATGTAAGCAATGAGCAACATCCTCCATATAGCAGTCTTCATGGAGGACCTTTTTCCATTTTTTACAATCATTAGCAATCTTAATATAAAAAGAATCTAAAAAGAAGAATCTATTTTTTATTTAATAATTTATTTTATTTTTTCAATATAGTTTAAATTAATAAATTCATGTTTTATTTTATTTAAAAACTAGATAAAAAATGAGAATTGAGAGAGAACAAATATGTACATTACTGTTACAATATGGTGGGAGTTTTTTTTTTTGGGTCAACGTCATTAAATTACCATCAAGTGGTCGATTAATTTATAGCTCCCGACTTGTTGGGCATCCCACAATTTGTGAACAAACACGTGAAATTGAAGGTCTTTACTTGTCTCAAGCTCGATCACTTTTGAAAATAGCCCAACACAGCACTCGAAGTATTGCAACAATGCATGTGACTATATATGGGTTTAACGATTTCAACTTATACAGGATTGTTAATAATAAAGACGGTGATCAATTTCACTTATACAAACGACAATCCAAATACATATATACTCCGGGTATTAGTTATAACGATTTTTTTAACATATGTCTTAAGAACCTTTAATTTATTTAGAAATAATCCAATATACTTTAATTATTTAACATTTTTAAAATTATTTCCTAAGAGTTTATGTTTTTCTTTTTAGAATTTAGTTTGCATATTCGATATTCTTATCCTGTGTCCTTAGAGCATATGTTAAAAAAAACGTAGTTATAAATAATCAAACTAACTATGTATTATTGTTATATAATTATATGGAATTTAATTGGGCTAAAAAGTGGTTAACTATTTAATTATAATTTCCAATTTTCCACTGTTTGGTGGCCTAAATCTACTCTAGTACAATACTAAAGGAGAAGTTAAGTCTTTAGAAAAAAATTAGCCACATGGCTAGATCTAAAATACAAAATTGAATCATTTTTCTTTTAAAAAATAGAGCCATAATCACAACCATTATCAAAATTAAACTTCCATGCTCAAAAATAAAAATAAAAATAACTTCCACGTTGCAAAAAATCTGTAAAGTGGATGCAAGAAATATGGATCATAAACATAATTTTTTAAAAATATAATATTTATTTTCAAATTGGTTTAAAAAAACAAAAAGAGAAAATTATTTTCTCTATCAAAAAGAGAAAATCGGTTGAACTAAATCCCCCATATTGGCAAATTACTAACCCAAATTAATATTAAATCTTAACAAAATTTAACTTCCCCACTTTAAAAAAAACTTCCGCGTTGCCAAAATTTTTCGGATGTGGTGCAATATATACATGTTCTGTGTACAACTGTACATCTATCAACAATGGCGTTGAAAAGTGAAGTTTCTATGGTAATGTTATTTGTTCAATTATTTATTTGGATTTAATTTATTCGATTCTTCTATATCTTTTTGACTTTTTGTCAAGTCGGCTTTACAGTATCAAGGGGTACTTAGTACTATCCTTTTTGCCGTGGATGTACTTGACATGTCCTGCATCCAGCGTTCTAATTTTTATTTTGAATGAATCTGCTTCCTAATTCTTGTGTGCAAATGCAGACATTCCCCTTAGATTTCAACTTGAGGTCACACATGAAGACTCACTACCAAGAAAATTATCACACCTATCTTTATGTAGATTGTGGAAAGAAACACCAAGTTTAACGTCGCATGTGGTGGAGAACCCAATCAAAGCAACAAAGCCATCTTCAAACAATTTCATATCTGCGTCCTCAGCCAAGTCTTATGAATGTCCTTGTGAAGAATGTGGGAAAGCCGAAATTGTTGAGTTCAACCTTCATTTAAGAAGAGAGCATCTTGACAATTAGACTAATGATAACCACCACCTTGCATTTATAATTAAAATAATTAAGTAAAATATTATCGATTGTATTTTGAATTTTATTGGGCATTTACATTCTAAAATTATTATGCTACTTCTAATTAAGAACCAATATATTTGTTTTAATTTTGTGATAATCCGTACATGGTAGTTAGCTACGCATGGTGGACCCGGTGGCTTATCCTCAAAGAGGCTTGCACCTAACAACTCTCGGCTGCTTCCAACATGGTTATCTAGGTCAACATTTCATTGGCTACAATTTTGACTTCATACTTTTGACTAAAAAATACACACCTTGAGAGAGACTCACCAAGACGCTATAATTGAACATATACTAATGGCTTCATTCTTCACAATTGAGTCGCATATACTTTTTCTACTTGACCTCTTTTACGCTTCTTATCTCAATTAACCTTTTTTCGAGAGTTCTCACATAAAATATTAGAGTTTATTTGTCAATAATATAATCTTATGAGTTACTCCATCTATGTTTCGGGTTAGGATTTTATTAGGTTTGTATAATGAGCTTGATACACGCACAACTCCCATCTTATCGATTTATCAGACTTTATCATTTTATCATATCAGTTTTACGCTATAAGAGACCGACATGCTCCTAGCTCATTGGTCACTATAATTGGGCATTGTCACTAGGCTAGTTATAAAGAGGGTTATATGTTAAATCTGTCTTTCGAGTGCCAGCAGGACCAAACAGTTGTCATTTGAGAGAACATGTTGAAAGTTCCCACCGGGATTTTAGCTATAAGAAACTAAGATGTTCCCCAACCGTCATTGTTAGTGGGCTAGGTATAAGGAGATTGAGAAGTCAAACCCGTTATTTAAATGTCAATTAAATTAGACTAGTAGTAAATAACTTGTTAAGATCATTTGACTTGTTAGAGTTTGTAGTAAATAATATGTTGTAGATTTGGAGTTCATAACAGAAATCATTTATTTTGTTCAATATTTTCTAATTTTTCCCTCAAAAGTTTGTTTAGTAGCCTTTAAAAAATCGGGAGAAAACACACAAGGCAAGGGGTTATAATGGCCAATCGACATAACATGGGCTATAAAGCCCATTCAACATAAGCGAGAAGTTATAAAATATAAGACCTATAATTGAACGATCCTAGTTTTTTTTTGAATAAAATTTTCTGATCTAGTGCGCAGTGTCCAAATATATCCTCATTTTGATCTCAAACCCTCTCTATCTCTATCTATGCCGTTTAGTAGCCTTTGAATAAAGATGGAGTTTATTAAACAAAATTAGAAGGGTCTCCTCAAGAGTTGAACCCGTGACCTACGTACCACACACCCAAGGAGAGCTCCAACCAATTGTGCTAGTGTTACTTTCAAGTATTAGAGGAATCGTTTTATACTTAACCCTCACATAAGGTGTTCGGTCTTCTTCTTTTGGAATACAACATAAACGAAAACAAAGAACGAGAAAGAGGGAAAAAATCTATTGAGCTTAGTAAATCCGATAACAATTTATGTGAATGAGGTAGCAAAATGCTCAGCTGTAACCCTCATACTATCTAGCTTATTTAAAAAGTCATGTGCCAAACATTGAAGTCTTCTTTTGCAAAACATTAACTCCAGCACCCCCTCAAATTGAAGCCGGTGAAACCAACTTTAATTACCCACTAAAGAGTTGTGACGTGGTCATGGAAGGGATTTGGTTAGCACATCAACAACCTGGAGAGTAGTGGGCAGGTGTGAAACTGAAATAAGGTCTTCTTGCAACTTATGGCAAATGAAATGGCAATCTAAGTCAATGTGCTTGATGCGATCGTAGAAGACTGGGTTGCGAGCAACATGGATGGTAGCCTAGCTATCCCATTTAACTGGAATAGGCAATAAACCAGGAACATTGAGCTCATGAAGCAAGCGAGACAACCATGCTAATTATGTTGTAATCCTGCGGAGGGAGCGGTATTCTACTTCATCATATGAGAGAGACAATTGTTTGTTTCTTGGATTTCCATGACAAAGGACTCTCCAAAGAGGATAAAGAATCCACTCACAGAGCGGCGTGTGGTAGAACAAGACACTTAATCAGCATCATAATAACCCAAAAGTTGAACATCTGGAGAAGAATTCAGTAACATGCCAAGATTCAGGCTATCTTTTTAACTATCTCAATGTGTGCAAGGCTGCATTGTAGTGACGAACTATTGGTGTTTGAAGAAATTGGCTCAAAAACTGCACACTGAAAGCAATGTCTGGGCAAGTGTGGACCATAAGTTCAACTTCCCAACAAGCTTGCGAAAGTGAGAAGCATCTCACAAAAATTCAATAGTCTCCCTTGATTCAGGAAACTGCAAATTACTCTCAAGAGGGGTTATTGTTGGGACAGTGATTGTACAGATAAATTCCTCTAACAATTCAACAAGGAATTTTCTTTGACTCATGACATATCCATTAAGAACTTCTATAAATTCTATCCCAAGGAAAAAATGCAATCGTCCTAGATCCTTTATTTTGAAATTGGAATCTAGAAACTATTTTAGAAATTGAATCTCCTCTTGGTCATCTCCAATGACCAAGATATCGTCCACATAAATTGCTATAAACACTACCGAGTGGACAATTTTCTCAGAAAACAAAGAAAATTCATTTTGAGAGGATACATAGCCCTGGGATCTCAAAGCATCAGACCACTTCACGTAACATTGTCTTGAGACTTGACGTAGGCTATATAATGACTTATTTAGCTTGCACACTAACTAAGAATCAGAGATTTTTAAACCTTGTGGTGGAGTCATATATACCTACTCATGGAGGTCTCCATGCAAAAAAGCATTGTTTAGGTCAAGTTAAGCTATAATCCACCCTCTTTTAATAGCCACAATAACTAAGGCTCGAATGGTTGTCATCTTTACCACCAGAGAAAAGGTTTCAGTAAAGTCCACACCCTCTTTTTGTGTGAAACCGCTTACCCAAAAACCAAGCCTTGTGCCTTTCAATTGTGCCATCAGCTCTATGTTTTAATTTGTACACCCACTTGCAAGTGATAGGGTTTTTACCAGGTGGAAGTGAAACCAAAGACCATGATTGGTTCAATTCCAAAGCTGTAAATTATTTGTCCATTGCCTCTATCCAGCCTGGATGTTGTGATGCTTCTGCATAAGTGGCAGGTTCCTTGGCCATATACAATGATGGCAATAAATGTTGATCATGCTTAGACAGTGTGCTTGCACAAAGTGAAGGAAAAGTTGATGATTTTGACATAACACAGATTTGTAAGGGTATGACAATAAGATGGATGACATGTGAAAACTTGATTGTGTAACACCCTTATTTTATAACATTGGGTATTACCGCCAATGACCTCGGATTTTACCGTCCAAAGTCACCCAAGGCTTTTAGAATGATATTGAACAATTTAAAATGCGGAAATTAACATAATTCATAATATAAAAGGGTGCTCTCGAAAGAGACTTTTGTTCGTACAAACCTCCTTACATTGTTTAACAAAATGATGTTTGATAACGAAACACATAAAAACTTGTTTTGAGACATAAACAGAAATAAATCCAAAATGATACGGAAAATACATCTTGGTGAATCGTGCCCTTCCTCGTCTTCACTTTACATCTTGCTCGGGTTCCTAGGGTCTGACATAATTCGCGAGGGGCGAGAATATGTCAGACAAACATGCGGAAAAGAAGAATTAGTCTAAGAGACTAAGCAAGCGGGAACGGAACTTCCCAATGGTATTTCGGAAATTTAGCAATGTCGAGAGAGATATTATCGGGTTGGGTCTTAAGGTATGGCTTATTTATGTGGTTTTTAACGGTACGAAGGAAAGTGTATCTTGAGCGGAGATAGCTCGTTAATCGAGAGAAGAGCTACGAGATTGTAGACTTCTTTTTAGAATAGAAAGTACGTCGGAAACGTTATTATTCATACAAGTTTGAAAACCTCTCGCGCCCTGAGCGGACCGAGTGCCGGATCGATCAAGGGCGCGAGAGGTTTTTAAACTTGTATGAATTAATAACGTTCCCAACATACTTTCTATTCTAAAATGTTTACAGTCTACTTCTTTTCGGCTTCTTTGGAATGGGGAAGCCTTTGATGCTTTCTTGCCCTCTAGAGGGGTTAGACAAGGTGATCCTATCTCTCCTTATTATTTGTGTTGTGTATTGAGAGATTGAGTCACATTATATCTAAGGCTGTTTCGGACAAGATTTGGAAGCCAATCCGTATCTCTCGGAATGGTCCGGAGCTATCTCATGTCATGCTTGCTGATGATTTAATTTTGTTTGCTGAGGCTTCTGTGGAACAAATCAGGGTTGTTAAGGATTGCCTTGATCAATTTTGTAGTGCTTCTGGACAAAAAGTTAAAGCTGGTAAATTTCGGATCTTTGTGTCGCATAATGTGCGATCCGATTTATGTGATGCAATTAAATGTGAGAGCGGTTTCACTTTAACTTCTGATTTGCGTTCTTATATTGGAATCCCTATATTCTATGAACAAGTCACGACTGCAACCTTTGACCCGTCGCTTGAAAGATATCTAAAGGATGCGTGGTTGGCAAAGTCGGTTTTTGAGTCTTGTGGGCCGTATTACTTTAGCCAAATTGCTGTTGTCATCCATTCCGATTTATACAATGGCAACTGTTATCCTTCCTGATAAAGTTTGTAACAAGATTGATGCTTTGATTAGCAATTTTGTGTGGGGCGGATCTGGAGATTCTCATAAAATTCATCTTGTTGGATGGAATGAAGTCTGTCAGCCGAAGGATTGTGGTGGCCTTGATATTCATCGTATGGCTGATCTTAATATGGCTCTCATTGGAAAATTAGGGTGGCGTTTCTTAACGGAAGATGTTAGGCTTTGGGTGGATGTTATTCGTTCAAAATATGTTCGTACCTCTTTATGTGATCGTGCCAATCCGTCTTATATTTGGCGTAGTCTTAAGAGAGATGTCAAGATTGTTGTTATTCCGGGTAGCCGCTGGTGTGTGTCGAATGGGCGTAATGTGCGATTTTGGGCTGATCGTTGGTTTGATGAACACTGCCTTATGAATTATGCTTCTGTCTAAATCAGTAACCAGGCCCAACAACTTCTCGTTTTTGATTTTTGGGCCCCTGGTCAAGGCTGAAAGTGGGCCGAGATTGGGAATACGCTACCTCCTTCACCTTGCCTTCGTTTGGCGTCTTTGGCCCTTAATGATGATGCTGATTTTGAGGATACTCTCTCTTGGAGGCTTTCTTCAATAGGGCAATATTCGGTTTCTACTGCCTATGATTTTTTATGTAAGGCAGACTGTGGCATTCATGTGGACCGTGTTATTTTTTTTTAACTATTTGGAAGCTTGATGTGCAGGAACGCGTCCGTGTTTTTCTATGGCTTATTGTGAAGGGTGTAATCCTTACTAATTCAGAGCGAGTTAGGGGTCATTTCGCCACAAATACCCTTTGTTTGATGTGCCCTAGTGAGGAGTCGTTGATTCATCTCTTCCGTGATTGTCCTCAAACATTACGGTTTTGGGATGAGCTTCACCCTCCTCTGACCAGGGAAGTATTTTTTCAATCTGACTTTACAGTTTCGTTTAGGGTTAATATTTCCTGTGATCACATTTTTGCTGGAGGAATTAAAGGGGCGAATTTCTTTGCTATATCTTTGTGGTGGATTTGGAAATAGCGTAATGCTTTTATGTTTGACCAGACACCGTTGAGGTTACAAACAGAGAGAGTGGCTTATGGTAAACAACAAGCAGCGGATTACCGGGCTGCTAAGACGCATGCAAGGATTCAAAGTGTGACTCATAGCACTGAGGAGCATTATATTTTATGGCATCGTCCAGGAGTTGGATGCGTCAAGATTAATACGGATGGCGATGTTCGTGAAGGTGGTCTGGCGGCTGCTGCGGGGCCATTCGGGATTGTGATGGTAAGTGGCTTATTGGTTTTGTGCATAATATTGGTATTTGTACGGTCCCAATGGCCGAGTTATGGGGTGTGTTTCAATGGTTGAGTCTTGCTTGAAGCAAGAGCTGCATGAGGGTTGAGTTGGAGGTTGATTCACAATTATTAGTTCTTCTTCTTGGTCGACCTATGGAGCATAGTCATCCACTCTTTAGTCTGGTATCTCAATGCTAAGACTTCATTCGTAGAGACTTGGTTATTCAGTTTCGTCATATTTATAGAGAAGCTAATAGTGCAACTGACTTTTTAGCTTCTTTTGCTTTTTTGTTTAGTATAGGTCTTCATGTATTGCTTGACCCGCTGGAGGGTATTTTATCTTTTATTTCTGCTGATGTTAGGGGTCGGGCTATCCCCCGTTTGCTGACTACTTAGTCCTTTTATACCTATTAATAAAATGTTCCTAGAAGGCCCGGAGATTACCACCTCTCCTTCTACTAAAAAAAAGTTGTGTATCTAGCTATACTTTTTGTAATGAGAATTCATGAATTTCCACTAGCTTACACCTTCATAATTTTTACATCCAAGTATTTAATTTCACATACTAAAAACCATAACAACTCTACAAATTTAAATCAATCACAACAAATCAAATTAATAAAACCAAAAAAAAAGTTAAAACAAACATCACGATACACCTCGTCACCTATAAATTAACCAAGCAAGGATGCATATTGCACATACGAATCTAACAAGGATATACAAGACCGTAATTAACGAGTCATGACTAATGATAATCACCGACGGACAGATTTCTCCAGCGTAAAGCTCTGCAAATTCTCGTCGGGCAACCTCAGCGTATACCTCTCACATTTCGGCACCTACCCCGCGGAGGCGGAAAAAGCCCCATTAGTGACGGTAATTACTTGGTTGTAAGCACAATTAAAAAAGTTGAGCACAACACTTATCGGAATTTGCCACCTTGTGCTCTATTTTCACCGGAGTGGACCATCCTTGAGGTTGTGTCTCCCTTGTTATAGGGGTTTATATCTCTAATGTTGTGTAATTTGTATGAAAAGTGTGGGAAACGATGACTTTTTAATCCTAATAAAAACTAGAAACTACTAAAAAGCTTTTTTTTTTGAAGCTTTTTTTAAACCATATAAAAACTAGAAACTAGAGGGAAGAACCACAACGTTACGACCCAACAAAACTAGAGGACAAGGTGGACACAACCTCAAGGATGGTCCACTCCAGTGAAATTAGTTTTTATGGATGTATAAACGCAAGCTAATTTCAACAACATACCTTATCGTGCATCGATGAAATCTCCTAACCCTACCTTTGACCTTGCTCACTTTTAAAAAGTTTGACCTCTTATCTTGTCTGAGAAATTATTTCACCTATTTGTTTCAAGAAAAAACACATTACTAAAGCTAGAGAAATGTTGTTGGGTAAAAAATACTTGAGACTTTCTTTTTCTTCTTCCTTTCTCCATGTTTAAATAAATAAGATATGAACTTGTGCTGGTCGTTAAGGTTCATTGGAGGGTATCAAAGGAACCTAGAAGGTTGTGCGACCATGTGTGCTAGGATGAGAGAGGTGAATGACTTATCCGATCCTTGGATTTTGTATATGATTAAGATTTTGCAGTTTAATATTTTAAAAAGGGCAAGTCTTTTCTCTTTCTGTCTTTCTTGCTTTTTGTGTAGGGTTTTCATTAAGCTTTATTTTAAAAAGGACAACTCCTTTCTCACTTCTCTTTGGTCACTCCCCTGATTACTCCCATTTACGGGTCTTCGGATGCCTTTGCTACCCCAATCTTTGCCCATTAGTTCCCACAAATTGTCTTTTCGTTTCGACCCCCACATCTTCTTGGGCTACATCTCCAATCATAAGGCCCACATATGCTATTCACTTACCACCAAAAAGCCACTTGTCTCGCGTGACATCATTTTCCATGAAGTCTTTGTTTTTAGTAACATAGAACCCACCTTTGGTGGTAAACCCCAAATCAATGAACTAGCTGACAAAGTGCATTGATTAAGTAAACCGGCTTGCACCGACCGACTCGACCTAATGGTATGGAGAATGATGAGACTTCGTTTTTCACCCAAGCGAAGGGGCGGGGATATGGATCGAAACTAAGACCTCCCAATACCCCTATGCATCTTACCATAAGGCCACCCCATGTGGGACCCATAAAGTCTCCTTTCCCTCTAAGTAGATTACCCCTCTCACACCATAAACCAACCCAACAATAATAGGCCCATCATCAATCCTTCCACCAATTACACCCCTCCTACCCAATCTCGGCCCATGATCTCCTTCTAGCCCAAACTCCCCCACACCCTCATCACCTAAACCTTTAAATCAAACTCAAACCCCTCACTCTCTTCTGAATCCTTTCATGATAATCTAGCTGCAACTCCTCTCAGCCCTCCTCAATCTACCCATCCCATGGTGAATCGTCTGTGCAACAACATCACTCGACCAAAAACCTACACCGAAGGCACCATCAAATGGCCGCTACCACCCACCTGCAACTCTATCTCCATAATTCTCGATGAACCATCTAACTTTATCGAAGCCACAAAATATCCCGAGTGGCGCAATGCCATGACTCTCGAAATTCAGGCCCTACTCCAAAAACATACCTAGGACCTTGTCCCTTCAACCTCCTCACATAATACTCTAGGCGTCAAATGGGTCTTCCATACCAAACGAAACTCTAATGGCTCGATCAAGCATCGTAAAGCCCACCTACTTGCCAAAGGTTATTGCTAGCTCCATAGTCTTGATTACACTAAGACATTTAGCCTCGTACGTTGTCAAACCATCAACCATTTGTCTCATCTTATCCCTTGTTACAACCCACAATTGGACGGTGTGGCAATTGGACATTCAAAATGCCTTCTTACATGGTGACTTAAAGGAGGACATCTTCCTCTCTCAATCACCCGGCTTCATCAATCCTCAATTTCCTCACTACATTTGTAAGCTCAAACCCCCCCTCTATGGCTTAAAACAAGCACCCGTGCTTGGTTTGCCAAAATTAGCACTTCTCTCATTTCCCTTGGGGTTTGCGCTTCTCAAGCCGACAACTCTCTCTTCACTTTCAAATCCGACCCTAACCGTATTTTTGTCTTTGCCTCCACCAGTCTTCTAGATGAACAATATGTTAGCTCTCTTGCCCGCCAATATACAGTAAAAGATCTTAATGACCTAAATTCTTTTTGGGTATTCAAGTCATCTGCGATGCCTCTAGGTTCACATTATCCTAATCCCAATATATTCACGATTTGTTGTCCAAAGCAAATATGCTCATTTGCAAACCAACAACCAAGCTTATGGTCATCACCGATGAATCTAGTCAGTTCTCTGCCCCACCTTTTGAAGACATAATCTTGTATCGAAGCATCATATGAAGCCTCTATAATATGGCATTAACAAAACCCGATATCTTCTTCAATGTCAACAAGTTCTGTCAATTTCTCCACAACCCAACTAAGCTTCATTGGCAGCAAGTAAAAAAGGATACTTTGATACCTAAAATCCATTCATAATCATGCTCTACAGATCTCAGCGAACTTTAACACCTATCTCTCTACCTTCTTCAATGCTGATTGTGGTGGTGACCGCCTTGATCGACGATCCAATGGCGCCTACTATGTCTTCCTCGAATCCATTCTCGTATCTTGGAGCTCCTGAAAGCAAGACACCATTGCCAGATCCTCCACTGAAATTGAGTATCGCTCTCTAGCACACAATACCTGTGAGCTTATCTAGCTTCAATCAATTTAATCCGAACTTGGTGTCTTCCTCACCCAACCACCACTCCTTTGGTGTGACAATCTTGGCGACTTGCTGACCAAGCCACTGTCTTCCAAGCACTTTGTACTAGTTCGATCCAAGTTGGTGGTGGTGGTGTGTGTGTGTGTGGGGGGGGGGGGGGGGGGGGGGGTGAGGCATAGCTTACAACGAATACAGATTAGACCATTCACATGCTTCGCATCATAGCATTTCTAGAATCATATTGTAAAACTTAGACAATGTCATGTAGCAGCAAATCCTAGAATGACATGTGCTATAAATGCTGTAACCTTGCACATAAATCAATTGAGCAAATATACAAACATTTTCTCTATGTACCTTAGGTTTCCATGAATAAATCTAAACACACAATAATTAATATAATAATAAAATATTGAGCAATTAACCTATGGTGACTCTCAAATATAGCTTAGTACTATAATTACCTTATAGATCAAAGTTTAAATATATAAATAAATAAAATGTTAAGCAATGTTACTATGATGATTCTTAAATTAGTTTTAGTGCTAAAATTGTCTCAAAGTAAATTATTATAAAAAATTATTAAACTTATTTTATGAATAGTCTATTTTCTTTATTGTAAAAATTCATACAATAAACTTTTTTTAGTGTTTATATTTCACAAAATTTTCAATCTTTTTCTCTCTTACACACATCATTATATAATACAATAATTTCATTTTTAACCTAAGAGTTTCACAAAACGCCATTAACATTAACACATGCATGGTTTCATAAAATTATTGGACAACCCTGTCCGTAATCATTATTACAAACTCATTAAGAAGACAAAACCTAAACTCTTAAAAAGTTGCTATAGCACAATTAAGTTGTGTATCTAATTAAGCTATATACTTTTTGTAATGAGAATTCATGGATTTCCACTAGCTTGTACCTTCATAATTTTTACATCCAAGTATTCAATTCCACATACTAAAAACCATAACAACTCTACAAATTTAAATCAATCAAGGGTGCATATTGCATATACAAATCTAACAAGGATATACAAGACTGTGATTAACGATTCATGACTCATGATAATCACTGACGAACAGATTTCTCCGGCGTAAAGCTCCGCAAAATCTCGTCGGGCAACCTCAGCGCATACTTCCCACATTCCGGCTCCGACCCCGCGGAGGCGGCCGAAGCCCCATTAATGACGGTCATTGAGATAACGACATCTTAAAATATTTTCCAATTTTGCAATCATTTTCTTCGTAAAAGGACAATGGAAGAAGAGATGATTTAAAATTTCATTTTCAATATCACAAAGAGAACAACAATTAGGAACACAATTGTAAAAACGGTTTAATCTATCCGTAGTAGGAAGGCAATCTGAACAAGCTTTCCATATAAAATTTTGAATTTTAGGAGGCACATTCAATCTCCAAATCCAAGAGAAGCCTATTGAATCAATATTTCAATTTGCATTTATTAGAATTGAAGCTGACTAGACTAAAAAGCATCCACCCGAAGAAGGAAGCCAACCACTCGATCTTCACATTCCGAAAGCGGAATCCTAATATTAATAATTACATCTATGACCTCCATGGGTAGTAAATTCGAAAGAGCTTGAACATCCCAAGTTTTATCTATAGTAATGAAACTAGCAACTTTAAGAGGTGGATCTTGATTATCAATATAGCAAAGTAGATTTGAATCTCCAATCCACTTGTCAACCCAGAATTTGATAGAGTTGCCATTTCCTACAATCCATTTGACTCCTTTGGAAAATATATCCCTGATGTTAGTAAACGACCAAATTGCCAAGAACAAAATTTCTTTTGAAATTGAAGGAGGTCATGATTTTCAAGATATTTATCTTTGATTAATTGAACCCAAATACTATTGAGTTCCGCTATGATTTTCCAAAGAAGTTTCATTTTGAGAGAAATGTTCATATTTTGAGTCGTGCGAAGGCCAACACCCCCATTTTCTTTCGGCGTACAAATTTTTTCCCAGCTACAAAGCGGATGATGATTAGGAGTGAATTTATTTCAAAAGAAGGACTTATTAACTTTATCAATTTCATCCCATACCCCCTTAGGGAGCAGAAAACTCTACATTAAGTAACTAACATGTCCTAACAAGTTGGATTGAATTAAAACCATCCTACCTGCTTGGGAGATCGAATTAGCTTTTCATTTTGATAGTTGAGATTTTAGTTTTATTATTGCTATTGAAAACATAAAATTTTGAACCCTACCTTTAAGAATAGGAATACCTAGGTATTTTTCCATGGAAGAGGTAACTTGTATATTAAGATTACTTGCTAATGAGATAGTGGTAGGTCTGGTAACATTTGTCGATGTTTGGAAAGAGCTTTTATGATAATTAATAGATAGTCTCGAAACTCGAGAGAAAGAAGCTAAAAATTCTTTAATAAAGGTCATATTACTCTGAGAGACATTTGCAAATATAATTGTATCATCCGCAAAGCTATGAAAAAGGATACGAGTACCGTTTTTAACTAATTGAATACCTACATGAAGATTTTGGTGCAACGATTCAATTTGAAGTGATCTGGCAAGATATTTCATTGCAATTATAAAAAAAAGAAGATAAAGACTCTCCTTGTCGAATTCCACATGAAGGCAAAAATTCCTGACCTGACTTATTATTAACTAACACCGAGGAGGAAGAAGTAGAGATGCAAGTCATAACTATTATCTTCATCCTTTTGACTAATACACCATGAGAGATACTAACCACGACACTATCACATTGAACATATACTATTAATGCATAATTCAGCCACATACACTTTTAGTTGGCCTCTTTTACGCTTTTTATCTCAATTAATATATTGATGCATATAAGAGCTCCCACTTATAAAACTTGGGACTAATTTGTCTGGAGTTATTTCATCCATTGTGATATGATTTTGGGTCGAAAACTTATTACACTTATATGTGGAGCTCGATACACCCATGATCCCGACTAAGTAGTCTTCCTCACATCCCCCTCGAGGGGACGGAGAGTGTCGCCTCTCCTTCTACCCAAAAAAAGTAGTCTTCCTCACAACCAAAAGGAACAAAAAAAAAAACATACCTGATTAAGGTCAATTAACTGAATCATCAGATTTGATCTCCGAAGCTCCTTGATTTTCTTTTCCATGATGTGAAACGCTATCGAGTGTCAAAGTGGCTTAACCACCACTGACCATTCCACACCAAGGCAAGCTCGCTCCTCCATAACGTCCTCAACAATAGGGACTATAGGGTCTCATTTGATCCCATCAAGAAATTTCTAATCAAGAATCTTTCTCTTTTGAAAAGCACTACTGATCGCCACCACTTTCTTCCACGAGGTGCGCCTATCAGTTGGGTCCCGCGGTGGTTGCCCTTTGTCCGCTCCATCTACCACCATCCCAAAATTCCCCTAGTCGCCTTCCGATTGAGCATGATTCCCCGATGCAAACCGCGGAATCATGTTGTAATTATTCAAAAGTCTAGGGTTGTATTTGTAAGTTTTGGTTCTTTTAGACCAAGTGTTGTAATTTGTGTTGGTTTAGGGGTTGTTTTGTAACATTTGGGAGCTGGTCTCTCTCTCTCTTTTTTTTTTAGTTGATGGGATTTGCTGGTCTCTTTTTTATGTTGAGAAGGACGTCAATTAGAACAGAAGTCTTTACTGGGCCATATTTGTTGGGCCAGCTTGCTCTTGCCATTTAGGTTAAGCCATCACATTTGATTCTATTCACAACTTACCAAAACGCATCGTTTTGTGTTGAAGGAAGCCTAGCAGCCACCACACCAAACACAGCAACACGCACACGAAGAACAGAAGAGAGAGAAAAGAGAGAGCGACGACGACGAACTGACGAAGACGGAGTCGAGAAGACCGGCGACGACGAGATCGACGGCGGTGCGGTGAATAGAGGTTTACGAGAGGTAGGCACTTCTTCAATCTTTCAATCGTTGAGAATGTTTTTCATTTTTCGTTTCTGGTGTTCTTTAACGAAACCTGATCTAATATCGATCTCGAACTCGAACTAAAAACTCCGGATGTATCAGTGCCTCGAAGAAAAGAGCAATAAGGCGAGAACGAAAGACCGGCGACGGTGAAGAGAGGTCGAGAGGTATTTAGTTCTTCCCTCTTTCAATCGTTATCGTCTTTTTCATTTTCTTGTAATAGATACCTGACCTAATCTTGAACTCCCACAAAAACCTGCTTAGGGCCTGTTTGTTTCTGTACTCTTGGATAGGGAATTGGGTTTGGAATGAACCAAACCGATTCCAGTGTTTGATTGAAATAAAAGTA
Organism: Fallopia convolvulus; assembly: GCA_964016875.1. Classification (NCBI taxonomy): domain Eukaryota; kingdom Viridiplantae; phylum Streptophyta; class Magnoliopsida; order Caryophyllales; family Polygonaceae; genus Fallopia; species Fallopia convolvulus. Next base: position 67,181,185 of record OZ024720.1, read on the forward strand.
TGGGAATCACCCATTCCCATACCCCAATTTCCCTTGTATTTGATACCCATTCTGGGTATGGGCTAAACCTAAATCATCTGTCATTCTTCATTACTATGTTTTCGTCAGAGAAGATGGAGAAAGTAGAAGAAGCTGTGAATTTAGGGGTGAATTTCGTGTATATTGTGATGGTTTGCTGCCAAGCTTGGAAAATTAGGTGATTTTTTTTTATTTGCTGAGTTTTTCTTCATCCTCTGCTTCATTTTCTTCCTCTTCTGCTTCATTGGGCTTGAACAACCCACATGATGACTGAGATTTGAGAGGGGGAAGAGGGAATTGAGAGATGGAACTTGCTTTCTTGTTATTTGGTTCTCACATTTGTGCGGATTGAGATTTGGGTGTTGGGTACTCTTATGGCAGAATTCCTAATTTCATACCTAATTTTTTCTCACCAAACACTAAATTTCAGGAATGAATAAACCTCATTCCCGATTCAAACCCCATTCCCCCATTCAAACCCCATTCCCTATACCAATCAAAGAACCTACAAAAAAACGACTTCTCTTGTGAACAGTAGCCCACTATTTTGACACGCTTCCATATGCAGTGGATTTCGGACCAAAGAAAAAACAATAATTCCTTATTTTTCAAACCCTAATTCAAGTAAATTGCTGTTGCACACCTAATTCAGTGACTGACAGTGGCAATATGTATGACTAAACACAAGAATATGCACTTTTTGAACAACTTAGATCAGAGAAAATTGAGCGTAATCAACAAGACATCTTCTATGAGTCTAAAACCAAGTGATGGTAACACCAAGCTGTTGAAAGAATAAAAAAGTTGGCAGTTAAAGGAGTCAGAAAGTGCAAGAATATAGTACACAATAGTCAATTTTTTTGATGGAGAAATATGCCTTTTCTCAGGTTAGGGTAAAAGCAATTGTGGAATTAAATATGTCATTAGCATCACTCCTACATGGCATGTGGTGATTAAGAAATTATATAATAGGCCTATTCCAAAATAGTACGAATGTAGATCCATGACATGCCCACTATTTACTATGCTGCAAGTTCTATTCATATTTTTGTTGTCATAATTCTTGATCATATGAGATTTATTTAGATGATGTTATGCCTTGACCCATATTTAATGACCTAAAGCAGAGTAAATAGAATATTACAACCTCTCATTTACTTGGAAATGAGAGCTTTATGGTGTAATTCATGTGACTACATACTGACAAAGGCTTTTTTGGAGCTGCAGATTATTAAAGTGAGGTAATGGGGTTTGAAGGTGTCAATTGTTCATAGGATGATGTGTTTCTGGATGTCAATTTAAGTTACAAATTTGTTATGGGTAGTCAACTTAGGTATGGGCTTATTAAGTGAATTTCGCCTCCGCCTTTTTTGTTCCTTTGTGCTTCGAGCTTTTGTTATGAGTAATGGAATGATAGCACATCTTGCATTTTCTCACTTTTCTGGATGATGTATTTCTTAATATTTCTGTTTTTTTTAGCCTTTTTTGGGTGTATTTGCAGACATTAAGCTAGGTGTACTGTATTCTTGAAATGGCTGGAGGTCTGATGTGCATTTGGTCTATTTTATCGTCTTATGTTTTCCTAACTCCTTTCTATCATCCCTTCTCAAGGTTATTTCATGTGGCACTGGATGAATAAAACTTGAAATTGTAGAAATGAATCAATACAAACTCCTCATTTAGTTAGACAACACTATCTGAACATGCATTATGTCATAAAAATATGTTAGCTACTTAACTTCATTGGTACATAGGGCTTACTAGGACATAATTGTAGCCTTTTAGGTGGTCACACCGAAGTTTTGTTATTACCATATAACTACCTTGCAATTGCAGATCTTGGTTTCAGACTTTCTAAGGGAGTTCCTTTAAACAATACAACAATTCATTTTTTGTTACCTGTCCTCCTGAAATTTCTCTATCACGTGACTTGGTCTGCTTCCATCCTTTACGGGCCCTTCCTTTATACTTGGACAAGCTTGTCAACCAATTTGCTGCTATTGTTTTCTCTGTAACTTTTGTCCTAGCTTTTGGAGAGGTATACCTGATATTTTAAACATTGGCATAATGAAAACTTAGAAAAACTTTCTTCTGATTGATATTGAACTCTTCTAGGTTAGTTCTTGAGATGTGTCAACTGTCAAATTTACTCTTGACATGTGTAACAGGAAAATGATTTATATCCTATAAAAAATATGATTTCCATAATAAGACTCTCCATCATTACTGTAGACAGCTCTACTTTGAGGCCACTACTACAATCAATCATTGATCATCATCATCTAGTGATTCTGCTTCTCATTCTCTATATCCATTTTGTATCATTATCAATCTGGGAAAATCACACAAAACCACCCTTTATTTACTCTTTTTCGTTATTCTTGGCTGATGAGTGGTGGTGTTGTTATCATGAATGGGGATTGGCTGTGATGGAAAGTTGAGACCATCACTGGGTGATGGCTTTTGTTTTTTATTTTACTTTTTCTTATAAGCTTATAGGCTTATATTACTATATTGGTACTACATATTGGCTTACCACTATTTTTGTTTTCATATACTTCAAAAAAAAGCTAGTTGCTTTACTGGAAATTGCATTTACTTACAGGCTTGATATGTGTGATTGAAAAGAAATCTATTTCTATTATCTGCTTCCTCTTTTTTTTATGTTGTAATGTTACATATGGATCATGAACTTCGTAGTTTTAGGTTTGTGCCTTGGATCACTATTTTTAATACTACAACTACTGCTTTATCAATTTTCTCATTTGCCATTCACATGATAAGGCAGAAGATCTTTGATTTTGTTCTTCAAATGTGCTTATATTTTAGTGGCCTTGCAAACTGGAGCATAGAGCTGCTTGTAGAAGTGTTTGGTTTTGGTGCTAGGCTAAATTGAATAGGATATAATTTTTCTCTTTCTGGGATGTGGTGGGAAATGTTGGGTGAAGGTTATTCTTACGCAGATTTGATAGTGGGGATGGTTGGTAAGACACTGTGAAAGGATATGGCTTTTCCCAACAATTTTACAGCTTCAATCTGTTCTTTCTGAAGTTTGGTTTTGATAACCGGTGTATACAAGTGTTTAGTGATACTTGGTTTCCTCCCCTAGTGGTATAGAAACAAACACGCCCTTAAACTTGATATAGTTCAGTTCCGATTGATTTAGTCATTTATTAATACATAACGCTTCCTTGGTCTGAGGTTGATTGCAGGTACTGAAGAGATGAAAAAAGGGAAGAAGAATAAGATGGGACAGGGTTTAGAATGTACTGAATCTGCTGAGTGCAAATCTGTAGAGATAGAGTGCAAATCTGTTGACCAGTTCAGTCAAAGAAAGAAAGAAAAGGATAAGAAGAAGAAGGGGAAGAGGAAGAGGAGGGAATCCATAGAAGAGAGAACCGATTCTGTGGATTCTTATAGAGATAGAGTGCAAATCTGTTGACCAGTTCAGTCAGAAAGAAAGAAAAGGATAAGAAGAAGAAGGGGAAGAGGAAGAGGAGGGAATCCATAGAAGAGAAAACCGATTCTGTGGATTCTTATGCAGAGAATGAAGCTGATGAATCTGCTGAGTGCAAATCTGTTGACCAGTTCAGTCAAAGAAAGAAAGAAAAGGATAAGAAGAAGGGGAAGAGGAAGAGGAGGGAATCCATAGAAGAGAGAACCGATTCTGTGGATTCTTATGCAGAGAATGAAGCTGATGAATCTGCTGAGTGCAAATCTGTAGAGATAGAGTGCAAATCTGTTGACCAGTTCAGTCAAAGAAAGAAAGAAAAGGATAAGAAGAAGAAGGGGAAGAGGAAGAGGAGGGAATCCATAGAAGAGAGAACCGATTCTGTGGATTCTTATGCAGAGAATGAAGCTGATGTAAAAAAAAGAAGAAAAAAGACAAGAAGAAGAGGATGATGCCTGAATCTAGAGAGAAGAGAACTGAAGAGATGAAAAAGGAGAAGTTTGAATCTGCTGAATCTATAGAGCATGAATCTGTAGAGCATGTCAATCAAAGAGAGAAAAAAAAGGATAAGAGGAAGAGGAAGAGGAGGGAATTCATGGAAGAGAGAACCGATTCTGTGGATTCCGCAGAGAATAAAGCTGATGTGAAGAAAAAAGACAAGAAGAAGAGCAAGAGCAATAGAAAGAGGATGTCTAAATCTGGAGAAGATAAAACTGATTTGGATTCTGCAGAGAATGATAAAGCTGAATTGGAGGAAATCAGATCTGAAAAACCAGATTATGCAGAGAATAGAGCTGATGGAAAGAAAAAGAAGAAGAACAAAATGAAGAGGGTGACTGAATCTGAAGAGGATGAAACTGATTTTGCAAAGGAGGCTCGTTCTTTAGAGCAGAAGATAGAGTATGGAGCTGATGTTGTGATAGGCTTGAGTGCATACTATTCAAAGCCAAGGAACATCATATCTTCTGTTTCGTATGCAGTACAGTGCACTAAGTGTTTTAAATGGAGAAAACTAGAGAAGGGACAATACGAATTGGTAAATAGCAATTATCCCAAGTCTCCTTTTAAGTGCACGTGTATCGGACGAAGTTGCAAAGAAGTTAGTGATTTGCAAAGAGATGGTACATGTAAATGGATAGAAGATGCACGAGGTGTATTACGAATTCCAAGATTCAAAAGAAAAGTGGTTGTGAGATCAGATTTTTCCAAGGCCGATGTTTATTACCATGGTCGTGATATGGCCGGAATGAAATGTGTTTTGAGATCTACGTTGGACGTTGACGACTACTTGAAAAAAAACCCGGGTTGTAACATAAAGAAAGAAGATTTCTGCTTCAAAATTCCAGCAATTGATAACACTTTGAGCAAAGCTGCAGGTGAACAATATTTAGAGCAAGATGAGTTTGAAAAAGCAATTGAGTTTTATTCAAAAGAGGTTGTATCAGCCTTGTCAAAGCGAGCAAGCGCCAAGACCAGGTTGGGAGACTTGAAGGGAGCATGGGAAGGTATGACTTGAATAAATGCATATTTAAATCCTTCGCTAACCAAAAAATCGTGCTCTGGTTGGACTGATTTTGACCTGGACGTTTATAGGTTACATAAACTTGAATAATGTGTCCCTTTTTTTTTTTTCCAATTATATAGATATGGAGAATGCTATTAGTGTGGACCCTAATAATCAGGAACTTCAAAGGCAGGCATTAGAAATGAAAGATATGATTACTGAGGTAATAATGTTTGTTTTTTAGGTTTTAGTTTTTTTTTTTTGAAATGGCATAAACAGCTCATTGTTAATATTTCATGTACAGGGTTATCGCTTGGATGATGATTAGGTAAAGAACTTTCTGGATACGAGCTATCTGCTTGCTGTCATCATCTTTTTTCTTTTTAAAAAAAAGGCATGAACAGCTCATTGTAGTAGGAATGCTTTGGCGTTATAAAGTGTAAACATCTTATACATCTTTGTTGCTTCTTTGTTTTGGTGTGTCCTTGTGTTGACCTGCGGGTCTGTTGCTTCTTTGTTTTTTTTCCCTTTTATGACTGTGCGGCTGGTTTCGTCCTGTATGGGACGTGTTGCCTCGCTGCTGTTGATGTCTTTGTTTGTTGGGACGTTGAGATCAATGGAATGGAGCATTTGTTGTTGGTTTACTCTCTTGTATCACTTCTGTCTGTGTTTTTTTTTTTTGTTGTTTGCTGTGCTTGCTCTCCATGTCCAACTCTTACTCGGTTCCAGCCCTTTTGATGGGCCCATTTGGAATCTAAAGCCCAAGCCGCAATTATGGGCGGCAGTTATAAATGGCGTATGCCCAAAACACGTAGGTGGCAAACACCATTAAACCCTTTAGGGTCTGTTTGGATGCCCTTAGTTTATGCATTATAATGCATAATACTGAATTTATAAATATAAAATTAGGGAGTTGTTTGTTTCAAGCATCATGAGCTAGGAAAAAACTTCCAGAACAATCATGTTGTACAGTACAAATTTGAAGTACTTGATTGTGAAATTGGTAAAGATGACAAGACATATTAATACATATTTTATTGAAAAAATAATATATTTAAAAAAGCCTACCAAACACACTTTACTATAAAATAAACTATTTTATAAAATAATGCATAAACTTATTATAATCCATGTGGGTTACCTAAAAAAAGCCTGCTAGGTGATCGAAATCGCAACCACTTCCAATTGAAAAACAAATTCTCGTCATTTATGCAGCTGTCAATGGATTCTGTGATCGAATGCCCTTTTTCTCTTTTTTTGATTCAATTTTAATGAGTGAGTTCAACCAATCTATTTTCAAAATATCAAGTATTCGGCCTTACAAGAGCGCAAGGAAGAAGGGCTTAGAGTCTAGCCATAAGAAGGGGGAGGCCTTGTCCTTCTCGGTATTGAACAAGCAGACCCTTACTAATATACCCCACCCTAGCATCAAACATTAATACGATTAAGGTATTAAAAGAGGAATGAGGGACGCCCCGCTCAGAGGTGTAGGACGCCCCGGTATTTAGAGCGGTGGGCCCTACCGCTGCACGTAGCAACGGTATAACCTGCCGCTTGATTTTTTTTTAAAATACAGCCAACGAGGCAGATTCCCATGCAGAGGCAGCGGAAGCGGTGACCGCTGCCGCTGCATGCCTTGCAGAATCCCAGTTTGACTCGAATAATGAGGGTGTGGGACGGGTGTTATCCGGGATTTTAAATCGATTTCGCGTTCCATTTCACAAGTTTCACACCAAATCCTCCTCACTCCCTCTCCATTTTCATCTACCAGCTCCGAACGAGTTCTCCATTTTTGCCCCCAATTCCTTGCAAGGTGGTCCCAAATCCGATTGAAAGTGGTCCAAAATCCGTTAATTCGATTCAAGTGGTCCCAAAAATGAGAAGTTTTTCGCTATCAGTATGTATGATTTTTTTTATTTTAATTGAATTATTTTAAGTTATTAAGGTTAAAACTAACGTAATTTTTTTATTAGGGTCGAAGTCATCTTCAAGCTCCCAGCGTAGAAGGCGGAATGAATCCCGACGAAATATTGACATGAATGAGACCGAGGCAACCTCGAGAGTTCGAGAGGAGGTTGAAGTCCCGCTTCCGGAAGCGACGACGAGCCAACCTGTCGCCCCCGTGGAGGGTTTTGGTACGCAAAATATTAAATTTATTTTTAATTTATGGATTAATTATTAGTTTTATGTATTAAGTAGTTTATACGTTAATTACCGAGAGTTTGATCGATTAAGTAGTTTACATGATAGTAAATTTATATGTTAATTTATGTGGTAAAATTAATTAATTAATTAATCAATGTATAATTTATAGACTAATGTACGTATAATTATTAGTGATTATGTAGTTGTAGAAAATAATTATAAAATTTCATAATTTGAATAGTTAATTTATTTATGGTGTACTTATTAGTTTTTTTCATTAATTATGAGTTTAAATTAGGTTCAAACATGTTAGTAAGTTAATTTATGAGTATTATAAAAATAAGCGATTAAGTAGTTGTTGAGGGTGAATATGAATTTTCTTAATGTGCAAGGTTACTATATTTACGGATGAATTAATAGTTTGATGTATTAATTATGTGTTTAAATGAGCTTTATGCACGTTATTAGATTTTAGAGAAATATTGTAAAAAATGCATGCAGATGATATATCAGCAATCTTTCGATTGCTGAATAGAAGTGGTGATATATTTCCGGACCTCTATGTGGACCCTACCCAGCCCACATATGCTAATACGGGTTCTGGTGAAGCTGATCCATCATTCGCTCATGGGCAATACGGGAGTTACCAATTTCCGCTGCAATATCCAACACAAGAGGCGTATAAGTACGGTAGTACCAGTTATATGCCATTCCAAGCGACGCAGTATGGTGGTAGTACGAGCTATATGTCACTCCCAGATACGCAATATGGTGGTAGTACGAGCTATATGCCACCAAAGGAGACACACCATTATGGTAGTACGAGCCATAACACGCCACCACAAGAGCTGTACATGCAGCTGACGTTGTACACAGACCCATCTCCTCCGTTGTACACAAACCCACCCACTCCCATGCACTACTCGGCTCCTCCGGAGCCCAATATCCCGACCCATGATGATGAGGTCCCGGCTTATGAGGACCCTGAATTAGCGGCCCCGGTCCATCCGGTGGGCGGATATGGTGACGGCCCAAGCGACACGTCCTTACTCACCCACTTTCATACCCATAGGGCACATTACATATGGGATCACCAACAGGTAAGAACGGCCTATAATTTTTAAATTTATGATATTATTTATAATGTTGAAAACATAATTTTTGTTGTAATGTGAACAGTGGTCGAAAAACCTTAGAGTGCAAGGTCGGTCCGAGGCATTAGACTACTTGAAAACTTTGGCGGACAACTCTCGAGGACAGAACTGGGTGGTGCTTGTAAACCAAAGCGGCTTGCGTCATCTAAAGGATTGGAAGTTCCGGGAAATGGACCGAGCGTTGATTTCTGCATTCGTGGAGAGATGGCACCCGGAAACGAATAGTTTCCAATTTCCTTGGGGAGAGATTACCATCACCCTCCACGACGTCTCAAAGATACTGAACCTTCCATTGAATGGCGCTAATGTCAAGGGAGGGCTTTTGGATGATGATGCTTTACGCCTGAGGATGCCGGAAATGCTAGGAGTTGACGTTAGGGAGGTGAACAGGCAGACCTCAGCTGGTGGCATCAACACATTGTTTTTGAAGAATAGGTTGTCGGCCCTGGTGGCACAAGAAGCGGACCCACATTTGATCGCATCTCTTTACTTGTTCATGTTGCTTGGAAACACGTTGTTTTTGGACAAGTCTGATGGCGCTACCCAGCTACAACTCCTGCATCTTGTACTAGACCATACGACGACATCTCATTATGCATGGGCAGCGGCTACATTGGCCTACTTGTACAGGCAGTTGGGTTGTGCAAGCCGCAGGGAGGCTGCGGGTATTAGTGGGTGCATGTATGTCCTACGCGTGAGTATACCTAACCTTATATACACTTTAAATATATTGTAACGTTCGTACACACATCGAACATAACATATTTATATATTTCACATACTTGGATTTGGAGGTACTTTCCGACCTTTAGGGGTCGGTTGAGCAGATCGTTGGGTGATGATCCGACCCCGTACCATTCAGATTGGAATCGACACGGCAATGATGAAGAATGTCTTGCCATACGACGTCAATTAGATGAGATCAAGATTGATCAGGTTATTTGGATACCGTGGGGCCAGGGCCTTAACTTTTCCACCGGTGAGCTTGTGCTGTCTCGTTATCGTGGGGTACTCACCTACTTCGATGTGAGGGAGCCATATATGCCGGACAAATGCTATAGGAAGCTTGGTTACCACCGAAAGATTCCTGTGTTGGACGTCATTAGGCTAAAGACTGTAAAAAGAGAATCGAATTTGGGTCCAAGCAGATATAAAGTCACTTTCAGAGACGAGGATGACCGTTGGGAATCCCGCTAGCAATCCTTGGTGCCCGAGGGGGAGATGGCCGTATTCCCTTATGCAGCGGACAGAAACTATGTACCATGGCTTCAGCCTCGGTCTCATCCATATCTTATGAGAGATCAACGTGCTCATCCACCGCCAGTTTCCCGTGAGGTCGAACTTTTCCAGGTACGGTATACAACTATATATATTGTTCATTATTACCTATACCAATATATTACTATTTAAATAATCATGTTTTTTGACGCAGCGCATGGCTTACTTGGAAGTGATCGTCCGAAGTTTCCGACCATATGCTAGTCAATTGAAAGGTCCATATGCCACAGAATATGTCAATGCTGTTGAGACCGCAACTTTTGGAAAGTTGCCCCAAGCTGAACCGGACATGCACCCGTTTCCGCCGCCCTCCCGTTACCAGCCTGGACGGTGTAGTGATGCCGGTTATTACCGATAGATGTTTTATGGATTATTTGTTTGGATGTGTTACGGACTTTTTATGTTTTGGATATTTTGATGTTGTATGGACATTGTTGTCTTAATAATTATTTGTGTTTTTTTCAGTATGTTTACGCCAAACTCTAAACCCTAAACCCTAAACCCTAACCCTAAACCCTGAACCCAAATCCTAAACCGTAGACCCTAAACCCTAAACCTCTAAACCCCTAAACCCTAGAAACCCTAGACCCTAAGTCCTAAACCCTAAACCCTAGACCCTAAGCCCTAAACTCTAGAAACCCTAGAAATACAAATACAAATACCAATACAAATACCAATACAAATACCAATACAAATACTAGTTACAAAAATAATAATAACTATAATAATATCTTACAAATACAAATAACAATACAAATACAAATACAAATACAAATACAAATACTAGTCCTACTCTAATAAAAATTAGGAGGCAACCCTTCTGCGTTGTGGTAACTAACGTATCGGGCCATGCGTTCATGAAAGCGAATATCCATCCCATCAACGCTATAATGATGATATTGGGTCCAAAGCTTCGTAGAGGTCGGCATGGGGGCTTCATCTACGAGCATAACCTACAATGACAAATTCGTAAATAATATAATAAAAGCTAGAACACTATGAAATTTATGTAAGTGTATGACGCATACCGCGACATAGTGGTTCCCTAGATGAGCTATCGCCACGACACTGTCCCACACAGGAGTACTTGGAGCTTCACTAGATATCATCGGGAGGCATGTATGAGGACCACACTCGAATAGTACGACAAGTGCACACTGTAATCTAGTAGCAAACGCCAATCCGACTGTTGGCGTCTCCATCCAGTAGTAGTTTGTACTGACTTGATTGATCAAATCATCAATATGCGTAATATAAGGATATAAGCGTGCATACGTCTCGTAATGGGTCCTCAACTCCAAAGCCAACTCCTCTCGCATTCTCCTCCAACAATCCTACCCCCACCCAACAAGACAAGCGAGTGCCCTATACCCGCAATTACCGTCCCCTAGGACATCAGGAACGTTGACGATGAATCGCCTCATGAATTGGGGTACATGGACACCGAGATCAACCTCAATGTGACCTCCTTCTTCAACCGTCGGACGATATACATCTTCTCCCTCCTCCTCCTCCTCCTCCTCCTCCTCCTCCTCCTCTGGAACATGGCTAAGTGCGACCCAGGCATAGAACGAGTGCCTTTCCCGCGCTGTTGAAGATGCTTCAACCTAGTCAAGTTTCTTGGTTGAACCTTTGAGTTCTTCCTTGGCCTACCCTTCTTCTTCCTACGGATAGATGGCTCCACCACACCCCCCTCCTCAGGATAATTGAGGTTCAAGTATTTTCGACCAACCTGGTGTTTGACAGTAGAATCAATCTTGCCTTCATAGAAGTCTTGTATCATCCTCGTCCAAATCTCGTCAGTTGGATTTAGGGCTGTGGGGGCCACCTGTTCATCTACTCCTCTTTGGCCTTCCCACACCAATTGTTTCCAGAAATCATGAATCATGAAAAGTTGAATAGGCCTGCATTCATTGATTCAAGCTTGGACTTGGTGAGGACATGGTAGTCCACGGGCGGTTGTCCACCACGCATCGTCGCATATCTGACGGAAAGGCCTGTTCGGGTCAAATATAGCGCAGACATGGGCAAACAACTCTCCGATATAATTGTTGGAAACCTTCCCTGGAAGACGAGAGAAGATAGTTTTAAGTGGCTCGTCCATATGTTTGATGGACAACGGTTCGCTGGTACGGTCTCGTTCCATCTCTCCCCTAATAGTGTGCACCTGAATGTTCACCATGGCGTGCATCTTTCTCAAGACCGTGTTGAACCCCCCAACAGAAGACTCCAAATAATCCTTCAACACAGAGTGTTGGGACTCGACCCTGATAAATATTTCGTTAATTTAGTACCAATAGCTAATATTTGTGTTTAAGAGTTTTCTCATAAGGAAAATTGATTAGCGTACCTATTTGTGGTCCTTGTAAATAAATGTAGACAATGATCAGTGTAGGCTCTAACAATGTGATCACGCCAAGGAGTAATCCAGTTCCTTTGGAGGTACGCTAACAACAACGGATTGAGCGGCTTTTCTACTCCAATCTCACCAGTCCGCAATAGACGAAGTCGTGCCTCATACTCTGCTATGGTCGTTGAGAAAAATAGCTCTCATGCTTTGTTTCCAAACCACTCCGCAATCCCCTCAGAAAACCCGTTCGCCAAAGCGTACGCCTTGCAATTCCGCTTGATATGTGCCCAACACAATAGGTGTTTGGCGTTGGGAAACAGGACCGCAATGACGTTAACCTCTACAATATCCCGATCTGTGACAACAACTTCTGGCATTTTCCCAACCATTTCAAACTCCTCCCGCAACTGATATAACACCCATTTGTAGTAATCTTGGGTCTCTCTTGCCATAAATGCAAACCCAATACAAAAAGTGTGCCCGGTGTAAGTAAATCCTACCATCTCACTCAAAGGCATGTTATACCTGAAATGTTAATTAATTTGAATAAGTTAACGTGCAAAACTTAAATTTCAAGTAAAAACACTTTTATTATAATTACTTACATGTTGGTTTTGTATGTCGCATCCATGATCACAACATACGGAAACAACTTCAGCAGATTCAACGACTTTGGATGGGCAAATAAAAAGTCTATTATCTTGTTGCTTCCTTCCTCGGATCGATAATCAAGATAATAGCCATTTGACTTTAAGAAATGGAGTGAGAATTAATTCATTGAGCTCATCTCTTTCTTCAATACATCGTTCCGAAAAGTGTACAACTGTCTCGTCGAAGTTGTGATGTCCGACCACTTTTCGCGCAAGTATGTCATAACAAACTTCGGGGCACCGTGTGAGAGAGGTAATATCCTTGCATCCTCATTCTGCTCATCGGTTAAGCGGCCGGCAAAAGGATATCCCTTTAGACTAGTGGAAAGGTCGTGGTTGTGGCGACCAGATTTCACGCTTAGCCGCTAATGATGGGTCCTCCTGTCCCGTTGGCCAACCAATTCGAATGGGCAACCCATCTTCCTACTATGTGGTTTTTCCTTTAGATCATCACCAACTTGTAGGTCCGCATATTAACACCAGATTTACCCTTCTTCTTTGGCTTGTACTCACCGGCCAACACACATGCTAAAAGGACCTTCGTTTCCCATGAATTCTTAATTGTCAACACCATGTTCAAATTACGTCCTACTTCTCTAGCCCATTTTAGCATATGATTCCGTTCCGACCACTCATAATCAGACTCAAAGTAGGTAGAAAAATCGGGAAACTGGAAACAATTATGACAAATACTTCATTAATTAATTCGATTATAAACTCACAAATTCAACACAATATAAGAAATTAAAACGAATTTAACAATTATAACAACTAATTTATGACAAATATGACAACTACTTCTTCTTCTTCTTCGACAAATATAACAAATAAATTTAATAATTATAACTGGAAACAATTATGACAAATACTTCTTTTGCACTAACACAACTAATTTAACAATTATAACAACTATAAAATATGATTACTTATAACAACCCTAAAATATAATTGCTTATAGTAAAATTAATAATTTAATAAATAATCGATTACATACCGCTTCTTCGTTTTGATGCAAAACCTCCTCGTTTTGATGTCCACTATAAGGAATTCCTTCTAAACCGCCATATTGATCGTCGCTCACATTCACCGGATTTGAACTAGAATAGCCATGTCCACCATAAGGAATTGCTTCTAAATCGCCATATTAATCGTCGTCCACATTCACCGGATTTGAACTAGAATAGCCCTGCCCTTCATTGAATGACCAAAAACCCGACATTATTTTCGTAGAGGTGACTTTGGGGATGGATTTGAGAGTTTTTTTTACCGCTTCTTCATTGCTCATTGCTCCGACCTCGCGTTATAAATAGCCGCGGTGTTTTTTTTACTGAGGCAAGGGATCGGTAGCTGTTATCGCTACCGATCGATTTTTTTTTGTTTTACATAGAGCGGCAGCGGCCACCGCTGTCGCTCCTAAACAACACTTTTTTTATGGGCAGCTGTGGTCGCTGCCGCTGCCTTTTAATCATTTTTTTAAAATTTGGAGCGGTAGGGCACACTGCTGCTAAAAAGCCGATGCGCCCTACAACTCTTACCGGGGCGCAATTACTCGGCTGTATTAAAATCCAAAGTAAATCAAACCGAGACAAATGTTGACTCTAATGTTAATTCCAACCCATACTTCGATTGTCTGTTTCCAACGGGGCCCGACCATTGTGTTCGGGGTTTGGGGAGGAACTATCAAATTAAAACACCAAAATCACAAACTAAGGAAAATCTATATCTACACTTAGGGCTGTCAAAACTTGACCCGACCCGCCCGACTCCGAACCCGAGAAAAGAATAAAAGGTTTTATACCCGAAACATGTTTGGCCTGAACTGATTTTACTCGAATCCGAAAAAACTCGAACACGAGATTAACCCAAAACCGATTATACCCGAATGGACTAGCATGATGCAACCCGATATCCGATGCTACTCGAACCAAAGTCATCCGAAAATCCGAAGTTACCTGACCTGAAACCATCCGAAAATCCAAAGTTACCTGACCCGAAACCATCCGAAAGTATATTATGTTTTAAAATATTAATAATAGTGATATTTATCTACCCTAATACATTATAAAGTAACGTGGTATAACCTGAATAAAATAATGAAAAACCCTTTTTCAACTTAAAAACTAAAATAATAATTCTAGAAATACCGCTACACATTATACTCTAATAATAATTCTAGATATCACGATTTATCTTAAATTCTTAACCACTTCATAAAATATATAATAGATAGATATCATATTATATGCATAGATTGTTTCATATAGTAATTAATTAATATGCAATTATATTTTTTAAAAAGTTAATTAAGTAATAAACATTACTAAATAAAAAAGATGAATTTAAAAGATTGAAGGTTTTTTATGGTAAAAACCTTAATTACTAAAATATACATTATCTTTGTTTTTTCTCTTTAATTTATTATAATATATTATATAGTATAATTTTTAAAACTACCCGTAAATTTACGGGGATTACACTAGTTATAATTATGTTTAAATTAAATGTTACATTAAATATTTAGACCCTAAATTAAATTCCGGCTTACTCGAAATCAGATTAACCTGAAATTCGGCCAAAGGCGAAATCCGATTCACCAAAAATCCGAAAACCCGAAACCCGACTCATCCGAAATCCGACTAAACCCGAAACCGAACTTATCCGAAATCAAGTTGGACCGAAAACCGAATGACCCGACCGACATTGACCCGAAAACCGACTAATTTAGGGCTGTCAAATGGTTGGTTTATGGGTGGGTGGAGCAGTTCCACCACCCGACCCGCAAGTTAAAATGCTCCACCCGACCCACCCGTCACCTGTGAAACATTCTACCCGTCACCCAAACCACCCGTCACCCGTTGGTTATATGGTTGACCGTTCACCCGTTGGTTATATGGGTGACCCGTTCACCCGTATAACCGCTATCGACGGTTGGGGCAACAATGGCGTTGGAAGAGGTGTAGAACAAGGCTGCAGAAGGTCGACGATGGTTCTGGACTTCTAGACGACGAAAAGTGTTGCACTGTTGCGGCGATTCAGGAAGTCGACGGTGGTTTTGAATTTTCAAGAGCGGAACCACTATTATGGTTGGAAACTTGGAATTTGGAAATGGAAAGAGTACCCAAACGGACTAACGCTCACTAACGAAGTTACGGAATGAGGCAATATTCATTTCAGGCATATAAATGGGCTAAAAATAAATGGGTTGTTATCAAAGGCCCAAAATAATTTACATATGTGATTTTAAGGGCCCATATATATTATAAATTATAGACCGAAACGGGTGAAACGGGTGGTTTGGGTGAAACGTGCGATGGGTTGGTTGACGGGTCGGGTTATTGGGTGATAAAATCTCACCCATACCCGACCCATAACCCGTTTCGTCCGTCACTCGCTTTGATTGGGTTTTCACCCGTTTATTTCGGGTGGGTTGGTCACCCGTGGGTAATTGACAACCCTACCCGACTTTGCCCGATTAATTGAGCACCCGACCCGAAATAATCCAACCCAATTTGACCCGATTTTCAAAATATCAAAATTTGATCCGAATCCAAACTTACCCGAAACTAAATTGATCCGACCCAAACCCGACCCGACCCGCCCGATTGACACCCCTACTATCTACTTCCACATCCACATCCACATCCACATCCACACTACTATAAATGTACGGTAGTCTACGGCCTGGATTTACTTAATCTCAGCTCTAAACTAATCTCACAACGGAGACGACTGATATATATATCCTCAGTTTGCCTACTCTTCTTCTTCCACCTCTTGCTATTCTTTATCTGCCTTGTTCTTCACCTCCTGCTATCTGATTTCTCCACCACCTGCTTCGTTTCCTTCTTCCTATTTTACACCCTCCCCCTCAGTTCGTATAGGGTTTCCATTTGTGTTTGGGATAAACAACCCTACCAAGGAAAGGAACTTAACCAGAGAGAAGATCAGGATGGAACGGCGGACTCGGGAGCAAGAATTCTTCACCGTCGGCGTATCTTCTCTACTTCGTCAAAGTCTACAAATTCGTCTAATTGATCGGTTTCAACTTGTTGTTCTCAGTTGAACCAGAACCAAAGAGAGAATCGTGACAGAGCAAAGGACTCCAAATAAAGAAATCCAAATCTTCACCCGCAGCATATCTTCTCTGCCTCGTCAAAGTCTACAAATTCGCCTCCAAAATTGATCGGTTTGAACTTGTCGTTCTCAATTGAATTTTGCTTCCTGATGCCTTTATGTCAATCGTAGTTCTTATTTGTCAAGGAAAGGAACCAGAACCAGAGAGACAATCAGGACGGAACGACGGTCTCGGGAAAAAAAATCTTCTCCGGCGGCAAATCTTCTCCGCCTCGTCAAAGTCTACAAATTCGACTTCAAAGGTTTGAACTTCTCCTTCTCAATTGAATTAGTAAGCTGTATGTTACATTATGGAGGTTCCTGGGTAGTTAATGAAAGCGGCATACCAGCAGCCAGCCAATCAACCCTTCAAATTAAATCCACCTTATTCGATCCAAGTTTTAGTTGCATATCTTAAGTAAGTCCTAAGTTTATATTAGATTATATCAAATGAACTTTGATTTTAATAGTGTGGATCATATGCGCAGATATACTAAAATTCAGGTCTTACCACATTGTGCATACACTGATGTTGGAACATTGCTCTCTCTTCAGGGTATTACCAACGTTGAGAAGAAGTGCAGAATGCTCCCACAGCTGTAAATCTGGGATAAGTTGTTTTTATGAGATCATTGTGTCTATTGCAGGTGTGTTTACTTTTCCCATCATTTTCTTGCAATCTTGGTAGGTCAAAATAATTTTTACCTTCATGAAGATCGAAATTATTACATTATGATTTAATTTTCAATATTACAATCCGAGACGTCCTACAATTTGTACACAAACACATGTAGGAGTTGTTGAGGAAGACTTCATAAGTGGTTATAGCTTGGAAGGTATTCCCTTCTTATCTTCAATTGTGTTAAAACTCAATATCTTCTTTTAAGACAATACATTCAAACCAAAACTCAACTGGCATCGTGCAGCTACTTCTTGCAACATCAGGCTCAACTTGTTCTCTTGAGGAGTCAGTTCCTTGATTCTGAATCTAAAAGGTCGAGAATCTGCAGTAAGCTGTTGGATGTTGAAAAATTATTAAAAGAGGCTCTTCATGAATCAACTTCTATTACTACTATAGAAGCGGATCTCGTAAATATGCATGATCGGAAAATATCTGCTGAAATCATGGGACTTTTTATCAGGACACAATGTGAGTGCCAGATTCAGGACCTATTTCATCTGCTTGAATCGTCGAAAACCAACATCATTGAGCTTAAAAAGAAAAATCTGGATCTCCAGAGCAAGTTTGATGAGTCTCTTCATTAAGAAGCAAACTATGCTTCAGAAAACACAAAGTTGCTGTTAGAGTATGAATCTTTGAAGTCTCAGTTGGAAGAATATGTTGCTTAGAACAAGGCCATTCAAGATTCTAACCGTGCTATAGCAACTGAACTGGAAGAGTGTAAGAAGAATAATGCTCTTCTTGAGAGCAGTTAGTCTCAGGCTATGACTATGCAGGCATTTGAGATTGAACAGCTCAATTGCATGCTTTCAAACTCTCATACAAAAATTGATAGTTTGATGTCCTCAAAGCATGAACTCGAGATCATATTCTTGGTACTAAAAGTTAAGTTGGATGAGCAATTCAGTCTGAAACTTTTGCTTGAACAGTATGACATTGAATTAATGATGCTGCAGAAGTGGTGTGATGAGCTTAGTCTCAGGCTTTCTGAACAGACTTTGAAAACTGAGGAATTCAAGAACTTGTCTATTCAATTAAAGGAGCTTAAAGACAAGGCTGATGCTGAGTGTCTTCAAGCAAGAGAAAAGAAGGAAGATTTAGTGTCATCTGCTACAGCACAAGATTCTTTGAGAATAGCATTTATCAAGGAACAATATGAGACCAAGGTGCAAGAACTTCGCCAGCAGCTTTCTATTTCAAAGAAGCATGGAGAATAGATGTTGATGAAGTTACAAGATGCTGTTGATGAGGTTGAGAAAAGGAGAAAAGCCGAAGCATCTCATCTAAAAAGAAATGAAGGGCTATCCTTGAAGGTCTTGGAATTGGAGGGTCAACTTGTACCACACTTTCTGATAACCGTGATAAATTTATGGAATATGATCAACTTAAGGCAGAATTAGAATGCTCATTGATTAGTCTTGAATGTTGCAAGGAGGAAAAGCAAAAGCTTGTTGTTTCTTTGCAAGAATGCAATGATGAAAAATCTAGAATTGCCGGTGAACTTAGCATGATGAGAGAATGTTTGAGTAGTTCTGCAGCGCCAGAATTTTGACAGGAGAACCAGTCACTGAAGTGGTTCACTTGGTGCATAAAGATTAAAGCCCAACCTGTGTGAAAGAAGAAACGAGTACAACATCATTGAACGTGTCACCTGGGCATGGACATCATAAAAAGTTACATCATGAAAGTCTGACAGATTATGGAGAAGAAAAATGGAAGTCCAGGGCAGATCATGCAAGTCAGTATTTTTCCACATGTTGATGGAATGATGTATATTTATATAATTCCGTATGTGTCCCATGTTGCGCTGTCTTTAGCTTAGCACTGTGTGATAAATGTCATACCAAAAAATAATCTTATAAGATGAACCCATCCATCACTAACTTGGTTGGCAATAAAGTGGGCAAGAGAACTTCATTTTCTAATTCCTTTATCTGAATTTGATTATTTGCCTTGACGTCCAATTTTTCATGCCTATTTTCTCTTATGAAATACTATGATATATGATCATCATTCTTATCATTGCGTTTAAACCCCATGGCAGGATGAAGGTAGAGTAACTCGAGCAATTTCATTGGAATCAGCTTTCAGCGATGGGGAGGCCTTGTCTCCTGACATGATCAATTAAAAGCACAAAATTTGAAGTCTAGCATTGACTATCTACACAACGAGGTACATATAATTATAGGTTCTAAGGATTTTTCTTTAAAAAGCAAATGTTATCAATGAACATGGTTTCTGTTTCTCTTCATTTAGCTGCCTAAATCCATCTAGTCTTTCTGGTTCTCCACACATGTTGCGAATTTGCCAGCTTCATGTAGAGCAAAAAATGGTTTTACTGTGTTTATATAGCATGAACCTGTACATCATTCCATGTGCAATGTTAACATTACATTTCCATATTTGTGTATTGTCTCATAACATCATAAATGTACCATTGAACTTGCAGTTGGAAAAGATGAAAAGTGAAAACACACTTCGCTCAAAAGAGAAATTTGAGCCACATATGGAAGGTTTACGTAGAGAGCTTATCCAATTAGAGAAGGTACATTCCAAATCCAAGAGATGAACTCAATTATATGCAGCCACTGCAATATAACTTGCAAAGAGGGTTTTGAAATAGCTGTTATTGAGTCAAACTACTTATTAACTTGACCAATCAGACTTCATTCTTCTCAGGTGAATGAGGAATTACAGAACATGTCTCCTGAATTCAAAGATTTCTCAAGCTATGGAAATTCAATAGAAAGGGATATCGCTTTTGTGATGGAGCTCGCAGAAGCACTCCAAGCAAAGAAAACATCAACCCTTCAATTTCAAAGGTTGGTACATTCTAATTAGTAATATACTTCTACTAATTCTTGTTATATTTCCTATTAAAGTAATTTAGGGTGCTTTCGGTTTTCTATTTATTTTACAGACATTTAAACATTAAAATAGTTCCTGCTAATGGAATTACACAAGGACTTAAACTAAAAAAACTACAGGCGATCCGATTCAGCTCAAAAGTAGCATTTTCATTTAAAAGTCTGTAAAATTTAACCAAAATTAGTAGAAGTCTATCACCATGCTTTTTCCTTGTTATATTTCCCTTGCGTTTGGATTAATGGGAAATTGCATTATAATGCAAAATTTTCGCATAATAACTTAATCCATTCCTTTGGTTTATGGCTTAGTTCCTTCCTAAAACAACACAACGACGAGACCGCAGTTTTCAGAAGCTTCAAGGACAAATGATCTGATCAAAGACATGCTTGCCTTGAAAAGCAAGTACAATGCAGTTGAGACAGAGCTCAAAGAGATGCACGAGCGCTACTCTGAACTGAGCATCTAGTTTGCTGCGGTGGAAGGAGAGCGACAGAAGCTCATGATGACGCTTAAAAACACCAGGTCCCCGGCTAGAAGACTATCATCAGGCTGCGACACCCGTCAGAGATACTGTATGAAGTTTCCACTCTTTGCATATAATTCCTTTCTCAAATTCTTATGTCAAGATTATCGCCAACATATCAAATGTTGAAGTTATGACATGGTGTCTAATGTGCTGATTCTGATTAAGATAAGACGTTGACTATATATTACTCTATTTTCTTGGAAGTTAACAAGTTTGAATGTTTTCTTGCAGAGAAAGCATGGCAGTAGACACAGAATCCTTGTGTGTGCTTGCTGGAAAACTTGTATGGTCCATCCGCATTGATCTTCACATTTTAGATAATGGAGGGTATGCTATAATATTATATCTATATATTTTTCCTTAAAGCATTCATTTTGTTAGCATCTGCATGATATGGTCATGGTAGCTCGTAATATCCTGTTTCTGAACCTATATTTTAATAAAAATGTTGTGGATGCTGCAAATATTGCCGCTGGCTGCCTTGCTTACATTTCGGAGGCCTGAGTGTTCACTTGGAGGAGAAGATGGCAAATTAAAATTTATGGCACGAAGCCTCAAATTCAAATTTTTGTCTAAAAAATGAGTAATGGTCAAAAAGTCAACCTCAAACATGACCACGACCCTCAAAGTCAAAACTAAATAAAATCTTCTCAAAATTCCTACATACCCATACCGTCCACCATGCTGCCAAAATCATCAGATCGGGAAAAAAAATGAAACGAACTTTGAACGCGTTCTTTATAATTCACACGTACAAAGTTTGGGGGCAAGTGTTTGGGAGTAAATTTTCACGAATTTTAATTAGTTCATGGATCTAATATAATTAAATAAAATTATGGGCATAATTAGTTCACTTTCAATACAAGCCTTTCTCAAATGGGTCAAATACATCAAAAACCCAAGACTTTCAAAAATTTCTAAATACCACTAAATTGCATGCATGTAACGAGGGTCATGCTCGATTAAGCATTAAATGGCTACTTAATTATGTATTTGGATGGTGGAAGAAAGTGAAGGCAAAACGTTACTATGCGTAAAGGGAATTCAAAGGGAAATTGCATACGTACATAGATCATAACAAAAAGATAACTTTGTGTGTATGTATATGATCTTGGACCTAGGTAATGTTGGGCTGAAATTGGAATTGGGTAAAATAACAAGAACATGGCCCATTCACCAAATCTAACAAGTATGGCGGTGGAATGCCAAAAGATTTAAAGGGTAGCCTCAAGTTCAATTTTGCACAATCAAAGGCCTCATTGGTGCTTGTTGTTGATAAATGATAACGTCAACAATTCAAAGCCATTGATGGGCTCTTAATCTTCTTCTTAATTACCTAGTTAAACGGTGCCTTGGATCTAAAGTTTTAAAGGGGAGTTGATAAGTCCACATATTCTACTCCTCTCAATTGCTAATCTACATGTTATTTTAGCATTATCTTCAAGATAATATCTCATTGAATGGCCCTATATTTATGCTCATATTTATAGGCTATAAATGAAAAAAAGGAGGAGACGTTTGGGCATAAGGCTCGTTCAACCCCTTTCAACACATTTATTGTGTTATTCAAAGCCAAAATTGGCTGTCTATATATATATATATATATATATATATATACACACTGGAAGTTTTACCCGTGCTTATTAAACTTCTATTTGTTAAATTAAATATTTATATGATTTATTTTAATAATTTTGTAATATATCATTATGTATGCAGAAATTATAATAAAACTTAGTTATTTATTTGGGTAGTAATCATTAAACTTTAATCTAATTATTTTATATTTTATATATTTAATTTTTTATATTAGTAAAAAACATAAAAAAAGAAAAAATATATTTTAAAAATAAATATATTTCCATTGCATGCAAAGTAGAATGGAATTTCAAATTTATTATATACTTTATTTTCAAATAAAACACAGTCTATCTTCTTGTAATAAAACATCATTTTATCAAAAAGTTTACATTTTCAAGTACTATGCACTAATAATAATGGAGAATATGAAATGCATGACTTTAATTACAACTTGATACTAAATTTAAAATTTTGATGCAAAGTACATACCGGTTAATGGTTATTACAATATTACACTCACATTCCAAAACTTGAACATTGAATCAATCAACATCTACAAATAAGAATATTAAAACCTTCGCTTGCACCTGCACACCAAGAAAGAAAATAATAGGAGAAAAACTAAAAGATTAGTATCAAAATTAGAGCTTGAATAATTGATCATTAGAAAATAACACACTCTAAATATTAAAAGTTAATCAACACAACGGAGAGTAAAAAGAAAGTACAAAGACTTTTATAGTTATGAACCTCTAAAACCCCACAACTATCCATCCTATATATATATATATATATATATGGCAAAATACATCAATAGACACTTGAACTTGTACGTTTTTTTCAACCAGCCCCCTGTACTTCGAAATGTACAAATAAGCACCTAAACTTGACATATTTTGTTCAGCTGGACACACCTTATTTTCGTAAAATTGACGCGCGCTGATGTGGCCTTAAATTTTGCCATCTAAGCGCCACATAATCCTAATTTGTTACACATAAGCGCCAAATAAGCCCATAATTTTTGCCACACAAAATCCAACTATATATTTTTGTTAATTTTATTAAATTTTAATAAAAAATGTAAATATTCTTTTCTATTTTTCTTTTTAGTCTTCTTCCTTAAAAAACCAGAAACCAGTGTGAGAATCAGGACGGAACGACGGTCGTGATGGGTCTTCTTCCTCCTTCTGGCCCTCTACATCCGCTCTTGTGGACTCTCCCCCTAAACCGCCGATCTAAACTCCACCACCACCGCCCATTTCTAGGCCTCCACCACAAGCCCTCCCTCCTCCTCCTCCACGGCTTCGGCGGCGACTCCCCTTGGCAATTCGCTTCTCAGATCCGCTCCCTCTCCGCCATATTCAACCTATTCAATTCGTCCCCGATCTGCTCTTCTTCGGTCGATCCATCACCGAATCCGGCGCGGTGCGTGATGGAGGGGCTCAGATCTGGACTTGGAATTGGTACTAAAAGCCATTAAAGGTAGGGTTTGGGTTAAAGCCATTAAAGCTCTCTCACCACCGGCATATCTTCTCTGCCTCGTCAAATTGGCCTCATCGAAGCCTCATATCTGGATAGAAGTAAATCTCTTGGCCATGATCAATTTCCCCAAATTGGGAATCCCAGCCAATTTCCCCCAATCTTTGCTCTTAATCTCCCCCAATCTGTGCTCTTAGGTGTCTATTGATGTATTTTGCCATATATATATATATGTTTGTGTATAAGGGGTTTTAAATGTCATTAATTGTGCAATTGTATGTGATATGAAAAGTTTTAAACTGTTGGTGGCTATTGAAGTGATACATAAATCACAAACTCTAACTTTATCATTTTAGTAATATTTGTACAATTATATTTTAATGTGGCGTAATTATATTGTCGACCAATAATGACAAATGAGGAGTTCACCACCCTAACAAATGTTACATGCTATAAATTGTTTAATATTTCTAATTCTTATTTTTGTGTAAATATTTATATGAAGAAAATTAATTCAATACATAATCGTGTAATTATGTATTATTACTTGTTAATAATCATAAACCAGTTTTTCAATAACATAAAATTAAATAATCACGAACCAATATTGTTTCATGTAGGTTATAATTTTTTTATTCTTACAAAATTTTAGATCCTTTGCATGCCTATTTTTAATAGCCGAGTTTTATTTGGGTTGACAATGAAATATAGCATATCATTTAATTGAAATTTAAATTGAGAACTTTTCCTTATATTGAAATTTAGATTGAAATTGAAATTGAAGTTTATATTGAAATTGAAATTTCATTTATATGCTTTAACTATTTTAGAATGATTTTTCCATTTACATTTTATAAAGCAGTAGTTGTAGTATTAAAAATAGTGATCCAAGGCACAAACCTAAAACTACGAAGTTCATGATCCATATGTAACATTACAACATAAAAAAAAAAAGAGGAAGCAGATAATAAAAATAGATTTCTTTTCAATCACACATATCAAGCCTATAAGTAAATGCAATTTCCAGTAAAGCAACTAGCTTTTTTTTTGAAGTATATGAAAACAAAAATAGTGGTAAGCCAATATGTAGTACCAATATAGTAATATAAGCCTATAAGCTTATAAGAAAAAGTAAAATAAAAAACAAAAGCCATCACCCAGTGATGGTCTCAACTTTCCATCACAGCCAATCCCCATTCATGATAACAACACCACCACTCATCAGCCAAGAATAACGAAAAAGAGTAAATAAAGGGTGGTTTTGTGTGTTTTTCCCAGATTGATAATGATACAAAATGGATATAGAGAATGAGAAGCAGAATCACTAGATGATGATGATCAATGATTGATGAGTTGGTAGATAAAAAGGGAAAGTTTGATGAGTTGGTAGAAGACAAAGGCGTATAACCGGTCAAGAGCACATCATTATCTTTTCTGGTATAAAAGGGCAGCCAGATTTTGTATTGAACGCTACAACGAGGAGAAAAGGCAGCTTAGTGCGGCATTGCCATTATTGGTGCGGGTCGGCTAAGCGCCCCGGACACAGTTGCTCAGCGTCCCGTGATTGCATCGAATTTTGAAAAAAATACTATTTTGCTTCATTCAGCTTGGCCGAAGCTAATTTTACTTAAAAAAAATAAACACTATTTTGCTTCATTCACCTTGACCGAAGCAAATACATTATTTATTATTTAATAAGTTTGAGTGATTGTTAATGTTTTAAATTAAGTTTAACATTTTTTATATATAAGGTTTTGATTTTATGATAGATTGGTATAATTTTGTATTTGTATTAGACCTGTCAAAACATGACCCGATCCGATAACCCGACCCGAACCGTCTAATTTTTTCTGGGTTAAGACTCGAAAATTTAAACCCGAAACCCAAAATAAACCGAACCCGCTAAACCCGAAAATTTTTGGGTTAGGGTCGGGTTCAACCCGCTGGGTCAAATTTTATTGCGACGATGTCATAATGTGTCATACTATGTAACAATTGTTATTGCATATTTCAATGCTCTAATTCCCGACACTGTATAATAACGGGAAATGAAAACTTATTCCCTCTAAAACACTTATAGTTTAATATAGTTTAAATATTGGTTTAGGAAAATTATTCTCAATTATATTTTAAAATATCAATTAATATAATTTTTTATTTTTAAATCAATGTTTTAGACCAACTTACAATATTGTTATTTAAACTTATTTTAATAATAATTGAAAAATAAAAATTATGTTATTGACCCACTGGTCAACCCGAACCCGCCCGATAACCTGCCATGACCTGACCCGACTTAACCCGTAATCCAATTGACTCGAACCCGTTTTGAACCCGAACCCGAAATGATCGAACCCGAACCCGACCGACTCTGCCCAATTGACAAGTCTGATTTATATCTTTAATATTAAATTTTATGTTTAGGTTTGAGATTTTTATTTATATGATTTTGTTAATTTTTGGGTTTATATACATATAAAGGTCTAAGTTATAAATTTTGAAAAGATTTAAGTGCTTTAATATAATTTGTGAAAAAAGTTGTCTAAAAATAAAAATATATTGTTCAGCTTACATAACCATATACTTTTACACAACATTACAAATTAAATATATTCAACGACGAGGACCGAAATCACTATGACGACCGAGCTGAATATCAGGGGTGTGAGAGCGACGACTGCGTCGAGGTGGCGGGTCTTCCACAAGTGGGAATGGAATGGTGGGCATCGTGAGAAAACCGTGTAGTCCGTCCACAAGTCGTGCCACTTCGCCTCCTAGCTGTCTTAAGTGGGCATACTAGTTCGCCAGGCCATGTATATGATTCATGCGCTGTTAAAAATAAAGAATAATTTATGAGAAACTAACAAGACCAATTAAAATATATAAATAGCTTAATATATGCAACTAAAAGTTTCCGCACAATTTGAATATCCAATGAAGTCGGTGCTACCGTCTGTCGACTGGCCATGAATTCCGCTGAACCCCTTAGTAGATATGGATGAGTGCGTTGTAAATGCCACTCTTGGTAGTTATCATCCATTGACCAAAGAAAAGTCGGTTGATCTCCCATTGGATATAAGAAGTTAAAGTGTTGATCCCAATGGTCATCCTCGGAACTGAATTCTAATGTGTAACCACTCCCCCTAAGTGTCTCTTTACGAACCATTGTGTGAGCCGTAATGACCGGGAACCTAGGGATGCTCTGACGATAGCGCAATTGGCGAAAACATCTCTCAGGCATATATGGCTCTTGAATGTCTAAGATTGTTAGTAAGCCCCTATACCTAGAGATTGAGAGTTCCCCATCAGCAAAGTTCAACCCTTAAGGATATGGCACCCATTGGACCTGTAGAATTATAGTAGTTGATAGCTTGTATTAGTGTCATGTTTTAAATCGTATAGTTTATAATTTTGTTTAAGGTGTATTACCATATCCATGGTGTATTGGTCTAGAGTCTTACGGTATTTCCTCAACTCATTTTAATCCCGATTTCTTGTTGTAGGGTTTGCTTTGAACTCCTCCCCCGGTCGCAAGTCTATAAATCTATTCAAATAAACCCTAAACAAAGGAAGGTATCTCCAAGCAATCTGACCCGTCAACCCGTGGTTTAGGAGCAAGTTCATGAACTTATGATTCACATGGATGCCGGTCTTGTCGATGAAAAGTGTGCATCCCAATAACACAAGTAAAAAGATGGATGCCATGTGATGCTGATTAGCTCCTCTGTTCCTCTGTTGTGCATCAAACCATTGGTTGAGGTCTTTGAGAACGAGACCACCTGAATAGATTTGGGCATTTACTTCTTGAATGGTCCACCCCAACATTTCACTTATTTGGACGCGCAAGCCACTATCATCTACGGGGGACAAGTCAAATACTGGTCGAATCCCGTTTAATGGCAGATTCATTATCATTTTTACATCGTGGAGGGTGATGGTCATCTCCCCCCAAGGAAAATGGAAGTTGTTAGTCTTCGGTACCATCTTTCCACCAAAGCAGACACCAAAGCTTCGTTTACTCCCCTAACCGAAAGGTTCAATAACCCAAGTAGGCCGCTTTGTTCGGCCAGCCTCATCCACTCTTGACCTGGAGTCAACCGGTTCGACTTCGTGCAAAACTCAAACGGGGCAGAACGAATATCATACTAATATCATACTAATTAACCAAACAAATTTAATATTCTCTATACTAATATCATACTAATTATTAATATACACTTAACGTTCTATATACATTGCTTAAAAAAAACGTTCTATATACATATATTTAACATCTATATATAATACTACTAAATAAACTTAACATTCTATATAAACTTAACTTTCCTACGCTCTTAGTGGAATTTTTATAAAACTAAATATACTAAGTAATTTCGACAATTTTACATGTATTACATGCATATATGTAATTTATGTAAGAGTGTAAACTTTTATAATAAAATTATAATTAATTAAGAACAAAGAGATCGACTAATTTATATTTTTAACATTATAAGATAAATTTTATATTATCATTTTTAGCAAATCTTCACTGTTGGAAAACGCGTCTGTAGCCAGAAAATATTTAGCCACGAATTTTGGCGAGGGTAATTTGGGTGGCAACAACCATAAATTTAGCCACAAATATTTCAGTTTGCGGTAATATGGCCATGAATTATAGAGTTGTGGCTAGTTTTGGGGCCAAATAGCCCCGAATAGTGAGCGCGGCTAGATTTGGTTGTACATTTCTGGCCATATTGTCATGAAAACAAGCTCCTGGCTAACGTTAAGGCCCAATGGACGCGAATTTTTTGCGCAACTAGATTCATTTCTAGAGTAGTAGCTAATTAGCCACAAAAAAAGATTCGTGTGTATATTCAGGACAAAGTCTGGAGCTAAGTACCCACATACTAGTCGTGGCTAGGTTTGTGGATATTTGTGTGGGTAATTTGAATCATTGACTCATAAATGGTCCTTCATTTCGTTAGAATTTTTAGAAATAACCACAAACCTAGCCACGAGTTCTTATTTTCGTGTCTAACATTGTTTGTTTGGAAACATCTGCGATAACAGTCACGAGATTAGCCATGAGTTCTTTATTTCGTGAGAAATCTGCATAAATAAACACGAGATTAGTCACGAGTTCTTCATTTCGTGTCTAATATTGTTTGTTTGGAAACATCTGCGATAACAGTCACGAGATTAGCCAGGAGTTCTTTATTTCGTGAGAAATCTGCAGAAATAACCACGAGATTAGTCACGAGTTCTTCGTTTCGTATCTAACTTTGTTTGTTTGGAAATATTTGCAGAAACAGTCACGAGATTAGCCACGAGTTCCTCATTTCGTGGTAAATCTTCAAAAATAACCAAAAGATTTCATCGAAGGAAGAGGAGAAGAGTACGTTTGGATTGGGCTGCTCCTCCATATGGGCCGAGTACGGTGATCCAAAAACGGGCCCATTTCTTTTGAGTCCGAAGCCCATCAGATTTTCTATTACCCTACAAGCCCATTATTAATTAATTTTTATTATTTGTAAAATTATTTCCACTATAAATAACAACTATGTTAAAATTTTAATAAATATTACCCATAGGCCTTTATAAAAAAAATATTTATTAAAATAAAATATCAATCATGCTCACCTAGGAAATTAATAATTTTTAATAAATTATAAATGACTTCCTAATAAATTAATAATTTTTAATTCTTATGAGAAATCGTTATATTCATTTCGAATCGTTCATTCTTATGAGAAATCGTTATATTCATTTAGAATGGTTCATTTATTGAGAAATCGTAATATTCGTTTAGAATCGTTCATTCTTATGAGAAATCGTTATATTCATTTAGAATCGTTCATTCTTATGAGAAATCGTTATATTCATTTAGAATCGTTCATTTATTGAGAAATCATAATATTCATTTAGAATCGTTCATTCTTATGAGAAATCGTTATATTCATTTAGAATCGTTCATTCTTATGAGAAATCGTTATATTCATTTAGAATCGTCCATTTATTGAGAAATCGTTATATTCATTTAGAATCGTTTATTCTTATGAGAAATTGTTATATTCATTTAGATTCGTTCATTCTTATGAGAAATCGTTATATTCATTTATAATCGTTCATTTTTATGAGAAATCGTTATATTCATTTAGATTCGTTCATTCTTATGAGAAATCGTTATATTCATTTAGAATCGTTCATTCTTATAAGATATTGTTATATTCGCTTAGAATCATTTATTCTTATAGCAAATCATTATATTCATTTAAAACCGTTCATTCTTGTAAGAAATCGTTATAGTCCTTTAGAGTCGTTCATTCTTATAAGAAATCGTTGTATTCCTTTAGAATCATTCATTCTTATAAGAAAATTTTATATTTCTTTAGAATAGATCATTCTTATAAGAAAGCGTTACTTTCATTTAGAATCGATCATTCTTATAAGAAAGCGTTATAGTCCTTTAGAGTCGTGCATTCTTATAAGAAATCATTATATTCCTTTAGAATCATTCATTCTTATAAGAAAATGTTATATTTCTTTAGAATAGATCATTCTTATAAGAAAGCGTTACTTTCATTTAGATTCGATCATTCTTATAAGAAAGCGTTATATTTTTTAGGGTTTAGGGTTTAGGGTTTAGGGTTTAGGGTTGATCATTGAGTGAAATGGTGGGTTTTACTTGTACAAACACGTTTTCCAACAGTGCTTATATTCAAATCCTTACACTAATTAATTAATATTATAATTGTCTATAAGCTCTTTGTAGTTCACTTTGCACATTTGAAAAACCTAACATCTTCCTTTAACCAAAATAAACCCTTATATAGTTATATTTTCCTAATTGAACTATATAATTTCATCCAACCACCATGCCGAACTTTTTGACATCTTTAGACCTTGGGCGTATGCGGCATAATTTCGCATAACATGCACCCAACACAATAAGTGTTGGGCATCTGGAAATAGAACTCCAATTGCATTCATTTCAGCGAGTTTCCGGTCTGTCACAATTGCTTCTGGCCTTTTACCTATATGTCGATACAATTCGCTCAGTTGGCGTAACACTCATTCATAATGATCTTGGTTTTCCCTGGCCATAAAAGCAAAAGCGATACTGTACGAATGATTTGTACAATAAAACCCACCATTTCACTCAATGACATATTTGTACCTATCATTCAATTCAATTTAGTTAGTATGGACAATTGAGAATTTAATATATATATAAGATGATTAATAAATACTTACAGGTTTGTCTTGTATGTCGTATCCATAATTACGACATACGAGAATAGTTTTAATAATTGTAGTGACTTTGGGTGGGCAAAGAACAAATCTCGTATCTCGTCACTTCCCGGCACAGTTCGATAATCAACATAGTAACCATTACTCTTCAAGTAATAAAGACCAAATTGGGTTACTGTCATTGAGCCCATCTCCTCTTTTAGAATTCGTTGTCGGTAATTTTGTCGTATAAAGGACATAATATTCCTCGGCTCCGTGTTGGCCCGACTCAATATCCTCAACTCCTCCAATTCATCTACGATCATCCGTCCATCACAAGGATGCCCTTCGAGTGTGGTAGAGACGGAATGGTTGTGTCGCCCACATTTCACTGTTAACACCCATTTATGGCTCTTCCTTTGGCTGCTCCCAATCAACTCAAATGGGCAATATATCTTCCTACTCTTCGGTTCTAGGTTTAGATCCCAAAAGTTTTCACTTTGGATTATAGTGCCTGATTTTCCTTTCTTCTTCGGCTTGTACACCCCGAAAACTCGCATGCTAATAAAAATTTTGTGTCTAATGAATTTTTTATGACTATCACAATGTATAGTTTTCACCCTACCTCACGGGCCCATTTTATCATTTTATCTCGATCTGGCCATTACCAGTTTCAA
Source organism: Fallopia convolvulus (assembly GCA_964016875.1). NCBI lineage: Eukaryota > Viridiplantae > Streptophyta > Magnoliopsida > Caryophyllales > Polygonaceae > Fallopia > Fallopia convolvulus. The sequence goes on from OZ024720.1 coordinate 67,212,873, forward strand.
AATGGCTAGAATAATATGTAAATTGTAGACAATACAACGTCATCAAATAAATTATTTTATTATATATCCATAATAAATTTAAAAAATAGGAATATATATATTGATTTATATATATGGATTGTAATTGTTTCTTTGAATCGATTTTTTCCCAATTTACACTACGTGTAAACTGAAGAGTTTTTTTTATTTTTTATTTTTTAAAATCTAGAGTATTTGGGGGTTTTGAGGTATACTACGATAGGAGTGTATAAAAATAAGTGAAATATTTGCAGCATGTAAATTGAAGAGTTTTTTTTGTTTTGATTTTTTTTTAAATATGGAGTATGTATAGTATATTCTAACGGAATTGGGTAAAAAATGAGTGAAATATTTGGAGTTGTAAAGGAAAGAGCCTTAATTACTGTGGGCTTGGCCTAAACATGTAAAAAGAAACAGAGGGAGTATTAGTTACCTCTTCCAACGGTGTGTTGAAATTACCCTCATGTTGATAAACATACTCTTCTTCGTCCTCATTCACATCTATTGGAGTTGTTTGCAAAGATATAATTGAGTGAGGATTAAGATCGTTGTTGGGGTTTTTTTCCTTTCGACCTCTTTTTAAACTGCATACAACATCAATTTATCAAAAATACAACATAATATTAGAATTAAATACATGATTAAAATAAATTTAACTTTATCAAACATATACAAACATATAAAATTAATACCTTAAATAGATCGAAAAAAGAAGACATCTTACTTATAATAAATACAATAACCTTCTCTTAATTGATCACAAATAATCTGATTTTTTGTGTTTGGTAAGGGGAGACAAAACCTCTATAACAAAAAAAATGCAAAAATGAGAGGCATTAAAGCTGAGTGCTTGGGACTTATATAAGCGGAAGTTTGAATTCTTTTTTTCTTTTCTACTTCAGTCGCTCTGGCCGAAGCACATAAAAAAATATTTTCCACTTTTTGCTTCATCCGGCCTGAATGAAGTAAAAAAGCCAATTTTCCCATGCAATGAAAAGACATTACAATTATTTTTTTTTTACTTCGTTCAAGTCGAACGAACCAAATAAACCGGGGCATGAACAATTCTGACCGGGGCGCTGAGCATTAGTCTTATTGGTGACCCCAAATTAGTCATTTTGGATGAACATGTATGCATATGTATTTAAGTCTTTTCTTGAATAGTAATAATTACTTGTGTGAATTGAAGTCTTTATTTGAATCATTTAGACAACATATATGGATCTAATAGTTGGAGACATCTTAGTGTCTGGACGTGGAGCCAGAGGAGGAGATGTACTCCCTCCGTTTCAAAATAGTTGTTCATAGACAAAAGTGCACATATATTAAGGGAAAAAAATTCTTCCAAAAATACCCCTATAAAGTGATACTTTCTACTCCAAAAAGCTGCTTTGGAAAAAGTGTATGTTTAATGTAGTGTAATTATTAAGGGTATAAATGGAAAAAATTATTATATGAACAACTATTGTGAAACAAGAAAAATTGTCTATATGGACAACTATTTTGAAACGGAGGGAGTATAATTTTGCAAATTTCCCCTTTTTCCCATGTAAGCATAGAGTTCTGATGTTCAAAACTTTATATCAGGGTCTTGGGGTTCGTGAAAATTATGGAAGTTGATAAAAAAAAAACCTATTTATAGTGATTCTGGAGTCTCGTAATAAGTCAACTAGTGTTATTCCCGTACCTTGTACGGGTATATTTTAAAATAATTTTATTTCTAATTTATTATTTAAATATCTAATCAAAATAAATTTTTGCGATTGGATTTTATTTTCTTTAGTAATAAAAATCATAAAATTTTAATTTGTTTAGAAGAAAAGAGTGGATGGTAGTTTTCTTTAATAATAAAAATTATAAAATTTTAATTTGGTTAGAAGAAAAGAGTGGATGGTAGTTTTCTTTAATAATAAAAATTATAAAATTTTAATTTGTTTAGAAGAAAAGAATGGATGGTAATTTTTGAGATAGTGGGGAAGTGGTTAAGGTAGAAGTGGATTAAAAATGAGAAATAAAAAAATCAAAAAATATTTCAAATTTGTCATGTGGCTCAAATTCTTACAAAGACTTGGTTTTTGCTTTATATTTGTACTAGGGTAGATGATGTATTAAAAGTTCACAACTTATATCCTTTTTTAGACTTTATGTCTACTCTTTGACTTATATGGATTCTTGCACCAAGATTCTCTTGAATCTAATTGTAGGATCGTTAGTACTTCTAGGTTGTTGACCAAGCCAACGTCGTCGACCTGGTTAAGGTTGTCGACTTAGACAAAGTCACCAAACTGAGTTTATACGCAACGGAAATTTAATTTAACAGAAAAGACTTACTTGACACACCAATATTATTTTATAGTGGAAACACTTGATCGATGAACTCTATCAATAAGTGTGAAAATCACTCCCTTCCAAGTTCTCGCTTGGAAGTATTAAAAGTCGTAGCTTGCTTTATTGATCTTTTGGATTGTTTACAAGAACACCCTGGATCTAGATCTACTTCCCAAGCACTCTAGAACTCGTTGTGAACCGAGTAACCACAACCCTCAACCCGTCTAACAAGCCTACGTCTCTCCACTCGATCGAATCCCACGAACGAGTCACTCTATCTTTTCTCTTTCACAAATATGGAGTATAAGCTCGTGGTTTTTCCTCTCTTAATATGCAATATCAACTCACACATTTTCTAACCTAATAACCACGAATTATATAGGCTAGCAAACTAGGGTTTAGATATATATTACTTCCTTTATACATTAAGGAAAATAATATAAATCTAATCTTACAAATCTTCCTGAGGATAAAATAAATATTACAATAAACAAACTCCTTAGGGCTTAAGCAAGATCCACGTCCTTTCTTGTTTTGAGAAAATTCTTTCCTTAACCGAACAGATCTGATATCTCGTGCAATCTTCTCACGCTTTTTCAGTCCGCCTTCCTGTTAGGTCAACGACCTGGCTCACGTGGATGACCTGGATCACGTCGGCGACCTGGCTCACGTTGGCGACCTGTTTCACAGACTCGAGGTCGACCACCTGACTTGCATAGGTCAGGGACGTGACTCACGTTGGCGACCTGTTTTACAACTTCGAAGTCGGCCACCTGACTTGCATAGGTTGACGACCTATCAACGTCTTGAGCTCACATTCTACCAACTCTTCTATTCCGTCTTGGATCACATGTTCATGAATTCTCACATGTTCACGACATTCATAGAAGAATCCATGTTGTCGACTTCCTTCAAGTTTGGAACCATCAAAATCAAAGTTTCGATTTCTAACAATAACCTATGTGAAACTACTATTGCTATATTTCATAGTGTTTTGACATGCATTCATTGAGTTTACGAACAATGGATTTAAGTGCATATTACTTGCTCCTCGAGGATTTTAAAATTGTTTATCAGTTACTTGGCATATTGTGAATCAGTTACTTTTAAATGGTTTCACAAGGATCCCTATATGAAGAGGATGACATTTTGCCTGATTGGCCATTTAAGTGGGACTCGGACCATGCAATACCACAATTACTAGAGAGTGAAGAATTCTCTCTTGTTGAGGTGGTGGTTTAAAAATTTATTGCCTAGAATAGATGATTCATTTTCCCCTTCCTTTATATGCCCTTGTTAATTTACACTTGTGCGAGGTGTGCGGGATTCAAACTCAGATGAAGACCTCGTGTACGAGCTTTCATCGTCTCCTAAGTTTCAACGTCTCTAGGAGTTAGCAATTCGTCATAAGCATCGGTTCTATGATGTATTGATAGATCTGTTAAGAGAGACCAACAATGTGGCGAGGTTGGAAGTACAGTCCCACCAACAGGCTAAAAGAATCCCTAAATTCTACCGGGCTTACACCCCTTATGTTCTTCGAGTGAGAGATGAAGTAAAGAAGTTGGCACGACTTTAGCAAATATGCAGTTGGCACGACTTTAGAAAATATGCAGTTGTGTTTTCGGTGTTGTCTTATTGGTTTGTGTCCTCTCCCTTTGAAAGGGACCTCCATGATTTCTTTCTTGTACAATTTTAATTCTACGCCCAAAACAGTTTTAATGCTATGTCCTTTAAGGAAGGTTAATATGTTATTCCTACTTTTAATTCTACGACCCTTTGAAATTGGACATATATGGTTTGTAGCTAAGGAGTAAGGACTAATCACTAATGTACAATTTTTTTTTTTTTTATGTATGCATTTCAACCTTTGGATTTTGTACATGAGGGACACATCCTCATGATCATTGACTTTTATACACTGACTTTGAGATCCCTATATCAATTTTGGTGCATTCTAACTAAATTCAGTTATTATTGTCACATTGTTGAATTTCAGTTGTTATTGAGTCTATCGGGCATACCCCTTTCCCTTGGGTATAAGGTACCCCCACCTTAACCCCCCAGATTCCGTTGTAGCAAAGCCCCCTTTGCCTTTAGATACCATGCACTCCTGAGAAGATACCACCAGCACTTGTGTTTCCTCCTCGACTTTGAAGAGCTCGTGAGTGATAGTAGTGGATTGTGATCGGAGAGTGCCAGCAGGTGTCTCACTTCAGCGTTGCACCATCGGTGTTGCACCATCTTAATTGACTGATTTGCACGATGTAACGATGGAAAGATGAAGCATAATCACAAAAACGTGACCTTTTTCTTTACCGGGCAATTGACATGTCAGCAAAGTAAGTTACTACTAAAACCCGTTGAGATATAGAACCACATTCTATAAACAAGTACTGGATGTTTACCACAATGCCAAAAGAATATATTTGTTACAGAAAAAAGGCCTGAACTCGAGATCAATTTCATAGAGGTAATGGCATTGACATTTAAGTTCGGCATCAGTAACAACACCCCTCTCCAAATACAGCACAACATTATGGGCAACTAATTATTCAATTTAAGTAGTACACTGGATAAATAAGTCAATGAGAGGGATAACGGTAATATAATTAAAACATGGGAGGAGAAAGTTTGTATGTTTCTACGAGGGCATTTCAAATCGACATAAAGGACAGACATGGCTATTGTGGAGCCATTTGAGGATACAATCCCCATGAAAAACATGGGAGCACGGCATCCGAGTGGCCTTGGAACCAACCTTAAACTTGTCCATACAAACCACACAGCATGGCGTCTTCTTCAAACGCTTCCTCTTAATCACAACCTCCTCGAGTGTTGTCTCCGCGCCCCCCACCGCCCTGGAAGACGAAGACGAAGACAAGGACCCTACTCCTCTTCCACAATAACGCTCCTGATCCTCCCATGCGAACACGAGGAAGAACCAGCTACTATGATAGACAGTTATGTTAACTATGATGCTCTTGGCCCTAGGGCATAACCGGCAGAAGCGACTAGCCACCACGCTGACGGCGCTGCCCGCCACAGCCCTCGGGATTTCTGTGATGTCAGTTACCCACTGGGCATAGTAGCTTTCGTCGACCAGACCGGTAGGATCCTTGTTCAATCGGAATTCTCGACTTGTCTCGAACAGGGACTCTCCATCTTCGCCTAGGGACCGGCAGCTGAACTGCACTGATAACTCCGGTCCGACGCTGTCGTCGGTGGAGTAGACGTCTATCAGATAAAGGTCCACCTTCCATGATCTGTCAGTGACTCTGTCGAAGCCTGCCTCTTCGAAGTGTGGGAGACCTTTGGTCGCCGCCTTCGATTTGATTAATTTGCATGTCAACCAAGATTATAAATATTCAGTATGTTTCAAGCAATGTTCGGTAAAAGGCATAATCGGTCGATCTAATATTCAGTATCTATTCCTTTTGGTCACACAATCCATCATCTTCTTTTCTGATTGAGTTTGTACAAAATGGATGAGGAGGCTACTACAGCACAACAGTCTCAACCTCTTCATTCAATATAAAATTCGTGGTTTTGTTAAAAATAAATCAATCTATTACCCTATTGCATTGATTTCAATTTAAAATCATCTTCTTTTCTGATTGAGTTTGTACAAAATGGATGAGGAAGCTACTACAGCACAACAGTCTCAACCTCTTCATTCAATATAAAATTCGTGGTTTTGTTAAAAAATAAATCAATCTATTACCCTATTGCATTGATTTCAATTTGAAATAGTTGTTTGAGGTGGATTAATTTTACAGTTCCAAGATCGGTACTTATTAGCGAACGTAATCGTTCGAGAATTTTTTTTGTAAAGATGTAATCTTGAGACCAAAAAAATTGTAGTGTACAAAATTGACGGTGGAGGTTGTAAATTGTGATTTTTTTTTTCACAAAACACTAACAACAAAAAGTCTTAACCTCAAACAAAATTCGATCATTAAAAAGAAAACAAAAAAAAAGTTAGAACCAAAACTTTGAATTCAATAGTTAATTGCACTGGAGTTTCAACTAAAACTAAAATTTATCATACAAAACAAGCACATATGGAGGGTGAATTCATTACCTCAGGAGACGGAGGGTGTGGAAGATCGGTAAAAGGGCGGCGGCGGCAGCGAAACGGCATGGATAGAGATAGATAGGGTTTGAGATCTGAGTGAAGGGAGGATTTTGTTCCTAGATCAGAAAAGTTATTAAAAAGGACACTATGATCGTTCAAATGCTTTATGGAGTCGGTTTGTTATGTTCACTTGGGCTTTATATTTTAATTTGAATGGGCTTTATAGCCCATGTTATGTCCGTTGGGCATTATAACCCCTGCCTTGTCTGTTTCAGTACTCTTATCTACACTTCCAGGTTCAAGCGGCTGTTAGTAGTGCACGACCCATTTTGGGTCGTGCCTGGCGCCGACTTTCTCTCTATCTCGAGATCTTTGTGATTTATTCTATCTTTGTATTTTAGAAAGATTATTTTATCTTGTTTCCTAGTTGAATTAGGACTCCTTTTTTTCTATAAAAGGAGGTGAAATCCTTTGGTTTTGGGGGGGAACCAACACAGGTCTAGGGCTTGAGGGGCACATTAGAGGGGGAGGAGAGAAGAGAGGAGAGGACGAGATTTGTGGAGTTACTTGGAAGACAAGTTTACTTTGGATTTGCTTGTAAGTTTACTTTTTAATTTGGATGTTTTCAATTATGCTTTGTGAATAGTTCTCTCTCTAAGAGTATTGCCAGCGGTGGACCACTTTGGTGGTCATAGGAATTTTAAATTATTAAATTTGGAGAGAGAGTGTAAAAAAAATCCATGACCGGTCATGGGAATGACCAAAATGAGAGAGTGGTCATTGTTTGGCATTGTGACACTTGTCACATGTGAGAGAAGAGAGGAAAAAAGAAAAATAAATAAATACATTATTTTAATATGATGACCAAAAAAATTGGCCAACCATTGAGCATGCTCTAAGGCTGGTGTTGAACCCAAGAATGGTTGTGCATGCTTGTTTATGATCATGTTTTGATTGTTTTTATTGCACGAATCTATTCTCTTGTTCTCAATCCTTGAAGCGAAAGTGGATTGGAATTTCTCATTCATAGTAGAAGCGAAAGTGAAAAATTTGAATTAGAATAGTCAAATTAGGGTTTTGAAGCGAAAATGGATCTATTCTAGTTGAAGTAGGAGAGATTAGATAGTAAGTTTATTAATTGAACGAAAGTTAGTTGATTTACTTGCTCTAGTTTACGAAAGTTAGCGCCTTTATGTGATAAAAGCATGATCTTGATGTTTCATGAGTGTTAGCATTGCATGATTATTGTTGTAGTGATACCTTTCCCCTAGATTTTCTCTCTTACTTGATAAAAACCCTTGCTTTGTTTAATTGCTTGCGTAATAAGTTACAAAACTTGATACTGACTTTCTCCCTGCGGACGATCATGACTTCGCTATACTCAGCGGGGTCTTGAATAATAAACACACCCAAACTTTGCTTCAACGGAAAATTAAACGATGAAAAATAAAGGGATTTAGTGATTAACAACATCGTCAGTTCGTAACTTATCACAACAACATGACAACTTCGATCTAAAGAAAACATAAATACACGCCACCCACATTCATAAACAACCACGCAAAATCGGAGATCCCACAAGTCCACAACGCATGGCTCACTTCCCTACAACAACTTCGTGTACTCCTTCAATATATTTTGTTAGGGTTTTACCTTGATCCTAACAAGCAAATAAATTTATAGATCAAGACCCCGCTGAGTACAGGGAGGTCAGGTTCGTCCACGGGAATTAGAAGAATCTAAGTCTAGCAATCAATCCTAACAAAAATAAAACAAAACAAAGCAAAACACACACAAGGGTGGTTCGGCACCGACCCCAACTGGGTCGGTAACGACCTGAACCTGGACAACGACGTAGAGAGAAAACCGAAAAATATGGGAGCTCGGTACCGACCTCAAGGGTGATCGTCACCAACCTATCCGGATAACAAAAAAAACTCCGAAAAATCAATATAAAAGAGATCTAGAGCAAAGGATTCACCACAACAAGCTATGCATGCAAACATGGATCAAGATCAACCAAAAATAATCTCATGAATGACTTTCGCCATGAATAAACAAGCCAATATCTCAACTTTCGTAAATACCTAAACTTGCAACCCTACTTGTTATCTAAAGGTTTTAAGTTTCGCTTCAACCCAATTATTCTTCAAATTCACAATTCAATCTTTCAACTCAATCATGAACATGAACATGCCTCAACTTTCATCAAGGAATTAAAAACAAACAAGAGGATAAAGTATAAAGATTTAAAAGAATGGTTTAATCAATGATTCATGCTTTAATCATGCACAACTCGTCGGGCTTCACCCCAATCCTAGAAAAATAGACTACTCACGATCCATAACGCAAATAACAATCATAGATAAAAGAGAAGACATAATTCAAAATATAGCAACCTTCAATTGAAATAACAACTTACAAATCTCAAGCAAACCTCCAAGTCTCTCTTAAAATTGTCCAAGAGCTTGGAATAAGAGCTAACCCTAGAAAACCAACTTGCAAACTCTTTTTGTCTCTTGCTTTCCAAATAACGTCTCCCTCAAAAAACGTGTGTCCCCAAAATTAACCCTAAAAGAACCTTATATAGTGGTAGGAATGTCTTCATAAGGAAACTAAATTCGATCTTAAAAAGTCCCATAAATAGAACACTTACTAAAACCTAACTTAAGGCGCAAGTTTTATTTCCTCTATGCACGGAGGCGCTCGGTACCGACCCAGAGTGGGTCGTCACCGACCTTGCCAACACTTGATTTCTTCATTTCCTTGTCCGAAACTTGTTCCAAAGCTTGGTTCTTCTTCAATGTTTCTTCCTTAAACGTCCTTGGTCTTCTTAGACTTCCTTTAGCTCCTTCTAAGACATCTTCATCTTGCAAACTTCATCTTGAAACTCATCAAATCTTCAAAGACAACGACTCTCGCCCTTCTATCAATACCGCCACAAGACAACTCTAACGCCACCTCCTAAAAAGCTTGAAAAATCGGGATATCTCCTACTCGACGCTTTAAATACCTACAAAAGCAACAAACAAGCACAAACGACTCCAACTCTCTAAAGAGGGTCGGAATTATATGCAAAACAACACAATAGACCTAGAAAAGACTCGACCTAGCTAGAAAACTACCCACAAAAACCAACTAAAAAGTGCGACATCAAAACACCCCATACTTAGACTTGCTTGTCCTCAAGCAATCACTTAACATGCATCAATTCCAAATAACAAAGCTCAAGAATCGCCTTTAAGGAAAAAGAAGCCCGAGTAGAATAATGAGCAAACAACTTCCACATCATAGCACACATGAACATTCTAAGCAATCACAATCCAACCTCACCAAGGAATGTGTCTCACTCAACTCTCAAAGTGTTTAGGGTATATCAATAATCACTCGACTCAAATTCTAAACACAAAACCTCATAGTCAATGGAACTTATATCAAAAACTCTCCACCGAAGAAGTCAAAACAAGTCAAATCATCAAATGAACTTAGAGGGCTCAATGAAAACTTCAAAGAAGTTTCCATTCGGCTGGGTTGTAATGGGGCTTGGTAATTCAAAGGGCATGGAAATATTTTGGCCTTGTGGTGCTAACTAATCCGTGATCAAAGACTCCTAGACTACACAACACTCAACCAACACACTTTCTTCTTACAATCACCAAACACTTCAACAAACTTTTCAATGCACTTCCCTTTTCACCTATTATCATTGTCTTTCCTTTTTTTCTTACTTTAAAGGCTTTGGACTTTTGCACTTATTACATAATTCACCCTGTTTTTTTTTCTTCAGGGGGTCGGTACCGACCTTCTTTGGGTCGGTAACGAGCTACATTGTGCATTTCGAGACCAAAACACTTCATTCTTTAATTTTCCGAAGACAACACTCCTTATCTATCTTTCACAATCACTTTGTTTTCACCCAACCAATCCATAACAACCTTCAATAATTCATTCTAAGTCCCAATTCCTGGATCAAAGGGTCAAGCTTATCATAGTTAGGGAATTTTTGTGTGGAGCTAGAAATAGGCTTTAAGCTCAAAACAAGGGGATACAAACAGAGGGATCATGTATAGGCAGGAAAAGGAATATAATAGGTTTACAAAAATAAGTTCAAAATCATTTGATTCAATCAAGTAATGAGCATATCTCCATTGGTTTCAAGTTTAAAATAACCACGCCATTGACAAGTGGTAAATTGCATTTGGAAGAGTAAATTACACATGAAAGAGAAAGGAATAAGACATATATCCTTTATAGGCCAAAAATAGCTCACTTAGGTTCAATTTTGTTGGATTGCTTTCACTTAGAAATATGCATGCTCAATATCCATCATAAGCTCAAAATTCAAAAAGCAAGATCATGATTTAGGCAATTCTTAAAGCATGCTATAAGATCTACATGATGACGCAAGCAATCTCCATCCTAGGACATCGAAGAAAAGGGTGATATTCGTGTTTTTAGTATAGTTTTTGGTATGTTTCTTAGTTTGTTTAGATTTAGTTTTAGTAGTTCTTAGGATTAGTTTTGTGTAGTTTTGGGTAAGTTTGCATATTTTGTGAAAAGTATGGAAGCTACTCCGTTTTGTATTTTTTGTAGGTTTTTAGCAAGGAAAGAGTGCTTTTTGGAAGAGTTGGAGTGCTATGGTGGAAGGACGGAAGAAGATGAAGATCTCATGGAATGAAGTCAAGAGTCCAAGCTTGAAGAGAAGAAGAGTTGAAGAAAAGTAGAATCCCAGGCTCGTTAACGAACCTGTGAAGGGTCGTTAACGAGGCATAAAAGATAGATTTTTCGAGAGGTTTTGTATATTCTACCGACCCTGTGCGAAAATCGTTAATGATGATTCCGTATCAGTAGGGTTTTAGTTGGTTTATGGGTAGTTCTATCTTATATCTTTTATCTTATTTTTTTTAATTAGAGTAAGTTTTTATCTTTTAGGCTTTTTAATAAATAAAAGGGATATATCTTATTAGAAGATATTATTTCCTCATACATAGATTAGTTTCTCTATGAATACACTTTTTTTATACACTTGTTCTTTCTTTAGTTGAAAAAGAGGATCGTTGATTGAAGGAAGACGATATTTTGGAGAGCCGATCGAGAGAAGTCGAGTAGAGAAAGGTCACGAACCTGGTCGATCGAGAGAGCAAGCTAGGATCGTTAGTCGGATTTTTGCTCGGGGTATTGTTTTGATTTCGGTTTCTTCGGGATATTGTAAGACGATATTTTTCCTATTAATTTTAAGTACGTTTGTTTTGTTTTTATTGTTTTCTTTTTGTTGAAGTTGTTTGTTTTATTATTATGAGTAGTGAGTAGTTTTCTTACCTAGGGTAGGGGTTGAAACCCGGAATAGTTATGCATGTTTGATGAGTTAGATGATGTTTTGAATGCCTTTTATCTATTTTAGATTGCTGGTTGTGTTTATGCTTAGACGATAGTCGAAGTAATTTAAGTTTGCAAATTGATCGAAAGAGAAAGTTGTTAACTTGAAGGTTGATATTGTTCGATTTCGAAAGTTTCGAGCTTTGGATCCTAAACAAGTGATTGAGTGAATTAATTTATGGGAATTGATTGATTTGCTTGCTAGTCAGCGAAAGTTGATGAATTTATCTATTTAAAGGCATGATCTTTATCTTCTTACGAGTGTATGTGCATGGTTATGTTGGGGTAACCCTTGTCCTAGGTTTTTATTCTTTATTTGAGGTTGCTTTTGTTACAATCGATATCGAGTTACTTGCCTCGGTACCGAACCTATGTTTAAGTTGTTGTTTTTGTGTTCGTAAGTGTTATCTAGATTCGTTAACGACCCTGACAAAGTCGTTAATGATGTTGGTCGTAGGTGTTGGTTTTGTTTTGCTTTGTTTTATTTTTAGCAGTTGATAGACAAACAACCGTGCTTCCCGTGGAACGATCCTAACTTCGCTATACTCAGCGGGGTCTTGACATATAAATTTATTTGTTGTCGAGAAAGACCCGTCCAACAAATTGGCGCTATTGTCGGGGAAGCAACAATGTTTGTTTGTTTATCTTTGGGTCTGGGATGGCCCGACCCCTTTTTTTGTTTTAATGTCATTTTCTTTGTTTGTTTTCTCAGCATATGCCAGCTGGACGTCGCAGGCTCGAATTTGATAACATCGCTTATTATTCAGAACTTGAATGTTCCCTGCACCGAAGACGCCGAGAAAACCGAGCCATGGCTACACAGGAAGAGATGGCTCGTCAAATGGAACTCCTCCCGAAGCGGATGGAGGAACTACAGGCAGATAGAGACGCCGTTGATCCCGAGGCTGAGCATCAACGAGTAAATAGTGCTCGTTTACAAGAAGATCTAAACGCCTATCCGAGGAATGCCAAGCAATACATGCATCCAGAACTGAGGGTGCCAGAGTCTGCAATTGTGTTTCCAGAGATAGAGAAGGCCTTTGAGATTAAGTCTCAATTTTATATCCTTGATTAAAAGGGCTCAGTTTGAAGGGAAACCTACTGAGTGCCCTATGGAACATATTAGAAATTTTCTTGATTTATGTGACACTATAGCTGCTGAAGGTGTCTCACTTGAATATGTTTTGTTAAAAGATTTTAGGTGGTCTCTTACTGGAAAGACCCTGAGCTGGTTGGAGAGCTTACCTCCTAAGTCTATCATGACTTGGAAGACTTTGTATGATCAATTTCTTACAAAGTTTTTCTCCCCCTACCAAGACAACATAGTTGAGAAAACGCATCACCTCCTATCACCAGCTGCCTAACGAGACCTTTGTAGAGACATGGGAAGATTTAAAGAGATACTTAGACAGTGCCCTACTCATGGGAAGCCTCTATATGTTCTCCAAGAAATCTATTTCCAGGGAATTAATGCAGAAATGAAGAACCACATCAATACGCATACAACATGCGGTTTCATAGAGATGGATCCCACGACTGCATGGGAATTGCTGGATAAGCTGTCTAACTATGATGTCATGTATGGTACCCAACAATCACCCCAACCCCAGAGGCGTCTCTACATGCCTAACAAGGAAGAAGTTGACCCAGATGCCAAAAATTAGTTTCTGCAAGACGAGGTCAACCGCCTGAAGAAGCAGGTAAGTTTTCTGAAATCCTCTCAATCTTGTCAAGAATGTGGCTCTTCTGCCCATACTACTTCTGCTTGCACTAACATAGAGCAGGTAAGAGCCTCTGAGACATATGCTGAAGTGAACTTCATGAGAGGCCCATACGGAAACCATCCTAGTAATTTTGACAGGTCAAATAATTATCTGACATGGGGCAATCAAAATCCGAATTCCAACTATGCAGTGCCTCCACATGACAGACGACCTGCGCCGTATCGACCTCCACGCTACCAAGAGCCACCATCATGGGCACAAGGGTTACCAAAAGGCATTAACGGAGTCCATAACAAATTCAATGAAGTGCATAGTAAGATAGACGGAATCCAAGCCAACCTCAACAACTAGAACAAAAGATGGGGAGAGTTTGATGTGTGGAAGAAGAATGTCGATTCCCAACTAGGGAGCCTTGTTGCACAGATTCCAAGACCACAAGAGCAACTCCCGGGCCGTCCCGAGGAAAACCATAGAGGACAAATAGCAGCGGTGCACCTAAGGAGCGGAAAGACACTACCGGAGCGTGTCCAAGCTAAGGAGATGAGCCCCACAACTGATGAGGAAGCCACGGCTCAGCTCGGTAACGAGCCAGAGAGAGTCATTACCGAACCTGCACACCATGGTGACGATGCTCCCAAGCTCGATAACGACCCCAACCCAGGTAAGTTTCCTATTCCGGGCTCCTCTCCCAAACTCAGGCTCGTTAACGACCCCATCAAGGTAGGTAACGATCCTCCGAGCATACTAACCGACCCTAATGTCAACCCATTAGCATCACCTCTCGAGCCCGATTTGGTTCCGAGAAGGGTGAATTCTCTTCCTTTTCCTACTAAGAAATCAAAGGACTCTACTGAGAATAAGTTCAAGCATTTCGTAAAGATTCTCCAGGGCATTAATATTTTTATCCCATTCGCTGAGGCCCTAAGCGAAATGCCGGCTTACACAAAATTCTTGAAAGATATTCTTAGCACGAAACGATCCATTACAGAGCTGCAAGATGAAGTCCGATCCATCGCTCTACCAGAGAAACTAGGCGATCCATGGAGATTTGCCATAACAATTGGCATAGGCGACCATAAATTCAAGGCTTTATGTGATTTACGAGCCAGTGCTAGTTTACTCCCTCTTTCAATCTGGTCAAAAGCCAATATGGGACCTTTGGAGCATGTAGACATGAATCTCTACATGGCAGACGGATCAAGCGTGAAAGCTACAGGAGTCGTGGACGATTATCCCTTTCAAGTTGGGAGATTCTTTATTCCAAATGATTTTATCGTTCTCGACATGCCTGAAGACCCCTAAGTCCCCATTATTTTAGGTAGGCCATTCCTAGCTACAACAAGTGCTCGAGTAGATGTGCGAAAAGGACTCCTCACCTTTGATACTGGAGAGGAATGCGTGGAATTCAACCTCGATCAGAAGGCTAACGACCCAACTACGGCTGCACCGATTGAGTTGACCAATTCAGAACTAGCTGTCCCTAATGACCCTCCTCTAACTATCAAAGAGGACGAGAACTTCTCACAGATCCCTACCGACCCTCCTTGGTCTAGTACCTAATCCCTCATGCAAAGCTATAAAGACAGTATCGTTAGCACGGGATCGATAATGGCTCCAACGACTTCAGTGTCAACAACGTTTCCAATAAACCAAGGTGAGTACTCTAACCATGAATTCACTATAACTCAGGGGCGGATGTAAATGGTGCCCAGTGGGGGTTGTAGCCCCCACTGGAATTTAAGAAAAACATATTACTAGTGTATACCTCCGTTTCACAATTTAGGGGTTTTTAAGCTTTAAATAAATTTTCAAAATATAAGTATCTTTTTAATTAACTAATACTAAAACTTACTAAAAATAAAATTTAATTAACGTATTTCTAGTTCCAATGTACTTATAAATACTAAAAAATGCACCCATTGGTTGATATTATATGATTTAATCTCATATTAATTTTGTACAAGAAAAACAAAATCTCATCAATTTCACTTTAAGCTTGCCCTAATACATGTGTAAAGTTCTAAAAACCCTTAAATTGTAAAACGGAGGGAGTAAAATATTAGTATTATATAAATCAGTGATTAAACATGCACTATATATATTGTCAAATATAGTTAAACGGCTCCCAACTCCCAACTAGCAAACATTTTTTTTGAAAATATAAAATATCTAAATTATTTGACTAGAAAAAAATCAAATTTATTTATTTTTATGAAAAAATGGTTCTCATATTCAAAAAAATAATTTTTATACAGAAAAAATAGAATTTTATAAAAAAAATACAAAATTTCCGTACAAATACAAATTTTTTTCTCTGTAAACAAAAATTTAGCCCCCACTGGGGTAAATTTTTGGCTACGCCCCTGCTATCACTGGTTATGATTCTTCTCCATATTATGTCCCTACACTTTACCCCACCATTCATGCAATAGAGGAGTCTAAACCCCCATGGTTTTCGGATTTCACTAACCCTTGTGTAGGAATACCGAGCATATTACTAGAAGATAGAGGACCAAATTTAGTGACAAGAGCTGATAATGTTTACATAGCTAAGTATGGGGTCCCTCAAAACCCCGACTTAGCTATAAGAGAACCACCTTGAGCCAAGGTAAGTACGTCAGGCAGACGACGTTAAAAATAGCACTTTCGGGAGGCAACCCGGTTTTAGTTTTAGTATAGTTTAGCTTTTTCTTTCTTTTTAGATTCTTTTTCCTAACTTTCTTTTGAGTTTTTAATTAGTTTATGAGATAGCAAGATAGAATTGTTTTTAGGCTAACCTGAAACAGGAAGAAGGGCTTGAAAATCACTCGAAAAGGGGATACGAAGGCTCGTTAATGACCCCACCTAGGGTCGTTAATGACCCAATTTGGCGACCCGAATTTGGAAATGGGCAGGTAAGTGTTTTTAACCTAATCTATCTTTTATCTTATACCTTTGTGCCGCCTCTTACCCTCACCCTTACCTCTAGCCCTCTCCTATTTTAACCCTTCCATAATTCCCAAATCCCACTCTCAATTCTCAATCCAAAGCTTCAAATTTTAAAGCCAAATCCACCGAATCTTTGCCCTTCACCGATCGGTAGCCACCATCACCACCGCCCTATCCCCGGATTTTACCCCGTTAACGAACCTGCAACACTTGCGTTCGTAACCGACGAGAACTCGAGCTCGTTAACCACCCCCAAATTCAATCTTGTTCTTCAATTTCTCGATTCAATGGTATGAATTCTAAACCCTAACTCTCTATTTGCATGATTCATGGTTTATAGGGTCGAAATTTCATATCTTGGTCCTGATTTTGTATAGCGGTCGAATAGCATGTTCTATCATTGCTCATGGATTTTATTGCTTCGTATATTGGTAGTTGATCTCGATCTATGTTGGTTGTTCTTGCTTGATTTTCTATTGAAATTTGATTAGGGGGCATGAATTACCTTGTTCTTAATTTGAGTGATCCTTACCATGAGTTTTTTTGGCAATTTTAGCATGTTCGGGATGGGTAATTGAGCAAGTATGGCGTGCGTATACCCAATTGTGTGTCTTTTGTAGGATTGTGTGTAATGCATGCTTGATTTAATGCATATATTTGGAGTAATCTGCACTCGGAAACTGCGACTGTCTTATGCACAAGCTCGTTAACGACCTGTCCAGGCTCGTTAACGACCCTGCAGAATTTCTAGCCAAAAACACCATTCCAGGCTCATTACCAACCCCAGTTGGGTCGTTAACAAGGCACTTCGAGAGCATTTCGAGTCCAAGTATGGGGTCTCTTTTCTATTGGTTTGTAAGGATCTTATCTTTGTCAATTCGTGTTTTTGCAGGACCATATGGAAAGCACTAGCAGAGCTGCAACAAGGGCCCAGAAGAAGAAGAGGACTCAACGGTCTCCATCTCCCCCGCCCATGGACAACGTGATTTTGCGCACTCAAGCTCAAGTCGATCACTACAATGCAATATTGGAGAAGGATCACCACACTAGGTGGTACTCAAGGTCGAGTGCTAAGGCAATGCGGATTCATGAGGATATCAAGGAGGCCTTTGCCATTCTGGGAGTGCCTCACTTGTTGAAAAAAAGAAGAGGTATCGTACTATCCGGCTCTCACTTCCGAGTTCCTGGCTACCCTTGAGGCAAGATTCCAAACCAAGACCTCGGAAGGACGGATACGATTCCGTTTGGGAAATGTCAGTCGTGAGTACACCATGGCAGAGTTCAGTGCTATTCTCGAGCTCCCTAACCCTTCTAGGGACTACAACATCAAGGACTACAAGGTGATAAGGACTTGGAGTTACATCACCGGGGAAGTAGAGCCTTCCGCTGCAGCACTTTCTTGGGCAAGCATCATCAACCCCATTTTCAGAATCATCCTCCGACTCCTTGCTGCTACTTTTTTGCCCAAGAGAGAGTTGAACAGGCCAACGAGGATGGAAGTTGCATGCCTCCGAACAATCCTATTTGAGCAGCCCGCCCCATTAAACTTGGGGTATGAGTGGCTACAATATGTGGAGAAGCAAGGGATGAAATCAAAGGAGGTGTGGTGCGGCAATTTGGTTAGTCTCTTGGCAGCAAACCTTGGAGTAGATCTCTCCCTCTACACGCTATCCCATGCCCAACTGCTCAACCAAAACTACTGGTGTGCCTCAAACATTTTCACTCAGATCGAGGGAGGGTACACCACCAAGGTCCAAGGCCGAGATGTCCTATCTACACGGGACAAGCTGTAGCTTCTTTACGTACCTAATTGGTACGAGACGTGGATGGGTCATGCTTTCCCGTTAGAGCACAAGCCGTAGGATGAGCCGTCGTTGAGACTGTGTGAGACACGGTTTGCAAGAGAAGGCGAGGCTATGGAAGAAGATGATGAGGAGCATGAGGTTGATACAGAGGCGGGCACAAAAGAGCTCCACATCGAGGAAGATGACTTCGATACCGAGGTTCTAGGCAACAACAACTTCATTAACGAGCCACCTAGGGTTGTTAACGTCTATATCGAGGGTTCTACCGAGGCACACAACTTCAGTAACGATCCCCCGCCGCCACTTGTCGAGCCACATTCCTATGGTCTTATGCCTTATAATCCTGTACTTTTTCAAGACCACTTCCAGCCTTACAACTATAACACCCCTATTTTACAACATTGGTTATTACCGCCAGTGACCTCGGACTTTACTGTCCAAAGTCAAAAAAGGCTTTTAGAATGATATAGAATAATAATAGTGCGGAAATAAACATAATTCATATTTCATAACATCGAAAAAGGTGCTCTTGAAGGAGACTTTGTTTGTACAAAACACCTTACAATGCTTTTAAACATAAGGTTGTTTGGAATTGAAATGTAAACAAGCTTGTCCTTGAAACGTAACGAAATTAAAACATAATGATATGAGAAGTACATCTTGAAAATCCTCGTTCTTCCTTCGTCTTCACTTCACGCCTTGTTGAGATTCCTAGATTCTGTCGTAATTCGCGAGGCGCAACAGAATGTCAGGCAAACATGCGGAAAAGAAGAATTAGTCTAAGAGACTAAGCACGCGGGAATGAAATCTCCCGAGGGCATTTTGGTAATTCAAATAATATCGGGGAAGATATTCGGGTTGTGTTTAAGATAAGGTTTATTATGTGAGGTTTTAACGGTACGAAAGAGAGCGTATCTCGAGCGGAGATAGCTCGATAATCGAGAGAAGCACTACTAGATTGTAGGCTTCTTTTAGAACGAATTAGTGTATGTTGGGAACATTATTCAATCAATCAAGTTTAAGAAAACTTCTCGCGCCTTGAGCAGACCGAGAGCCGGATCGACTATTTGAGATCGGTCCGGTTTTGATGTCTTTTAAATGTGCACGGGCACTTATCTTATATCGTGACGAAAAGTCATTTATTATCTTTAATGATTTTTAAAAGGGGGTGGGGGGCTTGTATGACCCGATCCACCAAGGGAAACCCAGTTTCCCGGTACTTAGCTAGAGTGCGCTCGTCCCTCCTTGCAATCGGAGCGGACTGGATCAAGATCCTGAAAATCGTACTTCAAACACGTAGGCATTACGACTTAGAAAGTTTTATAGAGGCGTCGGCTACTTCTGCGCCCCTCACTAGTTTGTTCTACATTGACCTCTTAACGAGGCCGTAAACAATCAAGGTCACAACCAAACTAGCATGAATAATCCTATCAATAATAAAGAGCGAACTATACTAACAATGAGGTCGTTATATCTAACAATCGATATTTCCTAGGTTCCTTTTTGTTACTTAGCACACAAGTTGTTCCCAACATCGAGAATTTCACGGAGATGAATATATAAGGTTACAAGGGGAGATTCAACTTGACTTTGCTTTCGCGAGTCTAACTATCGAGCTTGACGGAAAGATTTTGATCACGACTTGGACGGAAGTCTCGACCTATCGACATGGAATTTACGAGCGTCTTTAATTACGAATTTCTTTTTAAAACTTGAGTTTCTCATATATACTTTTTATAAGTGAAAGAAATTCTAAATTATTATAATAATAATTTAGGTAGTTAATTAAAATAATAATATTCATTTATTATTATTTTAATTTTGTAATATCCTTTTATTCTTTAAAAATCCTTATTGATTTTATTAAAAGTTCTACACACTTTTCGGATATGAAAGAATGCGAAGCACCAGAATCGAAGAGTATAAACACATCTTTAGAGCGGATATGGAGGGTACCTTGATAGATAGGCTCCTCTGGCTTGTCGGTAGTGCGCATCTATTACAACCTCTGCCCTTGACTTGAGGATATGCATATGCCCCTTTCCTTTCTGATGAACCGTAGATTGGACCGATGCAGTCCCCGCTGTTCTATTTGAAGCTTGAGGTCGTTGAGACACGGTATTAGAGCGGGTCTGGCCTGCTGGGTTTGCGGGTTGCCTGCAGAATTGCCAAAGATGTCCGTCCTTATTATAGTTAAAGCATTTCCTGGGGGTTTTAGGACAGTTCCGATTGAGGTGTTCAGGTTCGTCCAATTAACCCATGTAACTTTGGGGAGTGGAGTTCGTCCAATTTCTCGTCTCTCATGGACTCAGAAAAGAATCGGTGCATCATCTTGTCTTTGAACATGGCCCAGCTCAAATCAGGGCAGTTGGACAGATTAGAGCTCTCCCACCACTCACCAGCCTCATCTTTCAGTTTCAGTGCAGCCATGTGCACCCTGTCAGCTTCAAAATAGGGTATATTCCTTAGTAGTCTCTCGACTTGGGAGAACCAATATTGGATTCCCGATGGGTCGCCGGTCCCATCATAGGAGTCGGGTTTCATGGAGTTGAACGTTTTGATCCCCTCTACGAAGCTGGTTTCTTTTCGTTTCTCTGGGATGACCTCTACTACTAGGGCTGCTTCCTCATGTACTTCCTCAAGCATCTCCTCTAGTGCTTCGAGGTTTGCTAGGTTAGGTATCGCAGCGGGAATGGCCTCTTGTACCAACTGCTGTACTAGAGTGCGTAATGCGGCTACTGTCTCCGCATTGAAGGCTATGGGAGCTACTGGTGCTGGGGTGGGTTAACTCGAGGTCCGCCTCTGACCTCGGATTTGCTCTCGTCATGACCTTCCCCAGCGACGTTGGGACTGTGATTTGTGGCTCTTGTGTTGACCATCTGAATGTTTTAGGTTGGTCCCATTTGTTAATTCAATAATATATGCAAGAATTAACGCGCAAGCTTTAGTAGCAAAAAGGGAAATTTTATTATAATAGGTTCATACGAGAGAGTACAAGGCTTTATAACTTAAGCCGTTTCAAACAAGGAAATAAAAGAAAAACTAAGCCGATTCGACTTCCTAGGGGCAAAATGAAGTCGAAAGAAGTGGTCTAAGCTCACTTCTTGGATAAGGAAAAGTACAAGCTAGGGAAATCTAGATGTGGTAGGTGTAGGAGTCGAGGAATCCTTCCTCGAAAAGAGTCTCATCAATGATCCCCGTCTCGTTGTTGAGGAGGAGGTTGGCTTGCTCAATTCTTCTTTGGCGATGGTTTTCGCGGGCCTGTAGCTCCGCGATGCATATCCTATGTTGGAGCCTTTCCTCTTGCTCCCTCTCCGTCTCGTTGACCCACTCTTCCCTGTGGCTTTGTAGCAGACCACGGTTCACCCTACGGTTTCCGACGGGTATGATACCGGGAGGTGGTGGAGCGTTGACCAGGGGCTGACGAGCCCGGCGGTTAGAGGATTCCCCTTCCATCCACGTGACGAATCCCTCCATTTGTATTTCCTTGGGTGCTTGTCTTGCCCACTCGTATAGGGTGGGTTGGCCAGGAAATATCTCTTTCGAGCGATCAACGTTTATGGACTCAAGCTGAAGCCGTCGAAGAAGTGCGCCATCCTCTTGACACCAGAAGTGTGTCATAGGCGGCATGGGCCCCTCAGGCTCGGGTGCTTGTGGAGGTGAGACAACCTCCATTCTCGGGATCTGGATCATGGGTGGCAGAGGTGTTGGGGGAACATACTCCATCCTTGGAATCACTGGTGGTGGAGGTGGCGTTTCTGGGTCGATGACCACTCCGTCCGAGTCTTCTCCCTCAGACTCGTCGAATTCCTCGAACTCTTGGTCTTCTTGGTTCATGGAATCCCATTCAGCCTAAGCTTGCCACAGTTGCTCGAGTTCGTCATCACCCACCTCTTCTTCCCCGAGCTCGAAGTTGAGTTCAGGCACAATTCCTTCCGGTTGGTACTCGGGTACCAACCCCTCATCTTCCTCGTCAGAGTAATCTTCGGGTTCGTAACCCGGTGCCATCTCTTCGTCCCCCGAGGGGTAGTCCTCAGGTTCGTACACCGGGGATGGGGGTGGCTCGATCGGTGCTGGATCGTCCTCAGATGGCTCAATGGGAAGGTTGGAGTCCTCCTTGGGATCCTCCTCGGATTCATCCCGTGGATCCCCTTCTTGATCAATCTCCATGTTTTCTCCCAGGTTGTGCTTCCTCGGGCTCATAAAAGGGATCACCCCGAGCATTGTAGTAGGGAAAGTATGGGTTAGGAGCTTGGATTCCATAGAGGGCTTCTTCGGCTTGATTTCTAAACTAGTTGTTTCTCCTTATTTCAACCATGGTGTCTGAGGAAAGGAAAGAAGAAAGGCGTTAATATAGAATATTCTTAGTTTCTATGATGCGAAGGCAATTTGAAGGAAATTGATCGCTTTGGAAATTACTAAAACAAAGGTTTATTTAAAACTTTTCGTTTTCTTGGCCCTATTAAAGGGTCTAGGACTTTTCTCTTTGAACATGTTATTTTAAGAAGTAAGTTCTTGATTACTAACAAGTTTCCTAGTGTGAAGGTGTAAATTTTTTTTTTGCCACAAGTTTCTAAAGAAGTGTTTAAAGTCTCCAAAAGTTGGAACGTTTATACTACTCAAGTTTTCGAAAGATAGAGAAGAAATTTGTAAAAATGGTAGTTCTAGAACTAAGTACTTGGTATTTAAAACTTTTCAACTTTGTAAGAAATTTTTCTTAGCTAAGAAGTTTAAATTGGAAAGTTAATATTCCTAAGTTTTCTTCAAAGGATAAAGAAGGGAATTTTCTATAAATGGAAGTTTTAGATAGCGGAAGTAAAAGTTAGGGTTTAAAAGTTCTCGTTTTTTCCAAAAAATTTCGGTTTTAAAAGTTTTCGGTTTTGAAAACAAATCATTTAGCTCTGATACCACAATTGTAACACCCCTATTTTACAACATTGGGTATTACCGCCAGTGACCTCGGACTTTACCGTCCAAAGTCACCCAAGGCTTTTAGAATGATATAGAACAATAATAGTGCGGAAATAAACATAATTCATAACATCGAAAAAGGTGCTCTCGAAGAAGACTTTGTTTGTACAAAACATCTTACAATGCTTTTAAACATAAGGTTGTTTGGAATTGAAATGTAAACAAGCTTGTCCTTGAAACGTAACGAAATTAAAACATAATGATATGAGAAGTTCATCTTGAAAATACTCGTTCTTACTTCGTCTTCACTTCATGCCTTGTTGTGATTCCTAGATTCTGACATAATTCGCGAGGGGCGAGAGAATAACAGGCAAACATGCGAAAAAGAAGAATTAGTCTCTTAGCAAGCGGGAACGGAATTTCCCGAGGGCATTTTGGTAATTCAAATAATATCGGGGAAGATATTCGGGTTGTGTATAAGATAAGGTTTATTTATGTGAGGTTTTAACGGTACGAAAGAGAGCGTATCTCGAGTGGAGATATCTCGATAATCGAGAGAAGCGCTACTAGATTGTATGCTTCTTTTAGAACAGATTAGTGTATGTTGGGAACATTATTCAATCAAACAAGTTTAAGAAAACCTCTCGCGCCCTGAGCGGACCGAGAGCTAGATTGACCATTTGAGACCGGTCCGGTTTTGATGTCTTTTAAATGCGCACGAGCACTTATCTTATATCGTGACGAAAAGTCATTTATTATCTTTAATGATTTTTAAAAGGAGGTGGGGGCTTGTATGACCCGATCCACCAAGGGAAACCTAGTTTCCCGACACTTAGCTAGAGTGCGCTCGTCCCTCCTTGCAATCGGAGCGGACTGGATCAAGATCCTGAAAATCGTACTTCAAACACGTAGGCATTACGACTTAGAAAGTTTTATAGAGGCGTCGGCTACTCTCGCGCCCCTTACTAGTTTGTTCGACATTGACCTCTTAACGAGGCCGTAAACAATCAAGGTCACAACCAAATTAAACTAGCATGAATAATCCTATTAATAATAAAGAGCGAACTATACTAACAATGGGGTCGTTATATCTAAGAATCGATATTTCCTAGGTTCCTTTTTGTTACTTAGCACACAAGTTGTTCCCAACATCGAGACTTTCAAGGAGATGAATATATAAGGTTATAAGGGGAGATTCCACTTGCCTTTGCTTTCGCGAGTCTAATTATCGAGCTTGACGGAATGATTTTGATCACGACTTGGACGGAAGTCTCGACCAATCGACACGGAATTTACGAGCGTCTTTAATTACGAATTTCTTTTTAAAGCTTGAGTTTCTCATATATACTTTATATAAGAGAAAGAAATTCTAAATTATTATAATAATAATTTAGGTAGTTAATTAAAATAATAATATTCATTTATTATTATTTTAATTTTGTAATATCCTTTTATTCTTTAAAAATCCTTATTGATTTTATTATAATAATTTCTTTTAATTTCACTTGCTATCTTCTTAATATAATTAAGCCAGTACAATTTCATAAAATATATGATAATTTACTTTACCTAAAGGTATTTTTAAATATACATACTCTCCGTAAAATTATAAGGAATCTATTTTAACCTTTTTACGAATCTTATCTTAATTACAACATTACTTTTTAATTTCAAAAGGTTCATTAAGGGACTTAAAGTATTATTTTTCCACCAAGAATATTTTATTAATAATATTCCCTTAATAAAATCTTATTTAATTACATAAGCCATATTAAAGAAAGATAAAATAATTATAAACCATTCTCTTAGTAAATTCCATATTTACAACTTTCCATTTACCTTATAAAGTAAACTTTCCAAAAATTAACATAATATTAAATTAATCTAATTTATTTCTTTCCATATCTTATAGTTTACATAATACATGATCATGGCTTATAAATATCTTACTTTATATTTATAGTGTACTATTATGATATCTTTAGATCACAAAATAATATCTTTTCTATATCTTACAATATCATTTCGTTAATATAATTATATTTATATAATTTGTTATTCTTTACACTTAGAGATAGATAACCTCTTGTTTTATATAATTAATATAATTCCTTTAAGAGAACAATATTTAATATCAAACTATAGTCCATGTTTTATTAATTTTGCAACACTATTTTTATAGGGTCTTCTTTAAAAGTTATTTAAAATAATTATGTCTTGCCATTATTATAACATGATATAAGGATTTATCCCTACTACCATATTTTTATTATTAATAGCTATAGCTATGGAAATCTCTACACTTAGAGATATACAATATAATTATCTTAAATGAATAAACTTGTTCTCTTATAAAAAAAATAATAGTTTCAATATCAAAGTTACATCCCTTATTCTAGTAATTTTATAAAATACTTTTGTATAAGATTCCTTTAATATTATGAAGGTAAACATATCTTGCCCAATATACTTTAATATTATATAAGAAAATCCTCAATACTTTATTAAATATATTTTTCAACTAACAAGATCTTCAAAAAAATATTTTAATTAGATTACAATAAAAACTTGTAGGATAATCAATTATTATGAGATCTATTTAATTTATTAAAATCTATTTAATCTTCTTCTTCTACTACTAATATCTCAACATAATATTTTCATTAACTAAATCTTGTAAATTAATTCATATTTGAATCGTTTAAATATACTAACAACCTATTTTAAAAAAACATGAATTAATTGAATTAATAAAATAAAAAGGGATAAACTTTTATACCCTAATTTCTTGTGTTCTGTATTATAGATCACTGAGATGGAGGAGGCAGGGAGAGGGCGACGAACAGGGGCGACGACTCCAAGGGCTCCGACGAGGCAGCGGCGACGCGCGGAGTGGGCGGCGATCGACGGACGGTGCTCGGTGGGTAGGGGCGTCGCCGGCGGTCTCCAAAGGGAAGAAGAGGAAGTTTTTGGTGGTGCTTTGGGTGGAGAATTCAAGCTTGAATGTGCTGATTTTTGGATCAATAGAGAGTAAATTGCAAGAAGGAGGAGAAGGAGTTGAAGATGTGAGTGTTAAAGGGCTGCTTGAAGCCCCTTTTATAGGCAAAGCTATGGACCTTGGCAATCCATGTCAATGGTGGAAGACCAATGGAGGAGGAGGGGATGCTCTACAATTGGGCAAAAGTGTGTTTCTTCAAGGATGATGCAAGGTGATGCATCAAAGGGGTGTCTTGCAAGGCAAAGGAGTAGTGAGGTAGACTCTATGGACATATATTAGGGCAGATTTCATTCACGTCAATTCAAATCAGACTCAAGTCTGATGTCTCTTTTGGGAAGAAGAAGATAAGGTTAATATAAAATAAAAAGAGTGGGGTGATTGAGTAAGAAAGTGCAAATGGTCTAGCGGATTTGAGAGAGGGGCGTGTGGAGTGTGTTGCAGGAGGTCTCGGGTTCAAGTTCTGGCTCTTGCATTCTTTTTACTAGACCTTTAATTAAATTTTAATGTCTTGTTGTCCCTTAATTTAATTAATAAAAACAAGCTTCATATTGCATTATTTTTATTTTAATGCTTTTGATTAATACATAACCTTTAAGATGCATTCTTGAACTTTTCTTAATTTAATTTACTTAATATTCTCTTTTTTTTAAAGAGAAAGTAAGGGTGATATAATATATTAGAAATTCTCTTTTATTTGGAGAAAAACTTGATAATATAAATATTATATTATATTGGGTTTTAAAACCTTGGAATACAACGGATATTACAACAACCACTATCAACCACCTCCTCAGCCCGCTTATCACGAGTCAAGTGCTCCACCTTAATGGGCCGAAGATCTTTCGTCTCAGATGCAACAACTCAATCTTCAGCAGACACATATCCACCAGAGGATGGATAGGTGGGAGAGTGTCTATTCTGCTTGCATGGCGTTAGAAGATGCGAGGCATCAGCAGAGAGAGGCAGATGATGCAGAGCACTGGAGGACGATGTATGACTTCATGGGGAACTTCGAGCATTATTTTCCACCATGATGTGAACCCCGTTGGGAGATTCACGAGAGGATCGAAGATGGACTCGTAAATGGTCGTCTCACGCACGGTTGGATAGGTTTTAGAGTCGAATCGACTAGACTTTGGTGAGAAGAGAATTGAAAGGATGAGAAGGTTCTCTCTTTTGAGGGAGAACTGATGAATATGGGATGAGAAGAGAAATTGGTTGACGCCTTTAGTAAATACTTCTGGAGTAATCTCGACAGCAATTCGGTATATTAATCAAAGCGTGAGAAATACATAGAGGGGCGTGCTCCTTAAATAGGAGAAGGAGGCGTGCCCTAGCTAGCAAACCCTAGGCGGCGGCATGGGGAAATGAAGGGGGAGGCAAGCATGCGGCCCAACCATTTAGCCCAAGCCCAAAATGCATAAAAATAGTAAGAACATAAGTAGCAATGTTTCGGAATGGAAATAGTTCTAAAAATAGTAAGAAATAAAATAGGTCACGGTGGCCTAGTCGCGAGTGTCGCGACAAGGCCGTGACAAGGCTGTGGCGCGCCAAGGGCGTGTCGCGACGCTGGCAAGCGCGCGGCACGACATCGGCGTGCTGAGGCTGGCGCGCGCTCGGACCTCGAGTGTCGAGGCCGAGGCGCGCTGGAACCTCAAGTTCCCACGCCGGGGGGTCCGGCGTGGCATGTGGCTCGACGCTCGCGACTGGGACGGTGCCGAGAAGGAGGTTCTCGGCGCTGCGGTGCGAGGCGTCGGGCTGGAGACTCGGCGCGCATATGGTGACGAGGCATGTGGAGAGGGGCGCGCCGGTGGTTGCGCCGTGGCTTGCGATGGCGCGCGCGATGATGGACGCAGTGGCTTGGGTTATGGCCCGAGTCCTAGCTCGTGTGATCGGTCCATCGGAGCGCACGGACAAGTCCTCCTCGTTTTGGCTAGCCGTCCTGGTGGGGCTCACATCACCCTCCCCCCCTTGGGTGGGAAACGTCCCCGTTTCCTCGTCATGATACTCGGAATCTACATATGGAGATAGATCCGAGACATTGAAGGAGGCGGAAACGTTGTATTTACCCGGGAGGTCGAGGACGTAAGCGTTGTTGTTGATGCGCCGGAGAACCTTGAAGGGACCGTCCCCTCGTGGGTGGAGCTTCATCTTCCTAGCAGCGGGAAAACGATCCTTCTGAAGATGGAGCCAGACCAAATCTCCGAGCTCGAAGATCAACGTGCGGCGCCCCTTGTTGTGCTGGGCCGCGTATTGATCGGTGCGTCGCAGCAGCTGCACCTTGGTGCGCTCATGTAGGCGTCGGATGTGGTCGGCGCGGTTGGCCGCGTCGACATGCTCCTCGGGCTTGTAGGGCAAAGGCACCAAATCCATAGGCGTGTGAGGATTACGCCCGTAGACCACCTCGAAAGGGGTCATCTTCATCGCAGAGTGAAAGGACCTGTTATATGCAAACTCAACATGGCAAAGTAAGTCCTCCCACCGCCGTGGGTTTGCCTTGAGCATCGTCTGAAGAAGAGTGCCCAAGGTCCGATTGGTCACCTCAGTCTGACCATCGGTCTGGGGGTGATAAGCAGTGGAAAACAGGATTCGTGTCCCTAACTTCCCCCAAAGCGTTCTCCAAAAGTGGCTGCAGAATTTGGTATCCCTATCACTAACAATAGTTCTAGGAATACCATGTAGCTTTACCACATGTTCAAAGAACAAATTAGCGATTTCCACCGCGTTGTTTGTCCCCTTACATGCAATAAAGTGGGCCATTTTGGAAAATCGGTCCACGACTACGGAAATAGAGTCCTTTCCACGCCTCGACGTCGGAAGGCCCGTAATAAAATCCATGGAAAGATCTTCCCACGGGGCGTCCGGAATTGGAAGTGGCGTGTAAAGTCCATGCGGTTGTGATCGAGACTTGGCAGTATGGCACGACACACAACTTTGACAATACTTGTTAACATCTCGAGCCATATGAGGCCAAAAGAAATGCTCACGAAGTGCTGCCAACGTTTTGGCTATGCCAAAGTGGCCTCGGCCATCATGAGCCTCTTGGAGCAATAGATGTCTCACCGAAGATGCCGGAATGCAAAGCTTCCCAACTCGGTAAAGATAACCGTTGTCCAAGAAGAAGGACTCATGGATCCGCGAATGCGCAAGTTCCTTTATGATTGAGGAGAAGAACGCATCTGAGGCGTACAACTCCTTGATCATAGCAAAACCAAACATTTTTGTATGTAATTGGGTGAGTAAAATGTACCTTCGAGGGAGAGCGTCGGAGACGACGTTCTCTTTTCCTTTTTTGTGAGCAATCACGTAAGGGAACGTCTCCATAAACTCAACCCAACGTGCGTGGCGCCTATTTAGATTAATTTGACTCTTAAGATAAGCCAAGGCCGCGTGATCCGTATGAATTACGAACTCGCTTGGCCAGAGATAATGTTGCCACGTCTTTAGGACCCGAATAAGAGCGTAGAGCTCTTTATCATAGGTCGGATAATTCAGTGTAACCCCAGCTAGCTTTTCGCTAAAGTAAGCGATAGGCCTTTGTTCTTGAAGGAATACGCCGCCAATACCATAATCGGAAGCGTCGCACTCGATCTCGAAGCGCTTTGTAAAGTTCGGCAATTGCAGGACCGGGGCTCGGCATAAAGCATCTTTCAAGGCCTCGAAGGCGGCCTCGTGATGCGGCATCCACTTTATTGTGGCTGCTTTCTTGGTCAAAGAATGGAGTGGCCCGGCGATAGAACTAAAGTCCTTGACGAATCGCCTATAGAATCCAGCTAGCCCCAAAAAAGAACGAACCAAAGTCGGGGTCGTTGGGGTTGGCCACTCACGGATGGCCCGGATTTTGTCAGAATCCACTCGTAGGCCATCCTTGGATACGACGAAGCCAAGAAAATTCGTCGTATCCGAGCAAAACACACATTTGTCCAGATTTACATATAATGAGTGTTCGCGGAGGCAATCTAACACCTGCCTAAGGTGCCCCGCGTGATCGTCTAAAGTTCTACTATATACTAAAATGTCGTCAAAATACACGACGACGAAAAGTCCCAAAACTTTACGTAAAACAAAGTTCATAAGACGCATAAAAGTAGAGGGAGCGTTAGCGAGGCCGAAGGGCATCACCAACCACTCGTAGAGACCATATTTGGTCTTGAAAGCCGTCTTCCACTCGTCCCCTTCTTGCATCCGAATTTGATGATAGCCGCTCCTCAAATCAATCTTCGAAAACAGCACGGCTCCATGCAACTCGTCTAACATGTCGTCCAAGCGGGGAATCGGGTGACGGTACTTGATGGTAATCTGGTTGATGGCTCGGCAATCCACGCACATCCTCCAAGAACCATCCTTCTTCGGCACCAAGATAACCGGAACCGCACACGGGCTAAGGGACTCTCGAACATAGCCTTTGTCCAAAAGAGATTGGACTTGGCGTTGAAGCTCTTGAGTCTCCTTAGGTGACGCCCTATACGCAGCCCGGTTTGGTAATGAAGCGCCGGGAATGAGATCGATGCGATGCTCGATCCCCCGAATAGGTGGCAACCCGTCGGGGAGCTCGGCAGGCATAATATCAGAATACTCCTGCAGCAAGTCAGAAATAGGAGGGGGTAATACATGTGTCGAATCAATGGAAATATTAAGTAATGGACACAAAAGAAAGCAAGTAGTACTCCCCTCGATTTGTTTGACCACATCGCGCCGACGGCATAGGAAAAGCCGGTCTTGCACCGAACCGAGAAGAGGTGGCTCGGCGTCCTCGCGCACCCGAGGTGCTCCAGGGGCACCAATCTGCTGGCCACCAGTGTTTGGCCAGGGATGATGTTCGGCACCGGGCGCGCCGCTGGAAGTGTGCTGGATCGAGCCAGCGCCGCTGGGCATGTGCACTGGCGCGCTGCGATGCGCAGCCGAGGACGAGCTCGGCGTCCTTGGGTCTTTTTTCAACTTTTGTCGGCGTTTCTGGTCTGGATCATCATGAACACCAGAATGGTGTGTTTGGACACCAGGAGCGCCGGCGAAATTCGTCTCATGGCCAGAAGCGCCATTGGAGCTTGAGTTCGGCGTAGGCGCGGCCGTGGACTTGTCCCGAGCGTTTGCTTGTTGCCTTTCGGCCTCATCCTGCAATGCTTCACTCGGAGACATAGGTAAGATGGTCACGCGTTTACCATGGTAATTGAACATGTAAGTGTTCAACCGGCCATCATAAATCACGTGACGGTCAAATTGCCATGGACGACCAAGAAGAATATGGGTGGCGTCCATGTCCGTGACATCAAAGAGTATAGAATCGGAATATAAACCAATAGCAAAGGAAAGATTAACCTGTTTACGGATCCAATGGTCGCCATCGTTGGAAATCCATGCAAGCTTGTACGGCCTTGGATGATCCGTTTGTGGCAATTTGAAATGATCAACCACTTTCCTTGATAAGAAATTTCCGCACGATCCCGAATCTATGATCACACTAAGGGACTTGTTTTGTACCAAGCACCGAGTACGGAAAATGTTTTCCCGTTGATCGGTTGGCACGGATTCCCTCATGCTAAGCGCTCGGCGCGTCACTAGCAACAATTTGTCGACGCCGGCGTCGATGTCCGATGGCGCACAATATGCACCGTCTTCGATTGGCGCGGCGTCCTCCTCTTCGGACTCAAGTTCATCCACACTCTCATACGCTGCAGATTGAGCCGAAAAAAGCACTCGCTTCGAGTTAGGGCAATCGCGTTTCAAGTGCCCTCGGCCACCACATAAATAGCACTCGATGTCTCGAGTCCTTTATGGGGGAGGGGCTGCCTTGTCACGGTTTTGGCCAACCGAAGCGCCCTTGGAGTCCGTCGTTGGGGTACCTACCTTAGATTTAGACATGGAAGGAGAAACAAACCGGTTAGTACCTAAAGCGGATGGACTAGGGGAAGAAGTATACCTTGTAAAAGTGGACGTCTTCGGCCTTTTGAATTGCGTGTGAAGCTCCATGGCCGTGTGTATCAAACGTCCCAAATCTTTGATTGGCAAGACAACCAACCGATCTCGGATCCATTGGTGAAGCCCCGCCACAAAACGAGACCTCAATGCTCCCGGGGAAGCGCTAATGCCGGCCTTGAAGAACAAGTCTTCGAGGTATGCAAAAAACTCCTCGGGAGTCCGAGAACCTTGTCGAGCGTCTTGGATCAAAATCCTCACTTTTTCCTTGTAGTCGGGTGGGATGAACTTCCTCTTCATAATAAACACGAGTTGATGCCATTCGGTTATGGGGGCTTTACCCTTTCGGGCCCGATCCGATTCGAATCGGTTCCACCACATCCGAGCGGCACCCCTAAAATGAAGGGTCACCACCTCGACCTTCTCGTGCTCCTCGTAATGGCAATGTTTGAGCACGTGCTCGGTACCCTGTAACCAAGAAATAAATTCATCAGGGTTGTAATTACCAAAAAATTCTTCAAATTTTACCTTGACGTCGCGGCGTGATACATGCGCCGAACGATCGTTTGTGGCGCGCCGGTTGGCACGCGGAGGGGGTGTGCGTCGGCGTCGTGGGCCTCGGCCATGGCCTCGGCTGGAGCCTTCGCTTCCGTCGCTGGGGTCCTCGTCCTCGTCGCGCCGCTGGTGCTCTCGGTGTCGGTCTTGGCGACGCCGATCCCCGTTGCGCCGATGCCGTTCGCGATTGTCACGGCCCTCGAGCCGATCATACTCCGCGCGGTTCACGGGCAACTTGGGTCTCGGAATCCAATCCCGATCCCGATCTATCCACTCCTCCGAATCATGGACCGGAGGGTGGTCAAAATCCTCCTCGGAAGCTTCCTCGTACTCCGTCATAGAGTCCTCGGTTTCCGAATATGGAGTTGTGGGGCTTTGATGGACTCGATAGTCATCGACATCGAAGTCATCTCGGCCCTTGGATCTCTTTTTCTTAGGCGTCGGAGTGACCGCCTTTTTCTTCTTTTTCGATTGTTGACGCCGCCACTCCTCGGAGTCATACTCCTCATCGGGTTGAACGTCAACAACGTCGTCCACCTGTTGAGCCTGGTTAGTGGGTCGGCTTTCCTTCATGGATTCCAATCGTTGGATCCCATTCGGGTTAGTCGAGTCCACCAAAGGCCCTTTGCCTTTTTCTTGCGCCGAAGCCCGCGGAACCGAGACGCCGTGTGGCGTTACGCTCGGATGCGCGTGCTGTGTGTGAATGGTTACGGCTGGTGGCGCCGATTGCTGGTTGAGGAACCTCGTCATCAATCCTTCGAGGTTGGCAAAGCGCGCCTCATGCGCCGCGAGACCCGCTGCGGGGGCGAGCCCTTGCGCCGATGTGTTCGGCGCGCCAAGAAGGCTACTTGGCGCCGGCGGTGGGTTCGGTGGCTGAATTCCTTGTTGGTTTGAAAGTTCATCCCCTTCCATACTTCCGTCTACAATCTCGACCATAGACATGAAAGAAATGGGGTTAAAAAATTCACAAACAACAATCAATAAGAAGCGCCGAGATATTGTAAGACTCACCACGCAAGTACTCTTAGTTTGCACGAAAAGTACTCGAAGGGTAGGGGAGGCTTGGATCTCGACGTGCACAAGCAAGGAACAACACAAAAGCACAAACAAGCAAGACAATCAAACATGCAAGTAAGAAGAGAGAGAGAAGGCGTCGGCTTAGGGTAAGCCTTGGCAAGCAAGGAAAGAAGGAGAGAGAGAGAGATCTCGGCCTTAAGGAAAGGGGCGAGATTCTTGCAATCAAATATTATCAATCAAGCAAGATTTCCTAACAAGAAAGATATGGAAGATATGATAAGATAATGGAGAAGATATGGAAAGATATGCAATCAAGTGGGCCGAATCAAATAATTGCCAATATGGAAACACTTGCCTTATTTTGGCTTGTGTGTCCCCACAAAATCTTTTTTTTTTTAATTTAATAGGATAAGGTTGCCTTATTTTGGCTTTACTTATCCAATTGATTTTTTTTTTAAATTTTTCGGCAACTAATAAGATCTTGCAAGATTCTTGCCTTTTCTAACAAACTCGAGATCGGCCAAGATCAGACCGAATCTTCACACAAACAGAAAGTATTTTCGACGTGCACAAATCAATCAATTCAAACAAACATGAAGAATGCAAGCAAGCTCGAAATCTTAAGATGATGAACCGAAACTAGTGCAAGTCGGCGGGGTTTCGACGATTTTTTGTTGATTTTTTTCTGATTTTTTGAAGCAAATAACGATGGATCTAAGTGAATGATGGTAGATATGGCGGAAGCTAATGAAAATGGTGGAGAAGAAAAAAAAATTCGTGCAAAAAACGAGTAAAAGCGAGAGAAAGACTTACGCAATCCGAGGCTCTGATGCCAGTTGATGTGAACCCCGTTGGGAGATTCACGAGAGGATCGAAGATGGACTCGTAAATGGTCATCTCACGCACGGTTGGATAGGTTTTAGAGTCGAATCGACTAGACTTTGGTGAGAAGAGAATTGAAAGGATGAGAAGGTGCTCTCTTTTGAGGGAGAACTGATGAATATGGGATGAGAAGAGAAATTGGTTGACGCCTTTAGTAAATACTTCTGGAGTAATCTCGACAGCAATTCGGTATATTAATCAAAGCGTGAGAAATACATAGAGGGGCGTGCTCCTTATATAGGAGAAGGAGGCGCACCCTAGCTAGCAAACCCTAGGCGGCGGCATGGGGAAATGAAGGGGGAGGCAAGCATGCGGCCCAACCATTTAGCCCAAGCCCAAAATGCATAAAAATAGTAAGAACATAAGTAACAATGTTTCGGAATGCAAATAGTTCTAAAAATAGTAAGAAATAAAATAGGTCATGGTGGCCTAGTCGCGAGTGTCGCGACAAGGCCGTGACAAGGCTGTGGCGCGCCAAGGGCGTGTCACGACGCTGGCAAGCGCGCGGCACGACATCGGCGTGCCGAGGCTGGCGCGCGCTCGGACCTCGAGTGTCGAGGCCGAGGCGCGCTAGAACCTCAAGTTCCCACGCCGGGGTGGCCCGGCGTGGCATGTGGCTCGACGCTCGAGACTGGGACGGTGCCGAGAAGGAGGTTCTCGGCGCTGCGGTGCGAGGCGTCGGGATGGAGACTCGGCGCGCCTATGGTGACGAGGCATGTGGAGAGGGGCGCACTGGTGGTTGCGCCGTGGCTTGCGATGGCGCACGCGATGATGGACGCAGTGGCTCGGGTTATGGCCCGAGTCCTAGCTCGTGTGATCGGTCCATCGGAGCGCACGGATAAGTCCTCCTCGTCTTGGCTAGCCGTCCTGGTGGGGCTCACATCACACCACCAGGGCGCTGATTTAGTTTGAGAGTTGTTTCTTCTTTGCTTCATAAATCTTGTAAGTTTTTTTTCTTTTTCTTTTTCTTTTCTATTTCTTTTCTTCTGCTTATTTTTATTACAGTGGGGACACTGTAATTTTAAGTATGGGGTGGGAAAGGGTAGAAAACTTGTTTTTTTGTTTTGTTTTGTCTTGTGTGTTTTAAGTAGTTCTTTGTTTTTAAAAAAATAAAAATTCACAAAAAAATTGAAAATAAAAAAATTCCAAAAAGAGTTTTAGAATAGATAGATACCCTTCTCTTATGGTTCTATGATAATAGTTGCTAGCATGATCATGTAATTCCTTTCAAGCATGTCTTTGATAGTATAACCTGATTCTTGATAGAAGAAATTGTTTTTATAGAGGAATAGCATATGATGAAATTGAGCATGTATACTTTGTAGCATAAGTGATGCAATCCAACAAAAAATTACCTTGTGAGTTATTTTTGGCCTTATAGGGAGAACATCAAAAATCCCTCTTCTTTTCTTGTGTGATTTACTCTCTATATGCATATTATCTCTTGGAATTGTGATGGTTATCTAATACTTGAAACTTATATAAGATTTATTGGTTCATTACTTGTGAAAGTCAGATGATAGAGAACTTATTTTTCATAAGCCTTATTAATCCTTATCCACCCTTATTATGATCCTTCGTTTTGAAGCCAATTTGAGCTTTTAATCCTTTTATTTTTAGCTCCACAAAAATTATTCCCTAGCCGGTTAGGTTGGAGAGGTTTGTTTTGTAGAGTGAAAAAGATATGATTGGTTCGAAAATTAAGCGGTTTTGGGAAGGGTAGATTGGAAGTCTCCTGTGTTGATTTGTAAAAGAAAGATCTCTTGGTAAAAAGATGCACAAAGGAAAGAAAGTTGTTGTTGAAAGAGAAGGAGAAGGTGTACGATGAAGCTCGTTAACGACCAAGTTGGTTTGTGAACGAGGCTGTTCGAGGAAAATATAGAAAGAAGAGATGAAAGAAATATGAGGAATAAAAATAAGGAGAAGTGAGATGTGCATTTGTGTTTAAAAGATAAAGTCAGAGATTCTTTTGAGTATGTTTTATGAGACTTCCTAGGATATGTTGGGTGAGTGAAAAGAAAAGGTGCATAAAGAGAGTGAATTTGGTATATCGTTCTTTTGAGTGTTTTGGATGTATGTGTGAGTTTTTAGGAGTCTTTGATTCCCGGATTTTATTAGCACCACATAGCCAAATATTTCCATGACTTAGGGCCCGTTTTGTATCCATATCAGGATATCAGATATGGGTATGGATATGACTGATACCCATATTTGGTGTTTGGTATATGTTGATATCGATATCAAACTGATATCTGCTGTTTGGTATAGGAGTATATCGATATCAGCTGATATCTTTCTGATATCAGAGTGATATTAGAGTGTTATTTTCATATACCCCAGGAAATTGGTATATCAAAGATATCACTCATATCCATACCCATATCCGATATCTAGATATCACTCATACCGATATCTTGATATCCATACCGATACCAATATCCGATATCTCATATCTTAGATATCAATACCAAACGAGCCCTTATTGTTATTACCAATCCCCGTTACAAACCGGCCGAATGGAAGCTTCTATGAAGTTTTTCATTGAGCCTAAGTTTCTCTGGATGATTTTTGCTTGTTTTGACAAATCTTAGGTGGAGAGTTTGTTGATATAAATTCCAATTTCTATGAGTTTTTGTATATAAGATGAGGTGAGAGTTGAATTTATAAGCCTAAACACATGAGAGTATAGTGAAACACATATATCCTTTGTGAGGTTGGATTGTATTTGCTTGTGTCTATTTAGTGCATATATGTGTGATGACGTTAATAGTCATTTGCTATTATCTTTATGGTTTTGATGTTGCTTTTTAAGTTGATGGATATTTGCTTGATGAGCATGATTGTTTGGGTTTTGCTTTGTGTTTAGTGATTGCTTGAGGACAAAGGGCATTTATCTATATAAAATCAAAAAGAAAAAAAAAACTCAAACAAAGCTAGACATAAACACAAGAAAACACAAACACATCAACAAAATACAAGACAAGACTCAAACAAGTAATTTCCCCAAACCACCCCATACCTAAACATCAATGTCCCCATTGATTAAGAAAAGTAAAGAGAAGGGAAAGAGAAACTAACTTGGACACCTTGAAGCGTTGGAAAAG
Source organism: Fallopia convolvulus (assembly GCA_964016875.1). Taxonomy (NCBI): domain Eukaryota; kingdom Viridiplantae; phylum Streptophyta; class Magnoliopsida; order Caryophyllales; family Polygonaceae; genus Fallopia; species Fallopia convolvulus. The sequence continues at coordinate 67,250,510 of OZ024720.1, forward strand.
GAGGAGAATCATTCTTGAGGAGGGTGAGGAGGTGATGGTGCGTGGAAGAGTTGTAGTGCCAACTAGTTGTTGTATTCCACTTGAGCATTCCACCTCTCGACATCTTCTTTGTGATCTTCATAATACTCAATGCAGAAATCCTTAAGCTCGTTTTGGTGGTTGGTAAACTGATTGTGGTGGTGGTTAAGCGCCCCATAGAGATGGTGTTGGTGAAGCATAAGGGAATCCATCTTAGCTGAGAGAAGGGAGATGTCGGGGTTGCCACCCGAATTCGACCCGGTATGATACGTGCCTTGTCCTTGAAAATGAGAGTCACCGAACCCATCAAAGCCATAGGAGTGTGAATAATAGGGACCATGTCAATCTGAGGTCCCATCGTGAAGTCCATAGGGTCGGCACCATGCTGTTGATGGTGGGTACCGCCCTCTACTGGGTCGTAACCAATCTCCTATGGGTCGTCCCCCCCCCACCCGGGCTGGCCTCTTGGTAGTTCCCACTCAAAGACATGCTCTCTCGGCGGTGGGTTAGGCTCGTCTCTCCGATACCTGCTTGGCTGTCGTCTAATCCTCTCATCAATTCGGACATTTGGCACCAAAGGATAAGGTGTGGGAGCCCATGCATCGTACCAATTGGGCCGGTAGAAAAACTCAAGATTCTCCTTGGTGAGCACCACGTCATGTGTCGTGTGCTCATCGATTTTGAACTTGTTGATGAAGCCGGTAACACACTGGAAAATAACCTTAGCATTTGTGTACTACTTCACATCCATATCAATGACCCGCTTTGAAGAATAGGCGGAAAGTTTGATCTTTAAGGACTTGGCAAGGATAGCCACAAGCCAACCGAAGTATTTTCTAGTGTGGGTGGGTTGGGCACGGTGGCTAACGACGGCGGAAGCGTAGTCAAACCCCAAATTCATTTGCTTGGGTGTCTCAAAAAGCATATTTCTAAGCATGCAAGCTCTTGCTTGTGGGGGCGTGAGAGCTCGTACCTTGGCCAAATTGTTGAACCGAGGATACGCAAGATGATCATGAAAACTGTGCTAGCAATGAACCGACCGGGGAGGGCGTTGGTGGGAAAGTCAACCCTACCAGTGATGTAGTACCATAAGTCCTTGGCGGGAAAGTCCTTTGTTGAGTACACCCCGGATGGTGCACGGAAGCCAAGGAGCTTGTTGAACTTTTTAATGTCCATCTCGTGGTGTCGGTTGCCAAGCTGAAATCTGACCATGGACTTATTGAAGTCGGTTTCATCCGGGTACAAGTGAAAATCAGACATGAACTCGCACGTGAGAGCCACGTAATGTTCCTCAATAGGATGCAAGATAAGGTGTTGAGCCCCAATCCAAGAGAAGGCCTCAAGTACCTCCGCATGGAAACTAATCTTATCGGTGTCGGCCCTCTGATAAGCGCGCACACTGACATCTCCGCGCCACATTCCAACAAATCGGTCCCTTTGCTCATTGGAATCAAACTCCACACAATCCACCTTTTGCTTGTTTTTCTTTTGCTTCTTGGTGGGATGACTGGTTGAAGAGGCCATTGTCATACAAAACGTTCAAACTTCCAAGATAATTTCCAAAGTTATAAAGGACAAAACCAAACAAAGAGCACACATACCACCAAAGAAACACCCCATAGTTACACTTAGCAACATGCTCTAATTTTGTTAGAAATAACTCAACCAAGCATGCTTAATTACGAAAAGTAGGTAAGTAGAGGGAATTCTCATGCTAAATTTACTCAAATCATGGATAAATTGGCTCGATAAGCATGCAACAATGAAGATTACGAGGCAACCGGGGTCGGAACCGACCCTTGGATGCTCGTTATCGATCTAGCACACGCCAAGACACAACTGCCACTACACTGTTGGGTCGTCACCGACCCACCATGGGTCGGCACCGACCACTCCGGGCAAAAACTTTTGCTAGAAATTCCGGCACAAATACCCTAGAAAGTGTACCAAAAATCCTAGAAAAATCATATGTGATCAAACTCGACCAAACAACCAAAAAATCAAGCATGGAATCCACTCACAAACCACAAATCATCATAATACCATTTAGATCTAACCACTAAAGCGTACAAACAACCCATATTTCCATATTCAAACCCAAGAACACCAAAAACCTAGATTTTCAACTAACCCTTCAAAATAAATCAAGTAAACTTGATTTTAAGAGCAGAGGAGTAGAGAAACATATCAAAGATGAGTGAAATTAGAGGATTGAAAGTAGAAAAAGGGTCGTAGTCGAGCACTAGAGCGGTTCAAAAATTGAGATTTGTGGGAAAGGGCAGAATGTTTTTGGTTTTTGGTGATGGATTTTGATAGATTAAGTACCACAAGGATGAATTTTGGTAGATTTGAGAGGGGTAGTGATGGATTTGTGAAGTTTGGAGAGCAATGGAGGCAATGGAGTTTTTGAGAGGGAGATGAGTTAAAAAGGGTTAAAAGTTCAGGGACTTACCTGCAATTTTCGGAATTTTTGAAATTTTTACCATATTTTCTTGAAAGGGTCGGTACCGACCTGATTTGGGTTGGTGAAGACCTCCCCTGAGCTTTGTTCCCGTGCGTTGTTGTGTATTTCGACCCTCTTGTTCCTTTCCGACGCCTCGGGTCCCTACAAAATCTTAGTGGAGATGTAAAACACGAAATAAACTAAGCTAAAAAAGTCAAAACGAAAAGAAAAAGAAAACGTGGGTTGCCTCCCGTAAGCGATTTATTTAACGTCTTTAGCTAGACGAGAAGTACCTCAACTTAGTCGGAAGATGTGAGAGCCCAGGTGGCTCGGATTTCCTCATCGGGTTCGGCCCTTGCATAGTACTTCTTCAATCAATGCCCGTTGACCTTAAAAATCCCTCCATTCTTGTCTATGAGGTCGACAGCCCCATGTGGGTAGATGTGGTGAACCACGAATGGTCCAATCCATCGAGTTCGTAGTTTTCCGGGGAAAAGTCGAAGTCTAGAGTTGAAAAGGAGTACTTGATCACCATTGTTGAAGGTATTTGGGACAAGCTTCTTGTCATGCCACTTCTTGGTTCTCTCTTTGTAGATCTTGGCATTCTCTTACGCCTTGAGCCTTAACTCCTCTAATTCTTGCAAATCCATGAATCGCTTTGCTCCGGCCGCGTCGAGATCCATGTTGTGCTCCTTGAGAGCCCATAAAGCTTTGTGTTCAAGCTCGACGGGCAAGTGACATGACTTGCCATACACAAGATTGTAAGGAGTGGTCCGGAGTGGCGTCTTGTAGGCGGTGCGGTACGCCCATAATGCGTCATCAAGCTTGGAGGTCCAATCCTTCCTTGAGCGGAAAAAACCGTCTTCTCCAAGATGCTTTTAATTTGCCGGTTAGAGATCTCAACTTGACCACTTGTTTGGGGATGGTAAGGAGTTGCCACCTTGTGAGATACCCCATACTTGGTCAAAAGTTCCTCGAAGCTTCGCTCAATGAAATGAGAACCGCCATCACTAATAAGGGCTCGGGGAAGACCAAAGTGAGGAAAGATGTTGGTCTTCATGAACTTAGCCACCACTCGTGCATCATTAGTTCTTGTGGCTATGGCCTCGACCCACTTAGAAACGTAATCAACCGCCACGAGGATGTACTTGTAGGGGCTCGAAGAGGGGAAGGGTCCCATGAAGTCAATACCCCATACGTCGAAGAGCTTGACCTCTAGGATTCCTGTGAGTGGGTTCTCATTCCTCCATGTAATATTTCCAGCGCGTTGGCACCCATCACACGCCGCTACATAAGCTTGAACATCCTTGAAAAGGGTGGGCCAGTAGAATCCGCTTTGAAGAATCTTTGCGGTGGTTTTGAATCCCTTAGCATGGCCGCCCATTGGGAGAGTATGGCAATGTCGGATGACTCCCTCTATCTCATCGTCTGGCACACAACGCCTAAAGATATGATCGCTCCCTTGCTTGAATAGGTAGGGATCGTCCCAATAGTATTTCTTGACGTCGTGGAGAAACTTCTTTTTAGATTGGGAAGTCAATCCATCAAGGATAATGCCTCCTACAACATAGTTAGCAAAATCCGCAAACCAGGGGGTTGTCGCCCCTCTAATAGCATGTATAGAATAGGGAGAGAGAATGGGATGAGGAGAAGGAGGAATACAAGTAAGTACACGAGAAGAGGGAGAAAAGTGACTTGGATCGACCCCGGATAGGGTCGGAGTCGTGTTGTCTTGCTCGGAGTCGACCGGATTTTGCACATGGGGGGTCGGTACCGACCCTGGGCTGGTCGTCACCGACCCATGATTGGTCGTACTCAACCCATAATGGTCAACCTCGATCCGTAGAACTTCATTGCTCAAGAGAATTTCGTCCGAGCGGGAGTCATTGATGGGTACTGTGTCTTCGGACTCCTTGATGTGCTCAATAGGCAACCTAGAAAGGTGGTCCGCCACAAGATTTCCGCTCCTTTCTTATCTCATATCTCAAGGTCGAATTCTTGCAATAGGATCATCCATCGGAGTAATCTTGGCTTGGCGTCCTTCTTGTCCATAAGGTAACGAATAGTTGTGTGATCGGTGTAGACGGTTACCTTGGAACCCACCAAATATGACCGGAACTTCTCAAAGGCAAAAAAAACGGCTAGGAACTCCTTCTCCGTAGTTGTATACTTGCTTTGAACGGTTGAACCTCGTCGAGCGTCTTGCTCGCATAGTAAATGGCATGAAGCTTCTTCTCTTTCCTTTGCCCAAGAACCGCGCCCACGGCGTAGTCACTAGTGTCGCACATGATCGCGAAGGGAAGTGTCCAATCTGGAGGTTGCATGATAGAGGCCGACATAAGTGCATCCCGGTTTCTATGAAAAGCTTCAAGACACTCAGAAGAAAACTCAAACACAACATCCTTCATTAATAGGTTAGTTAATGGTTTAGTAATCTTAGAGAAATCTTGAATGAACCTCCTATAAAACCCGGCATGGCCTATGAAACTCCTAACATCTTTCACGGCAGTCGGGGGTAGCAATTTTTTAATTAATTCAATTTTAGCCTTGTCAACTTCAATCCCCATTTTAGACACTACATGACCTAAGACAATCCCATCTTGCACCATAAAGTGACACTTATCCAAATTAAGCACGAGTTTTGTCTCTTCACATCTCCTAAGGACTCTATCAAGATTAGTAAGACAAGAGTCAAAAGTGGTACCTTAAACCGAGAAATCATCTATAAATACCTCCACGATATCCTCGATCATATCGAAGAAGATGACCATCATACACCGTTGAAAGGTGGCCGGGGCGTTGCAAAGCCCGAATGGTATCCTCCTATAAGCGAACGTGCCATAAGGACATGTGAATGTGGTCTTCTCTTGATCAGCGGGATGTATCGGAACCTGCCAAAAACCACTATAGCCATCAAGATAATAAAAATAGTCATGTAAAGCTAATCTCTCTAGTACTTGGTCAATAAAAGGCAAGGGGAAGTGATCCTTCCTAGTGGCACTATTAAGTTTTCTATAGTCTATGAACATGCACCAACTAGTGGTAGTTCTAGTTGGAACCAACTCACCCTTTTCATTCTCAACAATAGTAAGACCACTCTTTTTAGGCACAACATGAACCAGGCTTACCTACTTACTATCCGAAATCGGGAAGATGATACCTGCATCAAGCATTCTCAAGATCTCCTTTTTTTTCCACTTCCTTTATGTTTGGGTTAAGCCTCCTTTGATGTTCAATGGTTGGCATGTGACCTTCTTCAAGAAAAATACGATGCATACACAAAGAAGGTGATACACCACTCAAGTCCTCAAATGAGTACCCAATGACCTTCCTATGAGTCTGATAGCTTGCATATAGGAGTATTTTATATGCATGTTTTATATATGTTTTAACTAGTTTTAGGTTGGTTTTTATTTAGTTTTTAGGTTTTAGTCTTTTCGGGTTTTGCACTTGTTTTGTTCGGTTTTGCAGATCTTTAGGTAAACAAGCGTGGACGGGGTGGATCTTAGGGGACTATGGTGGAGTTTGATAAAGCTTAGAGTGTTACAAGTGAAGATTAGAAGAACCAAGACCCAAGAGCTTTTGTGAAAAGAACGCTTAAACCCGAGCTATGCATTGGAGTTCTTGTTTCGACACCTCTATCTTGCAATGCTTGGTTTGGGAGCTATAGTGGTCGGATGAAGCTGAATTTGGTATCACTGGAAAGATAACTCGAAGAGATACAATTCATATTTTTACTCCGAGTCCAAATTCCAACTCGAAGGGGGTGAAAATAGCCTTTGAAGTGTCGCTTGAAATGCTGAACCAAGGGATGCCGCGGGCATAACATGAACCTGCGCGGCCGCGCCACCCTGGAATGAGACCGCGCCTCACATTCTGCCATGGGAGAGTTGGGCCGCGAGTTTTGGGCTTCGGGTTGGACTTTATTAGGTCTTTTCCGACTAGCTTAATGTAATTTCGGGATACTTTATCTTTGGATATCTTAGGGTATTTAAACCTTGTTTTTTAGTTTCTCTTTCATAATCATTATCATAACTTTTGACCATACTTTTGGAGGCTAGGGTTTTCTTTCAAGGAAAAACCTTTGAACCTTTGTAAGTTTGATTTTAATTTAATTATGCATTGCTAATTTCCCTTGTGTTTGGCTAGTTATTGAAGTCATGATTTGTATGTAGTTGTGAGGCTTGATTGATTCTCAACAAACTTGAATAGAAATTATTCCATGTGCTTAAATGAATCTAAACTAGGGTTTTGTTAGATTGATCACCTAATTGAATTTCTAGTTATAACTGAATCTGATTAATTACCGGTCGGAGTTAATTTGATCAAGAGTATACTTTAATCAATTTAGTACCGGTTGGACTAGTTGATTAAAGAAGGGAATAACTTCACAAGTCACTTAGATGTCTGGTTGCTCTAAGTGTTTGTTTATATTGATAACTTGAATCGTCATGCTGTTATTTAATTGAATCTAGAAGGTCTTCTAGGTTGTTATTTAATTAGGGTTGTTAGACTGGTAGTTCTATCAACTAAATCTGAAGTTCGGGTTTTAATCCTTAGTAGGGTCATTATCCACAATAGATTATTCAAGTGAGAAGAGAATCAAAAGAATTGATGATCAACAAAGCAATATCATGATGGATTTAACTAGTTGAACACATTTGTCTCTCATATATTTAACTCATATTTGCATTTGTATATATTTTTATTCTTGCATATTAGATTAGATAATCATTCTTAAAACCCCCCTTTGGTTACTTGGCATACAAGTAATAACACAAATACAAGAGTCTCTGTGGGATCGACCCTTACTTGCCGCTCTACTAAGTTGGTTAAGCTAAGGCTTCTTTGATAGGTATAACGACCACCGAAATTACCTCATCAAATTTGGCGCCATTGTCGGGGACTCGTCGCTATTTGTGTTCTTACTCTTGTGCTATTTTTTTTTGGGTGTGAACCTATTATATGGTTCATACCCGTGCTACTAACTCATCTCCATTGCTCTTTGATCTAGACATTGACAGGACAATCTTCAAGCTAAGGAAGGATATTCGGAATCACTTTCAGGCTCTATTGTTCTTTCTTGAGGAATCTGAATCTGAATCAGAGACTGAATCTGAAATTGTTGAATTTGCTGAGATGGGTGATCAAACATTGAGATAGTTAACTGCACCAAATCTGGAGCAACAACCGCTAGCGGTGCAATTTCCTGCTCTTGCTCAGGGAGTCAAGTTTGAGCTGAAATCTAGGTTGATCCATCTCTTGCTTTCATTCCATGGGCATAGTGGTGAAGACCCCAACAAGCATCTTTCTGAATTTCATGTTGTGTGCTCAAGCATGAAACCTGCTGATGTGACTCACGACCAGATTGCGCAGAGAGCCTTCCCTTTTTCTCTCAAGGATCAGGCTAAAGACTGGTTTATTACTTGCCTCCAAGAAGTATTGATACATGGGCTAAGATGAAGCAAGCTTTTCTAGAGAAGTACTTCCCCGCTACAAGGCTCAATGAACTGAAGAACATGATTAGCAACATTGAGAAAGAAGCTAATGAGACCTTGTATGCATACTATGAAAGATTCAAGAGGTTGATAGCCAACTGTCCTTTCCATGGCTACACTGATCAAGACCTGATTTTATATTTGTTCAATAGCCTCTTGGATGATGAGAGAAGAATGGTTAATGCAGCTTGCCAAGATAACATTCTCAACAAAACTCATGTTGTTGCGTTTGAAATGTTCACACAACTGTCTGAGGGCACAAGACAGTTCAGGAAGGAAACTGGTTCCTAGGGCTGTAAATGAACCGAGCCGTTCGTGATAAATTCGGTGTTCGGCTCGGTTAAATCTTGTTCGTGTTCGGTTCGGTTTGTAAATGAATCGAGCTTGAGCACAATTTTAAGGCTCCAAAGATAAATGAGCTAATCTTGAACACAAGATAATTCGGCTCGTTTGCTCATGAGCAAACTCGATAATATGCTCATGAGCAAGCTCGATTGTACACTCATAAAAAAACTAGATTATATGTTCATGAATAAGCTATATATACTATATATTATATGCAATATATATTTTATGTTAAATTACATAGTTTTGTTGGTGTTTCTCAAAGCACGTAGTATAAATTTTAGTTTCATTTGCTTGTATAATAGATCAAGAAAACGATTTGTTCACGAATTTGCCTCGCAAAAAAACTAAAAGAGAGGTTCGTGAGCAAGCTCGAGTTCGATGAACATTTAAATGAACGAAACTCAAACAAGAATTCAAGCTCGAACTAAGCTCGTGTTCGAGCTCGAGCTCGTCTATTTTTAACCGAGCCGAGCATGAGCAACTCAAAGCTCGACTCGGCTCGGTTTGATTACAGCCCTACTGGTTCCAAGGCTGCCAATGCTGTAGTTGCTAATTCAAAACTGCATGAAGAAGTTTCTGAGCTGAAAACTATGATGAAACAGTTTCTACAACAAGGTGGAAGACAACAGGTGAAATCCTGTGAAATCTGCTTTGATAACATGCATCCCACTGATTCCTGCCCCACACTCCAAGAGCCCCAAGCTGAAGTTAATATGGTGGGCAATTATGGTCAACAAAAGCCTAGGCATGACCCTTTCTCCAACACTTACAATCCGGGGTGGAGGGATCATCCTAACTTGAGGTATGGAAATCTAGCAATTGGAAATTCAAACATCAAGGTGGTCAAGGTCAGTACAGACCGCCTTTCCAACCTCAAGCTCAGGGATTGAATCAGAATTCTTTGTCTACTGAAGAGATGATCAGAAATCTGACTCAGACTGTTTCTACAATGCATGGTTCTTTGACTCACCTTCAACAAGAGACCAAGTCTAGCATTAAGAACTTGGAGGGCCAAGTCAGTCAAATTGCTAATGTGGTGAGCAAATTGGAGGCTAGAGAGTCTAGCAAATTTCCATCACAGACAGAGCTCAATCCGAGGCAGAATGTGAGTTTTATCTCCATTTACAGTAAACCTGTGGTTGGCCAGTTGTACAAGACAGAGACAAAAATTGAGCACGTCATTGATGAAAACGACGGAGTCCCAGTAGAGCGCGAGCTCCAACATGAAGTGGCGCGCCCGCGCCATAGTGAGCCAAGCCCGTGTAAAGTCTCCAGGAAGCCCGAGGAACTCGACGCGGGCTCCACAGAGGGTGACGCGGCCGCGGTGGTTGAAGCGCGCCCGCGGCATGGGTGTGGCGCGCCCGCGCAACTTGTTTCAAAGCCCGCGCCAACGGTGTCAGTTCCGAGTTTTGTCCCGAAGCTTTACACGCCTGTTCCACCATTCCTAGAGGCTTTGAAAGAGACCCGGAAGTTGAAGAATGACAAGGAACTCTTTGAAACGTTTAGTGCATGCGGAGTCAATGTGCCATTGTTGAAATTGATCAAAAGTGTGCCCCGTTATGCTAAATTTTTGAAGGAGTTGTGTACTATCAAGAGGGGTCAAAAAGAGAGGAGCAAGAAGCAAGTTAAAGAGAAAGAACATGTGTCTGTTGTGTTTCAGAAGCGTTTGCTTGAGAAGTGCAGCGATCCTGGCATGTTCACCATTCCTTGTATGATTGGGAGCACCAAGGTGAATGAGGCTTTAATTGATTTGGGTGCATCGGTAAATGTCATGCCTTACTCCTTGTATGAGAAACTTGATATGGGACCTCTGAAGGAAACTCGGACCATCATTGAGTTAGCTGATTATTCACTGTTAGGCCAAAGGGGAAGCTTGAGGATGTGTTGGTCAAAGTGGATTCCTTGGTATTTCCAGCTGGTTTTCTGATTTTAGACATGGGACCGGGGAATGAAAGAGCGCCTATGCTGCTAGGGAGACCGTTCTTTAAAACTACAAACACTATTATTGATATTCCCCAAGGCATCTTGAAGATGGGATTCGATGGGAAGGAGATCGAATTCCATAGCTCAAATCCTTCTTGAATCCTTTTTACGTCAAGCTAATGACGTTAAATAAGCGCTTCTTGGGAGGCAACCCAAGGTTTAGAGTAGTTTTTGTTTTCAGTTATAACCTTTTGCTTTTTAGGTAGTTTTGTATGTGTGTTAGATATTCCAGGTCTGAAGATTGATAACCCGAAGAACCACCACCACTATCGGATTTCCCACCGCATTACCCGGATAGCTAGTTTCTTTGTGAGTTTTTCTCTTTCCTTTTCTTTTTACTATACTTTGGGGACAAAGTATGTTTTAAGCATGGGAAGGGAATTACTTGTGCATTGCATGTAGTTGCATTGGATTAGGTCATATTCATTACTTGTGCATTGCATGTAGTTGCATTAGATTAGGTCATATTTAAATTTTTGCATGCATTGATTAAAAATGAAAATGAAAAAAATTTGAAATTTTGAAAAAAATACAAAAACATTGCATTTGGGTTCATATTTCCCCATTGTTTGATTCCTCTTGTGTTTCTATGCTAAGTGTAAATTCTAACCCATGATTTGCATGATTTACTGAAGTGGATATGATATGAGCATGATCATTGATTAAATGACTTGATTATAGGATGGAGCATGCATTTAGCTTGAGTATTTGATTCATTCTGAAGTTCTAGACAAAAGAAAATATTAGCCCTGTGAGGTTTATTATTTTTGGCCTTCCATGATTATTTATTCTCCACATTCTTGAGTGTATCACCATGGTTATCTAGCTATATAACTTGTGTTATGATACTTGGTCAAGACTGCTTATATGATTGAATGCATGACATTAAAGTGATTGAGGCAATGTTTCTTTATAAGCCTATTATTTCCCTTCCTACCTTACAAGATCCATGTTCTTGACACCCATTTCTTTTGAGCTTTAAGCCTTATTTTTATTAGCTCCACAAAATGATCCATAGCCGAATAAGCTTGACCCATAATCCGGGATTTAGGACTTTAGGTTGTGATTGTGTTTTGTGTGAGTTTGATGTAAGTATGAGGGAATTGGAAGAAAAAGGTGGAAAAAGGAGGAAATAAAACTCTTGGTTGCAAAGCAAAGTGAAAAAAAATGAAGATGAAAAGTCTATTGCAAAAGCAAAGACAAAGTTCAGTTTAATTGGTAGTAGTCTTCATAAAGCAAAGGAAGAGTTGAAGAAGAGGCAAAGAAAGAAAGAAAAAAAAGAAATAAAGTGTTTAAATGTGTGTTATGGAGTTGAGAAAGAAAAATTTGGGAGAAGTAAGAAAGAAAGTGGAAAAGTTTGGGTTTAGTATTAGTTTTTTATCCTAGATTTAGCACCACAGGCCAAATATGTCATCCCTTCCAAATTTCTCTTTACCTTGGCCCCATTACAAGCCGGAAAAAGATCTCATGATTTTTGTTATGTATTTGATCCCCATCGGTGGAGATTTAGAACTCTGATGCAAGCATATGGTAGTCTAGTTTTCATGGTTGATTTTGAGCGAAACACGTACCCTTAAACACTTGAGAGTTGAGTGCAAGCACATTTACCTCGGTGAGGTCTAGAATGAATGAATGGTCTTTATTTTTTGCTTACCATAATGCATGTTGAGAAGTCTTGGTCGGGTTTTTAGTTATATGTGAAATGTTTGTTTGATTTGAGATGGATGTATGATTGCATTTCTATGGTGTGATTTGGATTTATGTCTTGCTTGAGGAAAAGCAAGGGTTAAGCATGGAGGAATTTGATAGCTTGCATATAGGATTAGTTTAGATGCATGTTTTATATGTGTTTTAACTAGTTTTAGGTCGGTTTTTATTTAGTTTTTAGGTTTTAGTCTTTTCGGGTTTTGCACTTGTGTTTTGTTCGGTTTTGCAGATCTTTAGGTAAACAAGCGTGGACGGGGTGGATCTTAGGGGAATATGGTGGAGTTTGATAAAGCTTAGAGTGTTACAAGTGAAGATTAGAAGAACTAAGACCCAAGAGCTTTCGTGAAAAGAACGCTTAAACCCGAGCTATGCATTGGAGTTCTTGTTTCGACACCTCTATCTTGCAATGCTTGGTTTGGGAGATGTAGTGGTCGAATGAAGCTGAATTTGGTATCACTGGAAAGATAACTCGAAGAGATACAATTCATATTTTTACTCCGAGTCCAAATTCCAATTCCAAAGAGGTGAAAACAGCCTCTGAAGTGTCGCTTGAAATGTTGAACCGAGGGATGCCGCGGGCATAACATGAACTTGCGCGGCCGCGCCACCCTGGAATGAGACCGCGCCTCACATTCTGTCGCGGGAGAGTTGGGCCGCGAGTTTAGGGCTTCGGGTTGGACTTTATTAGGTCTTTTCCGACTAGTTTAATGTAATTTCGGGATACTTTATCTTTGGATATCTTAGGGTATTTAAACCTTGTTTTTTAGTTTCTCTTTCATAATTATTATCATAACTTTTGATCATACTTTTGGAGGCTAGGGTTTTCTTTCAAGGAAAAACCTTTGAACCTTTGTAAGTTTGATTTTAATTTAATTATGCATTGCTAATTTCCCTTGTGTTTGGCTAGTTATTGAAGTCATGATTTGTATGTAGTTGTGAGGTTTGATTGATTCTCAACAAACTTGAATAGAAATTATTCTTTGTGCTTAAATGAATCTAAACTAGGGTTTTGTTAGATTGATCACCTAATTGAATTTCTAGTTATAACTGAATCTGATTAATTACCGGTCGGAGTTAATTTGATCAAGAGTATACTTTAATCAATTTAGTACCGGTTGGACTAGTTGATTAAAGAAGGGAATAACTTCACAAGTCACTTAGATGTCTGGTTGCTCTAAGTGTTTGTTTCTATTGATAACTTGAATCGTTATGCTGTTATTTAATTGAATCTAGAGGGTCTTCTAGGTTGTTATTTAATTAGGGTTGTTAGACTGGTAGTTCTATCAACTAAATCTAAAGTTCGGGTTTTAATCCTTAGTAGGATCATTATCCACAATAGATTATTCAAGTGAGAAGAGAATCAAAAGAATTGATGATCAACAAAGCAATATCATGATGGATTTAACTAGTTGAACACATTTTTCTCTCATATATTTAACTCATATTTGCATTTGTATATATTTTTATTCTTGCATATTAGATTAGATAATCATTCTTAAAACCCCCCTTTGGTTACTTGGCATACAAGTAATAACACAAATACAAGAGTCTCTGTGGGATCGACCCTTACTTGCCGCTCTACTGAGTTGGTTAAGCTAAGGTTTCTTTGATAGGTATAACGACCACCGAAATTACCTCATCTTCTTCAAGAAAAATACGATGCATACACAAAGAAGGTGATACACCACTCAAGTCCTCAAGTGAGTACCCAATGGCCTTCCTTTGAGTCCTAAGAACATCAAGCAACTTTCCAACTTCTTCCTTATTAAAGTTAGCATTAACAATTACGGGAAAAGTAGAATTTGGGCCAAGAAACTCATACCTCAAAGACTTGGGGAGAGTTTTAAGCTCCGGAGTAGGTGGTGGTGGTGTAACAATGTCATCATCCTTCTCCATCTTGAATAGCTCCTCAAAGTAATCACTTTCGGTTAAGAGTTGCACATCTTCATTCACCTCCAGAAGGGTCGGCTCCGACCATAATGGGGTCGGTACTAAGCCAGAGGTATAAGCAAAATCCTCAGAAACGAGTGGAATGGGGGTTGGTGTTGAGCTAGGTGAGGTCGGTGACGACCTGTATGGGGTCGGTGATGACCCTGCAGCTTCGTCCTCGTCTTCATCTTCACTTGTGTAAGCCCCAAGCAAACGCTCTATCGGATCTTCGCAGTCAATGTAATCGGAGCGGGTGTACAACATCTTGACCTCCATAGCTTCATTAGTCTCCTTCATCGTCGGATTGAAGCAGAACTCAGCCACTTCATTATCGATTTCAAAAGTAAGGAGGCCTTTCTTCACATCAATGATAGCTCCAGCGGTTGAAAGAAATGGTCGCCCAAGAATGATTGGGGCGACAGGATCTTCCGACATCTCCATAACAATGAAATCACTGGGCACAAAGATCTTGCCGACTTGAATAGGGAAATCGTCGACAACTCCGGTTGGCTTTACACAAGAGCCATCCGCCATATAGAGCTTCATATTTACCGGGACCAAAGGACCCATGTTGGTTTTGGACCATATAGAAAGGGGAAGGAGACTAGCACTTGCACCAAGGTCACATAAAGCTTTAAAGCGATGAGCACCTATACCAATAGTTACTGCAAATTTACCTGGATCACCAAGTTTCTCCGGGAGCTCTAGAGATCGCACTTCATCGGTCAACGCGGACATCGACCGCTTCTTGGACAAGATTTCTTTTAGGAACTTGGTGTATGCGGGCATCTCGCTCAAGGCTTTGGCGAAAGGGATGGTGATGTTGAGCCCTTGAAGAACCTGCACAAAACACATGAATTTGCCTTCCGTGGAGTCCTTAGCCTTCTTGGATGGGAAATGAAGCACCTTTGTATGAACGGATGTAGGAACTCCTGGAAGTGGGTCGCTCACGACCCTAGATGGGTACCGACCTCCTTTGTAATGAAGGGAGGGTCGATCACGACCTTGGGTGGGTCGGTAACGACCTCCCCTGAGCTAGGCTGGTTCTCTTTGTCCGCCCCCTTCTTGCTTGTTTCTCGATCCGACAACTTCTTTCCGCTTCTCAGATGGACCGCAGTAATTTGGCCTCTCAAGTTCTCATCGACATGGCCCAGTAATCGCCCTTGGGGTCTTGGAGACGGGCAACAACCTCTCTCTCTCTCTCTCTCTCTGCGCAACATCTCTAACTCTCTCTCTCTCTCTCTCTCTCTCTCTCTCTCTCTCTCTTTGTGCAGCAGCAGTTTGAGCATCATGCTCTCTTTGCATACCTTCCATCTGAATGCAAAGGGCAGCCATCTGGCGAGCAAGTTCCTCAACGTGGGCCATTGCTCTTCGTTCTCTTAGCATGCGGTGAAAAGTTCTCTCAAGTTCAGGATCAAAAGGAAAATAATCGACTCCCCTTCGCGAACTAGAGGGCATACACCTGCACAGTAAACACAAAAGGGTATGTGCTATTCCCAAACCCGAAAGATAACTAGACAAAGAAACTAGACTAACTCCCCGACAACGGCGCCAATTTGTTGTGAGGGTTTTACCTTGATCCTAACAAGCAAATAAATTTATAGATCAAGACCCCACTGAGTACAGGGAGGTCAGGTTTGTCCACGGGAATTAGAAGAATCTAAGTCTAGCAATCAATCTTAACAAAAATAAAACAAAGCAAAGCAAAACACACACAAGGGTGATTCGGCACCGACCCCAACTGGGTCGGTAACGACCTAAACCTGGACAACGACGTAGAGAGAAAACCGAAAAATATGGGAGTTGTAACACCCCTATTTTGCAACATTGGGTATTACCGCCAGTGACCTCGGATTTTACCGTCCAAAGTCACCCAAGGCTTTTAGAATGATATAGAACATAAAATGCGAAATAAAACATAATTCATAATTAGAAAAGGGTGCTCCCGAGGGAGGCTTGGTTCTTACAAAATATCTTACATTGTCTTCACACTTAAAGTTCCTTGAAAACAAACATCAAAACCACCATGTCCTTGAGATAAAGCGATATTTAAACCAAAATGAAAAGATAAGTATATCTTGAACGATCTTGAACTTCCTTCAATCCACTTCACTTTACGCCTTGCTATGGTTCCCTGGATCTGACATAATTCGCAAGGGGCGATAGAATGCCAGGCAAACATGCGGAAAGAAGAATTAGTCTAGGAGACTAAGCAATCGGGAATAGAACTTCCCGAGGGTATTTCGGTAATTTCAAAATATTGGCGAAAGAGATAAGCGGGTTGTGTTTGCGATGGGCTAATTTATGTGGAGCTTAAAAGTACGAAAGAGAGAGTGAGAGCATATCCAAACAGGGATAGCTCGATAAGCAAGAGAAGTACTACTAGATTGTAGACTTCTTTGGAGTAGAAAGTATGTTGGGAATGTTAATTAATTCATACAAGTCAAAAACCTTTCGTGCCCTGAGCGGACCGAGAGCCGGATCGATCATTTGAGACCGGTCCGGTTTTGGTGTCTTAATTGTGCATTGGGCACTTATCTTATTTAGTGACAAAAAGACGTTCGATTTCATTCATGATTTATAAGAGAAAGTGGTGGGACACGGATAATCCGAGCCACCCAAGGGAAAAACTCAATTTCCCGGCACTTAGCTAGAGTGCGCTCATCCCTCCTTGCAATCGGAGCGGATGGGATCATGATCCCGAAAGTCGTACTTCAAATGCATAGGCACTTACGACTTAGTGGGGTTATATAGAGGCGTCGGCTATTCCGCGCCCCTCACTAGTTCGTTCGACGTTGATCTCTGAGCGAGATCGTAAACAACCAAGATAATAACCACACTAGAATAAATAATCCTAACAAGGAATATAAAGCGTACTATGCTAACAATAGTCGTTATTTCTAGCAATCGATATTTCCTAGGTTCATTTTTATTTAAGCATACACGAAGTTCCCAACATCGAGAATTTTCACGGAACGAAATATAAAGGTCACAATGGGAAATTCCACTTGCCTTAGCTTATGAGCGTATACTACCGATTCTTGACGGATTAAGGGGTTTGCAACTTCGAGCACGAATCCCGACCTAAAGACACGGGATTTACGGATGGTTTTAAATATGGATTCTCTCTTATAATACTTTCTATAAGAGAAGTGGAATTCTAAATTATTATGGTAATAATTTAGAAGATTATTTAAAATAATAATATTCCTTCATTATTATTTTGGTTTTGTAATATCCTTATTATTCCATAAAACCTTTATTAAAATAATCTCTTTTAACTTTTATTTTCTATTTCTTTAATATAAGTAAGCAAATATAATTCCATAAAATACTATACTTTGCCTAGAAGTATTTTTCTTATAAAACTATAAGTTTTCCTTAAATTATAAGAGATTCACTTTCACATTTTTATATACTTGTCTTAATTTAAAATATTGTCTTTAAATTTCCAAAACTTCATTTAATGAATTCAAAGTTTTATCTCCTTACTAGAACATTTCGTTAAGGATATTCTCTTGCTAACATATTGTTTGATTTTATAATTCATATTAACTAGTTGTAATTTTCTTTTCTTGGAAGTTTCCATACTTAAGGCTTTCTACTTTCTTTATAAAGTAACTTCCTAAAATTAACATATTTGAAATTAATCTTATTTATTTTATTCTCATATTTCTTTTCATAGTATATGGCTTTATAAAGTATATGATCATAACCTATAAATATATGATCATGGCTTATAAGACTATCATACTTCATATTTATAGTCCATTATTATCATATTGTAGTCTATAAAATAATATCTTTCTATATCTAAAAGATTTCTTTCCTTACAAGTCAACTTTATGCTATATAATATCATAGAGTTATTATAAGATCATACTTATTATATTTAGCCTAGAACTTATGTCTTGTAACAATTCTCTACACTTAGGGATCATCAAATTAATATTCTTCTCCTATGTGACTTTAGTAATATAATTATTAATAATATTATTCTTCAATAAAAATCAAAATCTAATGTCAAACTATAGTTCATGACTACTAGTTTTTGAAACAATAATACTTTTGTAAGATCTCTCTAAAATTTTATTATGATAGTATGTCATAAGTGTTCTAACATCATCATTATCTATTATAAATAATGAGTTTGGTTCAAATAAAACAAACTCTTATCCTAAAACGAACTCTTATCCTAAAACGAATGCACTTTTCATAGTTAGTAATGCATTTTTCATATAAAAGTGCATTGAAAAATACAAAAAGTGCATTATGAGAAAGTGCTCTAAAAAAATTTGAAAGTGCAATAAAAAGTACGAAAAGTACAAATACGAAAAAGTGTATTCTGAAGTATGAAAAGTGCACTACTAACTACAAAAAGTGCATTCGTTTTAGGATAAGAGTTTGTTTCATTTGAACCAAACTCTATAACTAATATCATAACCCAACCTAGTTTACTTTATAGTCACATTTATATATAAATATTAATAACCAATCCTATTTGTAGTAACTCTACATTTAGAGGTAAGCTATTTTATATTTTATTAAATAATGAATTTATTTAGTAAACCTAACATTATTATTATTATTAAAATCATATAATAGGATGTCATCTAATATCTAAGACATGCAACAATTCATATCTTCTAGAATTCTTATTTTCTTTCTTTATGAAGATGATAATATTAACTTATTAAAAAAAATTTATGCTATAATTATTTTATAAAACTACCTATATTATGTAAGGAGCATGCTTATAATAAATACAATAAAAATCTATCTATTTGTTTTATAAGCTTAAGTTACCATGGAAATTCTAGTTTGTTTCCATCCTTCAACTAACAAGATTCTCTACTCAATATTTTTATTCCATATATTTCTTATTTAACTTCTATTAATCCATAAAAGGCTCTAATAATTTATAAATAAATAATTTAAATAAATAAGAAATTGGGATTTAGATTATACTTTCTAGTTCTGTGTTTACAGAACACTGGAGAAGGGAGTAGAGGAGGCTGACGGCTCACGGTGACGCGGGACAGGGACGACGGCGAGGATTCGGTGGCACCGGCGGGTCTCCGCGGCGGGCTGGTGGTCCGATCGGGGCTCCAAGGTGGTCCGGCGGTGGCTCCAAGGGAAAGAAGAGGAATTTTGATGGTGTTTTTGTGGTATTTTGGTGGAGGATTGGAACTTGATTGTGGCTGATTTTTGAACACTAAAGTGAGTGAATTACTATTAGAGGAGGAAGAGAGTTTGACTGTGTGAGTAGAATGGTGAATGAGGGCCTTTTTATAGACAAATTGAAGGAGGTCTTCAATCCATGGCTAAGGGAGTAGACCAATGGAGGAGGATGCAAGGCTTCACCATTGGTCCAAGGTGTGTTTCTTTGGTGATGATGGAAGGTGAGGTAAGTTGTGTGTCTTGCAAGGGAGAGGAAAGTGGAAGAAGCTTACATTGACATGCATTGGGAGAGTGTCACATCAAGTTGACTTGTTTGGAGAAGAAGACTCAAAAATTGATATAAAATTAAAAGAGTGGGGTAAGTGGCAAGAAAGTCACATTGGTCTAGCAGAAGGGAGGAGGGGCGTGTGATAAGGATTGCAAGAGGTCTCGGGTTCAAGTCCCGGCTCTTGCATCCTTTTTATTGAATTTTCATTGTATTTTTACTAGCTTGTTGTACATCTTTTTATTTAAATAAATTCGAAAATATAAAGCATTATTTTTATTTAAATGCTTTCATCCCATCATAACCCTTTTAATGCATTCTTGAATTTTTATTTAATTTAATTTACTTAAGAATCTCTTTTTTTTTTAAAGAGAGGAAAAAAAATAAGGGTTATCATAATAATTGTAGATTCTCTTTTATATAGAGAAAAAGATTATAAATATAAACATTGTATTATATTTGGTTTTAAAAACCTTAGAATATTGCGGATATTACACGAGCTCGGTACCGACCTCAAGGGTGATCGTCACCGACCTATCCGGATAATAAAAGAACTCCGAAAAATCAATATAAAAGAGATCTAGAGCAAAGGATTCACCACAACAAGCTATGCATGCAAACATGAATCAAGATCAACCAAAAATAATCTCATGAATGACTTTCGCCATGAATAAACAACCAAATATCTCAACTTTCATAAAGACCTAAACTTGCAACCCTACTTGTTATCTAAAGGTTTTAACTTTCGCTTCAACCCAATTATTCTTCAAATTCACAATTCAATCTTTCAACTCAATCATGAACATGAACATGCCTCAACTTTCATCAAGGAATTAAAAACAAACACGAGGATAAAGGATAGAGATTTAAAAGAATGGTTTAATCAAAGATTCATGCTTTAATCATGCACAACTCGTCGGGCTTCACCCCAACCCTAGAAAAATAGACTACTCATGATCCATAACGCAAATAACAATCATAGATAAAAGAGAAGACATAATTCAAAACAAAGCAACCTTCAATTGAAATAACAACTTAAAAATCTCAAGCAAACCTCCAAGTCTCTCTTAAAATTGTCCAAGAGCTTGGAATAAGAGTTAACCCTAGAAAACCAACTTGCAAACTCATTCCGTCTCTTGCTCTCCAAATAACGTCTCCCTCAAAATACGTGCGTCCCCAAAATTAACCCTAAAAGAACCTTATACAGTGGTAGGAATGTCTTCATAAGGAAACTAAATTCTATCTTAAAAATGCCCATAAATAGAACATTTACTAAAACCTAACTTAAGGTGCAAGTTTTATTTCCTCTAGGTACGGAGGCGCTCGGTACCGACCCAGAGTGGGTCGTCACCGACCTTGCCATCACTTGATTTCTTCATTTCCTTGTCTGAAACATTCTCCAAAGCTTGGTTCTTCTTCAATGTTTCTTTCTTAAACGTCCTTGGTCTTCTTAGACTTCCTTTAGCTCCTTCTAAGACATCTTCATCTTGCAAACTGCATCTTGAAACTCATCAAATCTTCAAAGACAACGACTTTCACCCTTCTATAAATACCGCCACTAGACAACTCTAAGGCCACCTCCTAAAAAGCTTGAAAAATCGGGATATCTCTTCCTCAACGCTTCAAATACCTACAAAAACAACAAACAAGCACAAACGACTCCAACTCTATAGAGAGGGTCGGAATTATATGCAAAACAACACAATAGACCTAGAAAAGACTCGAACTAGCTAGAAAACTACCCACAAAAAACAACTAAAAAGTGCGACATCAATATACGGATCGCTTGGGCTGCAATCTAGGTTGTAGAACACATAAATGAATTGAGAAAATAAAAACATTAAGCACGAGTTATTGAGTTTTGTTTTTGAAAGAAGTTTAGGGTCTACTGTTTCAAACCTCTTGGAGGGATGAGACGAGAAATGACAAATCCGTTTCGTTTGATGGTTCCATGCTGGCCAGTAACTGTACCTTTTCCCGCACCATGGCAAGTTGGCCATCCAAATTGTCGAGCATCTGTTACTTGAGTTCCCACTTACGTATCTGTAATATCCCTCATTTTTATAAAGGGTAAAAATGTAATTTTACATTTACTATTAATATAATAAAATATTTCCATATTTTTTTTTTAAGTTATAACGTTATAACATTACAAATGTTATAATAGTGGTTTATAAGTTTAAGATCATATTAATGGTTACAAAAATTATTATCTCGTATAATAAATACTAATTATGAACCATAAGAATTATGGTTTTATGATTAGTATTATATGAAAAAATGTAACCATGAATAATATGAGTCTTACTTATTATTTAAAATTATAAGCGAGAAACTTATGAAGAAGTGTGATAATAATACTTTTAAAATTTATATAAATGCTTTTAAGATAAAGTTTTATTAAATAAATTATAAAAGGTCATATGATATTCAATTGAGTTATTAGAAGTCCACAAGTCAAGGTGGAAGGGGCATCTTTATGACTTTTATAATACTAGAGGAGTTGTTTGTGCAATTTTCCAGAAATGGATTGAAGAACTCAAGGGTTGTCTTCAACCTTAAACCCGAAATTTCAAATGGTCATAACTCATTCGTTTCTCAACGATTTTTCAACCCGAAAGATGTTATGCAAATCAAATCACATTGTCTTTTGTGTCTTACACGGGTCTATAATAGTATAATATATTTTAAATACATATATAGATTTAAATATGATTTAATATTATAAAATGAATATTAAAAATTAATTTAAAAAATTTAAATGTAATAATTATGTTCCCAATATTTTAAAAAATAGTAATATTATGTTCTGAATATTCAAAAGATATTTTTATAATGAAGATTATGTTTCTATCACTTGCCAAATTTTAAAATCTCTAAATATAATTATATTAGTAATATTATTAAATTTTAAAAAATATTTTATAATCAATATTATGTTCATCAATTGCCAAATTTTATGATCTCTAAAAATAATTGTATATTAGTAATATTATTATATTAAAAAAATTATTTAATAATAAGAGTATGTTTCTTGTCAAATATTAAGATATCTAAATATAATTGTATTATTATTATATTAGTAATAGTAGTAACATTAATATAATTAACAAAATTATTCCACAATGAATTACACTCGAAACACAACTTGCCAAAACTTAAGATCTCTAAATATAATTATATATTAGTAATATAAAGAATATTATTATAATATAAAAATTGTAAATAATTAAATAAATGAAGGGTAAGGAGATAAATGTAAAAATTAAAATACCTATGTGGCATAGTTAAGACGATGACACATAAGATAGGGGGATTTCACTTTAGTGATATTAAATTGATGATAATGGCATTACAATTATTGTAAATATTATTATTTATCGATATCAATTAATAATTTATAATAAATATCAAAGATCATGTACCGATAATATTGATTTTTTAAATAAATTATATGTTAATAACATATATGGTCGTAAAGATAAAATAGTATATATTATTCTAAAACATCAAAGATCACAATGTAATACATTGTGTATAACTATTATATATTTGTAAAAATATACTTGACAAAATTTAAAATAAATAGTCAAAGATCACGTATTAATAATATTAAAAAAATTATATGTTATTAAAATATATGTTCATAAAAATGAAACAATAAATATTATTTTAAAATATCAAAGATTACATACGTTGTTTATATATATATATTATATATTTAAGGATATGCATTGCAAAATTTATGACACATTATCTCACTTACTAATAATATTAAAATACTTAAAATACTATATGATATTAAAATATATGGCTTGAATATATACATTATCAAACATCACGTACTAATAATATTGAAAAAAATATTAAAAAGTTATATGATAATAAAATATATGGCCATAAAGATAAAATAGTAAATTTTATTTTAAAATATCAAAGATCACGTACTAATACATTGTATAAAGTTATTATATATTTTAAAGTATATGCTTTGAAAAATATATGGCCATAAAAAATAGTAGATATTATTTTAAGATATCAAAGATAATGTACATATTTACATTTTGTATAATTATTATATATTTTTATGGATGCACTTGCCAAATTTTAACATATATTGTGTACAATTATAAGATTAGAGTATTTCTAAAAATAATTATATATTTAGATATATTTAAGGATTGTAAATATTAAAAAGAACGAAGGGTAAAGAGGTAATTGTAAAAATTAAAATGCCTATGTGGCATAGTTAAGACGACGACACGTAGGATAGAAGGATTCGAGTTTAGTAATAGTATATAGATGAAAAAATGTAACCATGAATAATATGAGTCTTACTTATTATTTAAAATTATAAGCGAGAAACTTATGAAGAAGTGTGATAATAATACTTCTAAAATTTATATAAATGCTTTTAAGATAAAGTTTTATTAAATAAATTATAAAAGGTCATATGATATTCAATTGAGTTATTAGAAGTCCACAAGTCAAGGTGGAAGGGGCATCTTTATGACTTTTATAATACTAGAGGGGTTGTTTGTGCAATTTTCCGGAAATGGATTGAAGAACTCAAGGGTTGTCTTCAACCTTAAACCCGAAATTTCAAATGGTCATAACTCATTTGTTTCTCAACGATTTTTCAACCCGAAAGATGTTATGCAAATCAAATCACATTGTCTTTAATAGCCCTTAATCAATTTGGGAAATTGATTCGATTTATAGGAGTTCATGGTGGAGGAAACTATTCGACCTAAAAACCATTCAAGTGGTGAAAATGAATTTAATTCGGTCGAATGGCAATCGTTGGGGCGTTGTTTGGCACTGAAAAACAATAATGATTGAAGGAGGAAGTATTTAAATCAATCAATGGAGTATGAATTGGGGATTAAATCCATTGAATTGGGATCTAAAGCGTTTTACAACGCTTGAACATGGGTGTGTTTTCAAAACCCGATATTGAAGTCATTTTGGGGTCCATTTATGTGCTAAAAAATCCCAAAGGGTATTACTACTTGTCATCCACAATTCTTCTTCGTAAACCATATCGTAGAAACGTCGTTTGAAGACACGAATTTTTTTATTGAAACTCGGTTGGTCTTGTTCGAAACAAAACAGAGCAAGGTTCGGTTTTTGGCCTCTTTCTCCTTCCACACTCAATGAAAAATAAATCCAAAACCAGATCCATATTCTAAACAAAATGCACCCAATCGCTCCCTAAACGATGCATTAAATGGGATTACCAGTTTAAAGCTCGGCATGTAAACCGCTTATTTATATGACAATCCACGTGTTGTGACATGAGAAGGATTATCTTAAATAGAGTGTAATGATTGTCGTTCAAAACCCTATCTGGAATTTCTTTGAACTCCGGATCAGGGGTCGTAGTAGACGCCTAGCGAGACCCTCAAATCCTTGCCTCCTACCAGTGATGGCGTCAATGACATCATGTAACGCCTGACTAATTGTGTCACCAGATCGCTGGAACCTCACACACACGGCTCGGTTCGACACCCCCAATGAAATTGTGTGTATTAGAATGCCAACCTTCTCCATGGCACACATATGCTTTGATGGTCGGAGCCCATGCTTGGCTTGTAGCTCGTCACACAACTTCCGAAACACGTGCTTCTCCATTCGAAAAGCATTAATGCATCTAACCTCGGACTCGGATTCCATTATCTCTCTCATCCATAAGTACCCCATCAATGGCGACGTGTAGCAAGTTGTCTTGTGCATATATTTGAGCTAGTACCCCAGTAAAAGCCAACGCTGCCGTTGCCTAAACAAAAACTACGCAGTCATTATCTTCTCACGCTGACTAAGCTGCCTTGTCGGTGCACGACGCATTCTTCTTGGCCTGTAAATGAGCTACAATCACAAACAAATAACAAACTAAACAACGCTTCTTTAAAATAAAAATTATTGCATAACGTAAGCATATTGAATCCCTAAAATTAACATCCAAACCTAAAACAATCACAGTGAAGACAACAATCCACACACAATCTGGAACTATAAATTAATCCATCATGACACAAGACAGAAATTGACCTAAACAAGAATCCATCATAACAATCTACACACATAAAAGTCACCCTTAAAAACCACACTCAACCGGTCTTCTTCAACGCCTCCTTCTCAACGAACTTGTACCGTAGCCAAAAAATCCTTGCATCATCATTCTTCAATGTCAGAAACAGACGGCGGATGTTCTCATTGTTCAACTGATCCACCGTGTAACACCATAGACCACCGTACTCCTCTACCATTCCGGCAGTGACCATCCCTTCAAGAACCTTCTTTGCTTCATCAAGCTCGAAAACCCGATTTTTGCCATGCATGTCCGTACTCTGTGACTGCCCTTCCAATAGTGCCATAAACCGCTCACCTTGTTGTGCAGTAATTACCAATTGCTCCTGGAAGAAGGCAGTCCCCGATTGTTTCTTTCGTCGCTTAGGCACTCATTGACTAGTACCGCTCGGTTGCTGTAGAGATGGAGAGTTGGTTTCTTGCTGAGAAGCAGTCGCTTGACCAGGTGTGTCGGTGAAGTCCCGAAGCAGATCATCCTCATCCAAGTCGTCATCCATTCCAAGTAGGTCCTCAAAACCTCTTGACCCAGAAACACCAGATTGGGAAACCGGCGTTTGGGACTCATCTGTTCCTACAACCGGGGGTCCATTGTGGCCGCAATAGCATGTTGGCCCGACGCACATATGTTGCCAAACACGCAATCTCAAACATCACTCAACTCCGGGTCGGGACACTTATGTCGGAACCTTTTGTACTCCGCCTTTTCCTAGCAATTATTCAAGACCACTATAAATACCTACGCAAGCTTCCCAGAAAATGAAATCCAAAATTTTCACTACAAATCACCGTAACGAACTTACCCTTATCTTTCGCTCCCACCTTTCAGGATCCGTTGTAATTGTTCCATCGGCCGGGTTCCATCCTACGCCCGTTTCCTTGTACCGCTATAATTGTTCCATGACTAAACTTCTCCGCAATCTCAACCCATTGAAAGTGAGTATCCTTCCCATTTTGCTTGTGATATTGTAGACAAATTGTCATTAGGGCTTTCGCCTCTTCATCGGTCCAAGCAACGCCCTTCCCATCAACCCCCTTTCCCTTCGATTTTGCACTTGACTCGACCATTTATCCTCAATGCCCTCGATTCACAAACATTACAAAAACCCACACACACAAAATCTTATATTCCAAAGCAATTTTCATTATAATGACACACAACTACATTAAAAAAAGCCTCATTGCTGTATATCATTCACCAATTTTCCACAAATTTAGGCACATCCTCGACCTAATTAATTCAATGTCACTACATATCAATTCTCAATTTCTCACAAGCTCGACCCAATTTCAAACCATGTTAGCATGAATCGAAAAATCATCAAATGCATCTCAATATCTATAACCTAGCTAAAAATTGGCATCATAAATTTCCGTCAAACAACCACCTAAAATTGCATACACGCAAACAAGATTGAAGTGAACATTATCACTAACCTTGGACTCAGTTAAGCTAGTTCAAACCAAACGGAAACCCAATTTCTTCTACCACCTCCGTTGGCGCCTCAACGCTCGCATCAATTGGACCTCAGGCAGCAGGTTCACAAGACGACTCCACGTAGCTTTGATGAATGTCGACCCTAAGCAGCTCGAGCTGGAGTACAACACACAAATGGAGTTCAAAGATTGGAGAGGGAGGCCTTTTCTCGTGGTTATTTGGCTCGAGAGGAGGTTCGAATTGCTGAAGCTGCTAGCTCAAAATTGGAATTGCAAGTATAAATTGGGGGAAAAAGAGGTCACGTGAGTTGCACATGATGCTAGGGGCATTTCTAATTTTTCTATATTTAAGGGTAATTTTGTCAATTGATCTAGCTTTTTTGCCATTCCGCTACTACTTGCCAAACACTTTTTTATCCATTCCGCTAATAAATTCAGTTTCTGCTTCTCCAAAAAAAATCCAACTACCAGCTTCAGCTCGGTGTTCCAAACGGAGCCTTATATGTCAAAATTCATCCTCTAACGTTTTCAAAAACTCGATTGAACACTCGAGTTATGCCCAGAAAATCTGAACGACATACCCTCAGTAAAACGTGAATATCTCCTTCATTTCTCAACCTTTTTACGATCCGTTTAAACCAATGTAAACTAAACTTCGAGACGGTTCTAGTGATACCAATCATGCCTCAATCCGTTGTCGGACCATCGAGAACCAGTCCGCTGAAGTCACCTCTATTTTGTTGGGCTGCTGCTGCGTGTGAGGGGGCAAGAGATGGACGCGGCCCGCGGCCCCGACCCGGCCCGGTCAATCCTCCTTTGGTGTTTTGGGTATTTTATGGTATTTTGGATATTTTTTATTTAATAAAATATGTTTACATTTTATAAAAAAATATGTCTAGTTAATTTTTATAGTGGTTCAAATGAATTTCCAAAGTTTTAAAAATATTAACCTTTACAATAAAAATGATTTGTATTTTTTGTGATATTTAATAATTGCTTATAACCATATTCCTAGTTATGTTAATAACTAGAATATTATGAATACAACATGTAAAGTTTATATGAAATATATATAAACTTAGTCATGTTTCGTCGTTCCTAAATCAACATCGTTGGGTTACAAAATAAATTGACGGTAATTTATTTTGTGGTTGATTGAAACAGGAACAAGTTCGAATCGTAATCTCGAGTGATCGTCTCTCCTAAGGCAAGTGAAATCGGGTTCTGTTTTCGCATTCGTTTCCTAAGCATGATTCATATCATGATGTTTTAAGTATATGTTGGGAATTTCTTGTGAGAATAAAATTGAGCATAGGATTGTTTTACATTCCTAGATTTAACGACTGTAATTCCTAGTCACATTTTAGGCTGCATTAGTTATGGATGTAGGCCTTATTGCTTTGTGTTGCTCTGTGTATATTTATTTAAACTCCATTGTAAGGAGTCGAACGTAAAGTCTTATGACTTATATAATATAATAATTAATTCTCGCTAGTTTTTTTTTTACCCTAGCTAAGGTCATGACCCATATCCCTCAACCACTGAGGGGTGTTCGCACTTCTTAAGTGCCATGGGACGTAGGTGCCCATATAATCTTATTAAGTATTCCGAGTAATTTCGTGGGGCCGTAACACACATCTTGTTCCTACTTAAAAAATGCTTAATCTCAAGTGGAACAATATTGTGATCCTTAAAATTAGTAGAGATAAAATAGGCGCCCATTGGTGACAATTAATATGGATAGGATGGTCGGTACAAAATGGAAACCGTCCTCGCTCTCGGATTCCGTTGTCATCTGGTTCCAATCTGAATTCGCACAACACATATGCGGTGAGGTTGGTTGAGGTGCGCGACGTCAACAAGAGTTTAATGAACCGACTATAACGATCTGTGTGTAACAACGTTCCCAGCATATATGCATTAAAGTCTGAGGCGTCACCTTCGTGATGGTCTCTTATTTCCTCTTTCGAAAATTCATAACATTTTCTTGGAAGGATGTAGCTATTGAGTTTCGACCGGCTTTAATTCGGATTCTGATACCAATAAATACACTCTCTTTCTAAATAGGAACCACTTTAGAGAACCCACTTGCTTAGTCTGTCACAAGACTAACCCGATCGTTTTTTTCCTTGCATGGTTGGTTGGTGTCAATCGTATTTCTCGTCGCGGCACGCCAGATGATCTTTCCATTCAGGTTGTGAGAAGTATGTTGAAGATGGGACGAGCTGCAGTTGGATTTCTGTCAAAAGTTACAAGGTCAACTATATTTTTGAGTTTAAGTTAAATGTATCTAGGGTTTTCTTTCCTAGATAATGTATAGGTGCAAGTGTTATCATCTTGATGTAATTTCAAATACAAAATTTCATGAAGTTTTCCGCTGTAAGATTTCACTCTCCTTTATGGAATTAAGTTCAATAAAAGGAAAAAAATTCTATCACATTTTTATCCAATATTATGTTTTATTTTCTATTATTTATTATGATTAATTGTATTAATTGTTCGGATTCAAGCCTTGTGTGGCTTCGGACTTCAAATCTGAGGTCATTGGCGTGTGACATTCCCGGTGTGAATTTGGGGTGTTACAATATCGCCCTTTCTTGAACTGCCTTCATATCTTCCTCCAACCCTGTTAGCAACAACATCTATGCACTCATCTATGCCATCAGAGCCAAACACAATCTCCTCCAGTCTGGCTCTACGAGCAGCCAAATCCTTTCCAGGCTTTGCCACTTCGCCCATTGCATGTGGCCGTTCAACTTCGTGTTCATCATCCGAATCACTGGATATATCAATACACTCCACCACCTTTGCACTGACTGATTCAATACAAAGGTCGTGGACAAATTCATTATAAAAAGGTACATTAAAAACAAGGAAAGGAACAACCCCTAATTCGGAAAATAACACAAACATAACCCTAATTTTTTTTTTCAATTGACGCCAGAAAATTGACCAGATCAATAAAGGGGATAACCTGCAGAAGAGGATGAGCCAATAGAGTCTTCCTTCTCCGCAGCAGAAGGGAAACACAATTCATGGAGGGTCTCCACGCGTCCTAAACTTTTGTACACAGTTCTTAGTTTGTACTCTTCTTCCTCTAACTGTTGTAATTTCTCTTGCACACGATCAAATCTCACTTGTGATAACAACAATTTCGTCTGCAGCTCAGCTCCCTTTTTCAAAGACGCCTCATAAGTGGCTTTGGCATCAACGCAAGGCCTTCTCCAATAGGCCGAATTTTTGTATCCCTCTCCACTGGATTCGGATCCACTCCCTAAATCCATATCCGAATGGAAAGAAATTGCAGCGACAAGTTCACCTGGAAAGAAATTGCAGCGACAAGTTTACCAAGCCCTCAAATAGCTCTAGAATGAAAACTGGTCCTTGTCCCTGGTCTTTTTGAGCAAAGGAGTTCTAAATCGATGTTTTCCTCTTTGTGTACCTTTTTTTTGGAACGCACAAGGAAGTGGCTTATTAGGCCGGTAACTGATTGGGCCGGTAACAGATTGGGTCGTTTAATCCACTTCCATCTCCGCGATTCTCGAAACTTGTTACATAAAACCACTTTCAGAACTGAAGTTGGCATGTCCCTACATAATGCACACACAAATGGTTACTCAAAACAGTTTCGCAGTAATTGTGTTCTTTATTTTTCGAGCACTAATCGTATTTACGTACGTGATTAGGAAATTGATAATAAGCTGCCCCCCTGCGACAATTGCCTTAAAAATGTCGTCGTACTCCTAACCGAAGAGTGGCCGATTGTCCGATTCCCCTGCCACAATAAATACATAAGATTAACACTAGACAAAACATAGGGAATACATTCCATAACAACTCAATTTCTTACTCGTTGATTAACATGACTGTATGGTTGATGGGATAACATGTATGTTGGCTGGGATGACATATGTGGATGTGGGTGGTTGTGGTACCACGCATGGCCTGCATTTGCAAATGAGTAAGCTGATGGTGATGGAGGTTCGGGTTCCCTATTAGCCGCTTGGTTCCGATTATTCTTATCCTACTCATAACCCAACCTGCGTATGCGTTTCCTGCCCTTTTTTCTTTTATCAACTGGGTCCAAAATGGGATCTCCATCCCCAGTCGAGGCAGCTTCGTCGTTATCTTCTACTACAGGGCGAGGGCGAGGAAAGATTGGCATTTTTTAATAGCATCTACCTACGTTCTCCATGACCTGTGATTGCAGACCATTTACGGATCCTACCGTGGAATTCCCTTTTTCAATTAAGTCCAGCATAGCCTTCTTAGCCGCCTGAAATAAACTATCATCGGCAATTGCAACATCAGAAACTTGGTCCCATAATGCACTCAGCTCGTCCCACCTTTTTAGCCGATCCGGCCTATTATGCAGGTCGCCATTATATGGAAATGCCACCTTAACATATTTTCTAGGCACATCTTTTCGCCACCTATTGAGGATGAACTTAACAGGAACAAATGTCAGTTCCTCTACGTGAAATACAGTCAAAATGTGGCAGCACAAAATTCCCTTGAATTGAAAATTCTTGCACTTACATTTAAGATCCACATTCGCCTTATCATAGGTCACCCTCGCACTCTTGCGGATGACAATACCGCGTTTGTTGGGCTTTTTCTTTTCGATTATGTATTCAACTATGTCTCCCTCGCCATCGTTGTGTGTAATTCTGCTCGAGACTACACTGTATAGAAGTTCAGCAACCTCGTTCCGAAATTCCTTGAACTTGCCTGTGTTGTATACCTTTTGATACACATCCTCAAATACATGAGATATCAAGCACTGCTCTGGGGAATTAAGAGGCTTAAAGTCCTTTCTTTCCTCCGCCTCAACCCTACTAGCCACATCAGATGCGTACTGCTTCACAAAATCCATCAAGATTGTGTCCGCATTCATGTACCCTTTGAAGAAGTTGTTCATATCCTCACTCCTTTGCGTGCTGGACATACCCGCCCAGAAGTCATTCTTGAAATAAACAGGAGCCCACTTCTCTCTAATTGCATACATATCACAACACCATCTGCTAGCCCAGAGGTCATACCGATTTAACATAGATTCCCAAGTCGTTTCAAAATCAGATACCGTTAGTGAATCGTGAAGAGCAATACGGAGAAAATTGGCGATTTTGCTCCATCTTGGCTTCTGTCGTAAATGTTTGGAGGCATTTCGTAATATGTGCCATATGCAAAGTTGATATACACAATAATATTGTGTATTTAGGAGGAGTTTTAGCATGAGTTTATGGTGTTTTTAGGTATTTTATATGTTATCTACAGCTAGGAAGAAGAAGACCTGAAGATGCATATTATTGGAGTTTTAGAGCTGGATTGAAGAGAAGATGAAGATCAGCGTTTTGTTGTTGGCGGCACCCGCTGCCCCTGCCAACGCGGAGACGGTCGACACGTGTTTTATTGCTATTGGCTCTTCCTATGTCAGCTTTAATCCGAGATATATGTATTTTTTGATAGACAATTTAGACCTAGTTTGATATATTAGGTTTTAGAGAGTTGCATCTCTCATTCATACACTATTATCATATTTTCCTTCAGACTTTGAGTTTTAGCCTTTCATGGAGAACTAAGCCCTTTTGCTTAGTCAGACAGTTTGAAGCATCGTTTGACTTTCAGTTGTGAGATTTCTACTCTTTATCTAATGCATGGATTATTTTTCTCTCTTGATTGAATTGTTTATGTAATTGATTTCAGCAATTTCTAGGGTGGTTGTTATTGAATCTCAATTGCTAGATCTAGAGAAATTACTGGTTGAGTTTCTCTATTTCGTAGTAGCAAATTGCATTGCACCAGTATCTGGTTGTGCTAGTCTATTGCAGAAGAGAGTTAAATTGCATTCTAGTATAAAAGTTGGTTGTTTTATGCTAGAATTGTATCCTAATTATATTCCTATTCTTCATGTTGCTTTTGAATTGAATCTTGATAGTTTCAGGGTTATTCAATTAGTTAGGATTGATAGTATCTGGTTGTGCTATTAATTATCTTTGAAAAGGAATTGAAATTCCATATGCATGCAATATTGAGTGAAATCTATGACCAACTTGTCATACGAATGTGGATCTCTGGTTGACTAAGTGTTTTTCCTAAATTGATAAAAACCCAAACTTTATTTGCTTTGCTAGTTTTTGCATGCTCAATAGTTAGTTTAATTCTAAAAACCACTTTTAGTTTAATTGACATAAAATTCGCATAAAAGATAAATCCCCTCCCTGTGGATTCGACCCTTACTTCCCTAAGACTACAATCTTTAGGTTGTTAGACTCTTTTGCATAGCCGTGATTTGCACGACTATTTCACGCTTATCAAATTGGCGTCATTGTCGGGGAGGCAATAATTGTCTTTTTGTGTAATTTTTGTGCCAATTTTGGTGTGAACCTATCTTATGGTTCACACCCGTGCTACTAATAATTCACCACTTGTTTTTGATCCAGAAATTGAACGGATTGTTTTCAGAACTCTTCGAGCTGTGCGTGCACTACTGCAAGGAATCTGAACAATGGGTGATCAGCGAGTTACTTTTGAGAGCTTGACAACTCCTAATCTGAATCAGCTTACACGTGCAGTGCAATTCCCAGCCCTTGGCGATGGGCTGAAGTTTGAGCTCAAGACAGGAGTAGTCCATCTACTCCCAATATTCAACGGAACTCCATTTGAGGATCCCATTCAACATCTTGATGAATTCCTTAATGTCTGCACCAACATGTGTCCTCTGATATTACTGAAGAACAGATGAGGCTGATAGCGTTTTCTTTTTCTATAAAGGAATCCGCTAAAGACTGGTATCATGCTCTATCTCCTGGAAGCCTTACTACTTGGGTGAACTTGAAGAAGTTGTTTCTGGACAAATACTTCCCTGCAATCAAGTCCAATCAACTTAAGAAGCAGATCTGTAATATAGAGCAATTCCCCAACGAGTCGTTTTATGAATTTTTGAGCGCTTCAGGAAGATGGTAAAGAGTTGTCCCTACCATGGTTATGCTAATCATGATCTTATTCTCTATCTCCATGGAGGACTCTGTGAGGAAGACAGGCGATTGGTCAATTCCTCTTGTGGTGGAAACATCATGAAAAGAACCTATGAAGAGGCTTTAGACATCTTTTCTACGCTAGCTGATGAATCTAGGCAATATACCAGAAGAGGTTCTAAGAACTTGTCAGCCGCCAACTCTCACTCTAAAATCGATCAAGCTGACTTTGATGTATTGAAAGAAGAAGTGAGGCGGTTGAAGCTGAAGGGTACTGCTCAACAGGCTAAGGCTTGTGGAATCTGTAATGACGCCTTTCATCCGACTGATTCATGTCCTACACTACACGAGGAAGTAAATGCAGTTGGAGGGTACTAAATGAAGCCAAGACATGATCCCTATTCAAACACCTACAACCCTGGCTGGAAAGATCGTCAGAACTTCAGGTGGAAAGAGCCTGAGTCAAAGCAGCAACAGGATCAGTTTTAACAAGTTAAGCCATATGTGCCAAGGCCTCAAGGACTAAATCACAATACCACTCCTTCTATGGACGACATGATGAAGATGTTGATGCAAAGTAACCTCACTCTTCAAAACAGTATGACTCAACAAAATAGTATGACTCAACTGACTCAAAGTCAAGTGAAATTCCAGGAAATTACATCAGCAAGCATTCACAACTTGGAACGACAAATGAGTCAAATCTCTGAAGTTGTAAGCAAACTAGAAGCAAGAGATTTAGGTAAGCTTCCTTCTGAAACAGAATTCAACCCGAATATTCATAATGTCAGTGTTTTCACTTTGACGAGTGGGAGACAACTTGAAGGCGGAATAGTGGAAGAATCTGACGAAGGCGAGGGCGGCGACCGCCGCCAGTGTAGCGGCACCCGCCGCCAAAAGGAGCTTCGCTACGGCAAATTGAAATTAATTGGCGGCGACCAAAAATTAAATGGCGGCACCCACCGCTAAGACGGCGGCACCCGTCGCGACGGTGATGACCCGCCACCCACTTTTTCCGAAACAAGCGGCGACCGCCGCCCTTCTGATGGCGACCGCCGCCTAGCTGCTGAAGCCTCCGATGAAGAAAGATCTCCAGCTCTCCCTTAATGGAAGCCAGTTGCCTCGTTTCCATCTGCATTAAAGTGTACAGAGCCCCTGAAACAGGACAAAAACATGTTCGAGATGTTCAGAAACGTTGAGGTCAACATTCCTCTCCTTAACTTGATCAAGTCAGTCCCACGCTATGCAAACTTCTTGAAGAAGATGTGCACTACAAAGCGTATTCAGGACAAAAACAACAAAAAGAAGGTGAAGGTAAGCGAGCATGTTTCGGCTGTGTTTAAAAAACGCTTACCTAAAAAGTGCGGGGATCCAGGTATCCCTATTACAATTGAAGGTACTAAAGGTGAAAAAGCCATGCTAGATTTGGGTGCTTCCATCAATGTAATGCCTTCTACTCTATGTGAATCTCTGAAACTTGGACCTATGCATGCCACTAATATCTCTATTCAATTAGCTGATAGGTCTAATGTTCGTCCCATAGGTTTTGTAGAAGACGTTTTGGTTATGGTTGGTGATCTCACTTTTCCTGCTAATTTCTATGTGCTTAAAATGGAACATGATGATCATGCAATTCCTATTCTATTAGGGAGACCTTTTCTAAAAACAGCCAATACCAAAATCAATGTGAGCACTGGCTCTTTAACCAAGGAATTTGATGGTCAAATCATTAATTATAATATTTATGAAGCCATGAAATATCCTTCTGATGATTACTCTGTCTATGCTATTGATATGCTTGAGCCTGTGGTACAAGATGTTTTTGATGAAAATCAACTAGATGATGTACAATCTATTATTGCTGATTCTAGTTTGGATTTTACTTTATCAACTGATATACAAGAGATTGTAAACGAGATGGATGCTTATTACAAGCTTCCTCTTGAGCCACTTGGCAAAACTCCTTTACCGTTAACCCTGCCTAGGGAAAAGTTGTTACCTTTTGTTGTGCAGGCACCGGTGATTGAGTTGAAGCAACTCCCAGACCACCTCAAGTATGTATTTCTTGGAGACAAGGAAACATTACCAGTGATCATCTCCAGCAAGCTCACAAAAGATCAAGAAGACAAGCTAGTGGCAGTTCTAAAAGAGTACAAGACAGCAATTGGTTGGACCATTGCTGACATCAAGGGAATTGGCCCCAGCACTTGCATGCATCGTATACTGTTGGAAGGAGAAGATAAGACATCTAGACAACCACAGAGGCGTTTAAATCCACCTATGATGGAGGTGGTGAAGAAAGAAGTTTTGAAACTCTTGCAAGCAGGAATGATTTTCCCTATCTCTAACAGTAAATGGGTTAGCCCCACACAGGTTGTACCAAAGAAAGGGGGAATTACAGTGGTGGAGAATCAGCAAGGAGAATGGGTCCCTACAAGACTGCAGACAGGTTACAGAGTTTGCATTGACTACCGCAAGCTG
Source organism: Fallopia convolvulus (assembly GCA_964016875.1). Lineage (NCBI taxonomy): Eukaryota > Viridiplantae > Streptophyta > Magnoliopsida > Caryophyllales > Polygonaceae > Fallopia > Fallopia convolvulus. The sequence continues at coordinate 67,286,864 of OZ024720.1, forward strand.
AATGCAGCCACTAGCAACGATCACTTCCCCTTTCCTTTCATTGATCAGATGCTTGAGAGATTGGATGGCAGAGCATTTTATTGCTTTTTAGATGGATACTCCGGCTACTTTCAGATAGCCATTTCCCCTGAAGATCAAGCAAAGACAACTTTCACTTGCCCGTTTGGCACTTTTGCCTACCGTCGGATGCCATTTGGGTTGTGCAATGCTCCTGGGACTTTCCAAAGGTGTATGGTAAGCATCTTTTCTGAGTACATTAAGAATTTCATTGAGGTATTCATGGATGATTTTACTATACATGGCGATAATTTGGATGCATGCCTAAATTACTTAACTCTGGTTCTTGCTAGATGTGTTGACACTAATTTAGTGCTTAATTCTGAAAAGTGTCACTTCATGGTAGAACAGGGTATTGTACTTGGTCATATAGTTTCAGCTAGGGGTATTGAGGTCGATAAGGCAAAGGTTGAAGTAATTCAATCTTTGCCCTATCCTACTAATGTGCGCGAAGTTCGTACTTTTTTAGGCCATGCAGGTTTCTACCGCAGGTTTTTACCGTAGGTTTATTAAATACTTCTCCAAGATTTCAGCACCCTTGTGCAAATTATTGAAGAAGGACATGTTGTTTGAGTTCACAACTGAGTGAGCCTTTGATGATCTTAGGGCTCGCTTGACAAGTGCCCCTATTATACAGGCTCCTGATTGGTCTAAGCCCTTTGAAATAATGTGTGATGCAAGTGATTATGAGGTGAGGGTTGTGATAGGTCAAAAGGAAGCCAAAGCTTCTCATGTGATTCAATATGCATCAATGACCCTGAATGGTGCACATAGGAACTACTCTACTACAAAAAAAAGGAGATGCTTGCAGTAGTATTTGCACTTGAGAAGTTCAGACCTTACCTCCTTGGAACAAAGGTCATCATTTATACTGATCATGTTGCCTTGAGATACCTACTGACAAAGAAAGAAGCAAAGCCAAGATTGATTCGGTGGGTTCCTATTGCTCAGTGAATTTGATATTGAGATCAAGGACAAGAAGGATACTGAAAACTTGTTGGTTGATCATCTCAGCAGAATTGTTCAAGAAGAGAGCACGTCTCAAAAACAGATTCAAGCAAGCTTTCCGCATGAGTCCTTATTCAAGATGAGCACCATAGAGCCATGGTATGCAGACTTGGTGAACTTCCTCAGCACAGGTGAATTCCCTCAACCTTTAAACAAAGCTCAGAGGGACAGACTACGCAATACAGCTAGATTTTCTGTCTGGGATGACCCCTATCTTTGGAAGCACTGCTCTGACCAGGTAATCTGTCGTTGTATTCCAGAAAATGAAGTAAATTCTCTCCTTACGCTCTGTCATTCTAGAGCATGTGGGGGACATTTTGGGGTTCAAAGAACTACTAAAAAGGTACTTGATGCAGAATTTTGGTGGCCTACCATCTTTAAAGATGCACACAACTACTATAAATCCTGTGACAGGTGCCAAAGAGTTGGAAATATGTCCAGTAGGGATGAAATGCCCCAAACTAGTTTAATTTTTTGTGAAATATTTGATGTTTGGGGTATTGATTTTATGGGACCTTTTCCAAACTCTAGTGGTAATATTTATATTTTGTTTGCGGTGGACTACGTTTCCAAATGGGTGGAAGCGAAGTCCACCAGGACTGATGATTCCAAAGTTGTTGCAGATTTCTTGAAGTACCATATTTTCAACAGGTTTGGAATTCCCCATGCCCTCATAAGTGATAGGGGAACTCACTTTTGTAATAGGACAATCACTGCCCTGTTAAAGAAGTATCATGTCAACCAAAGAGTTTCTACTGCCTATCATCCTCAAACAAATGGCCAAGCTAAAGTATCAAACAGGGAGATTAAATCTATTCTGGAGAAGATGGTGTCTCCTAGCAGAAAAGATTGGAGCCAGAGGCTTGATGATGCATTATGGGCTTACAGGGCAGCTTACAAAACACCTATTGGTATGTCACCTTTTAGGTTGGTTTTTGGTAATTTACAACTTGAAGAAACAGGGGAGCTTAGAAAGCTCCAATTACAGGAGCTGAAGGAGGCAAGGATTGAAGCATATGATAATGATATTCACTACAAAGAGCGGACTAAGGTTTGGCATGATAAAAATATGTTGAGAAAGGACTTCAAAGTTGGTGACAAGGTCCTTCTATTTCAGTCCCGCCTAAGACTCTTTCCAGGCAAGCTAAGATCCCGTTGCGCATGGCCTTATGTGATTGCTAAAGTTTTTCCCCATGGTGCAATTGAGCTCTATGATCCAAAAGCACACACATTATTTAAGGTGAATGGTCAAAGAGTGAAGAAGTATCATGAGGGATTTACCAAGGACACAATTGAGGAAGTTGTCCTAACAAAGCCCGACATTGAAGACTGATGAATTGGCATTACGTCAAGCCACGACATAAATAAGGCGCTTGTCGGGAGGCAACCCGGCCTAGGTACTTTTTTTTCATTTTTGTTTTCTAGCTTAGTTGCTTTTGTTTCAGTTTTTCCGTTATTTTGTGTGGACTAACCTGCAGGAATGAGCAAAGGAGGGCAACGTAATTGGCGGCGACCGCCGTAAGCACGGCGGCACCCGTCGCCATTTATTTTTTCAGGAATTTAGCTACGAAGTGCCAGCGGCGACCGTCGTAAGCTCGGCGGCACCCGCCGCCCCTTCCGTACAGGTATCTCTCTCTTTCCCTTTAAAAAACAAATAATAATAAAAAAGCCATAAAAATTGAAAAAAGGCAAAATAAAATCCTGGGATAGACTGAAAACCCGAAAGGGCGGTCTAGGTAATAAGCATGTAATGTGGAAGGTATTAGGCCTTGGAAAAAATAGATTCAGAGTGATGTGAGTTGGTGAGTCCATTATTGAAAAATGAAAAGAGAGTGTTAGGTGAAAACCTGAAAAGGCGCCTAAGCAAAATGAGTGAAAAAAAGAGAGTGTTTTAGGACTATCTTTTTCCCGGTGCAGGAGACATAAGAAGTGGAGTATAGGAGTGTTTTGGGTAGGTTTTCACTTGGAGGTATAAGGTGTAGATTTATGGAGACTTTCACTCTCTTTGTTTGTGTTTTTGATGGACTTGTTAGTGGTTAGTTTTTGGTGGGTTGATGTTTGATGTTTTGATAGATAGTGAGGATTGTTTGGTGGTTTGAGTTGAGCATGATGTTGATTTGATATTGATGATGATTTGCTCTTTTATGTTCATGATGAGTGGAGTAGGTAGTTAGAGCTTAATTGTCATATCTTGTTGTTTAGGTTGGGTGTAGTGCTTGCATGAGAATGCTTTTGTTCCTCTTTGTAAGCTTCCTTACATTTTTATGATCCGGGGGTTATAGTTTTTATGAGTGATAGTTTTCTGAGTCACTGAGGGATGAGTGAGATTCAAGTGTGGGGGAGTTTGATATACACAATTATATTGTGTATTTAGGAGGAGGTTTAGCATGAGTTTATGGATTTTTTAGGTATTTTATATGCTATCTACAGCTAGGAAGAAGAAGACCCGAAGATGCATATTATTGGAGTTTTAGAGTTGGATTGAAGAGAAGACGAAGATCAGCGTTTTGTTGCTGGCGGCACCCGCTGCCCCTGCCAACGCGGAGATCCTTTGGTCGACACGTGTTTTATTTCTATTGGCTCTTCCTATGTCAGCTTTAATCCGAGATATATGTATTTTTGGATAGACTTTTTAGACCTAGTTTGATATATTAGGTTTTAGAGAGTTGCATCTCTCATTCATACACTATTATTATATTTTCCTTCAGACTTTGAGTTTTAGCCTTTCATGTAGAACTAAGCCCTTTTGCTTAGTCAGACAGTTTGAAGCATCGTTTGACTTTCAGTTGTGAGATTCCTACTCTTTATCTAATGCATGGATTATTTTTCTCTCTTGATTGAATTGTTTATGTGATTGATTTAAGCAATTTCTAGGGTTGTTGTTATTGAATATCAATTGCTCGATCTAGAGAAATTACTAGTTGAGTTTCTCTATTTCGTAGTAGCAAACTGTATTGCAGTAGTATCTGGTTGTGCTAGTCTATTGCAGAAGAGATTTAAATTGCATTCTAGTACAAAAGCTGGTTGTTTTATGCTAGAATTGTATCCTAATTATATTCCTATTATTCATGATGCTTTTGAATTGAATCTTGATAGTTTCAGGGTTATTCAATTAGTTAGGATTGATAGTATCTGGTTGTGCTATTAATTATCTTTGAAAAGGAATTGGAATTCCATATGCATGCAATATTGAGTAAAATCTATGATCAACTTGTCATACGAATGTGGATCTCTGGTTGACTAAGTGTTTTTCTTAAATTGATAAAAACCCAAATTTTATTTGCTTTGCTAGTTTTTGCATGCTCAATGGTTAGTTTAATTCTAAAAACTACTTTTACTTTAATTGACATAAAATTCGCATAAAAAGATAAATCTCCTCCCTGTGGATTCGACCCTTACTTCCCTAAGACTACAATCTTTAGGTTGTTAGACTCTTTTGCATAGCCGTGATTTGCACGACCATTTCACGCTTATCAAAAGTCGATGCGTTGTCGTTGGGAGGACTTCCTCTAATGCGCCCCATGCCCATTGTCATGTGCTAGAATTGTTAATTAAATGTTCGTACATACAAACATATAAACAAACATTACATAACATATACATCGATCAGCATGAATTGAAGTCTTACAAACCTATTGCTCGACACTGATCCGTGATGATTCCTTTGGGAGGCTTGCCACCAATGCATGTAAACCAAGTTTGGAACACCCATTTAAAAGTGGGAATATCCTCCCCTGATAACAGAGCACATCCAAACAGAATGGACTGTCCATGCTGGTTAACTCCTATGAAAGGGGCAAATGGCATGCCATATCTGTTTGATACATACGTGGTGTCAAAGGAGACAACATCCCCGAAGTCACGGTATGCTTCTCTGCTGCGGCCATCTACCCAGAACACATTCTTCAACCGACCTTTGTTATCCACGTCGCGCTCATTTTCTCGAAGTACTTCCTCACTGTTTCATAATATCCACCCTTCATTTCCAGTCTTCTCACACTGCCTATTAAATTCCTATAATCCTTCTCACTAAAGGGAACATTAGTATGCCCCCCTCCTATGTACAAACGAATTGTAGTTTTTCGATACTGGCACACCGACCCTATCGTTTTCCAATATTCTCCTCCTATCGGCTTCGCTTATCTGCTTGTACAATGGAAAGAATCTAATTTTCTCAGGTTCAAGAGGATGGTTATGCTCATCTTTTACCGAGGTTATCGAATAGTGTCCGGTCCTTGGATCCCTCTTTATTCCACCCCTGAATTCACAATTTGTTTTTGCGTTATTACCTGGATTTGATGGATCTTTTGATTTGGAAGTGAGCATACCCTCTTTTGAACAAACTATGCATGCATACCTTACTGCCTTGACTTCTCCTTTGGTATAACGGGTATTGCGTATTCTTATTTGAAATCCAACCCTTTTTGCGTATGCATAACAACAATCGTATAATTGGTCAAATGATGCAAATGTGCCCCCCACAACTGGATCGAGATCAACCTCTTGTGTTGAAATATCAATGCCTTCGGCACCGTCGTCAACACGAAAATCAGAGCAAGGGTCATTCAAATCTGGAATTTTTTATTTTTGAACCGGAGGTTCAACATTCAGGTTTGGTCTCTCCCCTGGATTTTGAATATCTTCATTGTCACTGTTGGCCAAGTATACGAATTGAGTTTGTAACCCAACAGTTTGCTCGACATCTTCCTCATCCACGGGTAACTCGTTACTTTCCAAAAAGTTTTTTTTGAATAGTTTACTACTTTTTTTTCTGACCGTAACTGTTCAAGAAGTCCACTTTTTGAATTGCAGAAAACTTGCAGAGAATGTGGCAGAGGGTAGAAGAGATACTTTTTATTTATCTTATTGAGTCGTCTCCGTCGTCTCCCAAAGTGTCGTTCTTGAAGCATTCTCCATCGTGAAGATACTTCTGCAGTGGAAATGAAAAGAAAGTCCTCCATGATGTTCTACAAAGCTGGTACATATCTGCTAATATTGAATAAAGAAATGTCAACCATTCAACTCTTTTAATCACATGTAGTTGATTTTCTACTCTTTTAATACTCCTTTCGTTAAAAATTGAATTTTTTTAGTTTTGTTTTCCTTTTTAATTTTTTGTTCACAAGATCCTTTTGTTTGACAAATTTTTTTTGTCAATAATAAATTTGATGACAAATTTTTTGTTGTGAAAGTTGACAATAATTGCGGATCGGGTCGGTGCATGTCGGAAAAATTGGTTGTTGGTTAAACCCAATGCTGCAAAAATATTTTACTGAAATTTCTCCCTATTGAAGGAGATCTTGTTGAGTTTTCATTAAATGCTTCAGACTAGATTTGGTGTTTTGGGATAATGTCGTGCGGGTCAGGTCACGGGTCAAATTTTTTTATTTTGCGGGTCGGGTCAAACCCGCGCTGGTCGATCAATATTTTTTAAGAAGTATATTTTTTTATAATGTTATTAATGTATAAACTATTTTTTATACAAAAATCAATGGATTTACGAGTCGATCTGCAAATCCGACAAGTTTTTAAAAAATACATGTTTTTAGGTTAAAAATTATTTTTTAGATAAAAAATTAGTTTTGACCCGATTGACTTAGTCAAATGGGTCAAGCGGGTCGACCCGCGACCCGACCTGTTAGACCCGCGACCCACGGTTCGGGTCGTGGGTCAAAGGTAAAAAAATCTGCGGGTCACGGGTCGACCCGCAACCCGCAATTTCGGGTCGCGGGTCGACCCGACCCGACCCGTGAGCACCCCTATTATATTTTATGTTTCTTATTCTCTTAAAAGTCTAGGTTTTTGGAAATTATAATATATGATTAAGTGTACTAATTTAGAGTTTATTGAATTACATTATGAAGTACCACAACTAATCATATAACTAAAACAAAGTAAAATATTGCAAATTATGCATAAACAAACTACATATTATTTGATTATTTAATCAGTTCACACTACATTGCAATTTAAGATATGATAAAAAAAAATTCATCTAAACTTGATTAGTATTTCATGTATTATTTTAATTTTATTTGATCAATCTACTACCAATTTTTCCGGTTTATATTTATAACTTTTTTCAAATTCAAATTAATGCAATTCTCGTATGTATAAAAATGTAAATAGCCAATAATGATATTGTGTCTTTTTTTAAAGAAAAATGGTGTTATGTCTTCATATGTTTTTAAATCATATTTAGTATTTATATTTATTATTCTAAAAGAAGAATATCAAGTTAATTATAAATATTCAATTTGTAAATATGTGTATAATGTCTTTCAAATATATTTAAAATACTTATTATATTTTAGGGAAATTCCGGATGGTACCCCTCAGGTTTTCACTTTTCCGAGTAGTGCCCAGAAATTTTTTTTATTCCGTGTAATACCCTTGAGTTTTCCGACTAGTTCGGCCCGTGCCCTTTTATGTATTTTCCTTCTAATTTTTTTTATAACTTCCGTTAATATTGGAATTGAAAAAAAGAAGAAAAAGGAAATAAATGTAAAATCAAAAGATATCATATTTAAGCTTTATTAAAGTGTAAACATTAAAAAAAGCCAATCGTTCTATGCCAAACCAAAGTTGGTCAAATCTGAGTGTTTTGAAGCCATTTCAGTTTTGCTAGTTATAGACTTATATCACTTATTCATTTTCTTATAATATATGATTTGTTTTGATATAGGTCGAGATTAACAAAGAAACTAAATAAAGAAATTGAACAGAGAAGTGTTGTAATAGTTCAGTAAAAATGCAGGAATTGAACCAAGAAAATGCACAAACTAAATGGCTATTTTTTATGTTTACACTTTAACGAAGCTTAACTTTTTGAAAGAAAAAAAAGCTTAAATTTGATGTCTTTTGATTTTACATTTATTTTTCTTTTTTTTCAATGCCAATATTAACGGAAATTATAACAAATTAGAAAGAAAATACATAAAAGGGCACGGACCGAACTAGTAGGAAAACTCAGGGGTATAACACGGAATAAAAAAAATTTCTGAGCACCACTCGGAAAAGTGAAAATCTGAGGGTTACCATCCGGAATTTCCCTATATTTTAATTTTGATAAAAATTAATACATAAATATTGTGCATTTATTTTATTTGAGGGGGAATTTTTATACTTGTAAAGATGATACACCACGTTTCACCTATAAACCAAGAAAGGATGCATACTCATTGCATAATCTAATAAGGACAAGGTATTTAACGGGTCATGACTCAGGACAATCACCGACTGCCAGCTTTCTCCGGCGTAAAACTCCGCAAAATCTCGTCGGACAACCTCAGTGTATACCTTCCACAGTTCCACATTCCGGCACCGACCCCGCCAAGGCGGCAGAAGCCCCATTAGTGACGGTCACTGAGATAACGACCTCGCCAGCTGACCCCAACTCCGACTCCGGCCGATCCGAATTAGTGGGCCCCGATCCGTTTGTAGTCGCCAAGTTGGCACGGAAATAGGGACACGTGGTGTGCAAGGCGAGCCATGGGTCCACACAATGAGGGTGGAAAACGTGCTCGCACTTGGGAATAAAACGCAGCGTTTCGTCGTCCTTAAAAGAGCTCAGACAAACGGCGCAGTCGAGCTCTGGCCCACTGGATAGGGCGGTGTAGGGGATGATTGGGAAGGAGGCGAGGACGGAGGGGTTGAGACCACATGGCGGCTGGGCAGGGGGTGTGGATGAGATTGTGACGGTGGCTTGGACGGTGGTTTGGTGGTAGCGGCGGCGGCGGCAGACTCAGAGGAGGTAGATGGCGATGCAGAGGAGGAGCTTGTTGGAGAAAACTACTTCCCACATCGGTTGGGTGAGGTTAAAACCACTAGCATATAAAGAAGGGTGAATCCCAACCCAATGGCTTAAGCTTTTGGGTAAAAAGGGTGGATCCTAATTTTATATGCTAAGTGGTAAAAACCTCCGACACGTCACCCGTTCTTTTGGTCCCCGGAATCTAACATGATATCAGAGCAGGTTCGGTCCGGGGCCCGGTTTCCTGGTAAAAACAGAAAAACGGGCTAGCATTTAAACGCAAACCCGTTAGAAAAAAACAAAATAATAATTTCAAGTGCTAACTAGACCGGGCTAGTTACCACTTGAGGGGGCGTGTTGGAGAAAACTACTTCCCACGTCAGTTGGGTGAGGTTAAAACCACTAGCATATAAAGAAGGGTGAATCCCAACACAATGACTTAAGCTCTTGGGTAAAAAGGGTGGATCCCGATTTTATATGCTAAGTGGTAAGAACCCTCGACATGTCACCCATTCTTTCGGTCCCCAGAATCTAACACCGGAGACCGAAGAAGCGGGTGACGCTGTCGGGAGGTTTTTACCACTTAGCCCGTGTCAGGAAGTTTTTACCACTTAGCATATAAAGTCATGATCCACCTTTTTACCCAAAAGCTTAAACCATTGGGTTGGGTTTCACTCTCCTTTATATGCTTGTGGTTTTTGTTTCTTTATATCCGATGTGGGATTCTCCAACACGCCCCCTCAAGTGGTAAGTAGCATGGCCTAGTTAGTGCTTGAACATTTTTTTTCTTTTTTTTTTCTACAGGTCTAACATCTCAATTTCTTTATAGTTAGCTCGTATTTTTGTTTTGACGGGTTATTAACAATCTCATTCTCTTTTAGAGATATACCCGTTTTTTAATACCAGGAAAACCGGACCCGGATCGAACATGCTCTGATACCATGTTAGAATCTGGGGACCGAAGAAGCGGGAGACGTACGTGTCGGGATTTTTACCACTTAGCATATAAAGTCGAGATCTACCATTTTTATCTAAAAGCTTAATCTATTGGGTTGGATTTCACTCTCTTTTATATGCTAGTGGTGTTTGGTATTGTTTTCCAACGTGGGATTCTTTATGTTCTCCAACGAGGAGCTCGAGGAGGAGGATGCATACGGCCGTTGGATTTGGGCGGCTGCTGGACATTTTTTGTTGATTGATTGATTGATTGAATTCTCTGGCGATCGGATGGAGATGGTCGTCGGAATAATTATGAATTGGAGGTGGAAGAAGGCTAAGTATGTGTACGGGGTGGTGGTGGAGTGACAATGACGGCGACGTGGAAATCATGTTTGGTTAGTTTTATTGAAACGCAGCGTATTGGATGGAGGAGTTGTGATCGTTTTTGTGGTTGTTGAAAAGGCAGTTTTGTAAAACTTTTGTTGCCGTGTTTTCTGTTTTCTGTGTGCATCACACTCTCCTAACTTGAACGAGCATTCCACATTAGTGGCATTAATTAGTTTGTTTTGGATGCGCACTATAAAAGAATTAGCCCCCGTTTGATATAACAAGGAAGAAAGGAAAGAGAAAGGAAACAAATTTATATGTAAAATGATAGTGATTCTCTCTTTTTGGCAAGAAAAATGAGGGAAGGGGGTAATGATTAGAGGAGAATAGGTGATATGGTTACTTCATGTTAAGGAGGTGGGGAGCATTATCTCAAGTTTTACATAAAAAATGAAGGAGGAGGGGTAATGGTTACCATTTTGATCAATGAACCATAAATTAAAAATAGACTAGATTCATGCGCTTAACCATTTCTTTTCCTCAACAAACACCAAACGAGTTCTTAGTTTGTTTGGATTAGAACAGGAGCTTACACACCTACTTTTTCTTAATTATAGATACTAACCATGATTCATAATGGTAGCTAGAGAGAATTCTAGCTTTTCTCGGATGTGTGTCTAATACTATTGCAATTCTTGACACACTTGCATCTTGTGAAAAGTACAAGCTTATGTATGTACGCAATGTAATATGTGTATATATAAATTGAGAATGTGCTTCGTGTGTTTGAACTTGGTACTTTTTTTTTCACGCGTCTTACATTCAACATGAATGGTTCAATTCACCAATCGATAAATTAGATGTTTCAGCTCTATTTATTTTGAGTTTATTTAACCTTAAGTTAACAAAATAAACTAGGTCCAATCTGTTTGACACAAAAAATTAATGAAACTTAAACAAGTTTACGGGACTTGATCGGAGTATATAAATACGAGTAAAATGGTGTATATTATGGGGATTAATGGGTGTGTTCGGATTACTCCTCTCACACCAGAAACCAATCCCAACAATGTTTTAGCTGGCCCATTAAGCCCAATAACTATTAAACTGGCCCAATTACTTTCCCATTGCAACTTCCCCACCACCCTCGCGGCTCGCGCTTCTTCCGTCAGTCTTCTACACAAAAGGCACCAAAATTCACAATAGACGAGAAACAGAGAGACATGGAAAATCAGACAGACAACCAACAGGATCAGCCGAAGAAGAAAAGCTCCTTTACAATCGAAATCCCTTCTTACCAGGACGTACTCGAGAGCTCCCAATCCAAATCAACAGCGCCTTCTCTCTTTGCCCCCTCTCAAACCTTCTCCCAAGCATTCGCTAGCATCAAGAATTCGGAGTTCTACTCTCCTCCTCCGCCTCCCACTCAGCCTCCTATTTCTACTCCCATTAGCTCTGATGTTTCTGCTTCTCATGCCCCGTCTTCTTCCTCAAGGTATATTTGATTGAAGTCGCGAAACATAAAAAAACTTGAAATTCTAGGTTTTAGTTTTGGAATTGGTTAATTGGGATTTTTTTTTGGGTTTTAGGAAAATCGGGGAAACTGAGGCTTCGCAGTCGACATCTTGTCAGAAAAGCAATGCCATTCTCGTGAGCCATAGGCAGGTAGGCTCCTTTGATTGAGTTTTGTAATTCTATCATTTTGCAATGTTGCATAAAATTTCTTGAGAGGTGCAGTAAAATTTGGGATTTTTTTGTGCAGAAAGGGAATCCGTTGCTCAAACACGTTAGGAACGTAAGGTGGAATTTCGCGGAGATTATTCCTGATTACGTACTTGGGGTTAATACGTGTGCTCTTTATTTAAGGTTTGACTAGCTTATCTTCTTTGTTGCCATAGCTTTGCTGTTTGGTCTGAAATTTTGTATCACTGGGGAAAGGAATTTTTTGTGAATTTAGGAATGACTTGGGTGTACCGGGTGATTGGTTCCAACTTCCAAGGATTCAATTTTGAATTTGTTGTTGGGTTTCTGTTTCAGATGAAATTGTAATGCAATCAGATGTTCATTGTTCAGAGTGGTCTATATATGTCTCCTTTCTGCTCTTATATGAAGCTGCACTAATAGCATTGTCTTACATATATATACTGTATTCACTACTTTCTTATGGTAATCAAAATCATCATTTTGTGTTCCATTTGATGCAGTCTTCGATATCATCTTCTTCATCCGGATTATTTGTATTTTCGGATTAGAGAATTGCAAAAGAGCTTCAGACTTCGTGTTGTGCTATGTCATGTTGACGTTGTGAGTTACTGAATCTCTCGTCGCCCTTTTCTCAAACAGTTCAATCTAGACCAGTATCCTTGTCTACCTTGAAGGTAATTTTGGTGCTGATTCTTGTTCCAGGAGGATGTAGTCACGCCGTTACTTGAAGTCACAAGAACTGCACTGTTTCATGATTGCACCCTTTTATGTGCTTGGAGGTAAAATGACTCTCTTTTATATTGGCTTCAGATTTCATGAGTGCAATTTGCTGAGCTTACTGTATGACTTATTTCTGTGGTGGTTATGCATCCATATTCTTTTTTAATTTTTTTCCCATGACATGTTCTGATGGTATATTTCTGTGAATTAATTTTTTTGTAATCAATTGCCACGTATGAGAAGAGTTATCTGTATCGTTCTGTTATAATTGAAAGATCTGTGTTACTCAGTGCTTTGCAATTCAAAGTTCAGCTATCTGAGACTGGCACAGGGTAAATAGGAATTGCTTCTCTACTTTCTTAGGATTTTTTTGTGTGTGTATTTGCCATGTTTGGATCATTCTATAAGAAATATTGTTACATGTGGATCATGTTTGATAGTCATTTTGCTTGTTTGCATGTTTACTATACATGAATATTTCAGTATTCTTTATCCTTTTTTTATGCTTTTCAGCTTGGAGGAATGTGGTCGGTACTTGGAAACAATCAAAGTGTATGAGAACAAATCTGCAGAGATTATTCAAGGGTATATGGATCCGGATTTCATGTCACGTGTATGTAGACTTCTTGTTGTTAGATCTAGTAATCAACTGTTAAATTGAGTTACATGTCTTTGTTTGATCTTGGGCTGTAGATTGTTAACAAAAAATTTCCCTGGTTGTAGCTGAATCATGCTCTCACGTCCATACGACATGTGAATAAGACTGATGTAGTCACTCTTGGCTCAACATTTGGGGTATGTGCTCAGTTACCCTTGTGTTAGTTTAGTTATCCTTTAGAAGCCAAAAAATTGATTCATGTAAATTATATGAATGCAGTCCCTTGCTCATATTATGGATGCTTCTATGGAAGACCTTGCTCGTTGTCCAGGCATTGGTGAGCGTAAGGTATATTCTCTGTGAACCATTACTTGAATTGTGCTTCTTCTCCTTTTCAAATACTTGGTTCTTGCTTGTAGAATTCCACCTATTTCACAGTAGTTGAGAGACTGCTTACATCTTGGCTTTGATGCAAGTGCTTTTGTTTTCATTTTGCATCATGACTTTGAAGAATATCTTTATGAATATACTTTTTTTCTTTCCTGTATGAACAGGTGAAGCGTTTATATGACGCTTTTCATGAACCCTTTAAACGTGTCATTCCTTTACGTCCTTCTGCACCAGAAGCTCCTAGCCAAAATAACGCTGAGCCTAGCTCTTCAGCTAGACCGCCGGTTTCTGAGGGAGTAAAGAAATCAAATAAACGAAAGAAGGAAGAGCCTGAATTGACGGTAAAATCAGCTTTATCTGCTGCTTTTGCAAAATATACGAACAAACTTGATAAGAACACTAACAACTCCACGAAGGAGAAAAGCAAAGGGACAGACATTCAAGTAGATTCTGATACTGATGCCTTCAACTGACCGGGCTTCTGGTTGAAAGCAAGCTCCAGTCTTCCTGATAAATGGAACTAATGCTTAGGTTGATAATTTATCTATGATGAACTTGTAGATTTGAATTTGTAAAACGGGCATTTTGTTTCTGGCATCAATTTGAGCTGTGAGCAAATTGTTTTGCATTACTTGTATATAATTTCCAATCAATCTGTTGGGACATTCTTGATATTGCTATGCAATTCACATTTTGTGGAAAAGGAAGTCATACAATAATGAGTTTCAAATGTTGATATATTGATTGTTAATGTTAATAGAAAGAATTGATATTGATTACATTGAAAAGCAAGCTAAGGTACAGTAACTTGACAATTTATTCTGAAATTTTACTTCACCTTTCCTTGACAAGCGAAGGAGATTGCAAGGTGGTCTAATAATAATGCCAAGAGAAAGCAACTGATCATTGATTTCTTAGGAGATGAAATGAAATCTTTGGCTATTTTAGTCCATCTAACATTTGGAGATACCTGCATATTATACATCATTTAAGCATATTTATTTAAGTCTAAAAGTGATCAAATTTGAAAGGGGAATAGAACTCATGAGGTTTCACCTTAACTCATCTTTAACTTTTAACTAAAACATCATGTGCCCCTAATCTCATATTTTATCCCCAAGAGCAAATGTGTTATTTCATCAATCACAACTTCTAAAGGTGGGATGGACACTTGCATTTAGATACGAGTATTCTGGACACTTGCATTTCCATCTTCATCATCTGTAGACTGTAGTACTAGTACTCTTTTCATTCTCTTATTTAATGTACCATGATAAAAGCCAGTAATTACTACGTTTGTCATCACTCAATTATTCAAGAATGGATCATATTACATGCTAATGAACTGTGTCAGAAAGTGTGGCCACACGCTCACATGTTGTATGCTAAGTTCACAAGATTCATATACTCCGTACATTATTAGTCTATTTCAAAAGATGAGCTGTTTTTATAAACATCCCTATCATTGTGATTGTGTCAAACGTGCCCTTCAAAAAAATAAAACCCACATTAATCAGATGCAGATGAACATTTATACGCCAACAAGTTCGTTTATCATCTTAAATTCTTAGCATATGTGTCCACTACCCATCTAGTATTTCATTAAAGTACTTCAAAATCCGCCAACAGATCCTAAAAAAATTCTACCTACATTTTATGGCAGCATTCATGAGATTTACTTTGATGATTTCAAACTTTTGAGCCAACAGCTAGTTTCTGGTGTAACCAATCATCTCAAAAGTCCACCTCCTCTCTATGCATTTGTTTCCTTGTCATTAAAATGTGATCAGGTTTCACATGTCACAAGCAAGGACTGATACTGCACAACAAGGGCACAATTTACTACATATGGTCCTACTTCTTGCACATATACAGGTTCAAAAAAAAACCCATATACAATATCCTCTCCTTTACAATTTTTGAGCTTCAAATTTACCAAAATTTGAAAACCATCTTTTGTGTTCATAAGAATGGCTTCTCTCTCTTCTTTTCCCCTTCATTTATTCCTTATGCTATTTTATGGCTTCATCAAATCTTCAAATTCACAATCTCTTCCAACAGCACTTGTTCTTCCAATCTCAAAAGACACCTCAACTCTCCTATACACAACCCAAATCAACCAAAGAACTCCTCTCGTCTCCATAGACGTCGTTCTTGATCTCAGCAGCCAACTCCTTTGGATCAGCCACGGGTCAAACTACGAATCCTCGTCGTACAAATCAAGCCCTTGTAACTCAACCCAATGCTTAATTGCCCATCACACCAAATCCCCAAAATGTGCTAACAACAACATTTGCACTCTTACCACATACAATTCTTTCTCCAAAGCTCTCCTTACTGGAAACCTGGGTCAAGACACACTTAGTGTTCAATCCACAGATGGTCTTAACCCAAAATCCATGGTCTCCACTCAATTCCTCTTCTCTTCAACATCACAAAGCTTCTTAAACAACACAAATTCTCATGGTATAGCGGGTCTCGGATTAGGCCCACTTGCTCTCCCAACTCAGCTCGCCTCCGCCTTCAATTTCACTCGGGTTTTCGCCATTTGTCTCCCTCCTCCCTCAACTTCTTCCTTAGGTGTCATTTTCTTTGGAGATGGCCCTTATGCTTTCAGTCCCGGAATTGATGTGTCCAAATTACTTGCTTACACTCCCCTACTTTCGATCGAAAACCCCGAAAAAACTCACAATAATGTGGTGGTGGAGTACCTAATTGGGATTAGATCAATTCAAGTGAATGGAAGAAAAGTGCCAAAGAACTCATCTTTGCTGTATACAAAGATCAGCACAGTGCATCCATACACTACAATGGAGAGGTCCTTGTACAAATCCTTCACTAGGGTTTTTGCAAGAGCGGCCAAATCAGGGAATCTCACAAGGGTGGAATCCAGGGCGCCATTTGAGCTTTGTTATAAGACAAGAACAAGTAGTGGGTACAGATCAGCAATGCCAGCCGTTGATCTTGTGATGCAGAGTGATGAGGTGTTTTGGAGGGTTTTTGAGACCAATTCAATGGTGGTGATGGAGGATGATGTGGCTTGCTTAGGGTTTTTGGATGGTGGGTTGGAATTGGAAACCAAGGGAGTTTCAATTGTGATTGGAGGGCGCCAATTGGAAGATAATCTGTTGCAATTTGATTTGGAGTTGTCAAGATTAGGGTTTACTTCTACTTTGCTCTTTAGGCAAACTAGCTGTGCTAATTTCAACTTTACACCTAATGTGTAATCCTTTATCCTGTAATTTGTAGCTATGTATGTCATCCTTCTTTGTAAAAGATACTTACTTGTTTGTTTGTTGTATGAATATTGCTTGTAATAATTAATCATCCTTTGTTTAATGTTCTTAACTTTCTGTGCCGCCCACAAATATAAAAATACATTTAAAATAACAAACAATAAAAATCTCATCTTATAGAGTTATAGCTCATCTAAAATTGTATTTACAATTCAATAATTCATCTTTAAAAAAGTCTCAAAATTGTATTGCAATTTGCAACGCGGGTTTCAATTTTCAAACGGGGTGCTTTTTAACTCGCCGTGTAAGTAGACGGAGTTCCTCTTCTTTTGCGCTTTGTGCTTCACTCTTTTCTACTTCTTCCCCAAATCAAAATCAAAACCCTAGAAACTACAAAGCAAGTGAGAGTGTGAGACCCCCATCTTTTGTCTCTCTAATTCGTTGCACAGTGGTCCCTTTGATCTTCCTTCCCTGTTTTGTCAGCATTTTCATTGATCTTGTATTTGATTGTAATTTCACTTTCCCTTTCCCTTTTTTTTTGCAGGTGAAATTCAGTTTTGCAAGCAGCTCAATTTTTTTGTAGGTAATTTGTCTTCCTCTAGTTTCGCCCCCTTTTTCGCCCGCTTGCATGCGTGTCTTTATAATTGAGCAAACAGGCTGTAAATGTAAGGCATTTATTGATCTCAATTGTTTTGACGATCATGAATCTATTCTTTTTATTTTTTACGATTTTTGAGTGCTTTGTTCCCTCCCTGATCGAACAGCTGTAAATTTGTTATCAATTATGATTTTCTCGGCTTAAAAATCGTATCTTTCTGCTTTAGATGTTCTGCTTGCTTGATGATCTTGTTTGAATTTCCCCCTATTTAGGTGGTTAATTATTCCATATATCTTGTGCCTTCTCCCTCTCTGAAATTGATTGTAATAATTAGTAAGTGAAACATATCATACGAAGAGTGTAGAGAAAAAATTTTAAGATTAAATTTGAAAGTTTGATATCTCATATTTGGGACCAAGGATTTAAATGCCATTTGAGAAGTTCATTTAAATATTTTGTCATGTAACAAGCTCTGTTCTTTTATGGAAAAGTTCAAATGATGTGAAAGTGAAACTATTTCAAACATTGTTGAGCAAGTAAAGTCAATAAGTCAAATAGGTGGACCTTATGCTGAGCCCCCATAAGTCCTAATTAGAACTAAACTTACTCTTGCTTTGAAATGCTTGCTCAAGTATTTTTTGATTCTGTTGCTGTACAAATATAGAGAATGTTTTAGTGCCATAGCCAGCTAGGTTGTACTGTAGTTAGAAGTAGCACATGAGGCCATGATCTTGTTTGTAATCTGTGTTTTTTGCTGGCACTATAATTTGAAAGGTTGTCTCAGTGAGGGTGCCTTGGATAATTTACCTTTCTGATCATGATCAAGGATGATGGTGGTGTAATTGCTCCTTTGATCAAATCAAAGTTCTTAATTAAAACGGCTGCAGAGAGAAGCAAGACCGGGAACAATTTTAGTTTTTGACATTTGATTAAAATTCATTTAACTTTCACTTTTGCGATGCATTCAAAATAAGTTACTTATGCATCTGATCCAGATAATGGACCAACAAGGGAATTCTTCTGGACAACTTCCATATGGAGGCAATTACGCACCAAACCACATGACCATGCCTCCATCAGGAACCGATCTTTCAAACCACCTTTACACTTATCAGCAGCAGATCCACCAACAACAGGAACAACAACCTCAGCTCCGTCAACAGCTACAGAGCTTCTGGTCAACCCAGTACCAGGAGATCGAGAAAGTCAACGACTTCAGAAACCACAGCCTTCCACTAGCAAGAATCAAGAAGATCATGAAAGCCGATGGTGATGTCAGGATGATCTCAGCGGAAGCACCTGTCATCTTTGCAAGGGCTTGTGAGATGTTCATCCTTGAACTAACCCTTCGTTCCTGGAACCACACAGAGGAAAACCGAAGGAGAACTCTCCAGAAAAACGACATTGCTGCTTCAATCTCAAGGACTGATATTTTCGACTTTTTGGTGGATACTGTACCAAAGGAGGATCTGAAAGACGACATTATTGGTAGTGTTCCACAGGAAACCGTCGCTATAGCTGCACCAGGAGAGGCGCTTCCTTACTACTATATGCAGGCTGCTGAGAACTCTGGTGGAATGATGATGGGGACGCCTGTGATGGACCCGAGTGTGTATGGTCAGCAGAGTCAGCCTTATATGGGTCAAGCTATGTGGCCACAAGCTCCGCCGCACATGAGACCACCATCTTCTGATAAATGATTTATCTAGTAAGTGAAAAGTTTTAGTTTGACATACTGTTTTTTTATGTGGTTTTTTTAGTAACCTGTTTAAATGGTTGATCATGTTCATGGCAGATGGAAGGGGAAAAACCAGAACATTTTAGTAGTGGACACCGGGAAAAGAGAGAAAATGGAAAAGGAATTAGCTTAAGCTGCTGATGTAAGGACCTTTGGCTTTTGGTGTCTGTACAGGTGTATACAAGTTTTACTGGTTTTAACTCAATCTAAAAGTTGCATGATTCTATTATGCAGCCTTGGAACTGTGTTATCATGATTGTATTTACATCTATTATATACATCATTATAACTGATGAGAGCTGAAATGGTGGTTCTGGTGATGGTTATTGTAGTGATGAATGTGTGTATCATGAAGACATTTTTCTGGGTTCTCTATTTTGAGGCTTTGAGCAGGTTTATTTTTGGCTGCTAAATGCTTTTGAATTTGGGCAGTATCGAAATCCCATTGGCATTAAGTTAGACATAACAAGTAAATGGTTTTGTATTTTTTGTTCAACAAAAAAACATTAGTTTTCAATTTTTCAAAATGTTTCTAAACTAATAAATAACATAAGAACATAAATTTCAACTTGCTGCATTTAAATAAGACTGGCAGGTTTTTACTAGAATTGGATTTTGAAAAGTAAATAGTGGTCTGAACACTCAAGATTACTCATCAATATGATGATGCAAACCCAAAAAAGCTCACTAAAATTACCATCCTTTGAAGCATGTACAACATTCCCTGAACAAAATTCCCTGTTTCACCATCCCCATTCCCCACATCATCAAATGGAAGCTTACCCCTACATTCGTCAACATCTCTAGTCTTTAAAAACTGAAGCATATTAATTTACACAGGAACACAAATGTTCAGCCAATTGCAGCAGAATTTCCTGCCTTCTTCACAATACCTTCTAATATCCCGTCTGACCCAAAGCTTCCCATGAACTGTCGATGATCAACCGGGCCTGGCAACCTGAACGAGATCGAAAAAGGCCCTGGCGGGCAAAGATTCTTCGTTTGCATCTCAAACGCCTGAGTGTAACGGTAAACCGTATTCTCACCTGTCACAGTTTCCCCCTTTATCAGCACCTTTCCATCACTCTCAACTTCACATCTGAATGCTCCTGCACCAAACAAAATTAGCAATTAACCACACAAATCCTACAAAACAAAGGTTCTTTTTTTTACCCATGATTCAATTTGAGTGTCACTTACTGCCTTCTTTTTTAACACCAGGAAGAGCAACACGAAACAAGTACGAGTTCTGGGCTTCGCCAATGTCCATGAGCCCAATAACGGGACCTACTTGACCTTTCACTGCACTTCCCCTCAATGCATATCCATATCTAGACTTTGCTACAATCTCATCAAGCTCTTCATTACTTGGCTGTGAAGGAAGAACTACCATTGCAGGGCCCTCCATTAGTTCAGGTTTCAGCTTTCCTCCAGATGGTGGAGGCAAAGCAAGCCTAGGAGTGTTGGGTGAGCCATTAGAATCAACGTCGCCATCCAACCTACGCTTCCTCCTGTAGTAACGAATATCATGTGTTGGTCTTTGCAAGCCTACACCATTCTGAATGTCTTTAAGCTTTGTAGCACATCGTGCTAAAGAGAAATCCTCTTGCCCCATTAGCCTTTTGAATCTTGCAACATCATTAGGCTTTAGATAGGAAATCTCGGGGTGCTGAATATACACAATGTTTTCGATGATCACACTCCTCCCATCAGCTGATTCTGAAAACCGATGCAATTGGGCAGGAAAAAGATCAGGAAACTGAAGATGCGTGGAACTGCCCTCTCCGTCTTGCTTAGGGTTTAGGCCTCGAAGGAACTTATGAAACACCGATAAATCGATTTCAACTGATTCGTCAAATTTCCTTAGAATAAAGCAGTAAATTTGTTCTAATTCTTCTATTCTCATACTGGCGCCTCCAAGCTGATAACAGGTGTAAGGAGGAAGCTCTTCAATTATTCTCTGCAGAGCAGATTTCTGTGGTTCCTGGTCTTTGAGATGAGGCCCAAAGTACACTCCCATGATGAAGTACGCAAGGAAACGCTGATCAGCCTTTTGGATTCTTCTATATGCTCCATTGTCCAAGTCCATCGTTTGTTGGTTGGTAAGTTGAGGAGCATCCGCTGTTTTCCACATGTAGTTGAAAAGCAATTCCTATGTCTTCCTATATTAGGAGGAGAAGATGGGTTATAATGTTAAGAATAGCAGAATCTTTAATAAAAGTAGTATAATCGAAGTCGATAAGATAAATTTGGGATAGAAGGCAGGGAGAATCAATACTGAAAAGGAGCAAATTTGACATTCAAAATGTGAAGTGACGCTTTTAAAAATTATCCATTCATAGGAAGACAAACAAGGTTACATTTTCCACAGGAAATGAAGTATATTGAAACTGGACTCAGCAAGCACTAGGACATAGGCAGAGTCATGTAAACAGTGAAACTTGGTTCCATGAAAATGGCATCAATATGCAATACAGATTTGCAATATTAATACTAATAGATAACGTTGATAAATATAGTATGAATCCTCACTCTTCAGAAGTACACGGTAACAAAATGAAAATCCTAGAGTTCTGAAGTCTGAACTACATCTGAAAAGCAGCAATTGTCTAACATACACATCATAAAATTAGCGAGGATGAACGATTTCCTACGAGTCTTTTCGTAAATGGAAGTAGATACTATTTTCCAGATGATTATTACTCAACCATCAATTCAATTGATTTAACATCCTTCAACTTTGTTTGACCTATGTTTACATTCCCCTCCCTCCCCATGGAGATAAAAGGTAAAAACTATACCTTATATTAGACTTTAGTTTCATACATTGAAACCATGAGATGAGATGCTAATGTACATTTAAACCTATACTGAATATACCATTTCTCTTTCCCTTGCCAAATTATAAAAGCAAAAGGCTCATTAATCCAAAATTCCAAAATGTCCAACTAGTGGTCAATTAAAGGCAAGAATGTAACTCGTCCACTCCTTCATCACAGTCTAATGAATTAACTACTCAAGGAAAACCAGCACATTGAATATACCTTCAACTAGTCTACTAAATAAAATTCCTGTCAAAGCACTAGTACATGAAGAACCAGATACACAGAAATCATCAGGCAACAGATAGACTGATAAAGCAAAGTACAGAGCAAAAATTTCATGTACAGTTTTTCCAGGCAAGTATTAACACTGATACCGCACTAATTGGGCAAATTAGGTTTTCATATATCCATGCAAGAGGAGAAGTAAGCAACAATGACCGAATCGTCAATGTGGTGCTATAAACTGAGGAAAACGAGCTGATTCCCTTTACAAAAAGGCTAGATTAGAAAGAACAGTCAATTTTCAATTCGGATTCTCAAGAATCTCAGTGTCTTGAGCCAATGCGAATCAGAAAACCAGAATAGGGAAACAAATTTGCACAATGGAGCAAAATCCTAGTGCCAAACATTGCAAAATCTCTAATCTCTAAATTAAGATGGCATTGCAAGCAATTAACAGAACTGAAACCTCAAGCAATCTCAAAAGTAGCGATCTTTGTTGAGGAAAGGGTGGAGGAGACTCGCCTGTTGCAAATGGGGGTTTCTGAAATTGAGGGCTTTGCTCCCGTGAAAAACCTAGTAGTCTAGAAAATTTGGCAAATTCTGTTTATTTTTCAACTAAAAATTACTCGCAGAAATAAATAATTGAAAGCCGTCGACACGCAGGCGAAAGATGTCCGGGAAGAATGACACGTAGAGGATTAACCATTATGGTGATAAACTGTCCAGTTAAACATGCCAATTTACACACAAATAATTCTCTTTAGACTATCTTCACGTTGATATATTCTTATTAAAATGTACAAAATATAGCAAATATACACAATTATCATGATACATAAGTTTATAATATTTGTCCGGGTGAAAATGGACACGCATATAAGTATTAAGAAAGAATAAAGGTTGTTGGATGCAGAAAAATTAAAAACGTTTTTTTTCATATTATTATGAGATCCTTGATCTTAGAAGTTTTTTTCTATTCACTTATTTGCTTGCTCAAAAATAGTGTGATATTTAAAATCACATATTAATATTTTCTTAATTTTTACAACTTAATCTACTAATTTGACTACAATTGGTACTAATTAGTCACAGAGTTCGACACATCGATATTACAACCAATCATATACACTTGTGAGTAAGATTTGGCCTATCACCCAAATGCTCCCCTAGGAATACTACACAATCTACACATGGTGCTCGTTTGTACTAAGGCTTGTCCAACATGCGAGTCGACCAGTAACCCAACACGACCCGCCCACAATTTTACAGTTCAGAGGGTAATGAATCAATTTTTTTATTTTAGGCGTTGCAAATTAACCCACCAGGTTACGAGTCAACCCGTAAGACCCGCATTATTAGTCATTACAAAACTATAATAAAATAATTAATACAACTACCTTGCCTTTATAGCATCAATCTCCTTTCTTACAAGCGAGTAAGGTTCAAATAAAACAATTCCTTATTCTAAAAAATAAGGAGGATTTAGAGCTATTGGATTAAGGTGATCCAATTACTGTTATTTTATCCCTTTTAAAGACACGGTGACATTTTAATAATTTCTCGAAAATTACAAAAGTGCATTAATAAATACAAAAAGTGCATTAGTGAGTCGAAAAAGTGCAAAACGACTGTTTGGTGCGTATAGATGTGTGTATCTTGTGGAGAATCTCATGAAAGTGGGATGGCATGGTCCAGTATTTTTGTTACCTCAATTTGGTGGATTTGGAAATGGCGTAATAGTTGTGTGTTTCAAAACGACTGTTTTTTCAGGGAACCGGGCGTCATTTGTGATTGGCCAAGTTGTTGATTATGATAGAGCGGCACTAATTAATGAAGACAATAAGCTGGCAAAAAATGATTCCTACATTCGATGGGAATTACCAAGAGACAATTGGGTCAAAATCAATACTGATGGCTCGGTTAAACATAATGGCTTCGCGGCGGCTGGAGGAGTTATACGCGACTCGCATGGGCAATGGCAGGTTGGTTTTGTCCATTATATTGGTATTTGTACGGTTCCTATGGCTGAGCTATGGGGAGCGTTACAGGGACCTCGCTTAGCTTGGGACCGGGGTTACAGGAGGGTTTGCTTAGAGTTAGACTCGCAAATTGTGTGTCTACTTTTAAGCAGACCTGTGGATCGCTATCACCCCTTATTCAGCCTAGTTGCTCAATGCCAAGGCTTACTTAGTAGGGACTGGACTATTCAGTTCCGACACATTTATAGAGAGACAAATTGTGTTGCAGATTTTCTTGCCTCGTTAGCTTTCTCGTTTAGCTTAGGTTTTCATGTATTGTGTGATCCTCCCGAGGGTGTTGTTCATTTACTTTCTGCTGATGTTAGGAGTCGGGCTATCCCCCGTTTGCTGACTACTTAGCCCGTTTTTTCCTAACTAATAAAATGCCCTCTTGAGGGACCGGAGAGTACCGTCTTTCCTTCGACCAAAAAAAAAATGAAGCCAATAGGGCACACTCCAGCCTAGCAGGCAATATTTTATATACATTTTTACTAGATATCGAAGATTTCTCGGGGTTAACAATTTATTAATTTTTTTTCCAAAATGCAATTTTATTTACATTTACCAAAGATTTGTATGCCCTATGTCCTGGGTTGATTGGGTTGATAAGGCATTTTGTTTGCTATATAACCACTTTAATTTAAAATTTATGAAAAACTTTATAAATGAAGTTACTAAGACTATATGGAAAATTAATAAATCTGTCAAAAAAAAAAGTTACTATGAAAAGAGAACGTTAAATTTTCATTCACAGTCTAGATTTCTTCAATTTTCATTCAAACAGTCTAGATTTATTCAATGAGTATGGAGTTTAAAACTCCAGTAACAAAAGTTTAGCACAACTTCTTCGTGACTTATCCTGTTGCCTCTCGTTTGTTGAGTGAACATCAAAATTCCCACGCAATTGGTTCATTATTTCCAGCAATTCATTTCGGTGTTTCCCTATTAAATGACTTAAAACTTGATCATGTCCATCAATAAGCAAAATGCATACTTCATATTTCTTGGCTTCTAGCACAAGTACGTACAAGATACAAGGTTCATGTTCCCTTCTTAACTACATAACTTTCTAGGTACCCAGAAACCTTACAAAAGTGCAAAACCTACACAAGCTTCAAAATTAAACATTACTACTACATTCCAGTACTAGTCAAAATAGACATATCTTTACTAGGCAAGCCCACTCTTTCAATCGCTTCCCTTCAAGCATTCACAATAGTACCACCTGCAAAATTCAATCAAACACCAGTACTCTTACAAATCATCATACCAAAATCAAGAAAACATGAAACAAATACCAATAGAATTAAAACTATACCATTAGGATGAAGAGTCTGGCCAGTTATGTAGGATGAGTCAGCATTACAAGCCAGAAACACGTAAGACGGCGCCACCTCGATAGGCTGACCTGCCCTTCCCATGGGCACCTCAGACCCAAAGCTCTTGACCTTCTCCTTACTGAAGGAAGCCGGGATCAGTGGCGTCCAGATGGGCCCCGGCGCCACGCTGTTCACTCTTATCCCTTTTTGTGCCAGCTGGAGGGCTAGGCTTCGGGTGAACGCCACGATGGCGCCTTTTGTGGATGTGTAGTCTAGCAATGTCGGATGGCCCTTGAATGCATTGATTGATGTGGTGTTGATTATGCTTCCTCCTTCCTTTATGTGCTTCAAAGCATACCTGACATATCACCCAAAAATAAACCACCACTTATAAATTAATTAACTTTAATTAACAAGTAATGAGTAGGTGGGGAGTATAATTAAGTTACTTTGTGGTGTAGAAGTAAGAGAAGATGTTAGTCCTAAACACCCTCTCAAGCCTGGGCTCGTCGATCTCCTCGATCGAGCTAACCTCGTACTGCTCGGCCGCGTTATTGACGAGGATGTCGATCCGTCCGAAGGCGTTGACCACTTCCTCGACGACCTTCCTGCAGTTATCCTCGTATCCGAGGTCGGTGGGAATGGCGATGGGGCCCTTAACGCCGCGTGACGTGGCGCTCCTCAGCATCTCTATAGTGTCCCTAGCGTCCTTGTCCTCGTGGCCTTTCACGTACGTGAATGCCACGGTGGCACCCTCCAAAGTGAAGCAGTGGGCCACCGCCTTCCCGATCCCGGAGTCTCCTCCGGTCACCAACGCCACCTTCCCCTGCATAAGCCCAACATAACATGCAACACGTACTAATTAATCAGGATACATATATTTACATATGTTAAGGGTCCGTTTGGCACATATCACAAAAACCAGCTAACATACGTAGCTAAATTGGATTCATCATATTAAATTTCAACGTGCTCTCAACTAGGAAAATTCATGTGGCTTGAATTCATGAATTCAAGCCAATAATGACTTGACTTATGCAAATGTTATATATCACTATAAAATTAGACTACTATAAATTTTATGTCTAATAATGACTTGACCATTTTTATATGCTGTAAGTGATCAAGACTATTTTAATTTATTTGATATCAAATTCATTTTCTTCAACAATATATATGGAGAAATCCGTATAGTTAATTTTTTTTAAGAGAGTGCTGACCTGGAGTTTGTTAGAGGGCTTGTATTCATGGGTGGCAGCCTGTGGAGTGGGGTCCATCATATGCTCCTTGCCAGGCTGGGTCTCCTGCTTCTGGGGTGGAAACTTGTTACCTCCGGAGGCCATGGCTCGAATCTTCTTCACCTGAAAGCTGATGTGGGCCGACGCCGGAAAACCAAGATTTGCGGTGGAGTACCTGGTGGTTCTGGTGATGGGTTTTGCTAGTGGCCGGAATTGCAAGTGAGAGTAAAAGCATATATATAAGAAGGGAGATTGTTATGAAATCGGTGGAGATGATCGGGGTTCATATATAGTGTGAGGGAGGGAGATTACGTGGCAGGTTGGGAGGGGCCACGTGGCATGCAGAGCGCTTGGGAATGGACACGTTCTATTGAGCTAGTTTGAGTGGCTTTGCATGTTGAACAAGAAATTAACAGCACAAATATTATGGATACATGCAATTGCTGAGTATGACGTACGTACACCCAGGTGTCCTTTTGAGTTTGATCTCGATCGATCTCACTTAAGGAAGAAATAATAATCGGTATGAACAATATATATCATTAATTATGAGTTGCATACAAAGCACTATTATAGGTGGAAAAAGATGTTTTTCATTAACAAAGCACTATTAATTATTAAATGACTTATTTCTATGCCTTTTTTAAGTCTTTTGGATTTTCTATGTCAAAAGCACGTCTTCTTATTCGAATTGGGATAAGACATTGTCTAAAGCTGCATTAGTAGGTGACATTATGAAACATGGAAATTTTACTAGTGGAGCCATAGAGTACGTGAAACTCTATTGTAAGAGCTAGCATGTGTAGTGGTGGATTAAATTTTTTTATTATTATTTATTTTCTCTCTTCTTATTTTTTAGGGAAATTTTTCACTCTTTATACACGTGTAAGCTTATAAATGTATGACCAAAATTTTTTCTAATCATCACAATGATCAAAAATTTTTTCCACCTTTTCTCTTCAATTTATAATTATTTAATCTCTCTCTTCCCATACTAAAAATTGATCAATTATTGAGAATACACTAAAGCTTGAGAAGAGTGTGTTTATTTTATGTCTTTTGGTTTATATGAATTGTTATTTTGGTTCATAGTTATGTATAATATGGTTTATTGAATATTATAGTTAGAATCGTGAAAGTTTCGATGACCTGCGGATGTCAGCGTCATTGCCTGCGACATGCGATGTTTCTTTGTCGTTGTTTGGACATGATGATTTCAAACAGGGGCGGAGCTATATTGGGACTCAATTATATTCCTCTTGTCAATAGTTTCGATTTGTCAATAGTTTCGATTTGATATATTGGGGCGGAGCTATGTTGGGGCTCAATGATGATTCCAATTTATTTTTTTCGTATATATGTTCCTCTTTTCAATAGTTTCGATTTGATATATTATGAGCTCAATTATGACATTTGAGCAAAAAGTTATGAACGTTTAAAGATTGAACGTATACAAACAACTTTTAACAAGTCATTTACTTAGTTATAATGCTTTTATCTTTTGTTAAACATCCTACTTTCATATTGTGATTGAACCCGAAAATTTTGAAAAAAGGGTTTTAGTTTGAGTTTTTTTAGTTACGAGCTTTTAATATTTATAGATTCAATTAATTTGTATTTTGAAACATTTTTGTTTTCTTAATTTAAATATGTAGTCTGAAACATAATTCATAATTATATAAGTTGTCATTATAAACACTTGTTTTCTTAATGTAATTATATTTTGAAATATTTTACTCTATCCTCTATAAAATATGTTATCTTTTTTGTCTAAAATTGTATTTTTTATTTGTACATCTTTCTCGAAACGTACATTAGCTATGTTGGAAAATTTTATCGGTCTCTACAATGATAAATTTCTGGCTACGCCGTTTCAAAAGTAAAAGTACTAGTTGATGCGGTAATTCTTGGATTTCCATACCAAAATATTGTAAAGCAAACTCAGAGGAACCGGTGAAGAGAAATGGTCGACGGCCAGGGGAAGGGAGACAGAAGAGAGGAGATTAGGGCAAAACTAAATTCTTATTATTATTTCTTAATATAATAATTATTATTTATATCAACTGTTCTATCGATTCAATAAAAGCGTCATGAGAAAGAAGCGAAAAGAAAATCCATGAAGAAATTTATAACTCAATTCAAAAGGTTTACATTAATAAAAATAATAGTAATAATTAACATTATTTATATCAACTATCCTATCGGTTCAATAAAAACATTATGGAAAAGAATCGAAAAGAAAACTCACCGACGGTCCACCTGACGTATCATTGTCCTAACGTAGTAGTTGTTGTCATCATCAGAAAGTGGCGCAAGGGTCCAAGTAAACCCCAATAGACCTAACCCCTTTATAATCGTGGGTTCCATGGAACCCGCCAAACTGATTCAGCCTTCCCAAGTCCAATCTAAACCTCTCCGAACCCTTACCATGCGGTTGCGGAGGCGGAGGCGGCGGCCGAAGCACAGGCGGCGGGGGAGGCGGTGGCGGAAGCCACGTCAATTGAGGCGGCGGCGGCGGCGGCCTCAGATGGGCAGGAAGCATGGGCACCTGGTCAGGCTCAAGCGGCGTTGAATACGGATACGGGTTATTATTCTTCTTTCCTTCGAAGGGCCTGCACACGTGGCGTTTCTTGTTCGTGACTATGGTTAGTTGTTCGATGTAGGACGAGTAGAATCCCGACACCTCAACGATGTACTCGGACGGGTACTCTAAGACCACCGTTTGGAAGTTGTCGGTGGCGAGCCTTTGTCTTCCTATGGTCTTGGACGTCGTCAGGCAGCCGTCGTTGTCGACGTATTGGAACGAAAGAGAGTGGAGGTGACGAGGTCCGAACGATAGGAAGATCTGGCGGACGTAGGATTGGCCTTTGTGATCCCATCGCTCTTCTCCTTTTCCTTTTATTGTACACCCAACCGGTCCGATCTTCATTGTACTCAATTAAGTTTCTAACCTAGTTAATTAATGGTAATTAATGATGTATGTCCGAACCCAAAAGCCCTCGATGACGTATATATATATTGTAATAAAACTTACTTTGTCGGTCTAAGAAGATATAGCTTAGCAATTAAGTCCTAATTAATTAAGTTGGCTTAGGAATTAAGTCGGTCTAAGAAACTTGCTTGATCGAGTCGGTCTAAACTAGCTTAGAAATCAAGCATATCCAAAATTGAGAGAGTGAATCTAAGAATATATATTTTCAAATAAAATATTTGCATAATGCAACAACTATTATAATGCTACGTACAAGGCTGAGTAAGCATATAAAAAATTGTGAGAGAAATTATAAGAATTCATTCAGCTTCCTAATCTGACTTGAAATGTCACTCAATTCCTTGTTGTCGATCAAGCTCCATCCACCCAAATTTTAATGGAGCCATTATTGGCCCATTCTCCGTCCTGCAATTGATATGTTTCATCGATCTTCAGCCATTCACAATTGTACCACCTGCACATTTCAAAGTCTCACGAATCTCACTATGAACTTAATACATAAATGCATAAATTACTTAATACATGTTGGGATAAAATTTGGACTAATATGACTTGTCAATACTATTATACTAATGTAAATAAGATTATAATTTGTACGTGTACGTATGATGTTAATTAAACTCTCTCAAAGACATCTATTTTGAATTGGACAATATATACGTAAGTCATTCGAACTACCGTACGTACCATTACGATGAAGGACTTGGCCTCGAAGGGTTGCCCGGGGCGCTGCATAGGGACCTCCTCCCCGAAGTGACGGACCATGTTAGGGTCCATAGTGGCGGGGATGAGTGGGGTCCATCACTAGTAGAAAATAAGGAATTGTCCACAATTCTGTCCGTCCGTAATACCAACCTAAATGCCAAAGAGTGTGGGAGTTTCCAACATTGCAAAGCCCGTGGGAAAATCGACCGTAGGAACCTCTTCCAACAGATCACACCGTCCTACTCCCCCACGGATGTCACCGTGCCTTTTTCCAACGGTGTGTTCGTTGCTCACTAAAGTCCCTTTTTTATAAAAGAAAATACATAAAATTCATAAAATAATCTCCGATATTGAAAAACCACCTCACACCACTCCCTCCCTAGTCCGTCCCCTACATTCGGGCCACGCTGCAAGGCTGCAAAACTACCCAACGCAGTACCATCAACGCTGCAACTATCCAAGAACACGATCAATCAACACCAATTTACAAATGTTCGTTTAGCCAAATAATGGTGTGAGAAATATTAATTAGGACCCAAAAATAATTAAATTTTCATTCATAGACTTCAATAATTACAAATCCAAATCCCAGAAAGATAGGAACAGATTAACAACAATCCTTAATCAAATCTAAAATACAAAATTACACTGAAACACAATCTCAATCCTACATACAAACAAATACAATAAAACACACACACAAAAAAAAAAACTAAACTATAACCGGTGGATGTTGATCTTCTCTAAAAAAAAAGTTGAAATCTCTGAATCTCCACTAATCTACAAAGCCAATTGCCAAACAATCTTCATTTATTTTTGACAAATTCAATCCAAATCTGCCGAAGGTTGATCTCAAAACCATGCATGAAGCTTGTTAATTAATGGCTCCAATTGTAACCTGATTTTAACATAGAAAAGAGATAAAAAGAAAATGTTAGAAATCGCAGATTGTAATTGAAACTAAAACCATGTATTGCATATATCTCGATGATTTTGAAAGATTGACAAGCGTACCTCGAAATTCTTAAGTGGGTGGGGCTGCTTGCAAGGATATTACCATCTCCAAATCCAATCCAATATTGTTGTTTCAGACAGAGATGGGAAGGAAATAGAGATCAGAGATCCCTTTGAATTTCAATAATGAAGTGAATCAGTGATGGAAGGGGTGTGAGGGAGAAGTTAAACCATTGTGTGATTAATGTACAAGGATCAGCTTTTTTAGCCGTATGATCAAAACATGAATGAACGCCCCAGATTATCACTTACATTGTAAATATCTAAATTTTGAAATTTATCGGGAATTAGTTTTACTTTTGTAAATAATCATGAAAATTAGCTAGCATAAAATTAAAAGAGGATTTCTCGCTTTATTTTGTAAGATGAGTCTACTAACTTAAATTTCAAAATTTTAATATTAATATTTTCATTTTTTAATATTAATTTCCTATATACATAAGGAATGACAAATTTTAAAATTTCCATCTATAATTATGTTGCTTTTTATATTAATTTACTATTTATAAATGAAAATTAAGGATAGTATAAACATTAAATTTAAATGTCTCAATCAACATTTTTTTAATTACAGAATTTTTATATTAATTTTGTATCCATAAATATGCCAATATTTTTAATTAATATTTTATGGACTAATAATAATTTGTAAAATATCCATATGGTTAAATAAAAGAACTAAAATTTTAAATAGAAAAAAATTAAATATATATCTTAAAAAAATTCACAATATTTCTTTCGAATTTATATTTATATATAAAAATCCATGATAATTTAACAAAACCAAATTGATTTATTACATAGTAGTATTATTATTTAAAAATAAAAGTTAAGAGTAGATACAAAGTGAATTATTTCATAATGTTTTCAAAATGTATGTAGAAACTATTTAATAAAATTACACGTAATTTTTTATAAAGGAAGGAAAATTTTTGTAAAATAAGGTAGTCTGAGTTGACAAATCTTCAAGTTATCCAAAACTTTATTTTGATATTAATTTGTAGTCAATTATTATAAACATTTAGATAATCAACCCTTCTAAACATAAAAAATATTAGTAATAATTATCCAACTTTTTAAAATCAAATTTGGAATGTAAAAAATATAAATCTAAACTACCATTTATTATCCAACTTAATATTTATACTTTTGTTTGTCAATCATAACAGTAAAAAATATAAAATTGCCCCACGTGGTATTACTTGAATAAAATAATGTAAAGATTTTTAATAATAACTTGTATTATTCTTTCATGCATATCTTTTAACAAAACTTGATATATATACTAATATTTTTATATTAATTTTATACATAATAAATTTTCTTTTATCTTTTAACAAATCTTGCACTCCAACTATATTTTGATATTTTGCAATATAATAAATTATTTATAGAATTTATACATTGATATATCTACCTAAATTTTAATTAATTAACGTTAAAAACTATTTTAATAAATATTTTGATAAGTTATATTATCTTTCCTAGATATCCTACCGCAATTATCTTTAATTTATAACATTATATTTTTTCTATGTTATCTTTTATACTAATCTTTATATTATTGTTCTCCATATTTAAAAATACTATTATATTCATCACAAAGTAAAAGATAAGAACTCAAATAAATAACATTAATAAATATTTTATAAAAACCGACTGTTCTATGTATATTAATATCTTAACAAAAAATAAAAAAAATGTTTAAAAATATTCAATTCAAGTGAACTTAGCATTTTAAAAATTGTAATCAAAATATGTGATAAGATCTCAACAAACAATGAAAATAATTTTTAAATATATTCAATTAAACTTGTGACACGATCTTAAAGTTTTTTTTATAAATTACATAATTTTATTCCTATATTATATACAAGTATTTTATATTTTATATTTATATCAAATTATTGTATAATCTTTAGTAAAATCGTCCCGTGAGTATCACGGTAATTCATCTAGTTATCGGATGAAAAGGAAAATTATCTTTTAGATTTTATTAGGATATTATCAAACCAAAAACTATAATTTTTTAATGGTGTTTTGGAAATAAAATATATGGATTAATAAGTGATGACACGTGGCAAATCCGACGTGACATATTCTCGGAACGACATGTGGACAATAATGAAGTGGCGCAATATTTTCACTATATATATAGTAGAATTTCTATCTATGGCAATATTTTCATTAAATTTTATTATCTATATCATCACCCTATTTTTATTTACAATTTTTTTTCCCACAAACATGAAAACCTAATGTGGATCATATTTCTAATTTCAGTTTTTATAGTATTAATTTTCAGATTTTAATTTCTATTTATAACAATGACAACTTTCGAATTTTCATATTTTATTTTCATAAAAATGATTAGTAAAATTATTGAAATCGCATGTAGAATCATTGAAATCTTATGTAGAATCGAGATCGTAAACAAGATCGTACTTATTTTAGCTTAGATTATTAAGATCATAATTGAATTTTGAATACAATTAGATCTACGATCCGGATTGTTTTACCATTTTAAAATCGTAGAATTGCTAAAAGTATAGAAAATAATTAAGACTTTAACTATATATGCTTAAATAACATTTATTAAGTTCGAAAAAAGTATAATCAACTATAAACTATAATGTGTTTTCTTAGGATAATATAACATTTTGAAAATAATAGCCACATACTATATGGAATTGATAGTATTAAAATTAAAATATATTATATAAACAAATGGATACGTATAATAATTTCACCAAAAAAATGGATACGTATAATTAAAAAAAGAGTATTAATTTAAATTCCAACCGCTTTAATCAAAAGAATCACAAATCTATTTTATTAGTAGGAAAAAAATAATAATGAAAATCCACGTTTAACAATTCCCACGATTTTAGTTGTTATAAGTAGGACTTACTAATTTCCCACGATTAAAACCCTTGCAAACTAGTCTGATGGTTAGTTCTGTGGGAAAGTGACTGTTGGAATATGAAGTTTTTCTAGTAGTGCATATGGGGCCCGGGGAGACTCCGTTGACTCGAATGCCCCGGTCCACCACCTGCAAGGCTAGTGCTCGGGTGAAGGCGAGGATCGCACCCTTGGTGGCCGTGTACTCGACCAACATCTTGTTCCCTAGGTATGCGTTCACCGACGTCGTGTTTATTATGCTTCCCCCTGCTTTCATGTGCTTCAATGCGTGTCTGCATCACCAACCGATCACCTCTTACTTAAAACCTTTCATATTATCAATTGATTTTAGGATGAAATCTCATTAAGAGCTTCTTTCTTAATACTATTACCATAACACTAAGTCTATACAATTATTGTTCTAAACATCCTATCTAGACTTCGTCTAGGACCCGCCTAGGCGCTGGAAGGTCCCATCCCGCCTAGTCGTCTAGCTTGTCTAAGTGTCTAGGATCGCTTAGGCAACCATTTGGTCACCTAGGAGCTAGACGACCCCTCTTGTACAGGGACCGTTTAGCTTGCGTTTTTTAGAACATTGTATAAGATGTTATTGTAAGAAGTAAGAACATAAAAAATACCTAGTTACATAGATGTAAGAGAAGATGTTAGTCCTGAATAGCCTCTCAAGCTGAGGCTCCTCGACCTCCTCGACGTGCGTGGATGTGAACTGTTGCGCCACATTGTTGACGAGGATGTCGAGTCGGCCAAAGGCGTTGACAACCTCGTCGACCACTCTCTTGCAATTTTCGTCGTATCCTAGGTCGGCCTCTATGGTTACTGGCTCCCCGAGCCCTCGGTCTTGGCCTTCTTGAGCATCTCGATGGTGTCATTGGAGCTGCCTTTGAGGTACGTGAAGGCCACGGTTGCGCCTTCCCGCGCGAAGCAGTGGTACACCGCTTTCCCTATCCCCGAGTCGCCACCGGTCACCAATGCCACTTTCCCCTGTCCTTGCACATTTTCCATTTCCATCATTAGTTTATAATGTACTCAAAATATCAAAGTATGCAAATCAAGTATATATCGCCCGTAGAAAAGAAAATTTTACAAATTACTTATTATAAGTTGTAACCAATGTTCTAAAAAACATTGGAAACTCCTTTACTTGGTGAAAAACAAGTTTTACCATCCTTCCATGGTTCCAGTGGGTCGAACCGTCGGTACAAACCGATTTACATATTTCGTGTGTTTTGCCGACCAGTTCACAAATTTGGGATTTACCACCAAAGACGGATCCCTCATAAAAGGGAGAAAAAAGGCGATTAAGTTAGAATAAAGACCTGGAGCTTGTTGGAAGGCTTGTAGTCATTAGAGGTATACTGTGGGTCTGGAAGGTGGTCACCTTCGGATGCCATGTGGGCTCAATCGTAACTCGTTCTCGGCTGCCGGAAAGCCTATAAGATCAACAAGGAGTCTAGTCGCCGGAAAAACTGCTGGTGGTTGCGTTTGCAAATTGCCGATGCCAACATTAATTTGATTAATTTAATTAACTACAAAACAATTAAGGTGCATTTGGAAAACGCGAAAGTAGGATCAGAGACTCAGAGTCGCTGGTGGTTGTATAACCAAGATCGGTTCGTGGGGATGTTGTGGCATGCAGAGCGCCTGATGTGGACGATTTTAGTTGCACAATTTCCTGGCAGACTTGGAAGTTTGTTTAATCCCCCTTTCTGCGGGCTTTTAGTATACATGGGCCGCTTCAGGCCCAAATTCCCCTTTGAATTTGATATTGTACACATTTTTGTTCATTACATTAAGAGTGACTTTCACTATACATTTGCTGAACTATCTGTACATATAGTATAGACTGTATAGTACCGCATTTTCAAATTTCCAGTAGTTTTTTTTTCTTGCCTTTACAATGAACAGTTGTGTTGTGTGTAGAGAGTAGTGACAGTTTACAGTTTTATACATAGCTAAAATACACATGAACTTAAACAAACAAAATCCAACATAACAGCATCGCCCCAATATATTCCCGCAAAGTAGGATTGAGGGGTCAAGATGGATGCACCCATAACCTGAAAATGCAAGGCGGATGCACCTGGTAGACCCAAGGAAAACTGATATTCAGCTATGTTGACAATAATAACTCAAAGGCATTGTACGACCTTTCGAATCTAAAATAGACATGGACTTAAACAAACAGAATTTGATTTCTAGACGATCATAAATCATAAGAATGTCAAGGAACATAATCACAAGAGAAAGCATAATAGTTCATGTATAGAATGAATCGAATCCATAAAACTGACACCAAGATATAGCAAAAGTGCAGCACAACGAGTAGACATAGAACACAGAAATCCAATTGCAAAATATTATTTTCAGCTGACGAAAGCATCATACACCTGTAGGCACTACTAGGCAGAGCTAAAGTAAAATCTGAAGTGTATGCCCAAGTTTGCATTGGACTGCTATGGCATTTAATTGTAAATGTAGTTGCAATAAAGAGAAAATTACTCAAACCCAAGCCATAACAATCCATCATGGATAAGAAAATCTACCAGTTGAGTTGCATGAGAGCTTGTCTCCACAAAGCAGCAGCTGTTTGAAGGCAGCCAAAGATCTACTTCTTTGATTCTTCGGCTTTCATCTTCTTTTCCCATCTGCGTTTCTTGTAGTCAAGCAGCATCTGTGGCATCTTGAGCATCAGCTCAGCAGTATTTGCCCTCTTCTCAGCAGATATTCTGTCACACTTGTGGCCTTTCCTCTTAACTCTCATCTCTTTCCTCTCCGGGTCATACGGCCAATCTTGGCCAGAAAGCAGGACTTCTTTCCTGAGCCTTGCACGACGACGGGCACTGATGCCAAGTGGCTTCCAGGCACCAAGCTCCCAGTAGCCCCACACGCCCTTTGTTAACTCGTCTTTGTACTTGACCAACTTATCCTTCCATGGATATTGATACTCCCCAACTGCTTTCATCGCATTCTTGGCTGCATTTCCAGCCATTCCCCCCTCCTAGATTGGTGAATTACAATAATATTGTCATTGCTGAACTAAGTTTATAGATAAGCAGAGATGAAGAAGTCATTGAAGACATATATACATTTTAAGCCTATCAATAAATCTAAATAAAAGTCCTCACAAAATTTGTTGATTCATGTGAACACTGGTTTTAGTGGTTTAGTAGCAATCAACTGAGACCAAAACGCAAAACGATGCTAAATGGACCAGAAAGATATACTCGAATTCAATGTCCAACGTTTTGGTGAGGTATTCAGCATTAGAAAATGCCCAATTATATTGATTTTAGTCAAAGAGAATAGCAGAATGCAACAGAGGCGATCATTGGTGCTGGATAAAACAATAAGATCAACTGATCAAGCGGTGGCGGAGGCAGTTAGTGGCGCCCCCACCGGCTGCCGAGAGTTCTCAGGGTGGGCGCCAGCGGCACAAAACAAGTGAAATTTTGGATAGTTCTCAATTGAGAAATAAAACCACGAATTCCTCATTCAATTGAGAATGACAAGTTCAAATCGATCGAATTTGGATGTTTAAAAATTACAAACAAGACGAAGTAGAATAGACCCTAACCTTTGTAGACTTGGACGAGGCAGAGAAGATATGCCGGCGGTGAAGAACTTTTTCTCCCGATCCTGATTCTCTATCTCCCTCTCTCTGGTTCGTTGCTAGGGTTTATCAAGTTGAATGAACCCGTGACCGATCCGGGTCATTAGTTGAATTTTGGTCATTAGTTTTTTTTGGTAGAAGGAGAGGCGGTACTCTCCGTTCCCTCGAGGGAGTTTTATTAAAATAATAAAAGGGTTAAGTAGTCAGCAAACGGGGGATAGCCCGACCCCTTACATCATTAAATAACAGAGGCGGGGCAAGCAATACATGATAACCTAAAGGAAAATTAAAAGCAAGCGAAGCTAAGAAGTCCGCAACGGAGTTAGCCTCTCTGTAAATGTGTCGGAATTGGATGTTCCAGTTCCTACTGATGAAGCCGCGGCATTGATATACCAGGCTATAGAGCGGGTGAGTTCGACGAACACCTGCACTAATCATATTAATGACAATTTTGGAATCTGACTCAAAAATAACTTGCCTGAAGCCCAGGTCCCAAGCGAGGTTAAGGCCCTTCAACACTCCCCACAGCTCTGCCGATGGAACCGAACATGACCCCACGTTATGGACAAAGCCTTGAATCCATTGACCATCCTTGTTCCTTAGTACTCCTCCCGCGGTAGCTCTATTATCCCGAACCGCACCATCCGTGTTGACTTTGATCCAATCTCTATCCGGACAGTACCAAGCAATATCATGCAAGCTTTTAGCATTAGAGGAATTGAGATAATGAATCTTACCAACAACGGTGTAATACTCTTGCGTTTTTTCCTTCACAAAACTCAGCTTATCATTGATCATAACCGGCTCCTTGAAGATATGAGCATTTCACCACTTCCAAGACCACCACAAAATTGTAGCAAAAAGCTCGCTCCAGCCAAGGGATTCCACTGTTCGATTCCAGGATATTGCACCTTATCCATGAGGAGAATTGGTCCTGAAAAAACATGGGGTAAATATTAGTAACGCTCAGGTTCAGCCAAATGAATTTTGGTCATTAGTTTGTTTTAGCATAAAATCGGTTCAAACCGAAATTATAAGTGGAAATTGACCGAACCGAAACTGAAACCGATATTGTTTGGTTTGGTTTTAGTTTAGAAATTTTTTAAAATTTGGTTTCGGTTCGGTTTCAGTTAAATTTCGATTCGATTCGACTTTTTTGAAGAACCTTCTAATTATCTAAAATAGACCAAAAAAAGAGAAAGAAATCAAACCAGTTCGATTTTCAGTTCACCTTATATAAAATTTTGATTTTTGTCAAGTTCACTTTTTAAATCGATGCTCAACCCTAGATTTACAATGTACCCCGCTCCAGTCGGGGACCGAATCGATTACAGAAACATGAATTTAATTAGTCGATTTTAGGCGCGTGAAAAGATTGACTCTGAAACAAAATCTCCCTTCTAAAGCCCAGAGTTATCTTCTTACCATAATTAATCTTTTTTATGTATGCTAAATTGCTAATCATCCATATATTTATTAATGTATTAAAATTTTCGAATAACTAAAATAATAGTTTTTTTATAATTAATTGAAATATAAAATTATTATAAAATTATGTAAAAAAATTATTCCCAAATAGACATAAATAGATAAAGAAATGGACATTATATATTTATTATTATTATATTTGTAAGAGATAACATTATATGAATAATTATATTTGTTTTTATGTTTACTTGGAGATATTTTTTTTTACCTAATTAATTATTTAAAATTATTATTTTAATAAAAATGTGAGGTGACTCAAACAAAAATTACATAGATAGATAGATATATTGATGATTAATCTTGATAAGCCATAATTAACAGTATCACATTACCATAACTATACAAAAATCTTGCATTTAACCAAGATGCCAATCGCCCAATCATGTTGGGTGAAGGTGAAAGTTTCTTTCCGGCCACACCCAACTTCTTTAGCGGTATAAACATCGCTCGCACCTAAATTAGGAAACTCACCATCGTCCGCGAAAGCGGACACCTTTCCGGGTCTCTTGCGCGAATAAATTTTAACAGATCCCACGTTTCTCGTTGCACAGAGGAGAGAGAGAGATATGGCCGACATCGACGGCGAAGGTTTTCTGGACTTTTTTGCATCTCCATCTCTCTCCCATGGCGGATCCCATATCAATTCCGGCTTCAACACCAATGGATCCTTCACCGGCTTTCAAGCTCCGCCGCCGCCGCCAACTCCACCAGATGCCGGCAACGACGACGATGATTGGGGTGATTTCATGGGACCTGCTTCTCGTTCCCATCCAGCACCAAATTCCACTTCTCTTCAATTCAATTTCGCTCCCTCCAATGGCTTCTCTTCGAATCCTCCTTCCCGATCCACTTCAACCGCTTTCGATCCTTTTGGTTTTGCCGACAGTAGCTCTGCTGGATCCGCGGAGCCTGAATCAAATCGGATCGGTTCGGATACTAAAAGAATTGTGTTTGAGAAGCCGAGAGGGCCTTTGCCGTTATCGTTGTTTGGAGAAGAAGAGGAAGAAGGTGGAGGAGGAGGAGTAGAGGAAGAGAGAGGTGGATCCGTTGTTAATTCCCCGGCGAATGCTTCGAATGTGCCTTTGTATCAGAATTCGTCTCAGGATGTAGTGAATGGGACGTCTTCGGATTTCAAAATCGGCGGTAGTGAAATTCTAGGCAATCTGTATGCTCACAATCCGCAGATCAAACTTCAAAGCTCGTCGAATTCGGACACAAACGGACTTCATTCCGTTTCGAAATCGGAAACCTATACCAATGGGACAAATGAAAGGTCTGACGATGAGGATGATTGGGAATTTCATGGTGCATTTTCGCAAGACGGTGTTGGAGAGAGGAATGTCAAGGTAAATTGTTGCTCTTAAGAAAGAATTAAGGATTTTGGCGGCTCTCTTTGAATTTTATTCCCACACTAAATATCGTTCTTTTCTTTATGGCTATAGGAGGAGGGAGGTTCTGAAGGAGAGTCGACCGTAGTGATAAGCCAAGATCAGAAAGCTGGTATGTTTTTCCATCATTTGTGCACATTTTGACACTTAACTCAATGTGAAAGTGAGAATTTGCATATTGTGAGTTTGCTGCTTGCATATTGAGAGTTTTTTCGTCATGAGCCTGCTCCATGTTACTCTAGCTCCTGACTTTCTTCTTGCATATTATGAGTTTGCTTCTGATGTAGAAATGTCTTGTATGTTGTGAGATAGCTTAAGCTCTAGTGATGATTTGAAGCTTTAAAATTTTGCTTGTAATATATAGTGGTACTGTTATGTTGACTCTGATGTTTTCTTTTTATATTTATAATGGATGGGAAGGTCAAGATGCCTCCAAGTTTGCCGTGAACAATATTGAATCAACCAACTCTCATCAATTTGCTGATTTATTTACTTCACAAAATGGAGTCAGTGACACAAACGGTGGAGTGAATGTTGGAACAGATCTCAAGACAACTCCCTCCTTTCCAGACGCATTCGTGTCTTTTCCACTTGCCAACATGGAAATCGGCAATGCAAATGTAACATATCCTACTCCACAAGATACAAATGATGATTTTGATGACTTTGGGGAGTTCATGGATGCGACTTCAGAGCCAGGATCAAAGAATCCGGTAGCTTATATTTTTTCCCCCTTCTTATTTTCTCTTTGTTCGAACATACTTCTATAATGTGCCATATACTCATTAATTTTTTTTCTCCTTCGCAAAAGGGATGAAAGCATCAGTTGGCTTGTATTCTTTTTCATAGTGAACGTTATCAATTGTTCTATTGTTATGTTCAATATGCCTATACATGAGTATATTTTTCTATACTATAGAAACGTCGTCCTACTCATGAAGCATCAGCGATATGTTTTTCAATACTGTAGAAACATCACCCCTACTCATGAAGCACCAGCTGTGGCACATGTGCAACATGAGAATGATGTGGTCAGTTCCCATGTCTCTCTACCACACTGTTCGGTTAGCAGCTGTTTTGTCCTTTACAGAGGATGGATCTCATAGAATGCTCTTATATGGACAAATCTATGTAGTTAGGAATGGACATTGAATTAGTGCTTAGTTAACAACTAGTGATCTTTTTTTAATCTAAAAAATAACAACTAGTGATCTTTTCTATCACTAAATTATGCATATCTGTCCATTTAACAGCTAGAGTAAGTTCTTGAGGGAAGAATTTGATTTTACTTTCCTGTGTTTGCTCAATTAGAAAGCATGATTTATAACTACAATCTTCAGGTTCAGATTATATTATGTTTTGCAAATTGATGGTTGGAATAATGCTGCATGTTGGCTTTTCTCTCTTGAATCATAAGAATATGTAATTTATATTACAGGATCATAGCATAAGACCAGAAAGTCACTGGCAGCCCTTTTCGGAATCTGTTTTCAGCAATGGTGCTGTGGAGTCTAATGAAGATCATCAAAATGCTACTGATAAACCCACATTAGCACCTAGAAATGGCACTAGCATTCCGGGTTCAGGAAAATCTATCCAGGATTTAATTTCACACTTATACACCCAAGGTCATAATGTTCCTTCTGCTGATTCCAGTGAAAAACCTGCCGAGAATGGGTCAAGTACCATCCAGAAGACAATGGATTCAAGTTACAACTACTCCTGGGATTTTGAAGATGAAGTTGGAGCCAAAGAGAAGTTCAATGATGTGGTTCAGAAAGAAGCAATCAAATTGCAGGATCTGCAAATATTTGTTGATTTCTTTGCCAGATTGAGAGACAAATTGCACTTCCTTGCTTCATGTCTTCTTGAAGATGCAGAGAACAGCGAGGCACAGGTTTGTAGAAGATCTTTTGGCATATTGCATTTCTTATCTGTTCTTATGTTCTAGTTGAGTCCATGGTGTTTGTGGATGAATTTGTTTCACAAATGCAGTGCCTTTTTTTGCAGGAAGCACGTAAAGCACTTCAGGATGGCATGGGATCTGAAATTCACATGGAGAAAAATATGCCAATAAGTGGTTGTCTAAGTGAATTTATTGAGGTTCTTCGTGGGCCAATGTTTCAGATAATTGAGTCAGATTATCTCCTGTCAAGTAGACTGGCCATGGTAAGCATCTGTATATGGTATACTGGATATCACATTCTCTTGCTTTTCAAACTCTTATTCATTCAGCTCAATTATACTAAATTCTACTCCGGCCTAACTACAATGCTAAGATTGATCATGCTCATTGTTGCTGGAGCATTGTCATTTTCCTGCTAACTTTTCATTTTATCCAACTTTTTTTTTGATCGCCAATTATCCAACATTTTATTCTATCCAACTAAATTGGGCGATTTTGGTTCAGGCAGAGAAAGACTGGAAGATGGCAATAAAATTGTTGAAAGAGACTAGACTGATCGCAAAAATTCTGGAATCAGGCTTGGGCGGTGACCAATCTGTATATATCTCCACTTGGTCTAATATTGTCAATGTCTGTGCTCAAGAGTTGAGATATGGTGCCTTGATCTGGAAACAAGCTGTGGAAAACAACCTGCAGATACAGATCCTCTCTAATCATCAAGGTACTATTTTACTCAATGCTTGAATCTTGATTGCTATGTAATTAGAAATAAAAAATAATGAGTTTCATGAACCTTGAACATCTTTGCTTAATTTCTTCCCCTATCCTTGATACAAACCTGTTTGCTACAGGCCAGTGCTATATTCAGGCTCTAGGAGAGATCTATAGAGTTGTCCAACTTTTCGGGTTATCTGCCAAGGTGTACAAACCATGGATGTTATTAGACAAGGGAGATCATTTTAGCTTGTTCCTCGTTTTGGAAGAGTGTTCTGCTTTATGGTCAAGTTCGGGGCTTGAAGAAGCCTTTTGGAATTTGTTGGGTTCAGTTGATTCTGAATCAGGCCAATCTATTGAAGCACTGGTAGATTCTATCAAGCATATCCAAGAAATCGACGTGCTTGCTGTGCAGGATTATATTTTTTTTCAGCAAAGATCAATTTGTCAGCTGTCATTACTTCCTGAACAAATGCTACCAGGTAATTTAGCTCCCATCTTTTATGTGTTCTTCCGATGTAAATAAAATATAGTATTTTCACCATAAAAACTACTCTGAGTGCTCAAAACTAAAACCAAGTTTATGACATTTTTCACGTCAAAATTATTGTTAAGTGATTTTCTGGCTTAAGATCCAGACTTTTTCTGAGCAAATCATGAAGTGTTGCAAAAATAGAATCCATTTATAGGTTTTATCTACCAAATCTGCTCAATAAATCTGGTTTACTGTTATTAGTGCTATATATACATATATGACCTAATCTTGTTTTTTATTTATTAATCACTTTGCTAGAATTAAAGTTGGTATCATGGAATAAGCTGAGATGCTTCCTTAAAGTTGCAAATTGTTGGGCCAATCTAATCAGCCATGAACCTCCAGTTTTGCCACAATTACGAGTTGGGTAAAGAGAAATTGCATCAGGCTGTCACTCCAGCCTACTTAGCTCTGCATTGCCAGCAGAAGAATGCTGCAGATGAAAGAATCTACACCTCTTAGAATTCATCAGGTTGTCACTCCAGCCTACTTGAATTCACCCAGGTGTGCATCTTTTCCCTTCTAATTTGTCTTTCGTCTTTGTAGAACTTGTAAAATATCATTCAGAGATATATCATTCTTTTCTGTAAAGACTACAACATAATTTGTTGTAGATTTCAAGTTCCTAGATACATTACTTAGTTTCAATAATTTGCTTGGTATGTCATTGTCAATGAGTCACCCATCTCTTCTATAGTTCTGTTCTCGTCTTCCATGCTGTGTATTGTTGTGAATCTTTATACTTGTAGTTTGAGCCTCGCTTTTGTTTCTGTTGGCCGGAAT
Organism: Fallopia convolvulus; assembly: GCA_964016875.1. Classification (NCBI taxonomy): domain Eukaryota; kingdom Viridiplantae; phylum Streptophyta; class Magnoliopsida; order Caryophyllales; family Polygonaceae; genus Fallopia; species Fallopia convolvulus. The sequence continues at coordinate 67,331,611 of OZ024720.1, forward strand.
GTGGCTTCAACTTTCAGATGATCATTTTAAAAATTATACAGATAAATTTTTGCCAAATTGTAATAATTTATTTAACTGTTGTATGCATTGGAATGTGACTTTATTGTTGATGTTTTAGATCTTTGACGGTGTGTATATAATAATCATGAATGCTTCCGGTTATTGTATACAGTTAAACCATTATCCCGCCGGGCCTCAAGATATTTGTCAAACAGATTGGACATTCTTATATTTGTCAAACAGATTGTGAATCCTTGAAACCAACCACCTGACTGGGATTCCTCAGAACCAGAAATAGGTTTTGAAAAAGTATCTGCAAGAGGGGAGGAACTTCTTTGGAACACTGACAAAAGTGCTTAGCATAACATCAGGCAGGTTTAGCACAAAGATATATGCTTTGATTTCAAAAGAAAATATAATCCTACTTCACAGGGATCTAGAATCCTATCATCTTTTCTTTTGATGAAATACAATCTTCATGTATTGCTTTATTTCACAAAAAGCTTGTGTGAGTCCATCTATAGCTTCTTATTTAACATAGTAAGAATGCCAACAATGTCCCAAACAATATGGAAATCTAGTGTAGAAAATCTAAGAAGCTTTGTGAAGGTCAAACATTATAAATCACTGTTTGCCACACCAAACCCTAGCAACACGAAATTCCACTTTGCAGTAGAAAATGGTTGATCATCACCGATCGAACATACCATCAGCGTCGCGGGGTGGTCGTGATCCGCTGGAGATCTTCCCTTGTGATTGAGACGGCGGAAATGTCTGAAGATTGGATTCTGCCAAAAGCCATGAACACAAACCAATCACATCCTGACCGTTTACTCCCAAAAAATTCACAAATACACGAATCAAGCATTCAATTAAAATACCAAGCACCTTGAAATTTGACAGCAACGTGGCCTGAATCTGAGACCGCCTACATACCAATACAAATCAACGTGTAATTTAATTGAAAGAGGGAAGAGATCGATACGAATTCGAGAGTTGAGAAATCAGAAGGAGAAAATTACAGAGACCGATCCGGAGACGTTGTCGCTGTCTATGCTGGTGTAGTTGTTGGACATCATCTTTGCTTCTTCGTCGTCTTCTTCTTCAGAGAGAGGAGAAATTCATACGAGTTTAGCTTCATTCTTCTCGAATGAAGAATTTAGCAGTAGCGGGTGTCTGCAAGTAGTCTGAAACTTTCGCTCCGGCCCTTGCAACACATTTGATTCCGGTTCGTGAATCGACGGTTCAGGTTCAAGGAAATCCATGCTAATTTAATAAAATTCAAATAAAATTTTTTGATCCAAGATCGGTTCAAAACCGAACCAAAAAAATTCTATCCTGTCTCTGGTCCATATTTTTGCAAAATTTGGCTGGTCTCGATTTGAGTACCCCTTAATATTGATTACAATATGCAATTCATAATACTAGAGTATTATAATTTCAATCAATCACCCATCAACCAGTTAGTATAACCAAAAATAGAAATAACAGACGCATCATGCATGCATACTAGCCATTTAATAGTGTCACATAAAGCTCATTGGTTGTCATTTTTAGTAGATCCTACATATATTAAATTTTATATCATTTTTTTATAATTTAGACTATTTAACACATTAACCATAAAACATTATTTTTGTATGCTAAACATTTATTTTTAAAAATATTATTCTTTTTGATACATGTAAAAAAGCTATTCTAATAAAAATCGTATTTAACAAAAAAATTAGTACAAAGTAGTATCATATTAATCTTAAAGTATAAGTGTATATTATTTTATAATATAATAATTTTAAGTTATTGTTATTATTGATTATCATATCAATATAAAACGAGATAACAAAATAATGTAAGTTTATAAATATATTTGCCTTCGGGCATCTAGTTAAGCATTTAAGTCTCCAAAGGTAGCACAAGAGATCTCCGGTTCAACTGTCATAGGTAGTGCCTTATACCGAAAAAAAGTTAATACATATATTTTTAAATAATTAGCATATTTCAATCAAATTAATCATCCTTATCATGGAGAAAATCAGATAAACTAAACTACTCGATGGATTATAAAATACTTACAAGGACATTTCCAGTGGTAGAGATCCAAATGGGTCTCTCATCAATTAAATAATTTTTTATTTAAATGGGTCTCAAAGTCCCTCAATTGAGGGACTCTTCTTATAATTTGGATATTTCACCAATTATTTTATTATTTATTTCCTTATTTTTCAAATATGAGGTGCCTTGATCCCTGAGATTTTATAGGGAGTGGTTTGGCTTTTTGGCCAGTTTTCTTCGACGGTTCTTGACGTTGCCTTCTTCTTTTTCCTATATCTCCTCCTCACGGTCCTTTCTCTCCTTCTCAGTAGCGGTGTCTATAAAAAACCGAAACTGAAAAATCGATTATTTTTTAGGTTAACCAAACCGTCCTTTTTTGAAATTTCAGTTTGGTTAACTGAACCAAAAATATTTTCGGTTTATGGTTCGGTTTTGCTTCATAACTTTATATATAACGGTTAACTGAAAAACGGAAAATATATTATTATTTTTTTCAAATATTAGTTCTCTTTGATTTATTTAGTGGTTAAACTTTATGATTTTTAAGATGTTAATATAGTTTGAGTCTTTTCATCTTCAATTTTAACAATTTACACACTGAGAGTTGCTTATTAAATTTGACGGGATAAAAAATAATATACACAATGTTTGATTCCACATAACATAGTATATAATCTCAATATTTGTTTACAACAACCAAAATAATACGATATAAGTACATATTTAAACTAAAAGTCTTGCTTGATCACTTTTTTAATTCAAATTTTATTATTTTAGTCTTAATTATTAAGGTAAAATTACATAAACGGTTATTGGTTAATCGATAAAACCGAACTGAAAAATTGGTTAAACGAACTACGGTTAATCGGGATTCACGATTCGGTTACTAACCGAAGTCATGGTTAACAAAACTTCGGTTAACTGAAATCTTAGTTAACCGGGTTTGGACACCCCTAATTCTTACCCTCTCTTCTCATGGCATCCTCAAACAACCTCTTTCTTTCATCCATCACATTAGCCAACCTTATCAATGTAACGATCGTGCAACTGTCCATCTTTTTATTTTGTCTTATCGGAATGTCTTTGTGCGTTCCAGATCTGGGCAATGTTTTCCCTTCTGGACAATGTTTTCCATATTAAATTAATATGAAAAATATCATCTCATAGGAATTTATGTGTAGAAAAATTATATAAATATGTTATCTATTATAGTAAACTAATACATATTTTATAGATAGAAAATTATATGCATAAAAAATTATATAAATTTCACATTAATTTATTCAAAAATACCACGTGGTACAAATTTTATAACAGATTTGAGTTCTCCTTTATAATATATTAGGGTAGATAACTTTTAATAATAAGTTGGTGCCTCGTGCCATTGATACGTAGTTACGTACAAATATTGCAATGTCTTCGAGTATGGTAAAATTGCGTCAGAAAACACGAAAGGTTACCTAATTTGAGTATATCAACAAAAAGAATAAATCTTTTTTTATTGAAATAAAGAGACCGAACTGCGTAGGCTGAAAACGCATCGTATCGTATTCCGCTTGCATTCTCTTCGGATTTTGGTGCAAGTGAAGGAAGACTCGGAAACCCTTCCACCACTTGTGATAACAGATTCACATTCGTTGCTCTTCTGGAATCTGGATCTCTGTTTCTCGCTCGCTCGCGTCACACCGCCGCTCTCTTTCTCCATCTCTCCTCTACCGTCGATACCTCCAGATACAGGTAATATCTCTTCCTCCTTCCTCGCCGATATTATATTCAATTGATCTAGCTCATCGCCTTCCTGAAGAAAAATAAGCGATTAGGGTTTTAGTGTAGTGTTATGGATCGATTCGCCGTCATTGAAATCTAGGGTCAGGTGTTTGTTGTTTTACCTTTCAAGGACGATATAGGCGAGGCATAAATTCTAATTTCTGAAAAAGGACAATTTTTGTGAAACCTTACCATCCCTAGATTAGCTTATAGCAGTAATTACGAATCTTCCAAGTTAAGTAGGAGATTCGGGTCCTTATTAGCGTATCAGCTCTGACTTGTATACTTGCCTTTTATCTGGATTGTTTTCCTTTTGTGTACTGATGCTATTAATTTTTTTTTTCTTATAAATCTTATGTATTGTTTGTGTAGTTTTGGATGGCGGGGGGCCAGGTAGGTGGCAAGAATGGTGTTAGAATTGTGGTTGCTGGCGACCGGCAAACTGGAAAGTCTAGCTTGATAGTTACTGCAGTCTCAGAGAATTTTCCTGTTAGTGTTTCGCCTGTACTCCCGCCTTCTCGGTTGCCAGACGACTTGTACCCTGATCGGGTGCCCATCACCATCATCGACACGTCTTCTAGGTCTGGAATTTTTGTCGGTATACGATTTACTGCTCGTTTTAATTGCATTGCAATGTTTGGAAGTATTATGTTTTATTTTTCTGTTTAATTGGAACGGTTTGACGCGTGTAATACCTAATTGCATTGTGTTATAATATTCCCTATTTCCCTTATCAGAAGTTTAACTTTGTACTATTTTTTAACTTGTCGTAATAATGACATTTCGACTTGTGTACTTTTGTCTAGTATTGAGAACAGGAATAAGCTTGCAGAGGAGCTGAGGCGAGCTGATGTTGTTGTGCTTACATACGCATGTGATCAGCCTGAGACTCTGGACCGTTTGAGCACATTTTGGCTTCCAGAGCTTCGACGTTTGGAGGTTACGTTTCCAACACTTCAATACTTCATTTTTATTTGAATGTTACTGCATGCGAATGCATTCTTATTATGGTACACTTGTTTCTAGGCAGGTCAGGGTCCCCGTCATAGTTGTGGGTTGCAAGTTGGATCTGAGAGATGAGCTTCAACAAGTGAGCCTGGAACAGGTCATGTCGCCAATCATGCAACAATTTCGAGAGATTGAAACATGTATAGAGTGTTCAGCATTCAAAAATATACAGGTGAAACTCAAGCTGCTCAGATCTTGCAAACATGAATGAAGCCTGATAGTTAATTGTTGTTCAAGTTTGATCTTTTCTAGTATATTTTGGTGGCGATAAACTTGCTTAATTTTCACTTCTTGTGTGGAATGTTCAAAATTATTCTTGTGGAGTTGCCTCATTATCTTGACTGCTTCCCGGGATCTTGAATGAATTGTGATCTTAGTTTTTATAATTCATTTCCCTAAATTATTTGTCTCCAAATTCTTTTTGCAGGTCCTTGAGGTCTTCTACTATGCTCAAAAAGCAGTCCTCCACCCTACAGCCCCTCTTTTTGATCAGGAAACACAAACTTTACGCCCTCGTTGTGTAAAGGCTTTGAAGCGAATATTTATTCTCTGTGACAATGACAGAGATGGTGCGCTTTGTGATGCAGAGTTGAATGACTTTCAGGTTTTGTTATATTGATAATATATTTATTTTGCAAATTAAATATTTGAAGCTGTATCCTAAGTCATAGTTAAGCAGAAGTTGATAAATTTATGAAGCTAACTTGCTTAGTGGGTTTTGTGGTATTTGTAAACAGGTTAAATGTTTCAATGCTCCCTTGCAACCTGCAGAAATTGTAGGCGTTAAAAGAGTTGTTCAAGAGAAGTTACCTGAAGGAGTGAATGAGCGTGGCCTTACCTTGACTGGATTTCTCTTTCTTCATGCCCTTTTCATAGAAAAAGGGCGTCTTGAAACAACGTGGACAGTATTGAGGAAGTTTGGATATAATAATGATATTAGACTTATTGATGATCTTCTTCCACCTACCTTCAAGAGATCACCAGATCAGGTATACTGGTTTTTCTTTTATTATGGATTTTAATCAAATATATTTTGTACTTATTTTACTTTGATTGAAGTCATTCATATCAAAATTTTGCACTCATTCATATAAATTTTTTTTGCACTCTTACTTGATCGCTGTGTGAGTGGGGGATTAATGTACTATCTTGTAAGCTGTTTGAGTATGTAATTTGCATGTTATCACATTCTTGTATGATCCAATGGATGGTCCTTCTCTCATATTGTTGGGTGCATGAGCCTCAATGAGATTTTCTTTTAGTTTGTTTTCCCATTAGTTATACATGCTGTAACATACTTTGCTTCTATATTGCTAGTTTGTTAGCTTACAACTTGTACACATTAGCGGCTCAACTTATGTTTATGTTCATTTATAACAATTAACTTAGTTCCATATTGCTTGAAATTGTTGAAATTTGTTTTGAGTATATTGTTTATTTCTATGCAGAGTGTGGAGCTCACTAAGAATGCCCTGGAGTTCTTGACTGGGGTATTTTATTCTTATGACGCTGATAATGTAAGCAAACACCGTCTTTCTAAGTTTTGTGATGTGAGGTGTTGTGTCTTTATGGGGTTTCCTTATCGGTCAATGAGTATAATTCTCTTATATATTTACAGTATATCTGAACTGAGGCAAGCAGTTGTCAATACTTGTTGTTTTATGTACTTTTGGCCTTTTCTTATATGCTAAATGCTATTTCCCCTTTTGTAATTGTTTCTTTTTCCACTCAGCAGGACGGGGCTTTGAATCCTTGGGACCTTCATGATGAGCTGTTTTCTACTGCGCCTGAAAGGTATTCAATTTGTTTCCTTCAAAAGCTAAGCTATCCTTATTCTAATAATAGGATATCTTCCTAATTTATTTTGTTAACTATACAGTCCTTGGACTGAGGATCCTTATAAGGATGCAGCTGCAACGACTGCATTAGGGGGCATCTCTGTTGAGGGTTTCTTGTCAAAGGTATGTGTTTGTCTCTTACTTGATTTCCCCTATTTTGTTGAGCTTTTCAGTCATACTATATTCCTTCCAAATTTAACTTGATATTTCTATTTCCAGTGGGCTCTAATGACACTTCTAGATCCTGCAAAGACTGTCGAATATCTTAGATATGTAATGTATGATGGTGACGCTGCATCTGCTCTTCGTGTAACTCGGAAGAGGCGTATAGATCGTAAGAAAAAGCAGACGGACAGGAATGTTTTTCAATGCTTTGTCTTTGGACCGAAAGGTTCTGGCAAGACAGCATTGTTGAATGCTTTTCTCGGAAGGTATGTTGTCACTGGATGTGTTAGATCATTTTTTCCGTCTACTTCAAAGCATCAACTAGTGGCAGATTCTTGCATGAAGCTAGGCCTGTGAAATACTCAAACTGTCAGCACAAATGTCATCACTTGGACATTTTCTGTGGCTACTCAAATTATTGCACTTTTATTAATGTTATAAGTGCCTTCTTTTAAGCTGTTAATCTTCTTTCTAAATTGCAGACCTTTCTCCGAGGTTTACAAATCGACAATTGAGGAGCAATATTCTGTAGGCTATGTGGATGAGCCAGCAGTAAGTAATCTCTTGCCTAGTAATATGTTTCCTCCTTTTCCTTTTAGCAAAGAAAATGAATGATACAAGCTCTTATTCCAGCCAGATTAGGTACTGAATTTTTGGAACATTAGCTCAATCCTTTTAGTAACACATAACAATGTATCTTCTAGGGCTTCATATAATCCTTGAAGGAATTATTTTTGGCCTTCTATTTTCTTCTTGTTTATCTCTTACTGATTTTCTCTTCTTCACAATGGTATTTTTGTATTGCTAAATATGATGTGCTTTGTCTGCTATTCTTTCTTTGTAGGGTGCAGAGAAAGTTCTTGTTTTGCGGGAAATCCCCGAAGATGGCATTCCAAAGCTACTTTCTAGTAAAGAGTCCTTGGCACCTTGTGATGTAGCAATTTTTGTCTATGACAGGTGATTCTTGTTTTGAAATTCCATTTGCAGCCTGGCAGGTTCATTTTGTGTGTAAATTTGTTTTGCAGTCACTGTGCTGGTTTTATAGCATAACTCTGTTTTTAGCACATGAACATCTTTAAGCACTGGAAAAGGTAGATATATTTAAATAACATGCGAGTGAAATCTGTATGAGATGAAGTATTGAAGGTTGTTCTCAATGATGAATCTATTGAAGTAAAGGCTTTTACTTGATATTTGCACGATTATTAAGTTGACGCATCTATTTTCATTTGATTACCTTGCACTGAATATTAGCGCTTCAGTTTGAGCAGGAAATATTATCGCTTAAGTTTGAAAAAATGCTTTTACTCAATAATTGCATGTATTTTATTTAACTATTAATTTATTTTTTATGCCATTTTACTATAGTTCTGATGAGATGTCATGGAGAAAGACGTTAGAGCTACTTGTAGACGTAGCCAGTCATGGAGAAGATACTGGGTATGAGATGCCCTGCCTCATTTTGGGTGCAAAAGATGACCTGGAAAATTATCCTTTGGCAATTCCTGATTCCACTCGGGTATTTTGTGGTTCCCTTCTTTTTTTATTTCCCTTATTGCTGCTTCCTAATTGGTAGTCCTTTTCTTTATTCTTTATTTGAATACAAAACCATGTTTCCATTCTCACACTGCCATGCAACTATTGTCATTGCCATTACTCAAAATAATGTCAATCTCGTTAGTCACTCACTGTGATTACTAGATTATTTCACATCATCTCCATGTGTTTCTACCTTTTACCATCTGTTCTGTTATAATCAACTTTGGTCAAAACATCTTTCAATGCATGCCTTAATCTGAGAGATGTTAAACTAGATATAGGATGTTAGATTATAAACATACCCCAGTTGAAATAACAGCCGGTGAATTAAGACGCTGCTGAAGGCACAGTAATTCCCATGCTTGGATTGTTGCTTTTGAACTTTAGTAGCCAAAAAAAAAGCTTTAAATGGTAAAAAAAAAAAGAATTCATATTTGCTTTGATCTATGACCCGAAAAATAACCGTGTTATGTGTTCTAATATTTCTCTCTAAAATTAAGTGCTTATCATCCTCTGTCCTTGAACTTTGGGTGAAGGTTAAATTACGTTTCTTGAATCTTGATATATCAATTACTTCAGTCTAATACTTGCCGTTAATGTTTAGCTACTAATGGATGAGAACTAATGTAAGGCTAAGTAGTGTGTTGCCATAATATGGACTCACCTGACCTTACTCGTTACACTCTGAGTTTGTCGTATCTGAAGCTTTAGTTTTTTCTTTCTTTAAATCTTGATCCTATTTTCTCAGAAGTGTTTAAATTATATGCTAATATGTGGGCCACATTCTTGGTTCATTCTATACTTTGGTGCAGGTTAGCCAGGATATGGGTATTGATGCCCCGGTACCCATCAGTGCCAAACTTGGTGAATTCAATAATGTGTTCCGTAGGATTGTTCGTGCAGCTGAAAATCCTCATTTAAGCATCCCAGAAACCGAAGCTGGCAGAAGTAGGAAGCAATACCACCGTCTTGTTAATCGCTCTCTCATGGTTGTTTCAGGTGCACATTTGTTTCCAAATTGAAATTCATTTTCAGCTTCATGCCTTTATTTGGCTTGCATTTAATTTCTGGCCCCTTGTGCCTTGTAATTGATTTTTTCTTTCTTTCTCATTGCAGTTGGAGCCGCTGTGGCAGTCGTTGGATTAGCTGCTTATCGAGTCTACGCTGCACGCAAAAATGCTTCTGGCTAAAAGGGTAAAAGGGGTGTCCCTCTCTGAGATGGGTTCATCAAACATCTCCAGTTCTATCTCTTTCGCTTGTTCAGGTTTCGAAAATCAGTTGGTTTATTTTCTGTGGTAGTGTATGATTGATTTCATCCTGGGCTAAGTTTTTGTTAAATAAAGAATTTTGCAGACTATGACTTTAGTAGAATATAATGTCAGGAATTTTGGAGGGGAATGTTATAGACTTATAGCCAGAAAATGCATTGGCTCCCTAGATTGAATGGGCTGCAGCTCCTTAATTAACATAGCAGTAGTATATTTCTCCATGTTGCAAGCTTTTTACTGATACTCTAGATTGAATGGGCTTTTTATGTCGGTTGTAGTTTTCTCCTATTGTCCTGAGGTTTCCTAATTCTTACCAAGATAAAATTTAGAAAAAAAAAAAAGTGTTGGTGCCACTGGGTATGATAATTCTTTGCTTGATACTGCTGTCAAGAGACGTGTGCATAGAATTTACCCAATTTAGAATCACAAGGATCAGTTTATTAAAACAAGTTAAAAACCCACAACACAACTATCATATATTTCCCAAGGATCATTATGCATGCTCTCGGATTACAAGCAACTCAGAGCATTCACAATTTTTTGTTCATTGCCACATCATCAACTTAGAAATTTCTACTATATTATCAAATAAAATAAAATAATTGCATAATATAGATAATATGAAAGTTCTCTAGTGGATAAAACATTATTTAAAATTTGAACTTTTAACAGTTTTTTTGAACACAGATTAAAAAGGTCGATCATACATCGAACTGTCAAAAGATGAATGATCTCGAAGAAACCGACTTGAAACATAATTCTAACCCTAGAATATACTACCTCAACCCAACCGACTTGAAATCCGACTCGATTGACACATAAATGTAAATTTATATTAATATATTAAAATGTTTATAATTTGTAAAATAATTTTATTTATCGTTACATATTTATATTATTATTTACCAATTTTAAATAATTTAATTGTTAACATAATATTTAAAATGATGTTATTGACCGAGTTGGTCAACCTGAGCGCGCATGATAACATGTTATAACATTTAATCTGAACTGATTTGGAATGTAACCCGATTGACCCAAACCCGAAATGACTAAACCGGACCGAATAGACTTGATTGACAGGATTCATACATATATCTGCCATATCAAGGATCAAGGATTTAAAGCTTATCAACTCACCGGAATTTCACAACTCCAATGTCTTTCTTCCCAATGTCTTTTTATAAGTTTGATTCGGTGTTTGTAGGTTTGCTCTATTTTTTAGTTCCACACTTTACACTCATCTCCCATGTTGAACTCAACTCTTTTACTTTTTTTTTTTTTTAAGCTGCTAAGTGCTACCCAATCATCTCATTTAGTTGTCCTTGCAGGACAAGCAACGGTAAGTTGCATTTGGGATGCTTCAAAGTGCTATATCGATTAGTTAACTGCCGATCGAGATGGTGACGGACCAGAATATGATAATGTATGCTTGATTATTATTATTATTATTATTGATTCTTTTAATTCTTAACATATGCTTCTTTAGGAAGTTAATTCAGGGAAGCCTATATAATTTTGGTTGAAATCCAAAATTATTATTACTAAACGTATGCTTTTACTTTGAGTAGTTTAGAAATGCAAAGTCTGAACCAACGGCAGGTTTACTAACTTTACTCCTAGAAAAAAAAAATACAACTCTTTTTGGTATTTGTAGAGTATTACAAGTTACCGGAACTAAACCTATCATAGTAACTCACATGATTTTAATTAACTTTTTTATGTGGCTGATTTATATCTCTGCATTTTTTGAGTCGCCTTTGTGTTAAAAACTAACAAACATTAAACAAGATTTGAAGAGTTTGTTATCTCCATGATATTAGGTTATTCTTCTTTTATCGCTATCTGGATTTCTTCCCTATAATTTTCTTTAAAATAGAGAACTTAAAGCCAAATTCTCCAAAAAAAAAAATATATGCTTCAACTCCAACAACTTCCTCATTTTGAAGAACCTAATATTTATTATTTTTATTTTATATATAAAAAATATTTTACAAAATACAATCTACTATATATATAAAAACAATAAGGTTTGGAGCCACCACATTGCGCCACATCATCTTTTGCCACATGTCATTCCTACAATGTGCCACATCAGATTTTGACACGTGTCATTTCCTCATTAATTCATATAAATTATACAAATAAATTGGTAGTTTTGGAAACAAATCTTATAATATCATTCAATATTTTAGAAAGAATCAAAATTATAATTTTGGAAGTTTCTCGCATATCTACTATATATATATATTAATTATTCTTTCCACTTCATATTCCACATGGCAAATTTTTTCCACTTAATTAAAATTTATTTTTATTTTCCAAATTTAGATAATCTATTAATTTTTAGTAGAAGATAATATCTTAACTAAAAAATTTTAACTAATGGTTGTATTTTTTTTTCTTATAAGCCAATAAAATATATATGTTCAATCTCATCTCTTCCATATTTTCAAAATATATCTTTTTTGCTTTATTTTCTTCATATTTTATTTCCTTCTTTTAAATTAAACCTATTTATTAAATATTGCCAACAAAAATGAGCAATGTAGATTATTATGTTAATAATGTTTATTCTCAATTTTAAACTTAATAATCTATATTCAATTTATTTTATTTGATTTAAAAAAATAATTTTTATACATATTACGGGCAATAAATTACTTACATTAAATTTTATATTATATTTTTATTTATAAATATCTTTTTATAGTATATCTAAAAAAATATCGAGTTATAGTCGTGCAGGGCACGACGGGGACAACTAGTAATATTTAATATGACCAATTACAAGTTAACATGTATAACATTTGCATTTAATTCATTCTCCAAATATATTTGGAGAATTTTCTAAATTTAGGAAAAACACTTCACTTTTCCCCTCTATCCCCATTTTGAAGAATGTGTTAGAGAATCCGTTGGGCCAAAAAAAGTGTAGCATTTTCTAAAAACACAAATTTCAATGTATATAGGGAACCTCTTGGGATTGCTCTTAGTACTTGTTTCACTCCCCGTTATCCCCAGTTTTCAATCTTGAGTTAGCATTTAGGCTTCTTTTTGTTTTGGGTCCGTCAGAAATACCCTCCCCTGACTACCGCCCGGAACAAGAGTGCGTACATCTTCAACTCCTCATATCCCATTCATACCGGAATCCACCTGGAAAAATATTGTTGTCGTTGTTGTTTTATGTGTTCATTCAACGATCTGACATTCTCACCGGATGTCCCGTTCTCACTTGAATCAAACCCACAAATAGATAAAAATAGTATCTAAACTTGAGTACCAACAAGTGGGCAAATTGGAGAGGGAATAGTAATCATATCCCATAGCCATTATTTGCCTCCCACCCACATTGTCTCCAATTCAAAGGAAGGTATGATGTAAAAGCTAAAACAAGTTTATAAATTTTCTTATCTACTTCTCTTTCTCTCTGCAATTCCTGGTTTTTTTTTAATAACTCAATCATATCCTTTCTAATGGGTTCTTTCCCTGCCAAGACAAAATGCTCAGACGTCTATGCTACTCTTGGTTTAGACGAATTGCCATATGAAGAAATCCCAAGTCTTTCAACTCCACAAGTTGTTTCTCTTCTAGCTCTAACTCTTGAAAAGTTGATCAAAAACAATGAGAAGTCAGTCCAATCATCAAGGAAGAAGAACAATCTTACAAGTATTACAGGCTTTCATGGCCTTAGAGCTCCCACTTTGAGTGTGCTTCAATACCTTGAACGCGTCGCCAAGTATGCTAGATGTAGCCCCTCTTGCTTTGTCATTGCATTCATCTACATTGATAGATACATTCAATCCAAGAATTCCTTTCTCACTTCACTCAATGTTCATCGGCTTTTCATCACTAGCGTTGTGTTGTCTGCAAAGTTCATAGATGACGCGTAAGCTACTATTTCCCTAGTTTGGTCTTTGGCATAAGCCAAGAATCTTGTTTTTGGAAACTATTATGCTAAAAAAGAAAATAATAAAACTTTATAAAACTGATTCTGGTACCATGTCACAGAAACAAGTTTTTATGAATTTGTAGGTGTTATAGCAATGCTTATTATGCCAAGGTTGGTGGTGTAAGCACAAAGGAGATGAACAGCCTGGAGAAAGAGTTTCTATTCAGCTTAGACTTCAGGCTTCATGTACCATTGAACACATTTGACCAGTATTGTCTGCAGCTGGAGAAAGAAGCCCCTCAGAAATGCCAGATAGAAAGACCGATCCAGGTTTGTGGGAGAAAAGGGCGATGGAGTAGCAAAGACGAGACTAAATGCAAACCAAAGTTTGCAGCTTATACTTGCAGGGCCATCTAGTTGATGATGCACAACCATTATATGTTTTTGGATATGAATTCAACCCTAAGTTCTCTATAGCTTTCGTATATGATTGCGAGTTGAGACAACTTTGTACCAAGTTATAGACATCTAAGGGCGCGTTTGTGTTTTATGGGAAAATACATTATCTTGCATTATAGTGTGGTGTATTTCATTAAATTTTGCATTATAATGCAACATCATTTTCCCGTGTAATCCAAACACACCCTAAAATTCAACTAGCTATATAGCTAGCTGCACCAAAAGAATGTTGCATTATATGCATCTCACATCATTTGACACCAAATTTGTGAAGCAGAAAAGTATGTTACAATCATAATCACAGTATGTGCACTTTCTTGACAATTCTTTACCTCAAGGAAATATAGAAGACAATCATAATCGGCATACATTCACAGTATGTGCACTTTCCTGACAATTCTTTACCTCAAGGAAATATAGAAGACTGCCTTTGTCTTTGGCTCTTCAACAAGCCTTTGGATCTCAGGGGGCTCCACAGAACATGCTTCTTCTGCAGCGCTACAACAGTCGGATGCTTTGGCCTCCATGAACCAACCTGTGTGGAAGGAGGGCTTGCCATGAATCTGCTGCTGCTCTTGTTCACACTCATCGGTGTAGCTGCCACCGCCTGAGACGATGGTGAGAATATCTTTGAGTATCTCTTTACTCTCACCGGATCTCTGAAGAATGATTGCCTTTTTGATGCACTTGTGAATCTTCTAGAAGGTTCCTCAGCAACAGAACGCAAAGGGGTTCTCATGTATGAGTTAGTTTCTTGCATTGGAGTTGTTGCCACAGAGACTCTTCTCCTTGGCTGCATCATTTGACCTTTTGAGCTTTGAGAAGACATGGAAATGGAAGGAGAAGGTCTTAATGCAATTGTGACCCGTCTCGGTTCCAACAGCGGTTTTCTAGAATGTGTTGTTATTCCTCCAAGTGAATTCTCTTTGTTGGTAACTAAGCTTGAGCGACGGGAAAAGTGTGTGGCGGTAGTTTTGTTGGGTTGTGAAGGGTTTGGCAAGCTAGAGTTGATTTGTCTAAGTGGTGGCCTGAGTTTGAAGGCACCACTGCCAAGTGGTGGCTTTGTTATGAGCTTTGAAGGTATTGAGGAAGAAGAAGATTTTTCATTATTAGGTAAAGGTTTTGCCTCTTTCAATCTGAGTTTCCTCTCTTGAGCAAGCTGATTCTCAAGATCCCGGACCTGTTGGAAAATTTCAAACATGAGAAGAAGAGAAACTTCTTTTGTGAAAAATTTGCCTTAGTTGTGGAATTTTTTTTACCTTGTCCTGAAGGCTTCTGCACACGTGTTCTCTTGCTGAAAACCTCAACTGTAAGGACTGAAAGCTTTCCTGCAATTTCTTCATTTCTTTTTCATCATGCTTCAGTTTTTCTGCCTGTTTTTACAAATTGGAAATGAGAATTGGGTTACTTAAGTATCAGAATTATGAGTAGAGTGCTTTGAAATGAGAGTTTACCATCTGCTTATATTTTAGAAGCTCTGAGTGATCTGCGTGCTTGTGAGCTGGACCATACTCAATCCCCCTAACTCGGCTTGCAAAATTAAGGGAGCAAAGTGTCTCTCCTAAATCTGCTGAACTGGGGCTGATTTGAACGAACATCAAGGTTTTGCAATCTCCACCTGCATTACAACAAGATAAAGACCCGTGTGACAATTAGAAATAGTCAAATAGAAGGAAAATATCCAACAATGTCACATTCATATGATTTGATGTTATCAACAAGCTCTACATCTATTGTTTCTATTTGCTACATGTTTTGCATTTTTCTTATCTCAACAAAAATATCACTGAACACAAACCAAATTGACTAACCTAAAGAGCTCTGCAGTATATGAGTGAGTTTTGAGTTTCTGCAAATTGGAGAAGGAAACGTCACCAGCATTAGTATAGCTTACAAAAAATAGTCCAGAGATAAGAAGAGCACGAGGAAGAAAGATAAACCTGTATGGGACATGAGCTGCTTTGGATGCAAGAGCAGAGATAACATCTCCAAGAGCAGAAAGGGATTTGTTTATAAACTGTGATTCCTTCAACCTTTCACCTTCAGCTTCAATCTTTCCCAAACGCTCACTTCCAGCCAAATCTACCAACCAAAGGTTGCTTTTTGTTCTCATCCCATTTACTAATTCCTCCCCTTTTACAGTAACTCTCAACAGGCTAAAAAAAAAAGGGAACCTTTTAGTTACCAGCAAAATTTATATAAAACATTACAGTAAACCTCAATATGGACATCAAGATCTGCTTAGAAATCTCACCAGTGAGAACGGCTACTAAATTCGTTTGCATTAGTTGATCCAACGGACCTGGCTTGATTTCCTTTCTTTAAGAGTTCCCATACTTCCTCTGTACTGTAAACACGAGCCTCAACAAGTCCTGGGACTTCTTGAGTGCCTTCTGCTCCTTGCTTTATCTCCAACCTAGACCATACAAAAGCCATAGAGCCATCTCAGACTATGAAGAGCAGAGCAAGATCATCCTCATTGAACTTCTAGTGTCACAACCAAGTCATTGCCATATAAGTGATAAACTAAAGATAACAACATGAGTTTCAATGATTGATGTTCATATATCAGCATATATACAGTGCATACAAAATGTCAAACTATAGGAAGTCTTCTAGACAGAGGGCTTGTAGGAAAAAAATACACCTTGGTCAAAAATCTTACAAGGAAATTAAAACCAAAAAAAATGCAGAAGTTCAAAATCTTCATTATCCTAAGTATCACAGGTGATATCCAGGATGACTAGTGCAGCTAAAGGGAGCAGTAAAATTGCCAATAAAAGTGTGTCTCAATCTTTAGAGAAGAGCTAAATAATTTTTTTCTTTTAACTGTTCACCATTTGCAATTAAATTTCCAACAGATGATTTTATCATACAACCAAGTAACCAACAGTGAATAAGCTAATTAAACTAGTACAAAGAAGACTTACTTCTGAGCAGGCTGGCTAGAATTCTCTGCCAAAAGGTCCCTTATCTTCTCATTGTAGACTTCCAACATGCTAACATATAGCTCATACCTCATTGTGCTACTTCTCTCATTGGAAATTTTAAACAACTCCTCCAAAGTCCTGTAGTTAACCCCTCTATTTTCCAAAGTCCCTTCCATTGTAAATGTTTTTCCAGTACCGGTTTGTCCATAAGCAAATATGCAGACATTGTAGCCATCCAATACTGAGGTGACAACGGGAGATGTTTCACTGAAAACAGCCTCTGAAAATGAACATAATTGTTAAAACTTTACATAACAATGGGAGATTTTGAATCAATAAGGTATGAACTCTAAAGAATTTAAATTACCTTGGTTGTCTTCTGGTCCAAAAACATGGTCAAATTTGAACTGTTTTTTTGAAAGATCAGAGCAGGTGATCTGCAATTTGCTCTCCTGTGATGAATCAAACTCAATGACAGAAGTGCATCTATTTGCCATTTCATCTTGATTTAAAGGTCTACATCTGCAGAAGACCCTAATGTTGCCTTTAAGCTCAATCACTTCATTATATAATCTCTTCCTTTCCGCACATTCTTCTGCATGCCGCTTCTTCAGCTGCTCATGTTCAGTACCTAATCCGACAAGCAGCAGGTCAGTTGAAACTAAACAAATAAATGTTAAATGGCAAAAATATGAAAGATCGCTTAGTGGAAGGCCTACTGATACGCTGAAGGGCGTTGAGAGCTTCTGAATCAGAAAACGCATTTGAAGTGATATCCTTCACCTCATTAGAAAGGTGTGTGTGCTCTTTCCTCAGTTTCTGATACATAAAAAGAATCAAACAAACAGATATCACCTTCAATTAAATTTAGCAGCTAGGGATGCAGATGAATAGATGTAAAAAAAAATTACCTTGATTTTCGCTTCCATAACATCAATTTTCTTCAAAATGGGAAGCCTTGGTTCTTCTTCATCTATAGATGATGTTTGTGTGTCATCCGAATTGCCACTTACAACTATAGAATCCCGGTTCCCCTTGTATTCTTCTGATGCAACAACAAGGGCAGAAACACTAAAAATAAGAACAGGAAATCCCGAGATTGGAAATGTAATCCGTGATGCGACAAAACTACAAATCTCTTGGGTGAAATTCAGATTAACTCTTGCAGCAAAACAACAAGTCTCTTGACTGAAATTCGGATTAGCATGCCAAATTCTTTACTTATTCAGCAAAACTGAGCATGACAGGAATAAAAACTAAAGTAAACCACATAATAATCGATTGATCGGCAACCAGTTCTTCAGAGATTGGACATATTACAAGTTCATTTCAACACAGAAGCAGCAAGGGGGATCAAGATTGAAAATCCACAACCTAAGCAAGATTAGTTCTGGTCCTCTAGGGTTTTGTCAGAATCGCTAAATCCATACAAACTAAAAAAAAGTTGCGAACCGAAAAGATCACTGAAACAGTTCAAACATACAAAAGAATTGTGAAATTTTACCTTCAGACGCCGTCGACATCTCATGTTGACAACCAACGGCCAATATTCCGTTCTCCCCGACGACATCCAGCGTTTGATCTGGAAATATGAACGGAATTATCAAAATTTTCAAAACAAAACCTAGTTTGATTGAATTGCGACTGAGGATTTCCCGGCAAGACAAGTGAGGGAGAAAGAGAGAGATCCATTACCGTCCATGGCCTCTTCGGTGTCGAATGAAACAGAGAAGTGTAGTTTACAGAGAATTGTGGGTATGATGCTTGAGGGCGTTGATTCGGAAGCGAAAGAATCAAAGAAGCGAGTACCAAATTCGAAGATATGAGAGGGAAAGAAAGAAGGAGAACGAGAGCAAAGTTTTTGGTTTCAAAGAAACGTTTGGGAGCCTATACGGAAGGATATCATCCTGCGTTTTGATTACTTTTGAATTGAGAATTATCAGCCGTTCGATCATGACTCGTTGTGTAGAGCACAACTATACAACGGCTATATATTTCAACTTAAAATTGAAGTTAAAATTTTCCAAAAAATCTAATATTTTTTTGTAAAAGAAAAAAATTATTTATTCACTAATATTTTTAATAAGAAAAGGGATTAGGGTAGTCATGTGTTTGGTTCCATGGTTCTCGAACCATCGATTAATCCTTTGTTCCTTGGTTCGGTTTCCGATTCTGATTCGATTCCGATCAGTTCCACCAGTTTCGGGCCGATTGGGTTCTGGTCCCTTTTCAAACAAAAAAATAGTTGTTGAAAGTGAAAAACCATGACTGCGGTTTTGGAACCACGATTGTGATTTACACGAGTAAGAGGGTAAGGCATTCTATTTTGAAACAAAATCCAAAACAGCGACCGTGGTCGTAGTTTTTCAAGGATGCGAAACCGCAACCGGCGGTTCAAAAACTGCGATCGCGGCCGCTGGTGTCAACGGCTATTTTTTCAAAAAATAGTCGTTTGGCAGGTTTCGAATCCACCTCTTGGGAAGAGAAGAGTTGGGAAAAGAAGGGCTTGAACTTGATATATTAAGTTTCCTATGTAACCTCTCGGGATCATAGAGGAATCAAAACCCACAAAGTTCTCTTACCTTCGATGTGAAACCCCACTTGGCTACTTACCTAAGACGACCCGACGGAACTGTCGGAAGAAGCCCAACTTGTGTCGTCGTACATCATCCTATGACTCCGTATAATTCATCGATTGCGCTCTAAGATCCACCCTCTTCCAATCCTCGAAAATAAAGACAAAAAAATCAATGATCCTTCAACAATGCAAATCCTCGCTTTCACTTTCGGTACTTCACTTATATGTTTCACTTAAATTTTAAATATCAAACTAATAATAAAAAAAATTATATTTATATTGTAAACAACAATATAAATATGTGTGCAAATTTGTATCTTAAAATCATATTATAAAATTTTTAAAAACTAAGACAATGATTTCCATACAAAATAATACCCTTTTAATTTTTAAAAATTGTATAACATGATTAAACCTAAAATTTTGCGCATATATATATGTGTGTGTTTGAAATATAAATATAGTGATTAAATTGAACGATTTTTTTTTAAATTGACATTAATAAAATATTTATTTAAGTAATTAAATATAAAAATAGAACATGAAAATGAAATAGAAAATTTACTTTCATCCACTAGTTTTTTTGGTCTTGCTAATTGTAATGATCCCGATGACAAAATGTGACAATTTTTTCATTGAAAATAAAAGCAAGCGGTAAAATAAGTAAACAAGCGGGAGCTTCTCGAACCCATCGGTCATCTGTACTGTTGTAAAATCAAAGCAAAAATATCTTAAAAACCAAACAACAAAAGATAATGCATATAAGCTGGACACTACACATTACAATTCATAATTTCGATACTATCAACAAAAAAATTATAATTGTGAAGTCTTCTTAATTATCATGGCCAATAAATGATATTTTATGATTATGAAGTTTCAAATTCAATCCTCATTTTTTATTGTAATTTCTAAGTGTCTCTTATGATAAAATAAAATAAAAATCGTCACTGAAACCAGAGTATAAAGTTAGATTATTTAGGCTGATTGAAATTGAATCGATTAATGAGTAATTGATCATTAACAATACATAGTTAACATGTTTACGATAAATTAATCGAAATTGGACACTTCATTTTCATGTCAATTGTAGTTGTTAGGCTCATACTCCGCAAGCCCATTTGAAGAGGCCCGGGAAAATAACAAGTTTGGAGATCCGTCGAGCCCTGAGGCGCGCACGATGAGAAGCAACGCAGAGCAAAGATCCGATCCAGGGAGAAGGTGGATAGAGAACGAGCGAATGTGGGGGAACGGCCAAGATGATCATGGGAAGCAACTGTCGGGTGATGAGGGTAGAAAATAAAATGTAACAAAGAAGAGGAAAAGGGGTACGTATGCTTGATCACTAGAGAGGCAACATCACTGGTGTTGAGGGTAGGAAAAGGGCACACAAATCACTGGTGTTGACAACATCCGGAATGAAATGAAACGCGATTTCCAGAACCGATTTAGAACCCTTGAAATAAACCACCATAAGCTCCAAAACATGACAAAAACCGTCCAAAAGAAATAACCGAGACTGATAACTTAGAACTCATCAAACCAGTTTCTAACACAGAAGTCAAGAACGCCGTGTTTGATATTGGGGATGAGAAATCCCCGGTCCGGATGGAATGCCGGCTAGTTTCTACAAAAAATACTGGCATATTGTTGGCCCGGATGTAACTAAAGCTGTTAAAAGCTTTTTTCACAATGGCAAAATCCTCAAACAAATAAACCATACATTCATTACCCTACTGCCAAAGTGTGAAAATCCCAACTCTACGAATCATTATAAGACCAATCAGCTTATGTAACACCATATATAAAATTATATCAAAAATATTGACAAACCGTCTAAAAAACGTTTTAGAGAAACTAATCCACCCAATGCAAGGTGCGTTCATTCAAAACCGAAGTATCCATGACAATACCTTAATAGCACATGAGATTTTCCACTCCTTCCGTAACAAAAAAGGGCGGGAGGGGTGGATCGCAGTCAAACTAGATATAAAAAAAGCCTATGACCGCATAAGTTGGGAATTCCTAGCTGCAGTTCTACAAAAGTTCGGTTTCCACAAGAAATTTCTAGGATGGATCCGAGAATGCGTCGAAACTGTATCCTTCTTAATCCTCGTGAACAACGGGCCAACAGAACAATTCTTTCCCCAACGGGGACTTTGACAGGGAGACCCTCTTTCACCCTACCTGTTCATCATTGCTGCTGAGGTTCTGGCTAGACAGATCCATCTGGTTAGTACCAACCCAAAAAGCGGCATTGGGATCCAAATCTCAAGAAATGGAACAAAAATACCGCTCTTAGCTTTTGCAGATGACATTATCATCTTTGCTAAAGCTAACTGTCATTCATGCAAAAACATGAAAGAAATCATTGATGACTACTGCCAGATATCTGGCCAGAAAGTCAATTTTCATAAATCTGGATTCCAAGTCACAAAAAATACTAACAACAACACGAAAGAATAGCTAAAACAACTGCTACAGATAACAAACACAGTATCTCTTGACAAATATCTAGGTTGTCCGATAATCAATGGGAAAGTAACACAAAACACATTTAAACCCTTGATAATGAAAACCAAAGCTCAATTATCAAAATGGAAAGCAAACACTCTATCACAGGAGGGACGAAAAACCCTAATCAAAGCAAACCTTTCTGCACAACCAAACTATATAATGCAATCCTTCATGCTACCCCAGACAACTCTAAAAGAACTGGACCAAATCAACAAAAAGTTCTTTTGGAACAAGGAATACAACTACAAGCCTTTAATTAGCTGGAATTCCATCTGTCGGCCACCTGCGCAGGGAGGGGTTGGAATTGCTAAGGCGGAGGACATGAACAAAGCTCTCCAGATGAAACTATTATGGAAAATCTTAGCAGAACCAAATAATCTCTGGGTCAAAATAGTTTCAGAGAAATACCTCAAAACGGATAACATCCTGAATTATACGAAAAAACGGAATACATCATGGCAATGGTCCAAGCTTATGGGTCTCAGAGATCTCTTTATGTCTGGACTTATTTGGCAAGTAGGGGACGGGAAAACCATTCGTTTCTGGAAAGATAACTGGATCGGGTATGGCCCTATCCAACCAAAAACTGGAGCTGAGTTCCACATTAACTGGGAGGAACGAGTCGAATCGTACTTACGAGAGGGCAACTCATGGAACATAGAAAAATTAAGCAAGCTTGTTAATCCCGATGACCTAGATAATATAGCCAAAATAATTAACCTGATTAACAAAATTCAAGATAGGCTCTACTGGCAACCAAGCAAAAACGGCTGGTATTCCACCCACTCCACTATGCAGTGGATAAACCTCGCGAAAAATGAACCAAAAATCAACCTAGAATGGATTAACAAACTCAATGTCCCACCTAAAATGCACAATTTCCTTTGGAAGGTGGCAAGAAATGGCCTGCCAACCAAGTCGAGACTTGCTGAAAACCACATCCCAGTACCACAAGGTTGTACTGCATGTAATAACCAATGCGAAGACACAAACCATATTCTGATCTCATGCCCCCTGACAAAGGAAACCCTCAACACCATAAGACCCAAACTACGGAGGACGATCGACCTTATCTCCTCCGATGGAAAAAAATCACACGAGGTCTTAGAGGAAATCAGGGCAAGAATAAATAAAGAGGAAATGGAAATCCTTACCAGCACCTGGTGGTGTATTTGGTACTCCAGGAATAAGCAAGTGTTTGATAACAACACCGGAACAAACTTAGACGATGCGAGCAAACTAGGTGAATTTACCCAAAAACAAATCAGAGAATGGAAACTAGCTAGGGAACCAGAATCCAATGACCCACAACCTAAGAAGGGTCATGTAAGAACTGAAAGGAAAAATACTAAGTGGGTAAAACCCAAGAAAGACTATATTAAACTTAACTTTGATGGTTCTGTATGTGCAGATGGCGTGGCTACTTTTGGGTTCATACTTAGGGACTTCAACGGCTCTCCCATCTTTTTTGACGGAGGACAGATCGGTTGTCAGTCTGTTCTGATCTCCGAGACCATCGCCTTACGCCAGGGACTTCTCGAGGCAATTCGTCATGGCATTCCCCGGATTGAGATTGAAGGCGATAACTTGCAGCTGGTCAAGGCCGTGCTCGGCGACTGGCGCTCCCGTGGGAGATTGAAGTGTTGCGTGCGGATATCCACTGTTTGTTGGCTCAGTTCCAGGATTGGAGTATTACTCATATCTACCGTGAGCGTAATTCTGTTGCTGACTTCATCGCTGGCTCCTTCCGACGTGTATCTTCCATTCCACTTGCAGATGATTTGGGTTTCGTTACCCTCATCCGTCAGGATGCCCTAGGGCGGTCACTTGTTTGTTAGTGACCTCTCTAATTCCTTTCCTAATCAAAAAAAAAAAAAAAAACTGAGAGGCATTGTAATCCAGAGCCATTGAAATCTCACTAAAACTTCGTCTAACATTTGAATTGATCTTCCAATCTTCGTCTTTTCTGTTTCTGAGTGATTAAATCGGTTAGATTAGCTTCATATTATATCCGAGATGAGGAATTAGTCACGGGCAAATTCTTGTCCAAAACAATAGTATCAAACTTTCTTTAATATTGGAGATAATATCATATCTCCACTTTCAGATAAACGAATTGAAAAGTTGTAAACTATAATTAATCACGAAATAAATACTTCGTATTTGATAAATGTGATTTTTTTGGCTTGATGTTTCAGTTTTGGTGTTTGAAAACTATACTAGCTATATCCTACTAGTCTTTAGCTCGATCACATGAATGAATGTTGACGAGGCCTATCTCGAATAAGATTGTAGCTCACAAATTCTTCCTTGGAGTTTTCCATACCTTGAATATTATGCAAATTCCTTAAGTGAATTTTATGCCGACCCACTTGAAGAGAAAAAAAAAAGTCGAAAAAAAACAGTTGGACTAGTCTAAGAGCACAAACGATGGTAGCTACACAATGGTATGTTTGATAATCTATGATTGCATGTAACTTGTAGTATATATTTTATTGTAAGACATTCTACACATAGGTTAGGTAGAAGCAAGAATCATGGCTCAGGCACACAAGATCCCACGAACCAATCCACGCGAGCCATGATTCGATCACCCTTGAACCACTTGACCATATGACTAAGTATGGCTCACGTTTATTTGATGAATATTGTGTTTAGGCTAGTTCTTGAGCAACTCGGGCCTGATATATTCTTGTGATTGAGCTTGTTGAGCCTATTCATATCTTATAGTCGTTGAAGACTTCAAGCGACATGCTGCGTTTTGCTTAAAGAAGAGTTTGCCAGTGAGAAGAGAACAACGTCGTTTTGGGTAATAGGAATTATATAAAAGTGAATGTCGAAACCTAAGAATCCTGACTTACTCATTTATGCGCCGTTGTTGGAAAGTTTAGGTTTGGAGCTCCTCGAGCCTTTTTCTAGTGATTTCGTCATAGTTCACCGAATTTGATCCAAATTGGTGGAAAAAAAAGGGATGAGAGAAAAGAGAGATATGAGGGAGTTTGGGCTTTGGTGGTTTGAGTTCTCCGTGAACTTGCTTGATCCTTTTTTTTGTTCTTCATGTTTTGCGCTACTTTCTGCTATTCGTTTGCGTTCCCTAACTTTGGTTATTTGTGTATACTTGCTTTGTATACAATTTATCTGTTAACCTTAGATGTTCAGTGGATTGGGCGAGTCCCCCTCTTGATATTCTATAGAGTAAGATAAAACAAGCTAGGTCGATAAATTTGCTTTTTCACTGATATTTTTAATACTAAAATTATTCAAAAATAACACATTAATTTCACTTATTAATTTATTTATAGTTTCAATAAAGACTTAGACTAATGAAAAATGAAAAAAAATCATTAAAACAAACAGTTATTGAAAATAAAACAACATTAATTAACTTAAAACACATTGAAAAATTAAATTATTATTTATCCATTTTAAACTTGTCTTAACAAATGTGAAAAGTAAAAAAAAAAACCTTAGATAATAAAACGGAAATAATATAGTATAATATTGACCAACTCGGTTTAATAAATAGGTTAAGAATCTTTATTTAGAAATTCTACAAGTGCATTTTAATTGTTTAACATTTTTTAAACTATTTTCTAAGAATTTATGCTTTCTTTTTAAGAATTTAGTTTTGATATTCGATATTCTTATATTTTTCTTAGGACATAGGTTAGAAAAACGTAAATATAAATACAATATAACAATTGTGAGAATTTTTTTTTTTTTTTTGTCTTGTCTTTTGGCTCGTCCAATTCGATCGATCAGATACCGCTTTATATCCGGACTGGGTACATTCGATTCGATTGTGAGACTTTTCTGGCTTTCAAAGCCATACTAGTTGCAAGTGTTGTCGGACGTAGCTCTCCTAGATTTTAGTGATCCATGTTTAATTTCCTCGTACACCATAATTGAATTCAACAATATCGGCCTCTCCTGCCAGAAGTTTCGTAGCTGGACGGACCTTCATTTCTACTAACAGAATAGCAGGATAAATTACATTAAACTCTTTTTTTTTTGTTTCTGTATAATTTTATACCAATTGATTACTATTCTTTATCTTGATTTTATTTATATATGAATGTATAAAGCTATTTAGGTACATTTAACACTAATATAGTCATGAATTTAGTTCAATAAGAATAGTTTCCTTATAATAAAACTCACATAATCTGACATCTCAATAATAGTTTAAACTCTTGATACAATTTTTAAACACGATATTAGTTGAACTTAATTTATACGATTTTCTTAAAATCTTACAGCTTCCCGTTTAGGCTAATGAAAAGGAGTCACTCCACATGATCAAATGAGAGATGACTTAGTGATTGGAGGTATAAAATATGTTAGAAGGTCTCAAATTTAATTATTACCTTTCTTATTTTTATTTTAATGAAAAACAAAGTTTTGCTATTTTTTTCACTAGGCCGAGTCAGTTAGCACAAACCAGTTTACCCAGTTCATACATTTTACCGATTATTTCACAAATCCGAAATTCCTTCGTAAAAAATGATGAAAAGGAGCTTAAAACAAAAATAGTTAATAAAATAATTTAATAATGATTTTGATATTTCACTTCCAGTTAATTATCTTAAAATTCTAAAACGATATACTATAAATTTGATAAAAGTCAAAATATACCTCCCAAAAAGATAAATAAGATGTTTTAGGTTTTTGAGATAATTAATTAGGAATGAATGAAGCATGAGAATTTTTATTAAAATTTATATTTGTTTAATTAATTAATTAATATATTAGACTAAAGTGATAAGATTTACTGAAAATTACAGTAAAATTTTAAATTTGATTATTATTTTTTTTAAAATTTATATCAAGTTTTAAAAGAATAATTATTTTCGATCGGATTTGATTATATATAATGACATTACACGAAAAAAAAAGAGGCTGACTCAAAATTTAAAAGCCAAATCACATAGTGGGCCGCATAAGTTTAAGGAAGGGGAATTTTTCAGTACAAATTCTGTGGGCAAACCATGCCTCTTATCTATTGATTAAAAAAATGGGTCAAAAATCGAAAATTACTCATAAAATAAGGATTTTTATTGCAAACTACTCCTTTTTGTCATATTATAATAAATTACCTACATAAGGTATTTTGTTAATCAAAGACCAATCATGATACTATTTCGTCAAAAAATTTATTAAAAATATATATATACATTTATAATTTTACCATTCATTTAAGTATTTCAAATTCTGTATAATTTGAGGAAGGGGAAATTTTCAGTCCAAATTCTGTGCAAACCCATGCGCCTCTCTATCTTATACAGCATTCCGTAATTTTTTCAAGCACTTTTACGTAGAAAAAAATTTTTGATAAACTCTTCACCAAAAAATTTTTTTTGATTTTGACTAGGAAAATTATTTACTCGAACACTGTCTGCGCTTGATCTGTCAGAGCTTGATGGGCCATTTATTTTGACGACATATCGTCTGATATTCGTATTAGGTTACTTCCAATTAAGTATTACCAACATGAAATCAAATAGATGGAAAAATATACCCAGTTTATCATTTTTTGTATGAAAATAAAAATTCGATAATCAAACAAATTTGGTAAAATGAGAAGTTCCATGAGACAGTAGTTAAAGCTAAGTAAAAATACAAACAAAATAATCTAAAGATTGAAACAAGTAGTACAAACCATATATAGAAGATCCTAGGGGAGGGCGTGGGTGGGCTCTTGCCCCTCCTTCGGTTGGATTTATTAATAATATGTATGTTTTTTAGGGCAGAATATATAAACGGCCCCTTGACCTTTAATTAATTAGTCACTTTGACACCTCATCTTTGAAAATGTTCGATTGAGTACCTAAACTTACACATTGTGACCTATTAAACACCGGTTTGATCAAAAAATTTATCGTACATAGCACGCGCACCATGTCAGCCTGCCACATCACATATATTAATTAATTAAACAAATATAAAGTTTTAAAAAATCTAAAAACAATTTGCCACATCATTAAATTAGGAAAAAAATATATATTAAATTTTATTAAAAATATATTGAAATTTTTTTTATTAAAAATTTTCAAAAATGAGGTGTTAAAGTAATCAATTGACTAAAGATGAATCGTATGTTGCCTGTTTTTTAGGGTTGAATATGGATAAAGTGGCATGCACATTGTAATTATTGCTAAGATGAGGTCATCTTGTTATCATAAATTGTGAATTAATAAAAGTAGGCGTGATTATTGAGTCTATTAAATAAGTATGCATACATCTGAACAAAATCATGTGTGATATGATCAAATCATAATCAAATTATATAATACACCCCGAAAAATATATTACCTCCTAATACATATACATCCCTAATACTAATTTAATAATAACGATTATTATTTCCTAATATATGCACATGAAAGAGCACATATGCACATGGAAGTCATTGAAACATGACTTACTGGCCACCTACGTACCATCTTAATTCAAGAAAAGTATTGTATAAAATGAGTTTCTTGACATCTTTACTGGCCTACTTAATTACCAGTACTCTTCTCTATAAATACACGAATAAGAAAACTGAAATTTGATAGCTTTCTCATTTCCGTGAACAATTAAGCACACTACGTACTCTTTCATCAGTTGTCACGTACTCTCCCAAATTAAAGAGGTTTCTTCAAGATCACAATTAATGGAGTCCGTCGGCGAGCGAAGATTGAAGGCTATTCAACGCCATTTCATCGCCGTCTCCGACCATCCCCTCTCTTCCGGCCTGCACCTCAATTCCACCGCCGCCGAGCTTTTCAAAAGTAACCTTTCTCGAGTGATTTCAGTTCTATATATGTTATGATTAGTTTTCTTTTAATGGAGCAATCGTGGAGCTGTTTTTCAATTTCTAGCTTTTTCACAGTTTTGCAACTAAATAACCAAACTTAGTGTTATTCCCGTACTTTGTACGGATATATTTTAAAATAATTTTATTTCTAACTTATTATTTAAATATCTATTTAAAATAAATTTTCATGATTGAATCTTATTTTCTTTAGGAATAAAAATTATAAAATTTTAATTTATTTAGAAGAAAAGAGTGGATGGTAGTTTTCTTTAATAATAAAAATTATAAAATTTTAATTTGTTTAGAAGAAAAGAGTGGATGGTAGTTTTTGAGATAGTGGGCAAGTGGTTAAGGTAGAAGTTGATTAAAAATGAGAAATAAAAAATCAATAAATATTTTAAATTTAGCATGTGTCTCAAATTTTTACAAAGACTTATTTTTGCTTTATATTTGTACTAGGGTAGATTTTTGTTTTTAAAAATAAAAAATACTTCGTATTATTTGTTTGGTTTTATTTGTCTTTCTAGTTTTACAATTTTGTTTATTAAAATTTATTTTTTGAATTTTTTTATTTAATTAATGTGTTAGAAAGTGTTTGTAGTTTTTTTATTGGCTAATTAATTGGTGATTATTTTTAAAAATTTTGAATTTTTATTGATATTTTTATATTTTTAATGAATTTCTTAATATATGTGAAAAAATTCTAAAAATATAACAACTAGAATTAAATGGATGGAATATTGTTTAGGTAAAATATATATTATACTCCCTCCGTATAAGTCTACTTGTCTTTTAAACATTTTACACATATATTAAGGTAAGAGCTAGTATTACCACATTGCCCCTAAAATCTATCTACTTTATTTCTTGAGATGTGTGTGTGCAATTAATTGCATGGGTTGTTTGAGGGTAAAGTTGAAAAATTTTGGATAAAATACTTAAAAAGACGAGTAGAATTAAACTACTAATTAAGGGTAGAAAGACAAATAGACTTATATAAAGGGAGTATATCTTAAAAAAATACATACACAAATTCTAGAATATTTAAAGTGTATTCTTTCAAGAATAATATATTATGTACTTAAAGTGGGGCCTTTTTCTTCAAATAACTAGCATTTGCGTGAAAAAATTCTCTTTCTCTTCGGTTTGTTCCTTCCAGAAATTGGTCGTCGTTTTCCGGAGTTGATTTTCAAATATTAAATGCGGAATAGTAAAGATAATGAAATACTGTTGTACTTAAGAAAATGACAAATATTTTTATGAAAAGGAAACGTATCTATCTCATGATAAAAAGGAGGCTAAATGAAAGTGATGTCTTTTGGCATTAGGAATTTTTTTAAATGCTCAAATTTCAATTGAAAGTGACGTGATTTTCATGATAATATGAAGACTATTCCATCAATTCCTTTTGTTATTTCAATTCTAATTTATTACTCATTAAATAAAATAAATTGATGCATTCTTCTACTACAGGTGAAGGATATAGTGTAATTCTTCCTGAAAAGTTAAACACCGGAAAGTGGAATGTTTACCGGTAATTAACGAATTAATGATGATTTGTGTATTGTTGATTACTTGTTTTTTTGGTGAAGATTGTTATTTAATTGTTTTTTTATTGTGACAGATCTGCCCGTTCACCTTTGGAGCTTCTCTCTAGGTTTCCCGAATATCCTGAGATTGGGACATTACATGATAATTTTGAGTAATCAATTAAGCTTACTTCAATTCCATCTTTAACTTAAAATTTAGCCATGGAAGATTTAACACTAGCAAAGATTACTTACATTTTCTTGTACGACACCGTTTATATATCATCAGATGCACCGTTAAAAGATATCCGAATTGCGAGTATTTGGGTTCACGAGTACGAGTCGATGGAACCATTGGAAAGTAAGTAGCACAAAACTCTCTATCTATAACTATATATTAAAATGATATTTTTTTCTAAACATTCACTTTAATTTTAATTATTTCTATTTTTTATTATTAAATCTTAACAAATAGGATAAAAAATAACCTTCTAGTATATTTAATTATTTAAATTAATTTGTCCTGTTTTATTTTATTATTTCTTTTACGATAATTTATTCTATTTTATAATTTGATAACTAAAATTGAAGGTATGAATGGATGACATATGAAGAAGTAAGCAAGGCTCGTTCAGCTATTGGATCAGCTCTTCACAATTACGGACTCCCTAGAGTAATTAAATCTAATATGGCTTCTTTTTTACTATAATTTATTCTTATTTAATTTATTTATTTTTGTAACTTTTTATTTTTGGATAATTTGTAACAGGGAGCTCGTGTTGGACTTTATTTTATAAATAGACCGGAATGGATGATTGTGGATCATGCATGTTCAGCATATTCTTATGTCTCGGTTCCACTCTATGACACCCTTGGTGAGTTTTTGTACCAAATTATGTTATGTACATTTTTTTAAAAAAATTTCCTAAGTTGGAAAAAAAAGAGTTTCTGATAAGGATTCATTTACTGTATTAGGTCCGGATGCTGTCAAGTATATTGTGAATCATGCAGATGTACAAGTCATTTTTTGTGTGCCAGCAACCTTGAATACTGTGAGCTTATTTCGATTTTTTTATAATGTATTTTTCAAATAATTTTTTTTAATTATTATTTTTATATAATTTCTTAAAAATTTTAAGAAATTTTATTATTTCACTTTTAGAGTTAATTTTTAAATTAAATATATTTATTATGTACCCTTAAGACATATTATAAAAAAATCGATTCTATTTATATATGTAGTAATATGACTGTGTAGGCTTTATTTCCAAATCTATTATTAGCTAATGGGCTTCCGAAGCCCAAATTTATTTGAGCCCATTCAATCCATTAACTTATTTGGGCTTAATTTATTTTAGCCCACTCACTCCATTACTTTATTTCCCACTGAAAATGGCAGGTGCTGAGCTTCTTGCCTGAGATGCCAAATGTCCGTCTTATCGTGGTATGCTCTCCAAGAATGCGGAATAACATAGCTTAAGTGTGAAATTAAAAATTGTATAATTCTTTTTCCCTATAAATAATTTTTAATTATTTGTAATCTTAAAAATCACAGGTTGTGGATGGTGTTGATAAAGACTTGCCTTCTCTTCCAATCAATTGTGGTGCTAAGCTCACTTCATTCTCAACACTTTTAAACCAGGTAAAAAAGGCTAATTTCCAATTACTAGATATTAAAGCACTAATTTGATCATAATCCTCAT
Source organism: Fallopia convolvulus (assembly GCA_964016875.1). Classification (NCBI taxonomy): domain Eukaryota; kingdom Viridiplantae; phylum Streptophyta; class Magnoliopsida; order Caryophyllales; family Polygonaceae; genus Fallopia; species Fallopia convolvulus. The sequence goes on from OZ024720.1 coordinate 67,363,655, forward strand.
TGCTAGCTTGTGTATTGATTATCATTAATTAATTGTAGGGGCACATAAATCTAAAGCCACATTGTCCACCCTCACCTAATGACATTGCAACTCTATGTTACACAAGTGGAACTACCGGAACACCAAAGGTAATTACCCCCAAATTCCAATCCATGGTTAATTTGGTATTCAACAAATTAATTAAACAACATTATGAGTGGCATTAATTAATTAATTAATTAATCATTTGTTTCTTTGGTAAAGGGAGCTGTGTTAACGCATGCAAACATGATTGCAAATGTTGTGGGTGCGTCTTTTTCTGTCAAGCTTGATCCTAAAGACGTGTGAGTACACAAAGCACATTTTTATAAAAACTTATATACTATAGATTGCTATGTTCGTATGTTTTAGCCTATCTTTATTAATTGGCGTTATGTGATGAATTAAGAATGCCTTGTAATTGGCAGCTTCTTATCCTATCTTCCATTGGCACATGCCTACGAGCGAGTTATCCAAGTTGCATGCGTACACTATGGTGCTTCTGTTGGTTTCTACCAGGGGGTAAATTTATCATTTTATGATGAATTATCTTACACTCAATATTTTTTTTCCACTTTATATTGAAAAATAGCACAAACTTGAAAAGTTGCAACCAATAGCTTTAACGTACTATGTGTGGTAGTTTGCGATCACTAGCCTATGTTTCATTGGATATGATATTTCTTTATTGCTAACAACACACAATATCTTATTTAAATTGGATATTACCCAATATAATTGGTCTTCATAGAGCCCTAAAAAACAATGTCACATGATTGTTAGCAATTAAAAGTCTCATAGTTCACAATGGTAGAGCTAGTGAGTAGTGATCGATCACCAATGTGATAATCTACTGATTTATATATTAGTCCAGTTTAATCTCAACTTCAGATGTGAGTTGGTCACTGTAACATTTGTTATGTCTTTAAAACTTGGTAATTTTTATAGGAAAAAATCCATCACCAATGTGGGAAAAACTAGTGTTCAATAAAATAAAGGAAAAGCTTGGTGGAAGAGTTCGTTGTATGTTTTCAGGAGGCTCACCTCTATCTCCTGATGTATTGGACTTTCTAAAAGTGTAAGTTAATTTATTCTAACCATGATTATTTAGGTTAAACTTTTAAAATCTTACTCAAGTTTCAAAGTTGTTATCTTATTTGTAATAGGTGCTTTGGATGTAACGTTTTGGAAGGATATGGAATGACAGAAGCATCTTGTCTTATAAGCTCAATGGACCCAAGAGAAACTTTGAGTGGTCATGTTGGTTGTCCTGGTCTTGCTTGTGGTAATTAAGCTTAACAATAAATTCTTAAATGATTAATGTAATTAATTAATTAACTTTGTCCTAATTAATTGAACTTTGTTCTTGTACATTTTAGAGATAAAGCTTGTGGATGTTCCTGAGATGAATTACAGCTCTGATGATCTGCCTTACCCTCGTGGCGAAATTTGTGTTCGTGGCCCAATTATTTTTAAAGGCTACTTGAAAGATGAAGTCCAAACGTAAGGAAACTTCTTAGAGTTTTTCTTACCTTGATTTATATTACCACATGATCTCTAAATTAACGATCACGTAGTCGTTAAGTTTTTTTTTGGGGTTGGATTTAATTAATGACCATATTCCGTGGTTGCTAAATTATGACTATCGTCGAATGGTGTAGTGTGTTTATGTTATCCCAACCCATTAACTACCTTAATTATAAGTTGTTTAATTGGCAGGAAAGAAACCATCGACGAGGAAGGTTGGTTGCATACTGGCGATGTAGGTCTTTGGCTACCCGGTGGTCGCCTTAAGATTATAGATAGGTGAGATCAAGTTTTAGGGTTTTTTTAAGTTTTGGGCACAAGTTCTTTAATCTATCAAAATGATGGACATTCGATTTATCTTCGGTTGTGTTAGGAAGAAGAACATATTCAAGCTTGCGCAAGGCGAGTACATTGCACCCGAGAAGATTGAGAATGTGTATTCCAAGTGCAAATTTGTGGCACAATGCTTTGTTTATGGTACATTTCCCTTGTAAAATAACTAAAAATTTTGTCACAATAATCACTTCTTAGTTCTTAGTCATTTATCTTAGTTAATCCATGAATCTTGCAACAGGTGATAGTCTTAAATCTTGCTTAGTAGCTGTTGTTTGTGTCGAGCCGGATGTGTTAAAGAGTTGGGCTGCATCCCAAGGAATCAAGGTTCATTCACCTTATAAATATATAAAGTGTTACATTTTGATCATTTTGGAACTTTAGCATTTTGTCATTGTGTTTTTTAGAAACTATGGTAGTAGTAAATGTAGAGTTTGATCTTTGCTTGACACAGTACAAAGATTTGGGGCAGCTATGCCAACATCCAAGGACAAGAGAAGCGGTTCTTGGCGAGATGGATGCTCTAGGAAGAGAATCCGGGGTATGTGAGTCATGTGACTAATTTGAATCACGAACCGTTTCTATATAAAAATTTGATTTAGAAAAATTAGGTTAGATTGTACTTGTTTTGAATTTTTCAGAGATTTTGTAGAGTTTTGCTTTTGGATTAAAAGTAACAGTTTTCAAAAACACGATTCTTATCCTAAAGTAACAGTTAGTTTTTGAAAACACAAAGTATATTCATTTGAATCATGATTGTAGTCGTTTTTGAGTTTGTGTAACGTTTCTCTATATATAAGAATCCGATTTAGAAAGATTTGCTTAGATTCCATCTGTGCTGAATTTTGTAGAGTTATTTTTATTGGACGTCCTAAAGTAACAGTTTTTGAAAACACGATTCTTATCATATGCCTTATACAAAGTATATAACTTGGGTATGCGTTGATAGATTTGATAATCTTTAAACGTTTTTGTATGCAGTTGAAGGGGTTTGAATTTGCAAAGGCGGTCACTTTGGTGCCCGAACCACTCACCGTCGAAGGTGGTCTCCTCACTCCGACGATGAAGGTATAACAAAGGCAATGTCTTAATTGGACTCAAACCAAAATCAATGAGTTAATGAATTAGAATTGACGAACTAATAATTGATCATATGTTGTTGCGTTTTTGTTTTTTTTGGTGTTTGATCGTTCCTAGGTAAAGAGACTCCAAGCAAAAGAATACTTTGCCAAGGAGATATTGGAAATGTATAATTCAATCTCGAAAATGGATTCGACATTGCACAAGTTATGAGTTACAAGCAGAGAATACAAGCTTTATATATATGGTTGATCCAAGATGATGGCTAGAGTGCTTATACCATTTCATAGTCTACGTTTCCTTTTTAGTTGAGGCTGTTATTTTTGCGGAGTAATAAATAAAAAACACATTATGCTTTTTTCATAGGGCCATGTATATTAGGGGAAAAAATACATTTGATCTTGGCTACAAAATTTTACTAGAATTGCATTGCTTTTCTTTTCACAAATACAATTCTCTAAAACAAGCAATCCAAAGTACAAAATGTAGAGAAAAAAATGTCAATGACTATAACTCTCTAGATCTCATAAATACCCATTAATGGCCCGTTTGTTTCTATACCTAGAATTGGGTTGGAATAAGAAATCAGTTTAAGTACGTGATACCTATTTTGGTGTTTGGTTAAATATCTTAGGAATCAATTAGGGTTTGGTTCAATCCCAAATTCAACAAATTGGCAGTTAGCTGCAAACAAAAACAAATTCAAGGTAGAAGATAACTCCCTCTCCCCTGCTCTTTTCCGCCTCTTTTTCTTTGTTCTCTATCTTGCTCTCCTTCTTTTCTTTCTTCGTTTTTTCGTCACTTTTCTCCTCTTCATTAGAGTTTCTTCACATCTGGGTGGATCTCTGACGATGATTTCAATGATGCACGAGGTCCTGAATATTGATGAAAAAATTGTAATTTTTTTTTGTTCTGAAAATAAAATTGTATTTTTTTAAAAAATGACCAAAAATATATTCCTTTGGTTTAATTTTTCTATTTGTGCTCGTAGGCCTAATGCACATATATTAATACATGTCATATTCTTACCAAATTGTTCATATTAAATTTATATTGAAAAATGATAAATAATGTATACATTTAAATGTGTCTTATTTTTTTATTTGATAAATATAAAGGATAATATTGAATTTTTTTAAATAAAAATACTTAGAAATATAAATATAATTAAAAAAATAAGAAAAATAAGTAAAACTAAACGAAGGAAGAATATTATCGAAGCCTCTATAAAGAGATTAAGCTAATTGGTACCAAAAAAAGATTTAAGTTAAATTAATAAGAAGTTGACATGTGAAAAAGGCTATTTTTTTAGAACCTAGTAGAAGATAGATGAATAGATAGATTTTGAAAATTAAGCTAATTAGTAGATTAATTGACTTGTGATGGTTTTTTTCTTTATCCTAACTCACCTAGTTATATATAGATTATTATACGTAACTAATAAATCAATAATACAAATCGCAAGTCGTAACCGGGCAGCGCAACTTGAGCTTTATAGATTATAATTTATTGTGGGTCCCACTGGCCACTCAATTGAGACTCGAGAGTAAGAAAATAATTCTTCTGATGAAAGGAGATTAAAAAAACTTAATTGAGCTCAAATAGAAATCATATTTTGGCCGTCAAGATCGACCGTCACAAGTTGAATAACCGCATCATAATTTGGAAAACGTGCAAGAACGAACGTTCCTTTCCTTTCTGTTTCATAACATGTGTCATGTGTGTATATATATATTTAATATTTTTCCCTCCTTTTATTCTGCACAACCAAATTGAGCAAACTATTATTCTGCTCTTTTTCCTCTCATCTCTCAACTCCGATCCGTTTTCTCCTCTGAGCTCTGTGTTCCAACGAACTAGATCGGAAATACCGAATCAGAGAATTTTCCGGCAATGGAATCGGCCGCCGACAGCAGATTGAAGGCTATTCGCCGCCATTTGATCGCCGCCGTCTCCGACTACGACCTCCCTCCCCTGCGCCTCAATTCCACCGCCGCCGAGTTCTTCCAAAGTGAATTTCTCCCCCTCTTTTCTTGCTTTCTCCCAGTCTGATTTTGCATGTTCACTGTACTACCGTAATTAGTAGGGGTGCTCAACGGGTCGGGTCGGGTTGTCCACTCGCACGCAACCCCGTATTGACCCGACCTACATCATGAATCGGGCTACTGGTCATTTTTTAATTTTTCGGATTGCGTGTCGGGTTGAGTTAAACTTGTCAACTGCAATTTAATTTTTTTAATTTATTATATTACTTTGTGGGTCGCGAGTAGGGTCAATCGATCGGTTGATCACTCTACTTTAAAATATTCGGACTTGCCTTTGTGTGTGTCAAATGGATCGACCCGTAAAACTCACAAGTTGAGTCGCGGTCAATAGCTTTTTTTTTGCTTGTCAAATGGGTCGACCAGTTGAGCCTCCCTAATAATTCGTGCTCGTATATATTTATTGTTAAATTAGTAGATAATGTCAAGAAAAAACAAAAGAAAGATTCTTTTGTGTACAGTGGATGTTATTAAGCTCTTTTGTCTAATCAGAGGGAGCCTAGCGGAAATTGATGCCTTTTGTCGAGATGAAAATGATGTTTATCCAGTGGTTTTTCTATGGGTAAATAAGTTCTTACCATTTTAATTAGGGAACATTGTAGAAAATAACCCCAGCTTTAGGGATAATTGCGGAAAATAACTTGGAAATTTTAAAATTGCGGCAAATATCCTCAACTATGGGATGAGTTGGGATGATACTTTTTGTACCTCTCAGGTTAGCATGATTTCACATTTGAGTAATTAATCCCTACAAACCATAAATGATAATATTATATGACAGCTAACCTTAAAATCGATCATTTGAGCAGATGTATGTTTTCATTCATTTTGGTTGAATGCATCAAATGACGGTTGCTATTTTCTACAGGCGACGATTTAAGTGTGATTCTTCCTGAAAAGTTGAGCACAAAGAAGTGGAATGTATACAGGTTTGTCTCATTTTTGTCTTTCTCTTAATTGTGACCACTATTGCATATTTGCATTTCACATTCATTATATGCTCTGTTCTCTCACAATTTTGCTGTTCAATTAACTGGTTTTGATTGTGTACTTCTTGGCAGATCGGCTCGATCACCTTTGCAGCTCATCTCTAGATTTCCCGAGCATCCTGAAGTTGGAACATTACATGATAATTTCGTGTAAGATTTACCCTCTTCTTCGTTTTTCGGGTAAATTGTATGTTTTAGAGGGATGTAATATTTAACCATAGCCTCTAACAAAACGGCGTTTTCCTTCTTGATATTTATTGTCAGATGCACTGTTGAAAGATATCCGGATCACAAATACTTGGGTACACGAGTTCCGCCTGATGGAACGATTGGAGAGTGAGTAACTTCCACAAGAAGTTGCAATTCATTTAAATTATGTCCTATGTTATTTATATGTGATGTCTACTTGAAGGTATAAATGGATGACATATGGAGAAGTAAGCAATGCTCGTTCAGCTATTGGATCGGCCCTTCAGAATCACGGATTGCTTAAAGTAAGTCTGATATGGCTAGCTAGCTGATTGTTATGTATGATCACTTGCTATGTCAGAGATCAGTTGAATATTTTGTGTAATTTTTTGTCCCTTTGGGTTCTAACAGGGAGCCCGAGTTGGAATTTATTTTATCAATAGACCAGAGTGGGTTATTGTTGATCACGCATGTTCGGCTTATTCATATGTCTCGGTTCCTCTCTACGACACCCTGGGTTAGTTTCTGTACCAAGTTAAATCTTTTTTTACCTAAGTTGCTGAGTTTCTGAAAAGCATTTTTTTTGTAACAGGACCGGATGCTGTGAAGTATGCTGTGAATCATGCAGATGTAGAGGCCATTTTTTGTGTGCCAGCAACCTTGAATTCTGTAAGCCAAATCTAATTTCCTTTGAAACAAGTCTTCTGTATGTTTTAGTTATAAGTTTACTAGTCAAGTGGTACTATCTTTTGCTAAGATGATTTGATTTGCCTGCTATGGTTTTGGTAGATCTGGTTTCAATGCGAAAGGACTTAACAAGTTAACATTAGAATGTTAAAACTCAGTTTAGTTTTGGATATGATTATCTTAACTCTTACTCTGGATAGTTGAAATTATGGACAGAAATGTAAAAATAGGTGGATTAATGTAATTCAATGCAATGCTGATTGTTATGTTGTTACTCATATTTTAAATCTCAGACTATCTGATTGATCAACAACATGTGTTTTAATGTTTTTCCCTTGGAACAATGACAGTTACTGAGCTTCTTGTCCGAGATTCCAAATGTCCGCCTTATAGTGGTACGCTTTACATGGATATTAAATACCATTTCTTAAGGATATGTTCATGTTTTGTGGTAATTAATGTGTTCTGACTTAAAATACAGGTTGTAGATGGCGTCGATGAAAACTTGCCTTCTCTTCCAAGCACATGTCCTGTTAAGCTTACGACATTCTCAAAACTCTTAAACGAGGTAAAGACAACTCTCAGATCAGTGTAATCTATTTTAAGTTGTATCTATACCAATCCTTTACTGATCAATTGAGTTATTCTATCAATGTAGGGCCGGATTAATCAAAGGCCTCATTGTCCGCCCTCAGCGGATGATATTGCAACAATATCTTACACAAGTGGGACTACTGGAACACCAAAGGTAAAACAAATTCCAATAAAGATTAGGTAAATATCTATAGTTGTATCATTTTAGGGTGACATTTGTTTGTTTGTTTTCGGTTTAGGGAGCTATGTTAACGCATGGAAATTTCATTGCAAATGCTGCTGGTTCGGCCTTTTCGGCCTCAGTTTTACCTACAGACGTGTGAGTACATAACCACATTTTATGTAAATGACATCATTTTTTTTGTAACTTTAGTGTCTTCTATTTTTCCCTTTAGATGCTTATTAATTAATTTTTTTACATTTGGCAGCTTCTTATCCTTTTTACCTTTGGCACACATCTATGAGCGAGCTCTGCAAGTTGTAATGGCTCACTATGGCGCTGCTGTTGGTTTCTACCAAGGGGTAAATGATTTTATAAATTTTTATACATTCAAAACATGCATTTGTGTTAGACTTTGAATATTTCTTTGCTTGGACATATACTATCAAGATATGCAAATTGCGGTATAACTGATATGTCTCCTAATAAAAACTTGAATGACAGAACAATTTGAAATTGATGGATGATGCGATAGTCTTACGGCCAACTGTCTTTGCCAGTGTTCCTCGAGTGTACAACCGAATATGCTCCGGGTACCATTCTGATCCATATACCATCCCATATCTATTGCACAAGAAAGTTGAATTGGTCGATTGCTAATTTGGATATATTGTCTTGTAGGATAACCAATGCTGTCAAGTCATCAGGAGGTCTAAAAGAGAAGCTATTTAACGCCGCTTTCAATTCCAAGAAACAAGCTTTGATAAATGGTATAGATGCATTTTTTTTTCTTACTTCTTTTAATTTCTTACATGATTACAAAAGTAAGGTGATGATCAGCATGTTCTCTTGCATATCCTTGCTTATTTTATGTGCTATGTTGTGTACTGTTTACAGGACAAAATCCATCACAAGTATGGGATAAATTAGTGTTCAATAAAATTAAGGAAACGCTTGGCGGAAGAGTTCGAATAATGTTTTCTGGTGCTTCACCTATATCACCTGATGTGGTGGACTTTCTGAGGGTGTAAGTTGATTCTGAACCTTAACCTTTTCTTAGTTGATTAAGCTTTTCATTCACCCTAAAAGAGTATGAATCTAAAAAATTTTCCTATCTAAATTCTTATCTTTGATGTGTATTTGTGACCTTATAGGTGCTTTGGATGCCATGTGTTTGAAGGATATGGAATGACCGAAACGTCTTGTGTTGCGACCATAACGGGTCCAGGGGATTTTTCGAGTGGCCATGTTGGTTCTCCTAGTCTTGCTTGTGGTGAGAATATTTATTTCATGAGATTTCTTGGAACTACATTAAATTCCTTAATGAGCTATTATTTTGTGTCAACAAATTTGAAACTCAAGTCTTAAGAGCACTAGATGAAATTTTATTCTCAGGAGAGCACAAAATAAAATTTGAAACTAATAAACAGTCAATATAAATATGTCAAACACAATTAAGTAGGTCTCTAATGCTTTGAAATTTGTTCTTGTTAATCAGAGATAAAGCTTGTGGATGTTCCTGAAATGAATTACACCTCTGATGATAAGCCTTACCCTCGTGGTGAAATCTGTGTACGCGGTCCAATCGTTTTCAGAGGCTACTTGAAAGACGAAGCCCAGACGTAAGAAAGCTCTTTAATTTGAGTTTCTGTACCTTAACTTGTTTTTTAAGCTCATCAACAGTCTTAATTCTGTTTTAAATGGACAGGAGAGAAATACTTGATGAAGAGGGTTGGCTACATACAGGAGACATAGGTCTATGGTTACAAGGAGGCCGCCTTAAAATTATAGATAGGTGAGCTCTAATTTTATAGTTTTTAATATTTCACTTTTAGGCATAAACAATGTTCTAAGAAATGTTAGGCAGATAGAAGTCGCCTAGCACCTAGATAGCTTAAACGGTTCCCTAGGCAAGCCCAGACAGATGCTTAAGCGGGCTGTGACCTTCCAACGCCTAGACAGGACCTAAGAGGCACAAGTCTTTTAATTTGCCAAAATGATGGACATTTATATATCTTTGGTTGATTTTCAGGAAGAAGAACATATTCAAGCTTGCACAGGGCGAGTACGTTGCACCCGAGAAGATTGAGAATGTGTATTCCAAGTGCAAATTTGTGGCACAATGCTACGTTTATGGTACATTTGCCTCTCAAATGACTCAAAATTTGTTAAAGTTTTGTGGTGGATTTCTCCTTGTTCATCCATGGTTTGTTTATGCAACAGGTGATAGTTTGAAAGCCTGTTTAGTAGCTATTGTGTGTGTCGAACCGGATGTTTTAAAGAGTTGGGCTGCAGCTGAAGGAATCAAGGTTTGAAACATTTTTTGATTGTGTTATTAGTTATTAAGTTAAGTACTTGTTATGAAAACTAGAATGTAAAAAAAAATCGGAAACTCAAAGTTGAACCAAACAAGCCCTTAAGTTTATAGGTCATTGTTAGATTTTCATTTCGTTCTTGATTTGCGCAAAACACAGTATGAAGATTTCGGGCAGCTATGCCGGCATCCAAGGGCAAGGGCAGCGGTTCTTGCTGACATGGACGCCGTAGGAAGACAAGCTGGGGTAAGTAACAACTAACAAACTCCATTACTAACCGTGGTAAATAATGTGAAATGTGTTTTGACTGCCTATAATGTTTGTATGTATTTGAATGTAGTTGAGAGGGTTTGAATTTGCAAAGGCGGTTACTTTGGTGCCTGAACCGCTCACCATTGAATCCGGTCTCCTCACTCCAACCATGAAGGTAACATACAAAACTAAGTGTACTAGTCTTTTTTGTTGTAGTAACTAGTAAGGGATTACAATTAACTGGCCAGCTAATGTGTTGTTAAAGTCCAATGGGCCAATATAATGTGAGGAGTTCACACATTTGTCCATGTGTACATGTGCGTTAGTCCTAACACATAAGTTTAGATACTAGAAGTAATCCATGGATTTATATGGTGGGCAAATTTTGTCATAAATCCTGATATGGGATGAATTTGATCTCATGTGTGTTATTGATTTCTTTGGCATTGATTTTTTTTTCAGATAAAAAGACCACAAGCAAAAGAATATTTTGCCAAGGCTATATCAGAAATGTATCATGCGGTTTCAAAAGCAGATCCGATGGTCTCAAAGTTATGAGTATTGAACACAATAAGCATAGTTAAGTTTGCTGTCGAAAATGAGTTCCTCGTCATAGAAGTGAAAAAAAAACACATTTTTAGCCCCATTTATAGTACAATTACGAGTTTGATTCTTTTGTACGAATAAGGATCGATTGTGGTCTTCTAGTGTAAATTTTTTTATTGAATGAACATTTCATTATTTCACGGCATACATAGGTTTGTACAATTATTAGCTTGATTTGATATGGCCTTGAACTTGATTTGAATATAATATTTCGTTCGATGTATTACATTTTTCATTCACTCTAAAACTTTCCTTTCACATCTTTTTTCTTAGTACTAGGATGATTCGTTAGGCCTAATACATAAGACTAATGAGGTTCCATCCCCAAAATAATTGGCGATAGAAGCAGTAACCCATGGATTTATATGGTGGACAAGTTTTATCATAAATTCCGATGTGGGATAGATTTTATCTCATCATGTGTTATATATTTCTTTAATTTGGCCTTGATTTTTTCAGATTAAGAGACCCCGAGCAAAAGAATATTTTTCCAAGGCCATATCAGAAATGTATTATGGGTTTCAAAAGCATGCAGATCTGATGGTTCCCAAGTTATGAGCTCTAAACACAGTAGTTAAATTTGCTGTCAAAAATAGGTTCCTCGTCGTAGGAAAAAAAAAACAGTTTTAGCCCCATTTATAGTACAATATGAGTTTGGTTCTTTTATACGAATAACGATCGATTGTGGTCTTCTTGTGTAAATTTTGTTATTGAATGAACATTTCATTATTTCGAGGCATACATAGGTTTGTACAATTATTAACCTGATTTGATATGGCCTTGAAGTTGATCTGAATACAATATTTCGTTTAATGTATTACATTTTCCATTCGCTCTAAATTTTTTCTTACGCATCTTTTTCTTTGTAGTTGGTACTAAGACGATTCGTTAGGCCTAACATATAGGATGAGTAACTCAAAGGATGAGGCTCCATCTCAAAACCCATTGACAATCGGATGAGTAACCCATTGACAATAAGCCTAATGAGGCTCCATGAGGCCTAATAACACATAGGCCAATGAGGCTCCATCCCAAAACCCATTGACAATAGAATGAGTAACCCATTGATTTATACAATAGACAAGTTTTTCATAAATTCCGATGTGGGATAGATTTTATCTCATCACGTGTTATTGATTTTTTTGGCCTTGATTTTTTCAAATAAAGAGTCCCCGAGCAAAAGGATATTTTTCCAAGGTTGTATCAAAAATGTATTATGCGGCTTCAAAAACAGATTCGATTATTCCCAAGTGATGAGTTTTGAACACAATAAGCGTAGTTAAATTTCCTGGCAAAAATAGGTTCCCCGTTATAGAAAAAAAAAATAGTTTTAGCCCCATTTATAGTACAACAATGAGTTTGGTTCTTTTGTACGAATAAGGCTCGATTGTGATCTTCTCGTGTTAATTTTGTTATTGAAAGAACATTTCATTATTTCGGGTCATACATAGGTTTGTACAATTGTTAGTCTGATTTGATATGGCCTTAAAGTTGATCTAAATACAATATTTCATTTGATGTATTGCATTATTCATTTGCTCTAAATTTTTCCTCACACGTCTTTTTTCTTAGTACTAAGATGATTCGCCAAGTCTAATATATAAGCCTAATGAAGTTGCATCCCAAAACCAATTGACGATAGGAGAAGTAATACATGGATTTATATGGTGGACAAATTTTGTCATAAATCCCAATGTGGGATATATTTTATCTCATCATGCGTTATTGATTTCTTTGGCCTTGATTTTTTTCATATAAAGAGACCACAAACAAAAGAATATTTTGTCAAGGCTATATTAGAAATGTATTATGCGGTTTCAAAAGCAGATTTGATGGTTCCCAAGTTATTAGTTCTGAAGAAAACAATCGAAGTTAAATTTGATGCAAGAAATTGGTTCCTCATTGTATTAACAAAATACATTTTTATCCCCATTTATAGTACGTACAATAGAAAGTCTGGTTCTTTTGTACGAATAAGAATTGATTGTCGTCTTCTCGTGTAAAGTTTGTTATTGAATGAACATTTCATTAGTTCGGGACATACATAAATTTGTACAATTATTAGCGTGATTTGATATGGCCTTGTAGTAGATCTGAATAAAATATTTTGTTTGATGTATTACATTTTTCATTCGCTCTAAATTTTTTTCTTACAAATCTTTTTTCTTGTTACTAGAATGGTTCACATGTCGTTACTCAAATTAGCCAGAACTAGGATTTTAAATAAGATGAAATAGATTGATTTATTATATGTAGGGTTGAGCATCGGTTCAAAATCGAACCGAACCGACAAAAACCGAACCAAACTGAAAGCCGAATTTCCATTTTATTGTGCTTTGAATTTGGCTGATTATATTGAATTGGTTTTGATTGTGCATATATTTCGTTGCAGATCTTCTCGATCACCATTGAAGCTTATCTCAAGATTCTCCAATCATCCTGAGATTGGAACATTACACGATAATTTCGCGTAATTAACATATAATTCTATATCTTCATTTTGTAAATCGTAATTAATTAACAAATTAAGATGACACTTTTCTTTATTGTCAGGTGCACTGTTGACAGATATCCAAATAACAAGTATTTGGGTTCACGAGTTGGGGCCGATGGAACAATTGGAGAGTAAGTAGACTTGGAATTATCATAGCCAATGTAGTTCTACATGAATTTGTAATTCATTTAATTTGTCCTATATATGTTAATTTAACCATGATGATGTTAATTAACACTTGCTATTGAAGGTATAAATGGATGACATATGGAGAAGTAAGCAAGGCTCGTTCAGCTATTGGATCAGCCCTTCAAAATTACGGACTACTTAAAGTAAGTCCATTTGTTAATCCTTGTTACTAGACCTGTAAGTTACATTGTTGATGAGAAATGAGCTAAGAAATTACACTTTTCTTAGAGTTCAATTGTGAACCACGAAAATTAAAGTTTGGAGATAACAAGTTAGTATATAAGGTTATGAATTGTTTTGGATGGAACCTATAGCGCGCAGTTGGATCCATTTTCTCGTAATGCATTTTTTGGGTCATGTGTGCTAAGAAGTTGCTTCCTATTCATATCTAAATTTTACCTTCTTATGGCTATTTTTAGTGTTGTGCAAACATAGACCAGACCGGTCCGGACCGAACTGTCGGTTCCAGCACGGTTCGGTCCATAATCCACTATATTTTGAAATTACAGGCTACGGTCTGATCCGGACCAGGACCGGACTCTTACATTCGGGTCGGATTGGATCGTAATATATATTTTTCAAAAAATTATATATAAAAATAATTTAATATTTATATTTGACATAAAATCTCAATTTTTACAGTCCATTTATATTCGAAAATTGACCCAGGCCGTAATTTAATGAACTATTTTGAACATAAAAGTATTAAATTTTTATAATAAACTAGGTAAATTCGGTGTTTACGATTCAAAATCGGACAAGACCAAAGTCCAAAAGTTACAAATTTTACGGTCTATCGGTTCAGACCGGGACAGTATATTTCGGTCCGAACTAGTTGAACACTCCTAGCTGAGCTGTTTTATGCATGTATGGTTAATTTCCCTTGCTATGTCAGAGTTTCGGGTGAATTTGTGTAATTACATTATTCATTGAGTCAATTTGTAACAGGGAGCTCGTGTTGGAATTTATTTTATCAATAGACCAGAGTGGGTTATGGTTGATCACGCATGTTCATCCTATTCTTATGTCTCGGTTCCTCTATATGACACCCTGGGTACGTTAGTTTTAAGAACTAAACTATACATATATATTTTATGGGCAGTTTTAATTGCACAATTAATTAAGTTGCCAAGTTTTAATTAATTTTGACAAGAATTCTTTCTTATTAGGACCGGATGCTGTGAAGTATGTTGTGAATCATGCAGATGTAGAGGCCATTTTCTGTGTGCCAGCAACCTTGAATGCTGTGAGCTTAATCTAATTCCCTTAGATTGTTCTTTTGTACTCCATCCGATCAAGTTTATATGTCGTTGTAGGTTTCGGTGCGAAACAAAAATTATCATTGAATTTTTTTCATTGACTATTTTTGTTTTAAAATGTTTTTTCATTGACTTAAAAGGGAGGTGAATATTAAAAAAAAAATTATTAAAAAACTATATAATACTTGGTTTGGTTAATATTGTTCTAAAAAATTGTGTCAAAAACTAAAATGACAAATAAACTCGATCGGAAGAAGTATGTTTTAGTTCTAACTTTGCGAGTCTTGTAGTACTGTGTTTAATTAGTTCTAACTTTACGAGTTCTGTGGTGTCATTTTGTTTTGTAGTTGCTGAGTTTCTTGACCGAGATTTCAAATGTCCGCCTTATAGTGGTACATTATACAAAGATACGAAATATCTTTAATTTTATTGCTATAAATATTTGTTGTCGTTATTTTTTTAGTAATATATTAACGATTTTTCTATAATGTGTTGGAACATAAAATTTAGGTTGTGGATGGTGTTGATGAAAACTTGGCTTCTCTTCCAACCACTTGTGGTGGTGCTAAGCTTACAACATTTTCAAAACTCTTAAACCAAGTAAGGGGCCAATAATCCTAGCTTAGCTTAGATCCGTCTTGTCTACTTAAATTGTATCTAGATCAGTTTTAATTATTTTGTTCTATTTATATCATCAATGTAGGTTCGGATGAATCTAAAGCCTCATTGCCCACCCTCACCCGATGATATTGCAACTATATGTTACACAAGTGGTACTACTGGAATACCAAAGGTACATAAACCAAATTCTAACAAAAATATATGATAGATAATTTGTTTTTGATATATATACATATAGATATGGGTCCGGTTCTGGGGAACCGGCAAACCGTCGGTTCGGGTTCCTCCTAATGACTTGACCACAACCGTGGTTAGGTCATTTGACCCCAACCACGGTTTTCGTTCGGGGGAAAAATAGAATTTAATTTAGTCTTGTTTTTATTGTTTTCGGTTCTGAAACCGGATCCATGTCTATATACATATGATAATTAGATGTGACATTTTTGTTATTAATTTGGTGGTGAAGGGAGCTATGTTAGCGCATGGAAATTTCATTGCAAATACTGCTGGTGCATCTTTTACAGTTGCGCTTTATCCTAAAGATATGTGAGTACACAAATCACATTATATGACAATTACATCTTTTTTTAAACTTTAGTGCATCCTATATATACTCTGTTTTGAGTTGTATGATAATTAATTAGATTCTATATGTGGATGTGGCAGCTATTTATCCTTTTTACCATTGGCACACATCTATGAGCGAACTATGCAAGTTCTATGTGCACACTATGGGTCAGCTGTTGGTTTCTACCAAGGGGTACATATACAAATACTCCACACTGTTATTTACTCCCTCCGTTCTATTTTATTTGATATTTAAGAGCTAAAATCGTATTCATTAAAACTTGACATTTTGGAGTATTTATTTAATTAATATATTGAAAAATGTTTGTATTGACTTTTTTCTTTCATTCTATTGGCTTTAAGGATGGTTTAGTAATTAATTTTTTATTAGAAAATTTTGGATTTTCAATAATATTTTTTATATTTTCAATAAATTTCTTAATATGTGTGAATTGTTTTAAAGTGTCAAGTAGAATAGAACGGAGGGAGTATAAAAGTCTTGAAATGTGTAATTGAGTTGTCATTTAATTTTTATATATTTCCATTTTTTTCCCTTTTTATATGGTGGCAGGACAATTTAAAATTGATGGAGGACGCATCAGTTTTAAGGCCAACTGTGTTTTGCAGTGTTCCACGAGTATACAACAGAATTTACGCTGGGTATATAATAGATGTTATATTTGGATATTATATTATTGTGTATCTTTTGTATAGAGAAAATCATATCTTGGGCCTAGAATCTTGATATGTATATTTAAACTCTCTTGTGTTTAATGAGATCAGATTTGCAGCCTCCAATATTTCTTTATGATATCAGAGCGAGGTTAACAAAACCCTAAATCTACCCTAATTTACGCCGCTAGTGTGCCGCCCTTGTGCCGCCCTAGTGCCCGGTATTCTTCTGGTGTTTATCGTTCACTTCTCGTCACTATCATCATGAGCGTGAAAGGGAAGGAAGAAGTTTCAAATGTCATGCCTACAAATTCGCCCTTCTATCTTCATCCCTCGGATCATCCCGGGATGAAGATTTGTCAAGTTGTTCTTAAAGGGAACAACTATCAGGAATGGGAACTTTGTTTTCGTAACGCTCTTCGCGCGAAACGTAAACTTGAGTTCATTAATGGATCGATTATAATGCCTGAGGACTCCGCTGGTTTAGACGACTGGTGGAGCGTGAATTCTATGCTGGTAGGCTGGATAGTTCAGTCTATGGAGGAGTCGATTCGATCGACAATAACTTATTTTGATACGGCTAAGGCACTTTGGGATGATTTGAATCAACGGTTTTCGATCGGAAATGGTCCGCGAGTTCATCAGTTGAGACATGACTTGGCTAGGTGCACTCAAAACGGTCAGTCGATCGCTACATATTACGGGACTTTGAAGAAATTGTGGGATGAATTGTCAAATTATGTCAAGGAGCGCACTTGCTCGTGCGGAAAGTGCGTCTGTACTTGGACTGAATCGGCTGCTTTGGATCGTGAGGAAGAAAAAAACTCATCAACTGCTAATGGGGCTTGACGTTAACTTTGCCACCACACGCTCGAACATACTGTCACGAGAGCCTATGCCTAGGCTTAATCGTGTTTATGCTCTGTTAATTATGGAGGAACGCCAGCAAACTGTTGCAAAAGGCGTTGTTGAAAAATCAGCAGAAGGTGGAATATTTGCAGTCCAAGGGCGTGGGTCTCGTACAGACAAACGCGACTCCGAACGGCGGGATCAATCGAGCGCCGGAAGTGGAGATCGGCGTGATTCAGAACGCCGGCCGACTGGTCGTGGTCGAGGCGAGAGATCCGAGCGCCCAATATGCTATCACTGTGGTGAACCAGGTCACCTCCAGAAATCATGCTTCAAATTGATCGGGTACCCAGACTGGTGGGGCACCGATCGTGACGGCGGCGAGACGTCTCAGTCGCGTGAAAATTCTGTTGTTTCCGATCAGAACAACCGTGGGCGAGGACGAGGAAGAATAGGCTCTGCAAATGCCGCACAAACTAGTGTTGGTGGGTCTGCAGGGGGGTCCATGCTAGGAGCTGCTGATCGTACAGGGACAAATTTATCCCAATCTCAGTGGAGCACTCTCATGAATTTAATAAATTCAGCAAATCATGATTCAACCGGAAAATTGACGGGTATGTTTCAATTTAAATGGATTCTAGACTCTGGAGCATCATTTCATATGACAGGAGATGTATCGCTTTTGCATAATTTGAGGGAAGTACCGGCTTCCACTATTTTACTTCCCGATGGGCTGTCTACAGTTGCAAAAACCGCAGGAAGTTTAAAATTAAGCAGTGATTTGGAGTTCCATAATGTTCTTTATGTGCCTAGTTTGAGTTGCAACTTAATTTCAATTGCTCAACTATTGAAATGTCAACAATACATTATCACTATGACTGATAAGCTATGTATTTTACAGGACCGGACTTCGATGATGCTGATTGGAGTGGGTGAGGAACGAAACGGAGTTTATTGGCTTCGTGGAGTGGCGTCGACGGCTCGCGTTTCACGGTTAGAAGCCGATTCACCTGCCCTTTGGCATTCCCGTTTTGGCCACCCATCATTATCTGTTCTTTCCCATTTACCTAATGTTAAAATAAGTGGTCATCTAGACCCGTGTGATAGTTGCCATAGAGCAAAACAAACTCGTTCCTATTTCCCGATTAGTAATTCGCATGCTTTTGAGATTTTTGATTTAATACATTGTGATGTTTGGGGTCCCTATAGAACTCCCTCTATTTCTGGTGCTAGGTATTTTTTGACATTAGTTGATGATTGTTCTAGGGGTGTTTGGATTTTCTTAATGAAAAATAAGACTGAAGTTGCTTCTCTTATTCAAATGTTTTGTTCTATGGTGAGTCGTCAATTTGAGAAAAATGTCAAGAAATTTCGTAGTGACAATGGAACTGAATTCACTTGTCTTCGTTCATTTTTTGATCAAAATGGAATAATATTTGAAACTTCATGTGTTGGAACTCCTCAACAGAATGGTCGGGTTGAACGTAAACATCGTCATATTTTAAATGTAGCTCGTGCTTTACGTTTTCATGCAAATTTGCCTTTAAAATTTTGGGGAGATTGTATTCTTACTGCTGCATATTTAATTAATAGAACTCCCACGCCTCTACTGCAAAACCGAACACCCTATGAGATTTTGTATGGTCGACACCCTAATTTTTCACACTTCAGAACACTTGGTTGTCTCTGTTATGCTTCTGTGATTCCTAGATCAACTAATAAATTTGAACCTCGGGCACAAAAATGTATTTTTATTGGTTATCCCAAAGGCCAAAAAGGTTGGCAAGTTATTAATTTGGAAACTCAGGAACGGTTTGTGTCATGTGATGTGGTATTCTATGAAACACATTTCCCGTTTCAGCTCTCTACACCCAATCTTGTTACAGCTGAAAATACTTCTGAACAATCTCATCCATCTATTTTCGATACACCGTCCCATGTTGACTATTCGCAGACGGCGGACAAGAGAAGTGGGGTTCAATCTTCTCTTGTTCCCGTCCAAGAACTTGTCCCAAGCACCACTATAGACCATTCGCAGACGGTTGATAGGGGGAGTGGGGTTCAATCTTCCTCTGTCCCCGTTCAAGTCATCGTTCCAAGCACCTCAAATGGCCAATCGCAAGCAAGTGACAGGGGGAGTGGGGTTCAATCTTCCCATGTCCCTGCTCAAGACAATATCCGTCGTTCTACCCGTGATCGGATTCCTTCTGTGAAATTGCGGGATTTCTTCTGCAATACAATACGGAAACAAGATGCTTCCTCGTCTCCTTTATCTCCTTCATCGGCTTCATCAGGTACATCCTACCCCATAGCTAATTATGTTCATTATGATCGGTTTTTGCCTAGACATGTTGCTTTTATTGCTGCTATTCAGTCTGATACAGAGCCCACCAGTTTTTCTGAGGCTGTTCGTAGTGAGCATTGGCGTGCTGCTATGAAAGCTGAGATTGATGATTTAGAGCGTAATGGTACTTGGACACTCACAAACTTGCCTAAGGGCAAGAAAACCATTGGTTGTAAGTGGGTATTTCGGATTAAGTATAATTCCGATGGGACTATTGAGCGACAGAAGGCCCGTTTAGTAGTTTTGGGGAATCGACAACAGGCTGGTATTGATTATAATGAGACATTCGCCCCTGTGGCGAAAATGGTCTCTGTTAGGACTTTTTTGGCAGTTGTCGTTGCTCGGAACTGGGAACTTCATCAGATGGATGTTCATAATGCTTTTCTTCATGGGGATTTACATGAGGAGGTTTACATGAGACCTCCACCAGGTTTTTCAAGTTTGGCTGCTGGGCGGGTTTGTCGACTTAATCGTTCTCTTTACGGTCTTCGGCAGGCACCGCGAAATTGGTTTGCTAAGTTGGCTTCTGCTCTTCGTCGACTTGGATTTGTACAGTCCTTGGCTGATTACTCTCTCTTCTCATATACTCGTCCAAATGTTTGTTTGCATGTTCTGGTTTATGTTGATGATTTGATTATTTCTGGGAACAATTCCGCTGCTATTGCTCATTTTAAGGAACAACTCAGTTCGTGTTTTCATATGAAAGATCTAGGTACTCTGAAATATTTTCTTGGCATAGAGATTGCACGGTCCTCGACTGGTCTCTTCTTATGTCAACGGAAATACACTTTGGATATTCTATCTGAAGTTGGGCTTCTTGGCGGCAAGCCTTGTGATTTTCCTATGGAACAGAATCACAAGCTAGCTACATCTACAGCTCGTTTGTATGAGGCTCCAGATCAGTATCGTCGTCTCATTGGTCGCTTGATTTATTTGACTATCACTCGTCCTGAGATTTGCTATGCAGTTCACACACTTGCTCAGTTTATGCAGCGACCGACTGTTGACCATTGGGACGCTGCGATTCGTGTTCTTCGATATCTCAAGAGTCACCCTGGTCAAGGGATTTTTCTCTCGCGAGATTCCTCTTTACAGCTTACTGCTTTCTGTGATTCAGACTATGCATCTTGTCCACTTACTCGTCGTTCTATTACTGGATATTATGTTCAGCTTGGGACATCTCCTGTATCTTGGCGAACCAAGAAACAGAAGACGGTTTCTCGTTCATCTGCTGAGGCCGAGTACCGTGCTATGGCTGCTGCTTGTTGTGAGTTATTGTGGTTGCGGTCTTTGTTGCGCTCTTTGGGAGTGACTCATTCAGCTCCTATGAGTTTGTTTTGTGACAGTCAGGCTGCTTTACATATTGCTGTTAATCCGGTCTTTCATGATCGGACTAAGCACATCGAGGTGGATTGTCATTTTGTTCGGGATCTCTTGTTATCCGGTTCAGTACGTACTTCTCACATTATGACGGCTTCACAACCGGCAGACATTTTGACTAAAGCATTAGGCGCTCATCAGTTCCAATTCCTTCTTGGCAAGTTGGGCATTCGAGACCTTCATGCTCCAACTTGAGGGGGAGTAATAGATGTTATATTTGGATATTATATTATTGTGTATCTTTTGTATAGAGAAAATCATATCTTGGGCCTAGAATCTTGACATATATATTTAAACTCTCTTGTGTTTAATGAGATCAGATTTGCAGCCTCCAATATTTCTTTAGTATATCATACTGATCGATCGATACTATACCATCCCCATTAATTTATACTTCACCTGGAATTTAACTTTGGATAAATAATGCTAATTGATGTAGGATAACTAATGCTGTCAAGTTATCAGGAGGTATAAAAGAGAGGATATTTAATGCTGCTTTCAATTCCAAAAAGCTCGCACTGATGAATGGTATGTTTTTTTTTTTTTTATCTTGGACACTGGTTGTTGGAGTTAAAACAAAAAATTCATAGTACTACCATAAATCTTAACCGTTTAATTAGAAGTCCGAAAGCTGATGAATAATGTGTTGAGTCTAATGCGTGTTTACAATTAATTAATACCTTTGTTTTTCACTAGAACATGTATCTTTGATGTCTTTTTCACCCTTTGTTTTTCACACTTTTTGTGTTGTTTACAGGAAAAAATCCATCACCAATATGGGAAAAACTAGTGTTCAATAAAATAAAGGAAAAGCTTGGTGGAAGAATTCGTGTAATGTATTCTGGTGCTTCACCTATTTCACCTGATGCCTTGGACTTTATGAGGGTGTAAGTTGATTCAATTCTTACATGACCCTCTTTTAATCACCTCGATTAAGCTTTAATTAATCTAAAATTCATATCTTAAGACTCATGGACTTTATTAGGTGCTTTGGATGCCAAGTGTTTGAAGGATATGGAATGACCGAAACATCTTGTATTGTCACCATGACTGATCCAGGAGACATTTTGAGTGGTCACGTTGGTTCTCCAAATCTTGCTTGCGGTGGGTGAGCTTATTTATCAACTCAAATATCTAATTAATTTAGGAACAACATTAAATTCCTTAATGAGCTAGTCGCCTAGTCTCTCCTCTTACATTTGTTAATTTACTCTAGACTCTCTTACCTTATAGATTAATTAATATGTGCTCTAAATAATTTATGTAATTAACTAATGGTGTTTTGCTACAAAATCATTTTTCCCCGTGTCAATTGCTATAAGAATATATAAGTCGAATGAAGGCATTCGAATATCTAGTTAAACGATTAAAATTTTATGGTAATACCATAAGGTTTTCCGTTTACCAAATTTAAGTGTATGTCATGTCATGTCTACAAACTTAAATGTATTATTCTTCCAAATGAGCCTAAGCACAAGAGATACTTAAATTAAAAGGGTTCGGATAATACGTACTCATGGTGGACACACAATAAAAGTGCTAATTTTAAAAATTATTTCAAAATTCTTCCCTAAAGTAGAATTAAAGAAATTTTTGAAAAATTTAAAAATTAACAAACAATTACCAGATTTATCAAAATTAGTATTCTTATCTTGTACCCACATTCAAAAAGCTGAAATTAAAATTATTATTGTTTTCAGAAATCAATGCTTTTGATCTTTGCTCGAATTCTTTCTTTTTTTCTTATATCTGAAATGCAATGAATTTTTTTTATTGGGACAAATTTGTTAGCACGTGATAGATTTTTTGTACAATAATTTCTAACATTCTTTGTTGTATTTTATATTTTTATTCTTGGGACAAAAATCAAAAAGAAATTTAAATTGCTGAACTTTGATATCTTTTTCAGAGGTAAAGCTTGTGGATGTTCCTGAGATGAATTACATGTCTGATGATCAGCCTTACCCTCGTGGTGAAATTTGTGTTCGAGGTCCAATTGTTTTCAAAGGCTACTTGAAAGATGAAGTCCAAACGTAAAAAAAAAAATCTCCTTAATTTGATTTTGTTGCACCTTAATTAACCAGTTTTTAACCCCATCATCAAACGCCTTAATCTGTTTAATTAATTAAATAAACAGGAGAGAAATGATTGACGAGGAAGGTTGGTTGCATACAGGAGATATAGGTCTCTGGTTACCCGGTGGTCGTCTCAAAATTATAGATAGGTGAGCTATAATTTTTATAATTGTTAGATTTTCATTTTTAGGCACAAGTTTTTCTAATTTGTCAAAATGATGGACATTTTATGTATCAGGAAGAAGAACATATTCAAGCTTGCACAAGGCGAGTACGTTGCACCCGAGAAGATTGAGAATGTGTATTCCAAGTGCAAATTCGTGGCACAATGCTATGTTTATGGTACATTTTATCTATTTTGCCTATTAAAAGTGATTACCAGTTTGTCACACTATATATATACTTAGTTCTTAGTCGTTTATATTATAATATATCCTAAGTTAATTCATGATTTTGTTGCAACAGGTGATAGTCTTGAATCTTGCTTAGTAGCTGTTGTGTGTGTTGAACCGGATGTATTAAGGGATTGGGCCGCAGCTGAAGGAATCAAGGTTTGAGATAAAAGAATTTTTAGAAAAAAAATGACTAGCATGTAAATTTTCAATCCTCTTATTACCAATTGGTTGGATGAAACTCTGTTAGACTTATGTGACGGACTTAAGAAAGGTAACAAAAACACTTGTTCGATCCATTGTTTGATTTTGTTCTTGATTTGCTCGAGATAGTATGAAGATTTGGGCCAACTATGTCGGCATCCAAGGGCAAGGGCGGCGGTTCTAGCTGACATGGACGTTGTAGGAAGACAGGCTCGGGTATGTGACAAATTTCGTTATTAATCGTTGTAAATTGTAAGACATGTGTTTTAACTGTTTATAATGTTTGTAGCTGAGAGGATTTGAATTCGCAAAGGCGGTTACTTTGGTTCCTGAACCGCTCACCGTTGAGAGCGGTCTCCTCACTCCGACCATGAAGGTATTTCTAGGCAAACACGACAACGGTCACTAAAAACTTATCTTGAATTAACCAACTAATTGATGTCTTAATTTGTTCGTTTCTTTGGCCTTTGATTGTTCCAGATAAAGAGACACCAAGCGAAAGAGTACTTCGCCAAGATCATATCGGATATGTATAGTGTCATCTCAGAAACCGATTCGGCCGGCTACAAGTTGTGACTTGTGAGTTTTGAACACACAATTTATATACTGATGGGAGTGTATTCAAGTTGGTACAATAATGTCGGGTAATAAATATGACAATATGTACACATTAGCCTGATTTCGTATGTACTTGTACAAATAAACCGGTTAATGTGAGCACAAAAATTGTTTAACTTTCATTTGCTATTTGCTATAAATGGGCTAAGATTGAATTTGAAGGATATTGTATCCTACTATCCTGCAATTGGCAGCCATCATTAGTCCATATTAGCTTTTTAGTTGGCAACTTGGCATGCTCTAAAAGTCTTTTAAAGGTTGCTTCAAACGACGTCGTTTCACTCTCCACTGAGTAGGACTGGGCATAGGTCCAAAACCGGACCGGACTGAGACCGAAATCTTCAAAAAATTTGGACCTAGGACTGGACCTAAATTTCTCGGTCCGGTCCGGTCTCGGTCCAGGTCCGGTCCGGTCGAGATTTGGACCGGTTTGGACCTGGATATTATTTTTTTAAAAAAAATTAATATTTTTCAAAGAAAAATTTATGTTTTTAGTAAAAAAAATACGTATTATTTATGAAAAATATAATGTTACGAAGTATATACATAAAAGTGAAACTTAAATAATAAAAAATAAATTTTATAACATAAGAAATATAATTTTTATATATAAATTTATAATTTTATATATATTTTGAAATTCATGGACCGAGGACCGGACCTTTTAACACTCAGTCCGGTCTCGGTCCGGTCCAAAATTCCGGTCCGGACCTAAATATGCCCAGCCCTACCACTGAGGCACTGAACTTTAGTTCTCCACAATCTACACTTCTCAGTTTAGTTGCTCTACTTTCCCTGTGAGATCCGAAGCTTTCAACAATGGCGATCATAACTGAGCACGAAGCCGACGTTGACCTGCCAAAGCCAAATCCGAAACTTAAATCCCGAATCAGCAAGAAGCCAAAGCAAAAATCAACTCCCACCCCATCAAAACCAAAGCCGAAGCAGACTTCAAATACGAATTCAAATCCCTTCACCTTCTGGTTCTACTTTACCATCACGGTCTCTCTCATCACTCTCCTCTTCGTCTTCCTCTCCTCCCTATCGCCAAAGGATCCAAAAGCCTGGTTCTTGAGCTTACCTTCCACTCTCCGTGACCACCACTCAAAAGGTCGGATCATCAAGGTCCAATTAAACCCTAACGGATCCCCAATCGAAGTCTTCACCTACTCCGCGGGGACCAAAGGCTCTGAAACCGTGCTGATCGTTCACGGATTAGGCTGTAGTTCGTTCGCATTCCGCAAGCTGGTTGATGATCTCGCAGGTAAGGGAGTATTCGCCACCGCCATCGATTTGCCTGGCTCTGGCTTTTCAGACAAGGCGACGATTGAGGAGATTGAAAGACCAGGAGGGGCTTTCGCGGGGTTCTGGGATGTGTATTATGAGATCAAAGAGAAGGGGATTTTTTGGGGGTTTGATAATTTGGTTGAGAATGGCTACATTCCATATGATGAGAACGATAGGGTTAGGGTTTCGACTCATAAGAGCTTGGAGCCATTAAAATTGGGATCACAGGAGGTTGGTAAAGTGTTAGGGCAAGTGATTGATTCAATGGGATTAGCTCCTTTGCATCTGATCTTCCACGATTCAGCGTTATTGATGGGTGCCAATTGGGTTTCAGAGAATTCAGGCCTGTTAAGAAGCTTAACCCTAATTGATACAATGCCGAGAGGAACTGCATTGCCTTTGTGGGCATTAGAATTGCCCTTGGTACGTGAGCTAGTTTTAGGGTTTGAATTTGTGTTTGGCAAGATTGTTGATTCATGTTGTTCCAAGTCTGTTGAGAGTTCGAGTTTGGATGCAAATAGAATTCTTTTGAACTCTGCAAATGGAAGGCAGGCAATTGTTGGGATGGGAAAGAAGTTAAATTACACTTTTGATTTGGAAGAATGGGCGAGTTCGGATAGTGTGAAGGGAATGCCAATGAAAGTTCTTTGGTCTAGTAGCTGGTCCAAGGAGTGGACTGAGGAAGGAAACAAGGTTGCTGAGGCGATTCCTCAAGCCAAATTTGATACTCATTCTGGTGGTCGCTGGCCACAGGTGAGGATTTGAACTCTGAATAATATGGTTTTCTTTGTTAATGTTTACCTATGCTACAGAATTTGTGAATATACATGTTAGTCTTTATTATAGCTTGTGAAGTTGCGTTTATCTGTTATAAATTACTGGTGGAGTTACTTGAGTTGGTCTAAATGTTGAGTACATCTTGAATTCTTGATGGATATGTTTCTCATATAAAGTGAATTTTTCTACTTGAATGTGCTAGTTTCAATATTTTGATGCGCCCTTAGAAACTAGAATGAATCATTCAAGACAGGAGTTAGAGCTCAATGTGGAAGTGATAGGGCATAATGTTGAATTTCTTGATGGGTAGTTTGTTGTTGACAATTACTTTGTTTATTCTACGTGCTCCTCGTTTGCGTCCTTGAGGCTTAACTAATTTCCCTGTGCTAAACACCAATTTAATGTTACTATTTTTGTTCCTGTGATTTTGTTATCATTTGGAAGCTCTCTTTTATGCTCTAATGTCCTGCTTTCATCATCATCATCATCATTGTGTTCTTCACCTGAGCCTTTGGCTAAGAAGATGAGAGTTGATAAAGACCGGCATTTGGAGAGGTTCAATCATTGCTAGGTTCTCCCTGTTACTTCCTTAAAAACTGATGATGATGATGATGATCATAATGATCATAAGCTAGTGTCTTACCTTGTATTTCTGTTTTACAAACCTGTATCTTACTTGTTTGCTGATGTCATGCTTAATCAAGCATTATGGTGTAGAGTACTACTTGAGATCATACATGACAATGCAGCTTCGTTTTGAACCTCTTATCCCCTTTTTTTGATATAGGACGCCGTTGCAGAGCAGTTGGCTGACAAAATTATGTCCTTTGTGGAATCACTTCCTAAGACGGTCAGGAAGACCGAGGAAGAACCTTTGCCAGACCATATCCAGATGAGGCTCGATGAAGCTAAAAGCAACGGGCATGATCATGGCCACAATCACATGCATGCTCATGCCGGGTATGCAGATGGATATGGACTTGGTAATGGATGGGATAGTTAGGATACATAGTTAACTTCTTGTAACAAAAACATGTTTGTTTGTGGTTGGAATTAGAGATGATTTGTGAGGAATGAGGAGGACGTAGAATATAAATTATCAAAATCCAAGTTTGTTTGTGGTTGTAGCATGAGAGCTTTTTGTATTTCTCTCTTTTAAAGTTATGTTTTATCATTGTTATTTTCTATTGGTAATTCTGCAGAATTCTTAATAGTTGTAGGCTTATTCTTAGTCTGTTTGAAGTCACTGCTTTTGTCAAAGGCTTTTCCTGTAAATCACACCCATCACAAATACTGAAGAATTATAAAGCTCAAGCTATTCAATGGAGTAAGATTTTTCTTTTCAAACCTCAAACTCAATAAGTCTAGTTAAAAATCCAATGAGTTGGCATAGTGGTGTAATGTTACTTTGTGCTCACATGGAGTATGATCTATTTATCAGAAAACAAAACCATTGTTCAATTCTCTTATTTTGTTAACTTTCATTAGGCCAACTATAGCCACAAACCACAAAAAGAGAACACCTTGTCCATGGACCAAAAATAAAGTTAAAAGAGAAGAGATCATCCAAGTCCAATTTTTTTTAGAAAATGTAATATTTGAGTTTCTTTAGCTTTTACTGTTTCAATCAATAAATATAGATATGCAGTTCTACATTCACGGTTTAATTTCCTTCCATGTCCAAAAATTAATGAAGCAAGTTTTGAACCATTCTCAACATTTCTTTCTTAGGAAACAACACACACAATCCACGTTATTTGTTTCTAAAGGCTATCATGAACATCAAAATCAACAAACACCGGAAAGGCTTGATGAGCTTTTATAGTGAACCAATCTCACGTAAAATGCAACTTCAATTTGACACCCCACGCTTTAAACATCTCATTCTTCTCTTCCTCCTCGTATCCTTACTCTATCTCTTCTACCTTCACCACCATCGCCCATTTTCCTCAACCGCGATCACCTCCATCGACTCGAAATCTAGCACCACAATTAACACTAAAACCACCCTCCAAAACATTCTCTTCTCCATTGCTTCCTCTTCATCCTCCTTCCCTCGTCGTCTCCCTTACCTTCGAATATGGTACAATCCTAACTCTACTCGCGTCCTCGTGTTCCTCGAACAACATCCCAAATCGTCGAGCCATGAAAATGATGATGTCCTCCCACCGATCGTCATCTCCGAAAAGACCTCAAACTTCACCTACACCTTTCGTTCCGGGCATCGATCCGCGATTCGCATCGCAAGGATGGTCAAGGAGGTGTACGATCGAGGTGAGTCGAACGTCAGGTGGTTCGTGTTCGGTGACGATGACACCATCTTCTTCCCGGAGAATCTAGCAACGGTGTTGTCGAGCTACGATCATAATCAGTGGTACTACCTCGGGTGTAGGTCGGAGAGCGTCGAGCAGAATGAAAAGATGTCGTTTGACATGGCATATGGTGGAGGTGGTTTCGCCATTAGTGCATCTCTTGCTAGGTTTTTGGCTAGGGTTCTTGATTCTTGCTTGATGAGATACCCTCATTTATATGGGAGTGATAGTAGGGTCTATTCTTGTTTGGCTGAGCTTGGTGTTGCAATGACATTGGAACCGGGATTCCATCAGGTGGTTTTTTCTTCTATTCTATTTCATATTTTAATTAAGATTTTGTGTCATTGGAAGTATATATTTTTGTAAATCAATAATTACATATATAGCTAGCTTAATATGTTGTGTTGAAGAAACATTATGATGATGCGTGATTGATTTATAAGACTAAAGCATCATGCATATGACTAGGTCATTTTTACATATGTTTCAAAGTTCGGCGGACCACAATATGGACGAAGGGGAAGACCGTCCTAGCGTACATGCGCGATAGGCCCGTCACATAAGTCCATGGGTTCTATCCTAAAACCAATTGGTGATAGGAGGAGAAGACCGTCCAGCACACATGCGCGATAGGCCTGTCACATAAGCCCATGGTTCTATCCTAAAACCAATTGGTGATAGGAGGAGAAGACCGTCCAGCACACATGTGCGATAGGCCCGTCACATAAGTCCATGGGTTCTATCCAAGCTAATTTGTCTTTAGATTTCCGACGTAGGAATTCTTTCTTCCACACGCCCCCTCAAGTGGTAACTGGCCTGGCCCATTTAGCACTTGGGGAGACCGTCCCAGCGCACTTGCACAATAGGCCCGTCACATAAGCCCATTGGGTTTCATCCTAAAATCAATTGGTGATAGGAAAAGTAACCCAAGGTTATATATTTAAGCTAATTTTTCTTTAGATGATGTGGGAATTCTTTCTTTCATATGTTAATGTGTTTTTCTTCTTGAAACTAACTTTAAATATATGATTATGATTTATGAAGTAGTGTTTTTTTTTTTTTGCAGTTTGATGTTCGAGGATCACTACTTGGATTGCTTAGTGCACATCCCTTATCACTTGTACTGTCGCTCCATCATTTGGATGTTGTTGAACCACTTTTTCCTAACATGAACCGGATAGAATTATTGCAACATCTCTTTAAGGTTGTCAATGTTGACCCTGCAAGGATATTGCAACAAACAGTTTGCTATAGTCGCTCATATAATCTATCAGTTTCAATATCATGGGGCTATGTTGTTCAAATCTATCAAGGCTACCAGTTTATTACTGACCTCATTTCTCCATTTAGGACTTTTACACCATGGAGAAGAGGTGCACATAATAGTAAGGGACAATATACTTTTAATACAAGAGAGTATCCTCAAAATCCATGTAAGAGACCAACTTTATTCTTCTTGGAAACGATTGAGATCAATGATGAAAATATCTGGAGTATCTATGTTGAGAAGTTTAAATATGATTGTTACCATACAAATGCAATTTCAAGACTTCGAGATGTAAGGGTCTCCTCCACAAAGTTGGATATTGATACTCGACAGGTAATACATTCATGATTAATATATATAGTTCTTTTTCCACTAAAAAAATATATATAGTTCTTTATTTGTTGTTTTGATATAATTTGTTGTTTGTTTCAAATTTTCATTTTCTATGTTAGCTCAATGCACCAAGGCGTCAATGTTGTGACATTGTACACCCATTTGATACATCGATGTTCATACATGTGAGGCCATGTGGAGAGGAGGAACTAATCGCCATGGATCCATAAAAAAAATGTATGCTTGCGGACGACCTCAGGTTTTGCATTGGTATCTAGTGAGAAGGAATTAATCTGCATGAATTCATAAAAATGTGTATACATGGTGGGTAACTTCAAACCTTGGCCCCTGAAATCATTCTACAATTCAATCATTATTGGCAATTATGTAGCATGAGACAAGGTAATTACATTATAGAAGGATCAATGATCTCTCTCTCTCTCTCTCTCTCTCTCTCTCTCTCCCTCACACACACACAATGGCGCAACTAACAACGATGGGTTGGCGACGACTACAGGGGTGTTGCGTGATGACAATGGCCATTGGATTTACAGTTTTATGCACAAGGCATGTACTTGGTCTATGCCAATTGCTGAATTATGGGCAGTGTTGCAAGATATTCGGCTCGCTTAGGAAAAAGGCTTTTGACAGGTGGAGGTGGAATGCGACTCTAAGCGAGTTGATATTCGGCTCGCTTAGGAAAAAGGCTTTTGACAGGTGGAGGTGGAATGCGACTCTTTAAGCGAGTTGATTGAAAGGGGAATGAAGAGTCAACATCTTTTTTTAGCCTGGTATAACAATGCCATGACTTTTTTTAGAAGGGACTTGTCCAGCTCCATCATGTGTACCGCAAGGTTAATTGTGTAGCATACCGTCTTGCTTCTTTATGTCTTTATGTTTTTTCTTTACTTCTGTTCTACATGTTTTGTCTACTCATCCCAAGGGGATTTCTTTTCTATTTTTTAATGATGTTAGGGATCAAACTATTCCCGTTTGCTGACTATTTAACCCTTTTTGTTTTTAATTAAATTAGCATCTCGAGGGGAGGAGAATGCAACCTCTCCTTCGACCAAAAAACAATTCAAAATGATACATCACTGGTTTCATTCTTGTAAATATTTCACCAGCTCTAATTTAGTGCAAAGAACACAGAATAATACAAAAGGACTACAGTTCAAGTAAGCATGGCCAAACATGAAGCAAGATACACAGCAAAATTCCTCACCATATTTCAAAACAAGGATGCTTTTTTAATGTAATCCAAGTTGCATAATTGGTAAGTAAAAGAAAAACAAACTCAATATTATTAGTCGACTCTGCAAATTCTAAGCTATCAGATGCAGATATTGGACTTCAGCATTGGCTGCTTTAAGCTGCCTGAGCCACTGGTTCAGAGTCATTAGATGCTTCTATCCTGTTGGGCCAAAGTTAAGACTTACAATATTATACAAAGCTTCATTGAACAACCCAGAACATCATCTCCTCACTAATAATACAAGCTGTAGAACAAACAAGCTCTAAATAAAAAAAAATATACACATACTTCTTACCTCTGAATTCCTTCTCCAACTTCAACCCTCAGAAAGTTCCCAATCTTCACAGATGAGCCCACTTGCTTAGACAAATCGCTCAATATTGTCTTCACATTTGCACACAAATCATGAAAACTTTCAGAACCTTACAAAAAATGTACTCTCTTATAAATATACATGTAAACATGGAACAATTGATAAGACTAAAACTTACCTTCACATGTAAAGAATCGTTAACAACAAACTTTTGCTCCATGAGAACTACTTCTTCAAAGTACTTCCGCAAACGACCTTCAATTATTTTCTCTATGGCCATCGGTGGTTTGCCAGATGCTTCTGCCTACAATATGAACAACCAAAATGAGAATTCAGACATTGAAACAAAACATGAAGAAGGCTACTGTTGCAGTTGATCAACACCAATCAATAAAACCAAAACAATTCAAAGATCACCAATCACATTCACTCGTTCATTTCATTGTTCTCTTGTTCTTGAATAAATTTGTAAATATTTTTATTATTCAAAATGAAGCCCAGCATTGAATGAAGTGCAACACTGAGGCTTCAGCAATCAGTAGTCAGTGTTACAAAATCATAAGATAAAAGATTTTGACTTAAGAAAACATACAGAAAAGGTTTAAAGTTTCCTTCTTGTTTTGCTTGTTACATTCATACCCACCCCAAGTCTAGCCGGGAAGAAGTGCAGAAAAAAGATATTTCTATAGAATAGCATAATGAATAAAAATGGTATGTCAAACCTGAGATCTGAGAATTTCGCGTTCACTATCCAAAGCATCAGTAGAGACAAGTTCCTTTGTAATGAACAAAGGTTTTGCAGCAACAACATGCATTGCCAACTCTGAACCAACACTCTGAAGAGCATCCACTGAAGCATTTGGATCCTCAACTTCTAGGGACAGAAGTCCAGCAATACGACCCAGACCTAATAACATCAAAATTCAAGGTGAATAAAATTCCAATATCTTCAAAGCTCTTTTGAGTTCTGAAATACCCTAAATTTAAAATAATGAAAATACAGACAAAATGACTCAATTACCAGAATAATATTATGGAAAGGTTAAGGATACCTGGTTGTGGGCTAGTATGAAGATATGTAGAGATAACACCAGGTGAATTTTTCACAATTGTAAAACCCCTCCTAAACTTTACATTCTCTCCCATCATTGCAGCCACTTCAGTAACTGCATTATGAAAAGTTCTCTCTCCCTTAAATTTTGGATGATCAAGGTTTAACTTCAACTCCTGTCAATATCAAACAAATAGTTTAAAAATATGTTCAGTGGCCAAAATGTGGTCATAATAAAACAATTAATTCCTAAAATCAACCATGATATAATCAGGTCAAAAGTAGAAAGGCTAAGATTGCTGAGCAAATAAGTTCCAAATACAAATCTTTAATACTCTTTCTGAACGTTTACAAATTACACCAATGAGCATTTGTATCAGTTAATAGAATTTTGTACAAAAAGGTGAAAAACTTCCTATTGTTTTTCATTCTTTGAGTTATGATCCATTATACAGGTTGATGACATATCACAATAAACATATTAATGTAGATTTATGACTAAAAATGGTATTCTCGACATCCCTTTGGCTGATAGGATAATCAACTTTTTCTTAGCTCATCTAAGATGGAGTGGTGGAAACATAGAAGTAAAAAAAATTCAAAAGTGTGAGGTTTGTAGCTCAGTGGACAAAGAACAGCAAGCTTAACCTCCAATGACTCCGGTGCAACAGAAAATATCCCAGAGTTTTGTTGAGAAGAAACTTCAGCAGATAGTGCTAGCTTTGCAATAGATAAAGCCTACAAGATGTGTGAATGGACAATGACAATTATAAAATGATGAAATAAACAGAATCTGAAATTTAAATAAATAAGATCACTATTTAATTGACTCTTACTTACTAGAGACTGAAATATCTCATTCCTGGCAACAAAATCAGTCTCACAGTTAAGCTCGACAACAGTAGTCTTGTTATCGCTCTGAGCTATGGCAAGCAAACCTTCCGTAGCAGTCCTTGCTGACTTCTTTGATGCTAGGACCACTCCTCTTCTCCTCAGTTCCTTCTGTGCAGCATCTGAAACAAATTATAACATGGTCAAGTAATACATACACATACAAAAGACTCAATTTAAAGTAATTTCACCAATGAAGCAGAGCAGAAGATGCTGTCTCCTACCCTCATTGTTTAGACAGGAATAATTCCCTATTCAGATAATCCACAAATAGAAAAACGAACAACATATAGCTATTTTTTGAATAACTCATATTGTTTATAATTTGCATATCACCAGCTGGGGTTGATGTGGTGGTTAAGGTGAGAATCTATTTTTTGTAGGAATTGTGTGATTGACATTCAAGTGACTGAAGTGAGATTTTCATTTACATACTTAAATGTGTCAAATTACGCATTTACACCATAGAGAAAATATAAATGCAGAAGAAAGCACTTCCATTCATATTCATTTATGGATGGGATATTTTTCCATCAATGGTCAAATATGCTAATCAACTTCAGTTATAGCTTCCATCGTGTCAAACAAAGCCTAACTGCAATCCACCCACATATGTCAAATTGTTTTATAGGATTCACAGAAATTATACTCTGTAGGATCCTAAAGGGATCATATTATTTCCCATAGCTTCGTAGAATCCAAACCTGTAACTTTTAAGTTTTATCCTATTTCTCAGTTTTCCTTTAAATCCTACAAATTCATCCAAATACACTATAAATAACCAGGAAGGTAAAGGGGGGGATGCTACTCCTGTTACTTACCGATATCCCAATTGCAATCAACTAGGGCAGATTTGACATCTTTCATAGGAGCACTTGTTCTTTCTCGCAACTTCTTTATAAGTGTCATCTGCTCCGAACTTGAAGAAGCAGAGTTGTATCTCCTGATGAACAATCCAGGAGCAGACACAGATGATGCATAGTCACTAACATATGGACTCTGCTCTTGAAATCTGATATCTGAAGCAGAAACACGATTGTTTGCCAAAGAAGAGTAATAAGATGAACCGTTTTGACATCCTAGCCTCTTGTAGAGGATCTCAATAGGGCGCTTAGCACTTCGACAGAGCATCATGGGGGACTAGTACTAAAAGCAGCCTGCTGAGATGAAAAAGCAATTGAATTTCATAAGCTTATAACACGGCAAACATTAAAAGCAGAAAGCAATCAAAGATAAACACCAATCAATCAATCACACCACAACGAATATGTTCCCTTGTACTGGTTCGAAACCTAAGAGCTCAAATTAGGGAGTTGGATATTTCGATTCAGGTGGCCGTTGAAGTAGAAAAGAAAATCAGAAATTCCCAAAATACTAATATAATTAGGTTTGTGCATCTGGCTCAGAGAGATGAACTGGAATTCTTTTCATCATGTGGAATGGAGACTGAACCGACATCACCAGCGGCCGGGAGTTCTCAGCCAGCGTCACAAAAACAATGAAAATTTGGATCTTATTTCTCAATTGAGCCACAGTTGACCTAAAAACATTAAAAACAAAATTCAATTGAGAAAGACATGTTCAAACCGATCAATTTTGGAGACGAATTTGCAGACTTCGACGGTATGGCGGCGGCGGTGAAGAATTCGGATTCTTTCTCCGAGTGCCGTCGTTCCGTCCTGATTCTCAAATCAGTTGAATGAACTTGGGCCTGTTCACAGATGGGCCCCTGACAAATAAAAAAAAAGGACAAGCTTGTAATCGGCCTGCTAGATAAAAAAAAATATAAAGTTGAATGAAGTTGGATCTCATTATATACAAATAAATGAACTTGGGCCTAAATATTTTTATTATACAATTTATTTTATTTTATTTTTTTGATAAGGAAAGATATTAAAATGGTCACTAACAAGCTAGTGGTCGCCCTAGAGCATTCTGTCGGATGAGGTTAAGCAAATACTGGTCAACTGTATGTGGGATAGAGGAGACACGTCTGAAGGATCCAGAGATGAAGTCCGCCACAAAATTGCTCGCACGAAAGACGTGAGAAATACTCCAATCCTGGAACCAGGCAAGCAAACAGTGGATGTCCGAACGCAACAACTCAATCTCCCAAGGGCAGCGCCAGTCACCAAGAACGGTCTTGACCAGCTGTAAATTATCGCATTCAATCTGGATTCGGGGAATGTCACGTCTGATGGCCTCGAGAAGTCCCTGGCGCAAGGCGATGGTCTCGGAGGTAAGAACAGACTGCCGACCAATCAGTCCTCCGTCAAAATGGATGAGAGAGCCAACAGAGTCCCTGAGGATGAACCTGAAAGAAGCCACGCCATATGCACACACTGCACCATCAAAATTCAATTTAATGTAATCCCTCTTAGGTTTTGCCCACTTCGCACGTTTTCTCCCTTCTCCAGCTCTCGTACTATAACTATAAGTGTGGGGGCTGGGGGAAACAGAGGCTCCTGCAAGTTTACATTCTTTAACCTGGTTTCGGGTAAACTTGGTGATGTTATCGGCATTAGTCAAGTTTGTTCCGTTGTTACCGTCAAAGACTCTCTTATTTCTAGAAAACCATAGGCTCCACCAAGTGTTAGTGAGGAGTTCCATTTCCTCTTTTGTTGTCCTTGTCCTAATTTCCTCCAGGACCTGGTGTGGTTTTTTATCGTCCGGGAATACTTGGTCGACAATCCAACATAGTTTTGGGCTTACAGAATTAAGTGTTTCCTTAGTAAGGGGGCATGAGAGTAAGATGTGGTTTGTGTCTTCAACCCAGTTGTTACACTTAATCTAAGGGACGAGGTCTGCTAACTCTGTAAAGGGGCGAGGTCCCAACTCTCGAAAAATGTGCGAACTCCACCTAATCTCGAGTTTAGATCGCGTTGCACAAGTTGCAAATCGATAAAGCATGCGCACCTGTTTATTGTACCGTTGTCCTCGTGGAACAAGAATACCGAACCAAGGCATTTTAATGGTGCGCGAAATAACCACTGATTAATTAGAAGCAAAAGGTTATAAAAATTAGAGAATATAATACATCATCTCCTATTGGCAAATAGCTAAATACACACATTCACAAAACGATGCTATATAAGGTGGCGTGGCCTGCGTGAATCATCATCAAGGCAAAGAATGTGTTTTAATCCCAAGAGAATCGTTGTGGTCTAGGCCCAAAATGACCATGTGATGCCCCAATATGCCAAGTATGGCTTCGGCCGAAATAATAGTTCCGTGATGCACTAAAAACCCACCCAAACCAACTTCATGCATATATTACAAGTCTTACGTAAAGACTATCCCCCATGCAAACATTAATCACCACCTTAATTTGGGTCACTGGGGCTAAATTCTTTTGAGTAATTTTTTTACTATAAAATAATTCCTAGCGAAACTAGGAATTTGTTTTTTTTTGTAAAATATATGAAAATTTTGTATTTTTCTATGTATAAAAAAATTTATATAGAAAATTTTGTATTTTTTTCATAAAATTTATTAATTTTTGGTATAAAAAAACCAGTTTAATTTATTTTATATATATCAAAAAAATAATCTTCTTTTTCTGACCAAATAAACTAGTTCTTATTCCCTATGTTTGGTTCTATTTGTCCTTATAGTATAATGCACATATAATAAGACATGCTCTATTCTTACTAAATTATCCCCTATTAAATTTATATTAATAAAAGGTGAATGGTGGCTAGTGGATACATTTAATGTGTCTTACTTTTTATTGGATAAATACAAAGGATAATATTGGAAAAATTTAGACAAAATACGTAGAAGGACAAATAAAACTAAACAAAAAAGTTTAAGTCTAAATGGATAAATAAATCAAACTAAACAAAGGGAGTATCAAATAACCTACTACAATTTTTTACTATAATTAAAAAAAAATTTGAAAATCCCAGTGGGGGTGGACATAGAGTGACTATGCCCCTGATTATAAGGGAACTATAATTCGTCCCACATCGGCAAAGTGAAACCAAGCAAGCAGGTCATGCTTTCTCACATCGACCAAACGTATAAAAATCTATAGCCAGTTTGCTACAAATAGAAGGAAGGTGGGACAAAATTAAGGATCGAAAAACTTTTCCGGGTTAGGAATCTTTTCATGTACTTAGATTCAATGTGTTTGATCTTTGAGTGAGATCGCGCTATTTATTGTATAAAGTCCAAAAGGCTTTATTTGTAAAGAGGATTACAAAACGATCAACTGAAGGGCATGGAGGAGGAATGATCTACGAAAGAATGGAAGAACATGCCAATACAATGGCTGAATCAGTGTAAGAAAAGCCGACTTCTACTGCAGATAAAACATATCAAAACGTACATGCCAATACAATGGATGAATCAGTGCAAGGAAAACCGACTTTTACTGCAGATATAACATATCAAAACATAAGATTTGAACGTTTCCAATATTGGAAATTTAGATTTTAACAATAAATAATACCTCCCAATTTCCTTACATAAGGAAAGGATATTATTGTATGACAAATAGTTTGATAGGATTGATCCTCATGCTTCCAATGTTAAAGCTGATAAGTATGTACGTAGAGTGTCTCATGTCAATTACTTTTGAACGCATCCCCTTTACTAGAGCAATGAAATCTGATATCTGAACATCAGTTAAACTTAGCATTTGCCTGGATAAAATGGGGGAAGTCCTCTTGTCCCATTACAATCCAAACAATCATGTCAATATTCTCTCAAGTATGTAGAGTGTCTCATGTCAATCACTTGTGAATTGTGCTTCTAAATTTCTAATTATTATATACATGTTATAAAAAATACCTAATCAATATGTGTTTGATAATATCTATCTATTGTGTAAATATATTACTTAAAATTAGAAAAATGAATTCAATACATGAATTTAGTGCAATCTCATGTCAATATTTTCTCAAATTTTGAATAGTGATGCTCGAGGCCTTGGCGCGGGCGCTCGTCAAAGGCCCGAGAGGAAGTTGTTGCGGCGTCGAGAGTGTAGCCAAGACTTGTTTTGGGGGTGAACTAGCGATGGTGACACTCGGCTGGGTAGTGGGTGCGACAATAGGTCGTTGTGATAAGGCTAACGCATGGGCATCCAACCGAGCAAGTATCTCGTTGACCCCTAAAGCCAAGTGGTCAATCTTTTCATCCGTAGTACTAGGTTCAACCACAACAACGGGATTGAGTTGATTATCGCCATCATGTGTTTTAGGGGTACCTGAACCATCATGAGAAGACATGGCGAGTAACAAAGAACAAAACGAACAAAGCAAACAAACACGCAAAGTCTTAGCTCTTGATTCGAGCAATGCAATCACACAAGGTCACGGGTGGCTTTTGTGAGAGAGGCAGCTTAGGCTCACGAGTAAAACAATGGTGTTATTGAAACAAAGCAAACTTAAGGCAAGATATGCACACACACAAGTTAGTAAGATCAAACAAGTAGTACTTAACAAGCAAGGAATGATGCAAGCACTAACAATGTTACAATCACCAACAAAGTGTGGTTTATGGCTTACCTTATGTTGGCAATACCACCCACAAATTTTTATTTTATTTTATCAACAAATTTGGTTTTATTGCTTACCTTATTTTCGCTATGGCACCCATAATTGATTCTTTTTTAAAACTAGGGCCGATTTTTTTTTTTTTGGCTTTTTGCCGCTGAATTTTTCAGCCAATAAACAAAACGAGTAATGTGCAGCGATTAATGTAGTTCAAAGCAATCAAACGCAAGCAAGACAACATATCAAGTAATGAAAGTTACTAACGATGGACAATCAAGCAAGCAAAGTAATGCAATGAACAAATCACACCACAAATTTTACTCAAAGTACAAGAAAACTGAATTAGGGTTTGGCTCAAAAATGCCTTAGCTCTTGATCCGAGCAATGCACTCACACAAGGTCACGGATAGTTTTTGTGCGAGAGGCGGCTTAAGGCTCACGAGTAAAACAATGGTGTTATTGAAGCAAAGCAAACTTAAGGCAAGATATGCACCCACATAATTTAGTACTGGCTCAAAACATATACAACCCCCTGAACTTGTGCAAAATTGTCAAATAGACACCTCACCTTTGGTTTGAACTTATTGATCACTTAAACTTAATAATCCGAGTCTATTAAACACCTGACCGCTGACGTGGTTGTGCGCGTACATGTAACGTGTTAAGGGGCGAGTGTAATATGTAAAACTATTATAAAAGGCTGATTTGGAAATTAATATAAAAAAAGATAAAAAAATTTCTTTTTTACGACTTCCTCTTCTTCCTCTCGTTACTCTTCTCCATCGCCATTAGTTTTTTCTCTGCTTCCATTTTCATTGAAATACAAAAGTGCTTTTAATCAAATCTCTTGAATGAGGATGCTTTACTTGCCTTCTTCATTCCTTTAGACAATTTTTTCTCGTTACTCTTCCTTCATCACCATTTTTTCAATCACATAAAGCTAATTGGGGCTTTTAATCAAATCTCTTGAACACAACAAATTAATCTCTAAGCTTGCCAAGAATAGATTCAATGTGCATAATCAAAGGCGATTGAGGCCCCAATTTCATCGGATTTCACACAACTTTCAAATACCATAAATTAGGGTTCCAAAAATCAAAATTGAGGGTCAGAGATCTGCATATTTAGGCACAAATTAGATGAGGATGCGTGTCTGCAGCGGTGCGTCCGCTAGTGGAGGGCAGAGCAGAACACTGCCGGCGAGTGGTACATACCTGGCCAGAAACCGATGGGTTTTTAGACCCCATTCTCTCCCGGAACTGAGTATTCGATCGGCCGCAATTGCTTCGAGTAGACCGATCGATGGGCTTTCAGACCCCATTTTGATCCATTGAGCAACGATGCAAGAAGAGCCCCATTTCACAGATCCACGCCGTTGTTGCAAAGCTCCAATTTCTCCAACTTCTCCAATGGCGATGGAGCTATCGTTTATCAAGGCTGGTGAAGGAGCAAGGCTGGTGAGGATTGGGCTTATGTGGCAAGTTTTGGCCTTGTGTGGGACATGTTGGGCTTATGTGGCACAAATTAGACTTATGTGGCAAGTTTTGGTCTTATGTGGCATACATTTGGACAAAAGATTAGGACATGTCAGCGCGTGTGTTTTACACTCCACAAGGTTGTCAACGATTAGGTGTTTAATAGACCCAAATTGTTAAAGTTTAAGTGCTCAATAGGTCCAAACCAAAGGTGGGGTGTCTATCTGACAAATTTGCACAATTTCAGGGGATTGTATATGTTTTGAGCCATTTAGTAATAGCAAACAACTAGTATTAATCAAACAAGGAATGATGCAAGCACTAATAATGTTAAAATCACTAACAAGGTGTGGTTTATGACTTACCTTATTTTGGCTATGCCAACCACTAATCTCTTTTTTATTAACAAATGTGGTTTAGTGACTTACCTTATTTTGGCAATGCCAGCCACAAATGAGTTTTTGTTTGATTTTTTTTTAAAATTAGGGATAAATTTTCTGTTATTTTATGCTGAATTTTGGTGACCCACAAACAAACACGATTAATATGTAGCGATAATTGTAGTTCAATGCGATCAAACACAAGCAAGACAACCTATCGAGTAATGAAAATTACTAATGATGGGCAATCAAGCAAGCAAAGAAAAGCAATGAACAAATCACACCACAATTGTACTCAATGGACAAGAAAAATTAATTAGGGTTTGGCTAAAAATTTTTTTTGGATTTTTTTGCTGAATTAATGGCGGAATTATGATGGTGAAAGTGCAAAGATCGAATCAGGAGACTTACAAGACGATGACTCTGATACCAGTTGATGCGTTTCGCCTCGCTACAAGGACCGACATCTCCTGTTATGAATCCCGTCTCGATCTTTAACGATCAATGAAGCAGAAGCAAGCAAGATACAACACGCAGGGGCGCGCAGTTCGTGAATTGATGGTACGACGCTAGGGTTCTAGCAGCGTCTAGATGTGGAATTGATTCCGACAAGCATAACCTCAGAAGGATTGTAGGGCGATTGGAAGAAGGTTTAGAAGGATTTGACGCCTGAAGCATAGGGAAGAGAAACTCGATTCACATAAGCAATTCTATCAATTCATTCAAGCGTGAAAACTGAAATTATGAAAGTCTGTCATATTATTAGAAAACTAGATCTATCCCTAGTGAGAATGGGCCTAAGCATGCAAGCCCAACCCATCTCGTTAATTAAATAAATAACGGAAATAAAATTAATGCCAAACATAGTAATTGTCTTACTTAAAAACCCGATATAAAATAAAGATAGAAACCCGAGGACCCGATCCCTCGGAAGAAGTCGCGAACACTCGGATCACCGCTTGACGGAGCGCGGCCTGACCTAGGGGAGCGCGTGCGCGCTCCTAGGCTCCAGCCCGCGTCCCGAGGTATCGACAATCTTAGGGCACGGTGCGGTCACGGGGGTGGGGAGTGCGGGCGTGCTCCCAGGCACACAGCCCGCGCCCGTAGAAGTTGGGCTTTTGGTGGTGCGGCGCGGGCACGAGGGCGGTAGCGCGGTCGCGCTCGGCGTTGCTTCGGCCGCGCAGACGGGAATTCCTTCGGAAATTCGTGGTTCGACTCCCGGCTCCTCCAATTGATTCGAAAACGTGTCTTGGACCAAAGATGTCACCAATATAGTTTAAGGTGAGTCTTAAAACGAACTCACGGATTGATTAGATCGACTTGTGATAGAAACAGTTGATGTCGTCCTAGGTCGGAACGCATCAGGATTTTAGAAGATTATGAGTTGGGACAATCTGATCCATGTAAGATTAATGTTTTGGCTGCTATTAATCTTGTTGTCTCGGGTTGAATAGTTAACGTTGAGTAAGAGGCAATAGCAAATTGTTTTAGACACTGTAAAATTCGTTAATGAGATGAAATCTCAAAAAATGATTATAGTTGATATTGTTAAATTTGTTTTCAAAACAACGCTAGAAATGTTGGGTCCAATAAGAAAAGTTAGAAATAAGCTCCAAATAGAACTAAAAAAAACAAACAACACTACAATGATATTTCAATAGATTTTCTTAGTTATGACTATACAACTTATATACTTATTAATTTATGATATTAATGAGACCTTATATTTATATAGTGTTTTTTTGAAAATATTTTATCTTATGAAAATTTGTTAAATTTTATAGTGACCCGATTCA
This sequence comes from Fallopia convolvulus, assembly GCA_964016875.1. NCBI lineage: Eukaryota > Viridiplantae > Streptophyta > Magnoliopsida > Caryophyllales > Polygonaceae > Fallopia > Fallopia convolvulus. The sequence goes on from OZ024720.1 coordinate 67,406,746, forward strand.
GAATCGTAAAAAAATATTAATTTAGAGATAATTAATAATTTATCGACACCGTATAATGATGATAAATTTGAATTGCCTTACTCACACCGTGCAACTAATGACCATGACTCAGCTAATAAGCCGGGCTGGTCACCGGACAGGCCCAAGTTCATTCAATTCAACTGATAAACCCTAGGAAGGAAGCAGAGAGATAGAGAATCAGGATTCGGAGAGAGAATTCTTCACCGCCGGCATATCTTCTCTGCCTCGTTCAAGTCTACAATCTTGTATGTATCTCTAGGTTTTACTCTCGTTCGTCTTGTTTGTATTTCCTAAAGATCCATTGATCGGTTTGAACTTGTCATTTTCAATTGAAAGTTTTTTCTGTCAACCGAGGGATTCATGGTTCGTTTTTCTCAATTGAGAAACATCCAAAATTTGACTTGTTTTGTGCCGCTGGCGCCTGGTCCTCGCCCCTGAGAAGGCCCGACGTCCGGTGGGGGCGGCCGCCCTGTTCTGATTTGTTCCTCCCGTGAGATTGATATTGATATAGGTAGAACGAAGTGTTGTTTTTCAAGAGATCTTAGCCGCTCTTCTTATTGACAAGGTTATTTATTTGTTTTTGTTAGTAGAAGAGATGGACGATGACCAGGAGATGGAGAGATTTGGGATGGACAATGATTTCGATGATGGTCAGTGGATAGGGGGTGAATTCTATTACCGGAAGAGGAAGGAGAAGCCTGTACAAACAAAGGAAGATGTCCTTTATGGTGTATTTGCCAGTTCAGATGATGATGATGATGATGAGGGTGGTTCTTCTAAGAAGCGGAAGAAAGGCTTGAAGAGTAAGGCTGATTTTACGAAGCCTGTGCATTTTGTGTCGACTGGAATTGTCATGCCAAACCAGGAAGTGGATCGAGAAGCCAAAGAAGAGAATGAGGAGGAGGATGGTGGCTACAAGCCTGGATTAGGACTAGGAGCTGGACCTTCTGCAGGCTCAGGTCTGGGTTTTACATCCTCTTCGAATAAAAGTTTTCTAGGAAGAGCTGGGAAAGATGAAAGTGCTGCAAGGGAGGAGGAGGAGGATTTCTTCTTACCTTCCGAATTTGGAAAGAAAATCAAGGAAAACGCTGAGCAGCGAAGGGAAAAATCAAAAATATCTGCAACGAGTAAGTCTGATGTCGGAGGCTCAAGGAGACGCTCTGAGTTGCATGGGAGTGATGTAGGTACCTTTGAGAAACACACCAAGGGAATTGGATTTAAGTTGTTAGAGAAGATGGGATACAAGGGTGGTGGTTTGGGTAAAAATGAGCAAGGTATTGTTGCTCCACTTGAAGCCAAACTGCGTCCCAAGAACATGGGAATGGGATTTAATGACTACCAGGAGAGCAAGAATCTACCTACGCTGCAGGTTTCACAACAGGAATCAGAGGAGAAGCAGCCACTGGCAAGAAAGAAGGAAAACCTGTGGAAGAAGAGTGCACGAGCTCGTCCAAAGAAGAAGGGAGAGTATATAACAGCGGAGGAGTTGCTAGCAAAGAAGCAAGACCTAGATGCCGAACCTGTGCTGCAGAAGATTGTGGACATGAGGGGACCGCAGGTTCGAGTTTTGACAAATCTGGAAAACTTGAACGCTGAAGAAAAGGCAAAGGAAAGTGATGTACCTATGCCAGAACTACAGCACAACATTAGATTGATACTAGACCTTGCAGAGCTTGACATACAGAATATAGACAGAAAGTTAAGGAACGAACGGGAAACGGCTATTGCAATTCAGCAAGAGAAGGAAAAGCTTCAGAAAGAAGCAGCATCCCGGAAGCAGCAGCTCAACAACATGGAGGAGATTGCGAAAGTATTAGACCAACTTGAAGTGGAGAATTCATCTGGAATTTTGACTTTGGACTCCCTAGCAAAGTCCTTTGGTGATTTACACAGGAGATTTTCTGATGATTACAAAATTTGTAACTTGTCATCCATTGCATGCTCCTATGCACTTCCTTTATTCATCAGAACATTCCAAGGATGGGACCCTCTAAAAGACCCGTCACATGGAAGAGACCTAATTTTACTGTGGAAGAATCTGTTGCAAGGAGACGAGCACCTTGATATTTTTGGCGACACATCGCCTTATGCCCAATTGGTTATGGAAGTTGTGCTTCCTGCTGTCAGAATATCTGGAATCAATACCTGGCAAGCTAGAGATCCCGAACCTATGCTTCTGTTTCTGGAGCATTGGGAAGACTTGCTACCATCTTCAGTAAGACACTCAATACTTGACATGATTGTGATGCCTAAGTTATCTGAGGCTGTTGATTCATGGGACCCATGCCGAGAAATAATTCCTATACATGCTTGGGTACATCCATGGCTACCGTTGCTACGTGATAAGCTGGAAAGCCTTTATCAGGCTATACGTATTAAACTAGGGTCTGCTTTACAAGCTTGGCATCCTAGTGACGGGTCAGCTTTCACCATTTTGTATCCTTGGAAGACGGTGTTTGATCCTGTAAGTTGGGAACATCTTATTGTCAGATGCATCCTCCCCAAGCTTTATGAGATCATGCAAGACTTTCAAGTAAACCCCGCCAATCAGAAGCTTGATCAGTTCAATTGGGTTATGACTTGGGCTTCTGCAATTCCAATCCATCACTTGGTCAATCTATTGGAGCTCCATTTCTTCAGCAAATGGCACCAGGTTTTGTATCACTGGCTGACGTCGAACCCGAATTTTGAAGAGGTCACTCAGTGGTACCTTGGCTGGAAGAATCTTCTTCCACCGGAACTTGCAGCAAATGAGCGTATTCGAATTAACCTTAACATGGCTCTTGACATGATGAATCAAGCTGTGGAAGGATTGCAAGTGGCTCAGCCAGGGCTTAAGGAGAATATTAGCTATCTCAGGGCACGTGAGCAGAGGCAATTTGAAGCTCAGAAAGCAGCTGTATATGCTCAGAAGCCACTTCCTCACATGGAAGAGCCTGAAATGAGCTTGATGGAGGTCATTGCCACCTATGCAAAAGAACATGATCTTCTATTCATGCCTAAACCTGGGAGGTTTTATGATAGTCACCAAATTCATGGCTTTGGCAATGTGAGCATTATTGTGGATTCTCTGAACCAGAAGATATTTGCACTTGCTGGTGAGAAATGGTCTCTTGTATCTCTAGAGCAGCTGTTACAAATGCAAAGTGTTTCAGGTTCGAGACGGAGGTAAGTCTTTAAACTCCTAATCCAAGTGTCACAACTGTCATTTGTGAAATTGCTTGTACATTTAGAATTTACTCATGCATCATGGAAAAGTAAGGTGTAGAATCTAATTACACTAGGATGTTTGAAGTGTAATTGACAGAAGTGTAATGGAAAAGAAAGCTTGTAGCCTCCAATTTTGCTCGCTATATCACATTTGTAGCTTTAGATACGGAATTGTCAATTGATGAATGGGAGTTGTGATGGCAGTAACAAGACATTTCTGTTTATATCAATTCTTACTTGCACATGAGTACTTGATGGAATAATTATCAACTCTTCCTCTGTATTTTTTTGAGTGCTTGTGTGGGTATTAATCATTTTCTTGCTTGTGTGAATTATCATTTGATGAATGAATGAGAGTTGTGATAACGATAACAAGACATTTCTGTTTGACATGTGTAATGCTTCAGGTAGGAGATTGCCAGAGTAGTTAGTCTGTCTTCTGATAACCGCAAAGTTAACAGATATAGGAAATTGCAAGCTATTTTTTAGAAAATTGCAAGCTAGTTCTTGATTGAGATAGAAATCGGTACGGTATCTGATTCGGTTTCACCGTTTTGTTTTCTCGTTCAAATAAAAAACATTTGGGCATTTTAGTTAATGAAGTTCAGTCATAATGCACAAGTAATCTTGTGATATAATTATGTTTTAATTACTATAATCTTAGTGATATAATCTTGCGGTGAGACCAATGAGGATTGAGGACTGAGGAGTATTTCTAGCCATTACAAATTTGATCCAACAACGTACAATACCATGGCATAGCCTCATTAATTAACTAACCCTATTAAAAGCGACCCTAATCCTGACCCTATCAAAAAAACAAAAAACAAAAACAAAAAAAAGATTAACCACAACGTGATATTGTAAACCAAAATTAAACACTATGGCACAAAGCTTTGAGGTTGATCAGATGTCAACTTTTTGCCACGCCTCTTTGTCATTAATACTAGCTCATTTCTACCATGAACATTTGATACTTCGCATAATATATGAAATGGTCCATTTCTGCACATATGTCAGTGCATTGAATAGCCTGAAAAAAGGCATCATAGAATATGAAGGCAAAAGAGGCTATTCCATTGAAGCAATATTATTACTAGCATACACATGTTACAAGAGGAGGATTAGTCGAGCAAGCTTGCCAACAACTCTAACACCAATTCTTCTTCCTTCTAGCATTCATGCCAGCAATGACAATATTTACATGTCCATCATTTGAATACTTCACCGAACCATGTCCCTTGCTTTCACAATTTGAGATATACTCTCCATTCTCTCCATGTTTACTGTGACTCCTATAAAAATGTAACCAAGGCACTCACTCTAATGAAGCCTCTTGTTAACCTTGAGAGGCCATAGGTTTGTAATTAGGGTTTATCTTCATGATTTGAGATATAATATCCAATCTCGCCTTTTTTAATTTCTCATTAGCACACTACTCCCTAGTATTAATCCTAATCCCCATATTATCATAGACTAGTTTTACCCGTCGTACCATGTACAACTACGATTCTATATTTTACAAACATTATAAATCGGATATTAATAAATTAAAATATAATATAAACTTTAATATAAATAATTTATTACTCATAGAATGTATACTTTTTAATCAAATATTATATTTTTCATATTTTATTACTTTTCATGTACGTAAATTTAGTGATTATCAAATATTTCAATATATCTATTAAATATTTTATTACCTATTTTTATTAATTTTAAACATTATAAATATTTATCATTAATTTTTTTTATAAAATAAAATCACTATATATCTATAAATAAACTCCTCAAAGGATTTATGATAAAAGATTTATATTTATTTTGAAATATCTCATCTTTAATTTTAAATACTTGTATAAGGAAGGTTTCAAAAGATATTGTTATATTGAATAGATATTTGTTTGATGTTAGAGATAAATTAAAATAGTCAAAAAAATTAAATAGAAAGAAATTATAATAATAGAAATAAAATTAATTTTTTAAATTTGAGGTGGGGACAGAATCGTTCTAGTGGTTTGAAAAGGAACAACTTTAATATATAGTTATAGATTGGCTCATGAGAAGGCGGTTTAGCAACTTCCGGTGTGTTATCATAAGGGCCACCAAGATTGCAATTTCTTGCTAATATCAAGAGTCAAGATGCTTACACAAACAATACCTCCAAGAAAATTAGAAGGAAAGGTTACACAATTGGAATTGTATGGATCTTTAGAGCGACTCGCAGATTTACTTGTTGACTGTCAATGGGTCGGGTTATGGATGGGTAGAATCATTCCACCATATTTTATCTTTTTCATTGCGTATTAGAAAATATTTAATGCTAATAATTCAATACAAAAAATACAAAATACATACAAAGACAATTCCATACAAATAAGTTGTCTGTCATACGAATGAACAAAAACCCAAATCCATAAACTAATATTCATGTCAAAAACACAAATAGATTTGAAATGCTAAACACCAACAAAATATCTGTAATGTGTAATTATACTAGGGTTAGAATAAGTCAGATTGAACGGGTAGTTCGGATAAGTGCATGATGGGTCGGGTTATTCAGGTGACAAACTCTCACCTTTATCCGATCTCGTTTCACCCATCACTCGAATCACCCGTCACCCGCTTTTGTTCAGGTTTTCATCCCTTTATTCAGGTCAAGTTATTTAAATAGGTCGGTTATCCTCCACAAGTAATTGCCAACCCTACTTGCTATTTTAAAAAAGGGAAATTCCTTTTGGTGACCCTGAGATTTTGCCTTTTCCTTTTGGTGCCCATAAAAAAAACTTATTCCTCTTGGCACCCCTAAGGTTTTGGCTTTTCCCGTTGACACGCTTCTCCGGTTCAAATTAACCAATTTCAAGCTTACCGTTATGTTCATCACCCTTAAATTAGTAGGATTTGACTATTAAAATATTAAAATGCATAACCAAACTACATCAATTTGAATTTTTAAATAATTTTGTAAACAAACTCTTAAAATAGAGGATTGTTTAAAAATTCAAATTGATGTAGTTTGGTTATGAATTTAAGTGTTTTAAGAGTTGAATCCTACTGATTTAAGGGTGATGAACATAATGGTAAGTTTGGAATTAGCTAATTTGAACTGGAGAGGGGTATCAACGAGAAAAGCCAAAACCTCAAGGGCACCACGAGGAATGAGTTTTTTTCCTGGGCACCAAAAGGAAAAGACAAAATCTCAAGGACACCAAAAGGAATTTCCCTTTTTCAAAATAGCAAGTAGGGCTGGCAATTACCCGTGGAGGATAACCGACCTATTTAAATAACTCGACCTGAATAAAGGGATGAAAATCTGAACAAAAGCGGGTGATTCGAGTGATGGGTGAAACGAGATATAGATCGGATAAAGGTGAGAGTTTTTTTTGGTAGAAATAAAGGTGAGAGTTTGTCACATGAATAACCCGACCTGTCATGCACTTATCCGAACTACCCGTTCAATCTGACTTATTCTAACCCTAGTACAATCACACATTACAGATATTTTGTTGGTGTTGAGCATTTCAAATCTATTTGTGTTTTTGACATGAATATTAGTTTATGGATTTGGGTTTTTGTTCATTCGAATGACAGACAACTTACTTGTATGGAATTGTCTTTGTATATAATTTGTATTTTTTTATTGAATTATTAGCATTAAATATTCTCTTATAAGCAACGAAAAAGATAAAATATGGTGGTTTTGCAAATGAGGCCTATCCTTCTGATTAGGCGTCGTTTCTTCTTCTAGATTCCATTTTTTTAAATGGGGCCGTTAGGCCCAAATGAGGCCTATTTTTATCATTCGGTGTTGTTTCTCCTTCTAGATTTCATTTTTTATAATAGCAAGTAGGGCTGGCAATTACCTGTGGATAACCGACCTATTTAAATAACTCGACTTGAATAAAAGGATGAGAATATGAATAAAAGCGGGTGATGGGTGGTTCGAGTGGTGGGTAAAACGAGATATAGATCGGATAAAGGTGAGAGTTTGTCACCCGAATAACCCGGCCCGTCATGCACTTATCTAAACTACCCATTCAATCTTATTCTAAGTTCTAACTCTAGTATAATTACCCATTACAAATATTTTGTTGGGCCTAATGACCCAAATAAAAATGGCTATCTTGGACCTCAATTTGGGCCTAGGGTTTGCTGTGCTGACGTAAACCTGAGACGACTTTCTCCTCTTACCCTCTCCTTTTCTGACCGACCTTTTTCCATCGGACCCACGCCGACCTTGCTATTTTTGAAATTTCAATCTCCTGGATCAGGCTTCGCTAAAACGCATCGTTTCGACCTCGCTTCAACTTACCCCATTTTTTTCCCTTTTCAAAAAAAAAAAGCCCAAAAATAATAAAAATAAGAAAATATATAAACTAGAAAGAACGAGAGGAGAGATCGTAATTTGGCCCATATAATCATAAGCCCTCTCACATTCAAGTTTTTTCGCGGCAACCTCTCTACTACTAGACACTGCAGGCGGCGTCGTCGTCTTCTTCCACCGCCGTTCTCTTCACGCCATTTCTCTCTCTCGTCTCGCCGGAATCGCCAGACCCTTCAATCGGTACGATTATGCTCCGGATATCTCTTCTTCCTCTTGATCTATGTGATAGGGTTTTTTTAGATCTTCAATTCTGCTCCTTTAAATCAAAAACTTTGGGGTTTATCCTGAATTTTTATATCCCCCTCTTTGAAAATTTCGCTTCTCGGTCGATGATTTATCCAATTTTCGACTACATTAGAAGTGTTTCTTCGCAGATTTTAAACTGTTGATGTGTTCTGCCTAAACTTTTTGTTTTATTTTGACTCTTGTTTTTTTTTTCAGATTTGAAAATTTGTTTGTTCTCTTGTAATTGATAATTTGAGTCCTGTCTTCTAATTGTGTTTCTTCTTCTTCTTCTCTGGCTTTTGATCAATTCAGTGCCTCGGATTGCAAAAATCGTCACAATTGATCGATATAGTTGTGTGTTTTCTATTTGATACTGTTCGACCTACTTTTTGTGCCTAGCTTCATGGCCTTGCTTGAATGAAATCGGCTCTTTTTATATTCTCTTGTGCGTATAAATTACTCCTTGGAAGTGTTCTTCTCTTCTTCTTCTTCTTCTTTTCTGCCATTTTATCTGTGGTTATTGTACGGAAATTGTGAAACCCTTTTCTGATAGAGAATTAGTATGTTGCAAAGTTGAGTAATCCAATTTTCCGATCTTCAGATCCATTGAAGGAAGTAACCAAAGTTGCAAATGGCGCCTTCCAAGAAGTCAAAGACTGTGGGTAAGCGGGTAGCAGCTGTTCATGACGTATCCTCTCTAAAAGATGTCAAACGTCTTAAGAAGTCCAAGAAGGTAAGTAATTTGGTGTAAATGAGTAAGATGTCTGCAACTATGGATCTGTTTTCTTCTTTTGCTGCTTCGTAGATACATCAGATGTTCTATGGTGGGCATGGTTGTTTCTCCCACTTCAATGTTTATATGGTGCTGTTTCTTTGAAGATTTCCTTATTAGAATTGTTATTGCCCTGAGCAGAAGCCAAAATTGGTTGACATGTTAGGACCACAGTGGAGCAAGCAAGAACTTGAGCGTTTTTATCAAGGATTTAGGAAATATGGACTTGATTGGAAGAAGGTATTTAATGCTTCTCTGAAGATTTTACTTGAATTATTGCCAACTTTGGTTTCTATATAAGTATTGTTTTGTTGTTAGCCGAATCTTGCTTCACACTAGAGCATTCAGTGGTTAAATGAATATTAATGCATGGGTTTCAAAATGTTTAATAAAGCAAAACAATTCCGCAGATAAAGTTTCTATATTTCTATTTTAAAAAGAGCATTTGTTCAGCTATGTTTTCTGAATGTCGGGTCACTCAAGTTACCGTTAAACATGTTCCGGGGGGAAAAAACGGTTGTTTCCAAGCGGAAGAATACTAACTTTCTTCTCTTGTTTCTTGTGTTCAGGTGGCCACTATAGTTCGAAATAGATCACCAGATATGCTTGAAGCGCTTTACAATATGAATCGTGTAAGTGTGTATTTGTTACCTTAGAATTTGAAGCTCTAGTGTATTGTCTGTTGTAAATCTGATTTTTTATTCTTTTGTCGAGTATGGAAAGAGGTTAGACTTATACGCACGTGATCTTATTTTTCAGGCATACTTATCTCTGCCTGAGGGTACTGCATCTGTTGATGGCCTTAAAGCAATGATGACTGATCACTACAATAACTTGGTGAGATTTGGTTCTTGAATTTTTGAAGTACATTGTAAATTCAAATTATCTTGTTTGTAGTTAGTGCAAGGCAATATCCTATGCACAATTTCACCTTTTTGGAAAGTTGTACCTAGCAAAGTGGTGCATTTATTCTTTTAATGAATAAACGAATTTTTTATGGAGAATCAAGCAGCATTTGAATCATATAGTGATAGCACATTGTATAATTGACTGCTTTTTTGTGTTTTGCTAACCTAGCAAGTCTCTGGAAATGCGTTCATGTTTTCTGCATTATTTGTTAAGCATTGGTATTACACATCCGTGTGAACTGTTTTCTATATTACTTATTTTCAACATGAAATTTATATGGTTGCATGTTGATGAGCTGAGTTCAGTCATTTGATCTTGGTATACATTATATATGCATTAGTTGAATCCTGTGGATCATAGTTCTATGCATTTTAATGGACAGGAAGGGAATGGGAGTGAAGGAGATGATGATTATCCAGGAATATCTCGAAGGCCTCAGAAGTACATGAAGGGAACATTTCATGTTGGTTTTCCACAAGAGCAACATGTGCAGAGTCGATCACCCGAGAAAACTGATAGCTGCCTGTCATTATTGAAGAAGTGTTATGATGGTAATTTACGTCTTGTACTTCTTTGTTAGTGGATGTCTCATTCCCCACCCCCACCCCACAGTGTGTTTGTCAATTTCCACTTTTCTTGCTGGCAACCAATTCATGCACCCAGTTCTACCTAAATGAAAGGGTTTAATTTTGGCCACTTCTTCATCTAAACTAAAATGTCACCCTTATGAGCCTTACTGCAATTTTAAAGTTAGATTTGGGTAAATTCATAGCTGCATTTTTGCTTTTAATTAGGCTGGTAGACTTTGATAATATTTCTTGTGTTTCCTTCATAATTATCTTACATGATTCACACATATTAATCCCTGACATTTTTTTACTGGGTTCTATATCAAATTTTGTCATTTATATTTAGATATTTCCTTTTGATGGTAAGCTTTGAGGTATATTTTCACAAGGACTATAATAAGTTTATCTTATGTTTAGGCTGGCAACTTCACATTCCTGTGAGAAAAAGGACTCCTCGTGTACCTATTCAACCTCTGGAGAGAAAGTATAGTGCTATAAATTCCATTTCTCCAATTAAAAGTGCTCAGAAGTCAGGTGTGAGTGTGGATAGGGATGAGGTTGCTAATGGGGCAGCCTTGCTACTATCAGAGACTCTACAGCAAGTTGACTCTTCTCAAGTTTCTCCAACAACTAATGGAACAATTGAAGACTATAAGCGGGCGCAGGTTTCTATGGGGAAGCAAATGGTGAGTAGATATTCTTTCGCTTGTTCATGCAATATGTGATTTTCTGAAACATTTGATTGTGTAATCTGTTATAGGCACTGAAAGCTTAGGTCCAAATTAATGATGAAGGTTCTTACCTATTTTTATTGTTTTCAGTTTTCAAAATCAGATTTAGTGCAGGGAAAATTCCTTGGAATCAAGTTGAACGATGATGAAAGGGTAGAAGGTAGTTTTGACAGAAAGGCAGCTAAAAGTGTAGATGTGTCAGTGAAGCTTTCACGTGGTGAATATAAGAAAGAAAAGAAGGGAAAGAAACAGAAGGATGGAATTCACAAAAACTTCTATGATATACCAGAAGCATACAATGACTTGAATGGAAGACTTAATGTTGACCCTCCCCTAGGAAAATTGAGTTTCCAAGCTACAAAAGCTGGGGTTAAGTCATCTTCTCATCAAGCTCAAAGAAAGAGGAGCAAGAAACTTGTCACTGAAGGTATAAATTCTTGCAAAATGTGTTTTCTTTCTTGTGTACTAACTTACACTGACATGTGGATCTTAGAATGCAAGTTTTACATATCTGAAATGCGTAGGAACCATCGACCATCGAGGCCCTTCACTTTTTTTTCTTTCAATTTGTGACTAAGGTCTAATTTAGATTTAGCTTAGGGCATCCTTTTTTTTCTTTCAATTTTCTTGCTTTAATGCGTGAAAGGGGAATTACTGATATGTGTGGTGATCTTTTGTTAGTTATCATATTATTGTTATCTTCTCTATTAGATTTGAGTTTGTTTATCTGAAGATTCTATATCTCCCTGACAATGAGCTCTTGTATGATATGACTTTATAGCAGATGTTTTTGCCAATGCTAATTATTATGAGGGAACCCGTGTTGGAAGTGCCTCTATGTATTAAAATATGTAAATGTAGAAGTTTCATAGGTCTGCTGCTTGATTCTACCAAGCCATGCTTAAGCTGTGGACCTTGTGGTATATGTATGTATTGATCTGAGGTTCTCTTCATGTGTTACTTGTGTATTTAATTGGAAGTTCTTAGAGACATGTCCAATTATGCTTAATATAATCTCATTTTGGTGTTGGAGTATTTTATTGGAGTACATTTTGACTTCTTTATGTGCTACAGATGAAAGTTTAGCTTGTGATGCCTTACATGCACTTGCGGATTTGTCTTTAGCATTGACAGCGTCTTCTGCTGAACCCGGTAAGGCATTTAATTTAGACCTTTGTTTCCGTTTTTGTTTCTACTTATGTAATGCTAACTCTCAAATGTTGTGCTAGTATTAAGTCACCAGTATTCCTTGAAACTTTCATCTGAATCCTGGGTAGTTTGGTAATTATGTTGATGTTTTACTTCTCATCTGCAGGTTAGAAATGATTGCTATGAGTTTAGAACTAGGATTTAAGTTAAGTGATGCATTCTATGTAGATGATTTAGAAGAAAATTACTTCCTCTTTATGTTAGCACATACAATATGCAAACCTTTATAGGAGTTAAATTGTTAAAAACTATTTTACCTTCTCCTCTTGAATTGAATATTGGGTAACCTGTTTATTCTTTCTTGGTAAAAATATTAATTCTTATTAACATGTTTGTTTTATGGCATGAAATACGTGGTTTGCTTTTTGTATTTATGTATTTTGGGATAACATGGATAAAGTGAGTTTGATGCACTTTTGCAGTTGAATCTTCTAGAGAGTCTGCAAATGGAGGGGAAATTACCGTAGATTCCACGGCTCTATCTGATGCAACATTAGTAAATATGAGTGCTAATGAAGGATCTAAGAAAAAGAAGCAGAAGACTTCAAAGGTTAAAATCTGTGATATAGTTCAAACATATTTTTATTTTGTGTCATCGCTTCTCCTTCTGACATTTTTACAATTTGCAGATACAGACAGCTGAAAAACAAAGTCAGTCACAGTCTTGGAGAATAACAGAAGAAAAGGTACGATATTCATCATAAGATTCATAACGGTTTGCTTTATCTCCTATTTATGGTTTACTTCCAAATTTAACACTGCTTCCAATTTTGTATGCTAATAGGTCTTGGCTGAAGAAGATACAAAGTCTAGAAATATGTTTAAAGAACATAGTCAAGCATGTGCTGACACTAAGCATTGTAAATCAGCCAGATCTTCAGTTGTGACATCTATCATTGATCAAGAGATGGCTGAAGTTGATGTTGCAGTATCTAGTAGACAAGACCTTGTTACTGAGAAGGTTGTTCTACCGCCTAAAAGAAAGATTCAGCGCAAGCGAGTGAAACCATTGATTACAAATGATACAAAGGAGGGCCTAAGTGATTCTAGAGATTTGCTCAGAACTAAGCACTCTTCTTTGCTCCCAGGAACTGCACCATCTGTAAAGGTAGATCATAGATGTGTCTCCTTTGATTTTGTCATTCCTTCTTTTACATAAATTTCAAAAACGCAGGATTGACCATTTTTAATTATTCTTGAAATTGCAGGATAAACTTTCATGTTGTCTCTCATCACCTCTGGTACGCAGATGGTGTGGTTTTGAGTGGTTTTATAGTGCCATTGATTATCCATGGTTTTCAAAAAATGAGTTTGTTGAATACCTAAATCATGTTGGACTTGGACATATCCCAAGGCTAACTCGTGTAGAGTGGGGTGTTATAAGAAGGTAAACTTTTCATTGCATTTATCAAATTTACTTTCCAATTGGAGATATGAGTGTAGCTAAAATTGTAATCTTTACTTATATTGTGCATGCATCTCTCTGCAGTTCCCTTGGTAAACCTAGGAGGTTTTCCAGACGTTTCTTACAAGAAGAAAGGGAGAAACTAGAACAATATCGTGATTCTGTTAGGACACATTATAGTGAACTTCGCACAGGACTTAGAGAAGGACTTCCAACAGATCTAACACGACCGTTGTCTTTCGAACAAAGAGTGACAGCTATACATCCAAAAACAAGAGAGTTTCATGATGGAAGTATCTTAACAGTCTCTCATGACAAGTTCAGAGTGCGGTTTGACCACCCTGAATTAGATGTTGAATTTGTTCCGGTATGGCTTTTCTAGATTGTCAGCATTCATGTTATCCTTCTTGCATTATGATTGTTTTTAAAAAAATCCTCAATTCTTTCCAAACGTTTTTTCTGTAGCTAAAATCTGTTTTTCTTTCACAACTCCTCACTTTTCCAGTAATGTAATCCATAACTACCCAACTCATCACCAACTCACACATTACTGCTGCCATCAGTCTCTTTTTATTGGTGCATATCCGTAGGGTGTGTTTCACTTATTGATGAAAAGAAGTTTTTGGGTGAAAAGTTAATTTTTGTGTCTCGAAAAACGTAAAAAGTAGAGAGAGCTGCACGAACTTCAAGAGTGTTAAAAGTAGTTTTTGGGTGAAAAATAGTTTTATGGGAGAAGTGAAACAAGGCCGTAATCTCTCTTTCAAACAAGTGAACTTTCATACGTTTTAATTCTATTCATAGATTCTGTAGGATGAAAAAGAACGGTTTACACAAATTACTACAAGATATATTCAAATCATTGCCAATTTGCCATTAATATGAACTAAAGACGATTTATTGAACTATTATATGTTCGGAGATGTTATAATGATCCCACTATCTTGGCAGGATATCAATTGCATGCCATGTAATCAGTTGGAGAATATGCCAGAAGTTATGAGGAGACAAAAGTTTTCAATTGATTATGCAAATTCCAATGGCCAGATTACTGATGGACAATCAATGTTGGCATTTAATAGTCTGAATACTTGTTCAGGAACCTCAAATTTGAGTCATGCAGCATTATATCAAGCAAAGGTTAGTTGACATTTTTGTCATTCTAAAAATAATTCCCTATTATGGTGTCTATATCTAAAGGTAGATTCACAAATTTGGCATTTTATGTCATTCTAAAAATAATTTCCTATTATAGTGTCTATATCTAAAGGTAAATTCACAATTTTTTTCCCTTCAGCCCTTGTGTTCTGTGGACTTCTTCACTAACTTCAGTAAGTTTATGCAGGTGGATGTGGCATCTACTAGTTCACACTTTAAGGGAGGAAACAAGCTTTTGGAGATGCCATCAACGATGCAAGTTGAAGCATCTGCACAACTGAATAGTTCCTTGGCCAGAGAGGTACTCATCATTTGTGTTACATGGTTATGAATCAACCAAATTTACAAGGGAATGTTTATTTACAAAAATGACTAATGATCCTGCATCTTTTGGCATTCTCAAAGTCTTTTTAAGAAAATTTGTTAGTTGTAAAAAAAATTCCCTTTTGATTTTCATTGCTGGCCTGGAACACTTCATGGTACACTAGGAGCAAAAAAGATTGTTAGCGAGTTAATTCTTAGCCCATTGTTTTACTATGCTCGTCTCTGTAGTCTGTTAAAGTGAGTCTATTGGAAGGTAATTTGCTACGTCTAGGAAAAAGAACATAAAGTGTTGATGCTCCCATTCATGTAAGCTGCCGAGAATTTTGATTTACCATATAAGTGGAATTATTTTTGCAATAATGGAAGTTTGACGAGTTTATAAAAGGTCAGGTGAAGAGTGATCGATTATTCAGCATTGTCATTGCTGTATATAGTTCGACACCTCTAGAACTTGGGTTAATTGGAAGATCTCATTGCGTTATTTTCATTTACACAAGTGATTTCTTATGAAGAGGTGTTTACCCTTGTCCAATTGACCACACGGCATGTGCAGGCTCTACCGTATTTATTTCGTCCTAAGCAAGAGAGATTTACTGGGAACTACATCAATGGCTCTCAGTCTGGCGCTGGTGAAGTTCAACGTTATGTAGACGATTGTGAAGATTCTGCTTATAAGGTTGCGGAAACTGTGAGAGGATCTAGGGAGATGTGTCATAGAATGGTAGTAGCTGCATTTCAGGTAATTACTTGGGCGTTATATTAAAAAGGCAGAAAGAAGATTAATGATATGCTAGTTTATTCTCTTAGACATCAAAATGACACTCATGATCATGCTTTTCATTGCAAATTACAGGCAATATCAATTCTGAAGGAAGGGGAAGATGCATTTGCAAGGATTGTAGATGCTTTGGAATCGATCATGGGGGAAGATGCATTTGCAAGGACTGGAGTTGCGTTGGAATCAATCGGTAAGTTCCAACGTCCAACTGAGTCTGGATTGCCGCCTATTCCATCGCAAAGCCAATGCAACGGAAATTTCATTGACCAAAATGAGATGAAAGTAAGCAGTTCAGGCAACTCGTTGTCAAATTCTTCTGGTGACGGCACTTCTGAATCGAAGGACCTGAAACAACGTATTACTGAGCTTATTACATCATGCCTTGCTACCGTATTCATGATACAGGTAAATGAGTTCACAGTAAATCAATCTCTCTATATCTCCTACACATTCAAAATGGCTTTAAGTTTAACTAGAAGTACAGACATCATTGGAAAACAAAAAAAGAAGCTAAAAATGCAACAAGGGATCAAAATAGGAGCAAAACATGTGATTTTATATCTTCTATACAATCTTTCCTCTTTTTGTTGTAGTATATGGTTATTATAAGTTGAATTGTTTTTCGGGTGCAGAAATGTACTGATCGACAATATCCGCCAGCAGATGTTGCAAATATAATAGACATTGCAGTTACAAGCGTGCAACCTCGCTGCCCTCAAAACCTCACAGTTTACAGAGAAATTGAGATGTGCATGGGAAAGATTAAAACGCAGATTTTGGCTCTTGTACCATCCTAGAGCTTTTTTTTCGGTTTCTGGGTTTCAAAGCCTTGCCATGTACATAAGAAATTGCTAAACTTCCTAGTTAAAGCTATTAGCTAAGCTGGAGAAAACCAGTGAATTTGCCACTTGAGATTTCGAACATGGGATGTGGCGTTTAGTTCCTCATAATATTAGTTTGCTGTTTATGGTTATGTGATTATTAGGGAAAGAAGATACATTATTTGTTTTGTTTTTTTTTTCTAGTTTTTGAGTTCTACCTCCTCCGAGGAGAACCAGGGAATAAAAAGGGTTGTTTTTTTTCCATTTATTGTGGTCTTAAACATATGGACTAGAAAGATCCAAGTTTGTAGTTCACAGCCAAATTGACTAGACCTGTGTATATTTTGGCTATTCTACCTGGTGTTTTCCATGGACGATCTTGTTCGTTTCAGTTCATATATTCATAAATAAGAAAATAAACAAAGTCCAAATTTTGTACCGAATTAAGAAACTTTCATTTTTTTCTTCTGTGAAAATTTCTAAGAATATGACGAGACTGTTGAACCTATTTACATCAGGTTTCAAGAATAATGTTATGGAGACAAAAAAAACTTGCACAGTGAACTGAGTAGAGTGATTCTTTTTTCTTTCTTTTTTGGTTAAAATTCAATGGACAGATTCGATTTTTATACAAGAAGAGCATATGAAGAAAAGAGCTATTGACGATCTCGGTACCGAATATGATACAAAATCCACCTAATCAAGACTAAATCGGATAACCGCCAAGTATTGCTCAGAAATCCGGATATGCTACAAAATCCATGCAAAATTGTAAATGAGATTGAGAAGTGAAGATTCGTTTGAATATGGTCATAGAATTTGGGTAACAAACTTTCCCAGTTTTAGGATTCTCATTTTTTCAAACTTGTACCATGTTTAGGAAAAACATAAAATACAAAATGGAACAAAAAGACAAAGGAACAAAATCCAATCCATAACAACCATAAGCCACTGTTCTACAAGACTGCAACTGTAATTGTATTTGGGATGACAATTTTAAAACTACTAAGCTAACCTAAATCATACAAAAGGGGTTTTAAACAAAGGGCAGTCTGATTTCTACACAAGCCCTATAAAAAACAGATGGCAATCCAACTTTTACTACACAAAACTAAAGATTTTTCACTCTTTCCATCATTAGTGTGCTGATTACAATTCTAAAGAATCAAAAAAAAAAAAAACTTTTCCTCAAGAATCAAATCCCAGCCCTATTTCATAATCTTTTAACATATTCAAGGAGGAAAGGATCAACCCAAAATCAACCAGAACTTGAGAAAATCATCCAAGAAAATCAACCAGTACTCAAACACTTGATCCAACACATAAATTCAAGCATCTAAGAGGGTCATTTAAGAAGATTGTCAAATGCTTAACTATGGACCAAAACAACATTCAAAGGAATCCAAGTAAGCATTCATTACAGTTGAAATGTATAAAGGCAACTATCAAAATGTTTAAGATCAGTTGTCTGTGCTAGACAGGGAAGGGCATAAACTGAGTACCTGATGAACCATACTGCAGAGAAACTACAGCATACATCACCAGCTTTGGTTACTAATCCAGGCATTAAAACAAAATATTTTACATCTAAGTCCATCTTGTAAACTACTTATTGTGTTCCACACTGCCTAGCACAATTCGCGTTTACCCTACGAGTTATCTCAGAAAGACTGATCATCAGATGGCAGCCACTTTGTGATTTCTAGGTGCTTGAACCCAACCGTCCTCAATAGTATCTAAACTCCCAGTCAACCCATCATCCACAAAATCACCAACCCTTTTCACCTTAATCTCCCTAGGCTCAACCGGATACTTTCCCGAAAAACAAGCATAACAATAATTAGGATGACTACTTCCCAGAAGCTTGTGCAAGCTATCAAGTGGCAGAAAAGCAAGCGAATCAGACCCAATATACTCCCTAATCTGCTCCACGTTCAATCTATTTGAAATCAGCTCTTCAGAGCTAGGCGTATCCACGCCATAATAGCAAGAGCCAATAATAGGAGGGCTAGCAATCCTCATATGAACCTCTTTTGCTCCAGCTTCCCTAATCAACCTCACGATTTTAGATGAAGTAGTCCCTCTCACAATTGAATCATCCACAACAACCACCCTTTTCCCTTCCAAAACAGATTTCACAGGTGCAAGCTTAAGTTTGACTCCAAAATCCCTAATCTTTTGTGTTGGTTCGATGAATGTCCTACCCACATAGTGTGACCTAATTAGCCCTTGTTCAAAGGGAATCCCAGATTTGGCTGCATAACCTAGTGCTGCTACAACACCAGAATCAGGCACAGCTATAACAACATCAGAATCAACGGGGCTTTCCGTAGCAAGAATCTCCCCAAAGGCATGCCTAGATTCATAGACAGATCTTCCAAAGACGACCGAATTGGGCAAGGCGAAGTAGATGTGCTCGAAAATGCATTGTTTGGGAGTTGGGCGAGGCATCAAGCACATGGACTGGAGTCCATCTTTGTCCACAACAAGAATCTCACCAGGGTAAACTTCTCTTTCAACTGTGGCCTCGATCAAATCTAGGGCACAAGTTTCAGAAGCAAAAACAATAGCTCCGTTGCTTCTTCTTCCCATAACAAGAGGCCTGAATCCATGAGGATCCCTAACGGCTACTACTTTATCCTCAGATACAAACACCATTGAATAAGCACCTTCCAATTGTTCACAGGCTTCAACAATTCTAGTCACGAAAGAAGTTTGCTTTGATATAGCAATGAGATGCAAAACAACTTCGGTATCAGAGGTGGTATTGAAAATGGAGCCGTTATCTTCAAGCATGTGTCTGAGAGTGGTGTAATTGACGAGATTACCATTGTGAGCGACGCCGACGGAGCCGAATCGGTAGCCGGCGACAAAAGGCTGGACATTTTTGAGCATGGAGGCCCCGGCGGTGGAGTAGCGGACGTGGCCGATGGCGCAGTCGCCGGGCAGTTGGTCGAGCTTCGACTCATTGAAGACATCGGAGACGAGCCCGACGCCTGTTATGGACTTCAAAACGCCGTCGTTTTCGGTGACGATTCCCGCGCCTTCCTGTCCACGGTGTTGGAGCGCGTGGAGAGCGAGGTAGCAGAGGCGGGAGGCCTCTGGATCGGCGTAGATTGCAACGACGCCGCACTCCTCCCGAGGCTTATCGTCGGGGACATCGGTGAAATAGTCATCGCTGGAGGAGAAAAGGTCTGAGATGGGGGATTTGGAGGAGAGAGTGAAGGGAGATTTGAGGGAGGCGGGGGATGTCAGAGAAGAGACTGAGGGTTTGGGGAGGGGTTTGGATGGGAGTGAGAACAGGGGAGCGTGGTGATTGGAGGCTTCGTTGCGAGTGGAAGCGAGGAAATGGGGTTGCTGAAGGGTGGAGGAGGAGGCCGCCATGGATGGAACTTGGAGAAAATGGAAACGGAGAGTTGAGATTTGTGTAGGGATTCAATGGCGCGCTAGGGTTGTGAAACGATCGAACGCTACATGTTGGTTCAAAAAGGAGGGCCGCCATTCAAAAGAATCATAGGTCACTTTTTTCCGCAACACCGCCAAAACAAACGTCGTCGTTTTACGTAGACCGAAAGTGACCGAGCTATTAAACGCAGCACTTCTTCTTTCTAATCTGAGAGCATTGATGCCCAATCAAGACTAAATCGGATAACCGCTTAACTCTTGATCGGATATCCGGGTATCCGGTTATGATACAAAATCCTTGCAAGTTCGAATATGGTCATAGAATTTGGGTAACAAACTTGCCCAGTTTTGGGATTCTCATTTTTTCAAACTTGAATGCATAATTTGCACAAAAACCAGAATCGTCATACCGCAAATCCAACACGAAAATTTGCAACATGCAGTAAGTGTACAAGGGGGCTAAAAAACTCCGGATTTCATCACAATCTAAATCAGATCAAATCAACCAAAAAAAACACCAACAAAATAATGTCCCAAAGTTCAATTCCTTCCAAGATTGAATTAACAGATGTGTTGTCCAGCTAAACTTCCAACTTTTCCAAGAGCAAGAAGAGGTGTATGATCAAACTACAAAGGCAACAACTGTTACAATTGAACAACTGAAACCTACTAAACAAAGCACAGCCCACCGGGGAAGACCGTTCATCTGCTTTCCTGTATACTTCCAGGGTCCTGTTAGTGGCTGTAACAGCAGGATTCTTGTTCTTGGGATTCTCATAAGGAATCTTAGAATCCTCTCAATTTACAATGTTGTTTTTGTTCTTTTCTTTTCTTCCTCCTGCATCATGCAAATGATGGGGGCTCAACCAGCATGAGACCCATGCAATCAAAAGATCTAGTGAAACTAAACAAGATGATCTACCAAGATGATAAAGAGGCATAGCGGACGAGCAGTAAATTTGTTCAATTCGGTTGGTTGCATTGAAATTTCTGCATTGAAAAGCCATGCCAAGATATGTAAAAGTAGAATGATCATTCTTAGCCAAGCAAGAATCTGAATACATCACTCAATGTAATAATGCCCTCCACACGCTTGCTTCCTGCCTCCACTATCACAAGTCGCCGAACTCCTGAAGGAAATGATTGACAAAGAGATGAGAAAGATTTCAGAAGCCAAATGGAAAAAAAAAATACAAAGGGCATAAGGTTATGAACGCAGTACCAGGATTAGCCAGCCTTTCCATGACTTTATGCAAAGGATCTGAAGGCAAACACATTTGACATCTTTGACCGTTAAAAGTGCCATGAGAAGAGCTAGCATCTTGTTCCAGTTGAAGTGCCTACACAAAGAAAAAGAAAAAAAACTGAGCTTGAGAAAACACAAGATTGGCAGCACAATCAACACTGATATAAAAATTTGTAGCTTATACCTGATGGATGCTCATTTCATCAAGGTGAATATGTGAATATGCTCTGTCCTTTGCCAAAGAGGTAATATCACTGGAAAAGAAATTAAAGCAATGTCAGATGAGAGATGAAATTTGATAGAATAGCGAGTAATTCAAGGCTGGTGAAGTCCAAATTTTACCTCCGAGAATATATATCAATCAGAGAATGATTGTCATCAACTATGGGCACGGAACTCACTTCAGCTACAAGAAAAAAAAACAATAACCGGAATAAAAAAGATGATAGAAAGATGAAATGGGTCTTTTGAAAATTGAAATGTGAAAGAACCAGAAAACTCAGCCACAAATAATAGGGATTGGTGTTATCTACATCATTCACAGCGATCTTGACAGACTTGCAATAACAATTTGGCCTCAAAAACTTCAAGACAATTCATGTAGTACGTGTACTTAATTTAAAAGCACGATCAATTTATAAAACTGTCCACGTGGAGTTTCCAACTGGGAACAAGAAAAGCTTATGTTTTGAGTCCAATGACATTACAAGTATTCAAACTTTTTGGATGACTTGGGAATACCATGTAGGAGCAAGCACAAAGTCACAAGTTGGGGTTATGTACCTTGAACCAGCAAAGACAAGGCAGCACCCAAAGAAGCATGTGGTCTCAGCATAGCAAATGGACGCTCATTTGATTCCCCAATCTTAGGAACCCATGTACCCAAAGGAATTGAACAAATTGGTTGTTGGAGAATTGGCAAAGAACTGCTAGAATGTTTAAAATGTCTGCAAATACCTGAAGGATGTACAATATAAGCAGTCGTCAAGTTAATTCTCGTATCACACATTTTAAAATTCATTTTGCGGACAAGGTGAAGCAACCATCATAACCAGCTTTGTAACCATTTATGAGGTCTGAACGAGATGAAAAGTAGAAAAAGAAAAAAAGGGGGGCAAACTCAAAAGCCATGGGAGATTTACTGAGATAAACAAATCACATACTAAAGTAACTTACATTTCAATATTCCAGACAGAGATGCAAGATGTAGCAACTGATGTAAAGAGCCATCTGATGAAGAGGAGTGAATGACGGGGACAGAAGAGACCTTATTCTGCAAGATTTTTAAAGCTACATCCTTCAGAGAATCATAAGGCCCAGCCTGAGGGGAATCATAGAGCAAATGTTAGCATAAACAGCACTCACGATTGCTGATAAATCAGAGAATATATAGCCTTTGAAAAATGACAAGCTTGATAAGATGTTGAAGTATGAAGGGGGGGGGGGATAACATTGCACATATTGTGGTGAGGATTGAGGACTGGATCAAAATTCAGCCAAGTGCGCAAGTACTACTTCCCACAGAGGAGTTTATGAGGAATCTCATGAATCTATCAAATTGTTTAGACAAGTGCTAAAATCCAATTTGCCCCAATTTGAAATCATAAGAAGCATTCAAACGAGTAAAACTCAAACACAGAGAATAACTTCTTGGTAAGTTGAACCAGAGATGGAAGAGCTTACATGGACAAGCTCTTTTTGATTCAGTCTTCCATTATTCATCCGCAACTTGCCATCTTTCCAGGCTAATATGGTATGGCTCTCCAGTTCTTCCTCAGTCAAATTTGATCCAATAGTCCCAAGCTGAAATTTATAGATTGAGTCCAATTATTAGCAGAATGTGTAATGGCCAACCTTGAAATCCAGGTTTGCGAGAAAATAAAAATAATCAACAGGGGAACTGGCTAGCATATGTACAGATGTGTGATTTGGAAAGATAATAAGTCAAAATGTTGAGTTTCATGAAGCAGCAGCTGGTCTCCAAAAAAGACAGCATTGAACAGCCTATGATGGTTAAATGAAGAAGGAATGTGTACATTCAAGCTATTATTCAAACAAAGGTGATTGTCAATCCCAAAGAAAGAAGATAAACTGTTAGGCACATAAATATAATATCAGAGAGAAAGGGAGGCTAGCTACCAAATGGGGTCTAGTGATGGTTGGTCAGGGGTAGGGACTTAGCGCTGTCAGGTAATTTCAGTGTTTGTTAGGATTGTGTGAGTGAGTGCGGCTTTCAACAGCATAAATAAGGGAATGTTTCCCCATTAGGAGTCATCCAGAAATCTAGAGAAAAAGGAAATCGGGCTTAGGCCTTGGGCTCTTTGGAGAAGGGTTCTCCATTGAGATTGGCTCATTTGGAAGAGTTGTGTTCCATTAAGATTTATCTTGTCTTGTTCCTATTTTCCAGATTAGTACAACTTTGATTCCTGAGTTTGGTGCTTAATTTGTGTGTTTGTGAGTTAGTTCATCCTTCTAATCTAACATAACCTACATCACATCCGACAAAATCTATCTTTCTTTTTCAAGGGGTAAAGATCACACATACAGTATAAAGCAATTGTAGAACAATTATTACAAGGAACATTTCTAGAGAAACCGCTTTTTAGGTGAGCTTTGTTCAAGAAAATAGAGCACTTTTTAGGTGAGCTTTGTTCAAAAAATAGAAAACCATTCCCCAGGAAGCTGAATATAGTGCATTGTGCACCCACCTACATCACATGTGTCAAGCACCATATGAAAATGATATCCAAAACAAAGAGGCAAAAAATTACCAACATTGCAACTCAGTGTTAATTGCATCAAACAAATATCCCGGTAAATAAATGTCATACTTCATGTACCTCTCTCATAATTAATATGAAATCGATTGCACTAAGAACCCCAACAAATTGACCCTTGCTGAAATCCCAAAGTGGTGCTGTTGGAATTCCCTGCAAATTGAATCAGAATATGCATTCATATTGCGAAACCATCAATGAATAAGGATGACCTAATTCAAGCACAATTTGTCACATGTCAAATTAGACATCCAGCATAAAAAATTTCCCTGTATTAAATGCAGTTTATCGAAAATTCTATTTCGGAGAACAAAGTACTGAGGAAGGGAACAGTAATACATTATAAAAATTAGAAGAAGAAAAATAAAAACGCATTAAATAACAGCGAATTCATATGCATGACACTAGAAGTGTCATGCATTCATGAAACTTCAAACCTCAATTTCCACCCACAAAGCGCATTAAAAATAAAACATATGCATTCATAAAAAAGGGAATAAGAATATATTCACCTGCTCATAAAGAATGTGGAATGCTTGCTTGACAGGTAAATTCACATCCAAAGCAACTACCTGAATATTTAGAATTACACAAATCAGAGAAATGGGACGCCGGAAAAGTGTAAACTGACTCAAATAACTAGTCACAAATTAGAGGACCTAAGAAAAAGGGTATATCATCAAACCTTGCCTGACTCTGGAAGCAACTCGTAAGCAGTATGTTGGGATAAAAATACAGATATGCGACTACGAGAGACCTCTATATCAGCTTCGGAAACTCTTGGAGCTGCATCACGCACAATACCATCTGCTACTGTGGCCTACTTCCACAAAAAGGGGGAATATGAAAACAAAAATATACAATTCTAACAAATATGAAATACAAGCAGTTATAACTTGCCAATTGCATAGTAAATATAAGAATTCTATTCTCCACATAAACGAAAAAAAATTCCCTGCCATAATCTGGTAGATAATAAATGTCTAAATGATCGTGTTTACCTATTTATGCATATGTAAGTCAATATATATAAAAAAAAAAAAAACTTTAGGAGGAAGTTAAATGCACTTGTAGACCAGTAGCAGCAGCAGATCTTACATATTTTAACAGACTATCAAGGTGAACATTAAGTAAAGGTATTTGATCTGAAATAGTTTTATGTTCATCAAAAAATTATAGAAGTCTGCTGGAGACAAGGTTGGTTCCACAAGATTAACCCAGACTAGAGTGCTAATAAAGCTCTCACCATATTTTTACATACTACCAATACATAGCAATATTGAATTGGATAAAAGTCTCTCACCATACGAATAAAGGTAGTATCATCAACATCCATATTTGATCTCCCAGGAGTTTCAGCATTAAATATTGCAGGAACCATGTCAGTGTCCCTGGCCAAAATGATTGTATTTACTACTCCATAGCTTCCACTTATAGAAGGTTGATGGTCATCATGGCGCCATTCCCCATCAACATTAAACTTATACTGCATAAACAAGAAAGCATGGAAAGAGTTAGGTATGCAAATTGGATAAGTTTAAAACCTCTAGGTCACATAGTTTACATAAAAAGCACCATGGGTTGTTCTTCCAGTGAAATTTATATTTATTGTGTTTCCATTTCGAAACTTTCCACACATTACATCAACCTAATCTCCGCACATCATTTGAGCATTCGCTATCAAACAATGATAAAGTCAAACGCAATGTAAGAAGATCAAACATTCTAATCATCATGAAATATTGAACAAAATATTCACAGCCGACCACAGAAATTTTGCACGAATGACGAATGTACCTCTCCACCTTCAAGGCTCAACTCACAATGAGTTTATATCCTTACTACATAATAAACAGCATCTACAGTGTATTAAGAACAGCTCAATCACCTGATGGTATCCTGGTGTCAAATTGCATGTAACTTGAAATATAGTTGGGCAGCCCTCCATAGGCGACATCGGAATGTGCTCTGACCACCTGTACCAAGGAATTCCAGTTGAAATACATACAAAAAAACAAACTACATCCAGCAATAAAATCAGTATGAAGTGCTGCCAAGTCCTCACCCTGTGAAAGAACCACTAAGAAACACCCTTGATCCCCCATATGGCCAAACAAAACGGTTTTGAATCAGAACTGTTCCCCCGAGTGTGCTATTGTTATGACCAGACTCCATACTAGATTGAAACATTTCTCTTCAAAAGATTAAAATTCAGCAGGACCTATGACCCGCGGCAAATTCAACACCTTCTGACTAGTTTCCAATATGAGCGAAGTACTCTATTCTAACTCTTTCATTCAAGCAAATTCTACACCAAGAAAATTTATCAGAGAGAAACTCGCCCACTCTCAGAGAAACCCAACGTAGAACCTGCAATTTGCGGAACTTCTTCAACAGGGATCCTCCACAACACCGTAGAGGACCCCTTAGAACTGGTACATCCAAACTCTAAGGATTGAAGACACGGTCACAAAACCCTAGAAGTTCAGCAACCAAGCCTTTCAATGCAGCAAAAACGAATCTTCACAGACACAACCCTCCCACGACGAAACGATCCTCCCGTTGAAGCAAAAACAACGATCTTCACATGAATTTGTCCATATATAACCCTAGCTGATTCCCGGATTCAAACTACGAGCATTATTAAAATATTATCCCCGCGGTTAGAAGGAAAAACAAAACAAGAAACTTCAAATCCCACAGATAACTCTGAACGGACGGCCTGGCTTCGTACGCTGATCTGTGTCAGATTGGGGATTTGAGAATCAAATCTGAGGTTAAAAAAACCCTAAATTCTGTTTCTTCGCATTGAAATGGTAGAGACGAATGTCGAATCCGTAAACTGAGCTAGAATTGAGGTTCCGAAACCGCACTTGAGAAATATCCAAGAGAGGAATTCGAAGATGGGGCTCATAGACTAATCGACATTGTTGGATCTTCCAAGCTTTAGGAATCTCTGGATGGGTGAGGTGAATGAGAGACCCCAATAGAGGAGAGAAGAGGAGACTGAGGAGGGGGGAGAGATAGAGAGAATATTTATTATATATATTTATTATTACTAGTTGTTTGTTCTATATCAGTAAATATATTTTTTAAAGAGATATAATAAATACCATTGTAAAATACTTTGCATTTGTGATTTGTCTAATATTATTATCTCCATTTAGAGAATGTTATTATTGGTAATTTTTTTGTAAAAAAATGAATTTTAGAGTTTGAATAATTGAATTTTTTTATTAAAGAAACATATAACTTTTTTCTATATGAATTTTCATTAAATCATTGAATATAAATAAGATGGGTAGACGAGAGTTATTACATTATAAAATTTATAAGAAAATAACATATTTATCTTCAATTAATAATTCTTTAATAGAAGGAGAGAATTTTTAAAATACTTATATCAAGGGTAAATTGACTGTTTGTTATTAATAATTAGGGATGTGTCGAATCGAGCCAAGTCAAGTTTTTAAAGTGTTCAAGCTCAACTTAGTTAAAAATTAAGTAAGTTCGAGTTCGAGCACGAACTTGGTTTGAAATCAAAATCTTATTTGAACATGGTTTATTTAAAGGCTCATTGAGTTACCGAATTCGAGTTTAACTCATGGGCTGCTTGTTTAGTTTTTTCGTGAGACAAGATAGAGAACAACGCATTTACATAATCATCTATATAAATAAATGAAACTAAAAATTAAACTAATAGTTTAAGATGGACCACTAAAACTAAGTAGTTTTACTCAAATATATATTGTACATAATATATATGTTGGGATGGTGTTGGGAACTCTAGTTCCAAACATCGGAACAACGATATCATTATCTAGTTTTGACAATGACAAACACCATATGTAAACTAACGTGTTATGCCCAAGTATTTCTAAAGAACACAGGTCTAGTGAAGAATCTACATGAAAGTCCAAGGAACACATGCATACATGATGAAGGATTCCTCTCAAAGGAACTCTGAAAAAGACAGTTCACATCACATGGGAACTCACATGTGCAAACAAAGACCAGCCAGCGAGATTCACGGGATTCTGTCTCAAGACAAAACAAACGCTCAGTCTGAGGAACAAACTGAGGCGTTTGATCCAACGGCCCGATCACCTCTCAAAGTTGACTCGATTCAAATTGTCACATGTGAAGGACAAAGACTTGGCACACAAGACAAGGGGCATTTCGGACACAAATGAAAGTCAAAATTGGAGCCCAAGTATTGACAAAGTATAAAGCCAAGTGAATAGTGCTCAGACAATGTACTTCTCCCAGAACTCACTCATACTCTCAAAGGAAGAAGGAAAGAAGAAGAAAAGTCCCCGACAACGAGTGTCTGATCTCGACGACGGCGAAGTCAGGTTCCCAGGAGCAAGGGAACTGTGATAGTCAAGGTGTAAGGTTTGATTCACTTGTCTTAGTTGAGTTGTTCGCTTAGGAACTAGGTTGAGAAGATTCATTAGTGTTGCTAGAGTTAGGTAGAACTACTAGGAACAAAGAAGTTTGAATCTGACCTTTTGTAACTAAGGAACAATCAATAATACAAGTAAGTCATTCAAAATCCTCCAAGCGGAGGTAGAGGTTTACCCACACAACTAGTTGGTTGTCGTGGGGTTCCTCTATAAGGGAATTGTGTCTATTGCTTTCTGTTTACTTGCTTATATAGAACTTCCGCTGCCTTGGGAACAGCCTAACCGCTAGTTATCAAGCTCTTGCTAACACTTAACTATCCAACAATATATATCGAAGCTTGTTAATAAACATATAATCGAGTTTGTTCATAAGCACTTGATCAAGTTTGTTCATGAATAAGCGAGTTGAGTTTTCTTATGTTCAAGTACGGTTTATTTATCTTTTGAGCCTTACATCTGTGTTCAAGCTCAACTCATTTACAGATCAAGTCGAACACAAACAAGATTTAATCGAGTCAAACACCGAAATTGCTCACAATCAAACCTAACCAAACACAAAGTTGCTCACGAACGATTTTATTCATTTACAGCCTTGAAGAAAATATGTATTATAAATTTGTTTTTTTCAAGACATGATTTATTTTGTATAAAGTGGATTTGTTTCTGTACATATATTAGGGAAAAAATACTCATGAAATTTACGTAATTATTTATATCTATTTCAATTTCCAAGTCTTAATTTAAAATTGTTATAATCATAACTACCTGAAAACAAGTCAATTAAGCAAGTTATGTTATTGAGCTAATAGCTTATGTCCATAAAAATTAAATAAATTATAACAAAAATAATTAGCATTTGACATTTTCTTATTATGATGGGTGAGTATTTGACACATCTTGGCTATGATAGTGAGAGTATTTATGAGTTTTTGACTTGGATGGTATATTTTCCTACTTTATTTGTCATTTCCCCTCACAACTCACATGAATAGTGACCTATTTTCCCAAAATAAACAAGCTGCAAGATTTTCATGGACAATTTCAAAGGAAGATGAAAGTCATGAACGTGTAAGCCAATAAGTATTAGATAGAGACGTTTTTATTTATGTTTTCTAAATTGATTAAGCATACACTCTTTTGTGAACTTTGGGATTTAAATAATTGAATACGACTTTTTTTCCTAGTGGTTTGAGATGATTAATTTTACAAATCAAGATGAACAATAAAATCTTAATCAAATTATTTAGCATAATATATCTACACAGGTGAAATGACACCTCAATAAAAGATCTTATTCTTTCGGATGAGAACAAAAAATTTTAGGTGAGTTTTAATACACTCGACATGAAGATTGTGTCCCAATTTAGCAATTTTGTCAGCAATAATGTTGCAATTCCTATAAATATGGTTAAATTAATAAATCCTGGAAATGGAAACAAATATGTCAACGATAATAAGCTCGATCTCCCAAGAGGCCAAGAGCAATGATTTTTTCCCTTTAACAGCGTTAATGACCTGGAGATTATCCCCTTCAATTTCCACTTTTCCTAGATTTCTGCTTTATATTTGCCTAATAGTTTCCTGAAGAGCCAAAACTTCAGCCTTTAATACATACACTTTTCCAAAACTAGTCGTCATATTATCTATTACCCGACCAAGATGATTTCTAAAAACAATTCTTCTGGTTGTGAAATGACACCTCAATATAATTGTTCATATGAGGTAAAAACTATCAATTCAAAAAGAATTTAAAATTGATTGTTTGTTTTGAAGTTTCATACTTAAAACTTAGGGTTTTTCTAGAGCACACACTAACAATGATTGGGTTTCCTTAATTAGGAGGAAAATGTAAATTGAAAAGGAGGTAAATATAAATTAAAAAGGAGGTAAATGTAAATAAGGAAACCATTAGCTTAATTTAAGAAGAGTATTATTTATCTTTATTGCTAATTTTAAATTTATTATATAATATTTACCTTTAAATTTCTAATTAGAGAAACCCAAATCATTGCACACTAGAAAAACCCTAAAACTTATATCATTGACAACGACTAGTTAAATAATGAGTTTAAATCTGAATCTGTAGTTAGTAGTAGCTCATCACCTCTTCAAACAAACAATAAATAAAAAATATGCTACAAAATTGTGCCCACATAATAGGCATGAAATGTATAGTCTCAATCAAATAAATAGACAACGGCAAATGAGTAGCACAATCATTTCTTTCCGCATTTGATGAACATTAATTTCCAAGCAACCACAAAACAATATTCAACCTACTAGTACTAACACATACAAGGCCAATAAATCATTGAACTACACGTCGAACTGAGGTGGTCTATCTTTTTTTTTTTAAATCACTAAAGTATTACATTGAATATTTGAACTACACGTCTAAATGAAACGATCGATGGCGTATTTGGAAGCTTGGAACTTGGATGGCGAGTAAATGCTAGTCTAACCACGGAAGATTTCGCAAGCGACGAAATTTATTGGATGATAAAAGAATGATGTTTTCATGGCTACAACATACATTTATATAGGAAAATCTATGGGGAACGATCAATTTTACAAGCCGAAACATTAGCCTTATACAAAGGTCTTCAAATGGCTTTTCAAATAGGAATACGCAAACTGGAAATAGAGAGTGACAACCAAATATTAATCAAAGTCATACGTGGTGAGAAAAATTGTCCGTGGGAAATTGAAATGTTAGTAACGGATTTCCAGATGATGTGTTCCTCCCTTGAGGACAAGATCATCACTCATATCTTCAGAACCGATAATTCCGTTCCTGACAAAATTGCACTTCTAGCCTACGATTTCCCGACCAGGATGGTAGGCTTGCACCCAGAGCTCATAGCTCTCATCCGGAAGGATGCTATTGGTATTGGGTAATTTTGACCTGATACCAAATTCTTACCTTATCAAAAAAAAAATATATATAGGAAAATCTAAAAATAATAACATATAAAAACTTATCAGAAAATAAGAGAAACTCTCTTAAATTTATTGAAGGATAAGATAATGATGTTTTCAGGGCTACATACATTCATATATATATTTAGGAAACCCTAGAAAAAATAAAAGATAAAAGATAAAAAAATCTGAAATTATAGAAAACCCGAAAAATAGTAAAATACTAATTTTAGACTTGAAAGTTGAAACGATATAGAATGCCCGAAAAGGTCTTTAAGCCACGGTAAAACGATGAGTTTGACTCGTGAGCCGATTCTCTTTCTGGAAAGGTATAATAGAGCTCACTCGGACATCGAATGACCGAATTACTTCCGACGAGTACGTGCATATATTCCGACGATCAACTTCCTCTTCTATGCGCGTGGACAACCTCTGTACATCAATCGATCTTCTTACCAAAATGACAATAGTATTAGATGACATCTGACTAAAAAAATTAAAGAAAATAATATATATCACAAGAATATCAATATATATTGTGTTTGGATTTCTAAAATTAATTCATAAATTAAATCAAGCATGCGAGACGCCTCTATTTTTGAGTGCCAACCTGCTCGTCAGAGATAATTACTGATTTCGCTATGTCTTGGGCTCATCAGGAAGAACGACTCTAGCCCTTGACAAGTTTGAGTAGGATTAGTCTAAACCTTTCTTCATCATCGTCAAGTTCAAGACTAGGGACAAACTATCCGCACTTATCCCCGAAGAGTAGATTTCGATCCCACCACAAACTCCTGAATTCATTCAACCATTTTATTTTTATATCCGAGTAATCCGACCAATAATTATCCGAGAGTTATCCCTCCAATGTCACCCACATGGCCAAGAAACATTAAACCACACGTTGAAATGAAGAGATCGGCATATATTTTTTTGTTGCAAAATCACAATATATAGCATTACTCGACTTCTACCAAGAAACATTAAAGGTGTGTCACTCCTCCAATATCAACCTCGTTGCACTAACGCATACAAGACCAAAGAGACATTAAACCAGACGATCGATATTTTTTTCAATATTACTCCACCTCTACCAAAAAAAAATATATGGAGGGATAAATAGATCACAAGAGGTTTGAATTTCCCAAAAACAATTCATTTTAAAAAGATAATTTTAATTTAAAATTTAATAATATAAATCAATGCATTATTGCATTATATAGAGAATCTCCACACACCTTTAGTGACACCTAAACCAAATTTTGACGTTTTTAGGGTTAACTTTATTGTGAGATTTAAAGGTGCTTAATTATGACTTTAAACTATGAGTAATAATAACAATAATAATAAATGCATAGAAAGCAAAAGTTACAAATTGTGTCTTTTGAGTTAGTAGTCAGTTTAGGGACGTACATTGTCCGGTAGTTAGTAAGCAATAAGCAAAGAAAGACCCTCCTCCAAAATTTCTTTTAAGAAAAATTAGACTCCCTTTTAATCATTAAGCATAATTAGATAAAGAGAGCCCCATGCACGGCTATAAGTATATATTTTTTAGATATACTATAAAAAAATATTAATAAACAGAAATATAATATAAAATTTAATGTAAGTAATTTATTGATCGTAATATGTATAAAAATTATTTTTTTAAAATCAAATAAATTAAATTAAATTTAGATTATAAGTTGAAATAATGAGAATAATATATACAATACTCATAAAGTGTTATTGTAAATTTTCAAATAATGAAAATAATATATACAATTCTCATAAAATATTATGGTAAATTTTTAAATTGTGAGTTGCAATAAAAGGAAGGTATTTTGACCAAACTTCTCATAAGGAAGTATTTTGATAAAAAAAACATAGATTTATCAAAATATATAGGTCTATAATTATCTATTTATATAAAATATTTTTTTATAAGAAAAGTATTTTTATATCATTATAGTTAAATATGACATGTAAGTAACGGAGTGAAAATAATACGATGTGGCATTTGACGTGTCAAAAATTACATGACATGTCTTAAGGAAAAAATAACACGTGGCAAAATCTAATGTGGCATATTCGAGAAGCGACATGTGAAAAAAGTTGACGTGACGCAACGTGGAGTCTTCAAACCTTATTGTTTTTATATATATAGTAGATTAGTCATCTTTCTCAATAACACATCATTAATTAGCAGAAATCACAGATTAGACGTGACTAACAAAAGTCACAAGGTCCAATTTTCACTTTATTAATCATCGTCGTCCCTAATTTTCTTGGGAAAGTCTAAAATAGACAATAGAAAGGTGAAAAATATACATGTTTCAACAAAATTCCCTTAGTTTGAGAGTTAGAAAACACAGTAAAAATTACTATTGAATGCAAGAAATCAAGAACTATTTTTAACACTCTTGAAAACCAATTTTCATCTAAAAACTACTTTTAATACTCTTGAAATTCGTGCAACTCTCTCTACTTTTTACGTTTTTCGAGATATAAAAAATTTCCTTTTCACCCAAAAACTCCTTTTCACTCACAAGTGAAACCATAATGAAAGCCAACACAAATGAAACTCTACCAAACACACCGAGAGTCCAAAAAGCAATAATATATCAAGTTTTTTTTTTTTCCTTCTCGTCACACACTTAAGGTTAAAGACAAAAAATAATAGGACAATTTGAAAATGAAAGAGTTTTGAATAAAGGAGCACATACCATACAAGTAAAAAACTCATAAATACTCTCACTATCATAACCAAGATATGTCAAATACTCACCCATCATAAATAAGAAAATGTCAAATGCTAATTATTTTTATTATAATTTATTTAATTTCTATGGACAGAAGCTAGTAGTTCAATAACATATCTTGCTCAATTGACTTGCTTTGGGTAGTTATGAATTATAATTATAACAATTCTAAATTAAGACTTTCGAATAGAAATAAATAATTACGTAACTTCACCCTTTATTTACAAATATGCTTCCTCTTTACCTATGATGACGAAATTTCGTGAGTATTTTTACCCTAATCTATTATTTTATATATAGAAGTCCACCTTATACAAAATAAATCACGTCTTAAAGAAAATAAATAGATTATACTATCTACTTTTTTCAAGGCTCTAAATAAATAGAACCGTCCTTAAGCAACTCGATGTTCTGCTCGGTCCATTTATGAGTATTAAAGTCCGTCTGTGTGTCAATATTGGTGGAGAAGGTGTCTATCCTATGCGCACATGCGCTTATGAGCATAGTATATAAGTCCATAGGATTTTCCATCATAAAATCAATTGACAGTAGTAGTAGGAGTAACCCAAAAATATAAATATACTATGCAAATTATGATTCATATTTTCGATATAGGAAGTCTCTTCACACTTACGCTCAAGTGGCAACTGGTTTGGCCCAATTGACACTTGACAACATCAAGACCTTAGAGCCGACAAATCGTCGACGAGTCCAAGGAGTTGCCCAAATCGCACCATCATAGTGGGCTATCCCAATATAACGGATCGTGGCATCTTAGTCTTTTTTTTAGCTAACTTCAACCCAAATAACGTGTGGGTCGGGCCACTGGCCAAACCCAAACAACCAGGAAACAAGATCCAAGACCGAACCGCTCTGATACCATATTAAAGTTCGTAACCTAATACTGACATAGAGGGTGTTCGTCCTATGAGCACATGCACTTATGGGCCTAGCATACAAGTCTGTGTGGTTCCATCCTAAAACCAATTGACAATAGAAGGAGTAACCAAGAGTGTATAGACTAGACAAATTATGATTCATATATTTTCAATGTGGGAAGTCTTCTTCCATAGTGATTAACTTGGTGTTTGGCTTGGTTAAATCTTGTTCGTGTTCCACTCAATTTGTAAATGAGTCGAGCATGAGCACAAATTTAAGGCTCAAAAGATAAATAAACTGATCTTGAACATAAGAAACTTACCTCATTTATTCATGAATAAACTCGATCATACGTTCATGAACAAGCTCTACTCATTCCACTAGGATTCCTCGGGCGTTAGATCTAGGATTACCAATGGTTAGGATTAAAATAAAAGTTGTTCATTGAAAATTCATTAAAAATAAAATTCTCTTATGGTAACTACGTAAATTATGAGATATTCCCTCCGTTTCAAAATAGTTGTTCATAGACAAAAGTGCACATATATTAAGGGGAAAAAATTCTTCCAAAAATACCCCTATAAAGTGGTACTTTTTACTCCAAAAAGTTGCTTTGGAAAAAGTGTATGTTTAGTGTGGTGTAATTATTAAGGGTATAAATGAAAAAAATTATTATATGAACAACTATTGTGAAACAAGAAAAATTGTCTATATGGACAACTATTCTGAAACGAAGGGAGTACAATTTTTTGGCTTATTGTGGATTTTCTGAAAAACCTAATTGTTCATTCTCAATACCGATTTTTTGCGACTTCCTTCTCCCTCTAGAAAATAGCATCGACATTGGCAACTTTTTTGGATACTTCAAATCAGTTCAACACCGGCTTTCTTCTGACATACCCTAAATCCATACTGAAATTTTTTCATTTGAAGAATTCAAAGATCCATTGAAGGGTTGAGCGAAATGTCTCTTACGATTAAAGAGACGACAAGACAAATTTGGCAATTGTGGTATGAAATTTTATAGATATGTAGTGTTTTTATTAAACGAGTTAGGGTTTACATGATTGAATGAACAATTTTATATTGCACAATGAACAAAAAGACTAAAATGAATGAACAATAAACCAAAAAGACTAAAAAATTAAATAAAATAATTAAGATATTAAGATGAACAATTAACATGATTAAATGAACAACTCTATATTACACTAGAGACAGATAGAATTTATATTATATGTTTATTATTTTCATAAAAATTCGGGCTTCTAGATATCATAATATCTGATTAGATATATTAATTAATTTCATTATGAAATATTATAATTGATTGTACACAAAAAAATATTAGAAAATATACATATACAAATTATTTGATCATTAAATCAATGCATACAAATTTAAGATACATAAATTTCTTCTACGTTCTAATTTGATAGTCCGAGCATTAATTTCACTTTTTATATTTAAAATATTTCCAATTTTAGGTTTATTATTTTTACACTTTTTTAAGATTTAGATTAATGTCATTCTCATGCATATAAAAATTTTGATTAATCAATAATAGTATTATATGTTTCATTTAATTGCTAAAACATAAAAATGGTTCATTATGTTATTTTATTTTGAAATTAGAAAATTCAAAACCCTTAAAAATAAATATGCAATTGTAATTTTTTATTTAATTTTCTTCAAAAAAGATTTTATATGTTTGTTGCAATTTAATTCTGGTAGTAATTATTATAAGAGAATCAAGCATTTATTAGACATAGAGGACAACTTTTATAGTTGTTAAGATAGTGAACAAAATGAGTAAAGATGAATGGACAATAATCAAAAAATCATGCCATAAAACGAATCCTAAACATGATTGAATGAACAACTCTATAACAAATAGTGATCAAAAAGACTAAAATGAATGGACAATAAACCAAAAATTCACGCCATTGTATTTGTTCATGCATTTATAATCTCTTGTTTGTGATTTTTTTTTATTATTGTTCACCTAAGTTTTTTTGGTATGGATTTAACTAGTGTTGAACTAATTTGAATCTGGTTGGTTTTCCTAAGATCCATTTTGGGTGACAGAGGATAAAGATCGAAACTAGCAACAATTATCAAAAGA
The DNA here is from genome assembly GCA_964016875.1 of Fallopia convolvulus. Lineage (NCBI taxonomy): Eukaryota > Viridiplantae > Streptophyta > Magnoliopsida > Caryophyllales > Polygonaceae > Fallopia > Fallopia convolvulus. Next base: position 67,443,760 of record OZ024720.1, read on the forward strand.
GTATCAAATACTAGAATGAACAAGTTGATCTTGTGTTTTTTTTCCAAAATTAAAATCTCTGGTCCTAAAGTCATGCTACTTGATTTTTCTAATTTATTATAAATCAAAATTAGAAAAATCTTAACCTTTTGTAATTTTAGATCTAAAGTTTGAGGAGAATCATCACTATTTATGTTAAGATGCCCCTTCACTTGATCTTAATCCTAGTCCACTATATATATTATGTATAGTAGATAGTTTAAGCAAAACTACATAGTTTTGATGGTCTCTTCCAAACAACTTAGTTTAATTTTTAGTTTAATTTGTTTGTATAGATGACCATGTAAACGAGTCGTCTCTCTAGCTTGTCTCATGAAGAAACTAAACAAACGGCTCGCAAGTTAAACCCGAGCTCGGTGAATCGGTGAGCTTTTAAATGAACCAAGATCAAACAAGATCTTGACCTCAAACTAAGCTCATACTTGAACTCAAACTTGCTTATTTCTAACCAAGCCGAGCCTGAGCAATTCAAAGCTCGACTTAGCTCGATTTGATTTAGCTCGCCCTAACTACAAACAATCAATTTACCCTTTGACATAATTATTACTTTTTTTTTCTTCTTTTACTAAAAAAACTCATTTATTAAAACTCTAAAATTAAAAAAAATTACAAAGTGATTACCAATAACAAATTTCTATAAATAGAGATGTATTAGACATATACTAGTAATAATGTTATATAATATATATTCTCTATGTCTCCCACTCCTTGGTCCTCTCTCCTACCCTCTATTGGGGTTTCTTTCATTCATCTCACTCATCCAAATATTACTAAATCATGGAAGATCCAACGATGTCGAATAGTCTACGAGCCCCCTCTAAGATGTCTCGATATGTTAATTTTGTCAATTACTTGGTTTGTAAAGAGTTACCACCCGAGACCACTTTTCAGTAGAAAAAAGAAGTTTATTTCAGATAAAGTGCCTAACAAATATAATTTAATTTATTAAAATAATTTTTTTAAATTGATTTATTAAAGTTATTTCACGTGATGTAATTTTTTTAATATTGATGGTTTATGCTTTACAAGTGTTAGGATAGATAAGACTTATTTTTTTCCCTTTATTTTCTTTCTCTTGAGGCTTTTCTTTTCCCTTCCTTTAGTCATGGGTCCGATTCGATTTTTTCCGAACCAAAAAAGAAAAAAAAAGCGCCGATTTCAGAATCAAAACTAGCCCTGTTTTGATTCTAGTTTAGGGTGCTGTGGAACCGTAAAATCGACAGTTCAAACTGAGGGTTTCAAACCGCCGATTCCACAATTTATTTTAATTTATTTTAAAGAAATTTAAAATTTAAAATTATAATTTTAAGGTTTTTTTTTATTAAAGGTATAATTTCAAATTTAATTTAGACGTAGAATTTAGTTAAAATATAGAATTTAGATACATTAATTACTTTACTTAATCTTAAGATTACAATTTTTTTTTTGTTATTTTTGTAATTTTTTAAAAAAATTCCGGAACCGGTCAAAACCGGAGGTCCGGAACCAGGGACCGACCGGACCCATGAATACCTTCCCTCTCCCCACACGCCCGACTCTCTCCCTCCAGCTGCAAGCTCTCTCGTTCAACCAGCAGCGCACCACCACCACCCAGCCGCCCGCGTTCACCTTCCATCACGCTGCACCGCCCTTCGAATTCCTCTCTTGGATATTTCTCAAGTGCGGTTTTGGAACCTCAATTCTGGCCCAGTTTACAGATTCGACATTCGTCTCTACCATTTCGATGCGAAGAAACAGAATCTAGGGTTTTTCAACCTCAGATTTGATTCTCAAATCCCCAATTTGCTACGGATCAGCGTACGTCGGAAGCCAGGCCATCCGTTCAGAGTTATCTGTGGGATTTGGAGTTTCTTGTTTTGTCTTTCCTTCTAACCGCGGGGATACTATTTTAATAAGCTCGCAGCTTTCTTTCGCGCCCCCAATTATATATTACGACAGGGGAGAGTGCATCTCCGGGGGAGAGAAAGAACTAAAATAGGGTTCCGATGGCCGATTTTCAAACTTCTACTCACAGAAGCAGGTGGATTTTTACCCCACAAGATCTGGTAAATCTCTCCGAAATCCAATTCTTGAAGTTATTCCCGTCTAATTTCATCGTACTTATTTCGGGTGTTTAATGTCGTCAATTTGATGGGTGTAGGTCGAAAAATACAAAGCATCTAACGAGCGAGCAGGACAGAATTTAGAGAAGGTAATTTGGGATGCGCTAGATTATGTCTATCTTTACACTTGAGATTGTGTTGATTCTTTGCAGCCCTCAGAGTCTGAATCGAATGATTGCTTGTGTTTCTAGGGAGATTATACTTTTTAGTTTATGGGATGCCAATTTAAGACATTGAGTCTGGAACTGGTTTTGAATTTTGTTTTTGACGTTATTGGTTTAACACTGGACTATATGTTCATGGAAGCCTGGGGAGTTGTAGAAGGAGGTTATGGATTGCTAATTTGAATGATGAGTAAAGATATTGAGGTTGAGGTATGCCATTTGACTGGCTAAAGTTGCACTCTTTATATCATTGCTGTTGGATTGTCATATTTGAACAAGGTATGAATCCTTGAAATGGGGTTATATAAAAGAGCTGTATGTATATGCTGTTTTTTTCTTTGTAGAGTTAGATTAACGTTGCTTCTACCTTTAGTGTGTGTACTCTTTACACTACTGAAAATGCAGAGAGGAATACAGGTCAACAATAATATTAAGTGATCCCATCTTCTAAGAGTTTACCTATAAAATTTCATGCTAATACTCCACTGGGAGGCTTAGAGTAGCTTTATCTATGGTTTTCAGTAGTTTTTGATCATTCTTAATTCCTCATTCAGTGTGGAACAACTCGAGTAAAGGTAGATTCTGATGGATCATTCATGTTTCCAAGTGTCCAAATTGATTCAGAGTTGAATTGTAAGCGCCTTGTTACTTAAACTGTTTGATGAACCTTTTATATTGGTTTTTATGGTGTTCGTTAATTGTGGAACTTTTGTATAATTCTTACATTAGCTGATGAGCAGTCTCGTCCAATAGCAATGAATGGTGAAGAAGAGCAAGTGATGCGAGCATTTTATGAACATAAGATTCAACAAGTAGCTGGAGCTTTTCACTTCCCACATAAAATTCAGGTATATGCATACTTGTATGATTTAGGAAAATGTTGAAGGTGGATATACTGTAATGTGAGCTCTCCATTCTGAAGTCTGAACTGATTTTTCCTTGGTAGGGTACAGCAATTATGTACTTTAAGAGGTTCTATCTCGAATGGTCAGTCATGGAGCACGACCCAAAATACATAATGTAAGATAAGCATTCCTCGATCAGGGTGAATACTATTTTGCACATCTTTTCTGGAGATTGCTACATATTAACATGAAATACAATATTTAGCTTTAACACATGGATAATTTTTTTACTTATTACAGTGTCATATCTTTTCCAGGTTAACATGTGTATATGTAGCCTGTAAGATAGAGGAGAACCATGTGTCAGCTGAGGAACTTGGTAAGGGTATTAAGCAAGATCATCAGATGATTCTCAATAATGAAATGCTAGTTCTCCAGGTACAACTGATTTTAAATGTAATGTATTTTCCTGGTTTGCTTCTGAATTATGTTTAATTGGATGGCCTACTATTTTGCAGAGTTTAGGATTTGATCTTATTGTTTACACTCCTTATCGTGCCATCGAAGGGTTTATTCTTGATATGGAGGTATTTGCTGCTTTTGCTTAAAATTCATAGACTCCTTTTCAAACCTTTTCATCATTAACTCTTAATAAATCTGTGCATCTTAATATGTAGGATTTTTGTCATGCTACGGGTGGACAGCCTGAGATGTTGAAGGTATATCATTTGATTGGCTATACTTTTGCATCTCAGCTCTACATGGTTTTTTCTTGTAATCCAGTGTTATTACAACAATTGGTTAACCTAGTGCTATAAATAATTAAGAGACTGAATTTGTTATCACATATATTAACATGTTAGATGAGATTCCAATTTGAACATTTTACAATTTATTACAGGATTTGCATGAAACTGCAGTTGCAGAAGCAGATAAAGCGATGCTGTCGGATGCACCACTTCTTTTTGCTCCAGGGCAGGTAGCATTCGTGATTTTGCTCTTCATGATTGTAGAGTAACTAGTTATGATCTTTTCAGATTAATTTCATCTTATTGTGTGCTTTACATTGCTGGTTTACGCATTATTGCTCTAACTTCATGTTTCTGATCTTATCTGGCTTCATAAAAATTGACTTCATACCAATACTGTGGAATTACTTTTTCTAACAAGAGTCTATTATATATGTGAAGTGGTGGTGGCTTTTATATGCAAATATTAATTTTAAGTCATGCTCATTGGCTTTGGGGCACATCCTCATGCTCATTGGCTTTTAAACACTGCCTTTGAGATGGATTTAGTCCCTATATCAATTTTGGTGCATTCTAACTAAATCAGTTATTATTGTCACATAGCTGAATTTCAGTTTTTCTTGGGTCTATCGGGCGTACCCTCTTTCCCTTTGGGCAGGGGTACCCCCATCTTGACCCCCCAGATTCTGCTGTAGCCTAGCCTCACTGGGTCAATGATGATGACGATGATATTAATTTTAAGTCAACTAAGTATTGACTGTTGTTTTCAATGTCTGTAGTTGGCACTGGCTGTCCTGCGTAATGCGAATGCCATGCATAAAGTTGTAGACTTTGACAGGTTTTGAACTATCTCCCACTGTAATCAATATATTTGTTCTATGTTAAATCTGGCTACTGCGCAGAATTTTTCTTCTTCTCGCTGACTGTTTGATATCCTACCAACAGGTATCTTCAAAGCAGTCTTTCACGTCAGCAACCTTCCCATACCATTGCTGAGCTTACTCAGGCTTTCAACGCCATAGACACACTGGTAAAAGGAAAATTTCAAAGTTGTACCTTTTTAGTTCAGATTTCAGATGATAGACTTTTTGTTATACACGTCTCGTTTCGACACCACTGCCACCTTTCCAGATCTCCCACCCCCCGCTTCATATTTTTGATCCGAAAGTCCCTAAATTTTTTACCAGTTTTCTTAAATGTAAATGCCCAAATTGTTTTGGCCTTTTGGGGCTTTGGTATAATTCATTTTATTGATTTCTGTTGTTGAAGGGTTGGCATGGATTTTATGTTTATTCTGCTAAATTCAAGGCTTCATCTCAAAGCTATTGAATCTGTATCCTTTGCCTTCAACCAAACAAATTTGGTCCATAACAGAATTGCTTTCCTTTTCCTTTCAATTTCCAATCCGTTTATGGTCCCGGTTCCCTCTCACAACCAAACGAGACCTTATACCTCAACAGCTTGGGTTCAAATGCTCTACATCTACTCTGAAAACTGTAGCTGGTGTATGAACGAATATTGATTTATATGATGTATTTGTTTCCCTCATTTTGCATCTTTTCTTATTAATCAGCTAACATCAACTGGCTGAATCAAGGTAGGCTGACCATTTTGTCTTCATGATACACTTCTGCAGATTAAAGGGGTCAAAATTTATCAGGAGAAAAATATGAAATATATAGCCCGGAAGCTGAAATATTGTCAAGATGGCAGCTCACATGACGAGTAATGTCCATGGCTCCATGCTTTTCATATATACATTTGTAAACTAGTTCTAGCATTCCATCAATTTTTCCTCGGCTGATTTCTGTTTGATTTTTGAGCAGTAAGAAGAGGGATAAGAAATCGAAGCACAAGTCTAAAAGGAGTTCTCATGGCAAGCATTCTGTACCTCCCAATCCAGCCTGATACGTTCTTGAGCAATTTCTTTCTAAGTGTTGATCTTTGCTCATAGACCATATAATGGTATGTGCTTGTATCTACAGACGAGGTCAATGTAGTGTAGTCCATAAAACAAGTCTCATGAGAAATCCTATTTGCCTTGCTTTTAATTGTGATATCTCCTCCTCCTGGTTTCAGGTGATTATGATATGTTTATGGAGGCAACTGCACTCTTGAGCTCATCTGAAATGAGGGACTACTTCACATACTACCTATGTAAGTGGGTTTTGTCTATTCGATAACCTACTTCTGTAGCTTATTGGAAGTATATAATTTAGTCTCCTGAGATGAGCTTGTTCACATTAATTATTCCATGGCAATATTTCAGTGTCAGATTTATATTATGGAATTGAATTAATCAGAGCATTTTTTTGGGGTTTTTGTTTAACAACCGTTTTAAGCTATAAATTTACAATAACACTCAAGAGCAAGTTTAAGGTTAATGATGTCATAGATTACAAGACACAAAGCAAATGGAGATCATACTGACCTCCGAGGTTTCTCTAACAATGCAGAGAGATAAACCTCATCCTTGGATTTTTTAGCAACTACCCATTTGTGTCTCTTATATCTAAACTTCAGAAACATGTACATATAATCTTCCAAGTCAATTCTATTACAAAAAAACCTATCTACCCACAACAAACCTCCAGGCCTCAGAATCCTATCCCAATCAAACAACACAAAATCCAACAACATCAAATCAATCCAACCATCCAACACCCCCGTCGTATGAACCAAATCCATCGTATTGTCAAAGAACGGGAGCCTTTGATTAAGATTCACATATAGAGGAATCAAACCCCTAATCCCTATCAGTTCACTAAAAGGAGCCCCTAGATTTAGGGCAGTTACAATAATTGTCACATTTCTTTCTCTCATTCTTACACCAAAAGTCCCAGAATCCAGACTGTAATCCAAACCAACCCTTATCTCCCCTGGCTTAATATCCAACACTTCACTAATCAGAAAATCAATAGAGAGCGAACTTTTGATTACCCACTTAACTGTTTCGTTGATTGGGTATGGCTTTAGGTAAACCTCTGTGGATCTTGTTAAACAGCGTCTTCTAGGTAAAGGATCACATCCATGGAGCATAAGCTTCTGAGCTAGATTCCAATCATCTTTACAATACCCTCCAACTTCATAGCTCATGTACTCTTCTACCTCTTTCTTATAAACTACACATGTGTGTCCTATTGTGTTGAACACCCTTTTTGTCTTGAATATGTTCATCTTCCCTTTTTTGTTCTCTTTAGGCGTTATGTATTTTCGTATCTCCTCGCTTGCAAAGCTGTTGATAAATGGATCTTCTTTGAAATGCTTAGGAAGCCTTATTTGCCTTAGAGTGATACGAGCGTTGTATAAAGGCCGTACAACCTCATTTTCCAAGTATGACTTGTACTCCATTCCTGAGATGTTAACCTTGTTTAGGCTATCTCTATCCTTCTCCATGTCTTGAATTGCATACTCTAGCTTGTTTTGGAGACTCTCCATCTTCTCAAGCACTTCAGCTATGCGTTTAGACAACGCCTTAGCATCAAATTTGTTATAAGCTTCCTTCATATGAAGACGTTTGCACGCGTCTTCATTGTGTAAGTAGAGTTCATGAGAGTAGATTCCAAGTAGGCTAAGGATGCTTAATGTGACTACTAGCCCTCCAATTATTAACCGTAGCCGCCCTATAGCTCTTCGCCCATAGCCTATCTTTTTCATTGTAACAAACCTGTCTTTAATTTTAAACCTTGAACCACTTTTCAATTCAACTAAGCTCTATATGCTTCAAAGATAAAAATAAAGCTATGGAGTGATGCTTATAGCTAAACCGCTATGGAGTGATGCTTATAGCTAAACCGTTATGGAGTGAGGCTTCTTACATTGATAAGAATGAAGTTTGAATGAAAAAAAAAAACACATTAGATTTAAGAGGGGAAGTTTTACTTACTGATTTTAGATGCCTCTGTTCAACCATGAAACTTGGAAAGAGTTAATGCTCTAAGTGAACACTTAGAACCGAGGCTATGAAGCTGTCTGTTAACTGCCTCCAATCTGTGCACTTGTTAGAAACTAAATCTTGCAGGCGTTGCTTAGAAGTGTCAGTGGATGTGTTGTTTGGAGCTGGAAATTCGTGATCTTTACTATTCAAACATTTAACTAATACATGGTCAATGCAAATCCCATGTGAGCTCACCTAGCTATTTATGTTTCAGATTTTGGATCTGATTTTCCTGTTGAATAAAGTATAAATTAGTTGTGCATGCCATGAACGGATATTTTTTTACTAAAATTGTACTATACCATTGCATCAAATTAATGCATGATATCAAAAACGTATCTAAAATTATCATAAAAAGATGTAAACAACACCATTTTTTACATGCATAATCTATACTGTATATAACAATGCTTGCTATATAGCAAAGCAATAAGTTCAGAAATACTATACGATTAACGTCCAGTGTTTTGAGGAAAAATTCAAACGTAGTAGAAGAGGAGTGATGAGATTTGAGTTCAGATCTCCTCTCCTAATTGTAATGATGTAAGTGTCTCCTCCTATCAAAAACAAAAAATGTGGGTGCTTGTGGTTGTGAAATTTGAAGAGAAACTGAGAGAAAACAAAGTATATGGAGATATAAGCGGTACTATCATTTCTACTAATGAATTGTTATATGGAGATATAACAATTTTGTAAACAACCCCTTAAAATAGAGGATTATTTAAAAATTTAAATTAATGGAGTTTGATTATGAATTTAAGTGTTTTAAGAGTGGTAACCTACTAATTTAAGGGTGATGAACATAATGGTAAGATTGAAATTAGCTAATTTGAACCGGAGAGGGGCATCGGGAAAAACCAAAACCTCAGGGGTACCAAGAGGAATAAGTTTTTTTTCTTGGGCACCAAAAGAAAAAGGCAAAGCCTCAGGGATACCAAAAAGAATTTCCCTAAAATTAATTGACAATATATAGGAGGAATAGTACATGGAATTATATAATCTTGTTTAGTTCTAAGTTTTAGATATGGGATTGCATATTCTCAACGGTATGATTGATAATTTAACCATAACATAAGGAAAAAGTTGTTTGAGTTCTCATATCTCTCTCGCTTTAACCTCACACTAATATTTCCATTTTTAAATCTCTCAAAACTCAATAGTCCTGATTTGCGGTCCTGTTCCCATGGAGTTTGTGAGAAACTCTATGGGTGAATTTACTAAAACCCTATAGTAAATTGGTGAACCCGTCGGGAAAAAAGAAAAAAAGAAAAAAATAATAACTTGATATGGAGATAGAAAAATCAAATCTCAACCGTTCAATTTGTATTTAATGGTTAGGATTTATTCAACTCTATCTAGGGAGTTTTTTCACAACTCCACTGGAACTAATTCCCCTGATTTGGTGTATAACTACGTCACCAACCACAATTAGCAAGGTAATGAATTAAAGGACTTGTCGGGTCGTCTCAATTTTGCATTTCATTTCAAATGATATTTTACGTACTTTAATAGATTTGTTTTTCAAGTCGATTCATATCATGTTAGACCTCCAAAGTAGCAATTGTGTCTTTTGAATAAGGTTTTATTACCAACGTAATTAAATCAAATTTTCTACTCCCTAAATATACTCACTTCTATATTCCCGTACGACATGATTAGGTGATGAATTTTCAAATTAAATAAAAAAACAAAGTTAAATATTAATACTTCCTCCGATTCAAAATAAGTATCTTTTTAAGTTTTAACACTTTATTTTTTATCCACTTTAAATGTCGTTTTAAGTTTTCTAGGCAATTGATTAGGAGAGAGTTATGAGAATGATTATTGGAATGTGTTTTATTGACTAAAAGTATTCATTCATTGGTCCAAAAAGGTGGTGAGGGATAAGATTGAGAAAAAGTTTAAGATTTTGAGTTTAATTAATACTTTTCTTAATACTAGTGTTAAGATCTAAAACGACACATATTTTGAATCGGAGGGAGTAAATTATTAAAAACACATTGTAACCAATTAAAATAAGGAAGTATAGGAGGGAGTACATAAGGGAGTAGAAGATTTAGACCCCAGTGTAACAGTGTTTTATATTTAAGTCTCGAAATAATTTTTTAACCCAAGCCATGCAAATAAGACATAGTTTTTGACAAAATAATCAATCAGACACGAGGAACGTGACACTATGTACTACAACAACATTGACCCAGTTTGCTCCCGATCGAGACGGGATCTGGGGGATCAAGATGTATACTCCCTAGCCCCGGACAAAGTCAGGAGGGTGTGTAAGATACAACCCAAAAAGAGCGGGGGGGGGGGGGGGGAGAAGAAAAGTGGCACGCTCTCGCCTACTACGCGCCTAACTCTCCTCCACCGATATCCTTCCCCTATACCGTTCTTTACACATGGCTAAGTCTGCCGTAATACTCAAATTGGTATGGTCTTGCTTTATTACTTTCTTCCAACTCTTATTCGCTCCTGCCCCTAAGTGTTGTGTCAGTAGCTAAAACTTCACTCCTCCGAACTGGGGCATCTGGTGGCCCCTAAGTGTTGTGCCAGTAGCTAAGAGGAAGATATTTTTTCTATTTTTTATTAGAAAAGATTTAAGATGAGATCAATGGTAATTGATACATCACTTTAGAACATATTTACATATGAAAATATTGGGTTCATAATCTTCATTCAACTTCACATTTGAAGATAAAACAACAACAATAACATTGACCCAGTTAAGTATCTCTCTGGGGGGTCAAGATGGGGGCACCCCTGGCTTAAAGTTGAGGAGATGCGACCGAGAGACCCAAAAGGACTGAAAACACACGACAGTTGTAACAAACAAAGAGGCTACAAACAAGAAGCGAAAGCAAAACAAAACGAAAGCGAGACCCGAGGCAAAACAAAGAGAAAAGAGAAAACACAAGAGTAAACAGTGCAAGAAATCCAATCTGGCAAAACCCTAAGCAAAATTCACATTTGAAGATAAAAATGCCAATAAAATTAATCGATCAATTACGCAATTCATCTTTTAGAAAATGTGATGTATTCGAACGTTCGAGAAAATGAGATCGAGAGTAAGAGAGGATACTTAAAACCTAGGGTCTGTTTTTCACATTAAATCCTGCATTATGATGTAAGATAATGTCATTATCCTGACGATCCAAACATGCGGTCAATCTCTCCTAGACATGTTCCAATTTCTTTAATTGCATTAATCAAGCAAAAATTATTCCCTCCATCTCAATAAATTTAAGACCAGTTTTGACTTAAGGAGATTTTTTTTTTGGAAAAAATCATTAGATTCCATTTTTAAGACTGAATTTTCTTCATATTTTTCTTATGCATGCTAATGTCTTTGAATTGTTCCTTTTTGACAATGAATTCAAAAGATGCACCATCCTTGTGTTTTTAGAACCATTAAAGTTAATTTTATGATAGTTGAATACGGGTTATGACTATATTTCTTTGAATAAAAGTGGAGTACTATATTTTGAAAATAATTAACAAATGAGAAAAAGGAGATAGGTGAAACGGTAAATGAGATGTGATCCCCCATGGGGTTGCAAGTACCCATACTAGGGTTCTTGATTACATTTATAATATAATTAAACTTGTCCCTAAGTACAATTTACCAACCCTAAATCTCCACCACTTACAAGGATTAAACAATTTGAGCATGGCAGACTGGAAGTGCATGCTCCAGGTGTGACGGATCTGTCACCGTAAATCGTGCCAAATTATAACCTTTTCACAGTTTTACCACCACAAAAAAGATGGTCCCCGCTTCGGAGGTCAAATAATTACCGTCTCCTAATTAGAAACTTTATTTGTTTGGTTTGCGTAATCAATCTCTGGTCCTTCTAGTGTGCCCATAACATATAAGAAATTCAATTTAAAAACAAAATTTAAAAATATAATACATAAATTATAATTTTTTTAAAAATATTCTGAAAGCTTACAAAAATCTTTCCAAATTGCCTATATATTTTATGATAGAAAAACCCTTAAGGCACATTATAATTTTTTTATTTATTTATTGATGAATGAGCAAATTTTATTTTCATGATATTGTGTTTAGTAATTTTATTTTGTTTTTGTTTCATTTTTAATTTGGAAAACACAATATTAACCTACATATCAAACATAGTCATTACATTGTTTTATTAATAAAAAATAGAGTTGTTACATGAATTGACTTCATAGATGGGCTCAAGGAGATCGACTATATAAAAACAAAACACTCATTAAATAAGGCATTTTTTTTTAAAAATGTCTCATAAAAAACAAAAGTATTAAAAATCACGTTTTATATTACATATTTAAATGCCACTTATTAACGAAATACCATATTCTACCTATCATATTGTGTGTTCGTAAAAAGAAAACCAAATTAAAAGGACTTTATTTGGATGTCATCCAATATAATATATTTATGAATTATTGACTTATTGTACATTAAAATAAATAAATAAATAAATAAAAATCCAAAAAACATAAAATACACTTATAATCCAATACAAAACAATTAATATGACTTTGTCCGGTATGTGATGCATTATAATTTAAAATCCAAATAACACTTATAAATATTGACATTTTACTACATAAAACATACAATATAAATTAATCGATTTTTCTATCCTGGGCATAGGTTAAGATTACTTTTTTAAGAAACTAAAACACTATTTGAAAATTAAGAGCATCTCCAACAAATTCTCTATTATTTTTTTTCCAAAATGGAGAACAAAATATCATATTCTCTAAATTTTTTATACCTTAACTCCAACAAATTCTCCATTTTGAAGAATCATAATTATATTAATATTGTATTTATTTATATAATACTATAAAATTTAATTTAATCAATTGGAAGAAGACACGATTACATATACATTTAATGCATTCTCTAAATATTTTTGGAAAATTTCCTAAATGTAGAGATGTCTAGCTATATTTTAGAGACTCTCTCCATTTTAGAGAAATAGATGGAGAAATTGTTGGACCCTAAACACACACTAAATTCTCCAAATTCACAAACCCATCAAAGAAAATTCATAAATTTTAAATCGGATTTTCTAACCTATGCCCTAAGGGCATAGGATAAGCATCTTGTTTTAGAAAGATTTGTTATTTTTATTTATTTAGTGAATTAAATCTTTTTTGATAAGGGTTTAGACATTTCCTTTTAAGGTTTTAGTTTCCAAAATCGGTATACTTATCATATGCCCTTAGGGCATAAGTTAGGTGGACCGATTTTAAATAAATACAAATCACAAATCTATTTTTATTTTAGGGATCTTAACTTATGCCCATAGGTTAGAAAATCGTTAATCAATTTATTTTTCTGATATATATATACACACACATAAAGTGATGTGTGGCTTCTCCTAGAAAAGAAATAAAAATAAAAGATTAAGAATAGTCAGATTTTGCAGGTAAAAAAGTTTCTCAAAAAATATCACTTTTCCCCTACAAATGTTATTTTTTTTCCTAACTTTATCTTTTGATCTGTTTTATATATTTTTTAATTTTTAGAAGAATAAGTTCAACCTACAAATGATGTTCTTAATTTTTTTTTTATTTTAAAAACACTCTTTGAGATCGACTCCGATTCACTCTACATATCAAGTGTTCGTCCCTTGCTCACACTCAAGGAACGTAGAGATAGCATAAGCCTAAGCCTAGCTAACATTATAATTAAAAAACATTTTATGTGACCATTAATTTATATCTCTCAAACCAATCAGCTAATTCAGATCTTAATCATCTTATGTGACCATTTTATAAGCCTTGAACAAGCCTTGGATAAGGAGTTGATCGAGTTGATTAAATGATAATTAATTTTGCATTCTCAACAAAGAAAAAGCAAAATATATAGTTTTGTACATATGGATGAATAAATATATATGGTTCAACAAAGATAATACTTTTTACAATTTCGAGTGAATCCTAAAAATACATGTATTTTAAAATATATAAATGGATATTTGATTATTCACAACTACTGTACTTCTTAAACATAGATTAAACTCAATGGTGTCATGTACTAGAAAAAAAAAACTACTCATAGATGCTTTCAATGTGTAAATTCAATCTATTTTAAACAAATCTTGTCTTTCATAATGGTAATTAAATGCAATAATAAAAAGTCAGGAGGGTGAACTGACCGGAAACCCTAGCTAGCTAATCAAGCTTGATTTGACAGTCCTATATATAGGATTAATCAAGAGATTTAGAGATCAAAGTTGCTTCAAAGAAAACTCAAGAAAGCAAAGAACAAAATTGGTCAAAATCCATATGGGTTTGAGTTTGATTCCTGTTTTAAGGATGATTAATTTTCACCTATTTTAAGCAAAAGCACCTTAAATGGTGAGATGGGTGTTCAAGGGGAAAGATAAACCCTAGATTCAGTATGCAGGTAAAATTTCTCTCTTAATGTGTCTCTTTTTAATTCGATCTTGATTATGATGAATGAGCTAATTAACCAAAAGTTTTTCAAATGGATTGATCTTGATTATTTTTCTTAAACCCCAATGAATCAAGCTAAGTTAAAATCAAACAAAAAAGTGATAATTAAAGCATTAGAACTAATTAATTTGATGTTTACCTCTTTGTAATCTCCCACAAAGACAACGCAAGGAATATTCAAAACACGGGCATTCAAAGTACTTTCTCCAATCACCTTGCAATTAGCATTTTAATTAAGCTCACAATTAGGGCTAGCTAGCTAGCTCAATTAGCTTTATGTTCTTGGAACTGAAGCTTCTTCATCTTCTTCCTTGTCTTCATTGCTAGTGCCTGCCCCTTCATCACCAAATCCAAACCCTAATCCCTTTTGGTTTGCTCTCTCCCTCTCATACTCTCTAAACCTTTGCAAGTATCTTGCAATAATCGCGGCGTAGTTATCAAACCCTAGAGAGCTAAGAGCCCAACAAATGTCGTCTCCATTCACCGTCTTCCTGTTCTCCTTCTGGCACTTGTCTGAGGCCTCGCCCGTGACAAAGCTTATGAACTCGCTTGCACACTCTTGCATCGTTACCTTGGCTTCCTTTGAGATCTTGGCTGGCGGAGGGAGGGCTTGCTTCATGATTCTTCCCACATTCGCTATTGGAAGCAATCGATCCGCCTCTTCAACCATCTCTAGATGCAAAACGGTTGATCGAAAAACGGGTAGGCTATATCTTTCCTTTTTGGTTGCAAGAAAGTGTCAAATAACAACTCTTATGCTCAATCTCCTCTTGTTTTTTTGTTACTTTATGTATATTACTATATGAGTGTCTAGATACTTCTATGTCTAATATATTAGAAGTCAAGTTGTGTGTGATGATATGATGGTGAATCATAGAGTTTTGGAGGGACTATTGACATCAACCAATCTTAAACGCAGATCTATTATATGAGTGATTTTCGGTGAATCAGCCTTTATAAATTAAAAGACATCACTCCTTGTGACTATAGTTGACATGAATCAATACTTTGGTAGTTTCATATGTATACTAACCGAACAAAAAAATGTATTAGATTATGTCATAACAACACTATTGGTATATGAACCAATACTATTTGTTGAGACTATTGACATAGCACGCCAATCTTAAACACATATCTATTATACGATTGGTTTTCGGTGAATCAGCCTTATAAAAAAACATCACTTCTCGTGACTATAGTTGACATGAATCAATACTTTGGTATTTTCGTATCTATACTAACTAGTAACTAGAAAAAAAAATGTATTATGTCATATTGGTATATGAACCAATACTATTTGTTGGCTCGAGAAATCTTATAAAAATTTTAACTCAAAGAATAAGAAGGCAACTAACTATGCATAAATTCCACCTATTGTACAAAATTAAGTGCCATGGCACTTTGCAGACCAGCCATTGGCCATCTACATTATATTAAGAATCTAAGATGGCTTAGGGCTAATTTATGCTTCTCTCCATCAGCAAATTCTCAATAAATAAATAAAAATATAAATTTTATACATACAATATAATAAACTTCATTTCTTTGTTGTAAATTCACAACTTTTGCTTGTGGGTATGCAAAAAAAGCTGGTTCCGACATTTGTACACTCCAATATGCTCAATCTTTTAAGTGGTCCCCTCTTCCAGATTATTCATCTTTGCCTCCCAAAACATTTTTTTTTGATAAAATATGGACTTAATGCTATAATATTAGCTTAATGAGTGGTCTGAATTTGTAGTAATGCATAGTAAAGTGAACCGATTAATAAACAAAGCAGAAAACAAAAGGACTCTTGTGACTTGTGAGAAGCTAGCCTCCCCATATCCATATGCTCATGAGTCATGAAACAGTGTTTCTTGTCACAAAGTTTGACAGCAAAATAAGCTTTTATCTTCTTGAACCTTGATCAACGTAACTTTCTTCTCCCACGCTAGCTAAGATCATCAGAAAATCCCCCTTTCAAATTTAGGGTTTTTATATATGTGTAGTGGCCGGTTTTAGGTAATATCAGCTACAATTCTCCACAAATCGTAGTAAATTAGTAATGATATGATGGATCCAAAAATAATTCAAAATGATTGAGAAAAAGGGTCATAAAAGAAATATTAAGCCGGGAATAAAAAAAAATTTAATTTTTTTTAAAGATTAATTTAATAAATTTGGATATTTATAATCCATTTTGTAATTATTCAAAATAAAAATAAATGGCAGCAGTAAGAATGAAAATAAAAAACGCAACACTACAAATATTCAAACCAAGATCAATTGCATTTTTCTATTGTCCAATAACGGTTTAAGTTTTCTACCAAAAAAAATAACGGTTTATGTGTTTTATTGATGGATTTTTCCATTAGCATGCAATAAAAATAATTAAATAAATCCAAACTTTCTTAATCACCAAAATTACTTGCGTTTGTTTTTTATTTTTTATTTTGATAAGATAAGAATTCGGATATCAACGGACTTGCATTTGTTGATAGCATTGGGAGAATGTGTTCTTTGCATACCCCACCGCCTCTCGCTCATCAAGACGCTGACGCCGGAGGATTCCCGCCGCCGTTGCCGGAAGAGCTCGCCCACCGCTGCTGCTGTTACTTGGGCTTCTCAATTGATTGGGCTGAGGTTAATGAAAAAGAGAAGGCCCATTCTTTTTTTTGGTAGCCCATCAGAATTTCATTTGAGAAGGAAGAAAATGATGGGCCACAATAATAAAAAAAAATTAATGGCATGAGACTCCAACTTAGCACGATGTCGGTAGAGGTCTAACTTAGCACGATGGATGTTTCCAAAGACCCTCAATTTGTCATTTTAAGTGGATAAATTATCGAAGGTGCCATTGCCCCAATGCTAAATCATTGAAGTGGATAAAATGTGCTAAAAACGGTTTATAAATTCACTTTTTAGACATAAAGGTCGTTTGAAAAAAAAACAGTGCTTTCTAACTGAAAAATAAAAAGCAGTTTTGCATTGCAAATTATTCGCAAAGGTACGTACCCATTGCCTACTATGTATCCTTCTCGGTGCAAGATAGAAATATTCTCATTCCAGGCCAAAATATAAACACTGGTTAAACATATTCGACCATTCCTGACTTTGTCCGTGAAATTGCTACGCTTTAAATTATTCAAGGGAACCTTTTATATAGGTCTAAATTAAGATGTTCATTAGGAACGTTGCATAATTAAAACCGCGCACACAATACCAACAAGGTTAGGTTAGAGAACGATCATGAAGGAGTAAAACTGTATGCCACTCCTTTATTTAACAGCATAATAATAATGCTTACAAATTTGCTATTCTCCTAACTCCCATACATTTAACGTGAGAGTAGAAAAGTGCAAATTAATTCAACTGAGTCAAGTAGGACACTATGATGATCGATCACTAGTTGGAACTGTCGAGGAAAACGTAAAGAAGAACGAGGACCACCGGAATGAGCAGGAGAAGCGGTACACCCGGGGAGCCCATGGGCCCGGGCCCCATCATCAGTGGACCCAAGAGGATTACGGCCGCAACAATCAAGAACACAATCCATGATCCTGAACCCCATTTGTACTCCATGATGATCCGGATTCGGCTTGTGCACTCGGTTCCAACGAGATTGATCAATAGGAAGTGGCTAAGTATATACCCCAAACAATTAATAGCGCTTCTCAAGTTCCTGGATGGGAATTCACCAACATATTTATAGGCGTTCCCTCTGTGAAGTGGGAGAACGGTTGGGGGCAGTTGGTAAAAATAACGGTTACTTTTCTCCCGCCAACGGTTGTTGTTAACTGAGGTTGGCAGTTGGAGCCCAAATAATACATGGATCAATCTTTAATGGGCTGGGCCCAAGGCATAAGAACATTCTATCCAATTTGTACTATTTTTTACTTGCCTTGGTTGCTTCTATGTTGACCTATTTAGCCATTTACGGCTATCGTTTTTTTTAACGGCTATTCAGGCTATTAAACATGTTTGGTACTCCGAATTTTTATATGTTTAAAAAAAATACTAGCCCCGCCACTGGTTTCGCGGGTACTTCGTTGATTTTTTTTTTGGTATAATGAAGGGTTTTTACCTGCGATTTCGTGTAATTTTCCAATTTGAAAAAATAACATAAGTACCATGTTCATGAAAAGACTAGCAATTAGATCAACATATATAGCCAAACAAGCAGAGTCTTGCCATCTTTTGAAACTTCTCATTTTTCAGCAAGCACTCAAAATGTTAACTTCAGCACATATATAACAGTATAACACAAGACAAAGAACTACAGAAGTTAACATTTTGACAACATAAGCTTACACACATAAAAACAACAATATCAAAGCTAATATAACAGCTTGTTTGGTATACAATCACAATGATCTAGGGGGCTTCTCTAACACAGCCGAAAGATAAACCTCATCTTTCGACTTAGGCGCAATCATCCATCTATGTTTCTTATACCTGAACTGCAAAAACATGTACATATAATCCTCCAAATCAACCCTATTACAAAAAAACTTGTCTATCCACAACAAACCTCCAGGCCTAAGAACCCGATCCCAATCGAACAACACAAAATCAAGCATCAAGAAATCAATCCATCCATCCAAAAACGCCGTTGTATGGATCAAATCAAGCGAGTTATCGAAGAACGGCAGCCTCTGATTTGGAGTCACATAAAGAGGAACAAGCCCACGAAGTGCAATCACCTCATTAAACGGCGCACCAAGATTCAAAGCCGTTGTTATAACCGTTACATTAGCCTCCCTCATCCGAGCTGC
Source organism: Fallopia convolvulus (assembly GCA_964016875.1). Taxonomy (NCBI): domain Eukaryota; kingdom Viridiplantae; phylum Streptophyta; class Magnoliopsida; order Caryophyllales; family Polygonaceae; genus Fallopia; species Fallopia convolvulus. The sequence goes on from OZ024720.1 coordinate 67,462,812, forward strand.
AAAAGTTCCTGTCCCAATACCATAATCAAGTCCAATCCGAATCTCCCCTGGCTTGATCCCCAAAACATCCTTAATCATGAAATCAGCTGGATTCGTGGTGTTAGCAACCCACTTAAGCCTCTCCTTGTCCATTTCGAAGCAATTAGCACACTTTGTAAAGCCACGGTTTGGATTCTTGCTCGATAGGCACTCGAAATCTCTACATTTGTAGCGATTCCACCTCACGTTTCTAGAATCCGGGATCCTCCAAAGAGACTCGTTTATAGAGTAAGGCTTGAGAAACGTCTTTGAGGCTCGTGTGAGGCAACGCCTTCTTGGCAACGGATCACAACCGTTGATCATCAGCTTTTGTGCAACGCTCCAATCATCGTTGCAATAAGATCCAACTTCATAGTCCATGTACTCCTCCAACTCCTTTTTCATCAACACACAAGCGTGGCCAATCGTGCTATGCGTCATTTGAGTCTTGTACATGTTCACTCTCTTGTGACGGTTTTCTTTGGCGCCAATGTACTTCCTTATCTCCTCCGTTACAAAGTAGTTTATCAACGGATCTTCTTGGACCGTCGCGTTACCTTGTTCAACATTTGGTAGACGAATCTGCCTAAGGGAAATGTGGGCTTCATATAAAGGCCGAATCACATCATTTTCCAAGTAGTTTTTGAAATCAAGCTTGGAAAATTTGATATCGGAAATGTCATCTTTTTCTTTCTCCATGGTTTGGACTTCCGATTCGAGCTTGTTTTGCAAGCTCTCCATCTTTTCGAGCACCTCCTCCACGCGGTCTCTCAACGCTTTTACATCAAAACCGACGTTGGATTGTGTCGCGCCATAGAAATGGCGACAGATATCTTCGTGGTGGGCGAAAAATCCAGCAGAGTAGAGTCTAAATAGGCTTGATATGCTCACAATGATCACAAGCACTCCTAGTACTAATTGAAGCCAACTCATAAATCCAACGGCTAATTTGCATTTGGGCAAGCACAAACACGCCATACTTAACCAAACTTTTTGCTATGTTACACTTCCTTATTTTAAGATCTAGAAAAAACCCAGATTGGGAAAGCTCAGAATCTGTCGAAATTAATCAAAATCAAAACTACCCATGATGATTAAACTGATTTTATGAATTTGAAAGGAGAAGGAATGTAATAGGAATTACCCGAATTGAATTTCCTGTTCTAACTCTGCTTGCAAATGGAAAGAAGTCGACATTGTTTGAAGATCTGATCACTAATCTGAATGCAACAAAAAGTGATGTAATTTTGAGTGAGATTTGCACAAACGCACCACTCTTGGTTTTTGCATTGTAACGCCCTTGAAAAACGGCTTTTTAAGCTGGAAATGCGTACAAAACAATCCACAAATGAGCTCAATTTTTTTTACTGAATAGAGGGAGGTGGAATGTAGTTTTAAAAAGTGTTTCGAATTGACTTGAAACTCAGGAAATCTAGAAGTCATGTGAAAGATCTAAGGGTTTATTAATAAATTGATCTTGAAAATTGGAACTTGGTTTGAGATGGGTTTGACCTCAGATAGTGGGGTTGGTATCTCGCCGGTATGTTAGGTAGACATAGAATTTAGACTTAAGTATGTAACATAGATAAGCCACATTTACTGATCTTGTTCAATTTGGACAAAATGAAAAAAGAGATAGTGCCAATTTGATGGTAGATTATGCTGACTTTTGTCCCTCTGGAAGCTAGTTTAGTACGACGTACGTGGCCCATGAATCAAATTTGACCCGCCCAAGATTGTATCGTACTCATCATGCAATCAATTTATAAGGCTCGTAAACGAACAACAAACAATAATACGAGGGATGGGGCCGTTTAACTGATTGGGCTATGTTTGCATGTTCTACTGGACTTGTCTATACGATGGGCCGTTTAACTGGACTCTTTGGGCCTATTGATTATTGTAGGTCAAAACCAACTGAGTTGGGCATTCTGATTCTGTTCGCGCCACAAAGTTACCGTTACCGAAGGTAAACCGGTAAGGCGGTAAAATGTCCCAAGCTCTAACTATTAAAGCATTACAAGAACCATGACTTACAAATGTCTTTATAGAGAAGCTCGAGTCCGACCAAATCAACCCCTTCCACTAGCTAATCCCGAATTGCCTTTAGACGCTCCGTCTATATTTATTTTGAAAAATCCTAACGCTAGAAGTTTCCAAGCACCAAAAGACGCAGAAAACGTCCTTAGTGGCAAAATAAATCATGGAAAAATAGATCCATCATGTAAATTTGATACAGCTAAATCACAAAACATGTACCTAATTAGTGATTTGTGCGTAATTTGTTTGCCATATAAGTACAATTGTACATAGGAAGTAATGTTGCTCACATATAAGTGCTCACATCGGACAAAGGATAAGTGGGTCCACGAAGACCGTGACCTGGACGCATGGGCTTGGAATCTTCTTTTATTTTTTTCAAATTTTATTCAGAATTTTTTTTTTTGCAAATTTGTATTTAGAATTTTCCTGGTATCGTTATGTTTTAAAACATTTGATTATTGTTGCTTGAACTAGCAAACCAGTTCCATCAATCTCTAAGGCAATTATATCTAACAAAGATCCTAATTCAGCGTCAAACCTTATCAGCAACAACATATGTGAATTAACAATAGGCCTTTTAAGAGTAGTTAACCAACATATGAAACTCCATTTTTTGGAATAAATCCCATTCCAGATCATAGAACACTAATCAAACTTAGGAGTTGAGATCCTAAACACATAAAAAACTGCTTTAAATTTCTAGCTTTCCATCTAATTTAGGGTAAAACAAGAACTCATCTTAACCAGAACTGATCTGAGAGGCATTGATTTGGAGAGAATGAAGAATAAGAATCCCTCTAGCTTCAATAAAGCTTTCTAAAGCCATGAGTCCTTACTAGTATAATTCACATGTCAAAAGTCAATTCCTCTTATCAAATTCTAAGAAATCCAAGTTCTCCACAAATTATTCTTTTTAACCTCAACAACAGAGTTCTACTCCATGATAACAGTTCATTAAAATTCAAGCCTCCTTCATCAAGAGCCTTGCAAACTTTGGTCCAAGCTATAAGGCGCCATTTCCATCAATAATCTATGACCAAAGAAAACTTTTACAAATATCTTTGTGAAGATAAGAGAAATTTCCACATCGGAAATTTGAAAAATAAATTGCCTAGTGTATAAGTATTTGGTTACTCCTTCTATTGTCAATTGATTTTAGGATGGAATCTCATGGGCTTCACATCCCTAGTCTACCTACCTACCGGTCCACGGACTTTCTTCATGGTATTAGAGTTGTTTGGTCCTAGGTCTTGACTCTTTGTCTATTTATGGGCTAGTTGGCCTTAAGGCGTAACGTCAACTGCAACTGACATATTGCAGGGTTTTGAGGGAATGTGTTGAAGATAATTCTTTCCCACATCAAGAATTTCAAAGATAAATTGCCTAATGTATAAGCACTTAGATTACGTAAATAACCTTATGTGTAATGCCTATATTCTACTATCTACAACTTCAGACGCGATAAAAGTGCTTATTCACAAAAAAAGATTCATTCCTTTTCTTTTTCTTTCGGACAATTGGTAATTCCTTCTAACAGCTCCATTTGATACAATATACATGTATTCGACATATCTTCAATCCACCTACCCACCAGCTCTTAAATTTTCTTCAATCTTCAATTTTTTTTAAGTTTTAATCACATCTATGAAGTGAAGTTAGATTTGAGACATTTGCTTAATATTATGGATTATCAAAGATCCGTACTAGATATTTATGTTCTTATGAAATTTAATTAGCCAGCTTTTTTTAAAAAATTTGGGTACAGAAAACATTGCGGTTGCTTGTTTTTATTTTTTACTTGCAAAAGAACAATACAAAACTTAAAAAGCCAACCGTTGATGATCCATGTTTGTCAGAGCATAGCACACACCGCCACCATGACATGCTAAATTGCCATCTACTTTTCCAATTATCTTTTGTTATTTTAGGGAATTTCAGATTGATGCTCCTAAATTTAAAGATATTACGGTTGGTGACCCTGATTTTTTTTAAAAAAAAATTTGCTCCATAACTTTGGTGAGGAAGGGACCTTTGTGTTGCTTGAATCTAAAGTGGACCGGATAGGCTCATTTGGGTGTGTATCCAGTGTAGTTTGACTTACAAGTTGTTACGAAAGTACCTGACGATGGCCCGACTGCAGGATGCAACAAGAAGACGGTGAACAACTACTCTAAATACAATTAGAGTCAACCGAAAATCTAAAATACCCTTAAACATAATGGTTGTTTTAAAATTTAAATTAGGATGGTGGTTTAGCTATGAATTTGAATGTCTTAGGAATTAAATCATACTCATTTAAAGCGAGTAACCTATAGTGAGCTTACATTTGATCAAGTCAACTTAAAATGGGCATTCACGGAGAAAAATAATAATATTAGATTATTAATCAAAATACCCTTAAACTCATGGTACTAATTGTAAATTTCCTTATTTTTATTAGATCTTGTTGGATTACAATAATAATTTCAAATCTACAACTCAGCCGGATTAAATTACAATACAACTTTTGTATGACCCATCTTCGCTTTTCAACTGGATCTACTTGCTTGTTTAGTCGTTCCAACTCCTTTGAAGGATGTTTACAGTTTAAATTAATTAGAATTTAGAAAGTCTTGCCTTATGTCCTACCAAAAAAGAAAGTCTTGCCTTATGATAAGCAATCTTAAATTGCTAAGCGTTTTTATTAATACTAAGCTTTACTTGATTAATTAGATTGATTTCATGGATCAGTATAAGTTATTTATTCATATCCATATCCATATCCATACCCATACTACTATAAAAATTTGACAAGGATTTAGTAGCGTTACTATCCTATCATCTACGGAGTATTTAATTAGACACTATCTGACCCTTCATTTATTTTTATTAAATCTATAAATAAGGCACCAATGCATCATATATCCCTCAAGGTCATTTACTCATTTTATCACCCAAAATTCCTCTTCCTATTTAAATGTCCTAATTTCGGATCTACTTTCAGTGGAGTTGAGTAAAAACTCTATGAATACAGTCGAAAAGATCTTGATCGTTAAATAGAAATTTAACAGATTCTTCTTTCTCTATCAACTTATGTTTTTTTTTTCGACGGATTCATTAATTTTCTATAGAATTTTAATAACTTCAATTATAGAATTTGTTAAAAATAGAAACAAGACCCACTAATTTATAGTTAATGTCTTGTCGTTTCATATTGTTTGAGAAATTGTCAGTGAGCAAACGTAGATTAAAAAATGGAGATTACATATATTTCTTCTTATGAATAATAGATCGGAGTATAATAATTTCAATTTTCCAATCAATTTGTAATTCAATAGACTCGGTTACAACGAATATTATGGGACTACATGAGGGTCATTCTAGAAATTAATTTATATCTTGTGTATCTTCTGCTTAAGTGGTCTATGGAGTATAGTCATCCACTCTCTAGCCTGGTGTATCAGTGTCAAAGCTTTCTTAGTAGTAGGTATTGGAATATTCAATTTCGTCATATTTATCGTGAATCAAATATTGTAGCAGACTTTCTAACTTCTTTCGCTTTTTCGTTTAGTATTGATTTTCATGTATTATGTGACCCCCGGGGGTGTTTCTTCTTTGTTGCTTGATGATGTTATGAGTCGGGCTATCTTCAGTTTGATAACTACTTAACCCTTTTTTATTATTAATAAAACGTCTCCTTAAAAGATAGGAGAGTACCGCCTCTCATTTGACAAAAAAACGAATATTGTGTTGGGGCCGAGGTTCAATTTTCACAAAGAAAACTTGAAAATTTAAATCATGAGAAAATAATCCCATAATTTTTTTATTGCACGGAATATTATGAACTAGATCCAGAATTGAACTAATTAAACTAAAAATAATCCCATTTATCTCTGTTTATGAAAGTGGGTTATTTTCATTTTGATTCTGCTAATACTTAATAAATTAAATTTAAAAACTATTTTCATATTATTCTCAAAATTAAAATTAATAAATCTTAAAAAATTAAAATTAACAAATAAATATTATATATTTTAAACTAGATTCTATTAATGTTTGGCCATTAGAGCAGTCAAAACTTGACCCGACTCGACCCAAGAATGAGTGGGTCAAACAAAGGCTCGAACCCGATAGGTTTGATCCGATTTATTCTTATTTGCAGAATATATAAATTTATTTTCAAAATTCTAATATATTTTATTATTAAAATAATATATTGTTATTATTTATTTAATATTATTTTAATAATTATAAAAAATTCGATTTTTTTGACCCGTTAGGTTGACCCAATCCATTCGAAAATCCGTAATGATTCCGCCCGATTGACCCGAGTAATGATATGAACTCTATTCAACTTGAAATGACTCAACTGGACGACCCGATCCAACCCAATTGAGAAGTCTAGTGGTTATAAACAGACATTAAAAATTATTTGTCATTTTTATTTACTATGGGCTTGATTCTATCTTCTTGTTACTAAATTTCGACAGCTATTTCAATATTATTATGGGCTGTTTTTTTTTAAATTATTTTTTAATACAACGTCAAAAGTACGGTCCTGTTCCCATGGAGTTTGTGAGAAACTCTATGGGTGAATTTACTAAAACCCTATAGTAAATTGGTGAACCCGTTGGGAAAAAAGAAAAAAGAAAAAAATAATAACTTGATATGGAGAGAGAAAAATCAAATCTCAACCGTTCAATTTGTATTTAATGATCATGATTTATTCAACTCTATCTATGGAGTTTTTTCACAACTCCACTGGAACTAATTCCTCAAAAGTAAGTCTGCCTTACGGGGATCTTTGAAGGAGGCACATCACATTTTGCGTATTTTGGCTTAATTGGCTACTTCCTCTCTCTCTCTCTCGACCTCCTGAGTGCTTAATTTCTGTGTCTGCAAAGAGAAGAAGACTTGGCTTTCTCTCCAGCAAGACTCTCTCTTGCCAATTTTGCTTAATTTCTTCTTTTAATTAAAGGTATCTTCTTTTTCTCTTTCCATGGAATTTAAGTCTGTTGTATTTCTGATTTATCCTTTTTCTTTTTCATCTTTTCTTTCTAGATTTCTATCTATTATAAAGAGGAAGAAGGAAAAGAAAAAACTTGAGAATTGAGGGGCTAATTAATCAACCCATGTAATAAATACACATCTGCTCATCTGGGTTTTTCTTGATTGAATTTTAACAATCTGTTCTGAATGAATAGGGGTAAGTAAGTTCGATAACACTAATCTGTCTTCAACTTAATTATACCCATCTCGTTGTATTTCACATTTAAACTATTTGTGTTTGCAATTTAAATTTTTAATACATCTCTGTTTGCTTACGATTAGTATCAATGTGGGTAGCCCTCTTTTTACCCTTTTGCAGTTTGCTATGCAGAACAAGTAGATCATGCTTGATAGATAATTGTGCTTATCTTCCCTGTTCATTGCAAGTTCTGCTTTTCCCCATTTCAATACAATTTTTGAATTGTTATATCTGGTTTACTTGTATTTGCTTGTCTTGAATGTATTTCTAGTATCTTCTTTGTTGTTGATGTTTAGTTTTCTTTTCTGCTTTGAATGGTACTGATATTGATATTGTAATCTCCGATGGAAATTTGGGTTTCTGGGTTGCCTCGGGATTGATGCTTCTGGCTGAATTTTTGTCAGTTTCATTTGGGAGAAAATATAGGGTTTGAGGATTATCAGATAGAAATTAGGTGATCTGATTAGTATGTATTTTGGATTGAAGTAGCATACCCAATTTTAGCATTTAATTTCAATAATGTCTCAATAACAGTGACCCTTATTTTCTTGATTGATACTAAAAACAGTGGAAAATTGTCTTTAATTTCTTGATCCTGGTTTGTAAGGTGATGAATAACACTAGAAATTCCCTTTTAAGCCTGTGAAATTTTGAGCCCTTGAATTTAGTAATTTACTGCATTATAACAAGACAGGAAATTTGTTGCATCAGATAATTTTCCTAGATATAACCTCTATATTAATTTGGTGCATTTTAACTAAATTCAATTATCATTGTCACATAGCTGAATTTCAGTTTTCCTTGGGTCTATCGGGCGCATCCTCCTGATCATGGTATGGGTACCCCCTAGATCTTGTTTGTGTGGGACTATATTGGGCGATGATGATGTTGATGAGATAATTTTTTAAGAATCTGATCAGCAACTTAGATTTAGCATGATTGATGTCATTGTAAATGAAGCTTATTATTTGCTGATGCTGTCTCTTCTTCTGTCTTTTGTTATAATTTCCCCTTGAAACTTCAGATATGGATTCAGTCGACATAGATCAAGCTGAAAAGAAGTCAGAGGAAGCAAGTGATGCAGAACTTATTCTGTCAGATGCTTCTGATCCAAACGGCTTTTCCGACATTCTACTAGTGAGTCCACAGATTGGCGACGATCACCAGGCCGAAATCCCTCCCTTATTAACACATCCATTTAAATCAGATTCCACAATTGATACTGCTTCCGATTCATTCCTAATGGGTCTGCCAATTCCAATCACATGGATCTGTAACGAGAAAGAGGCGCGTTTTAAGTTTGATACAGCAAGTTACTTCCCTGTACCTGGCTTGTCACCAGAGTCTTGGAGTGACTTTGAAGTCGAGTGTTTCGTACTTGGTTTGTATATATTTGGGAAGAATCTTGGTCAGGTGCAGAGATTCATGGAGACCAAAGATGTGGGGCAAATACAGTGTTTCTATTATGGGAGATTTTACAAGTCTCCAAGGTATTGCAAGTGGGTGGATTGTAGGAAGATGAGAAACAAGAAGTGTGTTATGGGAAGTAAGATTTTCAGTGGGTGTAGACAACATGAGCTTCTTTCTCGGTTGCTTCCGCATCTCTCTGAAGAAGCCAAGATCACTTTCCAAGAGGTATTTTTAATATAATAGGATTGTTCAGCTTGCACTTCTCCTTATAATAGTGATTGTTCATGAATAACCCTCGTTTGGTTGAATGTAGGAAGTTAAATTCCCAGGAACTAAATTTTCGGGAAGTTATTTCATAGGAATTGAAATTTCTACGAAATAGGAAAACATGTTTGGTTCAAACTAGATGTTCATATGGGTCATTTTGAGAAAATTCAACATTAAAAAACATAGGAAGAAAATATTACCTGTTATCAAGGTTAGTCTAAAAATCGCTTCCTAAATGAGTTTATGACTTGCTAGTTTTGTGACAACTGTGATCCTTGTGACAGATCTCCAATGCACTTGTTGAGGAAAGAATGTCATTGGAAGAGTACGTCTCGTCTTTAAAGAAAATGGTAGGCATTCGTGTTTTGGTGGAAGCCGTAAGAATCGGAAAGAATAAGGAAGATCTCACAACTCTAGTAAGTGAAAACTCAAAATCCGGACAAAGGCAGCGTGTTCGTCCTCCTGAGCTGCCATCTGGCAAGGCCTGCTCGTCGCTCACCACTGCTGACATAATCAAGTTCTTAACCAGTGACATCAGGCTGAGCAAAGCAAGATCAAACGACCTTTTCTGGGAGGCGGTTTGGCCGCGCTTGTTGGCCAAAGGCTGGCACTCTGAGCAGCCAAACGACATCTGCACGGCGCCAAAGAACAGTTTGGTTTTCCTGATGCCAGGTGTCAAGAAGTTCTCTAGGAGGAAGCTTATGAACGGAACACATTACTTCGATTCCGTCAGTGATGTCCTTAGAAAAGTTGCTTCTGAACCACAGCTTCTTGATCTTGAAGCTGAAGAGACTAATGATTGTGTTGTGATTGACAATGTTGATGATGATCATAAGGAAAAGGATCGCCCTTGTTACCTCAAGCCGGCTCAGGGAGTTGGGAACGCCATGAAATTTACCGTGATTGACACCAGTTTGCCGTCTAAGGTGAGGGAATTGAGAAGTTTACCGGTTGAAGAAAACGGAACGCGTCTATATAGAGGTTTCAATATGAAGAGCCAAAAGGTAAAAAGCCCTAGACCGATAAAGACTGATGTTGTCGGTCTGTCTGGTACATCGAATCACTCTGGCAATGCTATAAAGCGGCAAAGATTGACAGGTCAAAATTTCACAGAAATGGGTCTGAAACTAGAAAATCCCACCTTTGTGTTGTGCTTACCTGCCTCCTCCAAAGACAAGGATTTTAAGCTTAGAGAGTGTTCAACGAGCAAAAGATCGGTTTCTCCATCTCCTGATGATCTTAGCCTCGGAGAATCCAAGCCACGTCTACTTCTGATCGATCTGAACTTACCCATTGTCCCAATGGAGCCTGAGATTGATCAAGAAATGAAGATGGAAGAAGATCATGAAAGTGCAACGGCTAAAACCGAGGCCATGGAGGAAATTTCCGAGGAGGTTCAGAATTCGAGCTCGAGGAGGCTTAGCACTAGAACAAGACCCTTGACAACAAAAGCGTTGGAGGCGCTTGAGATTGGTTTTCTGAGCCTAAGGCAGAGTAAGAAGCGCTCGCCGGGTGGATCGTTGGACCGGAAAACGAGGACGGATAATAGACGAGCGAGGAGCGACGAGGCGAGCTATGGAGAAATGGGTGGGTCTGATGGAGTTGGTGAGGGGAAGGTGGATGTTGTTACTAGCCCTCTTGTCCAAAACAATGATACAACGTGGCCGGTGAACTGCTGAGCTAGCTCGTTTGAGGCTGTTGAACGACGTCGTATGGATGATAGAGGCTTGTGATATAATAGTTGTTTTGGCTGGTCTTTTAGTAGCTTGAAGTTTTGCATTTGCATTGTACTGTTTTTTATATAGGCTAAAGTTGTACTGTTTTTTATATAGGCTAAAGTTGAAGTCTACATATATTGTACTTATTACATGGTATACCATTACGCTGTATTTAATATGGCATCGGATTCATTCATCTGAAACAAACAAAAAAATGACCCGATTCTGATTCAACCCGACTTGATTGCGGTCCAAACCCGAAAACAAACTGACTTAAAAATAAGTTGACCCGACAACATTTAACGTTATTAGTTTCTTGACGTGACATTTTAAAGTGACCTTTAGTGTAGGGCTGTGCAACATTAGACGAATCGTAAACCCGGACCGCTCCTAAAATTTATTACGGGTTATGGTTCGGTCTAGTGCACATCGTAAATTGACGGTCTGGACATAATTGGACCATAATATATAAATCTATAGAATCCGGTTCACTCGTTCAAGTGCGAATGGGCGCCCTTGTGTGAAATAAGAAAAAATAAGGGTCGTTGGATCAAGAAAAATTAAAGGCGTTGATCATTTCACTTAAAGGGGAAAAAAACAGCACATGCGAATTTTTGACAAATTATTTGTGTATTTTTTAAAAAAACGGCTCAGATTTGTTCATCAATATTGTGGATTTGTTCATCAACACTATAGATTTGTTCATTGTTATATTCATATTTGTTCATTGGTTTTGGCATATTTGTTTATCGGTTTGTGCATATTTATTCATTTATAGCATCAATTTGTTCATTAGTTTATGCATATTTGTTCATTGTTATATTCATATTTGTTCATTGATTTTGACATATTTGTTCATCAGTTTGTGCATATTTGTTCATTAGTAACATCAATTTGTTCATTGGTTTATGCATATTTGTTCATTGCCTTTTTCATATAATTGTTCATTGCTAGATGCATATTTGTTCACTAGTAACCTCAATTTGTTCATTGCTATATGCATATTTGTTCATTAATAACATCAATTTGATGGTATTAATAGTCCTAAATGTACATGTTGATAGTATTAATAGTCCTAAATGTACAAGCTGGTGGAATTGACACGTAAACATAAGTTTATTGCAATTCACAAATAAAGATATAATAATGAACAAATAAGGTTATATCAATAAACAAACAATGGACAAACAAAGGTTAGATCAATGAACAAAAAAGGTTATATCAATGAACAAATAGGGTATATCAATGAACAAATAGGGTATATCAATGAACAAACAATAATATACCAATGAACAAAAAAAGTATATCAAAGAACAAATAATGGTATACCAATGAACAAACAATGGTATATTGATAACTTGCATTTTAGAGCATATTAGGACATGCATTTAGGACTTTAGTTTATATGTTTTCATGCATTAGTCTTGTGTTTTCTAGTACTTTTAATTGAGCTTCCGTTATAGATGTCTACACGCGTATTTGTATGCTTTTCAGGTACTTTGGAGAAGTTTGAGCTTCGGTGGAACGCGTTTGGATACTTGGCGGAATCAAGACTTCAATCTAGGAGGCAACGGGACCGGAAAAGAACGATTCAAGAGCCGAATGGAAGGAAGCACACGAGCAAGGACAAGGTCGTGCACTTGAGTGCACGGTCGTGCAGGCGGTATAGATAATTGTTCGGATCGTGCGTCGTAGGCGCACGATCGTGCGTCTCGGTTCAGAGAAAGGAGTCCCCCGTGCGTTCCAAACACACGGTCGTGCGGAACCAAGGCTCAGCCCGTGCGTCCTCTAGGCCAAGATCGTGTCCTAGGCTTAGGTCGTGCGTTTCGTGCATGATCGTGCGTGGTCTAGTGCACGGTCGTGCGTTTGGTGCACGATCGTGCGTGGTCTAGTGCACGGTCGTGCGTTTCGGTGCGTGGTCGCGCGCCTCGGCGCACGACGCTCGCCGTTGATCATGCGCCCCTCTAGGTCGGGTTTTTGGGCCGCCTCTTCCACCCTATCCTTAGTATAAATACTTTACATTGTTTTCTAGATGGGGGTTCGAGTTTTTAACCTAATTTCTATTCCTTGAGAGACAAGTTTAGAGAGATTTATTGGAGATTTGAAGACGTTTGTTGAATTGAGTTTGGATTTGCTGGATTTGAATCAAGTTTGTTTGTTTCTTCAATCCGGTATGTTTACTCTCATTATTGAATTGATTTCTTCTTTTCCCATGTCTAGCTAAACCCCAATTTCTAAGATTGGGGTGAACCCAATGATGTTTAGGTAGACTTATTTATTTAATTGCAGAATCTATTGTTTGAAACTTTGTTTGATTCAATCCTAGATGCTCTATGCCTTAGTAACTTTTGTGAATGGGAACTTGCCAAAGTTTGAGACTGAAAGGTAAAAACTTTGTTAAGTAGTCAGACGGGAAATTGAGACTGAAAGGTACTTTTTTCTTGTTGGAACCCTAGGATTTGAACTTGAGTTTTCTCTATTATGAAAGTATTTTAAATTCTCTTGTGGAATAACAATTGTCATAGAAATCTTAAGGTTGGTATGAGTTAGCAAGTCGCGAAAGCGGATGTTTATTCAATTTAATCTTAAATTCTAAGTGCTTAAAGGTCTAGATTTTAATTTGCAAGCCACGAAAGTGGATGTTTAATTGATTTAGATACGTTTGTTAACATTCGAAAGAATTTAGCGGATACATTAGACAATTGCCTTCAAACAAAGTCATAATTAAGGTTGTGCAATCATCTTTTATAGTCTACCGATGCATTATTGTGGTGATCCTTGATCTTATAAGCCTTTCTCTCATTGATTTGCCCATAATTACTTGTTTGTTTTTTTAATTAGTTTCATAGCTAAAATCCCAATTCAATCTTTTCTTATTTTACGGCTTAGTCTACTGATTTGATTACAATTAATACTTCATAGTCCCAGAGTTCGACACCTTGGTATTACAACCGATCCCGTACGCTTGCGGAGTAGGATTTGGCCTATCAAGTTTTTGGCGCCGTTGCCGGGGACTATAGTTAGTATTGGTTATTTCTCACAACCGGTAGATTAGGTCTGTTTTTCTTTTTAATTTTGTTTCATTTGTCTGTGATGTCAGATTGTTCTCTAGTTCATGCGAAGAGCCCTGAACACTCAACCACTCAACTACTTTGATCCTGAAATTGAGTGTACTTTTCGTAGAAGACTAAGAGAGCAACGTGCAATCCAAGCTATGGGTGATCAAGAAGAAGATGCTCAGGCTTTGCATAGAGCCTATGTTGCTGATCTAGAAGCCCAAATAGCGGCTACCAACAATCGATTGACTGTGTTGGAACAAAACCAAGCGGTCCAAGAAGAAGAACAACACCCACAGACTCTTGTTGAATATATGAGGCCTGCTCAACATGGGCCTATTTCTGGTGTTGTCTATCTTGAGGTACAAGCTCGGTACTTTGAATTGAAGCCCTCCTTGATCAACATGGTCCAACAAAATCAATTTGGAGCTTCCATCTGAAAATCCGTGAATAATCCGTGAAAGATTCGTCCGTGCCGTATTTTATTGAATAATACGGGAAAAATTCGCTCGTGCCGTATTTTATCCTTTTTAATGAATGTTTAATCAGGGACGTTGATTTTTGAAATGGACGAGCGAGATTTATTCTTAATTCTCACCTAGGCGCCCATTCGCACGTAACTCTTTCCCAAATATATATAAGTTATATATAAAAAAAAAAAATTTAATATTTATATTTGACATAAAATATTAATTTTTATGGTCCATTAACGTTTCAAAATTGGACCGGATAAAAAATTAACCTTTTTAACATAAAAATATTAAAATTTAATGATATGTAAACTTGGTCCTTGAGGTCCAAAACCAAATTGGACCATGATAAGACCAGATGTATTAATCCAGTTCGATCCAATCGATGGTCCAAGTGTTACAAAATTTACGATCCATCAGTCCGGTTTAGGATCGTATATTCCGGCCCAGTCCGGACCTCAATGAACACCCCTACTTCTATTTTAGTGTAAAATCAGGTAAATTCCACTTAGATAAATAGTTTTTTAGGTTTCAACCAAAAAAAATAGTTTTTTGGGTGATATAAACTGAGTAAAATTTAAACTTTTTTGGCTCAAAAAACAATTGCCATAAAAATAAAAAAAGAAATTTTATAACAATAACTTAAAATTTTAACCGATTAACTTAGATGGCGAAACTTCAAGATAATATAAATATGAAAGACCCATCGTTGGTCCCAAGTATTATTTCCAATCATGGACATGTGTTAGGTAATGCGTCTCTGGCTGAACATAATATGAGCAACACGTTATCGCCTATCTGCCATCATAACTTGAGTAGCAAGAACTCTATTTGGGTATATGGAGTTTTAACCAAAGAAAAATGAATTATGTGGTATTTGCTAATTCTTAAGTTTTCACAGATCAACCCTACCAAATTAATATTGTACCTTTTTAGTTTTTCAAAACCATTTCTAAAATTAATATCTGATTTTTAAAAAATCAAACTTTTTGTGGAAATAAGAATGAAATTAATATACACACCCAGTTTTATCATCATCATAAAAAATTACGCACAATCATTTATATAATCATTCACACTCATCTTAAAAAACATAAACTCATCCAATAATCCATGCACACTCAGTAAAAAGTTATGCACAATCTCTAATAACATTAAGCATACTCGGTAACAAAATTAAGCACAACCAGTAACAAAATTAGGCACACTTTGTTATAACTTCAAGCACATTTGCTTATAATACATGTTTTTTTTTTCGAATTTTTCCATTTTAATGATGTTTTAATCTGAATCATCTATTTCTCTCTACAAATATTGTTCTCTCATGATCCATTATCAATAAATTAAAGTAATTTATAACATTATAGAGTAAATCCTGATAAAATCTATACCTTTCTTTTTTCCTAACAAATTAATTAAGTAAATAAGAATAATTAAGTAAATTTAAATATTTTTGAAACTTTTCCAAAAAAACAAAGAAGTGTCAATAATTATCGGAGTAAAAGTATATTTTTTAAAACAATAATGGTAGTTTTGTATAAGAGTTCAACCGTGACATGCATGTATCAAATAGATTTGACACTCTTCGTTTTTTTATTAGGTAAGATTTAAGATAACCCAAGTAGTAATATGAACGAATGACAAATGTGAGCGGTTCTAAAAAAAATTGATAACATGACTTCATTGCCGATAAGTGTCAAAACAATGATCTCGAAATTCTCTCCCCAAAGACCAACCGCTTAGATTACTAGACTAGGCTCCCCTCTTCTCATCCCTCCTCCTATAGCTATATATCAATTTTTTACTTTAATCTTATCTAAGACCAATATGTAACTTTTAATTATAAATATTCGATATTTACCCTTTTTAACTTTTAAATATTTTTTATTTTTGCTTTTTTCTCTTTCATTTTTTTTTGAAAAAATAAGGATCCCAAACGACGACGTTTGGTATATAACCTCCTTCCACGATTACTTTTTGGCGCGAAAATTTTAAAACCCTTCAAATGGTTCGCCCGCCCCAAACCTCCCGCCGACGCCATCTCTCAAGAGTTTCCGTCTCCATCTCCATCTCCATCTGTTCAAACTCGCTCTCTTTTCTCTCTCCTCTACTCCC
Organism: Fallopia convolvulus; assembly: GCA_964016875.1. Taxonomy (NCBI): domain Eukaryota; kingdom Viridiplantae; phylum Streptophyta; class Magnoliopsida; order Caryophyllales; family Polygonaceae; genus Fallopia; species Fallopia convolvulus. The sequence goes on from OZ024720.1 coordinate 67,479,136, forward strand.
GCTCTTCAGCAATTCGCAATTCGCAATTTGTTCATTCAACTGATAAACAGCCCTAGGAAGAAACCAGAACCAGAGTCCAGAGAGAATCTGGACGGAACTACGGACTCGGGAGAAAGAATTCGAATTCTTCATCGCCGGCATATCTTCTCTGCCTCGTCAAACTCTACAATTTCGTCTCCAAATTTGATCGGTTTGAACTTGCCGTTCTCAATTGAATTTTGCTTCCTAATGTCTTTATGTCAACCGTGGTTCTTATTTCTCAATTGAGAAAGATCCAAAATTTCACTCGGTTTTTGCCGCTGGTGCCTGACTCCGCCACTGGTTAGCAATAATAAGCATTCTGTTGCTGTAATTTTTATTTTTTTTGCACATAACGTGTTCGATGAAATGCTCCTAATAGGAGGAGTGACATTATGGAGCCAAACGAGATTTATGGTAAAAGGGCATCTCAATTAGTGAAAGAGCTTGCATCTGCAGAGCCTGGCCAGCTTACTCGGTTCAATGTAAGGTTCAATCTTTCATTTTTGTTCCACTGGTATATGCTTTTCTAGCTCTCTTTTGTATATTAATTTCTGAAATTTACTAGCTGTAGCCTGTAAATAAGCACTTTCTGGTATCATTTTTGTAAGAGTATTATGTTTCTTTGGCAACTAGGATGATTTGTTTAACCAAGTAATCAAAGAATGCAATGTGCATTACAGTCAATTTTATGAGCTTACAAGGTAACACTTACTAGTTCATCATATATGCTTTCTCATTATACTGTAAATGTCACTTTCTTTTGTGTAAAGATCTCTTTCCCTTCTCTACTTTCTTGTTTCTGGGTGTAATTTATTGCTCACATGTCAAAATAAAATAGTTCATCTGTAACCCATACCATTTTTTTTTGTGGCAGAAAAATGCAACAAGAGGGTTTAGATGTTCAATCAGCAAGAAATGCTGATCACTATGGAATGCTTATCCATCACCTTGCTTTACTCCGCAATAAGCGCTGTCTAATGGCATATGTGTAAATTTCATGATTGATTGCTTCTCCTTTATAAAGCTTATGTTTGTAGCTCATAACCTTTTAATGTTCAAATCTCTTTTTTTTCCTAACTATACAGGCACAAGCGAGCAGAGATTCTGCAGAGCTTGAGCTGGAAGGTTGGACGTGTACTTCCACAAGAGATTGAAGAGAAGCTGAGTGATTATGAGAAACGTTACTTTAAGAGTCATTCCTCGGCTTTGCAATCATACATGAGAGATATGGACAACCTTGATCTCACTGTGGTATGTAATATCTCCCTTCTTATGTTTTTACTTCTATGATGGCATCAAGACAAACACCTAATTTTCTGATTTTTTTTATAGGATATGGTGCCTCCTAAGGATCCATATATAAAGGTGAGAGTGCTGGATGAGATTGGTGTGGCGGCCATAGGAGACCGAGATACAAACCTTGCTTGTCACTCTATCCATTTCCTCAAACGCACGGATGCTGAGCCTTACATATCTCAGGTTGGTTAAGGTGTTAATAGTACTACTCTATAATTCATTTGGATAAAACTCTGTTAGCAAATCATATATGAAACTCTGGGATTGACCGACTACCTCGTCAGGGTCTAATGGAGGAACTCGTAGGATGACCAGACATGTACACACCACACCTTGTTTCCAGTTTAATCATTTACTTGGAAGGAATCAATAGATCTAATTTGATATGGAGACAAAGCATCAAAAGAGCCAGAGGGGTGTAAGATCCGGCTTCGAAGAATTTTAACGTTCTTCATATGTTAATCTTATGTTTGGTGAGATTGTTATGTATAAGAAAGAATTGGGTTTCATCATGTGAAGCTACATTATATTTTATTTTTGCTGAACAAGATCTATGCTCAGTGACCAGTTGAGTGAAGAAAAGTACCCTTGTGGTATTCTTGTATGTCCCCCTTTCTCGAACAAATTTTTTTATATTGTATCCGTTCAGCAAATAGAGTACATTAGAACACGCACTTGAACTAGATAGACATATAGTTAGAATTACATATATTCACATCCTAATAATCCCCCATCTGTTAGATTCTTGACAATTTGACCCTTTCTATCACTGTATTGAAAGAAAGGTACAAAAGGGGACATGGGTGTACAAATAAGAGCTAAGAAGCTAGGCATACAGCTGACTAAATACAAGCAATCTGTCTTTGCTTTACCATCTTCTCCAAGTTCTCTGAAACCCTAGCGGTTAAATTCGGATCCTCGAATCCGAGCTCTGCACCAAGCCTGCAAGATAGAAAAATAAACAGATAAAGAAGATGCAACACAAACTATGGAAGCATAACATAGAACAATTAGCAAGGTTTAAGAAAGACAAGACTTAGTGTTACTTACTTAGGGTCAAGCACTAGCTTTTGGACTTCTTTGATTGCAGAGCTAGCTGCATATAGTGAGATCTTTCCAACCTGAAATTGTGCATTTTAAACATGAGAAATCATCACTCAAATTAGAAACCACTTATTTGAGGATGTTATTTGACCTACCTCCATCATTTGAAGCTTTGCAGCATGATCATTTGGAAGACATCGAATCTCTTCAGCCATTTTAACAGATTCTTTTAAGCTCTCAGGGGATAGAAAATCAAAGGCTACCTGAACAGTAGACTGCAATCGCAAAGGAAATAAACTTATGTCTCATATGTGTATTGTTGAGATTCCATTTCAAAAAAGCTAAAGTACTTGCAATGTAGGAAAATCACTAAATCACTAAATCACTAATGCCAGAAAATCAGGGCTAGCTTTATAAGAAAACAATGCCAGTATACCACAATATACCTGAAGATTCCTCACTTGAAATGGACATCCAGCTGGGATGAACACTGCCTGCCCAACATGTTGCTCAAATGACCAAGGTTCAATACCTGAAAGAAAGCACAATAAAATATAAAAAATATAGTATTATACAGGGTTACTCTCACAAACTATCATATGGACACTTGATAATTTAACATGATAAAGCTGCTGAAAATCTATTTAATTTGATAATATGCAACATCTCATTGTAATACAATGGATACAGCAGATCTCAACCATAAAAACCAAAGTAAAGAAAGGATTTTTGGGGAAGTGATGCTGCACAAGAACAAGTGATGCTATTTGACATCAGGCATCTTATCTCTAGAAAAAAAAAAGGGCAAAAGTCAAAGTTCATGCTCAAGCATAACAAGGAATGTTGAGAATACTGTTTGACATCAGGCATCTTATCTCTAGAAAAAAAAAAAAAGAAGAGCAAAAGTCAAAGTTCATGCTCAAGCATAAAAAAAAAAGAAACATAGCAGATAACTATACCAAGCTTCTGGTTATTATGATCATATAATGTCCAAAATGATGCAATGATTTAATCATGATGAGACTAATAACAAGTTACCCAAATTAAAGTTAACTGTCTAACCATATTCTTCCTTGAGTCTTCTCTTATGATCCATGTTGAGGTACACAACTTCATCATATAGTGGACGAGTGACCTGAAATCAGAAAACAGGGTAAGAAATAGAACGGGGAATAGCGTAATCTTCCAGTGAGAACACTAGCTTACAGGAATATTATCTACAGAATCCGCTTTCCCAAATTCATGCCAGTGATCATGGATATACTCTGCAAGCTTTGGAGCATCCTGACGGCGAAAAACATCCCAGAGGGCCCCAGGGTGAGTGTCAAAATGTTCAAGATCAATGGCTTTTTCTTGAGCCTCAGCCATTTCATTAATTTGATCCTCTTTGTTAATGTCCAGTTTCATTTCAAATTCATCTTGTGGATCATGAACATCAGCATTTAAACCCTGTGCAACTGGTTCATTTAGGTCTCGAGGACAAACTATAGATGGATCTTTAACATCGGACTCCCCAAAGTCATTCTGTGGATCCCCACTAAGGGGCCTCTGCTCACCTTTTACTTTCCCTCCAGATGAATGAACCAATACGTATACCTACACAAAATATGAGAGATTTAATCAACAAGTTCACGCCAAATCAAAGACTTCAAAGAAACCATTCAAAATGCATAGCTAGTGTTTACAGCAATTACTATGGAGCTCAGGTACATAATCAAGGGTCAAGTAAAAACAAAATACAAAGGAAAAAAACTCACCATATCACGCATGTTCAAATGGAGGTTAGTCACAGAATCACCTCTACCCAGCTCCTCAATAGTTCCATAAGAGATGAAAATCTTCGGCCCTGCATCATTTTGCAATGAGTATTGTGGAAGTTTTGCAGCAACATTTAGAAGACCCCACTTGGAATGGATAAATTCCAGTAGTGGAAGTTTGCTGATAAATTCCGGTCTATGGTACATTAAGAATTCTTCAGAAGCACTAGGTGAAGGCCAATCCTTCAGCTTTAATATTTCTGGCCAACCATTTTCACGTACACGTCCTTCAGAGTATCCCTTGATAAACTGGCCCAGTTCTATACTAACCTATCAAGACGAACAACCCATTTTAGACAAATTTTATTCATTTAGCAGCACAATTATATGAAAGTTGAAAGGCTTACCTCAGACCAGTCCAAACAATCAATAGCTCTCACAGCCCTATTAGCATCTTTCATTCTCTCGTCTGAAGTTTCCTGAATTTCTTTCCATAAAACGAACGGATCCCAGTTTGAGATTGACGAATTATCACTAACCTGCTTAACAATGACAGGCTTTCCCTGGACCCAATGCTTTCTGAAATCATCCACTCCATCAGTTTTTATATTCTCAGATGTTGGGCAATATAAGTAATTATCATAGCCTTCCTCTCTATAAGCATACTGGTGCACATCAGAGTGTTCTGCGTCGATTTCTGGAGAGCTACTAGTATAGCTAAATTTACAACCACCAACCATTTCTTCCAAAATTTTAACTAATTTAGCAACCCAATTCAACTTGAATATTCGTTGCAGTGTTAGAGAATGAGAGCCACAACCACCATGTGGTCTTGGTAAGCATGGAATACTTCCATCCATATTTGCTCTCCAGCCAGGATACTTCACTCCTAATGGAAGTTTACTTTGAGATGATTGCACTTGCAATGCATCCCCACCATTGCTAGATAAACCAATACTAACAGATGATGCCTCTCTAAGATCCTGACAACAGCTAAGGCAAAGATCAAAGGGGCAATTTGGGCAGTGCCGATGATAATCCACTATGGGGACCCTACAGCAGTCACTGTCATTTACACTTGTCAGTCACAAATCATTTGAAGACAAACTGTAGACTCATGAACTCAGTGGAAGCATAAGAAAATCAAATATAGGAGTGATAATAACTACCAGCAAAGCTGATCATCTGTATTCAACTTTCTCCTCTCAAGATCACCTTCCTTTCCTGTCCAAAATGGTTAGATGTAAGATACATTATTTTAAAACAAAATTTCATATGATATGCAAGCATGTATAGCTTTGTCACATTAAGCTTACCAAGTTTTTTCTCTAAAGCTAATTCAGCACATTGTTCCTGGTGGATTTGCTTAACAATAGGAAGCACTGAAGATTGCAAGCAATACAAATACTGCAGCTTGTCTAATACAGAGATCTCTCGTATTTTTGCCTGTAACTCAAAAGAATAAATTAGGCTACGTACAAAGCACAATTGACCTTTTAATATGAAAATTTCCATAGATTTGGAGGTATAAATGTATAATAACAATCAATCATCTAGATGCTTGGGCGCATGTGATTCCACCTTTATCAAATTATCTGGTCTTGAACACAGCTTGCAGCTACAAATGCCACGACATGCAGGGCAATTTTTTTTTATCTCATCCAACGGGATATCAGGATACCTAACACATTTATCAGGCAGAAACAATATAAACAACATGGAATCAAAACAAGAGTTCTTATGAGCACTATTTGGCAATTATGAGAATCATTCACCAAACAACTAACCATGTGGAAATGCAGGCAGCACAATACCCTCTCCTATCACATCTATGGCACCAAGCAACTTCCTTTGCATTACGGCGGCATTGATGGCAAGTTGGACCATCCATTTCATCAGAAGAATCAGTACGCGCATCAGAGTGATCCTAGAAAGCAATCTATGGTCAGCAAATGATGGAAGTACAATGAATAGCTAAATGCAAGGTCTGTTTGGCATATTTATGCTGACAGGTAAATTGCTAACAATCATTGGAAGGTCAAAGCATGCTAAAACATTGACCAAACGCCCATGCCAAACAGACACAATAACAGCTTGAACAAGAGGGTACTCATGCTTCTTGGCAAGAAAGGATATACCATGATGCTTTAAACATCAAATTCCGTCTCGTCTAGTTTGAAAGATCAAGATACTGGTAAATTTAAAAAACATTTGCAAAAGAAAGGAGTTCAAACAAGAGCATAGTTGGTGAAATATCCGAGTCTACAATATGGAGAGCAATTCCTCCTCAGTCCTCCCTAAGACGGAGATAAAATATACTATAAGCTATCAGAGCAAGCAATTTGCCTACAACTCAGATGGCTGAATCCTACCTTATGTGTGCCTACTAATTTCTTTGCAATCTTTACTCATTTAAATTAAATTTAACAATCAACTTTAGATGTTTGTATTCAAACAGTAACAGCAAGAAACACAATATTACTAACTAACTACCTCGCTAGTTCCTTCAGTGCTTGTTTCAAAGCTCTTTTGGGACATGTTCCTTGAAGAGTCCATGGTTGCAGGAGGTGGTGTCCTATAAGATGTATGATCCTCTTCAAAAGAAGCTCCATCTCTTTTCAGATCATTCTCCGATTTTATATAACTACGATGAGCTAAACTCCTTAGTGGAGGAGACTCAGGGGAGCCTCTAACATGCTTTGATGATATTCTTTCCTTGTTCCCCTTCCCACTCCCAGATGGATGCGTAGGACTCTCCTGAATCCCCATGTCATTGAATTCTGAATCCATCTCATTGCTCTTGCTCTCCAAATAAGCAGAACCGTCACCCATTGATTTTCTCTTGGCTTTCTTTAGGCTGGCTCTCATGGCAGAATTTGCTGCCCTTTTCTTTGCTTGAATATAGTGCTTTTCACAGACAGTTTTGTCCGGCATGGACATGGCGGTACATCTCCATTGCTTCCCATCAGATCTCTTACATCGCAGATCATCCGGTATCCCCACATTATCATCAATATTTCCAGCACCAGAACGCAGATTCTCCATAAGGTTTTAATGACTGCAACTACATCAAGAAGTTTTCTTTACAAATAGAGCAAGTGTGAAAACTATATGTTCCTAATGACACAAATTTAAGTCACAGCCACAAAAAACCAAAGACAACTGCTCTAATTACTAAGCTGATACTTCTGTTCAGAGATGAAATTCAGTGCAAGCAGTGGCGGAGGCAGGTGGGGGCGCGGGGGCGGCCGCCCCCACCGGAGGCCGTAAAATTTGAGCCAGTCGCCAGCGGCAAAAAAACAAGTGAAAATTTGGATCTTTCTCAATTGAGAACCACGGTTGACCTAAAGACATTAGGAACAAAATTCAAGTGAGAAGGACAAGTTCAAACCGATCAATTTTGGAGACGAATTTGTAGATTTTGACAAGGTAGAGAAGATATGCCGGCGGTGAAGGATTCGAATTCTTTCTCCGGAGTCCGTTGCTCCGCCTGATACTCTCTGGTTTCTGGTTCTTACTTAGGTCTGTTTATCAGTTGAATGAATGAAACTTAAGCCTGTTTAAAGACAGGCCCGCTAGACCAAAAAAAGAAGAAGAAAAGAGCACGCTCGTGATTGATTGATCCGGCCATTAGAGCGAGAAATGAATAAATATGTTCAAATGATTTAATTCTCTTTTAATTTTTTTGATTGGTTAATGTTTTGAAGTTTTGAAATTTACTATAAAGGTTATATTTATCTTTTTAAAATAATTTACTTTTTTGTATTTGCTACTAGAGGAAATATCCGGGTCGTACGAGTTCGATTTTCTATAACTTATGTACGGGTTGTTGGTTAAGTTGGCTTGGCGGTGGAGATTATTAGGAAATATCCGGGTTGTATGAGTTCAAAGGCGGAGAATCGCAAGCTTCACTTGCTAGGTTGGGAAAAAATTGCTCAACCGAAGAATGTGAGAGGTTTGGGACTCAAACCCAGGCGGACATCGAACTCAACTTTGATTGCCAAGTTGGCTTGGCGCCTTATGCATAAGATCCTGAATCCCTTTTGGAGCAAAATCATTCAGGGAAAGCATTGCAATAATCGGCTTGATCCAGATATGTTTGTTTTGAGACCTCGGTCTTCTTATATGTGGAAAGGGTTAGTACATGGCTCGACGGTTCTCTCCCAAGGCTTGGATTGTTCGGTTGGCAATGGTCAAATTACCTTGTTTTGGTTGCACTGTTGGCTTATGGATTCTCCACTCATTGATTTTCCTTTGATGGACGTCCCCGCTGTTGATCAATACTTAACCGTGGCAGATTATTACATAACTGGCGGTTGGAAGTGGTCAAGTTTATCACAATATTTACCTCCAAAATCAGACAGTGGTTGTCCCCCATTGCTATTAGTTCGGACAGGAATGCAAACGACAAACTCAATTGGCGACCATCCAATTCTGGTGTCTTTACCTCTAAATCGACTTATGATCTTGTTCGTCGGACAGATTTACAAATGATTGATCCGATTTGGATGAAAATATGGAAAGTCTCGACTCAGCAATGAGCTCATCATTTTCTTTTCCTGGTTGCCCATAATTCCGTTATGTGTAATGAGAATAGAGCTCGACGCCATTTCGTCACTTCAGATGTTTGCCCAAGATGTGGTCAGGCTGAAACTATCCTCCACTTGCTAAGAGATTGCACGGTGGTTACGCGTGTATGGCAGGCTCTGTCGAGGAATGCACTCAATCCGAGTTTTTTCTTTTGCATGGATATTAGGCCATGGATCCTTTCTAATGTCAAGAAGCTGGATGACTAGAGCTCCATATTTTCTACTAAGTTGTGGTTTACTTGAAAAACCTGCAATAAATTCATTTTCGATAACAAGGACGATATTGGTTTCCTTAGCTCAAGAGTGGTGTTGATCGTGGAGGCGTACCGGACTTCCAAGACTGGTTTTTGCCCCGTTCAGCTTGTTAATGAGGCTTTGCCGAGTCCGAAGGTATGGCCTTCGCTTCCCACGAGTTTGATTGCTCTTAACACTAAAGCAATTTCTAAAGGAAACCAGGTTTGGCCGATGGTGAAGGAGTATTTCGAAACCATACAGGTCGGTTCCTTCAAACCTTTTCTTTCAAATATGGCTATTGTGATGCTCTTCAGGCTGAGATCAATGTCATGCACAAAGGTTTACTTATAGCCAAGAGAATGGGAGTTGATCGGCTAATGGTTCAGTCAGACTCGCTTCATACCATTAAATTGTTGAATCAGCGGAAGGTTCAACCACACCAATATTTCTACCTCATTGATGAGTGTAGCAAGTTGCTGCATGACCCCTCATGGGCAACCGATTTGATGCACATTTCAAGAACCGTGAATAAAGTCGTGGATGCCCTAGCTAATCTTTCTTTAGAGTTATCCTCTTCTTTTGTTGAACTTTTCTATATTCATTTGTGTATTGTCGAGCTCTTGGCCTCAGATGTAACCCCGTCCTATGGGTGTTTTATTCATTAGCTAATATATAAGACTACCACATGAGCTCTGTTCCGTTTCTCGACCAAAAAAAAACATTACGCAATCAATAAATATTATTTTTAAGGGACCCGCCTTTGGTGGTATATCCCGAATTTATGAACTAAATGGTAAAGCGTACGAATCAGGTAAATTGGTTTACATCGACCAACTCGATAGAAGGAGGAATGTAAAGTATTGTTATTCTTTCTATATTTTCCCTTTTTCTAAACATAAATTAATTATTTTTTAGCCATACCCATTTTTAATCTTAAGCTATATATATATGTATATCTTAGCATAAACGTTAAACACTAAGAATAATGTTAATAATTTAGAGCGTAAAATGAATAAATCAGTTACATTACTATCTTCATTTTTATAAAAACACCATGTTTATTATTGACTTATTAAAAAAATTAGATTTCTAGCTCAATTATTTTACTCAGGAGCATATTATGATGGGACCGTTCCTTGAAAAGAGGTTCAATCATGCCTTGGAGTCTTGGACTTGAATCGTGGGTCTTGAATCGGGTCCTTCAACTCCAATCTTTATGGAATCGATGGCGAAAGCGTGGAAGTCGGAACTTTGGAGGACAAGTCAAAGAAGGAGGTCTAAGTCGGCTTGGTTGGAACAAGAAAGGCTTGACTTGGGGTCAAACCTAAGCTCGAAAAACGGGTGGTGCCCAAGATGGAGGACGATTAGGGTTAGAGGTTTGGGACTCCTAGGCCTATAGGAGAGTATCTCGATCCAACATGCAAATTCTATTAAAACTAAGTGTAAACTGATTTATGGAGTCGAAAGCCCATTATATAGAGGAGGCGGCTCGAACCCCTATATCATACAAAAAGGCGGATTGAGCCAAGTGTGCAAACAAGGCCCTACTCCCAAGAAGTCCATAAACCAAAAGTAGAGCATGCTAACATAGAAAGTATTATAAATGGAAAACAACAACTAAAAGATAGGTGTGCCTAGAGAGAAAGAGGCACAGACTCGTGGGCGCGCCGAGAGCATGCAAGGGCGGAGATGAAGGAGCGTTGGTACCATGGTATGGGGTGCGCGAACCTCCTATGGCGTCGGGCGAGGGTGTCTGTGCTGGCATGCTAGACCCAATGTCGAGGTGCGACGTGATGGCTCTAGTCGTGACAAGGATAAGGATCCGGGACTCAACGTTGGTAGAGTCGTGGAAAAACGACACACCAAATATACCGTGGCGTGACCTGGCCTTGGCACGGGCTCGTGTCAAGGGCTCTTGGAAATACACTGACATGAACTACTCATTGACGACAGTCATGGAAGGGATCACATCACATTAGTGGTATTATGATCAAATATATTTACTAAGATCTCTATGAATTTGAGCAAAATATTATGCAAATGAAATAAAAATTGACAACATATCAATTAATGATAGTAGAAAATTATGAAAAAGTATGATGAGATATAGGAAAGTGAAAAGATTAATGTAGTTTTATATATTCGAAAAAAATTAAATTTTTGGAAGAGGTTAAGAGATAAAACCTTGCAAATTTAAGCATTGAATGTTACATAATAATGTATATTGTTTGTGAAATGATAAGTAGTAGTAGTATATTTGACTCCTTCAAATTATTCTTTATTAAAAAATCCTTCAAATTCTCCAAACTTTCAATAAATCAATATGTTTATTAAATACGTTCAAACTTATTCTATCCACCGTTGGTGGAGCTATCCCTAATGCTCTTTAGGGCTCTATCTAGTGAATGTCAATTTCATTTCGGGTTTTCGACAATTTCACAACGGGTTTCCTTCTCTCTCGGTGATTTTCGATCTCATTAATGGTGGTGCTTTCCATTTCATCTAGTATCGTCTCAATTTTGCCGTTGTTTTCTCTTCTCTTCGTGGATCCTTCGTCTTGCCTTTCTGTCAGTGAACACACTATCATTACGTTTGATCTTGTTTGTGATATGGGAAATGACCAATTCTTCAATTCGATGACCGACAAAGTGTTTGACCTTGAACAATTGACAATCAATTATTTCTTCTAAAATAAAAAAGTGTCCCAACCCTCACTATTGTTGGTAAAGATTACAAGATAAAGATTTTTCTTCTTTTAAACTATACATTTATTATATTAAAAATATTTTTTTTCATATATTTACATATAACCTAATTTATAGTACTTTATAAGTTGTTGGACAACAAACATCGTGCGAAGGAAAAGATCAATGAAAATATTCGGTGAAACAAAGAGCATTAGATAAATTAATGTTCATAAAAATTGTTATCTTAATTGTAAATTAATAAACTCTATAAATTACCTTAAAAATTCAAAATAAATAAAATGTAATATTTCTAAATCAGGAATTGTATTTTATGCTCTGAATTGTGTTTTACAAAAAATGAGATATATTTTTCTACCTAAAGAAAATTGAATCGGACATACTCCGTATTTTCCAACCCTAAATGAATTGTGTTTTACAAAGATGAGATATATTTTTCTACCTAAAGAAAATTGAATCGGACATACTCCGTATTTTCCAGCCCTAAATGAGTTAAATATTGCTAAGACCAATATTCGTTCCTTTATTTTTCAGCGCTTATAATTTACCTTAAATAAGGGTGTCAGAAAAAAAAGTCTAGTTAGTTACTATACCCTCACCCAACTTTGTGTAATATTTTGGTAATTAATATCAAGATAATTTCTTCATAATATTTTGTTCAGCAATTAATACAGCTGTATACTCCAATAAATACATTCGTCGATTACTTTCCATTTATAATTGATAATAACGGTACCCTAACAGAGTAACAGCAACAGATTGATCTGCAAGCTAATGTAATGTAATAACCTTGGTTGGACAGTTGTTGGACCAACAAATCGAAGGTCAGATCAGATCTTCCTCGTGTCATCATCATTCTTCTTTCCTTACAAACTTTCCAAACCCCATCGCAAATCCCCGAATTCAACTCCACCTCGATCCTGTGAGACATGGCAACGGCAATGGCGAGGGCTATCAGTGGCCTCGCTTACCCGGACCGCTTCTACGCTGCTGCTTCTTACGCCGGCTTCGACGGATCCGATTCCGATGTCAGCTCTAAGTTCAAGAGCGACGTTGCTTTGCTCCTCTACGCCCTCTACCAACAGGTCTCTCTCTCGATATACCTTCATCTGTTTACTTTTGCGTTGTCGATGGGATCCGATGCGATTTGTTTTCGTTTCGCGTGTTTGAAATGTGGTGATTGATTGGAAAAAACAATCAATTTCCGCGGATCTGATTTATTTGGTAGTGCCTAGTAGTCGGAGAATGCTGATCCTTTCTGTAATTCATCCGTAGTTCGGCTGGTTTCCTCGGTTAAATTTTGGTGCTGGTAGCTGTAAAATTGGATAACTATTCTCTTACACGGATCAAAATTGCGCTTGTGCGATTATATTGAATTGTTGATGGGGGAGGGGGGGTGGAAGTGTTAATTGATATGTTTGCGACCTACAAGCAATGATGATGCTCGATTGTTGATCTAATTTTGGATGAGGTGGGCGTAACTGATAGTTACTTGGATTTGGACTTCGCGTGCAGGCAACTGTGGGGCCCTGTAATGTTCCTAAACCTAGGGCTTGGAGTCCTGTTGAGCAAAGCAAGTGGCAAAGGTTTGTATTCTGAATTTTGCAAGTTTTGGTTGCTGGCATTTCCATGGTTTGAGGCTGTGGTGGCAAATAGGAAAAGGCTGTCTATTTTTTAGGGCAATGTTGTTTGGAATTTTGAATCTTGGTAACTTTAGGCATGTTGTTTTCTACCAGTAGTGCGTATCTGAAAGTTGCGTCCTCTTAGATTTCTCAAAATGTTGTAGTTAGTATTGGAGAGTTATGCTTTTACACGGGTCTTTTTATATCCGTAATGAACTGTTTTAGCTATCACAAGCTTCCTTGGGTTGCTATAGTTAGTATTGGATAGTTATGCTTTCAGACGGATCCTTTTATATCTTCAATCGCACTGTTATAGTTAATGCAGGATTCCTTGGGGTTTATATCTCAATTTATGAAAAGTAGGTCGCTGCATTGGTAATTGCAAGTGCTACTTGTCAGAATTTTGCTATAGGTCTTCCATTGTCTGTCATAATATAGATTGAAACTCATGGATAGTTGGATCCTTGTTTTGATGATTGACGGGCTTTTGGGCTGCATGTGGGCCCTTTCTTAGGGTTCATGGCAGTTGCATCTCCCTCTACCTTTTTCTTGTCCTGAGTGACAACAAGCTGGCATCCCTGGAACACTACTGTGCTTCAGGTTGATACTGCCTCGTTGTCAATGACTACTACCCTGGAGTATAAAACTTTGTTTGGATAATTAGATTCAGTTATTCCTAGTATCTTGAAATTTATCACTTGTTAATTATGCAGTTGGAATGGGCTTGGAAGCATGGCTGCTATGGAGGCAATGCGCCTTTTTGTAAAAATTCTAGAGGTTACTTTCTTTCTCAATTTTGTTGGGATTGTATTTTCACATTCAATCAGGAAGCATATTGAATGTCTCTTTTTTTTCGATAGGAAGAGGATCCTGGATGGTATTCCAGGGTGTCTAACTCTGTTTCCGAGCCTGTTGTTGATGTAGAGATGAATGTGAGTTCTTAAAGATGATTGCTTTATTTGCTTCTCTTTAGTATTTTTTTGGCACATGAACTGTATTCATCCTGCTACATTTCTCCATAATTTCTATTTATGCTATGCCTATGGGTACAATAGTTGTTTGAGGTAAACTGAATCTTATTTCTTCTCTGGCTTAGCACAATTCTAAAGCTACAGCAGTTACAGAGAACGGAAATGCTTCTCCTGAGACAAAAACCATAGCTACTGAAAGTGTAAGCATAATGGAAACCCAGGATAAGGATGTTATCTCAGAAGGCTTAGGTTCAGTTGAAGTATATGACCAATGGGTGCCACCTCCAATATCTGGTCAACGCCCCAAGCCTCGATATGAGGTATTTACTCTTTAATATTTTTATTCTCAATTGTAGAAAGTCTATTATAGTTCTGAAAAGGTTAATTTTGAATTTGCAGCATGGGGCAGCAATTGTTCAAGATAAAATGTATGTGTACGGTGGGAACAACAATGGGCGTTATCTTAATGATCTTCAGGTGTGTATCCGTTCTATGTAGTTCTATTATGAATGAGTGCCTTCTATAGTTCTATCTAACTTATGTTTTATTGATCTATGGATAAAACATCAAAGGTTTTGGATTTGAGAAGTTGGACATGGTCCAAGGTTGAATTCAAGGCTGAAGTTGAAGGGCAAGAATCACCTTCACCTCTTCCAATTGTCCCTTGTGCTGGTCATTCACTGGTTAGTGGAAACATAATTTATAATCTGTATATTATTTCCTATTTCATGTATGTCAATCTGATTTAAGCTTAAATATGCTTCAAAGAAAAGTCAAATGATTTTTGGTATTTCATTTGTAGATACCATGGGGAAACAAACTTCTATCAGTAGCTGGTCATACAAAAAATCCTTCTGAAACGATCCAAGGTACTTCTTTCCATAAAAACACTGACAACATGAACATATGAACATTCGGGGATCTTTATTACAAAAGGAACATTTACGTCAATCTGATTTTTTCATTCTTCTGGAAATTCCTTTCCTTTATTGTTACATGATGCTCAGAAGTGCTATAAGCCATTTTGTTATTGTACATATATATATAACTTATCTTGTTTCTGCTGTACATCATTTGCTATGCAGTGAAGGCTTTTGATCTTCAAAGTTGTACGTGGTCAATCTTGAAGACATATGGGAAACCACCGGTATATATTCCCTTTTCTTCATGGCTACAGTAAGGAGATATTTAACACATCAAATTATCAATGCATATATTATGACGTGATTTGGTTTAAAGTGATTGCTAGGTGGGTTTATTTGACACAAGTGCAGTGGGATTGGTATGCTTTTGGTCAATCTATAATGATTTTACTTCCCGTGTCAAATATTTCATGAGAGAACACCTTATCCTTTTATATAGTATCTTTCTTTAGTTCATTAATAAATAAAATTTCTTCCTATTGTAACTTCCTTTGATTAAGTAAGAAATTTTTATCTTCTATCAGAAAGAAGTGTATGTTTTTGCTAGCTTAATAAAGTGCACCGAATTAACTGGTAGCTGCGAAGGTTCCTAATTGCTGATGAGTGAAATATTTTATTACACACCCACCCAATTATTTTCAAGGCAAGGGTGTATACATCTTGACCCCCCAGATCCCGAACTACCGAGAGTCCACTGGGTTGATGTTGTTGTTGTATTATTGGTGAAGCTGATATCTCTATTTTTGCACGCGTCTGATATCTTTCATGTTTTGTAGGTCTCACGTGGTGGTCAGTCTGTCTCTCTTGTTGGCACTAGTTTAGTAATTTTTGGGGGTCAAGATGCAAAGAGGAATCTTTTAAACGATCTGCACCTTCTTGATTTGGAAACCATGACATGGGATGAAATTGACACAGTGTAAGCTTCTCCATTTTATTTGGAACTGGTGGCTAATACTAAATTTGATTTTTGTATGTCTATTTGGTTTGTAATGTTTTTTGAAACAATTTCCCCCCAGCATCTGATCACTGATAAATGTTTTGGAAATTAATATTTTCTCGATATACACAGGGGGGTGCCTCCTGCTCCAAGGTCTGATCATGCTGCCGCAGTTCACGCGGAGCGTTACCTTCTTATCTTTGGCGGGGGTTCACATGCTACTTGCTTCAATGATCTGCATGTCCTTGATTTACAAGCTGTAAGTTCTGTCCTACATACTGTATTATTTTGCACCTTGTTGCATAGTTGGTTAACTCTAAAAGTTCTTGTTGTACAGATGGAATGGTCAAGGCCCACCCAGCAGGGTGACATACCAAGTCCACGTGCTGGACATGCAGGAGCCACAATTGGAGAGAACTGGTTCATTGTTGGTGGTGGAGACAATAAGAGTGGTATGTACTTGTAAAATTGTGATCCTAGTGCTGATTCTTTTTAGAGATGCAGCTTTTTTTTTTCCTTCCTTTGGGAAGTGTATATTTCTGTGAAGATGGACACTTGATAGTAAGAAGTTTAAACATACTAAAGCATAAAATTATCAGTTTTGACAGTCCGTTAGCTTCACTTTCTTGAGGATATGCATTTTTTTTTCTTTTGATAATCTGCTGTTCCACCAATGCTTTTTTTTTTTTTAATGTTCACTGTCAGTAAGATTGTTGTAATTGGAATTTGCAGGGGCCCCAGACAGTATAGTTTTAAATATGTCTACTCTTACGTGGTCAGTGGTAACTTCTGTTCAAGGACGTGTTCCAGTTGCTAGTGAGGTATGTGCATAGTAGCAGTGTTTATTCCATTTAGCTCGTCTATCAATACACTAATTTTCCCCTAATTATTCTGTTGTCGATTCTCATGTGGAATCACTCTCCTGTCTTGCCTTTATAACCCTTACTAGAATATATCAATTTTCTTTTATATCGATACGATTTCAAAAGAGAAGCATCTTCTAGTGTTCTCTTAAACCCCCAAGGATCTTGTGCTATTTAATTCCTGACATTCTAAAAGAATTACTAGTCCCTATGCTCACAGCCTTTGTGCCATCTTGAGATCCAATATTTTTGATTGCTCCACAGGAACTTCCACAACTGTCATAATATAGTTGGTATTGGTTTAAAACACGAAGGGATGCTAGATAATTGACTTGATAATGGTACAAGGTTATAACATTCTAGGGAGTGCAGCTCTGTAAATTTTGGAGTAGCTTTACGAGGAACACTAGATTGGGTAATCATGCAACTTGAACTACTTGTCTGCTTCCATGCCCATTATAGTGATCAAATGTCTGCCCTTACTATAGCATCTATAATATGATTCTTGCCATATATGCTGTTAGCCTTCCTTCTTTCTCACTCCTTTGATTTTATATGGGCTAGAACCTAAACAATACATAAACCTTGTATGCATTTCCTATAACAGGGCTTGAGCTTGGTTGTGAGCTCTTATAATGGAGAAGACATTCTTGTATCTTTTGGAGGTTATAATGGGCGCTACAATAATGAGGTGTGAGTTCGTTTCTCATGTAAAGTCTAGAGCTCCATGTCCTTCTCTTTCATATCCCTACCTTTCTTCTAATTCTTGTGCTCTTGCAGGTTCATCTTCTTAAACCGAGCCACAAGCCAACCCTAGAATCAAAGATAATGGAGACACCTGTACCAGACAGTGTCTCTGCTGTACATGCTACAAATGCTACTAGAGACGAGTCTGAGCTAGATGGAGGCCAAGATGGAAAAATTAGGGAAATTGTTGTGGACAATGCTGACACAGAGGTAACTGAAGATCTTGTTATTTATCTTTTTTCTTGTTTAGAACATTTAAACTGTAAGTTGGAATTTCTGTGATTCGACCTTGAGTAGCAGCAAAAGGTGTCCTTAGCTAATTCCTATAGATCTTGGATTTCTGTCTTGCACCCTGTGTGTGATTTAAGGTGCTTGATCCACAATTTAAAAAACCTAGTTGAAGTTGCTTTCCTTATAGAATATTCACGGGAGGAAGGGGTCGTCTGCTCTTTCATGATATAATACTATTCTTTTCTTATTTGTTTATATTTCCATTTCTTTCATGATTGAGTCAACTGAGTGGGTTAACCCTTCACATCAAATCAAAGATGTAATTTTTGAACACGGTTGCTGCAATATTCGAACAAAGAAACTACATGTAGAGTGATTAATATGTAGCATGTGAATACTTATAAGACTTACCCAAGCACATACGTGACAGAGTACAGGCTCCTTTGTCTGTGCAGAAGTTATGCTTCATTAATTTGGGAAAAGGCATTTTTAAGATTCCAGCCTTCATTATTCCCACACATGTCCTAGACTCATGCATAGGGAGCTTCTTTTCACCAATATATTAATCTTATTTTGCAGAAATTCAAAGGTGAGGAGAGTATAGCAGCTCTTAGAACAGCAAAAGAAGAGCTAGAATCTACTCTGGGCCGGGAGAAGTTGCAAACTCAGCAGTTGAAGCAAGAGCTAGTGGAGGCTGAAAATCGGAACACTGACCTGTACAAGGTAATTGTCTTCAGATTGCTTTTGATTGGTTGTCTCCTGGAAAGCACAAGATAATTTTATTGTAATTGTAATTGGTGAAATTTTTTCATTGCAGGAGCTCCAATCGGTACGAGGTCAACTTGCCGCTGAACAGTCTAGATGTTTTAAGCTTGAGGTATCCTCATCTATCTGTTGTTTTCTGGTGCGATGGAATCGGGGTCCAAATTGCTAATGTTGTTTTCTGGGTTGTGTCTGAATCTTCACAGGTGAGTGTTGCAGAGCTAAGACAAAAACTACAGTCCATGGAGACGTTGCAGAAAGAAGTGGAACTTCTGCAGAGACAAAAGGCTGCGGCGTCTGAAGAAGCCGCTCTAAACTCAAAGCAGAGGCAGAGCTCTGGTGGTATGTGGGGCTGGTTGGCTGGGTCTCCTCCAAGATCAGACGACGCCTAAATATCTCTGCGTTGTGAATTGATTCAACTTCACTTCTCAAGAATACATACATAGAGTTTTACAAGTTTTGTTTTTGACATTGATTGGATCCGCCTTTGATTTGCTTTTTTCCCGTAGTTGCATTAAGGGTGGTATTTTTTGACAATACAAGCTCTGTGTATTTGCTAAGGTAGTTTGCTTTTGGGATGCCATTGCTTGTATCATTATATTATATATTCTTTGTTTTTTTTTTATCTGAATATTATATTACTCGATTGCGTTAGAAAACGTGTGTAAAGGATTACTGGTAAAACTGAGATATAGAGTTGTTCCCTTTCTTGACTTGCTGGATTGGCACATTTGTTCCTCGTTCAGTAGAGACATAACCTTGAGCAATGTTCTAACTTCTAAAAAACGCTATGACTTAACGTCCCACCTTCCATAAGAGCCATGTGTCTGGTAGTTATCTGTGTCCTTATCCTTACCCACAAAGGTACAAATCCATTTTCACTGGAGGATCAGAAAGGTGAGTCTTGTCGGATACGTTTGAAATGCAGATGGAGATTGCAAAACCTCGAGTTGGGAGAGACTCTTCTGCTCGTAAGATGCCAAATGGATTCAATCAAGTTGTGGAATTGTGTTGATCCATAACTTTTACAAAAAAATTCAGCTTAGTTTGTTTGGCATAGTGAGTGACTCTATCACTATTGAATACTGTTCTTCTGCATGAACGTAGGATTATAGGAAGGATTGTAGCTTTGATTGTCAAGCTAATATCTGTTCTCTCTCTAAAGTTATCCTTAATGTCAATTCGTAGTGTGATATTCGTTGATGTACTTCTTCTTGGTAACATATTGAACACAGTTCTGATATATGAATCATATGATAGTGTCTGCATTATCTGAAACTGTCTTTCATTGGATGAATCAAACATCTGTTTGTGTGCTTAATTGCCAAAGGATAACATCTGCACGTAGCTCTCATGACACGTAGCTTAATGGTATTGACATCTATGTCACTACATTTACTCACCAATTTTCATGCAAGAAATCTTATCTAAGAATTGCACCCATTTTCCTTCTCAAAATATTTTACTTTGTACATCATTTCAAATTGAACCATCTTTCTCAATAAAGGTCAAACAAAACATGCAATAACAAACACTAAAACTTCCAACAAGAAGACCATCGATCTAGCTCATTTTATTATAACGCAAGTCATGATAAAACTAGTGGTAAGAAAAAGTATCAATTAAAAAGAATAAAGTGCCATACACTGAAGTTTCTAAACCTGTATTTCTACAAGAAAATTTCACAATCTGATGAAGAATATACCGATGCTGAGCCATCAGCTTGCAACGTTGTTATCTCACCCAGAAAAAAGTAAAAAAATCTCTTAAGATTGCGTAATAGCCCGCCTGGATGTCTACATATTTGCTTTATAATGCTAGTTCTTACATTATCAAGCAAAAGTTATTCAAAATATTTTGCCTACTGAATTGTAACTACAGGATCAGGAGTTCAAGACCACAATATGCACTCACATGTAAATAGACCTACACGTGCGGGTTCGCCTCTTCAGGTGTCAGGAGCAGGTTCACCACAACATCATTTGATCTTTTGACAACTACTTTCAATGGAACCCCAACCTTGTTCCCCATAACTTCTATGATCTGCCACACCCAGAAAAAGAGGAGAAAGAAATGAATATGCAATGTGAATTTATTTTGTATGAGATGAAGAAGAGAGGGCATTTAGTACCTCCTTAATGCTTTGAACAGGCCTTCCATCAAAAAATATGACTACATCACCAGGTCTGAGACCCGCACGATCACCAGGAGAACCTGGAGTTACCTGTTCAGAAGATGCAAATGTATATCTATCAACGGAAGATCAAACCAATATAATCCGATTATCAGTAAGAAGAGCAAAAAGACAATAATTATTGCTAGAGTAACTATTACGATCATGATAGTTTCCATTAATAACCATCAATCAAGTGATCAACAATTTAGAGATCTCATAAAATTAGTAACATCCTGATATAGCTATTGAAAAATCAAAGGTAAGACTTTTGATTATTACTAGAAAGTCATACCATTGACACAAGCACACCTCTATCAACATTTGGGAACGCAGGATCTTTATCTTTAAGCTGAGCTATGATCATCTCATTGAGGTCAATCATTTTCAGTCCAATCCAGGGTCGAATAACTCTCCTGCAACAGCAGTACAAGTTCATCACATGTCCTCTTTATGATGTTAAAAATGCCCAGAAAGGGCAATGCAGGTGGAATAAGATGAAAATATAAAGTATTCATTGTGTGAATCTTGTGTAAGTCAAACTTTATATGATACACAACTAACCCATGCTTTTTGAAGTGGTCAGCTATTATGGAAACAGAATCTATCGGCACAGCAAAGCTCAATCCATCAGCAGCAAATACTTTCATAATGTTGACACCAACTACCTCACCATCCATGTTGACCAATGGTCCTCCAGAGTTTCCCTGTAGTAAACAATTGGAGCAGAAATTATAAAACAATGGAACTACAAGAACTAATGTTCTTTTTATATCGAAATAATACAAAGAGGATGTAATAAACATCCAAGACAGATTTGAAAGTGTGTCATCTTTTCATGACATACACACAAAAGCAAAACGCCAAAGGAACTACATTACCGGATTAATTGCACAGTCTGTTTGCAAGTATTCCCTTTGCATTCCTCCAATACCCAAATCACTGCTTTTCCGGTCGACACAACTACATGCTCAAAAAGGTAAAAAGAAAAACAATTACATAACCATAGAAACAAAAGTTACTAGAATGCATAAAACTAAGATGTTCATAGGACTGGTTCCTATTCCTAGTGGATGTTTACAGGGTTAAACAAATATATCAGTAAAAAATCAAGAATGGAAAGAGGCATCCCTCTCTTTTTTATTCCCTAAATCCATTAACTCAACCAGGAACTCAAAGAGATCCAAAATTGAATACCCAAAAGATTTGGGTTAGTCATTCGGGTCAAGCCAAGGTTAGCAAGAAATCTATTGGTATTTGTTTGACAAGTTTAAAGTGCAGCTTATCACATGTTAGATTAGATGTTCATATCACGAATGACAATTGGCCTGGCCGATAACGCAAGAGATATATTATCAGGGTAACAGATCTACATTTAGTGTGACAAGTAGAAACTTGAAGCAACTGGATCATATTTATGCCCAATAATTCAGATACATAAACAATCACCATGAATATATAAATATGAGGTGCTAATAGTTCATTCTCCATACGATTAAAAGGTTCACTCATAAAGATTATGTATTCATCTCTTTAGTGTACCTTACAATGCCAGCAGTCACAGTATTTTGAAGAGAAAGAGGACAACCCAGGGATATAACCCAATCACCAGGACGAAGTTTACTAGATGAACCAATTTTTGCTGCTGGAAGTGGCAATCTCGATTTGATCTTGACAACTGCAACATCAGAATGTAAATCTGCATGTAATACTGTTCCCTCAAATGTCCAGCCATCTTGCAAGGTCACTTCAACCTGTAATAATACTCCCAGGAAATACAATTCATCAATGCATGTTGGTTTCATTTATGGCACCATGTTATGTAATAAAAACAAATTAAAATTGAGAGGACAGAAGACTGATAACTGACCTTGCCTTTGGATGAAGATCTCATGCCTTGAAAATCCACTACTACATGGGCACAGGTTAGGATAGTACCATCCGGATTAATAATTGTTCCAGACCCAATACTCTTTCCCATGGTCAGTCCAGGAAATCCTACAAGGAAAAAAACCCAATCTCACTTAAAAATGATTCATAAAACTTTGAAATGAAATACTTCTAGCATATGATATTTACCCTGAGGCACTGACAAGTTCACAACAGCAGGGCCAACCTTAGCAGCAGCATTAGTAATAGTTTCTCTACCGAGACATTGACAATCATGTTTAGAATCAGAACTAGGAGCTTCAGAGCTTGCACTACCACCTTGTCTCATAGCCGCCGCATTATACATATGAGTTGGATGCTTTCCTTCACCAACATAATCATTAAGATGTTAACAATCAGTGAATCAGGCAAAGGTTTGGATTTTGGAATCGGAAAATATCTCAAGACATAAATCATACCAAATGCTAATGGACCAAAGGGGAACAGCTCCAATCGCCATGGTGTTGATAACACATCAGATGCAAAAGTAGGGATCGCAAATGACACTCTTGTTCCTATACAGGAAATAACGCCAATTTCAAGAATCAAGACATAAAGAATAGCAGAGATACAGGAATCAACCATTGATCGTGAAAACCGCAAGAGCACATAAAGGCCTAGGCTATGAAAATCCATGAGAAACCTAATTATCATTCTAATTTCTAAACTCCCCAATCACATTGAAACGCAACATTTTTTACCATTCAGCTTATATTAATAGATAAACCTCAACAGATCATTTGCACATTGAATTCTTTTATTCCGTAAAGCAGATTTTTGTATAAGGAACTTTGCAATTTGATACTAGATACAATGCGAATTCAACCAATTGTTCAAGATTGCTTGTAAAACCTACTTCTAACCGACAAGAGCTTAGAATTAACCGTTAATGCCATCGTGTCAAATCAACCAAGCAAGACAGCAAGAAATAGTAATGTAAACTCACTGCAATCGGAGTCTACATGGGGGTAGACAAGAGCTGAACCCGCAACCGTTGCAACAGCCGTAGCTCGAAGAAGCCATTTTCGGTTGAAGACTGGAATTCTCCCCTGCAAAATACAAACAAGCTTCATTCACTACACTGAAACAAGCACTGATTCGTGCAGAAATTGCCAGAAGGAACGAAGAAAAAAACACGAAATTCACCCGGAAATGTCTCATTGTGTCTCGATTTCTTGATCTCTTCTTTGATTTTGAGGATTTCAGCACAAGAAAACCGAACGGAATTCTCAGGAATCGATTATAAGATTATTAATCCAAAATGGAAACAGAGAAAAGCCCCTCCAAAACTGAGTGAGATGCGTCGTCTCGTCGTGTATACTCGTGTCCCGAAGTTTCTTGAGAAAGAAGATTTTAGTGCAAAGGCCCAATAACTGAGCCCAATTAAATGACCATCGGCCCATAATCAGTCAGCCCAATGAAACTTGTGCATTTTGATTTATTTTCGGAAATTTCACATGGTAATCCTAAGGTATGACATTATTTATGAGGTGTACCAAAGTTTAACATAATTTATGCGGTAACCTTGAAGTATAGCAAAAATTTACAAAATAACCTTGTGGCTTCAAACTAAATTTGTGACATAACCAAAAAGTTAAAATGAACATTAATTAATAATTATAGCTTTCTTTAATAAAACTAATTTTTTTTAAAAAATTTAAAAGATTTAAAAAGTTTAAAGTGTAAAAAAAAATTAAAATTTTTAAAAAATTTAAAATTTTTAAAAAATTATAAACATTTAAATTTTTTTTAAAAAAATTATAAACATTTAAATTTTTTTAAAAAAAATTAAAAAAAATTTAAAAATTTAAAAATTTAAAAATTTAAAAATTTAAAAATTTAAAAATTTAAAAATTTAAAATTTTAAAAATTTTAAAAATAAAAAAATAAATTTTAAAAATTTTAAAAATTAAATTTTTTATAAATTCAAAAAGTTTAATTTTTTTTTATTCAAAAAATGAATTATTTAAAATTTAAAAAAAAAGAAAATTTTGAAGAAAAAAATAAAATAAATAAATTTTGAAAAAAAAAAGGAAAAATGAAAAAAAACAAAGAACTAAATATAAACAATAAAAAGATAAAAAAAAACGCAAAAAAAAATTCTTAATATTTAAAGGATCAAAATGTAAATCATTTACAAATTTGTATTATTTTTATTTAAAAATTTTCATGCAAAAAAAAATTTATCGAAAAAAATGACTACAATTAATAAAAATTTAAAGTTTGAATTATTTATATTTTGAAGGTTTTCTTTTTAAAATTACATTACTTGATCCTCATTTATTAAATAATAAAGAATTAAATCATTTTTTTGGTAGTAAAAAAGAATTAAATTCTTTGATAATTTTTTTAAAAACCATCTTAACTTTGATAAATGAGAAAAATGTTTTTAATAGCTTTTTAGTTGATTAAAATATAGTAACAAATATTAGAAGAAATTAAATAAAATAATTAGTTGATATTAAAGTAGTGAATATGATTATATTTTAAGATTGTTAAAAAATCAATATTTTATGAACAAAATGGATGATTAATGTTAATTTTAACCTTTTTGTGCATTTGATGAATTTCGTACAAATCTAAAAGTTATTGTGCAAATTTTATATGAACCTTAGGGTTACCGTGTGAATTATGTCAAACTTTAGTACACCTCATGAATAACGTCAAACCTCGAGGTTACCACGCGAAATTTCCGATTTATTTTTTACTTCTGTTTTTTTTTTAAAATCAAAACTCAACTCTTTTTTTCACTTCTCCAGAAACACATAATCCTACCATTGGCAAGTTTCATTGATAAGAATCTCTTAATGTGTGAATGGACATTTTCATGATATCAAAATAAATGGGGGAAAAAAAACACATTCAATATATGGTTTAGCAAAAATGTTTTAAGTCTAGGATTAAAATTGAAAATTTAAAATACATTAGCAATATCACACTTTTGTGGGAGGGTACTACTATGTTACCTCCGCACTTGATGCACTTTATTGAACATTTCCATAGGGATAACATTTGGTTAATTAAGTGGTGAATTGGTAATATAGTGCCACATCTTTTTATGATCAATCTCAGCAAATTGTTAAACATCCTCCATCAACAGTCTATATAAGTTTTTTTGATAAAATCAGGCAAACACCAATTTCTCTGCCATTAATCTTATGTAAGAGTTCAAAAATGGCAAAAATACTAGTACCTTACAATTCCTTCTCTAAAAACAACCAACAGATTACACAAGATTTGTCTAAATAACTAGCAATCTACTTCCCTTCCAAAGTTCCAACTTCCAACCAACCCATAAAAAAATATGACATTTACCCATTTCACCAAAAAAATGGCATTTACCCATACTTTTTAGCAAGCTTTTGAAAATAAGCCTTGTCCCTCTTCCTCTTCCTCGGCTTTCGATTAGCTCTTCTCATCTCCAACCTCTGCTTCCGAATCTCAGGATCAGCCCATCCTCTTCCCCACCTAGAAGCCCCCAAACGGAGCCCATTCATTGATGATACAGCAACAGCAAGCAACATGTCAGCTTCAGGATAAACCCAAAAGCCCTCCTCATCATCCTCACATTCCAAGTACTTCAACCCCTTCTGTGTCAACTCAGGAACTCTCATCTGAACCGTTCTCATTTCTTCTAAATCTCTTATAAGCCCTTTGTTTTCAAGTACACGTGCAAAGCCCTTCCACCACGGATGTCCCTTTGCAGCAAACTCCTTACAGTGTTCCATTGTCTTTGAGATAAACATCCTCAGCCCAGGTTTCCACTTGTTTTGATGCTCACCTGACAGAAATTCATCACAGTAAGCCTCGTCACTGAACTGTCTATGATACGATCCTATCACCTGCAAGAAAATCCTGGCTTCAGCCTTGAGATTCTGTTGCTCAGGAGGCCCTTTTTCACAAATATCACAAATCGTGCATTTTCTCCCACTGAATTCCTCCCCGAAATACTCCACGAGAATCTTGGCTCTACATTCGGACGTATTCATGCCATATTTAAAGCAATCAGCTAGCATTACATTAGCCTGTTTTGCTTGCTCTTTGCTCCTTTTGCCTGGAAGGAGGGATGGGTTGCTTGAAAGATTTGCATATAGAATACATTCTGCTGGTTTGCCATCTCTTCCAGCTCTCCCTGCTTCTTGATAATAGGATTCCAAACTTTGGGGGAAACCGTAGTGGATGATTCTTCGCACGTTTAGTTTATCTATTCCCATTCCAAAAGCAATGGTGGCAACTACAACGTCTAACTCGTTTGCATGGAAATCCTTGTGAACTTGCCTCAGAAGGGGCTTTGGTATCTAAGAAAGAAAAACAAATCAAGAAAACAAGTTAAGTAACTAGGAAGTATCAAACACTAAAGTCCGTATTCTAATAATGAGGTATGTCAGTACCTTGGCGTTGTAAGCGGCTGCTTTTACCCCATGTGCACAAAGTACTCCAGATATCATGTGTGTTTCTTTTCTTGTTGGTGTGTATACGATTGTAGGCCCGTATTCTAGAGGACCTTGAATAAGCATTGGTGTGTTTTCAGAATTTGTAGGTTCCGCTTTGGCAGAATTACAAAGCTCCTGGTCTTTATTGGCAAGTTGTCCAGAGAATTCTCCACATGTTACTGAAAGGACATCATAACCAGATAGAAAACAACAATAAAAAATGTTATGAGTTGGGCAAAATGAAAGACTTGATGAAACCACTTTTGATACATACAGATATGAGATATCCAAAAGGTAATACCCTTACCATCAAAATCATCTGCTGTCTGCAAATCATCACTATCATCTTCCAAGTATTCTGCTGTAAGCTGTTTCCCCTTCAGAGCTTGAGAACCCTTTTCACTAGCTAAATTAGTTTCACCATTCACGTCAAAGGAGCCATCATCCTCATCACTCACAGATGCATTGCTTGCCTCAGGCATGCTACCATTTGTGGTATTACTAGAGCAGCCAGATACTCCTTTAAGACTTAGCCACTCAAAACCCTGTTTTCTATTACTGACAGCAGTTTTTCTTGTATAAAATTCCACTAATTCACGGAAATCATTTTCGAGTGAAAAAAAAGAGCATGTACTATGTTTCACCTGTAGAATTGGATCATATAGAAGAGGAATGGTCAAAAATTCAGTAATGCATCTAATGTATATTACTGTCAAAAAAATTGAAGGTAGGAACATCCAGAGAAGACATCATATCTATTGAGAAACCTTAGGAGTCATTAAATACATAATGTGTTCATATCAAAAAATCAATACATAATGTAAGGCATTGGATCATACATCAAGTGCTGTCCTATATTAAATGTGGACTAATTTGCCAAATACAATACTGTATGCCCAGTATACTTACTGACAACTGCAGATTAGGACGGAAGAAGGATGTTAGAACGATTTTTGTTTCCTTTGACATGCAGAGAGACTGCAGAATGTCTTCTCTGACACGAGGAGTGGCAGTTGCCGTTAATGCCATTACGGGTATGTCAAAGTTTAAGAATTCCATTTTGCATGCAGCGAAAGTTTCACGCAAAATAGATAACTTCCTGGAAGAAAAAAATGAACACATGACAAACTATTCTGATGTTATAAAGTGTTACATTGATAGGATAGGTGCAAACCTATAATCTGGTCTAAAATCATGGCCCCACTTAGAAACACAATGTACTTCATCAATGGCAAACAGAGCTATTCCACGGTTTTCTGCAAGATCCTTAAGTGGCTGCATTAATCTGCAAAAAAAAAAAAAAGTCAGTTTTGCAACAGTATAACTATTGTCCTCATCATAAATTTGATGGTTTTATTAAACTTCACCTTAAAATTGTCTCTGGGCAAACATAGACGATTTGATACATGCCATTCATCGCTTTATTTTCTATGCTTTTGTCAATTTGTCCAGAGCCAAGAAAGCAGGCTGAAACACCATGTTCTGCAAGCTTTAAGCACTGATCATGCATCAAACTTATCAATGGTGAAATTACCACCACCACTTTCCCAGTTATTAAGGCTGGTATCTGAAAACATAGAGATTTTCCTGCATACAATGATTGTAAGAAATTATTCAAAGCAACATATTCATTTAAGCAAGAATGAAAGGGGAAGAGGGAGTGGGGAAAAACATAATAAATTAAAAATATAACAATTACCAGAACCGGTTGCTGCAAGAACCAAGCAATCCTGGTTGGCAGCCCAAGCATTTAGAGCTTCCTTTTGAAAGCTCTTCAAGGATGAAAACCCAAAATGTTTCTGCAACACCCTGCTGACTCTTTGATCCAAGTCAGAACCAATTTGCACATCTTGCTGATGGTTTAAATGAGATTGAGTTACAGATCCCTCTCCAAGCTCAGGCCATTTTGATTCATTTTGGTCCCTTACAAGTTGAGGGAGAGTCTTTGGCTTAGGGCTTGTTACATTATATGTGTCATCAACTTTGATCCTTTTTGTTCTGCTTCTTGACTCAAGAACTTCCCTTAGACTGGCCTGTCTAGTCTGGGTGAAAGGACGTAGTGTGGACAAGGATCTTTTGTTTTGAGATTTGGTTTTATTTGAGCCCGGTCCTTTGTGACACGTAGATAAATTTTCATTTTGTTTTGAAGACTGGCTAAATATATAATCAACTGCATCATCCAATGATGGACCGACCGCCTCTATGGCTTGTGTGGCTAAAGAAAGTTTGAAACCCATCTCAGTGAGCTTCACAATAGCTTCATCAGATGTCATGACACTGGCCTCCATGGCTGTAAACTGTCAACACATGAATCTATGTCAGTAGTCAGTATGTAGCTGAATATTTTATAGTACATTGTCCAGAAGCATGTAATATGAGCTCTTCAGACATGTAAAACCAACTCAAACTAAGTGCATTTGCCTTCAATACTAAGCTTAGTATGAACACATGTGGCCACTATAAGTCTACACCAGCCCATAATAGGGGCTTCTTTTATCTCAATTTCGCAGTGCAGGCAAGAGCTATAAATTTAGACATACACTATGAAGCAATGAAAGACAAGTCCATACAAAGTATAGAAAAACTCCATGTCTGGTCCAAACATAATTCGTATAATGCTCACAAGTCACAACCCCAGCTTCTAACAAAATGGATGGGAGTTTGTGACATCTACTAATCTCCGACGCCAAATCACCATACTTGCTCGACTCTTGAAATGTCATCCGCGCAAGAATTAGGGTTTTCAAACCCAGAAACAAAACATGAAAAAAAATACGATACATTCATCCAAATTACCATCGGAAGAATGAAAAATGATACTCTAAAATCAATATGAAAACTGAAATCACAAAGCACTCTCACAATGAGAATGAAAGAGACACGCTTTTTTGGAAGAGGAGGGAAATTCAATTTATCAGACCTAAAAGACGAGATTGAGAAATCGAAAGTAATAACGTACAAAGAAGTGTCCTAGAGAAGGAGAAGACCTTCGTATCTCTCAAGTTGTGATGGCGAGGGAACTTGAATTTTGGATTCGTTCTGTGAGTCTTTTGTCATACTCATTCCCAGCGAGGCGGATGCTCCCGCCTTTCTTTCTGCGAGTTGTCATAAATAATGGCCATTTTTTCCTTCTTTTTTTTTAATATGTTATAAACCTCCAAAACTAACCAGTAAAAGGCCCAATAATAAATTGGGCCGATCCCAATGCTTTCTCCCCACAATTTAAAGAAAGAGGCCCAATACTTGTGGCTCTCTCTCACTGTCGCACTCACACTCAGTTGCATGGATGATGGATCTCTTTCTTCTATATTGTAGTTGGTCCAAAAAGCATCAATGTTATTTTATTTAAAAAAAAAACAAGATATCCTTAAAAAAATATTTAAAAAATAAGATATTTTATTTTTAGTTATGGCACATTATAAACAAAAAATCGTTTGTAAAAAAATTTCCATATATATAGTCTGCCAAAGACATATTGCATTGTTTCTAGTTTATTTTATTCGGTGATATGTAATTATGATATCATTGATATGTAAAAAAAAATGCAGTTCTAGTTGAGTTGAGAAAAAATAAAACATTACCAATATATTTGATCAATTAATCTTTAAAACTTATTTGTAAAATAAAAATTACATATCACCGAATAGAACATCTAGAAATTAAAAAGAAAAAAAATCATAAGAATTAAGACTTCTGACCTTTGACCCATCACTTTCATTTTTAAAACTGATTTCATTACTCATTAATGATGAACAGCTTGAATGGAGTACTTCAATTTTGCGTTAGAGGGGTAAGTGGAAGCTATGATCTGACTTTGAACGTGTATTTTCACAGGCTCATGTTGCACAGAATATGAAAAATAAGCATCTTTGATGTGTGTTTAGTTCGGTGGTTGGTGTGAGGTTTCTATATATTGTACGTTTTCATTTTATGGAAATAAATCAAATAATCACCCCGTGAAATTTGACTAGATTGGACATTATTTTTTTTACTTTGGTCCTTTGGGGAATCAAATCATCCCTTATTTACCATATATATAATAATGGATTTATCCTTAGAATTGTCAATTTAATACGAAGAGTATCAAATTGTTGTTTGTTTAAACAAATTATAACGAAATTCAACAAGCATGGCTGATTTAGTTTTAGGGGTAATTAAAGTGCCAACAACCCCGGTTCGTCTAGTCTCAAATGAGGGCTAAGTGGCTAACTAACTAATCTTCTAATATTTGTAAATTTGATAATTTACCGAGTCCAATTAGATCATTTTCCGAGTCATTGGACTCGGTAAAAATTCTATTAATTTCAACTGAGAATTGCCACTCGATCACACACTCATCATGAGTATTGAGTAGGCCTTATCCTGCACGTTAAATTAGATATAACAAATGAAGTGGTGACTTGATACTAGTATTATTTTACTTAATTAAGCTAATTAGAGCACTCTTGACTTGACATGTTAGGTTTTAACTTTTAACCTATTTATATAGCAGCGGTTTAACTTTTTTTACGTCGGAATTAAGTTTGTTTACCCTCATTCGATAAGACGCTCTATGACGACCACTAGCTTGTTAGTGGTCACCCTAATTTCTTTACTTATAAAAAAAATCTAAAGTGCATATCAATCTTTAAGTGCATGTTATTTTTAGGAACTAAAATCCTAAAAAAAATCTATTGAAAAAATTAATTAAACCTAAATTAATACAATCTAACAAAATATTTTTATTTTAGAGCTCTTAATCTATGTCCTAAGCATATAGGTTAACCATGTTATTTTTAGGAACTAAAATCCTAAAAGAAAATTAATCAACCCTATTGAAAAAATTAGTTAAACCTAAATTAATACAATTCAACAAAATATTTTTATTTTAAAACTTTTAACCTATGCCCTAAGGCCTAAGCACATTAATTAGAAAAAAAATTGATTAATTAATATTTTCCAATTTTATGATGTGTACTTCCCAATATTGTCTTAATATGTTCTCACTTCTCACAATATGAAAGTTATATACTCCACTAAAATTATCTAGTTGTTAAATTCCGTGACTTACTTCATCCATTATGCTTTTGGATTAAAATCTTATTATAGTTTTATAATAGTCTCGTTACATATATGACTCCCATTTTATCAGTCACAGACTTTAATATTAATTGGTGATTATATGAAACCTAGGACAGGTAGTATGTGAAGATAATTACAAAGAAACTCAGTCGAATATATTTATTGTGAGTCATAAGTTTATTAAGTGCGAAAGTAATGTTGAACTTATACTTTTCAAGGATAGTTGGTGAAATTAATTAATATTGGACAGCTAGCTAGCTTGTGCCAATTTTGAAATTCAGGCTTTATCATACAACTACAAGCGTGTTTTCTCTGTTATACTACACGTACTGTTTAGGTAGAAAGGCAAGCTCTTTTCCTTAATTTTCAACCCTGTACATGCATGTTGATTTATATGCGTATTCTCGTGAATTTTGTTTCCGATAAGAAAAGAAATTCGATTTATCAGACATGTTTGGTAGTGTTTGGCTTTCCCTCCCATCCTTTTGTTAGCTTCTGATTACCTCTAGGTGTACTTTATATATACATGTGCTCGTGATGTATGGTACAATAACATGCTTCTATTTTACTTTGTTTTTTGTGGATTTATAGATGCTAGTAGCTTGCCAATTAACTTCTAGCTTAGATGGTTTAAAATGTATTTGATTGAAGAGGAGTTCAAGTAATATAATGGGTAAAAAGCTCTTACTATTTACAAGGGATAAGAGGTCCTTACTATCTCCTTCGCTTCTTTACTCGTCGTGCTTCATAACTTTTTTTAAAGGACATTATCCATAAAAATTAAAGACTTTTAAATATTATTTTTAAGACTTAATTGATTGACTAGTTGCCCAAAAGTCCATCGTGCTTCATAACTTACCTAAGAGACATTGGCCTCTATTGATATAAAAAAAGGAGACATTGGTGTCTATCGTGATTCCAAATTGAATGTGCTATGAAACTAGAAAGTTCTTATTTATGTTAGTCTATTAAATTGATTAAATGTGATTTTCGTATGATTTTTTTAGAAGGAGATCAAGGTTGTACTCTTAATTTTGTATGAAATTATTTGGAGAAAAAATTGATGCATGAATAAATATGGAATACGGTCAATCTTGTTTTCATGGAATTTCTAAATTCTATGGTAAATTTCTAAAATCACAAGTGAGAAAGTAAATCTAATCTTTAGAGATTTAACTGTTTGACTAGACGTTTGAATGTTCAGTCTATCATGCCTCGTGTTAGTTTTCGTCTTCTACTGCCTTATTAATTACATGTGCATTGATGTCCATGTCATTTTGAACTTTTCGAAGGAAATGAAAATTCTTTAACATACAGCTCACGACTTTCCTTAACGGAACAAACCGATTCAAATCTTGTAATTGCGCACACGTTGGTGGTACGTATATACATACGATAATAATTAATGTTCGTTAAGAGAAAAATCAACGACTAATTTCAATGGTAACAAATTGACCAAAATTGCACACTATATATTATAAATATATGAAAATTCTTTAACATACAGCTCTAAGTATAAAAGTAACAAATTGACCAAAATTGGACCACTCTACTACTACATGCCTATTTTATAACCTTTTGAGGTAATTATTAACTTCGAATTTGCGATGTTGATGAGATTTTGGAACATCAAAACAGTTAAAAAAAAATTCAAAACTAATTGGTTTGACATTGCACACTATATATTATAAATATTTTATGTAAGAATTTAAAAAGATCGAATCAATGTTAAAATAAAATAAAATTATGTTTATATTTCAGACAACTATATATGTGCACATTTTTAGTCTGAAAGTTGTATTATATAATTTTTTTTAAAATTAAAAGGATAATATTGTATTAAAATTATCATTTTAATTTTAATGTGATTTTTAAGATAAAAATTTACATACATATTTACATAAGTCACGATTAGGAAAAGAAACTCAATTATGGACCTGTCTCGACCTATCCATCCCCATTTCATACAATAAAAAAAAAAACAAATTCGGTTTCAATATTCTTTCCTGCAATTTCAACATTTTTCACCGATTGAGATATATGTTGATGATGTTGATCTTCTTTTGACTTAATAATTCACATGCCATTTTTGCACAGTTTAGACATTGTGTTGCGCACACGCAACTTATATATAGTGACAATATATAGGTTGAATGATAATAATTAATTAAGATTGAGATCGCATGAAGTCACGCATTATATTAGAATTTATCTTAATTTCATTCTGACTTGGGTGCATCTTTCGTATGTAAAAGAGGAAACCAATTTTGTTTTTTAATTAAATAACTGATCAAGTTCACATTC
This sequence comes from Fallopia convolvulus, assembly GCA_964016875.1. Lineage (NCBI taxonomy): Eukaryota > Viridiplantae > Streptophyta > Magnoliopsida > Caryophyllales > Polygonaceae > Fallopia > Fallopia convolvulus. Next base: position 67,513,738 of record OZ024720.1, read on the forward strand.
CTATATGTGGATATGCGTATGTTAAAACTTACATGATTGGTAACTATTTTCGTTGCTTATTGAAATCTATATTTATGCTAATGTGAAAGGTAATATTTCTCTCCTGGCCTATGATCAAACATGTATATATATAAAGATATATTGTCAAATGATACACACTTCAATTTTTCTAAAAAGATCTTGCTTGAGACCTACCAATGTTCATTAATATTCAGCCATTAAATGATCCTATTATTGGCATGATAATGAAGAAAAATACACATGACTCACCCAAAATGATGAATATTTGAAAATTAATTACTCTTAGCTACGGACAGCCTATATAGTTTCTGTAGTTACATCATAACTCATACGTGTCGGTATATAACTATCTTTTTTCTCTAATTGCTTCTCAAAAAAAAAACTTTTGCTCTAATTGTATATACAGTATGTGTGAGAATTTAAAAGTGATTGTGCGTTAGCGTTAGTTTTTAGTAGTTGTTAGGTTGTCGATGTAATAATACTTAATGTCAAGCTTACTAGCCTAGTTGGTAGTGTTAAGTGACAATATCCGTGAGTCCGTGACAATAACAATATATTGTTGAATTAGCAATTATATATTTAATTTTTCATAGGATTTGTTTATATTCTTTTAGTATTTAGTTTTAAATTAATATAATTGAGTACATATAATATTGATTATCCAATTAGGCAACGACTGGACTTGTAAATGGAAAGAATTACATTTTACATTCATTTGGGTGCGTAAAGATTTTACGGAATCAAGTAATTACATCACAAAGATTTGGAAAATTAGTACCGTACGTGTTCAATATCTTTTGTTACCGCCAAGTACAAGCATGTTTACATTAATCCTTTTTACGTATTTGATTTTTCAAGGCTTGAGACGAGTGTAACGTAGTTGAGTTCACACTTCACACTACAGATTTATATATGCCAGGCTTGTAAAGCTGATAATTAATAATTTGATTACGTGATTCTTGCATCTGGATGATGCCATCGTACGTTATGATTTCATCATCCACTCAAGAAACTGAGTTATTTTATTTATCATCCGCTCAAGTTGTTAATCGGATAAAGTTCTTTAAGGTGTATATTTTTAGGAAAGTATACATTAATGTCAATAATTGTTGTCGCTAATCTTGGAGTAACGTATTGAGGGCGGATATGATTTAAAGGTTGTTAAAATAAATATGGATTTTTTTAATGTGTGTCTATGGGGTACACAATTAGGATTCTAATCTTGGTAAATCTGAATATTGTTTGTTAATTATGATTTTTTTAAAAGGGTTCATTAATTTCAATTTAGGGAATAGTTCTGAAATAGTTTCCCAACTTAGCACTTTTATTGTGTGCCTATGGGCACATATTAGACGAATCGAATAAATATTAATTAATGTAGGCATGTAGCTAATTTTGATATTATGTACACTTAGCTCAATTTTTCAATATTCATTTAAAAGCACGTGTGCAATAATATTAGATCAATTTGTCCTCAATTGTTAGTTTTTAATTGAATTAATTACATATGTGATATTGTAGATATTTTACATCAATATTGAAAATTATATTAAAATTGTGAAAGATAAAAAGTCTAAAATATAAGTATTTAGGTTATTCCCTTTATTACTAAAATGTTAATAGGAATAAAATTTCACCGGACTTGTGTGTTGGGCAAAATGTGAATATATACATAGATAGGTGTGTGGACCTTCCACAGTATATTTTGATACGAGTCCCTGATCTATAAATTGGTTAACCGATCTTACAGTAATATATGTCAAGTGTAAATGATATATTGCGGAGCCGTGCATACAATTGCACTTAGGAGGCGTGTCCACGAGATAATAAAAATGCCCACAAAAAAAAACTATATATAAAAGCATTTAAATTACTCTTCTTCTTACTCTTATTATCAATATAAGGTCCAATTAAAATTTTAGAATAAAATCTCACTGCATTTATATATTAAACCTGATCATGTCCATATATTTTTACAAACGATGAGACGAACATGGAGATTTTGTCACATTATATTGGACTATCCAACTTTTGGCTTACATTACATATTTACATACATAAGAATAGCGTTGACCAACATTGACTATTATCTTGTACGCTTTCCAATCAATCCCACAGCCACAATAAATTTTGCCACGATTTTCAGGAAATTCTTGGCCCCAACAAGACACTACACATTCTTTTTTGTGATAAACAAAATATACAACTTTCCCAACTTCCCTTTGGCCTCACTCTAGCAAAAAGAAAAAGAAAAAAAACACAATTTTCGTGGAATTAATTTTGTTAGCAACAACAATAGTGGTGGTGGAATAGCTTATGTTCAAATAATTATTAGTCAATTTGCTTTTACTTGTACAATAAATTAAACCCAAACAAACTAACAAAGAACATGTATTATTCAAAATTAGTTAGTTAGTTTGCGTACTCCAACTAGATATACACATTGCGTACTCTCCAATAACAGATCATTTCTTGCCGGTGTATTAATTAATTGTTCAATTGATCACGTACATTACCTATATCATATATGTTTGATTTCTTATAATTAATCAAAGATTATAATTTATATCGTCAAACTAACAAATTTGGTCAAATGAATTATATATGCGAGAAATGCCCGATAATATCGAAACGAGTAAATTAATTTATTGATCGGTTTGAATTTCATGGAGTTATTTTATGCATAGAGTTATTATCACCTTAATCAAAATTAATAAACCCTAAAAATAAAAATAAAAATAAAGTAATTAAATTTAAGCCATTAATTTACTCTTCAATGAGATAGATTTCACCAATTCATGTATATTTGATAAGATTCCCTTTTCCTTTTCAAGCTAAAGGTACAATTGTATAAATCATGATCCCTCAATGTCGAATCATAAGTGAATATCTATTATACGTTTGTATATAATTAAAATTAAATTGAGTTTCTAATCAATTTATTTTTACTTTCTACAATTCTTTTTCAAATGAGTACACATTATCTTCTTATTTTTAACACGTGTGGGGTTCAATTCTTTAAAAATGCGATTTTTTGAGGAATTTGATGATGTCATTCGACACTAATTTTTTTAAGAGTAGTTTTTTATTCGGTGATCCGAATAATTGCTCGTCAATTTGGTAACTTTTTTTATTAAGATCTTCAATATGTAAATTGTAAACATCTAATGGGAAACCAATGCGTGATTGCGTAGGATCGCGTGAACTAATCACAAATTAAGACACAAACACTTGCATATGCAAGAGAATTCCCAAATTTATACATTTTGAGAACGACCCTTTTTTCGAATGTTTGATCTATATGTTTTATCACTTTTATGTAATTAACTACTAATTAAGTTTTTTTTGAAGAATGATTAATTATTAAGTTACCTAACCCAAGTATTTTTTAGTACTCCTAGCTTCTACTGCTATATTTTATCTTCTTCTTTATTGGGGTATGGGCTGCTATTAAGGGTGTGTTTGTTAGGTACCAAAAACTAGTTGCAAAAAACTCGTATAAACGCTGTTTGTTTGACACATAAAAACTAGCAACTAGTTGTAAAACTAATTTTTTGACCAAGTTACTTTTTAAAGTTTTGCACTAGTTTTTAGTAGTTTTTTGAATTAAAAAAACAATTATTTTCTAAATAAGAATAGCTCTATAATAAAATAAAATTTTAAATTATTAATTATTATAATAAATTAGTTGAACATTACCAAACAGTGTTTATATATATTTTTAAAACTTCAACTACTTTTACAGCTTGTTTTACAACTTCAGATAGTTTTACAAGTCCAACTAATTTTTTTAGTGACTTAACAAACATAGCCTAAGTATTAACTCATATAGGCATAGTGATGATAAAAATAATTAATTAATGAAATAGTACAATTGTTGGTATAGTATTAATATTATGGTATAATATTACTGTATTACTCCGTATTATTTAGTTTTCAGATGTTCAAAGATCACAAATCTTTCTAGTTTCCCTAAACTTCCTTATAAGTATTTTATTATTTTATAGTAGAACATAAGTTAATAATTTTATTTCCAGAAACGGAGTTCTAAAAGAAGTAAATAATAAATCCCATAAAAAAATCTTAGGTAATCCCAAATAAATTAAATCTAATATAATCATTCTATACGGGTTCTTTATTTTTACTCTTGAAAAATAGGTTAATAAAATTGTATTTTTTGTAAGAAAGCTTCACTATATTCATAATATTAGTTTAACTAAGTACATGTGTATATTCACTTTATTTATATTAACAATTTAGAGCATTAGTTAATCATTCTCGTTTTAGAAACTAAAATCCTATAAGAAAAGATAAATTATCTTATATAATAAAAACCATTAACATCTTTTATTTTAAATGTCTTAATTTATGCCCAAAAACATAAATTATAAAAATTGTTAAACTAATTATATGACCAATAGTTGCTAGTGATCCTCCACAATCTTTTTATTTGTAGATGTGAATGCTATAGAAAAATTTCAAATAAACGACACCTAGAGTGAAAAAATATCCCACGACTACTCAATTAGAACTTAGAAGGTTAGACATAATTTCTCGTTTTTATTTTGGATGCAAAGTGAAAGTATAGTTAGTAGTAGGTGGGGAAATCAGGACGCCTCTTATAAAAAAAAGTCCAAACTTTAGAAACGTCCAAAAAAGATGCTTCTTCTATGCATTAATGTAATTTTACCACCCCATACGCATATATCATTTGCATCCATCTTCCGCCCTTATCCGCGTCTTTGACTCTCCCCCAATTTTTCCTTATTTACATTACACGTCCATTTGACAATAATTGAACAAAAAATACCCCACAAGACCCAATTCAACCATCAAAAAAATAAAAATAAAAAAGTCCATTTCCGCCACCCAATTCCGCCCCTCGTATTTTCACACTTTATTGACCTCGCCACTTTCTTTCTAACTTCCTCTCCCACCAAATCCTTCCAATTTCAATTTCCCCTATATAAACAAAACCCCTCTTCTTCAATTCCCTTGCAAAGCCAACCATTTTTTATTCATCACAAATCCTCTTTAAACTAGAATGTTATAAGAAGAGGTAACGATATCTCACAAGATAAGATAAATAGAGTAGTAGAAATCATGAGGCGGGCAATGGAGATACAACAAAACGACGCCGCATCCGAGGCAGGCGGCAGCAGCGTGCACTCCCGGGCCGGGTTCAGCGGGCCGATAAGCGACCCGCAGAGCGGCCCACTAATCTCCTCAATGAAGAAGAGCGCGAGCGCGAGCAGCAAGAAGAGCGCCCGCTTCAAGGACGACGTGGCGTCCAACGACGACGACTACGTGGAGATCACTCTAGACGTCCGAGACGACACCGTTTCGATCCAGGAGATCCGGGGCGCCGTGGACCAGGAGACGGCGCTGCTCGCCAGCCAGCTCGAGAAGCAGTCGGGCGCGCGTAGGCTCACGTCCCAGCTCTCCTCGAAGCTCAAGCAGGTCTCCCAGGAGCTGAGGCGCGTGGCGTCACTCTCCAGGCGCGATTTTAACCGGTTCGATCGGACGAGGTCCACGGCGGCGCGTGCGCTTCAAGGCTTGCAGTTTATTAATAAGAGTAATGTTGGGGAGGAGGGCTGGCCCGCCATTGAGAAGCGGTTCGATAAGCTCGCCGTCGATGGGTTGCTGCCTCGGTCCCGGTTTGGACAATGCATTGGTTAGATATTTTTCGTACTCATTTTTTGTTAGCAATATTTGTCATTTTATAATAAAAATTTAAAATTTTCATAAAAAATATACTGCCTCTGTCCTATTTGTTTATCATGTTTTTTTTTCGGACTTTTTTTTTTATTTGTCCACTTTGTTTTTATATCTATACTTTTTTTACAATATTACTCTTATCTAATACTCCTCTTTTATTCACTTTGCCCAATTACCAATACTATTTTACATCTTCCGTAGTAACCACAAAACCGTACTTTAGGACAAACAAAAGGGGACGGAGGGGTATTTTTCTAAAATAAAACTAATATAAAATGATATTTAAAGTAAATTAAGTAGTTTTTTAATTTTTAAAACGATAAATATTTACTAACGTGGGAATATGATGATATAATATTTTTGAAAATAATTGTAATAAATGAACGGATATTTCTTTCTTGGGAAAAAAATGTGCGGTGGTATTTAATTTGATAATAAAAATGAAATAGCTGGAATTTTGAGTTTTTTTTTTTTTTTTTTTTGTGAAATGCAGGAATGAGTGAGAAGGAATTCGCGGGAGAGTTGTACGACGCGCTGGCGCGTAGGAGAGGGATAGTGATGGGGATGATAAGCAAGGCGGAGCTCCGGGAGTTTTGGCAGCAGCTTTCCGATCAGAGTTTCGATGCTAGACTTCAGACTTTCTTTGACATGTAAGTTTTTTAAATAATTTCATTAATTAATTACGTTTTTAATAAATATGCGACGTATAATCAAAGTAATTAATCTTGTTTTCTTGGCTAATATATAAGACCAAGTCTAACATTATTTAGGTGGTAAGGTATCTGCACCACTTGAATGTCACATGTTTGAATGTGGTCTAATTTTATTTTATTGTGTGTATAACAATAACAATATAATAAGATCATATACAATAATTCAAGCTAGTGGTCTAAAAACGTTCTCTTTAAGTCGATAAGCGATATATATTGGTTAAGACAAAAAATCCATTTAACATGGTGATGATCAAGTGTGTTGATACAATAACCACAAGTGGCACAATGGATCATACCATGATTACTTGATTTTTTTTTGGAATAGTTATCAATATAACTTTGATGTGTTGTTAGCTTTGATTAGCTAGATATTCTAGTAAGCACTAGTGCTCTTTGATAAGTGTTGGTTTGAATAATATATAGAGGTTAGGTGGTTGAATTTTTCTAATGGGAAAATGTTGAAAATTTCATATATGAATGAGATGGTAGACAACCTAACATAATAGTGTCATCCAGTCCGAATTCCACATTAGTATCCCGTAACTTTTGGTGGGTTTTAGGGCCCACGTAACGCCACGCTTTAATTTATATATAATTCAAAGTCAGCAATTTCGTGTTCATATATGCATGTATGTTCTAGACTTCAAATATATACTCCATTAAGAAAGAAAAAAAAAACTCACTTTACATTTTTAACATGGTGAATCTAACATATTTAAAGTTGTTAGTGTAGGTGTAAGCAAAATATAATATTGATGAGATTTACAATGACTTTGCATGTGAGAAGTTACCAACTTAGCAATATATGTACGTGTCAAACCTGATTTGTCTAGACAAAAAGGTAAAGAGTCTAGTTAGTTAGAGGTGCAAGCGCACAAAAAAAAACTATTGAATTATATTTGTAATATGCTGATAAAAATTAATCAATTTTCAGGTTAGATAAGGATTCAGATGGCAAAATTACAGAGGAGGAAGTGAGACAGGTATAATATATAGACGGTGAATATTTTAACAATTTTTTTTATTTCGGTGTTCATAAAGTCCAACAAAATTAGGTGGGATTTTGTATGGAGCTAATCAAGGATTTAACTAATTATTATTCTTTAATCATGCAGATTATCTCTTTAAGCGCGTCCGCTAACAAGCTGTCCAAGATTCAAGAGCGAGCTGATGAATATGCTGCATTGATTATGGAAGAGCTTGATCCTGATGGCCTTGGCTATGTTGAGGTAAGCCCATTTTTATAGGAATAGTAATTGGGCCGGCCCATTTATGAAACATTTAAGACAAATGGGCTGGATTCATGGGCCTAATTGAAAATTAATGAAATTTTTAAATGGGTGCAGCTACATAGCCTAGAAATGCTACTACTCCAAGGGCCAGCAGAGTCAGCCAACATGATCACAGATAGTAGGAAACTGAGCCAACTTCTAAGCCAAAAGCTTGTTCCGACGAAGGAGCCAAACCCTATTAAGAGAGCCTACAATAAATTCTCTTACTTTGTAGAGGACAATTGGAAGAGAATATGGGTCATCCTTCTTTGGCTCTCCATTTGCGCCGGCCTCTTCACTTGGAAGTTCATCCAATACAAGCAACGCTATGTCTTCCATGTCATGGGCTATTGTGTTTGTGTTGCCAAGGGTGGTGCCGAGATGGCCAAGTTCAACATGGCCTTAATTCTCCTCCCGGTGTGTCGGAACACCATCACATGGCTCAGAAGCCACACTAAGCTCGGCCTCATTGTACCGTTCAACGACAACATCAACTTTCACAAGGTTTGTGTTTCCAAAATGTTATGACTTTGTCAGTCATACATGCATTAATTTTAAAAAATTATAACTAAAAATCGGAAACTTTGTTTTTTCATTGAAGGTGGTAGCTGGAGGGGCCGCGGTAGGGATAGGGCTACATGCGATATCACATTTAACGTGTGATTTCCCACGGTTGCTCCATGCATCAAGAGAGGCATATGCGCCCCTAGCACAATATTTCGGGAAGAATCGACCCCCAAACTATTGGTGGTTCGTGAAGGGAGTCGAGGGTTGGACAGGGATAACCATGGTTGTACTCATGGCAATAGCCTACACCCTGGCCCAACCATGGTTCCGTCGTAATAGAGTGAATCTTCCAACGTACCTAAAGAGGCTAACCGGTTTCAATGCCTTTTGGTACTCCCACCACCTCTTTGTCATTGTCTATGCCTTACTCATTGTTCATGGCCAAAAGCTCTACCTCCAACACAAGTGGCAAAAGAAAACAGTATGTCAAAACTCTCCAAAATCAAGTTATTACTTCATCAATCTTGATTCATTCATCTAATCATCACAATTTTGTTTTTCATAATCTTGTATATAGACATGGATGTACATTGCCGTTCCCATGGTATTATACGCGTGTGAGAGGTTGATTCGTGCATTCAGAGCAGGATACAAGACGGTCCAAATCCTAAAGGTACGTACACATTATCATACACCATTACTTATGCTACAATTGCATGTTCATTTCTACATATTAGCAACTAATGAACAACCTTATTGAAAACTCCAATAGGTGGCGGTTTATCCAGGGAATGTGTTGGCATTGTACATGTCAAGGCCTCAAGGGTTCAAGTACACAAGTGGGCAGTACATATTTGTGAATTGCTCGGACGTCTCTCCACTTCAATGGCATCCATTCTCGCTCACTTCGGCTCCAGGCGACGAATACATAAGTGTGCATATTCGTACTTTGGGAGACTGGACATCTCAGCTCAAAACCCTCTTCTCCAAGGTTTGTCAGCCTCCGACATCAACCGATCAAAGTGGTCTCTTAAGGGCTGACGTCGGTAGAGGAGATCGTATGCCAAGGTACATCCACAAACTAGACCTTATTAACATTATTCCCAAGTCCAAAGCTTAGTATACGTCTTTGGTTATTCCTCCTATTATTAATTGGTTTTAGAACGAAATTTTATGGGTACGCAGACAATTGTGTTCTATTTTAAAACCAATTGACAATAGAAGAACTAATCTCTTCAGAGTTTCTGATGGAAACAAACATTGTCATAAAAACTAACTAATTGATTCATTGAATTGTAGGATGCCAAAATTGATGATAGACGGACCATACGGTGCACCCGCACAAGACTACAAGAACTACGACGTCCTCCTCCTCGTGGGCCTCGGGATCGGCGCCACGCCGCTAATCAGCATCGTCAAAGACGTGGTCAACAACCTCAAGCTCCAGAAGGATCTAGAATCCGGGACCTCGTCCGACCCGGGCAAGAAGAAGGCCCCGTTCAAGGTGACCCGGGCCTACTTCTACTGGGTCACGAGGGAGCAAGGCTCGTTCGAGTGGTTCCGTGGCGTCATGAATGACGTCGCAGAGCACGACCCGGATCACGTGATCGAGCTCCACAACTATTGCACGAGCGTGTACGAGGAAGGGGACGCGCGGTCGGCGCTCATTACTATGCTCCAGTCCCTGCACCACGCCAAGAGCGGCGTTGACATCGTGTCGGGGACACGTGTCAAGACCCACTTCGCTAGGCCGAATTGGCGCGCCGTTTTCAAGCGCGTGGCGGTTAACCACTCAAATAAGCGCGTGGGTGTGTTTTATTGTGGCGCGCCCGGTTTGACCGGGGAGTTGAGACATTTAGCACAGGACTTCTCGAGGAAGACACCGACGAAGTTTGACTTTCATAAGGAGAATTTTTAAGTACATGTATATGGATAAGTGTATAAGGGTACAAGTAATATAGATAGGGATTAGTTGTTTTTTTGGTTGGTTAATTTGAGAAGGAAGATATATGTAACCTTGCAATTTAATTTACTCTCCCAATATGATTTATTTATTTATCTTGAAAATTTTGAGATTAATGTAGCTGATTAGTACTTAATTGGGGTGGGAATCGATCGAGTGTTTTGGTTCATGAGGCCTATGATGTACTTAGAATGTAGAACCTCTATTTAGGTAACATTATTTTTATAATGTAGCCCAATATTGAACCGTGCTATGTTTAAAGTGCATAAAAGGTTGTGCTTCTTCTTAAAGGGGACGAGTGCTCGCTATCGATGGGGAAACATTCTTGAGATTTAAGTCAGATTATGCAATTAAAGAGAGGAGAAAGTAATTTGGACTTGGATTGGTATTTTCTTAAGAAAGAAGCCAAGGCTGAATATACCTAGGGCTTTTTGGTTGTCTATATAGATTGTTTGTTGGTTATAATTCTTAAGGATCGAGTCAAAGCCTTTGTAAACACATGTGCGATCTGATCGTGAGCCAAAACAAGCCGAATAATGATTTCTTTTCAATCAACCTTTTCACGGACATAATAAAAAACAAGCTGTATATGCTTTGATTTGTTTGTGATGGGTGGATTGTTGGAAAGGAAAGTGGCCGACAGGTTGTCGCAAAGAAGAATCAGAGTCTCGTGAATAGGATGTCGAATTTCCGACATCAGTTGTTTGAGCTAAACAAGCTCAACTATGTCGAACAAAAGAGCCTGATACTCTGCCTCTATGTTGGATCCAACTATAACTTTTTGCTTTCGATTGGACTATTTGATAAGATTGCCTCCATAGAAGATTGCAAAATTGTGCAGAGAGAGAAGATCAACTGGGTCAGATGTCCATCCCGAATAAGAGTAAGCAACAATGCTAGAGCTGGGAAACTCCTTAATGATAAGACCATGATTTAAGGACCGTTTTAAAAAACGCAAGATGCGTTTAACATCGTTCTAGTTAGATTGCATCGGCCGATGCATGTGCTGACATGCTCGATTAATAGAGAAACTGAGCTCGGGTCTTGTGGTTGTGGCAAACTGGAGAGTGCCTACAACACGCCTATGGTTGTTGGATTCTCGAATGGCTAGTCATGAAGGGCCGGTTGTCGTGAAGAGCTCGGGTCAGCAGGTTACAAAATAGACTTGGCTTCAAGCATGTCAAATTCTTATGGGAGATCACATAGATACTTGTATTGAGATGAGTAAGTATTAAGTAACCTCGATCCCAAGAAAATATGTGAGTGCACCAAGAGCCTTTAATGAGAAGAAAACATTAAGACTAGCAATACACTGACGAATATAAGAAGAATAGGATCCTATCAGTATAATATCGCCCACATAAATAAGAAGATAAGCGATGCTCAAGCCCTTGTAACGAACAAAGAGAGACGTGTCAGAATGACGCCCAAAAAAGCCTTGTTGCAGTAGATAATTTTTGAGTTTGTTGAACCACGCCCTCGATGTTTGTTTGAGACCATAAATTACTTTGTGGAACTTACAGGCATGATTAGGATAATAAGATGAGTGGAGAAAAAACATTTTAATTTCTTCAAATACACAATTTTGTGTAGATGTCAATTTAAAAGACATTGTTGATGTCAAGTTGTAGGAGATACCATTACAATGAACGCATTACATTTGAGATCACATTGCATTTAAAAGAGAGAGAACAATTCATTTACTGCTAAGATTTTTTTTGAATTGAGAACATTGAGAGATGAAAATTGAGAGATGAAAAGTGATGATAATTAATCGAATAAGTTAGTGCATGCTTTCAATATAGAAAGGCAGAAATGAATCGGACAAGCATATAGAAAAAAGATGTCACCAATTAAATTACACTAATTGTTTTTTTATGAAACCCAAATCACATAAACTTTGAAAATAAATGTAGAATCATTTAATATAAAGATTATGAATGTACATATCCTTGGTATTTTGATAGGTTCTTAATTGAGGATCGAAGAATATCTTCCAAGACCAGCATGGACCACACCTTATATGATGCCTTATAAAGAGATTCCCAACCACTTAATGGACATAAATATTTCATATATACTCTTTATAGTATGATATTTATTCGATTACAGTGTGAAGTTGGCACATTTGAGCCTAATTATTGCTTCACTTTAGTACTATATTTTAGAGTGATTAGTAATACTATATTATGCAAGCACATTATCTATCTTCTTCAACCACTAGTTACTACATTTGTCTTTCATTTCTGCGAGATCACCATCATTGCCTTTCCAAAATTTCCATCGTGTTGTTACACAACACAATCAAATCTTCTTATCTGGAAAGTTTTTATATAATGCGTGTAATTTGTGACATTTTTTACTTATAAATGATAGGAAATATCTGTTATCGATTATAAAGAAAACTATTGACAAATAGTATATGTTAAATTTAGTTATTTAGTTTCGGGGGAAAATGTTGGAATTTTGTGTAATTAAATTAAATTAAATCTGCATATATTGTGAATTTTTTTTATTATAACATGGATTCTAATAAAATGAAAAAAAAAACAAAGAAATGAATTAGGTCATGCTAAAATTTAAGATGACGTATCATAAGTTTCACATAAGCTAACTTACATTATTCCCTTTAATTTCATGAATCAAACATTCAAATATTCATAGTCTTAGGCTCTGTTCGACAACGCTTATCTAAATATTTATTCTAATAAGAATTTTGCTATTCGTCGCCTCGGGGACGATAAATAAGATCCCTAAATTAGAAGTATATATTTTTAAAGATTACAAATCTATCTTTTTTCTATGATTAAAAATAAAATTTTTTCTAGCAACTAATCACCATATCTAAAATTTATCAATTATTGATTATATAGATTTAACCAAACAAGCACTTAGTGCTTGTTTGGTTAACATTTTAAATCACATGAATTTGAAAATTATGTGAAGTAAGATTAAATATAAGTGTTTGGTTGAAAAGTTATGACGGAAAATCACGTGAATTTAAATTCCTGAGAATTTTAACTTCCTGCGTTTTGTGGGAAGTAGACTTACCTAGCACCCCCTTGGTAAGTTCCAATTCCTTCATTTTTTAATGTAAAATCTTAACTTCCTATATTTAAAATTATAAAATTTAAAATTCAACCACACACATTTTCTCAAATCCATAGAATTTCAAATCATAGAAATTTAATTCATGGAAAATAACTTCTTGGAAATTATACTTTCTACCTTCAACCAAACAAGCACTAATTGTTCGATCATCTCCCTCCTCTTCATTGAAATTTTTTGAGTTCCCTCTCGTTCTTCAATGTATGTATAGAGTATAGACCAAGTTCCCTTTCAATCCTCCCATTGCGCACTTCCAATTCCCTTGTTATAAAAAGACATATTTTTAGAATTTTTTAGAGTTTGAAATTCTAAATTCGGATACTTAATTACTTATCATGTATCCAGAAGTTTCCTTCAAAAAAAAATCATGTATCCAAAAGACATAAAATAGAAAGGCCAAATATAAATCTACCAGTCTATAATTAAGACAAAAAAATGCAATTTAGACTTGATTATTGTTGTTTCTTTTGAGAAGGGAGGGCAAATTTTACTCTATTATTAATAAACCGGTCTTATTTTTATTGAATTTATTAGAAACTCTAAGTATGAGGTTCTAAACCCTATAGTAAACTAATAAACACTAAATAAAATATTAAAAAAATAATTATAAGCTAATGTGAAAAGATAAGAATCTAATCTCAATCGTTAATTTTTATATTTAAAGATTAAATTTGTTCAAACTCAATTAAGAAATTCAAATTGTATAGAAACTTAGCAATATTTTATAATAATTAAAATTTCAACTTCAAATCTAAAAACAACACATAATTTTTTTGTAAATACTGTAGAGAGTTAAAACTGCAAAAAAAAATCTACATTTTTCAAAATCTAAATCCATCCAATTTGTATTCTGATTTCTGACATATACATCCTATAATTCATAATTTAAGTTTACATACTTATAGAAAAAAGCTAATTTTATTGTTATTTTATTTTGTTTGGAAGTAAAAGCTAACTTTGTTATAAACGGCATTAAAATAAAAGTAGTTGGCATATGTAATAAATTCTCATTTATTCACTTTACAGTGGACACTCATTTGCAGGCAGACACCAACTTTTAAGGCGGTTATGCACAGTTCCCAGCGCGCGCCCACGCTAGCTGTGGTGAACCGAGAAGCACTAGAACTTTCCTCCCAAAATTCAAAATGCCTTCTCTCACACACCCAAATTTAAAAAAGCTTCCCAGTTTATATTCTCTCTTTTGCTATTCACTGCCCTCCGTGCTCTGCTCTCTACTCAGTAATCTTCCTTCTTCACTTTCCCTTTCTCTCATTCCTGTTTCCACTTATTCCTTCTTTCTCTCAGACGCTTCCTCTTCCTTTTCCTTCGCCTCAAATCTTGTCCTCCTTCTTCTTCCTTGTAATCTCTCTGTCTAATGGCGACTCAACCACCTGCAACGGAAGAGGTAGTCGAAGAAGAGCCCTCGGAACCGCTCAAATATAAGGTGAAAACAGTTTATAAATCATGTTCATATCTCTGTGATTCGAGTTTGTTTCGTGTTTTCTGAATTTGCTTTGTGTTTGAGATTGTAGACATGGTCGTTGAAGGTCTCCGTTCACTGCGAGGGCTGTAAGAGGAAAGTGAAGAAAATCCTGCTCGGAATCGAAGGTGATTCGAAATTCAAATACACGAATCGGAGTTATCGTGCTCGATTTTGTGTTATTAATTGTGCAATCCTGATTTGCAGTATCTCAAAATGATTCGTATCTGGTTAGTTACTGATTTTTCGGTTTTTGTCAAATTTGATACCAGGCGTGTACACTGTTGACGTGGACACCAAGCTTCACAAGGCAACCGTCACCGGGAACGTCGATCCGGAGACTCTGATCAGAAAACTGGAGAAATCCGGCAAGCACGCGGAGCTTTGGCCGGAGAAGAACGAGCAAAAGGAGAGCAAACGGAGCAAGAAGAAAAAGAACAAACCGAATGATCAGGACGCGCCTGACAACGGCAACAATGACGATTCTTCCCCAGCCGAGCCGGAAAATCCCGAGCCGAACAAAGGCGAAGCCGCCGGGCCGCCGCCTGAAGTCGTCAATTCGGGGAAACCAGGTGGCAATGTTCAGTTCAAGGAAGTCAGGGTTGAGCCGAAGAAGCCGGACAACCAGCCGGCTGGCGATAATCCCCACGCGCCGGAGAATAAGCCGCCGGAGGGAGGCGGCGCTCCTCCTAACGGCGGTGGAGGCGGCGGTGGGAAAAAGAAGAAAAAGAGAGGGAACAAAGGAAACGGCGGAAACCCCAACGGTAACGGAAACAGTAACGGAGTCGAACAAGCAAGTAACGGTAACGGCAACGGCGAGGATGGACCGCCGCCAACACAACCAGCGCCGCAAGGTCAGGGCCCACCGCCGGGGTATATCAGCCCTCCGATGTACGACCACCCACCGGCTTACTATGGGCCCCCACAAATGGCGACGCCTGTTTACGCCGTCAGTTACAACACGGCGTATCCTTCAAGCAGCTATACGGCGTCGTATTACGCGAACCCGGCGCCCTACTCCTACGCGTACGTGCACCAGGGATCGGATTCCGCGGAGAGTGGAGCGTCACCGTCGGATTCGTTCGAGATTTTCAGCGATGAGAATCCCAATGCTTGTTCTGTGATGTGACCGGGCCCGGTTTGGCTTGGTTTAATGGTTGTGAACCGGGTTTGGATTGGAAGGGGTAGTTTTGTAATATAGTAATGTAGGGAGGGGCTGAAATGGGAAGTTATTAGGTGTAAAGTGTGGTTGTTTGTGGGGGACCCCCTCAGTCTCGGTTGACCTATGGTTTCTTGTTTTAGTTCGTAGTTTTAATCTTTATTTTATAACTCTAGAAGTTTTGATAATGCGAGCAATTATTATAATACTCGTTATTATAAGGTTTAGTACATTTTATTTGTTTTTTTTTTTTGGTAGAATACATTTTATTTGTATAAACGAGTAGCTTTTTAGGCTCACGAAAGCAAAGGGAAAGACTTTTGTCAGCCATCAAAGAATAAAAAAGACAAAGAGATAATTTCCACAAATGAAGAATAAAATAAAGAATGTAATAAAGCAAAAACATTTAATAAGTGTCAGAAATGGTGTCCATCGGAAAAGAGGTTTGACTGGACAAGTGGACACCTGTCACGTTTTGTATTACCTTCTTTTTTGAAAATAATTATTGCTAGGCGTAATGTAAGTATGTTTTTGGATGTGTACAACTAATTTATTGTGTTTGGATGCGTATAATTTCTTGTTACGTGTACAAACTAACATCACCAAATTCTCCATCAGTCAATTTCTACAAAATTTTCGATTCAGATCCAAAAAAACGGATCAAAATGAACTAGAGTACTGAAATTAAACCGGATTATAACTAAGTTATATCATTGACCCAGTAAAATTCCGCTATAGCGGAATTTTTAGGGTCAAGATGGGGTACCTCTGTCCAAGGAAAGGGGGTACGCTCAATAGACCTAAGAAAAAATAAAATTCAACTATGTGACAATAATAGCTGAATTTAGTTAGAATGCACCAAAATTAATATAGGGATTAAATTCATTTCAAAGGCATTATATAAAAGCAAATAAGTACGAGGATGCGTCCAAATTATAATTAATTCATATATTTAACAAAATAATTTAATAAGATTTTCATTCTACCAAAAAAAAATAATAACAATTTCAGACAATTTCTTTATCTAATTCCACAAGTAAAAACTAGTTGGTGGATCAAACCGGATTACTCGGTTTCTTGCTTGTTTTAATAAAAGTAGTATGGTTACAAAAGCCTAACTTAGTCATTATGATGTTTGACCCTATTCCACTAAGGTAATGAGATTTTTTTTTTTTTTTATTCAAGTGACACAAAAAATCCGAATATTATCTCATTAAAATAAGAAAACCTTTTGTAAAAGGGAAAAGTTAACATGTAAATTTTTGTAACCTTTTTATATTAGTATACAAGTTTTGTAGTCTCAATCT
Organism: Fallopia convolvulus; assembly: GCA_964016875.1. Taxonomy (NCBI): domain Eukaryota; kingdom Viridiplantae; phylum Streptophyta; class Magnoliopsida; order Caryophyllales; family Polygonaceae; genus Fallopia; species Fallopia convolvulus. The sequence continues at coordinate 67,530,985 of OZ024720.1, forward strand.
TTCAATCTACTACGTGTACGTCCATTAATTTAACGGCAAGAATACATAAACGGTCCCTTATATTTGGGCCAATTGGTCACTTAGTCCTCTGTACTTTAGCCCTAACCGTTTGGCCCCCTATAGTTGCACATTGCGACCTATTGAACCCCTATTGAGCCACTTATCCCAACTTTTTAGGAGTGTAGTACACGCGCGATGATTTGTTATATTATGTTGCCACAATGGTGATGACATGGATGTCATTGTGGCAACAGAATATAACACATCATGTCATCGCCATATCATCAATGTCATCCATGGTATCCATGTCATCTCTATTGTGGCAATACAATATAACACATCATCGCGCGTGCACCACACTCCTAAAAAAAGCTGGGATAAGTGGCTCAATAGGGTTTTAATAGGTCGCAATGTGCAATTATAGGGGGTCAAACGGTTAGGGCTAAAGTACAGGGAGTCAAGTGACCAATTGGCCCAAGTATAGGGGCCGTTTATGTTTTTAATAAGATTCATTTTAATTCAATTTCTATAATATTATTTATCTTTATAAATATAATTTTGGAAACAATTCTCCTTTATTTTCCTAGTAGACGGGCAAATATAGACGTCACATAAAAAGATGGATTGGTATGTGGGCACGCAATCATTTCTCACCATTTCCTTTCCTATGTGTAGAAATTTTACACTTTAATTGGCTTATGCTTATTTGGGATAAGTATTTAATTACAAAGATTTTTTTTTTCACTCATGTAATAACTTTTCTTCTTCGATCGTCATCTAATAATTGAATGGCAGCAATTTCTTGACACATCATTTTGTGAAAGTATAATCAAATTCTGATTCTCTTTTCCCTATTTTTGATCTCGTATTAAGCTACATTATGATCGTGGATTTGCTTTTTCAAATAAAATCAGAAAATATTTTTATTCATTGATAAAATATTTGATGGAGTAATAATTAATCTAATTAATTAAACGGTTTGGCTAATGTGTGCCCATGGGCACACAATAAAAGTGATAATTTGGGAAATATTTCAAAACTATTTCCTAAATTAAAATTAATAAACCCTTTTAAAAAATCAAAATTCACAAATAATATTCAGATTTATCAAAATTAGCATTTTTATTGTGTGCCCATGGGCACATATTAGAAAAATCCTTAATTAAAATGTGTAAGTACATGTTCATAAAATAGTTAGCTAATTATTGAAGAAATTTATTGATATCTTTTCTTTGGTTAAAAGTTTTTTGATATCTTGATAATATTAAGATTGTTTTTGTTAACGTCACGTACAATATTACGAAAAAAATGTTATCGTGACACGTAAAAAATGATGTCGAATAATATTCTAAGCCCATTGTCCCCTTTTGATCTTCAACCATACGCTCTCAAAAAGTCTAAAATTTGTGGTGAATTGGTGATGATATTAAAGAGTGAGAAGGAAATGTAATCTGATCATAAATATATGAAATAATGAAGCATTAAAAATGTACTCGTAAGATATGCTAATGACACATATATTAATATACATTAAGGTTCGTTTGGTGTTGATATCTAAGGTATGAGATATCGGATATCGGTATTGGTATGGATATCAAGATATCGGTATAAATGATATCTAGATATTATATATGGGTATGTATATGAGTGATATCTTTGATATACCAATTTAATGAAGTATATGAAAATAACACTCTAATATCACTCTGATATCCTTATGATATCAGCTGATATCGATATACTCCTATACCAAACAACAAATATCAGTTTGATATCGATATCAAGATAGAGGTTGATTCACATGGAAATGGGGCTTATCATGAAAACTAAGAACAAATGAGGACCCTTGGATTTGAGAAATGGATGGCTAAGATTATAAGAGATAAGGGCAAAATGGTAATTTTGACAAAAAATATAAAAAAATAATTTTTTTTATTTTCTTAGTTTCGCTTGTTTTTGCCCAAAACACGAAATTTGATTTTTTACGTTACGTTCACGTATTTTATGTATATGTTCACACTATTATAATACATGTTCACATATTATCACATTTTTCAGTTCAAAGGTTTTATTTGTGTTCATATATAATTACTGTTTGTTCATGTTTTATGGTCATGTGTTCATGTTCGATTAAATCATAATACAACCATTAAACGGCTTAAAAAAATTTGACAAAAAAAAAATTTAGTTTTTTCGCTTATTTTTGACAAAAACACGACGGTTGAGATTTTAAGTTCTGGTCACATATTTTATACACATGTTATTTTTACAAGGACTATTCACATATAACCGCATTTTAACTTTAGAAAATTTAGTACACGTCCACATATTAATTAGTATTGTATGTTCATGTTTTATGGCCTTATGTTCATACTTGATTTAAATCATTCTACATACGTAAAAAGACTTTAAAAAATAAAGTAAGAAAATAAAAATAATTTTTTTTTAATCGGATGACCTAGATTCATTTCTAGTGTTTCAATCGGATGGTCCAGATTTGTTCTTAGTTTTCATGATAAGCCCCATTTTCATTTGATTCAATCTTTATCAAGATATACCAAACACCAGAAATGGGTATTAGTCATATCCATACCTATATCTGATATCCTCATATAGATACCAAACGAGTCCTTAATGACTATCGGATGAAAGTTGACCCGACTTGCAAAGCCGTTCTAAAATTTTAGGGTTGTCAACACCAGAAAATTGGTCAACCCGAAAACCCGCAACAATCCGATTGATTAACCCGCAATTTGTAATGGCCCGAACACGACTCGACCCGAACACAACGCGATTAACTGGTCTACATATAGTCATACAGGCCTCTCAATTTTTATTCCCTATCATATCTAAAATTATATAATCCGTATTTGCAAGTATTTGACATTCGATCATATATTCTATGGTTTATTTTTGGCTGAAAAAGAAATTTGTGACAATAAAATTGAAGCCGCTTCCCACTTTTATTCTCTTTTGGTGGTGATGATGTTGGCATCTTCAAAAGATGCGCTATATATCAACATTTTGAGTATATTTTTATTCTCTAATAAATAGTTAATATAATTCCACAATATTATGTGAAACTGTCGAATTAAAAGCATGAAAAAACTTGCTCAAAAATAAAGCATGAAAAAACACTTCATAATACCTCTTTCATATGTATATTGTCCATATTTATTTCAATATGTCGTTACAAATATTTCATGTAGTGGTTAAAATAAATTGAAAATGTTCAAAACATAAGCTTAAAATTTGAAAGACAAGCATAATTTAACTTATGTCACTAAATATTTAGTTTTAAATTAGTGAACATTTTGTGAAAGTCCGTTGGTCGATAAGTTGATAAGTTGAGGATCGTGCATTCGTGCATGTAACATATTCAACATATACATAATAAATAAAATTTTAATTTAAAATCATATGTTTATAAGTACAGTAGCACATTAGATTATGGGTCCGTTCGGCGGGCTTTATTTTGAGCTTATACAGCTTTATTCAAGCTTATGGTAAAAAAATAAAGTTCTAAGATGGTATTCGGCGTTGGGAGTTGAGAGAGCTTACAAGAGCTTATACAAGCTGATGGGAGTTGAAATCTTGGCCAAAAAATCAACCCCCCTCCGACCTTATTCAACCTTATTGTGTTTTTTCCTTCTAATGCCCTCCAAATTCAATTTAAGAAAAAAAATCTCTAAAATGTGGATACTTATAAATATACCCTTTTCGGTAATTTTACATCATCTTTTTATAAAATCAGTCTCAATCAACTCTATCTACCGAACACCTACATGTTTTTTTATAAAAATAAGCTAATAATCTCAACCCCTAAAATCAACTAGTAAAATCAGCATCAATCACCAAATCAGCATCAACATCAACATCAACTCATATCAGGTTTGAAGCGCCGAACAGAGGCTATATACTTTAGTCCTAATTTATCAATGTAAAAACTAAGTGATAATTGCGTGCGCTAAATTTGAGCTAATAAATAGTGATCATACATTCATACCCATTTAAGTCCAACATATATAAGCGTAGCGAATTTCAACCAAAACTATAATGTTAGCAAAGTTGTTCATAAAATTATATGTTAGAAAATTTAGTCTCAATTTTCCGAGATGAATTTTTTTTTTTCTTCAATATGTATTTTTATTGTTTTCAATATTACTTTTACTTTTTCTCTAAAACCAATGAGTTCCATATTGTAGATAAAACAAAGATGCTGGAATATTCAAAGACAATGTTATCACAAAAATGAGATTGCAAAGTAATACCAAGTGTGGAGGAAGACCCTACCGATTTACTACTACTACTTGTAGTGTGGTCTGAGAACTTGAATCTTCAAGATATCAATTTATATACAAAACAAAAACGAAACAAAATGATATCTTTTGATATGTTATTTGCATTTTATTTTATTTTTCGCACATGCATGCTTCCATATAAATTGCATAAAAATCACACCCTTTCTTATCAGGAATCGGATTCTTCCCTGTATAAACTCCACTTATTCAATCATACTTTACACTCAAGCCTCATTTTTCTCAATTTTCCATGCAGCAATTGCCTTTCAGATAATCTTGCAAGGGGCCATATATAAATGAGCTTGATTGCTCATTAAATATATACAACTCTCATTTTCTACTCTTGCCTCCGCCCTTTTATTAGGGTGAAAAATCAAATCTTATCATTCCTCTTGTCATTTGGTCAAGCCAATCGTCGCAAACCTGTTTACCTGGTTCATGATTTTTTCCGACAGGCCCAAAATTTTCCACCAAATGTGAATTCCTCGTCGTCAAAAAATATATAGAACTCTCATCCAAAAATTTAAACCCTAATATTATAAGTGTGTTTTTCTAACCTATGGCCTAGAAAATAAAACTCTATTAAAATAAATAAAACTGTTCAATACAATACAAATTAATAAATTCTTTCTACTTCCACTTAAAAATATTTTTTTTCCCAAGGGTTTTAACCTACTTCACGAATATTTCAAGTGTTACATTGTATTTTTTATGACCCAAATTGGATTTAAGCCCAATTTATTACAAAGTATGGGCTGAGGCCCAATTTCATAAATTATATTAGACCTATGAACGGGTATCCAAACAAATTTCGCGCCGACGCGGTTCGTTTAACAAAAAATGTATGCGGTTGGACGTATACAACATTCAGAGCAAACGTTTGCAACACATTCTTTCAAACCTTTGTTATCTTTCGAATGTGAAAATTTATTCGAATGGTTTTCCAGATGTCATTTGATGATAAATTGCAATAACTCGTACTCATATTCTCATAACCCTAAAAACTCAAAACACTTCGCCAAACAAAATCATACGCTACACCAGAATCAAAGGCCGCTATTCAAAGCCTAGATGAAATCCGGTGTGGTCTCGATTTCATCTAGGCTATGGACATATTGTTGTGGATCTAGGGTTGTGAAAATTCTGAAGCAGTTTTATAAGAACTCAAGGTTTAAGGAGAAATGTATTCGACTTGATCGAAGGGTACTAAATTGTGGTTTGGATTTTTGCACTTGTATTTGAAAAGTGTTGATAGTTGTAGGGAAATGTGGATCCATTTCGAATGAAAGATAAAATATTACTTTCAAAAAAAATGAGAAAGAAGATTAGTTGAGAAGGTGCAAGTATCTCCTTTAACATAATATCTATATACATGAAGCCACCACATCCCACTCCATTTAACCCATGTAACTAAACAAAGTCATCAATTTATAAAATTTCGATTCGTGTTTGATTCGTTAATTGTTGGATTTTACCGGATATCCGAACTATCAGTTTTGAAAAAATATTTATACTATTTTTGATTTAGGCCCAATTAATATGCATGATTGACGGATATATGAATCAAATTTCCGTCGATTTGGTTAATTTTTAAGAGAAAGTTTACATGGTTGAGGAGGATTGAATCCTTGATGAGTTCAAATTTTACAAAATACTCATTCAAACATCTATGCTACTTATTATTAATGTGCATTTTTCAAAACAAATTATAGTACCGGGTATACCGGATATCTGATTGTTTCAAAACCTCGATCTATATTCGGAAAAAATTCTATGATCGGTTCAAATACGGACAGAAAATTTTGTGATTCATTCGAATCCGGATTTTATCGAATCTGATAAGCCAGATTGACAGATCGGATCAACGAATCTGATATTTTCACTCACACCTACATACATACCTGTGATTGAAAATCTCAAATCCCACTCTATTCAACCCATTCAAAACATCCAAAACCATCAAATTTATTCTAGTTAATAATTTAGTTGAGCATGGCTGTAGTAATTAGATTTTCCTCCCTTTTAATAAGTAAAAGTCGTAATTGCTTTTGGTGGACGATGACGGTGTATTATGAATTTAGGATTCTTTAAAATTATTTAATGATATTACTATATCGGTATAAAATTTCTTGACCTATATGATAATTCTATTTGGGTCATGTTTCAGAAGTTGCACATCACTCATAATCAAATTTAGTTAGCTTGTTTAATTGCATACGAAATCACCAAGAGTGGTTAATCATACTTAAGATATCGATTCGTGACCACTTAGAGGTTTACTTACCCAAAATTTGCCACATCTACATGAAATTATATTTCATTTTTCCACACGGAGAGAGAAAATCAACCTCATAATTAACTTATGCTCATCTCGTCATCTTTTGATGGAATCCCTCAAGATAAAATTAAGTATTTCATTCAAATTAAATACTTATAGATAAGATATAATATTTAGCGGTAACGGTGAAAGATTGTTATTCACGGACTTTCACATGTATTATAGCTTATTCGGTGTGGCTCTGGATTTCTGATCTAATAGACTAGCCGACCTTAAAGCATGAACGTCAAGTTATAATTGACATTATTGCAGGGCCAGTGAGTTACACTTAAGAAATATGTGGAAGAAAAACTTCCCACATTAAAAAATTAAAAGATACTTGTCCAACATATATACCCCTGAATTACTCCTCCTATTTATTGCCAACCGGTTTTAGGATGGAACCCTATGAAATTATGTGCTAGGCCCATCTACACTTGTGCGCCTGTACCGAAAGTCCCTAGTTTATCTACCTGTCGGATCCACGGACTTTCACACCGACACATCCCAATTAAGTTTTATTTTTTTGTTAGATAAATGATTTAAACTCGCAACCTAAGAGAATATTCAATCATGATACTAAGAGTAAGTATATCGTTGTAAAAGATCTAATTATACTAAGCCCCCGTTTGGTACAACAAGGAGGAAAGGAAAGGAAAGGAAAAGGAAACAAATTTATATGTAAAATGGTAGTGATTCTCTCTTTTTGGTGAGAAAAATGAGGGAATGGGGGTAATGGTTAGAGGAGAATAGGTGATATGGTTACCTTATGTTAAGGGTGTGGGGAGAATTATCTCAAGTTTTATATAAAAAATGAAGGATGAGGGGTAATGATTACCATTTTGATCAATAAATCATAAATTAAAATTAGACTAGATTCATGCTCTTAACCATTTCCTTTCCTCAACCAATACCAAACGAGGCCTAAATGTGTCGTGAATTATAATTTTCCAGCAAATGACATTATAATGTACTTAAAAGAGTTGTTAGAATCTGAAAGCAATTAATGTTACTTGAAAAGTTGAAATTAGTGAAATAAGCTAGTACGTAAATAGATGATATGGTTTGTGGTAGCTTGTTTGGTGACTTGCAAATTGTAATCACAAAATATAATCATACAATCATAAAACAACCAATTAAAATTATATGCTGGAGTCTCAATCTATCCCGAAGATTAGTAACTTATTAAATTACAGTGGGCATGTGATAGTAAACAACAATTAAAAGTTCATGTACGACTGATAAACATCAACTTTGATCGAATGTTATCAACTATCAACTTTGATCAAGTTTGAACGATGGCCAACATTCGTGAGTTTGTAATCAGTTATCATTGGTAATACTTTTGCGTGGGGACTTCGATATATATATATGCTTTAAATAGCTATATATCCTTGTAGTACGTATGTACGAAAACGACACACGATAGAATTGCTACATAATGATCGTCGATTGACACGTGCACGACTTATTATATGTCCACGACTTCGTAGAAGAATTTATGTTGTCGACTTCCTTCAAATTTCGAAGTTGGAACCATAAAAATCAAATAGTTTATTTTTGTATCATACTTCCATGAATTAAATACTAAATCTTGTTTTATATATATGTATTGTTTATATACATATGTTATAAGCTAAAAAAATTATGCAACATACATTATAATGTCAGTGCAATAAATATTGAAATCATATTGCAAGTATAATACCAAATTTCTACCAATTTATTCAACGTGATTTATATATCTACTCGTCAATACTATTTGTTAGAGTTCAAAATGATTTTTAAAAATGGGCTATATAGCAAATTTCTCTCGTCTCTCTCATCATGGTACGGTCCCGAACCGCAGTTCCCTTGGTTCCTAAAGGCTGGAACCGGAATTGGGACCGGGACCAGTTGACCACCAGTTTCCGGTTTAGTTTTCGGTTCTGATTTCAGGATTGACCCTTTATAATAAATAGCCGTTGGAACCGGTGCTTCCACCGCTTCTCCATTTTCAAGAAACGTGGAACCTGAACCGGCTGACCCTCAGTTCCATCGGTTTTGCTTCAATTCCAGTCCTGATTACGAAACTGTCGATTTTTCCATTTCGTCATGACTATCTCTCTCTATATATATATTCATAACCATCCAACTTTCATATATTCAATTTCACACACCATTCAAACTTCAAACCCCACCTCCATTAATCCAAATCTCCCTTCCTCCAAAATGACCAAATCTTCAACATGGGTTTCCTCATACTCACCCATAATCCTATCCCTAATCTTGATATTAGGCACCGGTGACCATTTCTTAGTATGTGGGAGCAGCAAATCATCATGTGACACATCGGATCCCTATGATCCTTGCTACGACAACCTCAACCCTAAATGTCAACCTACATACCCACCCCACTTGCTCCCAATCTACAAAGAAGACATTGATCAACTCCAATTCCCCCAAAACATCGAGCACTTCGAAGCCGACTTCTTCCTCTGGGGCTCCGTCGGCTACGGCCTCGACGTGGCCGCACCCGAGCTCGTCTTCGGGGGCCCACCCCCGATCGGGGCCCGAAAGGCCAACCTTGATGAGTTTGTCAAGAGTATCATTTGGGAATTTGCATTAGAAGAGATTGGTCATTTAAGGTACGTATGTATGTACACACTTTGTTCTAAAAATCCTGTCCAGGCTTCTCTTAGGCGCAGGAAGATCTCAGTCCGCCTAGCCGTCCAGTCCCTCTAGGACTGCCTAGACAACTATTCTGGTCGTCTAGCCGCTAGGCAGTCCCTCTCTGCCCAGGGTTCGAATATCAGCCATTGATCATTAATTGTGTTATGGTTGTGTAGGGTGCTAAAAAGAACGGTTGGAGGGATACCAAGACCATTGATGGATATGAGTTCGGAGACGTTTGCAAAGTTTGTGAATGAAGCATTTGGGTACGAGCTTTGCCCGCCGTTCGATCCGTACCGCGACAGCCATAGCTACATGATGGCTTCGTACATCGTACCCTACATAGGATTAACCGGCTACGTTGGAGCTAATCCTATGATTAAGGGATACGTCACCAAAAGGGTACTACTTTTGTGAGCTAGAATGCATATCTTGACGAGTTCTATTGAAGATTTTTTGTATATGAAATGGCATAACAAAATAATTGTATTAACACAACTTAATGGATTCGTCACAAAAAAAAAATGGTTAAGTTATACTTGAATGGTAAAGATTTTGTTAAATTCCACTGTAACTAAACTTCCTAATGGGTACTACTTTTGTTGAGAATGCATATTTTTGACGAGTTCAAATGAATATTTTTTATGTGGAATGGCATAACAAGATAATTGAAATCATACAAATTTATTATTTTCATAGTTGATGTAATATTTATGTACTCCTATAAAAAGTGAAGGGTAATAATAATACAAGTGCATTTTTCTCCACCAAATCATGTCAGGTTGTAGCAGGTTTATTAGGAGTTGAAGCCGGGCAAGACGCGGTGATTCGGATGTACCTTTACGAGAGACGTTACGAAATGATGCACCCTTACAACTTCACCGTGGCAGAGTTCACATCCAAGATTTCTAACCTAAGGAACAAGCTTGGCAAGTGTGGCCTCAAAGACGAGGGCGTTGTGGTCCCGCAAGAGCTAGGAGCCGAGGGCAACACGACCACTAATGTCCTATCGTCGAACCAAGATGACATATCGTACCAACGGACTCCATCCGAGGTCTTAGGGATCGTGTATGGGTCCGGGAGTCCACATGTCCCTGGTGGGTTTTACCCAAAGGGTGCAAATGGGAGGATTGCTAGGGAGTATCTAAATGTTACCTATACTTGAAAGTGAGATATTGAGATTGGATTTGGTGATTGTTGATGTATAGAATATTTGTGCAATAAGGTGACCAATTTGAGTAGTTGTATGTGCTCTCATTGGTAGAATTCTATATACAAAATCTTTGAGTTGGTTGTAATCTATATTCAAGTGGTATATCCTTGTATGCAAGGGTAGTCAATTAATTTGTATTATGTGTCAATAAAATAAAGTGCATGTATTATATAATACTAATGACTATATTGAGATATAAAGGTAACACAGTCTGGCAACTTCGGGTATTTAGTTAAACGGTTAAGCCTCCAAAGATAGTACCCAAAGGTTTCTAGTTCGACTCTCGTAGATAATGTCCTTTACCAAAAATAAAAAAGTTAACACGGTCTGGCATGGGCTTTTTTTAATAGAGTTTTAAGAGTTTATACTTGCTAATTGAAGAATTAGTTCTAAAGCCCTTCTTAATTAATTGATTGGTGTAGGTTCCGTCTCTAAAGTCTTATACATCAGAGCTAGCATTAATGCTGAAGAGGAAAGTAGCTACAAAGGATTAGGTATTGTGTCGTTCTCGCGTGTTACGGAAGAACATTAACTATTCTTTCGGTTAATCATAATATGGAAAATGAATGAAAACGTCTAGACAATAAAAACAAACGTGATAATGCATCTACCTATGTCAAAGTAGCAACCAAGGAAAATAAGTAATGGCTTGCTATAATTGTATATATTTAGCATTTAATTTCTATATACCCTTCAATCTTGTGGAGCTATATTCAACTCGATCGACCCTTTAAAGCTTGCAGCTCGCAAAACTTGCAAAACAACATTTCTTTGTAAGAAATGTAAAGCAGTAGTATTCCTGGTTGTTTAATGTAAGGCTAGCACCCGGGTGAGGAGCCCAGTCCAACGGTTTGGACTCTGAGGGAAGAACCCCGAAATCGCCGTTTCGACATTCACCGGTGGCGAAATCACAATATTAATTTCCCAAGAACTGTTCACAGTTCTCACTCATTATGGGTGCTCTAAGCTAGTCCAATTAGTACTTGGACTATCCTAAATCTTATCGAATAAAAAAAAAAGTGTAAGGCCAGCACCCTAGCAAAAGTAACTAATATAAGGGCCTGGCTTATGGTACTCACTTGTTGATAAACGGCTGATGCCAACCTTTCTTTAAGGCCATAGTTGTTTCTATACCCATGGTATAGGAAATGCAGTTAGGAGTGAGTTAAACTCATACCAATGTTTATTTTAACTAGGGAATGGGAATGAGTGATTCCCATACCAACAAAAATACACTAGAGTTCATACCCATCACAAAATTAAGGTGTGAGTGATTCCTATTCCAACCTGATATCTCATTCCAACCCAATTCCTCGTATAGAAACAAACGAGGCCTAAGTTGTTTGGCAGTAAAATTGATGCCAAAGACGTCAAATACAAAATGAAAATGTCATTTGATGGGCCGATCACGAGCTCAAGAGCCAAGAAAATTCAAGAGGCGACTCACTCTCTTCTAGCTAGTTTAGGAGCCACAACGAACCAAACCTCAAACCCTCTGCATGTAACCATGATAAGCCATCGAAAACAGGTGGAGTCAAGCTCACATTATGTGGACCATTCAGGATCGGGCTCGAGTTGTGCACCCCTATCGCACGATCGAGCGACATAGCTTAGTTTCAAGCAAGAGTGCGCCTTAGGATGCTTGATCGTGCATCATGCTTCAAGTTAATTTTCCCTTGAGTCATGCGTTGTACGTTGCACCTAGAATCAGGTTGTGCGGCTTGGGTAATCGTGCACCCGCCTTCAGTTTCTGCCTTTGCTTGTGCGCTCTTGAGCTTGCCACTGCGAGAGTTGGGTCATGTCTCCTTTCGACGTAGTTTGTGTTTTGTTTTGCCTTTATAAAAACTTGTTTAGTATCTCTTTTAATTTTAAGAATACGTATAATTTAATTGAGAGTGCTATGGCTAAGACGCTTCTCAATTTCAATTCAAAACATCATTGTTCGTTCTTCGCGCAATCAAGTTATTGTGTGTTCTTTGGCTCCACAAATCCATTGAGTTCTTGATAGTTAAAGAGTGAGAGAAGTGAGAAATTTGTTGTAATTTAATTTAACTCATCAACCGTCCAGAAGATCAATCTAGTTCTCACATCAAAACAAATTAAGAAGAAACTTCTGATGTAAGATGGGGCGTCACATATCATTAAACAACGTAAGACGACGTAGGCATGGGCGCAAGGATTGCCAAAGTATGTTAACATATGCGGAAATTGATAAACTTGGGGAGCAAGCCATGGGAGCGAGCAAGGAGCAAGCTTTCTGTTTTGTGGGAGAAAGTGATGAATTTTTGTATATTCTCAGGGCAAAACATTACATCGCATAGGTTAAATACTGAGACACAAAGGGAAACAAACGGGCCTAGGCCCAACAAGACAAGAAGATGAAAATGAACTCATAAGCCCAACACCCTCCTTCAAGATGGAGGTGGATCTTGTAACCCCATCTTGGGCAGAATGGAATGCAATCGAGACCCGGGTAAATTCTTGGTGAGGAAATCTGCCAACTGATTCTGACTTGAGCAATGATGCAGTGAAATTAGGCCTTCAAGCAACTTCTCTCTGGTGAAATGGCAATCTAGTTCAATGTGTTTCGTCCTCTCATGAAACACGGGGGTTTTCGCAATATATATTGCAACTTGGTTGTCGCATTTCACTGGTATTGGGACGATTCCCTCAACTGTCAGCTCATGAAGAAGAAGACTCAACCAGGACAACTCCGCGCATACTCTTCTCAATGACCTATACTCTGCTTCTGCGGAGGACAATGATACACTTTGTTGTTTCTTGCACTTCCATGAGATCAGACTGCCTCCAAGGAATATGACAAATCCACTCACTGATTTGCGAGAATGTGGGCATGTCGCCCAATCGGCATCGCAAAACGCTTGCATAGTGTAGTCCAGATTTGTATTGAGCAGGAGAGCCTTTGTTTGTGTGCCTTTTAAATATGATAAAACATGATATGCCGCTTGAAGGTGGGGCATGCGGGGTGACTGGTTGAACTGGCTCAACACTTGAACCGCAAAAGCCAAGTCTGGTCTTGTGTTCACCAGAAAGTTTAACTTTCCAATGAGCCTTCTGTACACTGTTGGATCAGGAAGGAGCTCTCCATCTGCTGGAAGTAATCTGATTCGTGGATCAAGTGGGCTTGCAGCCTCGAACTCTGATTTTACTGGAAATTCATGAAGCAATTTTATGATGAATTTACTTTGGCTCATCAGCAATCCTTGAGAGGTAGTTATAAACTCTATACCCAAGAAGAAATTCAATGTTCCCAAGTCTTTAATTCTGAATTCAGAATGAAGGTTCTCCTTCAAGGCTATCATCTCTTCCAAATTATTACCAGTGATCAACACATCATCGACATAAACTGCTATGAAGATCGTAGTAGTTGGCGTTTTCTTGCAAAAAAGTGAGTAATCGTTGAATGATTGAACGTATCCCTTAAGTTTCAAGAAGGATGACAACTTGGCATACCATTGCCGAGAGGCTTGCTTTAGCCCATAGAGCGATTTCTTGAGTCGACACACCAGCGAAGAATCTTCTAGCATCAACCCCGATGGCATCTTCATATATACTTCTTCATCAAGCTCTCCATGTAGGAAAGCATTGTTAACATCCAACTGAAATGTAGGCCAATTTTTCTTTAATGCAACTGAAATCAATTTCCTTACGGTTGTCATCTTGATAACCGGAGAAAACGTCTCATTGTAATCCACCCCTTCTCTTTGGGTGAATCCTCGAACGACCAACCTTGCCTTGTATCTTTCTATTTCTCCATTTGCCTTCCTTTTGACTTTATAAACCCACTTACTACTTATTGCTTTCTTTCCTGGAGGTAGCTTGACAATTTCCCACGTGTTGTTTAGTTGCAAAGCTGCAAACTCCTCCATCATTGTTGCCCTCCAAACTGAATATTTGCTTGCGTCATCATAAGTGCAGGGCTCAAAATCGGGTTGAAAATCTGCATTGTTGGTCTGAGTAGGAAAGGAGATGGTGGACGTCAAGGTGTTTGCATAGAAGGCATCTGTATCAGTTGCTGCAGAACATACATAATCTGTCAAGTATGCTGGAGGTTGGTGCTCTCTGGTCGACCTTCTGACTGGTGGATCAACAATCACATGAGACTCTATTATCTCTTCATTCGTTTCAGATGTTGGGATTTCTAGGAAGGTCTCATAATCATCATCATTCTGAGATGTTGATGAAGGAAAAGGGGAAGTAGAATGAGCCTTAAAGTTAGGATCATGGAAGGGAAAAAAACTTTCATGAAACACTATGTCTCTAGAAAGTACAATTTTGTGGTTTTCAAGATCAAACACCTTGTAGGCTTTCTTCCCGAAAGGATAACCTAGGAAGATACAGGGGGATGCTCTTGCTTGAAATTTATCCCTTCCATGCTTCAAGGTTGACACAAAACAAAGACAACCGAAAGTTCTAATATGGCTATAGCTAGGCTCTTTGCCATGAAGGACTTCATATGGGCTTTTATTCTTGAGAAGCTTGTAGGGAAGACGATTTAAGATGTGCGCTGCAGTTAAGATGCTTTCCCCCCAAAACTTCAATGGCCATTTTGATTGGAACATGAGTGATCTAGCAACTTCGAGTATGTGTCTATGCTTCCTCTCCACTACCCCATTCTGTTGGGGCGTTGCTACGCATGAAGTCTGATGTATGATGCCTTTGGAGTTAAGAAAATCAGATGTCTCATGACTTGAACCAAGTTCTAATGCGTTATCTGACCTCAACACTTGCACAAATTTCTGAAATTGCCTCTCTACCATTGCAATGAAGCTTTTAAGCAAACTGAAGGCATTGCTTTTGGCAGATAACAAGTGCACCCACGTTGCTCTCGTGTAGTCATCCACTATAGTAATGAAGTACATGTGACCATCGTGTGTGGGGGTATGGTAGGGGCCCCACAGATCTACATGTATCATCTGGAAAGGGTAGGAAGAGGAGATGGTACTGGTAGGAAAAGGTGAGCGAGTTTGTCTTGATTTTGCACATATAGTGCAGGGCAAGGCATCTTTATTGAGAGAAAAGGACTTGGAAAAAGGCAAAATTTGTAGCTTATAATACCGCAAATGTCCCATTCTAGAGTGCCAAGTTTGAAGACTGACATTGCTAGAAAATTGGCCATTGTCGACTTTATTCTCCTCAATATGTTTCAGTTCCTGTTGAGGACCAGGAAAAGCAAAGTATAAATCATGGTCTGCTTTACCAACCTCCACAGGCGTCCCCATGGAAGGAGCCTGCAAGAGACATTTAGAGTTGGTGAATATTACGCTGTAGTTTAGGTCCTTAACCAGCTTCGCTACAGAAATTAAATTGCACTTGAATGTAGGAACAAGTAAAACATCTCTAAGTGTCAAGTTTGGCAAAACTTGGACAATTCCAGCAAATTCAACCACTGCAGTAGCTTGATTTGGTAAGGATATAATAAAGGGTCTTGATAATTTATTGTAAGTTTCAAATAAAGAAACGTCACAACACATATGAGAACTAGCTCCGCTGTCTATGATCCAAGTAGCTTTTTGAAATAATTTTGAAGTAAATGAAGTACCTGCAAAGCCAGCAAAGTCATCATTCGCGACCTCTTTTCCTTTATTGCCCTTAGCATCTAAGAGACTCAAAAGCATTGCAATCTGATCAGCATTCAGCTCTTTAGCACCAGAACCAGTCGAACTACTTTGTGACTGAACATTTCCAGCAAACTTTTCACCATCTGAGGATGGCCTTTTCTTCCTGTTTTCTTTGTAGTTTGGAGGAAAACCAATTAAATGGTAGCACCTTTCAACATTGTGATTAGTCTTCTTGCAGTTTGTGCAGTAAAGACCTCTCTTCTCACCGTTAGTTTTCTGATTTTGATGATTCTGAGAGTTTCTAAAGCTAACATTCATGGAAGCTGATTCTTGGAATATTTGTGAAGAATTCTGGATCTCACGTTGGGTTTCTTCTTGTCTCAACATTCCATAAGCAAGACTTATATTTGGAAGGGGCTTGGACATGAGGATTGCTCCCCTGATAGTGGTGTACTGCTCATTTAGTCCCATTAAGAAGTCAACCAGACGCTGATCACTTTCATACTTCATCATTTCTTTCAAAGATCCACAAGTACATTTGGGGAATCGTTGGAAACTGTCTAACTCATCCCAGAGGGCTCGCAATTTTGTAAAATAAGTAGAGATTGAGCTCGAACCTTGCGTGACGGTTTGAAGTTGTTGACGAACTAAATACAACTGAGCTCCATCCAGTTGGCTGAAGCGTGCCACAAGTTCATCCCAAATTCCTTTCGTGGTTTCAATAAAGAGAACACTCCGGCGAATTCTGGGGCTGAGCGAGTTGAGAATCCACGACTTCACCATGTCGTTGCATCGAACCCACCGCCTCTGTCTCGCGTCTGTGCTAGCTGGTTTGTTGTAGCTTCCATCGATGAAGCATGTTTTGTTCTTTGCCGAGAGGGCTGTGAGCATGGAAATCTTCCATTCCCCAAACCCAGTCCCATCAAAAGCTTGTGTGACTAGGTTGAGACCTGGGTTGTCGTTGGAAGCAAGAAACAAGGGATCATTGCTATCTTGACCCTCTCCTGGTGTTGTGTTTGTCATTTTTGGATTTTTTTTTTACAGAAACCTAGTTCGTTTTGAATGAACCTGACTTCTGGGTAGAGTATAAGCTTGAAACCAGTGGGATTTCAGCTTGGATTTAGAACTCGTGCTCTGATACCATGTTGACATATGCGGAAATTGATAAACTTGGGGAGCAAGCCATGGGAGCGAGCAAGGAGCAAGCTTTCTGTTTTGTGGGAGAAAGTGAAATTTTTTTGTATATTCTCAGGACAAAACATTACATCGCATAGGTTAAATACTGAGACACAAAGGGAAACAAACGGGCCTAGGCCCAACAAGACAAGAAGATGAAAATGAACTCATAAGCCCAACAAAGTACGATGTGTATGTCCCCTTGAATCCTAGATGTTCTTGGAGTAAAGTAATCCAAGGGTTTAAAAGAGTAATTATAAGAAGATTAAAATATGTCTCATCTCAAATAAATTAGTGTGGGATCGAACATGCTACTTATTAAATCGATATCCTATCTTGCTCCATTAGACCAAACTCCTTGAGGTTGTGTACAAATCTACTATAGTTGGTTCAAAAAAATACGGTGTTTTTTTCAAAATGCAATTCAATCGGCTGTATTGTTTAATTATTTTTTTAAATAATATACTTGACTTTGAGTTATGATGTCTTGAAACTTGAAAGGCGTTCTTAGTTACTTATGGACGGGGTTGTTCTCACGAATCCATTCTCATTTATTATTTACCAAAACATTATCTCTTGTTTCACTTTCCACACAAAAGTCTTTTCTATCCAAAAATTACTTATAATACTCTTAAAATCCATGCAAGTCTCTCTACTTTTTATGTTTTCAAAACACGAAAAATTACTTTTCACCCAAAAACCATTTTCTACAGTAAGTGAAACAACCTCTAAACGGAAGTTTAAAATTGGGTCAGCCACATCCTATTTCCCTTTCGAACAATGATATGGACTCCCTTATTGGGCAAAACGAACCAACTCAAAAGTCTCTTGGATTAGGCCCAGCCCATATTTGTTGCCTCAATACTCAATCTCTCTGGATTGGCTCAGCGGGAAACTCGCAACTCACTGATCGTCGTCTCCTTCTCGATTGATGTGTGAATGGTGAACACTTTGAATGTCTATAACTCGGCACCTCGCCGCCATATCCACCGTCTCCGATTACCCTCTCTCAATCCTCCGGCAATGCAAATCAAAAAAGAATATCAAGCAAATCCACGCCCATCTCATCATCACCGGCAGGATCAAGGACACGTTCGTCGCCACAAAGCTGCTCGAATCGTGCGCGATTTCATCCCGAAGCGTTGAATACGCGAGGCGAATTTTCGACCAAATCGACCAGCCTAATTCGTACTCATGGACGTCGATCATCAGAGCCTTTTCAGCGGCGAAGATCCCGGAGAAGGCGATCGAATTCTACAATCGGATGCGCTTGGCCGGTGTGGAAGAGAATCGGTTCACGTTTATATTTGTGCTCAAAGCGTATGCTTCCAGGCGATGTTTTGAAGGTAGGATTGTTCACGGGAAGGTTTTGAAGATGGGGTTAGATTGGGATGTGTATGTGAACAACGCTATGATTCACTTCTACGCGAATTGTGAAGATGTTGGGAGTGCACGGAAGCTGTTCGGCGAAATGCCTATGAATAGTTTGGTCAATTGGAATACACTGGTGTCAGCGTGTTTCAATTGTGGCGATATTGAGGATGGGCGTAAGCTGTTCGATGAAATGCCTAAGAGAAACACAGAGTCGTGGAATTTGGTAGTTTCTGGTTACTGTAAGCTAGGTCATTTTGACACTGCTAGATCTTTGTTTGACAGTATGGAGGAAAGTGAGAGGGATTTGGTATCATGGGCAACCATGATTGGAGGCTATGTACAGATTAGGCAACCTCATGAAGCACTGAAGCTTTTCAAAGCAATGCTGTTTTCTGGGCTTAAGCCAGATAATGTGATCATCACTTGTGCTCTTTCTGCTTGTGCTCAAATTGGAGCACTTGATATGGGAAATCGGATTCATTCTTATGTAAATAAGAACAAATTGAGGAATGATGTCCATTTGGATACTGCTTTGGTTGACATGTATGCCAAATGTGGAAGCATAGACGTCGCTATGAAGCTTTTTAGTGAAATTCCCAAGAAAAACTTGTGTACTTGGAATGCCATGTTGTCAGGGCTAGCCATACATGGACATGGGATGAAAGCTCTAGAGTTGTTTAGAGAAATGGAGGTTATTTATGGTATATTGCCAAACGATGTCACCTTTGTTGCTGTGCTCGCCGCTTGCAGCCACATTGGGGCTACTTCGGAAGGAAAGAGGCTCTTTGAAAGAATGCAGAAGGAATTCAACATTGTGCCCAAGATCGAACATTACGGGTGTATGGTTGATGTTCTTGGAAGAGGTGGGCTTGTTAATGAAGCTAAGGAGCTCATTCGAAACATGCCTATGGAGCCGAACGCGATCATTTGGAGTAGTCTTTTGAATGCTTGTAGAATCCATGGCTATTTGGATACTGATGAGGATATAATGAGTAATTTTTCTAACTTGGTTACAGGAGATGGAGGAACGAATGCGCTTTTGTCGAATATATATGCTGCTAGAAGTGATTGGGATGCAATGGAGAGTGCTAGGAAATTGTCAAGAGCTCTAGGTGTGAGGAAAAGTCCAGGTTGTAGTGCAATTGAAATTGAGAGTGTGATTCATGAGTTCTTTGTTGAAGATAGGTCACATTCCCAGTGGATGCAGATAAAGGAGATTGTTGAAAGATTGCAAATTCAATCTGAAGCTGAAGGTTATGTGCCAATTCCTTATTCATAAAATGTTGAAGCTGGAAGTTTTGTAGGATTTTATTGATCATTATTTGGATTTTTGAATCATATTTTGAGGTTCATAGAGCATTCAGAATAGATTGAGGATTTTTCTGTGTACTATATAATATAAAAACATATTTGTTATTGTTCTAAACTATATAAAACTTGTTCGGTAGGTTTGGTTTTGGAAGAGGTCTAAATTGGGTATTTTATTCATACATTACTGATGGGTTGTTTCACTTTCCCCCAAAATTCCTTTCTACCCAAAAACCACTTTTTAATAGTCTTGAAATCCGTACAACTTTCTCTACTTTTTAGGTTTTTCAAGACACTAAAAATAACTTTACACCCAAAAATCCCTTTTTAACTACAAGTGAAACAAGGCCTCAGGCCTTGTAATGGCTTAGATATGACATATCATCATGAGATCATGATATGGTACATTTAATTTAAAAGGTTGACAAATTAACTAAAAAGATAATTAATATGACATTTATATGAAAAAGGATAATTATTAGCTCTTGCCACACAAAATTAGTCTCCACTCGGGACAATCGAATTATAAATTGTCATATAAGGTTGGTTCTATCAATATTACAACTAAAACTTTATCAACTAATTGAAATGAAAATACATTGATTTACATTACATGAATCTAAAATGTTCCAAATTTTATTCTACCATGTATATAAATTGTATAATGATATGCCAAATTATTGTCATTATATGATCGATACAACGATCCTTCCCCATTTGACTTGTGACTTGTGAGCATGATGAGGGGTTCTATTTTGGAATTTAGAAGAGTACAAATCATCATTTATGAAACCGTGATCTTTTTTGTAAAGGGTATGGTGAAATTTGAATGCAACAAATAATTGGACGCGGAGGCACCGGCCACGAGTGGGCCCATTTAATTACGATATATTGGGCCCACGCCCATTTATGAAAGAGCCTCGACTTGACGGCCGCTTGTTGCTTACTCGCTTCCGTTTATACTTGTACTTTATCGATCTTTTTTTCTTGGATTGTTCACTAGTTCATCAGATCTTTTTCAACTTGATTCGAGTTGTGTACCTGGTTTTAATGGCTGAGTCTCCTAAAGAGAATTTTTTTTTTAAATGTTGAAGGGTAGTACTGTCCATAAGAGTCGAATCGAAGACCTCTGGATACTATTCTGGAGGTTTAACCGATTGATTAGATGTCTGAAGGCATCGCAAGAGTAGGTCACAATCGAAGAAGGATAGAGAAAACGTGTGAGAGTGACCGATTTGAACAGTTAAATTCAATATTTATTTCTCTTCCTTCTCATTTTCTCTCTTTTCTTTACAAAAATAAAGAAACCGGCATGGTTAGCTTTCTCACGACGACGACATCAACCGATTCTATACAACTCATCCTGTATTTATTAATTTTATGCCCAAATCACCCCTTCATTACCAAACTGCCCGAAGTTTCTTTGTTAAATTTTGCTGGGCCGTATAGACTTGTCAAATGGGTTAGGACGTCGAGTGAGTTGGATCGAATTAATTGTGGTCGGGTCAAAATCAGCCTCGGGTTGTCGGTCGTTAAATTTAAGGGTTTGATGACTTTGATCGGGTTGGATTGTTTCGGATTTGGTTCTGATTCGAGGTGATCCAACGGGTTACAATTGTCAATTTTATTAACCTTTGTCTAATATTTCTCAAAATAATTACGTTATACTAAAATAATATTTAATAATAATAAAATATAATTTTAATGATAAAATTTTTAATTTTTAATTGAAACAATACTTTATTGGGTTGGTCGGATTAACTCGACGGATTAGTGACCCAACCCGATTTTTTTTGGGTCATCTAGGTTAGGGTCGCTCTTGACCCATTGACCGATTTCCAGGCCGGGTTTCAACTTCGGGCAGACCGGGTATGATCAAGTTTTGACAGGTCTAACCGTAGTCAATCGAGGGGTGATGCGAGTTACACTGATATTCATTATTATTTTTACCATAATTTCGGATCATCTTTAGGCCCAAAAACTTAAGCTATGGTATTTAGGTATTTTTGTTTCATAATTTTGATGTAGGAAGGCCCTAGTTTCCAAGTCTATCAACACACTCTCAAGTTCAACTAGCCTAGTCTAATTGGCATTCGATCACATCCCTTTAAGGGTAGCTAGTCGAATCGAACGAGAAATTTGCTCATGTTCGAAGCTTTTAAGGATGGCTAGACCAATCATGCCTTCAGGCCAACAAGCCAAACGAACATAGCACAAATCGCACCCTCATTGCAGGCTAACGCAATCAAACCAGAAAACGATCCCGGAACCGGATCCGTTCCGATTCCTTGTTAAATTCCAGTGAGCCGTAATCAATCAAGGGAAGTACGATCGAGTTACAATATTATTCATCTATTATTTTTAACATAAGCCAGATTACCTTTCAATCTAAAAAGTTAAGCTAATGATTAAAGATTTCACCTTACTTATATTTAGGTATATTATAGTTTCGATGTGAGTAAGTACTACTTTCCAAGTCTATCAATAGTTTCTCATAAATTTTAGACATTTTTCCTATTTCATGCACCAAAATGTTAAAAAGGCAATAATTTTAATTTTTAAACATTAGTATCTTGCCTACTATAATATTTTAAAATTTTCGCCTAGGCGTGAAAAAATTTAACCCGTTTAGACGGATCTAAAAAGTGACTAGATCACAATTTAAACTGTATAAACGCTAGACTGTACCTTCTCGCTCAGGATCCACCTAACCTTTTATAAAAACATTGGTTATGATCCTGACCTTTTATAAGAACATTGGTTATCACTAATCACATGTATTAAACAAATACAAGGTACTTGTGTATATGCACTAAATTTTTTCTAATTGATCGACCTGTAATTCATCAAGTTGTTAGAGAGCCAATCACGTAGGATATACTATATATACTATATATGTCGGCCGGCCAAATAGATGCTATGATAATTTTTCATAATGTTTAATTATGGTTCATAATCTAGTCTTTTAGTCTTTAGGTTTGGCCATTCTATTAAAATGAAGTGGTTGTTGAAGGTAGGTTTTTTTTTGTTTTGGTTCACTTATTCCATAAACATTATTATCTAATATAAACTAAAGCATGTTATAATTATAGGAATCTTCCTATATATCATGTTGTTGCTATATGGAATTTCACGTACATTTTCCAGTTTGGATCTTACAGACGAAGTTGTTATTTAGTAGTGTTATAATTTCACATTTTCCATTGGGTCCATATAAACTATTTTTCTCTTCCAATGCCGAATATATATAAAATGTTAATTTGAATATCCATTAGGAGTTTGGTTTAAATGAAACAAACTCTTATCCTAAAACGAACTCTTATCTTAAAACGAATGTATTTTTTGTAGTTAGTAGTTCACTTTTCATACTTCAGAGTGCACTTTTTCGCATTTGTACTTTTCGTACTTTTTAGTGCACTTTTCAAAAAAATTTAGTGCACTTTTTCGTAATACATTTTTTTGTATTTTTCAATGCACTTTTATATGAAAAGTGCATTACTAACTATAAAAAGTGCATTCGTTTTAGGATAAGAGTTCGTTTTAGGATAAGAAACTCTACCCATTAGTTTTCTAGTAATGCATAATCTGAAAAATAAAGTTAAAAAAATCTTCATAGCAGAGTCGAAATTAAAATAATATAAAGCCTACCAACGACCAATCAGGCCTATATAATTAAAAATGATAAAAAACATTTTTTTGATACAATATTTATACATTTGTATGAATATATATGTGCTATGCACATCGAACGAGAGATTCACTTACATGTTGAAAAATCTGATCAATATACTTGCAGCCCACTTAATTACACCTATATTAAACAACATTATCTCTAATGTTATAAAAACAAATAAATCATTTAAAAAAGCCCCACTATAATTCTTTGTGTTAGACACGTCTGTACCTCCAAACGGTCATATATTAACCCGGCTTAGAAATATAACGAAGCTAATTAACGAAAAGAGATTCGATCGATCGAGAGCTAAGCAATGGCCAAGAACAACATTGTCAATTGCCCTATTTTGGTCCTAGCCATTTGTCTCCTCGTCGTCGCAAATGCTAATGCGATGACAATTGGTGACGAAATGGATGGTTTTCAACTTAACAGAAGAATTCTTGTTAACGAGTCGACTAATTCGACGGATCAGTTCATAAGTTACGCTTCACTATTGAAGAATTCGATTCCGTGTAGGTATTCGGGAGCTTCGTATTACAATTGCCAAGAGGGAGCCGAGGCTAATCCTTACTCTCGCTCGTGTTCTGAAAATTACTCGTTGTGCACGCGAATGATATGTATACAATATTATATATGTATACGAATTGTATTTGTTTTGTTGGAAATGGGTTTAATATTATCATATATTCGAATTTATTGAACCTCAATTCTTTTTATCAGTTGAGTATATTTTTGTTCATGTCTACTGTTATGGTTTTGGATTTAAAGTGTGCACTGAATTGAGATTCGAGATTGGGTTGCTTTGTATTGTGTTTGATAATCTATGTTTGTAATATGTAACACACATTTGACTATAAAGCTTTACATATATAGACTAGGTAGAGGTTATGGAGCAGGCTCGTGATCTTAATGTCATGGACACACCACAATCGAACTATGAAACAGCTAGCTCGAGCCGCTTGGCCATAATTGGATAAGTGTACGGTTCGAATGGTTGTTTGATTAGGACAAATGGATCTGTGCTTGAGCGACTTGGGTCATGATCTCGTGTGATATTGATGATGGCTTGATTCTAAAGAGCGATGGAGAGGAGTGTATGGAACACAACGTTTGATTAATAGGGGCTCATATAAAAGCCTCATTTGAAACCCTAATCAAGTATCTCGATCATTCTTGCATCGTTGTGGGAAACCTAGGGTTTGAGCTCTCTCGAAATGCTTCTCTGGCGATTTCACTGTAGCTCTCAGAGCTTGATCCGAGATCAAAGAAGAAGAAAGGGGAAGAGAGAAAAAGAGAGAGATGAGGGGTGGGGCCTTGGTGGTTTGAGATTTTCGTGAGCTTAATCGATTCCTTCTCAGTTCTTTTTGCTTTGTGTACTTTCTGTTCTTCACTTGTATTTCTTAGCTTTGTTTGTCTGTGTGTTTACTTACTTTTTAAACATTTGTGTGTTTACTTTAGATGCCTAGTGGATTCGATGAGTCTCCTCTTGAGACTTCGTAGAGTAGTATAAAATCGAACCGCGTCAACAAACCTTGCTTGTTCATTTGGATTCTTCTTTCGTTTTCAAATCAAAACCAAACAATCAAATCAAAGCGGATATGAGTTTATCTAGCATTTTATTTTGATCCCGGTTCATTGGTTGATCATGTTGCAATTATATAAATACCGATATATGATATCTTAATAGAAATTCTTATTGTTCAGAAATAATAATTATTTTATAAATTGATAAGAAAATATTAAGAAATTATTTAATTTCATTTAAATATTCTTCTCTAATTAGTTTGTTTTTTAGAATTAGTTTTACTTTTGCAAAAAAAAATTGAGTATTTTCAAAGAAAAAATATAGAAAAAAAATTGATATATATATATTTTTAGATTAGGAAAGAAATTAGAGAGGTCACTAATTTGTTAGTGACCTCCCTAGGGCATCCTGACGGATGAGGGTATAGAAACCCAAGTCTTCTGCAAGTGGAACGGAAGATACACGCTATAAAATATATATAAAGTGATAAGTATTGTTCAAAAAAAATGTTAAAATAAAATTTAATTCTGAAAAGTGAGTAGTAGGATTGTATTGATATATATATATATATATAAAGTGATAAGTATTGTTCAAAAAAAATGTTAAAATAAAATTTAATTCTGAAAAGTGAGTAGTAGGATTGTATTAGAATAGTTAACTTTGTATACCACGCTATAAAATGTACCGTGTAAGTGCAAACATACGGCCCCATAGCCCATAGATCTACTTTTTTAACAAATCTAGCTATTTCGTCTATAGCATCTTCCAGAAGAGGTGCGTTCTTTTTGTGCAAGGGCGCAACATAGACGCGTCCGGACGCGCCCCTCCAACGAGCGATAGAAACTTTTAGCGTAGGCGCGAGGCATCTAGGAACAATTGTCATGGACGCTCTACCTTGAGGCCATTCTAGATTGATCTAGGCTTGATGTATTCTAAATCATTCTTAGGATTGAGGGAGGCCACGCTTATAGATAGGCCATAACACTCATTTTGCAAACCATCCAAGTCCCACTTAGGCATTTCTTAGGCAACCAAAGTCTTAGGTATTTTAGGCACTCTTGTAAAGCATTTCTTGTAAAGCTTTCCTTGTATAATACAAAGTCCATTCCCACAAAACAAATACACCATCCTTCTCTTGAACATTCGGGTCAAGGCCTGACTTAGTCATTCGAAGACGTTCGACTTAGCTAAGGGCCGCACAGGTTCGAGAAGAGTCTCAACCCGTGTCAAGTGGTGGGTTCGAAACGGTGACCTCAAATTAGTACCACAAAAACCTAACCATTGAACCAATTATCCGAAGACTAGCTATTTCAACATTTATTTACTTGTTATAATTGGTTCGATTGATTATTTTTTTTCATTGTTTCATGTTAATATATCACACTTCTTCTTCAATTCCACGTTATCATGTCTTAAACTCTTTTTGAATGTTACAACACTATATACAGAATTTGTTTATATGAAGTAACTTAGCAAACAATATAATTTTTAAGGTTTTGTATATTTTATGAGGAAAAGAATTAGAGGGACCACTAATAAACTAGTAAGCTTCATATAGCATCGTGTCGGATGAGGGTATGTAAACCCGAGTCAATTGCGAGGGAAACAGAGAAGATGCTACGAAACGATACAACGATGTAGTCCACCATAGTTTTGCCCTCCCGAAAGACGTGAGCGATACTCCAATCCTGAAACCGAGTGAGAAAACAGTGGATGACTGACCTCAACAACTCAATATCTCATGGGCGGCACCAGTCACCAAGCACGGCGTTGACCAGTTGCAAGCTATCGCCTTCAATCTAGATACGGGGAATGTCACAACGACGCGTGGCCTCAAAAAATTCCTGGCATAAGGCGATGGTCTTGGATATCATAACAGATTGCCGACCAATCAGTCCTCCGTCAAAATAGATGGGAGAGCTACAAGAATCCCTAAGGATGAAACCGAATGAAGCCACACCATCCAAGCTAACTACACCGTCAAAATTCAATTTAACAAAGTCTTTCTTGGATTTTGTCCATCTGGCTAGCTTCCTCTCTCCCCTAGACCTCGCAGTGCAAGGGCGAGGGAGGGTAGCCTCGGGTGTCTTGGCATTTTTCCGGTCTTTAACTTGGTTGTGGATGAACTCGCATAAGATACCATTTGGGTTGGGGGTCGACCATTATCATTCTCAAAAATAAGCTTATTCTTGAAAAATCATTGGCTCTAAAGTAAGATCTTCATTTTTGTTGCAGGAGCCACAACCATTCGTTACCGGGATAGGTTTGCTACCAGTCTCATTTTTATTGAGAGGTCGCTACATGCTACTTTCCCAAGAAAGTTCTTCATTTTTGGGGGGAGACATTTAACTTGTTGATCCACTCCAAGTTAATATGAGGTTTTCCTTTGCCCTGGTGTATCCATTGCATAGTGGAGTAGGTGAGAACCACCCATTTTTGCTTAGTTGTCAGTACAGTCTGTTCGGGATCTTATTCATGGAGTTACTGATTTTGATAATGTTGTTGATGTCCTCGGGTCTAAGGACGCTTCTTAATTTGTCAATGTTCTAGTTATTATCCTCATAAAGGTATCCATCAACAAGTGCGTCCCAGTTGATGTTAGATTAATCCGTAGCCTTTGGGAGTAATGGACCCATCCCGGTCCAGTTGTCATGCTAGAACCGAATGGATTTACCGTCCTCAATTTGCTATCCATTTTTTGTAGTAGCCAAGAGTGAAACATACTAGAAAGGGCATGTTGAGGGAGGCAATTAATGAATTGAATAAAGTTAGGCTACACTCAGGAGACGACGAAGATGGAAAGGGGAATGATCGAGGTTGTCGGATGTGGTGTGCGGTGTCACAACTCTGAACGAATTCGGTTTCAAGAGAGGATGTGTTGGAGAGAGAATGAGGAGCTAACGAGGACAACTAATATAGAGAAGTTAGTAGATGATATATGATGGTTGGGAGGGAAGAGATGACACGTGTAAATTGAAGTATTAATTAGGCAAAAAATGACGTGTCAATTAATTTGATACTATGTCGTAATTCCGGGTGCCACGCGATAGATTTCACAGGAAAAAAATAATTATCGCATTGTTTTGGGTTGATATAGTAATGGTTTGTATTATTATTAGTTCAAATGAAATATTTGGTATTATTACAAGTCATTTTTCAACTT
Organism: Fallopia convolvulus; assembly: GCA_964016875.1. Lineage (NCBI taxonomy): Eukaryota > Viridiplantae > Streptophyta > Magnoliopsida > Caryophyllales > Polygonaceae > Fallopia > Fallopia convolvulus. The sequence goes on from OZ024720.1 coordinate 67,559,272, forward strand.
CATATTATTTTAATTTAATATTGTAATACTTCGTCTTACTGCTGGTGATTTTTAAAGTTCGGTTCGGTTATTGTGTGCCCATATTCCCTAAATTGGAATTAATGGATCCTTTTAAAATAAATCAAATTAACAAACAATTACTAAATTTACCTAAATTAATATTACTATTATATGCCCATGGGTACACATTACAAAAATCCTTTAAAATTTATATTATAATTGGTTCAAAAGTAAATATTTCATATTATTATAAGTCATTTTCCCTTTATTTTATAATTAAAAACACATTACACATATTTGATCAATTAAAACTAACTCTTTCTTTTTTATCCAATCATTAAAACTAACTTGTGAATGTACAAGTGTACAACATTGGTTGGAACTTGGAAGTATTTCATATGACGAAAATGGAGGCACGTTGTACAAAAATGCCAATTTTAGTGCGCTTCCAAAAACACAAAATCAACTTCTAAATTTTCAAGCTTTTGATAATGTAATAATGGATGCCACGTTCCTTAATTTTGGCTTATATAGCCACATATAACCCTAACCGTACTCCTCTACCCCCTTATTAACACACATTGGCCCAAACCCTATAACATGTTCATTTCTCAAATCACACTACAAAAGAGGGAAAAAGTATAAACCAAGTTTCTTGTTTAATTTGTTCGATCATTTCATGGCAAACCCTAGACCAATACTCCTAATTCTAGCCCTATGTTTCATAGCAACAAGAGCTCTTGTGATTGTTGATGCAAGCGAGGCAAACGACGTGATCTCCCATGCCTTTCTTCCGACCAAATCAACTTGCCAAGGCTCCATTGGCGAGTGTGTGGAGGATGAAGACGAGTTTTCCCTTGATTCCGAAGCTAATAGGCGCATCTTAGCGACTAAGAAATACATAAGCTATGGTGCTCTGAAGAAGGATAGCACACCATGTTCTCGGCGTGGAGCTTCGTACTACAACTGCAAACCTGGTGCACAAGCTAATCCATACCAACGTGGATGTAGTAAGATCAGTCGCTGCAGAAGCGATTGAAGTTGGGTTTTTACTCATTCTGGTTTGAAATTATTTTGAACCTACGAAATTAAAGAAATCGTTTATCCAAAACATCTATATGTTATCATGTGTGTATTTCATTACTTTTTCATAGAATAGGATTGTTGAAGTAATAAGAAATGATATTAGCATAAGATTTATTTATACATTTTGTTCTCTTGTTATGAACTCATGTTTGTTTTTGTTTCATGCTATTGTTACATGTATAAATATTTGCATTGTTTCATTTTCTCTTTTCATTTCCCCCTTCATTGTCAAGTTCTTTTTTTTGGTTGCTCACTGATTCGTCAGAGTTTTGTTTTGGCTACGTCCAACTCAACTCAGGTCGCGTATTAGACTTTGACGAGGGGTAATTCTCTCAAAGAAAATTTTTTCACATCCCTGAGACCTCGTAAATGTGGAGCAGACCACTTGTCACCTGAGTCAACTCTATTTAGTTCAAATTGAAGTTCCTAATTAGCAAATGATTAATAACTTTCTTCTACCAAAAAAATGATTAATAACTTCATATATTTATAATCGAACTTAATTGCAAGAAATCGCTGAAAAAACTGATTCATAATTTCCATAAAAATATTTGTTCAAACGCGTATTAACAACACAAAAGATAACATAATTTATACAACAATATAGACGGCAGACTTTGAACCGTTCAAAAAATACAAACCAAACCCTCCCAAAATCATACTATATCGTTTTTTTTATTGCAAAAATCATACTATATAGTTAGTAGCAATAAATTTAATTTAATTTAATCAAATACAGCTGGCACACAAATAAAATGTCAAAAGCGTAGTAGCTAATACTATTAGTCAAATATTAATTGGGTAACCAAACCATGAACCAAACACCACCTTGGGGGTGGCATTCTCGTAATTAACAACCATCTTCGAGGCCACTTTTCTACCCACCACCCCACCTAGTTAAAATAGCTGCCCAGCACGCAGAAAGCCAGCGCGTTTCCCATTTCAACCCTCAAAAAACAAGAAGAAGAGTTGAAGCTGCTTCAATGGCGAAAACATCATTTCTCTTAATCCTGGCCGTCGGTTTCCTAGCCTTGTTCGGATCAACGGCCGTCAATGCGGGCGGGGTTTTCGGGGCGGAGATGGGCTGGCTGCCCGTGGGCCGCCGATCCGGCGGGTGCGACGGCCCAATGGGCGAGTGCGGGCTGGACGGGCTCGAGATGGACTCGGAGATCAACAGGCGCATTTTAGCAACGACGAGGTATATCAGCTACGCTGCGCTGAACAAGAACAGTGTGCCCTGCTCGAGGCGCGGCGCGTCGTACTACAACTGCCGCCCGGGCGCGTCGGCTAATCCTTACAGCCGTGGATGTAGCGCCATTACTCGGTGCAGAAGTTAGTTTCTTTTACTATTTTACTTTTTTTACTGCTTGATTTAGTGATGGAAAAAAAAATGGAAGATCTGTAATTTTATTTTTTTGGGGTGGAATTTGGGGGTATACACGGAAAATGAGTTGTTGATGAAGCTTTTGATTTGTGTTTATTGTTAAGAAAAATACAGTTAGATATTATATATGTCTTGAATGTTGAATTTGTTATGTAAAGATTTCAGATTTGGATTGTGTTATGACTTATATATGGGTCGAATAAGCATGGTTACTAGTTATGGATTGGTGAATTTGTGTGTTGTTTATTGTGAAGTGTGCTTTTGATTCAGCTCGACAAAATGTTGGTTTGTGAGTTTGTTTCAGTGTTGTATATAGATTGAAAAATTGAGCATTTTTAAGACTTGTGTTGGATGAAATATATGGTTTGTGAATAAACGGAAAGAGTGTGGTATCTGAAGAACATCTGTCTGCACTGATTTTTGCTTAATGTGGAAAAGAAATTAATGAAAACTGAGATCAAGCTTACTTATGATGCTCTTCTCATAACTTGAGATTCATAAAGCTTAAGAGGTTAATTTAAATTTTTTTGATAAATAATAATTACAGATTTTCGAATGCGTGCCTGTTTTTTAAGTGTAGGCCGGCATGGACACAAAATAAATATACTAAATTTAGTAAATTTGTTGATTGTTTGTTAATTTTTTTAAAAAGAGTTCATCGATTCTAATTTAGAGAATAACTTTCAAAAAAAATTATCGTGTGCTCTTGGGCACACATTAGCCAAACCCAGAAACCCTAATAATTAATTTTGTGCTTAATTTCATAAGAAGGCATGGAGAAGGAAATCTATAGATCTTAGAAAATAAATTGTGATAAATCACCTGAACCATGGACAAAATAGTTTATGAAATCTTGTTGATTCAGTTGTAGAATTAAGAATATATAAATATAAGGTTTGAATTCAATGAAATTATATAAATAAATATGTGTAATTTTTAATTTAACCCAAAACACTAATCCAATTTTGATTACTTAGTGGTGATTTATAACAAGCTTTTAAGGCTTGATTATGTAATTAATTCATGAAGGATTTATTCTCTCTTATGGGCAAGAAGGGAAGTGTAAAAAAAAATCTTTAACTTGGGGGTAACTTGCAAGTTGCAATGGTGGATAAATATTCTGCCATGTAGGGCTACATGCATATGCCCATGTCTTTGTCACCATATGACATTATTTATTAAGGTGCAATAATCAAGAGCTAGTAGTGAATGAGATCCTCCAACCAAATTGAATAAATGCAATTACAATAAATAAACACTTTATATTATAATGTTACCCTATCATTTAAGGCTGGAAATTTTTGATGGATCTAGTTTATGGGTTTGGTTGCAAGGTTTTTATTTACATCTCTAAAATTATTGGGGTGGTTGCTGATGTGATATGGTACTACTTAAAGGCCCCTCACATGGACAAAATTGATTTTTTTTATAATTTATACTCTTAATATATAATATATGTTTTCTATTATTTGGATTTGGATTTTTGTTGGGAACATGTAACATTCAAAAGAAGGAAGATGCTTCGATTTTATTCTCAAAATGAAAGTGTTGTCATCTTTAAACCGTGTATTAGCTGGTGAGTTGGGCTGTTTATGTTCCTGTGTTGAGCTGTGCCTGGATGGATTCTTTCTTCCCTTTTTTTCTATATAAAATAATAGAAATGTTTTAATTATGATACAATTTTGATAGCCAATGAAAGTTTAGCTATTGATGATACAAGATGCATGTAGTTATCATGAAATAACTTGAAAGTTTAGGTCATAATTATATTTGACATTTGTTTTTCTAATAATGTTTTTTCGTCTTGTCCTTTGACTCGTCCGGTTCGATCGGTCAAATATCGTTCTACGTCCGAATCTGGCACTTCATACATACCATTAGTCCATTAGAGAGATTCGAACTCGAAGAGTCTAACACCACTTACCGCTAGACCAACTAAGTATTGATATTTTTCTAATGTTGTTAAAATCTTATTTTGATTTTATGACTAGCTCCAAAAAGGCAAAAACAATACAACAATTCCAATCTTATTGCGGGTAAGAAATTTGTAATATATTAAGTCGATTTATACTTTACTCCGTATTTAATTATTTACGATTTTACAATTAGATTCTACATTCTGATCCAAAAAGCATCTTAGGATTTGAGATGTAAATCCGATCCTAGTAACATTGACATCCCATACCTACCATCAATACATATGCAAGTTCAAATGTTCAATCGATGCTCACTATTCACCAAAGTTCAAATTTAGTAGCTCAAATGATTCTTTTTCTTTTGTATAAATCACCTTAATGTTAGATCAAAGTGAACCTTATGTTGAAGAAATTAATCTCCTTTTGACTTACAACGTCAAGATTGATCATACTAAGTTATTAAGAAACATCAAATTTGACATACCTTTAATCCTGATGGCAATCGAATCTTATGCGTAACTACGAACGAGAACCGTAAGTATGTGATCTTCCTCAGCCAAATCTAGGGTTTATGCTTTCACTCTGATGGGAAGAGTACTGTAGAAAGCCTGAACGAGAACCGTAGGTATGTGATCTTCCTCCGCCAAATCTAGGGTTTGTGCTTTCACTGTGATGGGAAGAGTACCGTAGAAAGACTGAATGATTTAACGTATTTGAGACCATAACCTAAAATCTCTATTTATTTAACCCAAGAGAATCCCATTAAGCCTATTTGGCCAAATTCGGTATCCACTCATTAGCTCCGTATCAATTATTTAAATTTTATGGGCCTTACCTAATTGAATCACTTAAATTAAATCCAATAATAATTAGCCATATAATATAATTGTTCCATTAAATATGTAAACCGTATAATAAAAATTATATAATCTAACACCTTCTAGTTCAAAGGAATGTCAATGTAAATCTGAACTTAAAAATAAAGGCATTCATTATTCGGAAAAAAATTCAGCAAATGTACAAATATTATTTTACGACATCATCACTATAATAATATGACATCGCAATAGTAGTTGTGATTCCCAAACATGAGTTGAGCACTCCTTTGACCAAATATCTTAGTTCAAACATTTCAAACACTGATAAATGAAGTTGCTTTAGAAGTTTTAGAGTCGTGTATAGAAGTGATTTTTATTTTCATGGGCGGGATAAAATTCTAGGCTAACAAGGATGGTTTCTCATTTAAAAAAACGGAAAAGGCTACACTTACACTAAGTATAAGCCAAATTCTTACACTAGTCAAAAAGTAATATTATTATATTAGAGATTATGTAAATTAATAGAAGACAATAAATGTGATGGGTCCAAACAATAAATAATTTTACTATACTACTAATACTATCTTTATTAATTTTTATATCATTATTAGTCCACACAACCACGGCTACAAGTAGCAAAATTCTCCATTTCTTAATTAATTTTGATAATCATGTTACTTTTATCTAATTAAATTCAACTCAAATTTGCTATTAACCTTAACTCTAATCTACTACTAAATGAAAAAAAACCAGTAGCAATTGGTCGATATTATTGTACCACATCAACGCAGTGGCATGTGGCCATACCGGAACAACAACTGAAGGGAGGAGCCACCGGCGGGAGGCGGGCGGAGCTCGGAGGACGCAGATGAGGGCGAAGCCCAGCGCCACAAGTCCGTATTTGAACGGTGGCGGACGAAACAGTCCGAAAATAGAGATTCTGGCACGAGATATCACAAATTCCGACTTGAAAACCCTCCAAATCTGCTCTTGTTTGCTCGAATTTGAAGAATTATAAACGATTTTTGGGCCCAGAAAAATTGTATTATTTTGGACAATTGATTGAGGGGTTTGATAGATCTTGTCATGGGCTTTCCGGAACATCTTTCGGATCGAAAATCCGTTAAGAAACGAAGAAGTTATAGCCATTTAAAAATTCAAGCCAAAGGTTGAAGACAACCCATTTCGGGTTCAATCCATATTCGAAAAATTGCACAAACAACCCTCTTGTTGTACAAAAGTGATAAAAATGTCCTTTCATCTTAACCTTTGTACTTCAAGTGAACCCATATTAATATCATATGAACTTTAATCTATTTTACTTGAAAAAAAACTTTAGTCAAAACTGTTTATACACTAATTACTTGATTCAAGTTGATCCAAATTGTATTATTTTGTTAGTTTAGTATTATTTATCCGATTTCATATTCATTCTCAAATTAATGGTATACTGATCCGTCTAACGGAGAGGGTCAACCCCCTAGTATGTTTAATAAACGGGAATGTAAAATACGAATAAATGTGAGTTATTTAATCACACGATGAATATCGATTTTTATGTGCATTTCATTGTTTCTTGTGTGCATTTCATATTTATGTGCATTTCAAAATATAAAAAAAAACAACGGAATTCAGTGCAGGTCGGGATCTCGTTGCTCGTTCGTCCCCGCCTCGTCTTCTAGATCGGGATCTCGCCGCTCGTTCGTCCACGTTCGTCCACTCTATGGTTCGATAAATAGTTTTGACTAAAGTTTAATCAAGTAAAATAGATTAAAGTTCATATGATATTAATATGGGTTCGTTTGAAGTACAAAGATTAAGATGAAAGAACATTTTTATCACTTTTGTAAAATAAGAGGGTTGTTTGTGCAATTTTTCGAAAATGGATTGAACCCGAAATGGGTTGTCTTCAACCTTTGGCTTGAATTTTCAAATGGCTATAACTTCTTCGTTTCTTAACGGATTTTCGATCCGAAAGATGTTCCGGAAAGCCCATGACAAGATCTATCAAACCCCTTAATCAATTGTCCAAAATAATACAATTTTTCTGGGCCCAAAAATCGTTTGTAATTCTTCAAATTCGAGCAAACAAGAGCAGATTTGGAGGGTTTTCAAGTCGGAATTTGTGATATCTCGTGCCAGAATCTCTATTTTCGGACTGTTTCGTCCGCCGCCGTTCAAATACGGACTTGTGGCGCTGGGCTTCACCCTCGTCTGCGTCCTCCGAGCTCCGCCCGCCTCCCACCGGTGGCTCCTCCCTTCAGTTGTGGTTCCGGTGTGGACACATGCCACTGCGTTGATGTGGTACAATAATATCGACCAATTGCTACTGTTTTTTTTTCATTTAGTAGTAGATTAGAGTTAAGGTTAATATCAAATTTGAGTTGAATTTAATTAGATAAAAGTAACATAGTTATCAAAATTAATTAAGAAATGGAGAATTTTGCTACTTAGCCGTGGTTGTGTGAGACTAAAAATGATATAAAAATTAATAAAGATACTAGGAGTAGTATAATAAAAAAAATTATTGTTGGGACCCATCATATTTATTGTCTTCTATTGATTCAAAGAATCTTTAATATGGGACCACTTGAAGAAACAAGCAAACAATTGGTAGTCTAACAAAAAACGCTCTCCGTACAACAAGGAAAATATGCCCCTTTTTTCATCTGCCCCCAAAATCAAACCCTAAATCTGTACTAGCCATTACCTCTTGCAATGAAACCTTACCTTTCCCCTCCTCTCTAGTTTGTTTATCTGGCTATCCACACCATCTAAAGGCCCCAAACCTCAAAAAAACTCTGTTATATTGTTTCAATTCTTCAAATCGGACCCAGCAGTGGTTTCAATCCAGCGAATTTGACGGAGTCGGTGGCGGCCCTTCAAACGAGTGGTGGGAGTTCTGGCACATGGGTTCTGGTGAATTTTTTTTACATGAGTATTATAATTCCACTCTTCCTCATCTTATCCTTGTTTGATTATGTATTCTCTTGAATATGGGTTGTTACCCAATATGAAATTGATTTGAACAAAAATCAAACTTGGCTGAGGAAGCCACAATGTATATGCCGAGAAGGCAGACATCTTTCTCCCCTTTGGAGGTTAAGCCCTCTTTAATTAAATTTATTGAATCTTTAAAGTTGATGAGGCATCCTTGTAGGTTTTGAAATCCTACTGTTTTCTCATCCTTTTTGAAGGTAATCAAATTTGGAATCCTTATTGTCACTAGTTATCATGAATGGTAAAACAAGGAAGGAAAAGAAAAAAGAAAAAGAAAAAAAAATTCTTGTGCTTGGGCCACAAGGCGGATAAAAGCCCAGTCTACTGTCGCCCAGGCTTCCGTGTCAGCGGGTCGCCAAGCTCTCCCAATCCCGTCGACATTGTCGTCTTTCTTAGTTGCAAAATAGAAAAAAAAAGGAATCTAGTCCTTGGGCTGCAAGCCTTTTAAATTAATAATAATATAATAAGTCGGAATTTACGCTTGGGCTGCAAGTTAGCGTAAGTTTGGGGTTTTTTAAGAGGTTTATTATATATATATATTATTTTGCTTTGCTAGTGGTCCTTTGTGTGTAGCAGGATGGCTCGGGCTTTCGCGCAGTACATTCGGCTTATAGAGGTGGAACTGAATTTGGATTCAGATCGAGTTGTGTTGGGTTAGGTCGTTTGATGCCTTGTGGCTTCTGAAGATCCTTCATTCCGGTGGAGGGAACGTCAGTTGTCCAGTTCGCACAACCCTCGAGGGGTTACCTTTTACCCGTGGCGCTTTTTTTAGTGCTTTACTCATCACGATCCCAAATTCTCCTTTGTTCCTTCTCTTTGACGTTTGTATTAGTTTTAGTTGTCTTTGCTTTTGTTGTGCGCTTCTTGTTTGTTGCACTTAGCCATTCATGGCTGCCGTGTTTTTACGGTCTCTCGGTTCACCAAGCCTGTTTGGTGCCCGAATTCTTACCTTATCAAAAAAAAAAAAAAAGAATCTTTAATATAATAATATTACTTTTTGGCTAGTGTAAGAATTTGGCTTACACTTAGTGTAAGTGTATCAGCCTCCCAAAAAAACGAAGAGGGTATAGATTTCCAAAAAATTCCAATTCCCATGTTTGTAGAATCGATGAATCATGAATGTATGTAGTAATTGCCGTATTGGGCATCTTGATTCTTGCCTCACGACCGAGGAATTTGTCTAGAAATGGGCTCTTATGGTTTTTGAGCCAAATGCTCTCATGGGCCTTCTTATCGATTTATGGGCCTATCTATCTACAGAGCACTGGCTTTGTTCAGTGAGTTTTTGGCTCAACTCATCATTTTGTGAAACCTTGCTCAATTGCGTGAGTAGACATACTAAAACCCGACCCGACCCGACCCGAAAATGCAACCCAATCCAACATACACAACAACAACAACAACAACAACATCTATCCAGTTAGAACCGAAACGTACGATATTTGGGGGTCAAGATATACATACTCTTGCCCCGAGTAGAAGTCGGAAAGGTATTTCAGGCAGGCCCAAAAGCAGGTGGGTGGGGTGGGGTGGGGTGGGGTGGGGTGGGTGGGTGGAGGCAGGGGAGGAGGGGGTAAAAAACAAGCGAGAAATTCAAACTAAAAACCAATGAGGAAAAAAAAGCATTGAAACTTAAAAGCTAAAAGACTACAAAGGGGAAAAGAGCAAGAAAATTCCCTCTACGTCTTCGGTACTACTGCTCTGTCAATCTTCGCGCGCCATTGGTCCCTGCACATTGCCAAGTCTGTTGGAATTGCCAGAACAGTGAGATCTTGCTTTATGACTTCCTTCCAACTCTTTTTCAGTCTACCTCTTTCTCTACGAGGTGGGTAGACTGAAAAAGAGTTGGAAGGAAGTCATAAATGCTAAATATCAGGGTTTGACGTAAGCATTATAACCTGAAACTCAAAATAATCTGAACCCATAGATTCGTAAATTTTTGGATCGGGTCTGGTCAATCCGTTAAATCTTGTGGCCTAAAAAAGAAAAAAAGAAAAGTGATCCAAGGTAAATAACCCGGTAAACTATCAATTGATATATTACAGTATATACATATTGCACTTTTGGTAGAAAATGAACTATATAAAATCTACAAGTTTATGTCCACCGAAATACTTTAGACACTCTTAATGTGCAAGGAAAGTAGGTTCGATTTTGATTTGTGTGAAAGATTTTATCCCATTTTCATAATAATTGCAAATTCGAATATTGCTCATCCATGAATAACATTGCACTACGGAAAAAACTCGATCCACGATAACAATTTGCATTTCATGTGAAGGAAGTTAAGGTCGGTAGCTTAACCGCCAAAAAGGGCGGCAACATACAGCACGCGCCAGGCGGGTCCCGCCTGAAACTCTGAACAAGAGGCGCGCACGGCACACCGCACACGGTTTCCTTCTTTTCGATTCTCTCCTTTTTCTTGCAAAGTAAGAAACTCCTTGACCGGCCTTCTCGTGCCTTTTCCTTTTCAGGACCCTATAAAACAAGAAATCCCCAAATCTTTCCCATTTTCATCTCGTCTATTCATCCGTTGAAAGTATCAGCCTTCTTACGAATCTCAAACAAGTCTTTACTTTTGCTAATCTACAACTGTGGTCATGGGCGGAGGAGATTCAGGATTTGAGCAGAGCATGGTATCGAATTTCACCTCTTCTTTTTTCCCCATTTTAAATTGTTTCCGCGTTTTTTTAGGGTTACGTAGTCTCTGTGCTTTTTAGGCTTGAATTTGTGGATTAAAGGTGGATCTTCCATCAACTACGTTGGGAAAATTAGGGATATTGATCGCTTTAGGTTTTAATTTTACCAATCCTGTTCAATTTTGCGATTTTGCTCGTGAACTGGTCTTGTAGAGTTGTAGCCAATGATATTTCTGACTAGTCTCAACTTTCGAATCATTTTCTATCCTCAATTGCATGATTATGCGATTTATTGGTTTTAATTTCAATTCGATTCGTGTATTTGTGGTTGAAGGATGCTAATGAAGCGGAAAGGCTCAAGTATCTAGGGTTTGTCGAATCTGCTGCCCTTCATGCTATTTTCTGCTTCTCAAACCTATATGATTCGGCAAAGGATAAGTCCGGTCCTCTGAAATCGGGTGTTGAATCCGTTGAGGGTGCAGTCAAGACTGTTGTTGGCCCTGTGTATCATAAGTATCATGATGTTCCCACCGAGTTTCTCAAGTTTGTTGATCGTAAGGTGAGTCTCTCTTATGCTGTCATTTTCTGGGTTGGCTGAGCCTGATTTAGCATTCCTGTTAAGATCTAATTTCTGAAGATTCAATATTGCTTGTTAATATGATGAGTTACTTGATGTGAGTTGTTGATGGTGTATGATCGCTCTTATCCATTTAGGGAGTTATCAACTTAATACTGTAATGTCAACCTGCAAGTTGTTGGAAGGAATTAATTTGCTGTTATAGAAATCTAGTTTTCATCATTCTGGGCATCAGGAAGTCTTTGTGTTATCTTGGATTGGGCATATTTAAACAGTGGTTTGACCTTAAAAGCAATTGTTGATTTATCTCCTCTTCAAGGCTATGCTATAGTGTTTTGAGTTTTTGACCCTCGGGATCAATATATCTAATGTCTTCAGTACTATGTGAATATGTAACTTGCTTTAGGTGAACTAATTTGCAGCTATTTGACTCCTGTCCTTCATTTGGTGCCTAAATGTTTGAGTTTCTTCTTTCTACATGTTTGTCCCATATCAGAAAAATGAGAATATTCTTTTATGCTAAATCTAATGTCTCTTGCAAAAACACCAGATGGATGAATCAGTGACCAATTTGGATCACCGTATCCCTCCAGTCGTGAAACAAGTTTCAAACCAGGCTTTCTCAGCCACTCAAAAGGCTCCAGAGGTAGCTCGCGGTGTAGTCTCAGAGATTCAACGTGATGGAGTGGTGGGCACTGCGAAGAACACATACGTCAAGTACGAACCCGTGGCCAAGGAGCTGTACTCCAAGTACGAGCCGGTTGCTGAGCAATATGCTGTATCAGCATGGCAGGCATTGAACAAGCTCCCGCTATTCCCCCAGGTAGCTGAAGTGGTGGTTCCCACTGCAGCTTACTGCTCAGAGAAGTATAACCAAACCGTGCTTTCGAAGGCCGAGAATGGCTACAGGGTTGCCAACTATTTACCTCTTGTTCCTACTGAGAGGATCTCCAAGGTGTTTGGTGCTAATCATGAAGAAGGAACTGAAGTTCAGGTGTCTTGATCTGTGGTGCTGGTTTTAAACAGATGACAGAATGTTTTTTATCTTTTTAAATGTCCTATAAAATGAAAGTGAATCTTGGTTGTATTACATATACATGGTTTGGTGGAAGTGTGCGGTGGCTTCTTTTATGTTGTTCTGGTCATATGGTTGTTTTTATTGTGACGGAATGTAGTATGTGGTTTGGTGAAGTTGAAAACAATGAAGCATTTCTTTGTTTATCCAACAAATGCAGCTCTTGAAGTGTGTCTCATTTCGTGACATTATACAATGTCCAATCCTTTAACAGGATTTGCCTAATTCGAGGTGATTGAATGATATGGTTAGCAAGAATGTGATAAAGGATGATTTTGTTTAAAATTTCAGAACTTGAGGGAGGTAAAGTGTAAATTCTTCCGAATTTAGGATGGTTGTGTAATTTCTTTCCAAAATTTTAGTATACAGTATGAAATTCGATCGAAACGCAGAGTTGAGAGAGAAGAGAGGATATTGTGATGGGAAGATTATCAATGTCAATCAAATTCGCCATAGCTCTCTCTCTTTCCTTCACTGTTTCTTCATCTTCTCTACCTCTCTCTCTCAAACCTACTTCTTTCTCATCTCCTCCGCACAAAGCTACTGCCTCCGACGTCCTCACTCTCCTCGGCCCCAAACACAATGCATCTGCCGTCGATCCCTACAAAGCCGATCAACTCCGATCCTGTTTCAGATTTCTCGTCCCCTTCAACCAGGTTCCATTTTCCTCGGAGACAGTAAACAGGAGATCCATCGCTTGCCGGAGGAGAATGGCGGCGGAGAAAGAAGATGAGCTGGTTTGGTGGCCTCCGGCGCCAATTTTGGAGCTCGCTCGGCTTGCTTTTGATTCCGGCGGCGATCCTGACTCCATTACTCGAACCTTAGATCCAACGGTCTTACCGGTGAGTGCTCGATTGTACTAACAAGAATCGAAGTTTTCTCGATAGGTAAAATTTATTCTAGTGGTGGATTTTGACTTGCGATTGAAATTGCCTGTTGACTTCCATGAACTATTCAATTGCAGCTCTCATTTGTTGGCGGTGCTTGAGAATTAGTATCGGTACTATATGTTGGGGCTTATGATTAATGTTTATTGCTTATCGCTTGGGATTGTTGTGCTTTTGAGTCCAATTTATGTGTTTAAGATGATTACGATTATGGTTAACAATAAGATCAGGATTTTGGCTTTTGTTATGTCACAGGTTCCTGATGCTGAAGGATCTGAGGAAAATCATTGTCATCTCACTAGAACTCCTTATGGCAGGCGATTTATAAGTGAGGTATGCCAAAAAAACAAAAACTGATAAGAGCATTTGCTAATTTGATTACGAAGGGAATAGATTTGTTAAAAACCAATCTTATCTTTTTGAGTGAAAATTTTCAGGAAATAAATTCATACTTTGCGTTCTTGTTTAAAGTAATTGCTTCCCATGGGCCTTCTGTTGGATTGGATGTATCACTAAATCGCTATGACTTGTTCCATGGTCATATTTTCATTGCCAAAGAATCTGTAAGGCTAGGTATATTGTAAGTGAATCCGTTCTGATTGATCAATCTCATAGAATAGAAGTTTGATCCTTTCTAAGTGGCACCTTGAAGAAGCATTTGAGAAGCAATGTTGAATTAAATCTGTGCTGACTGATTGATTCATGTGCATTCAAAATGGGCAGGTTCCACGCAAAGGAATATCCAGCATATGAAAAGGAGGTGTTTCCATACAACATGGGCTACTGCCAAAGGGGTAGACCTTCATAATCTAATTGCTGAACTTCCGTTAAGAATTTCTATGTCAACTGAAGTCTTTGTAGGCATTATTAGTCTGTGAGCTGTTTAAAGTTTTTGATTTTCAGTCTTAAGCTTATCAACATTCATACCGGGATCCACCTTGGTAGATATTGTTGTTGTTGTAGTCTTAAGCTTATCAACAGTATCAGACATTCACTTAAACATGGTTGTTTTTCTCAGGCTCTAATGTAGCTTATGATGATATGATGAATTTGCGTAACATTCTTTGGTTAGCTCCTTTACCAAGCAATACCAGTAAACATTGGGAAACACCGGGTACTCCTGAAACCTAGTTTTCATAATAAGTGTAACTAATTGCTTTTCTTGCTTTGTTTCTTGACTCGTGTACAAAATACTGTGTTGGTTACTCTTGGTGTTATGGTGATCAGGTGTGTTGGTGATCTTGGATGCACATCCTGGAGGAATCGTGTACAGAGATCTTATACCTGAATATGTTCAATTCGCTAGGACTCTATATGAAGGTTTAGTTTCTGTTCATCCTGGCTTACTCTTCTTTCTCACCCTTATCTAATCTCATGCCATCATTGTTAAAAGTTGAATGGTGTATGCAGATGATTTTGGAGAAGTGGTTGCTGATGTGAATTACCTCAATGTGGGTGTCTTGAAGCCTGATTTCCAGATCTTCATCTGTTGATCATATTGATCATATTCATGTCTTCTGTTGTATGCTTGCAGCTTCACTATTGAGAGAATCATCACAAGTGGTGTGTTGATTTCCAGATATTTCTTAGTTATAGGATACTTTCAAGAAGAACTGTCTGTTATATACACGAAAATTAAATATTGGTTTGGCATTTAGTTTACATATATGGTAGCATTCCATGGCTCATAGAAAGTTCACCCTACACGGGTAAGAGGTGAAATTGGGTAAAAATGTTAACTGTGAGTGGTGGGAAGATTAGTGGCAGATTAGATTAGTCTGTATTTTACATATGTACTCCGTATATAATGCATACAATTCACAAATTCAGTCCCCTGGTCTGTTTGGGTGTTCTTTTATTGAAAAAGTGAGGACTCCATGAGATTTTTTTTTAGTAAACACCGTTTCTTTTTTCTGGTTTGTCCATTATAATTTGGTTATATAAGTTTATAAGTTCAGTTACAGTTTATAATAATTCATTTTGTTTTTGTTGCATCTTTTGTGAGTTTAGCTCATGAGTAGCTAAGATTGAGGAATAGTGGAATGTCAATAGAATGGACTAATATTACAAATAGTGTGGACTTGGTTTTTTAAGATGACCTACTAAATTTGCACTTTTTATAAATGTACATATTTAGCTAAAATGTGTGTATATTTTTCAATGCATTAGTATTCAGTTATGCACCTAGCTATGTGAATGTGGGGGCAAAAACACTAAACTTTATTTATAATTTTATCAAGTCTTGTAATTTTTTTTACTTTTAATCCCAAGTTTTTGTTTTCTTGATCTAACAATCATCATAACTCTTCAATATATGCACTTTAATTATGCTTGTTCATTTTCAAAAGTGATAATTGATACGGGTAAAGCACCCTTATATATATAGAAATTGCACAAAACCACCATAACTTAAACAGCTATCAATCAACCACCCACAAATACCCCTCATATTCATACTTAAAAAAAAACCCAAGTATACCCTCAATGAAACATATATTGTAAACCCATTGCCATCCTACTCGATCAAATCAATAATACCCATCTTTCTCATTTGCTATAAACCCTAATAAGAACATTATTAGTGTTATAGTGTAGATGAATGGCTTCAATTTCAATGAGATATGTTGGAGGAGGAGTGACTGAGAAATTAACAGCTCCATACGACACTTGGAGGTTGATAGTAAATATATTTCTGTAAATAGTTGTGGCCGCCTTGTTTGGCTTGAATCTTTCCCGACCTGCCAATCCGGTATAGTCAATAACAAATCCGGTATTTATGTATGTGTGTCACTAACTTCTGTCAATAGTTGTATGGGATTCAGGGAAATATAGCATTGGCCATTGGGTGGTTGATTGATAACAACGTAAGTTTATGTGTGGTTTTATGCAATTTTTTTGTGGTAATATATGCAATTTTCTTTTTAAGGATGGTTTGGTGCACAAGATTATATTTGACGGGTGATTTGATGAAATTTATCCAAAATTGAAAGTTGCTCTAGTTTCCAAACCTAGAAGTAGAACGAGCCGCGAACCCGACAATACAAAACCCTAGTCATTTTTATTCCGAGCTATAAAGTCATAAAGATAAGAGTCCCAATTGTCGGCGTTATCCATAATCCATCCCCATTGAAGTTTCAAGCATCGAGTTCGAGTTCGAGATCCTCGTGGCTTCTACTGTTCTGTGCCAATTGCTTTCACCTTTTTGCATCTTTCAAATTAATGAGACCTGACTCTTCCAGCTGCAAATTTCAGCTTTGCTTTACTTGTTTTTCTCCTCAGCTGTTTTGTGTACTTTGCGAATCGAACTTTCATGAATCAATTGCTGTCAATTCTGTTCCTTTAACGATTTGATTGATTACATTCTACTTTGTCAAACTGATCTCCAAATTTCCTGATCTGGAATGATGCAATTTAGCCAAATCTGTCATTTATGTGCTCCTTGTGGCGTTAATCTGTAAGGGCATTCTAGTTTTCAGAGCAAGTTTCCTCTGAAGCTTATGCTTGTAAAGGCAATTCAAGCAAAGAGGTCACTTTCTGTTAGCTTGGTGTACCTTATATGGAGATGTCACAGGTTGAAGTGCATTTAAGTGATGACAAAAATCGAGATATGGTACTCAGCTGACCAGATAAAGTCCTTCAAATCTTTGGTCACTTGCTTTATATCATTGATTATTCATATTGATCTTGCTTTGTGTTTAAGTCCAACATCCATAAATTCAGCTTATTTCTTTCAAGCTCACTTCACTTCTTTTGGAAGATAATTACTGCACATGCCAAGTTGACCCCATGTTTTTGTTAAGTAAATAGTTTTGCAGCATAATTTCTTCTTCAATTTCACACTCTCTTTCAAGATATCATGGTTTTTTCTCTAATGTGCATCATTTGGAACTTAGAATTCCATTCATACGAGGAGACCTAAAGGACTTAAAAACCATGTTATTACATATTGGATCCAGTTTAAAGTTGGAGAAGACAACTCAAATACAACTATGAAGTGTTATAAATCATGAATTTAAAAGAAAACCTACCTAACACACTAAAACAGTTGCACAACCCTAAACACATGTTAAATTTTTATACCTTAACATGCCACTCATTATCTACACTTAGCTATTCAATATCTATTCTTAAGTTAGTCATATTATATTAATTTTGAAAAGCATGAAACAGTGGTGTCGTGTACTTTTTTAAAATTGTCAAACTTGTCACCCAAATTTCAACGGTTACCCACCAACTCCCTCTACCGATGTGCTTTATATATTACTTTTCAAAGAAAGAGTAATAATAGTGGGATCTCCTCTCTTCATTTGCTTCCTTGAATTGATGATGACACCCACACAAAAAGACAACCTTATTTAATGTGTTCTATATTGAATTCTTATCTGCAATAATCTCAGCAAAACGACACTCATCCAAGGAAAATCATGCTGTTTGTTTCTGCAAGATTTTTCAATTGATGGCATTCTTTCTGTTAAGCTGTTCTTCAGTTTAGAGTTCTGTTTTGAGACCCGGCTTTGGAATTGGAGTGACTGAATAGTCTGAATGGGGCTCTTCTGCCAAGCTCCGGTTCCGACGGATACCTCCGCCAAATCTCAGCCGTTGGATTTGGCTGATGGCAAAGCTGAACCCACATACCCCCATAGCTTGATTGTGGAGGTTCCAGACGAATCTGATACAAAGGCTTCTGGTGAAAATGTTGTGAAGAAGGAGAAGAGAAAGCGTTTAGATTCCTTGGACATTTTCAGAGGCCTCACTGTTGCTGTATGATACTCTCTTTTCTAAATTTGAATTCTTTTAAGTTCTTGAAATTATTTATTATAAGAAAATTGTATCACTGTTTCCTTGTGTGGGGGTAGCTGAGAACTTGAGATTACTTCACTTTGCTCATCTTAACACTTCAGCAGGCATCCTCTGATTTGGGACATGATATTTATGGGTACATTACAAGAAACATCAGCTAATTGCTCAGTTTTGCAGTTAACCATCTGCTTATCTGGGATTGGGTATTACATTTTAACCTCAATTAGTCTGTCAATATTAAGCTACTTTAGTCTTTTCTCTTAAATTTTTTTAACCTCTAATCTACTAGCTTGTCTGGATGGCTGAGTGTTACATAATACTGTATATCTATCTGTATTACTAGTATACTGAGTGCCTGCCAACTTAACAATTGAGGAAGTAATTTCTACATTTTTGCCACTAGATTGAGTTGTTTGATTTAACATGATAGTAAGATACAAGGGTCTTGTTCATGAGTTGTGAACTTGTAAATACTGTGCTTATGAGTTGTGAACTTGTTCATGTGTTATGTTCTATCAGCTAATATACAATGGGCATAATCTCAAAGGAATATTATAGCAACATTCTTCTGCATAGCCTGCCTTGGACTTTGACTTGTTTATCTTATTGGAAGTCAATTTTAATCCCTTCTGAATTTGATTTTAAAGATGATGATTTTGGTTGATGATGCTGGAGGAGAATGGCCAGCGATTGCACATGCGCCATGGAACGGATGCCATCTTGCTGATTTTGTCATGCCTTTCTTCTTGTTCATTGTGGGGATGTCAATTCCTCTTGCGTTAAAGGTGGTTACATTAAAGTTCCTATATCATTTTTATTTCCATGTCTGAATTCTATTGTTATAATTCAGTATCTTGTTGTTCCAGAGGCTTACAAAATGGCCCATTGCTCTTAGGAAAGTCCTCTTTCGGACTCTCAAACTTCTGTTCTGGGGTATCCTGTTACAAGGTTGTCATCCAAGACCTCAACTTACATATTTTTTTTTCTGACTCAACTTACAAGGTCCTCTTTTCTATTGAATTCTCATTTTTGTTCGTCTGCTTTTATGCTTTTTAAGGTGGATACTCCCATGCTCCTGATGACCTAAGTTATGGAGTTAACATGAAAAGAGTAAGATGGTGTGGAATCCTCCAGGTAAATAAATACGTGCGGACTTCAGACAGAAATCTTATAACCCAGTTTTCTAGAGCAGGATTTCAAATGTTTATAATGAGTTCTAAATTTGTCAACTTCTAGAGGATAGCTTTGGCATATTTGATAGTATCCCTGTTAGAGGTTGCAAATAAAAACGCCCGAGGCAAGACTCAACCACTCAGCCATCTATCCGTATTCAAGTTATATTTCTGTCAATGGTATGTGGACACATATTAGTTGTTGGCTATACAAACAAACTTCATAATAGTTCTTCCTTGATTCTAAACCGTTATAAATTGAATTTCTAGGGTAGCTGGATTAGGCGTGCTTGTTATCTACCTATCCGTGCTTTATGGAACCTATGTTCCAGATTGGGAGTTCACTGTGCTCGACAAAACTCAACCTGATTATGGGAAGCATTTCATTGTAAGTCTCTTATATCAAGACCTACCCTAAGAAATAATCTTATTTGATATTAATGTGATGATTCTGTTTACTCAGGTTACTTGTGGTGTGAAGGGAAAAGTAAACCCACCATGTAATGCAGTAGGATACGTTGATAGGAAAGTTCTTGGAATCAAGCACATGTATCATCATCCGGCATGGAGGAGATCCAAGGCGAGTACTTGAATTATAAACTCCTTTTTTTTTTAAATTTCTTACAAATCTGTCAATCTATACCTTATGAATGACTCTTGAAATTGATCCGTTTCTTTGTAAGTCAATTTATCTCATGTGAATGATTCTTAATATATGCAGGCTTGCACAGCCAATTCCCCATACGAAGGGCCTCTCCTTGATAATGCTCCATCATGGTGTCACGCGCCCTTTGAACCCGAAGGAATTCTAAGGTCCTCACCACATGGTTCCTTTTACAAGCATTTCGTCATTTATGTTCATAGCAAAGTATTTATCTTGAGGATCCTTTGATGAAAACAATCCATGGAATTCACTCTATTAGAGCAAGTATTAGTCGTTTTAATTCTCACTTTACAGTGTGAACTATTTCTCGAATTGCAGCTCAATAGCCGCCATTCTTTCAACAGTCATTGGATCACATTTTGGGCATGTTCTTATTCATATAAAGGTCAGCCAGACACACATACTTATAAAAAAGAATAAAAACTCCATGCTTGAAATTCCTCATCTTCTATAGATTAATTTCTGCAGGATCATTCTAGGAGACTGAAACACTGGTCTTTGATGGGCCTGACATTCCTTCTACTCGGAATTATCCTCCATTTCACAAATGGTGAGGTCGGAATTAGTTCTTTAAAGCTTCACACATCTCCTTGATTCCTCGGGTTTTCCTAATGCTTGTTCTTGCTTGGAAACAGCAATTCCTCTGAACAAGCAGCTGTACTCATTCAGCTACATTTGTGTCACATCTGGGGCAGCAGCCTTAGTTTTCTCAGCCTTTTACGTTTTGGTACGCGTATCTATCAACTTCACACACACACACACATAAAGATGCTAATACTTAAACTTAATCTTGATTTAAAGAACTTCGTTTTCATTACAGGTTGACATATTGGGATTTAAATGGCCTTTTTTGCCATTCAAGTGGATTGGCATGAACGCGATGCTTATATATGTCATGGCAGCTGAAGGGATCTTTGCTGGGTTCGTGAACGGATGGTACTATGAAGATCCTAGTAAAACACTGGTAATATAGAGTTCTTGTGCTGTATATGAAACATTTGATGACCCAATTGATGGCTTCATGCTCATGATAAAATCTGATGTTTGTATTGGAATGTGGCAGGTGCATTGGATTCAGAAGCACATATTCATAAAAGTATGGCATTCAAGAAGAGTTGGAATTCTGCTCTATGTGATCTTTGGGGAGATCCTGTTTTGGGCTGTGGTTGCAGGTGTTCTTCATTGGATGCGCGTTTATTGGAAGCTGTAAGGGACAGCCATGAGTTGTTCTTCACTGTCGCGCTCATTCGTGTTGTATGTGTACTGCTCTGGGTGGTGGTAGTTGGTTGGCTTTGATCTAGAATAGGCAGTAAGTTTTTGCAATACAGTTTCATTTGGTAAAGTTGTTGCAATTTCTCTTCAACAATGGCAGCTGACAAAAGTGATGGTGGAATGGAATGTAATTGTTCTCAAGTGGGAAAAATGGTCGACTTTCCACCTCAATAAGATCATGATTCCCATATGACCAAAACTTTACCTAATCAATGTGAATAAATAAATAACTCATTCCCATTTGACCAAGAAAACAGATCATAATTCCCATTAGTATTTGAATTTGTGTGCTCGTAGCAATAATATCCATCAGTACAGGAAATTATTATCAAATCCCATTATAATTGGCGTTGAAAAAAGTGGATCAATGTTTTTTGTTAAGTGGAAGCTTTGGTTCTTGGAAATAGTATTTTCATTGAAAAATGACACAGAATTAGGAAAAAATCAAGATGATATTTTTTAATATTGTTATTCATTTAAAATCTATTCTAACAATGTAGATTTTACATATTTTTAGAAAAATGAATGTAGTAGCTGCCAACTTACAAAAGCTCAGCCATTAAATCTCACCTAAAACCATAAAACCATTCAGAATTTTAAATTTTTATCTACAAGGGTGTTCTAGATTTCACCTTCAAATCATATTTGAAGGTCAATCCTTACATAGTTACATAACAAAAGAAAAGGCCCATTTTAGTATTGATAACAGAGTTTTGCCTGAAATAGTTGATCATCTGCCATAAATTAAGGATTTACTTTTCTAGAGAACCAGAGAAACAATGGAGTATAACTTTTTCAAGGCCCATATTCATCATTCTGCCCAAAAACTTGGCCCAATAAGAATCATCCTTTAATAACTACAAAACATTAGTCAGTGATATATAATGGCAGCAGTTTACATTCCATATTCCACACACAAGACAACCTTAATCTTTGTCGTAATTGAATTATCATCAGCAATAATAATCTCAGCAAAATGACACACGTCCAATGAAAAGTCTGATACTATTTGGCTTGCAAGATTTTTAAAATGTTGCATGTTTCTGGTTAAGCTTCTTCATAGTCCTGTTTTTGAGACCCAAAAAAGGCTGGGCTGTTGAGTGACTGAATTAGGCTGCAACCGTCGAGCTCTTGCCGCCAAATCTCAGCCGTTGGATTCGATGACTGATAGCAAAGCTGAAGGCTCATCATACCACCTGAGCTTGGTTGTAGAGGATCCACAAGAGACTGAGAAACGTGTAAAGGAGAAGGAGAAGAGGAAGTGCGTCGATTCCTTGGACATTTTCAGGGGCCTCTCTGTTGTTGTATGATCTTTTTTTTTGTAATAAAAATAAATTCTTTACAAATTTTTTTGATTTGAGTAGAGCTAAGTTAAAGTTGAACCAAACCTGTTTATAAATGTGCATGAAAACTCTAAATAGATGTCAAAACTCTCTTTAACACTCAATTGATGACAAAATCTTTAATCTTTTTTACTACCAACTGTATAAAGGGGTGATTAGGGTGTGTATATCCATATTTTTTAAATGTTACATAAGAAGTTTTTTTACTCTACTAGCCTCTCTGGTGTAGTGGTGTGTATATCCAAGTAGTATATGGATTATAGAGGGCTTATGAAGTCTGAACTATAGATTTTGACTTGTGTATTTTCTTGGAAGTTTGGTTTCTGTATTTTAATAAATAAGTGGTTAATTTGATGTTACAGATGATGATTTTGGTTGATGATGCTGGAGGAGAGTGGCCAGTGATTGCACACGCGCCATGGAACGGATGCAATCTTGCTGATTTCATCGCGCCTTTCTTCTTGTTCATTATGGGGATGGCAATCCCTCTTGCTTCAAAGTTTCTATTTTGTTCAATCCAACATAAATCTTTCCTGATTCGGGTTCCTCTATAAGCTAGAGGATTACAAATTGGCCCATTGCTCTTAGGAAGATCATATTTCGGACTCTCAAACTCCTATTTTGGGGCATCCTCTTACAAGGTTACTCATTTTACACCTCAACCTTTTAATCTTTGTTCTTCTTCTCAATCTTTCTTCTTCATCTTGACAATCTATGCTCTTTAAGGCGGCTATTCTCATGCTCCTGATGAATTGACTTATGGAGTTAACATTAAAAGAGTAAGATGGTTTGGAATTCTCCAGGTAATGACTTAAAACTTCAGCAAGATAATTTGAAAACAAGAATTGTGAGTTCAAATTTCAAAATCAAATGATTTATTTTCTGTGCTTGTTTCTTTATAGAGGATGGCTTTGGCATATTTGGTTGTAGCCCTTGTAGAGATTGCAAATACATACGCCAGAGGCAACACTCAACCACTTGGCTATATCTCTATATACAAGTTATACTTCTGCCAATGGTAAGTATGGTTTGTTGTTACATAATCCAACTAATTACCCTTCATAGTCTTTCTTTCTTTCTTTCTTATAATCCATTGTTATAAACTGAACTTCTAGGGTTGGAATTGGTCTGTTTGTTGCCTACTTATCGGTGATTTATGGACTTTATGTTCCGGATTGGGAGTTCACTGTGCTCGACAAAACTAAACCAGATTATGGGAAGCATTTCCTTGTAAGAGTCTTTTATAAAGACTTGCTCTAGGAAATCATCTCATCTTATTTGTTACTAATGTGACAGATTGCTTTTACTTAGGTTACTTGTGGTGTGAGGGGAAAAGTGGATCCTCCATGTAATGCAGCAGGATATGTTGATAGAAAGGTTCTTGGCATCAATCACATGTATCATCATCCGGCATGGATGAGATCTAAGGTTAGTGCTAGAATGAATTTTGAATCCACTTTTCTTCGTTGTAATGGCCTAAGTGCTTTCTAACAGACCAAACCAAACATCTTCTGTTAAGTTAAACTATCACATTATGTTGTGTAGGCTTGCACAGGCAATTCACCCTATGAAGGGCCTCTCTTGGATAATGCTCCTTCATGGTGCCAAGCTCCATTTGAACCCGAAGGAATTCTAAGGTCCTCATTATGTATATACAAGTGTTTTTTGCTGTTGTTGTTGATGTCTAATTGCAAGTATGTACTCTTGTGATGAAAACTATGTCGAATTGCAGCTCATTATCCGGTGCCATTATTACAACAATCATTGGATCACATTTCGCGCATGTGTATATTCATATTAAGGTTACAAGATTGGAAATTTTCATTCTTGAATTTCCTCTTTTAGTGATTCTCATTGCTTATGAATAAATTGTTGCAGGATCATTCTAAGAGACTGATTTGCTGGTCCTTTATGGGCCTATCTCTCCTTGTAATTGGAAGTATCCTCCATTTCACAAATGGTGAGCTCAGAATCAGCTCTTAACTTCACAATTAATGCTTGTTCTTGTTTCCTAATTCTTGTTCTTGTTTGGAAACCAGTAATTCCTCTCAACAATCAATTGTACTCAGCCAGCTACATTGGAGTCACAACTGGGTCAGCTGCCTTAGTTTTCTCAGCCTTTTATGTTTTGGTGCGCGCGTCTATCAACTTCACATATTATTATTATCTCTGCTAATACTTAATCTCAATCTAAAAGTGTTCAATTCCTTTGCAGGTTGACATATTGGGGCTCAATATCTTTTTTCGCCTTTGAAGTGGATTGGCATGAACGCGATGCTTATATATGTCATGGCAGCTGAAGGCATCCTTACTGGGTTCGTGAACGGATGGTACTATGAACAACCTAATAACGTACACATTGGTAATATAGTACTTACTAAACATGAAACATTTTTCTTTTGATTACCCATTTGATGTTTTCATGTTTATGATAAAATGTGATATGTTTGTATTGGATTGTTACAGGTGCATTGGATTCAGAAGCACATTTTCGTAAGAGTATGGCATTCAAGGAGAGTTGGCATTTTGCTCTATGTGATCTTTGGAGAGATTCTCTTTTGGGCTGTCGTCGCAGGCGTTCTTCATTGCTTGCACGTCTATTGGAAGCTTTAAGCTTGCTTCTTGTCTTGCTTGTATGTGTAATATGCTCTGTGTGATACTTAGTAGTCGTCTGTGGCCTGAAAGTTAGGATTAGATTTGGGAATTTGTATCAATTTCACTTGTTCTATGACAAGAGAATTTAAACCATGATTTTGAATCATGGAGATGCGATAAATGAGGACGTTAATATACTTCTTCTTGTAACAAATTATCAAAGAATGTCAATAAACCATTAGCAATTTGGTTGTTCAGGCGATTTTGAACATTTCTTTTCATAAAGATTCTAATTTTCGTTATATAGGCAACAGATTGGTGTTTGTAGATCTCCATTTGTACATTGCAAAATAATTCCTATCAGTTCAGGCCCATTTTTTGTAGGCCCATTATTCGTCAGCCCAATAAGAATTCCTAATCCGCGCAAAGATAAATAAAATCTTTTCATTCGCTTGCTTCTCGCCCAAGATTAATTCCGGCTTCCTCCATAGTACACTGCTTGCTTCCATAGCTAATTTTCCAGTGAAATTAGAGCTTTGTTTTCTCGCATCAAATTAAGTATGGCGACATTAACCGCCATGCAAGAAGATGAGGATATTAATTACCTCCTCAATGTCCTCATAGACGTATCCACCGAAAGGATTATCAGGGCTTCTGAACTTCTCGACGCTAAAATGAGGGTCTATAAGGTTCGATCCTCCTCTCTCTGTCGTTCCAGCTGATTTTTTTTTGTGGAAGTCATATCTATTGCGAAATTTCTCTTTCTGATTCGGAATTGTAGTTCTCCTACTCTAGTGATTTCGATTTTGTATGTAGGATGAAATGCAAAGAATGAACTTTGAGCAAGAATCGTTGAAAGAGAAGATTAAGGAGAACACGGAGAAGATCAAGCTCAACAAGAAGCTTCCTCACTTGGTCGGCAACATTGTTGAGGTATTGTTAGCACTTAGCGTTGATTGAAAATTTGATGTTTACCGTTTCTTTAACCCGATACTCTATCTCGCGATTGATGATTATGCAAGTGAAGTATTTTTCCTGCGTTTTCCTTCAAGAACATATTAAATGTACAAATTGGAGCCTCGGGATTTTTTGTAGACTTTGGAATTGAGAGCCTGGACCGTGGTTTTATTGGAGTCCCTGTCAGAGAGTTGATTGCGTTGTGCCTTTAGATGTAGTATGGTGTGTATTTCTATGTGAACATTGCATATTTGCATTTTGCTACCAAAAATATCTGAATCTGTATATATTTGTCAAGATCTCTTGATCATTTTCATGAAACTTATTCGATCTATTTGTTTATTGCATCACGTTAACATAGTTATTACTGATGATATCTTGCTATAGATTTTGGAAATGAATCCAGAAGATGAAGCAGAAGAAGATGGTGGAGGTTTTTATCTTGACTCTCAAAGAAAAGGGAAATGTGTTGTTCTGAAAACATCCACAAGACTGGTATCTTTGCTTATGGGCTTTTCCCCTCTCCTAGATCATAATGTGCACAATTTAGGTGATGGTCATCTTATGGTAGTTCTTTGATAAGCAGAATGCTGTTGATAATTAATGCTGATCGGCTAGTGGTGGTAATTTAATTCTGCATTGAAAATCGGTGCAAATGGAAACGATCTTAGGAATTTATGTCGTAAATCTGAATTGATACCCTGATCACCTGATGTGAAGCAAGATTGCCACGCTTGCAGTTACAATTCTCTCTTGCTCCTTGGGATATTGTTCTCTGGTTGGGTCCCTTTAGTTGAATATCAAGGGATAAAAGTATGTAATTAATTATATCACTTCTTTCCTGTATTTGTATGTATGTATGATATTCTGCTGATGTAGTGCTTCTGGTGCAGACTGTATTTCTCCCCGTTGTTGGACTAGTTGATCCCGATAAGCTAAAGCCAGGTGATCTAGTTGCTGTGAACAAGGATAGTTACATAATCTTGGATACACTCCCATCTGAATATGATTCGCGAGTAAAGGCTATGGAAGTGGATGAGAAACCAACAGAAGATTACAATGATATTGGAGGATTGGAGAAAGAAGTAAAGCTTCCAATTCAATTTTTTTTTTCCTGCACTGCTTATATCTGATATTTCGATATCTGGCATGGCCTTGTTTTGAATAACTGCATATTAAAGTTGCCTCTCCATATGCTTCTTGACAGATACAAGAACTGATTGAGGCTATCGTTTTGCCTATGACACATAAAGAACGGTTTCAAAAGCTGGGCATTCGTCCTCCGAAGGGAGTATTGCTCTATGGACCTCCTGGCACAGGGAAAACGTTAATGGCTCGTGCATGTGCAGCACAAACAAATGCTACTTTTTTGAAACTAGCTGGTCCTCAGCTTGTTCAGGTATGCTGTAAAAAATTCATAATTTCTGATCCTGTCTTTTTGAGAAGAAAGGAATATATTGAGGGAGAATCAAACAAAACTTCACAATGAATTCATGACACATTGTTTTGTACTTTTGTAGTATTGTTGAAATCCCTGCTTTATAGAGAACACAGTGAACCTTTTAACTCTATTTTTTCAACTAGAAGTGTTGGCAAAATTGGTTTTCTTAATTGACAATATTAGAAAATCAATTTCCAAGGATTTGGATTTTGGATGGGCATCTGAATGTTGATGAAACGTGTTGAATTTTAGTTTAGTTGATATTTTCAGCTTAAGGTTAAGATATTAATCAGTAACATGTAAAATGGATGGCTTGTTTATTGTAGATGTACGTCGGAGACGGAACAAAGCTTGTGCGTGATGCTTTTCAGCTCGCAAAAGAAAAAGCTCCTTGCATCATTTTTATTGATGAAATTGATGCTATTGGTACCAAACGTTTTGATAGGTATGTTTTACTCACAAATGAAATGCAATCAAATGAACCAACTTACATTAATGTTTCTTGTTCATGCTCACATAAATTCATCTTTCAACCAGCTCAATATAAAGCAGTCTCCTCCTACTTTTGCAGTGAAGTGAGAGGAGATAGGGAGGTTCAAAGGACTATGCTGGAACTGCTTAATCAGCTTGATGGATTCAGCAGTGATGAGAGGATCAAGGTCCGAGATATTGCTTTGGATTTTCTTTACATTGTGTTTCTTATCAGATGACTAGATTTGCAAAATTGATATTAATAGTTTAGTTTGTTGTTTGTTTGCAGGTGATAGCTGCTACAAATCGTGTAGATGTCTTGGATCCTGCTCTAATGCGATCTGGGCGGCTGGATCGGAAAATTGAGTTTCCTCATCCCACTGAAGAAGCAAGAACCCGGATTTTGCAGGTTAAATGCTTGATCACCTCTATCCTAGTTCTGTTTCTGCAACTCTTGTGGGTTATTCTAACCGTGGATTGGTAATATTGTAGATTCACTCGAGAAATATGAATGTCAACCCAGATGTTAACTTTGAAGAGCTAGCTCGTTCTACTGATGATTTCAATGGTGCACAACTCAAGGCAGTTTGTGTTGAGGCTGGCATGTTAGCTCTCCGAAGAGATGCTACAGAGGTATCTATCTCTCTTTCTTTATTTGTGATTTTTGAGTTTTGTGGGTTTCAGTTTGTGCTAATGGTAGGCGTGACATTTTGCTGGAAATTCAGGTGAATCATGAAGATTTTAATGAAGGCATAATTCAGGTTCAAGCTAAAAAGAAGGCTGGTTTGAACTACTATGCCTAAAAAAGTACTGTATTTGTTCTTGCATATTTTGCAACTTGATATTGCTCCAACTCCTCCAAGGTTTTCTTCCTGTTGCGCGCTATATTACATTGCTTAAATAATCAATCGTTCTTTGAACTTCGAAGTATATGAATATGATGGGTTTTACCTTTCCGATGTAGGGTTGTTCACTTACTTAGATCGGACCGGTCCAATCCTTGATAAACCGGTCCGGAATATTTTTAATTTCCAGTTTCCAATCCGGGTTGCGATTGACCAGAATTTATTTTTATTAATATTTTAATGCAATAATAATAATAATAATAATTAATATTTATAAAAATAATTAAATTATAAATTATATATAATTAACCTTTCCAATCCGGGTTGGATCGACATATATGCAAAATTACTATGATTTTAGTTATGTGTAATAGATAGATAGATAGATAGATATATGGATATGTCTTCACTATTGACTAAAAAACATCAACTTAATATCCATAGTTAATTAGTTAGACTAACTTGGTATCTTTTTAGTAGAGCTGCCTCCATTTTAATACTCCCTCCGTTTAAAAATTATTTTAAACTATTCTCATTTTAAGGTGATTTTGCTGAAATTATTATCGGAAATTTCGTGTGGTGCCCTCCAACTTAAGCCAATTTCTCATGGTACCCAAGGAAATTTTAATTTTCGCGTGGTAACCCTCACTGTTAAAATTTTTTTGCCCCATGCCCATTCCGTTAACTTCAATCCATTCCCAAAATTTGAACCCTAAATTTGAAGAAATGTTGAATGTTTGACGAACGCTTGGCAATTCCAAATATTGGCAAATCCCGTCTTTGTAGGAACTGCTAGATTCGGGGCCATGGGAGTGAAACACCAGAAGCGAATTGCATCCTCTTCCTCTGTCTGTTGCACGTCCGCACCTAGCGTTTCTAATTTACCCCGTCGAATATCGATTTGTAGTTGAGAAGAACAACTTGAGAGTTACTCCTCAATCTTGATCTCGATTTGTAGTTTCCTCAATTTCGATTACTCTGATCGCCTATCTTCATCTTGCTCAATCATAGAGGTTTGTTTACTACTCTGATCGTGGAGGCTTGATTTGAGGCTACTGATCGTGCCTTGAATTTCTGGTGGATGGACGCTGAGGTGGCTGAATTTTGAGTAGGAATTAATCTTTAGTTTGCTAATATTTGTTTTGCCTCATTTTCTATTGTCGATTGTTTTGTTGCTTGAGGATTTATTGCCTCATCTTTTGCTTGATTGTTTTGTTTTGCCTCATTTTCTTCAATCATGTCACGTATCTCTCGCTCACTGAAGAACTTGCTTAGCTCTTCCTTAACACTCTCAATGTCAGCTGCATATATCTTTCCTTGAAGATTTTCACCAAACAATGGATCAAAAGCAGTTTTTCATGAGACAATTAAATCTACATAAGTAATCAGTGATTGCATCCTTGTCTTTGTCCCTTAAGCTGAAAGCAAGTGTAATCTGCTCCTTGGTCTCCCTTTCTATGCTAGCCTCTGTGCTGTCATAATGTAACAAAACTCATCAAAGTCAAGAAGACCATTGCCATCTTCATCTGCATATGCAATCAGCTGATTGATTTGCTGGAATAACAAAACGAATTTCCGAGGCTTTAATCTCTTACAAAATTAACTTATTTAATATAACCTAAAGAGTGTTACTATTTTTTACTGCTTCTGTCGTCATCTCAGAACCAAGTGTTTCTGTTAAAATGAAATGATTCTTATAATTCATGAAACAAAGTAACCTGAAATTGTGAATGAGCTTCTTCTGTGAGGGTTATACATTGAAGTAAAAATGAAATGATTCTTCTAGTAAGTAACTTTTTCAGAACCAAGTGCCCTGTTAAGATGAGAAGTTTTCTTTGCATGTTTTTTTTTTTATTCTCTTAACCCAAATTTAACTCATTTTTTTTTAACCCAAATTTCACTTAATGGGCTGAAGTTAACGGAATGGGTATGGGGCGAAATTTTTTTAATTGTGAGGGTTACCACGCGAAAATTAAAATTTGCTTGGGTACCACACGAAATTGGCTTAAATTGAAGGGTACCACACGAAATTGGATTAAATTGAAGGGTACCACACGAAATTTCCGAATTATTATCAAACAAGCCCTAAGGACTAAGGCCATGTTTATTGTAGAATCCCAAAAGTAAATGTTCTACTTTTTAATCAATTTCTCTATATGTATGCCTTATCATCCAAGTTTCCATACGAATTTTCACCATTTTATTGATGAAATCTTTTTTTATGATCTTACTTATTCTCCCACATTTTTATCTCTACATGTGAAATATTTTATCTCTACATGTGAAATTACAAATATACTCCTCATAAAAGGTTAGGTTATTCTATTTAAGTAAAAGATTTAGGTTAAATCAAATTTTGATAATTTTTTTTTTAAATATCTATAAAATTACTTTCCTCAATTAAATTATGATAAAAGAAATTATATTATTTTTTCCTTAAATTTTTTTGGATTATTTATGTAAATATAAAAGACTTTTTTTAAAAGATTTTGGTTGTGTCTCACATTAAATTGGGCCCACCTTAATAATTTTTCTAATAAATAAATAATTTTTATTTTATATTAAATTAAAACACTATTAATTAAAAATAAATAAATATTTCCAAGCGTAACTCGATATATAAATATCTAATCTTTTTTTAGAAGAAAAATATCTACTTTAAATACAAAGGGTTTAATCTGGCATGGCGTTGAGACTCGAGACAAGGTACATAATCTTAATAGGAGACAGCAGACTAAAGATACTGCGATGAGGGAGAAACAAAAGAGAAGAGAAGAAGAGAGACCGAAGCGATTTCTCTCTCCTCCACCCCGCAAAAACACCACCACCCCCAACCCACACCTTTGCCTTTTTTGACCAACCGTTCGAACCCTATCGATCCTATTTGTGAGCAATTCCCAATTCACAAGCAACCTACCGGCGAATTCTCCTTGTCTCATGTTGCAATTTTCCGTTTCGTTTCATTCAATTGCAGTTTGAAATTAGGGCTTTTTTTTGGTTTGATTTGCGATTGAAGTTTGTAACATGGGGTTTGACGAGCCGGATTTCACCGACAACGACGATGCCGGTGGACGCAATCCGTTGAGCTCGTCGAACGCTTCGTGTTCGATTTGTCTCGAGCTGGTCGTCTTCGATGATGGAAGATCTTGCGTTAAGTTAACATGCGGACATGAATTTCATCTCGGTACGTGCCGGTTTCGTTTGAATCTAATTCTGAATTCGGTGTTCTTAGATTTTGCCCCTTTTTTTGTTTCCTTTTGCTTGTGCTGTTGTGTAGTGCTAAAATTCTGAGAATGTGATTAAATTGTGAAGTATTGAGCTTTTCTTCTCTAAGTTTTGGTAATTGCTGCTGATTTATGCTTAACGGCTACCAATCCTCGCTGAGATTTGTGCACAAAGGTGCTTGGCCTGGCTTTAGACCTTAGATAACCGGAGTTTAGGGATGGGTTGTTTGGAGGAATAAGAGGGAGCAGTTGATTCTCAGGGTTTATTTGATCACAACGGAGTATGGATCTAGCTCAAGCATAGATAAGATGTCTAGCACTGGAAAATTCTCATTTTTATCAAACTAGTGAACATGCCAAGGGTGTATGTGGTGGATGGATAAATGAGAATTATTATAATCTTAAGATCTCAAGGAAAAGAACCACACACATCAATGGTTGCTAGTTGCTACTAGGCTTGTGTCTTGACAATTTTTTTGTGACTTGTGAATAATTGTGCCTCTTCTACAATGTATTTTTAGTTAAGCAATATGCACAGGAACAATGAATAAGAGATAATCAGCCAAGTGTTATTGTACATATGGTTAAACTTTGTGCAACTTTCCATTCTGTTCTGTCAGTATCCGATTTTATGCTGAGAAGTAAAGTGCTGCATGCATCATTACAAAAACACGGGTACATGTTACATGTAAATTCTTAGACACAAATATCGCACTGTTCACCGTAGTACTCTGTTTTACATATACTCGTATTAGTCGTATATTTCCTTTTGTTTGCTATGAAGTTGATGTCGGGAGGTTATTGATGTATATTAGGGTTCGTACATTAAGATCAACCAAACCATACGTAAATGGTAATTTTAATGTA
Organism: Fallopia convolvulus; assembly: GCA_964016875.1. Lineage (NCBI taxonomy): Eukaryota > Viridiplantae > Streptophyta > Magnoliopsida > Caryophyllales > Polygonaceae > Fallopia > Fallopia convolvulus. Next base: position 67,592,305 of record OZ024720.1, read on the forward strand.
TTTTGTTTCCTTTTCTACATTTAAGCTGTTTTAGAAACTCGATAAATACTGTTTTTCTTTTCATTTAAGAAGTGTATTCTTTGCATCACATGAAAAACTTTCCTCGAACAACTTTGAGCATTAATGAGATTATGAGTGATCTATTTTTTCTTTGCGATTGGGGCTGTGACGTAGCCAATGAGTAATAATCAAGGTGCATCAATTGCTGGTTCCAAAGTACTTTTCAAATGAATTATCTGGTTGATTTTTGAAACCATATCATTTGCTTGCATCTAGTTTATTTCATGCCGCTCTGCATCTACATAACAATTTCTTCTATTATTGATCTTTTGATTTTACAACATTTAGGCACATTTTATCATTCTGATTTTAGCAGCACTTCAGTTTTACGTGGATTAACATCCCACGAATCGATTATTCTAATATCTGATGTTGGTGAAAACAAAACAAGGAAAAACACTATTATATGCGATGTTGCTTTTAGAAAACAGGATGGTTATAGCTGTCCATCCACATACTGTTTACTATCCTTTGGGGTGAGGGAAGGAAATGCATATGGTGGGTCTTTAGCTTTGGTTATGCTTCAGGAAGAACAAGAATTGTACATAGCTACAAGCTTAGAAACAAAATATACTTTCTGTATGCATGCATGTTTGTTTATAGGATCAAATACCTCTTGTCATTCTCGTGTCATGCTTGGATGTGTTTGTGCAGGGATACCCTTGCCAGCATGCCCTTTGAAATATTTTTCCATTTTCTTAATCACTTTTTTTACGACCATGAATGACATTTAACCTGTACATCTTTGTCTTAACATGCTTTAATACTAGGATTTATTAAAAGAAATTATTTTATTTTATCTCCAGATTGCATCGGTTCAGCTTTTAATAGTAGAGGAGCAATGCAGTGCCCTAATTGTCGACATACTGAGAAAGGTCAATGGTTATATGGATCTGGTGGCCCAGCCTGTGATGATCCCCATGATGAGGAATTTTATGACCTAAGCTACTCAGAGATGGCAAGTTTATTTGGAAACTTATAGATATCTTAACATTTTATTCTAGCTTCCAATGTGCTGTGTCAGAAATATGTCAAGATGAGTCTTACTTCATGTTGATTGTGCTGGTTATACTTCATGTTTAAGATTATGTAATGCTTTTGGATTAAATTAATTGCTCGGAAGCTCATTCTGTGAAACACTAGGTAGAAAGGGAAAATTCTTTATTTAAAACTCTACTGATATATACTTTAGCTGCAAGGGTAATGTTGCAAGTTGATTTGTCAGTCTTTAGTAGTTAGAGTTGGATCTTGAGGTTTGGTCAACCTGTAAGGTTCCCTTTGGCTTACACCTCTTGGAAGTGCTTTGAGCTTGTTAATTATAGAGACTTGTGCAATCCTCTTGATCGGGCTTCTTAATATTGTCTTGCTTTTGATTTGGTGATGTAAGTTTGTTATTATGCATTTATGTTTCCTGACAATTTTAATTGACATGGATGTGAAGGTAAATTTACCTCTGATATACATTTGGCTTATTGCAGTCTGTAGGAGTTCGGTGGTGCCCTTTCATGTTATCACAGCTCTCCTCTTCTTTTGAGTAAGCTTGAGTTCCTGATTTTTTGCTGGTTTAACTTCTCTGTGTATCAACTAATTGTGTGTGTCATAACATAATTGTAGTATTCTTCATATTCTTTAACAATGCTTAGTCTCTAAGATGAATTATTTTCTTCCTACACTACTGCATACATTCAGAGTTAATGGCCTTACAGCTTTTGAATCTGAGCTATTTTGGCCCAACTTATTCTGGATTTTTTCGATATATTGTGTTTCTTTTTTTCTGGGACTACCCAAGAGAGGCTTGACACAGAAATCAGGCTGAATAAGTTAATAAATCTTTTTTTTTTCTGCTATGTATAAGCAGTGTGGTGCATTTTCCTCTCTTAAAGTAGAAATTCTTTGTCCGACATATTTTGCTAACATTTTCCCCCCTTTTCCAGAGACGGGGAATTCCCATCAAGTGCATGTAAGTTCTATTTAGTGCTGGTCTCATAACTCTTTTACTTCTACATGGTTATTGCTTCACCCTAACTTTACCTCTTTTCGCCTCTTGTAGATCATGATCTTTTGGGACATCAAACCTTATATCCTGAACATGCATCATCTGTTTCTTCTACAAATAACAGTCCATGTCCTTACTTCTCTTACTATGGACCTGTCCATTCACCGTCCCCCAATTCTGGCCCGAGTGTTTCAGACAGTTCATTTAGTAATCACTGGAGTGGTATATTAGCGTCAGGGCTTAGTGAGATGCCAACACCATATAATTTGCCATCCATGGATCCCCATTACCAAAACTGGGAGCATCATTCCGCACCTTTATCAGCTGGCGGCAACCGCTTAGGTAATGCAGACCAGACTTCTGTACCATCTATCACTCAAAGGTCAGCAAGGTCCAATTCTGACGTGGCAAGACCTGGATACTTTATGCATCCTTTCCTTGTTGGTCACAGGTATGCAACAATTTACTTGCTACTATTTGAAAAATTGTCAGCATTAAAATGGCACTTTTGAGTCACCTAAAATAACAGTTCCATTTGACCACAATAGCAAGTAGCAAGTCTTCTTTTTCAAATTTTAACTGATATAGAGTTCATGTTAAGGGTGAACACTAAAGAACCACCTATTGGATGGCCTGTTTTGTCACAAAGCCTCCTTTTGAAACACTGAAATGTAGAAAACACCCATAAAACCACATCATCCGCGGATTTAGTCCTATACACTACCTCGATTAGAATCAATTCCAACAATAGAACCACTCACGCCTTAATATTATAATTACACGGGAACAATTTTGACTTTGCCTTCATTTTTGGAAGTACGCGAACAAGTTATAAGGTAGGGGGTGGTCTATTGGTAATAGAGATTGTATTATGATTTTTTATGTATATTGGGTGGTTTTATAATTTTAAATATTTCCATTTCTCGCACTTAATTGGTCTAAACAATTACCTATAAGAAAAGTATACATATGAGTCATCTTCTTGTACTATCTCACTCCATTATCAAAGGCTTTTTATCCTAGACTATTGATTTGCAATTTTTTGCAGTTCTAGTACGAGAGCTTCAAACAACGCTCCATCATCTATGGTCCCTCCATACCCCGGGACTGCTGCTAGAACTCGTGATCACTTGCAATCCCTTCAAGCACATTATCAAGCACCTAATAGTTCACCTCCAGGACGTTCGCCTTTATTGTCTGCTACCCGACATTCAAGCAGTCACAGAAACTCATCTCCACTTGCATCCTCATCTGATCAAACTGGATATTACATCTTCCCAAATGCCCATAACCGGAACTTTCCAGAAGCGGAGAATCAAATGCCTAGAAGCTTTCAGGCTTGGGAAAGAGAACAACGGCTGGCCTCTTTATTCCCGCCATTGAACCAGGTTGATAGAGAACCCGGGTGGGGCACATTTCCGCCCACCAGTTTCCACCAACAACGCCATGGCTCTGACCGAACTCAATCATCACAAGGTCGATCGTGAAACACATTTAAACTTCCCTTTGCCTTAATTAATCATCTTGTGCTGTGAACTGGGCTTTGAAAATTGAATGTGTTTCCGGCAGCAGCTATGGCTGAAGAGTGGGACTCCAGCTAGTTTGATTTGCCCTGCAATGATTTCAAAATAAGGTTGGCATATTCCGTTTTGAAGAGAATTTTCTTTTGGTTATTGATATGCCTGAACCCAGTGCTATTTATGAATGAAAAAACTTGACCCTGGCTGTGGAGAAGTTTGTATGAATGGAGATTGAACAGTATGAGATACTTGGCTATATTTGTTGTCTTGCATGAAAAGTTGTATGAAATTCCATGTCAATTTTGAAATCATTCAACTCTTTGATCTTACTTCTTACCATAGTGTTTATCATCCTTGATATAGATCATAAATGATTGTGTTATTCGGCATTAGCTATTATAGTAAACAGGTTAAATCTATGTTGGTTTGGGGAAATGTTCATTTAGCCCATGTCACCATACAAAGCTAACACTACTACAACAACAACCAACTCAGTGTTAACCTGCCTGGCTGCCCTAGACGGGGTCTGACAACATACAAGCTAACACAGAACTGTAGTAATTAGGAATTAGGATCAATATCAGAATTATTCAAAAAGATCAGTATCAGAGAGCTTGCATCTGGAAATCATTTCTTGCTGTTTAGGACTTGGGCACAGTCTGTTCCTTTGCAGTATGTTTGTTTTTCCTCTTTGACCATGTACCCATCTGGTGTATTAGAGAGTGACATTCAACCAGTCATTCGAGGGAAGACAACTCTCTAACAGCACCTAAGGGAGGTTCTAACAAAATTTGAAAACCAATCGGGAAGGGTATGGGCATGAGCTGCCAAGCAATCAACGACGCGGTTGGCTTCTCTAAAGGAGTGGTGAAACTGGATGATCCAGTCTCTTCCGAAGAAGACTTGGCATCGAACTGCCAGGCTAGCTAGGGGGTGAGAGTGGTTGAGGTTAGAGGAAATTAGAGAGACAACAAGCTTAGAATCGGTTTCATCAATGACTTGGCAGTATCCATTGTCGCATGCTAGCTAGTTTCAATCCCTAGTAGATACACCCCAAGAGCCATCATCTTCCATCATCACGTAAGACGCCACCATTGTCGCATGATCAAATGCTGATGCTTCTAAGCTACATTTTTCTATTATGCAGGATTTGATACAAATTAAGAAGAATTTATTGAATAAGGTGTGCACTGTGCAAGTGAGAAAGGAAGACAATAGAAGAATAACCAAATCCAGTCACTCTATGACTGGGATTTTCTCAGGAGATTAGTGGTTAATAATAAAATTAGTAATATGGTATACTGTGTTATATCGTGTAATTTTAATTTCGCTGGATGAATAAAGCATGTATAAGTGTATAACCGTATTAGATCAAAGAAATAAAGAAAAATTGAACAATTGAAATCTCAAACAAAAATTAGACAAGAATATTCGCGCAAGTGTATGATTTTGATCATTTGAGCAAACAAATCGACATTTCGTAAATCATCTAAGGAATCACTCATATTAAGGAAAAAAAATTGACTAGTATTGGTCGATTGTGAGTTCGCTATCGAAAATTTAAAATACACAACCTATAGATGAATCACTCATAGAAGATAGACGTTAAACTTATGGGTATGGGTGTTGTTACATAGAAATAATATGTAATGGAATATAGATGAAAAATTAAGCATGCCTTTTCTCAGGTAGTGTAAAATTTGAGCTCATAAAGCCTATATATAATGTGTTGGGGCCTTAGGGGAGCCAAATTGGTCGTCTTGTGATCTTTGAACGAGCAAGAGCTTGATCATGGCCCATGGGAAATAATCCTAGACATCTCATCAGGATTCTAGATCATGAATTGGCAGTAAAAGAAGTCATCCGACAAAGTAAACACGTTCAATTCCCCCATTAAACATGTTTAACTGTTGTATCACCACATACATTTCACATTCTGGTTATGCTTCAGGAAGAACCAAGAGTTGTACATAGTTACAAGCTTACAAACATTCATTCTGATTAGCAAAGAGAGGTGCTTCAATGGTGCAAAACTCCGCTCTTTCCAAAGTCCATTGCTTGAGCTCAGCATTCTTCTCCTCCTCCAAAAACTCCCTATACGACCACCCGCGACCCGGATTGCAAATCACAATCGAAGGGATCCCGCCCTTAATCCAAACCCGGCTCCGGCCACAATACTTGAACGTGGCTTCCCAGTCACGCTGGGCTCCGATCAACTCTTTCCAGTGCTTCTTCTTCAGCTCACGCGGCTCAATATTATCAATGACGTTATACGCCACGTCATTCGAGTAAACCTCTGGATTCAAATCCACATAGCCCGCGATATAATTATGGAGCCCCAAACTACGAGCCCACTCTGTTTTACCTGTTCTGGTTGGCCCCTCTAATACAAGACTCATCGGTCTACGTGGCCTCCTCTCAGACGCCGCGATATTGTCACTAACCCATCTTCTAAGCTGATCGGGGACAGTAAACGACGAGGGATCCCATTTAGATGTATACACAGATCGAGGCGGTGCGAAGATTTTACTCAATTTTGCATCCAGATTATGAAACTGTAATACGAATCTCCGTGGATCTTTTTCTTTAATCATTTGAAGAGCTTCGGATTTGGAGGATGCAGTTAGCGCGTATGAATAGATCTGGGGAATTCGTTGTTGGACGATCTGGAATTCGCCCCATTCTATGAAATCTCCGTGCTTGGCGATGAAGGCATTGAGGTCAGATGCGGATCTAGGTTTCTCGATGATGGGGTGGAAGTGAGCTGGCCTGATTGGGGAGACCAGGTCGAAGAATCGCTTGTTCGTGCACTCCAATTTGGCGTCGAATTGAACGAGGGCGTGGAGATGAGGCTCCCCGTTTTCGTTGAGCTCTGTGTGGACTCGGATGTAGGTTTTGTTGACGGGGGTAATTAGGTCTTTTAATTGGGAAAGTGCTGAATCTTTAGAGAGAGGGCAGTGTGGGTAAGTGAGGAGATAGTCTGTTGAGTGGATTCTGAAAGGGGGAGGGGGAGCCATTTGACTATAATACCCCTTTGATCCGAATGAGTGAGTGATGAGTGAATGAGTTGGGAGAATTGCAGGGTTATTTATACAAGAACTCAACAATAACATGACTATATACATGTTACGCGCCATACGAAATATGAAGAGGGGGTTTGCGCGCCATACGAAATAAAGTTACGCACAAGAATGCGACCACTTTATGAAAAACCAATAGGGAATGAGGATAGGACAATGATAGTCAATGGGGCAATAATAAAGCATATGACTTGCTTGAAAATTGACCCCCACTTTCTTGATTGGTACCTTCGCGAGCAAGGAAGTGGGGATACTATAGAGTGAAAGGTCATCTTCATTTTGAGCCACCACGATTCGGCTCGTGGTCTAGTAGTGGGTTTGGTAGCTTGGTTGAATCAAAGAGGTGTCCAGGTTTTTGCAGAAGGTTAGAAAAGAGGGATGGTGTTAGTGGCCTCGTTGAAGAAGGTTAGTAAAAGAGCCACATTGAACATCTACTGCTTGTTTGGCCTCTTCCCGGAACGTAACTCAATATAAACAATTGGTCGTAGGGACAAAAGAACACCAAACAACAAAAAAAAAAGGAAAAATGTTAAAGATAAATAACAAAATGATCAAGGAGTAAATATTGAAAAGGTAGTTTTTTTTTTGAGTATTGAAAAAGGTAGCGTCGTTGGTATGCAAATCAAAAAACGCTAAAGATTGAGCAAGTAAGTGCTCATGGCTCAACGGTTGAGGCTCTTGCCAATGTGCAAGAGGTATTGGTTCTCACCCGTTTACGGGTGCTCTAGGCTAGTTCAAGTTGTACTTGGTCTACCCTAAATCTTACAAAAAAAAAAAAACACACTAAAGATTAGGGTGAGGAGCCCAGTCCAACGGTTGGTCCTTGGGGAGAACCCCCGAGGTCGCCGTTTCGATACCCACCGACGACGATGCCAGAATATTCATTTAGTACTTGGACTATCCTAAATCGTGCAATTGCATGACGTTCTCCCATCCGAACAAGGGATCTTCAGTCAAATCCAAGATCAGATCCGTAATCGTACGATGTTTCGTTCTTTTGACTTTGTCTTTCCTCTTTTGTTTTGCCTTTTGCTTTTTCTTGTTTGGAAACAGCGTACGATCTAGTACTTTCTAATGTTTCTATTTCTTACCCATGAAGTTTCTATTTCTTACCCTAAATATAAAGGTTCTGTAACAATAGTTTTCTGAAAATCAAGTTTCGACTGCCCAGTTACTTCAGTGCCTGTTCTCAAGTATATACGTGTACGAAAGCAGCTACTGAATACGTTCCCACCATGTAAAAGAAGTCATGAAGCTTGAGAATCAGTCAAACATTGTTGGATCAGCATTAATCTAAGATAAAGATAGTGTAATAGCAGAGGGCCAAGGTTCCTTGAACATGCTATGGTTATGCCTGTACCTTGCTATTATCTTTATGTATAACGCCTCAGGTGTCCAGTCCTGTCAATTACTTTCTAACAATGCTTAGTCTTTTAAGATGCACTATTTTCTTCCTTTGCTAATGCATATGTTCAGAGTTCATGGCGTACAGTTTCAATATCAGAGAGGTTTCAATATCGAAAGCAAATCAACAGTAAAAAAACTTCAAAAGGATTTTCCAAATGATTTTAAGTGCAGCATTCTGCTTCAGTTAGCATGTCTCATGGCTTGCAATAAGCTCAATTATGGAGAATTGCTAAAAGATCACAATCACGATACACTTCCTGCAGAAACAAAGCAGTTATCACACGAATGAGATTGATTGACAGGTGTGAAATAATTACTCCGATGCAGTTTCTTTCTTCTTCTCCTCCAAATACCTACAAGGTGTGAAAACAGGTGGATTATCATATTATCATCAGCATGTAGTAAACATATAATGGTTGGCATTTCCATCTTCTGTATCACAATTCATCAATTCATCAAGCAAACTGTTTCAGCATGCATCAGGAAATCATTTCATTTCTTAAATAATAACATTCGAAATTTGATTCAATAAATATGTAACCCCAGGAATCAAGAAGCAATCTCTCCATGATGAAACCACAAAAGAGGGAAAGCTCCTCCCAAATAACTAGAGGAATTACTTTTATCATAGCAAAATTCAGAAAAGGGTAAGCTCTCGTGTAATTTTGGTATACTTTTGTTAAGGAGTGAGAAAAAAAGGACAAGACTTTTAGTGGATAATTTCCAGAACATACTACTCATCATGTGTATTCAAGCAAAAATAATCATCAGTAAGTGATTCATTATCCTCTTATCTGATAATACAAGGGAGAAAATTAGCTAATTTTACTTGAAAAGAGGGAAAATATCAATACAAGGCATCTTGCAGTTGAGCAGAAGAGAGAAACCATAAATGTCCCAATTAAATCAAAGAATTACACATTCCAATAAGAGAATTTACCCATGAGCCCTTGCCCAACGAGAGAGCTGGTAAAGTTGAACTGTCTCATTTGAAGCATGGCATGCAAGAAGGAGATAGTTACGGGGTTGCACCATCCACGCAAATCTCATGAACAATGCCGAGTAGACGCACATTGCTGTATTGACCCAAAAAGACCCAATCAGAATTGTCAATTATATATTGACTTTGAGATGTCTAAACTACAATAATATTTCAAGTATGGACCTGAAGTCATGTTCCCGGAAATCATTTCAGGTGGTTTGTTCATATCCACGAGCCCCTGTTAACTCCAAACAATTATAGGCATAGTAAGTACTAAAAGGTACTCATGATCTTGTCAAAACCATTTATGTATGTATTTGTTCAGAGAAAGAGAAGATGTACTGCGGCAACAAATCCCCAGTTCGCAATAGGACCCCAGAAGTGAGTTGTTTTGGGGCCGACTGGACTGTTTAGGAATGCTTTGAAGGTGGAAGCCATGTCTACAACCTGTCGCAGTCAATTATAAAAAAATTATCCCATAAATTCACCCAAGTCAATATGATATTGAGAGAAAAAAAAAGCTTTGAATGTCAAACAATTGATTACAAGGTAGTAATAATTAATAAACAAGGTTTACTAATTTAGGTTTAGAAAGCAAGTAAAAATCAAAAGCACAGCTTAAAAGATTTGCTATCTGGAGCCTGATTTCTATCTTGAAGTACAGTAAATTGCACTCAATGCCATACTTTTCATCTTTCAATTGTTTAATGCCAATTGAGTTATCTGTTGCGCCTACATTTGAAATTCCACATCTCATATGGATTTTGGATTATGAGTTGGAACTAAAAGGAGTCATCTGACAAAGTAGACATTTGGTTCTCTATGAACATGTATAACAGTTGTCTGACCACATACATTTACATAATACTAATGCTTGGCAAAGAGATAAACATTCAACAAACAAAATTGCAACCATGGAACATTAGTTATTTAAATATTTTACACCATACAATAATTCTAACAAAGTCAACTAAGGATGGATGGCCTTTAGCACACATCAGCCTCGCCTATGTGATTAAACTGGTCATCAACTACATACAATAATACGGGATCTGAAACTACAAAATCTCAAAGGATCTTTCTACACAACCAATTGACAAATCATAACTTGACATTTATTAATACGAAACGGAAATGGGACTAGCATTAAGATGTAGTATGAAAGCCAGGATATAGGAGTGTCAAACATCACCCCAAAGCAAGTAAGATGGAGAATTTCATTTACAAAACCCCTAAATTATATCGAGAATCAGAAGCCGCACAAAGCATCATCACAAGCTCACAAATTCCAACAAATCTTCCAGCGAATTAAGACAAGAATCCATCATCAATCATCATCCGACCAAAGATCTATGTACGTGAGATTTGAGGGTCAATTCGTGGCAATACAAACCGCTGATTCCAACAAATTTGGGGCACAATTTCTATTCCACAGCCACAGAAGAAATCCAAATACCAAGGACTACACATACTCGTCTTTCTACAATCATTTTGAGATTTGAAGGAAAAAAAAATGAAAGAGTTTACCTGTAACGAATCGTTGGAGAAGGAGGAGGCTCGAGAAAAAGTCCAGTCGCGCAAGTGCCAGGAAACGGGTAGGTGACTAGGTGACCTTTTATTTGGCAGGGAAAAAAATTAACTGCGAGTATCGCTACTATTTCTTAATGAGTCGCTTTATAAGGTAGCGACTCTTGGTACATTATAATTTTCACAATTTTTGGCTGTAAGGAGTGCAAGTGGAAATTTTATATTTAAAAAATGGAGAATCGTTGGCTCCAATAGCGACTCTCGGATGTTACTTTTTTCCAAAACATAGGAAAAGGAGGCACCTTGCGCGGTGGTTGTCGTCCACAGATCGGGATTGTAGGAAGAGTTCGTTCAGGTTGACGACGGTCTGACATTCGGCAATGGCTCCGGGCAGGGAAGAAGACGAGAACTTTGTCAAGGTGGAACACGAGTGGAGTAATTGTAACTTACCATGACAAACCACAGAAGGAGAACGTTGAGGAGAAGAGATGGTTATTGAATCGATCTATTGAATATAAAAATTGAACTAAGAAACCCACAAAGCCTAGAATCACAAAATATGTAGCACATAAACAAAACCAAAATTCACAAATTGCAAATAAATAAAAAGGTGGTTTTCCATAGGAAAAAAATATTAAGGGTGGTTAAATATAAAATAAAGGGTGTTTAAATGTAATAATAATAAATATTAAAAGTACATTTAAAACTAGAATTTCACGTAATCAATGAGGCAATATGATTAGCGGCTGAATGACTTGAAAATTAAAGTTTGGTATTTGCCTCCGCACAGAATACACAGCAAGTCAGCAACCGCCCCCCAGATACTGAAAAAGGTAGTAAAACGAACCTTGGCTTCTTCCATCCATGCCGATGGTATTCAAATTTTCTACTTCAACTTGCATCCCTTTAAATCAATGACATCCAGCTTCCATCTATAAACCGATCAATTCATTCTTCCTATTCCACCAAACTCTCTTAAAAAATGGCAGAATCCAAGAGCACCGTTGAAGCCGCCAGGGAATGGATCGTCGATCACAAGCTCCGCGCCGTCGGTATAATTTCTGCTCAATTTTGAATCTTTGATGATAAAAATTTGCGGCCTTTTTATGAAAAAGAGAATTTTGTGTCATTGAATCTGATTTCGAAACTCGGAATTAGGGTGCCTGTGGCTGAGTGGAATTACGGGATCAATCGCCTATAATTGGGCTCGTCCAGCCATGAAAACCAGCGTCAAGCTCATCCACGCCAGGTACTTGAATCTCATAACTTCTCCTTTTGATGTATAGGCATCGATTTTGGGGCTTTAGGGTTTTTGTAAGTTTGAACTGTGAACCAGTCCAAGTTTTCATTGTTATTCTAGTTACAGTTCCGTTAAGGCCTTTGGGGATGTTTTGTTTCTAATAATGTTGAACTTGAACTTAGTGCATTTGGATTGAAAGTAGCAAACTTTTGTGATAGAGGCTTCAATTTGTGCAGCAAAAACACTCTAAATTGTGCTAGCTTTTACAATTGCACTCCCTAGAATCCTATTGTAACATAGAATTTATCATCCTTAACAATGCCAGATTGCACGCCCAGGCTACTCACGCTGGCTGCATTAGCTGGAGCAGCGGTGGTTGAGTACTATGACCACAGGACGCCCGTTGCCAAGGCAGATCGCTATCCACAGTTTCTTCAATTCGAAAACAACTCACACAAGAACTGAATTCAGTGTCTGTCATCTCGTCCTGGTTTTTTTGGTGGCTTCGCACTGTTCTTGACGTGGTGGCGTCAGGCGTGAGCCTTTGTTGTGTAATTCTTTTGTAGACAGTAACGATTTTTTTGTGCCTGGATGTTTGAATTTTTGCTCGGATCTGAATATTTTGCACAGTATCAAAGATGAGATATAATAATAGTCAATTTGGCTCAAATCTCATAAAGACTTTTATCTAAGGGCATATTCAAGCTAGACAATTTATTCAAGAAAAGAAAAATCAGATACAATTGGAATACTTAGCAACATATGCAATCATCAAATCATTGTAGTCTAATTTGCAAGAGATATTTATCAAAACATCTTTTGATTAAAAAAACATGCAAAATAAAACAAAAAATGGAACACAAGATGAAAAACAGATATGCAAAATAAGAAATATGAATATACACATCTAAAATGCAAATACATCATACTCCATACACCTATATTGTTTCCAATATAGAACAAATAAGAGGAAGAACGAAACTCACCAGGACTACTGGAATGATGGAGGTGGAGGTCGTTGTCGTCGTGGGTAAGGAGTTGTCGGGTCATAATATCTGCCCATCATTGAGTGGTACATTTGATAGCTCATCTGATGCATCTCCTGCTGCCGCCTCTCATAAGCTTGGAACCTCTGATCAAGCCTAGAAAACTGCGCATCCACATGATCTCGAAGACCCAACATTGTGTCCAGTGACGCCCTCATATCGGATATCTTCTCGTGGAGGGACTCAAATTGGCCACGAATATAGTCCATGTTATCCTTAGAAAAATTATAAAATCCTCTAGAAGAGCCACCTTGTTCAAAGTGCCTAGATTGAGCATTCGGTAAAACCGGAGCTTCAAGCGCTCTAATTCCTTCTCCATTAGTGTCCATATCATCAATACCCTCTTCATCACCCTCCTCATCACCTTCTTCATCACTCTCTGAGTCATCATCTCGGCGAGGTAGAGCCTTTCCAACCCACTTTTTATACCAACTTGAAGTGTAAGCAGTAGAAATGCGTTGTTCAGTAAATTTCCGATAACCCTTCACCGGCCGGACATTGTTGTAATAGACCCCCTCCTTTTGTTGAATAATTCCAGCTTTTATGAAATGAGTGAGGTCTAGGAAAGACGGAGCAAGCTTAGAATACTCTTCCAAGTTAATTTGAAAGTGAAGAGCCAAACGGGTTAGCAGTCCGCCAATCACAATGTCACCATCATCAAGCTCCTTAGCGAGATCTTCCAATTTCTGAACAAACTCATAACCAAGATCAAAAGGTGACTCATGCGTCATCGCCCACAAACATTTGAGCTCGCTAATCGTCACTCTGAAACACTCAGACCGGCCATAAACAGTGTTCCCGAGGATGTGTTGGACTATCTTGAAGCAAGGGTGGACTATATCTAATGCTGCAGAATTCGACCCGGAAAATTGAGAGCTACCAGTGATGTTGTACCAAAACCGTTGCAAAGCAGCATCCGCCACCTCGAGCTTACCCAGGTTGGGAGTTAGACCCAAAATTATATTGAACTCGCTAAGAGTCAAAGTGCGGTCCACATTTCCCAACTGAAATTTAAGTGTGCCCGTAAGGTTGGTTTCGCAGATTTCAACCTTGAGAGTTGCCAAGAATTCTGACGTGAGCGCCGGGTAAGAATCAAGAGGCGGCAAGCTAAGAAGTCCTTCCGCCTTAATCCGAGCAAAAAGCTGAGTGATTTCATCATGCACCCCGAGATTTATCATGTATGCCTCAGCATAAAAACGCGTCCCAACATGTGTTCTTGCAAGTTGCTCATCATAGATGTCCCATTTCTCCAGGCTCAACCGAACCCTGCTGTCCAAAGATGTATCTACCGGATCTACGACTACAATATCCTTTCTCTTGCGAGAAGTCCTCCTTGCCATTGAAAATAGAAATCTTCCACACCAAAGACTAGCAAACACAAAAAAAAAAATTATACCCAAATAATCAAACAGCACGCAAACAAGCAAAGGGTATACCACACTATTCGTCAAAATCCAACTCAAACAACACCCAAAGCACCCTTTTCAACAGAAAAACACACCATACCTACATTTATGCAAAATATTACTAATTAAGGTTAATTATCCAAAATCCAAGCCTAAAAACACTCCACCAACACTCAGCATAAATCAATTTTAAGTCCAATTGGTAAAATTGTCAAAATCCCCAAATTAATTCAAGCATATAAACCCTAGATTGTAAAAATCTCCAAATTACTTCTAGCATTCAAACCCTAGAAATTTGATTGCACAAATTATGCCGGAGTAACACCAAAGGGGCGAAATTTACCACAAGACGAGGTTTTTGAGTATTGGGCGTGCAAGGGCTGCACAGCCGTGACAGCAGGCAGCACGGCGATGGCGTGATGGCTGGAGTGGCGGTGTAGCGGCGGCGCAAGGGCGAGAGGGAAGAAGCCAGTCGTGAAAGGAAAAGTTTGTGGAATAAGTGTCCTTTAACCGCGCAGGTCACTTGACCTTTTACCGCAGGAGTCACGGTTGTGACTGGGCAATTTTAAATCGGCCAATACGAAGCGCCCCGTACAGAATTTCGACCGAAGTGCAAGGGCCTCGAAAAGGAAGAATTAGAACGTTTGCGTCGGTCGAGATTTGTCAGTCGTCTTGATAGATGCGCCACCCGTTGGAAATTCTCAAGGCTAATTTGATGCTCCCCGAACAGAATCTAATAGTGACTCGGATTTTGTGTCGGTCGAGGCACAACAAATTATTTTTTAAAAATAACATTCTGTTGCTCCTAGCAACAACATCAGGTGAGGGCCCGTGTCTATCACCTCGACCAACGCATCTCACATAGAGCCGTGGTAAACTTCACCTAGGCATGGACATTTGTGCGGGCCGGGCCGGGCCCGTCCAGCCCGCGGGCCAGACGGGCCCAACCCACCCGGGTCCAGTGCCGGGCCCGGGTCGAGGAATATTGGCCCGGCCCGGACGGGCCAGTCAACGGGCTGGTCAACGGGCCTACAGCCCGGCCCGGCCCGGCCCGGTGCTCAACGGCTCTTTTAAAGAGCCGTTGAGCACCCAACGGCTAGTTTAATAAATAATAAAAAAAAAAAATGTAGCCAACGGCTACTTTGATTTAAAAAATAAATAAATAAATTCCTCTACTATTCTAATCTTCTATAAATATCACCCAATCTTCAACATTTTTTTCCACACAATCTCCTCAATCCCTCATCTCTCAACTCTCAATCTCATACTTGTTTATTCTACTACAAGTCTTACAATCTACAAAGTGTCTTAATCTCATTTTACTTGCTTTTGTTATTTTTAATCTCTATTTAGTCTTTCAAAACAAAAAAAAAAGGTATTAATTTTCAAAAACAAGTTTACCTTATTTATTTACATTTCGAATTTAATTTTCTTCTCCTTTTATAAAAAAAAAAACAAAAAAAGTTATAATCTCTTGCTTATTCTTAGTCTTTAAAAAAAAATCCCCTTTTATAAAAAATGGAGGGACAAGGTAATATGGGTTTGTCCCAAGAGGAATTTGATCATTTGGCGGCGCATGGAAGGGCTCAAATGGAAGATCAACCCGGTAAGTAATTTTTTTATTTCATTTATAATACAAATAATTTGTTATTTCGTTTATAATATAAATAATTTGTTATTTCATTTATAATATAAATAATTTTATTTTTTAGGTTTCATCCCATCTCAAGCAAGTGTTACACAAGAGGCGGGAAGCTCCTCGACTACGATAAAAGATACGACCTCTGGCTCTATTGCTTGGAAATACTTCGACAAAGTCGACGATCCAAAAAGCCCCGGCAATTTTATTACTACGTGTCTAATTTGCAAGGCGAGGGGAGTTAGAAGGGGTCACTCTTACAAATTCACCAAGAATAGCGGAACGGGAACGTTGAAAAGGCACTTGAATAGGCTACATCCCGAAGTGATGGTCCTCGAAGGTCAAGGTGGTTCAAGCGGCGGAATTCAAACCCAAATAGGCGGGTTTGCCTCTTCTCAAGCTGGAGGTAACTTATTTTGTTACAATAGAGATAAAATGATTGATGGCATGGCTGAATATATTACAAAATCTGAAAAACCATTCTCTTTTGGAGAAGACTATGACTTTCAAAAATTTGCTAAATTATCTTTGCAACCGGCTTATCAACAAGTTGGTCGTAAGACCTTAAAACGTAGATGCGTGCAACAATATGAAAGGGCTAAATCTAAATTGGTACAATTTTTTGAGAAATATGATGGTCGTGTGTGTATTACAAGTGATATTTGGAGTTCTAGAGTAGGCGATTCATATATCTCTGTCACTGCCCACTGGAATGATGATAATTGGCTGTTGCAAAAACGTGTCATTGGTTTTGAACCTATGTTTGAAAGTCACACCGGAGCTAATATATATGATCATTGTTAGAATTCTTAAGGAATTTAATTTGTTTGCAAAAGTGTTTTCACTTTCCTTCGATAATGCCTCTGCTAATACTAGATGTATTGATTTATTTAAAAGACATGTACCTCTTTTGTTAAATGGAGATCTTTGTCATATTAGATGTGTTGCGCATATTGTTAACTTATCTGTTCAAGAAGCATGCAAAGATCTTCATGATTTGATTGGACCGATTAGAGAGTGCATTAGATGGCTTAGGTTCACCGGTACCGCAAAACGTCGCTATAAGATCTTGTGTCAAGAACAAGGATTATTTCCTAGGAAATGGAGTATGGATACACCAACTCGTTGGAACTCCACTTTTGATATGTTACAACCTGCTTGTACTTATAAAAATGTTATAACCACTTTGTATGCTGAGCAGTATAGAGGTCCGAATGGTACTCCCGGATTTATTTCCGAGGAGCAATGGGGGATCGCGACACAAATATGTGAGCTTCTAAAAACTTTTAAGGATGCAACACTGATTTTTTCACAAGTTTATACGCCTAACGTCCATTTAGTTATTTTTCAATGTTGCAATATTACATATGCCATGCAAGAAATGCAAGTAAAGCAACCATCATTAGGTAACATAATTGAAAACATGCGAACAAAATGGTTATCTTATTTTAACAAGTTTCCTGTTATATATTGTATTGCTGCATTATTAGATCCTACTATGAAGAAGCAAGGTTTAGAAAATATGTTAGATTTTTATTATGACACTTTGGGCCTTTCAAAAAATGATTATAATTGGTATGCTGATATTGATTTCGCCATTGCAACATTAATTAAGTTATATGATAAATATGCAGAAAAACTAAATATTCCACCTACATCTACTAATCGACCCTCTTCATCTTCTACTTCTACTACTAGCAAAATTGCATCTTTAATTTTCAAAAAACCCCGAACATCACCTAGTTCTGGTTCTATTGCACCTACAAGATCTATTATTATGGATTTCTTGACCACTGAACATCAATTCCCCGACGGATGTGATGTTCTTCAGTGGTGGAGAAACCATTGCGACCAATATCCTGTACTTGCTAACATAGCTAAGGATGTATTAGCTATACCTCGTCTACCATTGCGTCCGAGTCTATTTTTAGCGCAGGTCGAAGAGTAATTTCGGAAAAAAGATGCCGACTTGATCCACAAACCGTCAAGACATTGATATGCAAGAAGGATTGGGATCGTGCCGAGGAAAGGACGCAAGAAGAGTACGAAATGAGTGCAATAAAATTCGAGACCGAGGACGATGTCGAAGGGATGACCACTGACAACTCTTCTAACGCCGGAAGTGGTGGGAATGATGCAATTGACGAAGAAACCCCCGAAGACTTTGACGAATGAGCAACAACAACAAGGTAAGTTAAGGTAAGTAAAGAACTACGTGGGCTTTGATTCTTTCGAGATACGTAGGCATCTTAATTATTCTAATTTTGATAATTATTTATCAAAGTTTTAATAATTTCGAACAAGCCCGCTCCCTTATTCCCTTTTTTTTTTGTTTTTTAGCACATTATGTACAATTTAATAGATTCGTTTAATTTATACATTTTAAAATACTCCGCCTTTGTTCTATCTTTTTTTTAAAAAAATTATACTTTCATAAGTTAGAAGAGGCAAGGGCATGTCGGCATTAATGTCTTCTAACTTGATCATTTAACTAAGCTAGTTTTGATTCAATCAAAGGACCACAAAAGGCACAAATACCTAAAAATCTACCACAAATACAACCCGGCCCGCCTGGCCCAAATCGGCCCGCCAGCCCACATGTATCCGGCCCGGCCCAGCCCGGCCCAACCCAGCCCAACCCAACCCGTGTGGGCCACAAACTTTGGGCCCGGCCCGGCCCGCAGCCCGACCCGTTCCCAGCCCGGATACCCCCTGTGCGGGCCCGGTTCCATTTTTCTCAGCCCGGCCCGGTGGCGGCCCGGCCCAGCCCGGCCCGTGTCCATGCCTAACTTCACCTTATAAAAGAAGGAAAAGAAAGGGAAAAAAGAGATTTAAAAAGTAGTAAGAGTAGGTGTCTGTTCATCCAACGTCTTCATCACAATCTATAGATTCAAATGAGACGACGATGAAAACGACTGAGGCCGAGCAAGAGGAGGTGCATGTTCATCCAACGACACCAAATGCGTTTGATTTCGATTTATCCCAACCGATGGGATTTGATTTAGGTACGTTATTATATATTATGTCTTAAAATGTCAATTTAGATTTTGATATATTATATTTTAATTTAGTCGCTTTAATTATATGTATTTATATCGTAATTTTTATTATGCGTATCGATTTATTTATTTTATTTATATTTATTTATATAGTAGTATGTTAGAACTAGATTTAAATTTATATAATATTTATAGTTTCTATTATGCATAACAATTAAATATAATTATTTATGCGTAGATTGGTCCCGACCATAATTTGACTTCTCTACCTCTCCTTATCCACTACATCCCATCAATCCACTCACTCAAACTCAAATCCCAACCCCTCATTACCAAAATTTGTGGGCGTCATTTAGTTCCCAACCTACACCAAACCCATATCTTGATTTCAAGCCTACTCGAAATTTACAATTAGAATTTGAGAATATTG
The DNA here is from genome assembly GCA_964016875.1 of Fallopia convolvulus. NCBI lineage: Eukaryota > Viridiplantae > Streptophyta > Magnoliopsida > Caryophyllales > Polygonaceae > Fallopia > Fallopia convolvulus. Next base: position 67,611,637 of record OZ024720.1, read on the forward strand.
TGACACTAGGGACCCACACACGTTCTGATCCATTTTTCCTTAATATGATTTCCTATACCCCTCTCTCAATCCCGTCCGACACCCACCAAGCTAGACCTTCGCACTTTCTACCTGAGCCCACCCACTATCAGGCTGATCCTTCTTATCACGAGGCCTACTACTCAGCACCTCGAGAGCCCATCCAAGAGGAGGTGTCATACGAAGGCTCGACCTCTCGATGTGCTGAGTGGTAGGCCTCGTGATAAGAAGGATCAGCTTGATAGTGTGTGGGCTCAGGTAGAAAGTGCGAAGGTCTAGCTTGGTGGTTGTCGGACGGGACTGAGAGAGGGGTGTATGAAATCATATTAAGGAAAAATAGATCAGAACGTGTGTGGGTCCCTAGTGTCACAACATTCTCAAATTCTAATTGTAAATTTCGAGTAGGCTCGAAATCAAGATGTGGGTTTGATATAGGTTGGGAACTAGACGACGCCCACAAATTTTGGTAATGAGGGGTTGGGATTTGAGTTTGAGTGAGTGGATTAATGGGATGTAGTGGATGAGAAGAGGTAGAGAAGTCAAATTATGGTCGTGACCCATCTACGCATAAATAATTATACTTAATTGCTACGCATAATAGAAACTATAAATATTACGATAAATTTAAATCTAGTTCTAACATACTAATATATAAATAAATATAAATAAAATGAATAAATGGATACGCATAATAAAATTACGGTATAAATAAATATAATTAAAGTGACTGAATTAAAATATAATATATTAAAATCTAAATTGATATTTTAAGACAAAATATATAATAACGTACCTAAATTAAATCCCATCAATTTGGATAAAATCGAAATTAAACACATTTGGTACCGTTGCATGAATCGATACCTCCTCTTGCTCGACCTCAGTCGTTTTCATCGTCGTTTCCTTTTTTTCCCGACGTGCTACTGGGCATTTGCCTTGTCCAATTATGAACAATTAGCCAATTTTATAAGGCGAAGACACCCGCTGCAACGGCTCTCTTCGGGCTCGTCGGTCGAGGCGTCCGATGCGATCCCGCTGCGGTAGCATAGCGTCTTTTTCATAAATAAATAAATTATCGGTTGCCTCGACCGACGTGATAGTGCATCGGTCGAGGTAACCGACGCAAAACCGCTTCGAATTACCCTAACTCCATTGTTGCTCTTCATCCTTGCTGGAGAGTGGGGAACTCTATAGAACACAATCCGTTCTATACACTCTTTCCTATCGTTCTCTCTAGTTTGCGCTTCTCTCTCTCCTTTCTGATTCGATCTAGAGTTTTCTCCGTGTTTCGGCATCTTGTTCAGAAGGAAAAAAGACAGAAATTGAAGATGAGTCGGAGCGCGACGGCGAAGGGGAAGAAGAAGGGAGCCGCCTTCACCATTGACTGCTCTAAACCGGTTGAGTTCAAGATCATGGACATTGCCTCCCTCGAGAAGTTCAAGTTCCTCTAGGACCGTATCAAAGTTAGTGGCAAGGCCGGCGCACTCGGCGACTCCATCTCCGTCTCCCGCGAGAAGAACAAGATCGCTGTCACATCAGACAGCAATTTCTCCAAGAGGTTTCCCTTTTTTTAGTTTCTCCTCAATTCTTTGCTCTCTATTTCAATTTTTTGTTCAATTTAGGTGTTGAAAGTTACACAATCGAATTTCCGACTCTGGAAGTAATGAGCTTGATGAATGGTTTGGTTTCTGTGTCTGTAGTAGTAATCGTTAGGTTGAACCAGACGGATGAATCGGAGACAAATAGAAATAATGGAATTTTTCATTGCTTTGATGGATTAAATCTTCCATAACTGGTTCTGTATCGTAATTCAGCTTCTAATGTAGTGATGTGATCAATATTGTAGAGACTGTAGATATTGAAATTTGTTTGTGTTTGCTACTGAGCCAATGAAAAATCTACTTGTGTTACTATTGTATCGATATGATTCATATGAATGGATAGGCTGATTGCTCTACTTTGTTGCATTTATTAAACAGTTTCAGAATGTTGAACTCTTCTATGGCATGTAAATATTTTCATAAATTTACTGTGTATTCTTACAGAGATTTTTCTCCCATGTTCACTAGTTTCATCAATTATGTCAGTCAGACTGGAACAAATATGTTTTTTGCTTAATGCATGTCAACCCTAAGGTAGCAAAAATGTGCATAAGTTTCTTGTTCTTTCTCTTTTCAAAGTCCAACATATTTTGCTGGCAATATTGGCTCTGGCTTTTTTTCATTTTGGTTTATCAAATTGTTATGATTTAAGATCGCTGGTTGCCAACTGATGCTTAATTCGGTCTTGAGTAACAACTGTATGTGGATTGACTCCTTTTCTCATCTTGCATATACAAGACATGGTTATGTGACTCATCTTCCATGTTAGATTGCTATTAGAAAATCATTAATCTTCTTGTATTTTGTGAAAGATGTAGTTGTATGATAGTGCTAAGAACGTGCTTGAGGGCAAGGTCACTTTGTTATTTAGTTTTGGGATCTTATGTTGCATACTGTTGTGTCAGGTACTTGAAGTATTTGACCAAGAAATACCTGAAGAAGCACAATGTGCGGGATTGGCTTCGGGTGATTGCCTCAAACAAGGATCGGAATGTTTACGAATTGAGATACTTTAACATTGCTGAAAACAAGGCAGAGGAGGAAGATTAAAAGACCAGGTATTTCTTTTCTTTCTGAGGATAATATATGTGATTTATCATTATAGTCTTATTTAGTTGAAAATTGATACGGCTTCACTTGAAGGTTGTATGCTTATTTTCAGCTTATAAAACTTTGCAACCTTGGATTTCAGGTTCATTTTTAGATCAAGGAATTAATTTTTTTTATTTAGTGGTTTTGTTTGAAGGCTTGGGTTGGGTTTGCCCTTAAATATTTTATTTTCATCCCAAAAAAATGGTTTGCTGGAAATAGGAAATATTGATTTTACTGTTTATTCATATAAAAAAAGTTATTTCGTATTAGCATGGAGCGATGAGAGCTATCTTAGATTACACAAAGTTCTATTAGAATGCCCCGCCTGAGGGGATTATTTTATCGTTGCTTAATCAATAATGATATTAGGGGTCGGGCTATCCCCCGTTTGATGACTACTTAGCCCATTTTTTATTTTAATAAAACGCCCCCTCGAGGGGCCGGAGAGTACCGCCTCTCCTTCCTACCAAAAAAAAAGTTCTATTAGAATGCATACTCTGTCCATGTTTTACATTCCAAACCCAAATTATCCTCTTACCTTTCTACTCCATTAAAATTATGACTATTTCATGAACTGAGCTGCAAAATGTGAAAACTGAAAAGTATACCCACCAATGTGAATGGGAAAAAGTAATTGTAATGCATAAAGGAAAAGGAATGTAAGAAAGATAAACAAGAACATATGAATTTTTGCTTACGTACATAGACATGGCCAATCAATGAAATGGGACATTAGGAGAGAGCAAATGGAGCTCGTGCTGGAGAAGAGGAGCACGTGCCAAGCCCGTGAAGAGAGAGCGTGCTTGCACGTGCCCTGCTTCTCCAGCGAGAGCTCCACTTCCATTGCGACCACCACCAACTCCGCCACCGGAGCCAAGACTCTTTGTTTTGAAGGTTCAAGCTCTATTTTCCTTGTTCTTTTTTGTGCCTCTCCACTAGAGCAATAGGTGAAATGCACCATCCAGTTGTTATATAGTGAAGTAGAAACCATAGACTATACAATAAGAGAGAAAGACATGCTCTGACAAGTGACAACTTATTATTTCAAATTTTGTAACAGAAGTGATTTACATGGTCAAAGTGTTTTAAGGGTATGGTTGAGTAATAACTCACATTTGAAAGTTACATAATTAACAACACTAATGATCTGGAGTCTTTGTTGAATTTGAGTGCCTTTGCAGTTGCACTACTACCTGCAATACAAAGACCGAATTGATGACAGAGAGTAGTATTTTTACCATTATTGTAAAGGGAGTGAAAATTATTGCTATGATATTGGCCTAATTATTTATGATGTTTTCAGCACTTCAACTAATATTTTCATTCAATACATCCCCAACTTATTCTGCCGAAATTATGGGTTTCATGTTATGGCATTTTGTGCCGTTGAGCGGAGTAGGGCGGCAAAGTGGTCTACGGTTTTATTGTGGCTGTGTCACGTACGTTAGGTAACATCAACACGATTTGTCTCTTGCATTTTGTAACGTTTCTGAAGAACATTAACGGGAACTATATACTAGTAGTAGCTGTGCTGTATAATTTGTTTGAATTCTTCAAGACATGGATCTCATTATTTAATGAAGCCTGATGGGTTTTGGGCTTGCCCATACAAGATAGATTTTGAGGGTTTCTGTCTATTTATACTCATGTTGATTATTGTAATTGTATTTTCAAAAGGTTAGTAAAAAAACTTGCTTGATACTGTCTCCAAACATAGTCACTTTTTGTGGCGACTTGGGTTAACAAATCTTGTGTATTTGCTTGCGTATTTCCTAACAATACACACATATGTGTGTGCGCTCATGCTTGCGCACGTCTTGAGGTCGTGCAACATACTACTATTGTACTACAACATCTACCTAGTGTGTTCTGCTCTATTAGCTAGGTTTGGGAATCGAGCACTCTTAAGTCAAGCAAGTCGAGATGATGTTTTCGATAAACCTAAAAATACAAAGTCAAAGAACAATAAGGGGACACAAACGAAAACAATGAAAAAATCACACCAAAAGAACAAACAACACACACAAATTAGGAACCTCACTAGAGTAAGAGCCAATTGAAATTGCATAAAGACGTATCGAACCCTAAGCCCTAACACATCTAACATAAAATATGATTGCAAGTGGGACAAAGAAGCCCATGGAAATAAAGCACCAGGTCGTTTTCACTTGAACTTGGTCAACCAATCAATTGTAATGAACCGGTCTAGATAAAGAAAGAAACCAACCGGTTCAAGTTGGTTTTTGTTTGTAGTCAAAGCAAAAAAATGCTTCATCTATTCAATGAACTGACATTCGATCACTAATTGGCTTTTACTTGTAGAAGCCGCCAACAAGAAAATGAAAGCACAAAGCCCCACGTCCATACAAACACAAATGTATTCATACCATCTGGCCTCCTATCTCTCTATTTCTATAGGTCCACCAACATTAACTTCGTGCATTATCCATCGTAGACGTCTCTTTTATTTTATTTTTATTTTCTGACACAAGGGACCATAATTACTTGCTCCCTTTTGGGTGCGCATTAGGTAAAAATCGTGAGTGAACTCGTATGAACAAAGTAAATTTGTGGATGAACGAAACACAAGTCCACGAGATTCCATCCTAAAACCAATTAGTAATAGGAGGAGTAATCCAAAAGTATATATGTAGACTAATTTAACTCTCAACTTCCAATGTGGGAAGTAGATTCTCAACACAATCCAAAACTGCAACCGTGGCATGGGAGAACTTAAACATGTCCATCGACCAACTTTTTTCTCAATTAGGTAAAAGTCGATTTGAAGATTGGGACATCCTTTCAGATAAAAAGTTGAAATTTTGGATGTTTCGGAATCTGTTAGTAGTAGTATATAATTAAGATTTGCAATTTTATGTCACCATGCTTACTTCTCTATAACCATGTTATATACCATTTGTCTTTTGTTCCGAAAATAAAGAAATTTCTCAAATGGTAAATGAGGTGTGAAAAAAAAAATGAGGTGTGCAAAGATTTCTTCGAGATTGACCCTCGATTGGAAAGCCAGAAGGGAGTTTGTAGGCTCATACATACTAGATGTTTTCGTTTTGCACTTGTTCTCTCATTTTTTAGATCCATTGTTCTATCATTTTTCACGATACAAATTAATCATGAAAGCAACAGCTCGGTATGGTGACCACGTACGACTTTGGTTAATAGATTTGGATAAGAATTAATAGCGGTTGTCTGGAAGTCTAGCCCTATGTCTAATTTTCGTTGAGAAATTAATTAATTGATTGATTGTAATTTTATTATGGCATTGACAATAAAGCTGGGATCAAATGTACAAACGACCATATGGTATTAGGGTATAGTGTATAATGCAAAATAAGACGGTTCACACTGCGTACACAAAATATTTACATTTAGTATAACGATGCACAATTAATACATTAAAAGTTCATATATAATCGTTAAGAACCTTTTTTTTATCTTACCTTTGGTTCTCCCGGTTCAATTAGTCATCAACACTCTATGTATGAGGCAGGAACAAGGTTATCAGAATCGGGATTCTAGGTTGGATCGTTAGGGGTCTTTTGGATCGGATCGTAAGATCGGATCGCAGAATCGTAAGATCCTACATTATAACTAAAAGTATGCAAGAATAACCTAATAGATTGCATATTTTGTTGTATATGAAGTAAGAAAATGATAAACCTTATTAATTTGATTATTAAAAATGTTGTAGGATGAACTAGTCAACTATTTTAATGGAAATGATACGTTTATCGTAAAACTATTAATACTATATAGTTAAAATTACTATTTTATAGGATCGTTAGAATCGTTTGTAGGATCGTTAGAATCGCTTATAGGATCGTTAAAATCGTATGTAAAATCGGGATCGGATCAAGATTGTATTCTAAATCATTTAAGATCCTACTCCAATAAGATCCTAGTTGGGATCGTGGATCGTTCCGTGTATTATGGATCGTAGGATCGCTAGAATCGTAGAATCGGATCGGGATTCTGATAACATTGGGCAGGAACTTTGTTACCCCATTTTGGAGAGTCCTTTCAATATCATTATCTTTATGCATGCTACATAGAATTCGTTTGGTATTGATATCTAAGATATGTCTAAGATATGATATGGGAGAGACTTTCTCAATATCAAACTCAACTTTCTTAGACTACAATGTCAATAAAGTTTTAATACATACATATATACTTAGAGCTCGTTTGCCTTATATCCATATCCATATTTGATATCCTAATATAAATACTAAATGAGACCTTGTATAGCTTGAGATGTGAACCTCAAGCATTAAGTTTGTAGACCTAGAAGAATAACAGGAAAAAAAAGTTACAATTACAAAAATGCCCTTCCACATCATTTTCCCCTTTAATCTTGGCCATTTATTCTAAACTGTCATTATAATCTAACAGCTCCTAAGCCTATTGTGGGCTTCAACCCCACTTATCGAACACACCTTAGTGGACACAAATAACAACCCCACACATAAACACGAAAAAAAAACGCAAGTGCCCATTAGTCCAATACTTTTCAAAAGTAATAATTACTTGTTTGATATAAGAGAATCTATTCTTCAAAACTAGATCCTATATTTCAATACAGTACACAAATTTGAACCAAAAGGCCACCTTGCCATAATTCATCTGTATAAACCGGAATCCCCACATGTCTGGTCTGGCTGGGTATAGTACCCTGCGTATACGAATATGCAAGTGTAATAATGTTATCCAACACGACCCCATGTTACCAATCCCATCTACAGCAAATTCCCCTGCTACCCAGAATTGCAAACAAAATTAGGTCTCAGCAAAATTCCTGAAGCCTAATTCTGTTCATCATGTGCTCAGAGTTGCTATGAGCAGCCAAAGAAAACCGAGAATAATGTCCACACTCCACAGAAATCCAGCAATAACAAGAAACAAAGAAATTAAGCAACATTGAAACCCAGATTTGCATTAACCAAATATTACAGAAAAGGCTCAGATACTACTAAGACAGTAAGACTGCAACCTTTTTTTATACAAAGCAAAAAACAACATCAGCTTCCTACAAAGAAGACAACACAAAGCACACTGCATTCACTACTGAACAAACAAACCAAACCTCTCTTCCATTATCATACAATACACAGCTAGCTCTCCGATTGCACATACTACTACTTCCCTGGAGGAACCGGGTGGATTCGCTATCGCACACCAGCAATTATCCAAACCCATTTACATGTTCGACTCCAAACCGTAGCCATATCCAGAACCTGATCAGTACTCAGGACAAGTGTTCACCATTTCTCTTTCTCCACACAAACCATTTCATATATCAGACAGCTTAAGGAGAAGAAGAGTCTCTGAATCCTGCTTCACTCGCCTTTTCGTATGAATCTGACGTCGATTTCCTTCGAAACCTGAAAGGCTGTCTGTTCCCTACAAATTAAACCCATAACCCCAAATTTCCACTGAGATCTCTATATAGAGTTCTTCACTATTCAGCATTAGAATCAATAGAGATTACATAAAGCTGCATACAAATTTTAAATGATCGGATTGGAAGAGTGCAAGTGGTTTGCTTTGTTTACACTCATTCATCCTCCATTATTGTAACATTTAATAAGGACAATAATGTGTCAAATTCAACCTAAATTACCTAATCCAAATCACCTACTTATTGCGTGATCTTCCAACCAATTTTGTGGCGGGACCTTAATACAGTTAAATTACAAATTTATCCATGTGGAGTGTGAAGTATGGAAAATTCTAGACCACCAAATGCTGAAAAGGCGCAGGGGCAAAAAAGGAAGCACAAAAATGATGGCACTAACGTAATAGATTGAAACGGAAGTTCTCACCGGAAAATGGAGAAACCGGCGGCGTAGATCCAGCAGGTGAAATCGGCGGAGTGGAGCTTGACGGAGAAGGTAGCGGCGATCCGCCTTGATAACCTGGCGGTTTGACGATCATGATGCGCCTAGTCACTCTCTTCGTTTCGTCAATTGATTCGTCTCCAGCAGATCTGACACTTCCTCCATCTGAATCTGCTCAACGAATCAACCAGATGAAAACTACTCAAACGATTGAACTCCGAAAACGTCCAATTATCAACGCAATTGGTTAAGATAAATTCAGTTAGAAGATTACAAAGAACAACGCACAAAATTTAATCAAGCAGTTCTTGCAAATTAATCCCTTCGGACTAATCAAATTTCATATTGTTATTGTATCGACATGTTTATATTTTTTCTGAAGTTCAATAGAGTAGCTCCCCCAATTCCAGACGGTTTTTTGCATACCCTTGCCGGAGATAGGTCGGACGTTAAAGGTATTATACTTGCGGAGCTTGCCGAGGCCGGAATCCGGCTGAGGTCCGGCGACGGTGTCGTCCCAGAGTTTCTCCAACAGGCTCATGGCGCAGATAAAGATCGCTTTTTTGCTTCTTCTTCACTGGCGATTGCTAGAAGGGAAATGGTAAGATGAGGATGAAGGCAGATATTTAAAGAGGATCGCCCTTGAAGTGGGAAGAAAATTGCGGGCATCAAGTCAATATGGACCGTTGATCTGGATCTGGCTGGTATTGAAATGACGTGGACGTAAGATCTTGATTGGTGTAGATAAGGTCGAGGCGAGACGAGGGACAAAGTGTGAAATTACGGATCAGTCCCTGGCTTTTAATTATCTCGAAGTGTGTATAAAGTGGAAACGGTCTTGGGATTCGGGATAATTACAGTTTTGCCGCGGAAGGATCGCCGCCTTTGAATCCGTTATTTACCGGATTGGCGCCCTCTTTCTAAGAGATTAGTAATTAAGGGTGTGTTTGTTAGATACTAGAGTAAAAACTAGTTGCAAATTCAAAGGCGATGTTTATTTGACACATAAAAATTAATAATTAGTTGTAAAATTAATTTTTTGACAAACTTAATTTTTAAAGTTTTTGTATTATAATTTTTAGTAGTGTTTCGGATTAAAAAATAAATATTTTTAAATAAGAATAACTCTATAATAAAATAAAAGTTTAAATTACTAATTACTACAATAAACTAGTTAACATTATCAAACAATATTTATATATTTTTAAAACTTCAACTACTTTTACAACTAGTTTTACAATTTCAACTAGTTTTACAACTCTAACTAGTTTTTTTAGTGACTTAATATACATAGTATAAGTAAGAGGATTAGGGAGTGTTGATTGCACAAATTTGGGCCAGCGGATTTTGCTTCTTTAGGTTAACATAACCTTTTGCATGTACTTGGGTGCACTTGTATCATCTAGAGAATATTGATAGGGTATAGTGAACAAATGGTAAAGGATAAACCTATCAAGATTGAATCAATAATTTAGAACAAATATCAACTAAATAAAAGCATCTAATGACAGATAAATCTCTCTTGGATAAATACACCAAGAGTGTTTTGATATGCTCACGAGACGAACAACATTTCGACCATGGTGTCTCTATAAAAGTGAAGGCTGGAGACACATGACTCTCTTTATTTTTCCAAAAATTTCGATTTCTAATCTACCTATTATGAAATCATCAAAAGCCATACCAATGTTTATTTTGACTAAAAAAAAGTGTTTATTTTGACTAAGAAAATATGAATAGGTGGTTTACATACCACTCAAATACACTCGAGCTTATACCCAATCTAAAAGTGAATTATGAGTGATTCTTATTCTAATCTGAACCCAATTCATTATATGTAAATAAATGAGCTCAAGAAATTTTGATGGAATTAATTAAAAGGTAAAATTACCTCAATAAAATATTAGAGAATATTCAATTAACGATATTTGTAGCATATACTCCCTCCGTCCCCATTTGTTTGTCCTGTTTCCTTTTCGGGCGTCCCCTTTTGTTTGTCCACTTTCTTTTTATATCTATACTTTTATTCCAATATTACCCCTACATAATATCAACTTTTACCCACTTTTCCAATTACCAATACTACTTTACACCTTTTATCCCTATAAAATTACAAACATACCCCCAATCAATTTCACTTTTTACCCAATTTTCCAATTACCAATACTACTTTACACCTTTCTTAATAATCACAAAAATCGTTCTTTAGGACGAATAAAAGGGGACGAAGGGAGTACAATATAGGTTAATAATTTTTTTCCCTTAGTTGTTATACAAATCAAGTGTTTCAAAAATATAGGCTAAATCCACAAGATTTTTTGAATGCTAAACATAATGGGATGGGACGTGAAGATAAATGTTTTGTTTTGGACACTTTGACGTGCAACATCATATCAAAGTGTCAATCCACCAAATTATGTGAACAAATACAGCTCAAATTACCTGAACAAATAGCAAAATATCTAAAGTTTCTTCCTATGTGCGGAATCTAAAGTTTAGAACAAATAGCAAATGATTTGAGCAAATAGCAAAATATCTATAGGCACTCGACCAATCATCCGATTTGATTCGCCATCATTCATGTGTGTAAAGTTAGTTAAAACTATTTTCCATAATACTATCTTTGTTTCATAATATTTGTCCACTTTTTTTTATAATTTTCAAAAAAAAGTAAACAAATATTATGGGATGAATGTAATACTTTGTTCAGATTATGTGTGCCCCATCTTGACTCCTTTAGATTCCATTTGAGTGGGATTATATTGGATTATAATGTTGATGTTGATGACGATGACTTTTATATATACTTCTATATGCTACAATTCGTTTATAGTAGTTTATTGTGATTAAATAAATACGTTTATGAGTGTTCAATATTGATAGTTGAAATGCGCTTATAGTATTGTGGTAAAAAATAATTTTTTATCATCCCTTAGACGGATAAAACAAGTTTTGATCGATCAAAATTTAGAAGGACCGTATACAAATGCAAAAGACCTTATTTAATATCATATTAGAGCTTGGAACAACACTAAAACTCTAGAGAATGATCAAAAAACCTCTATGTGTTGATCGAGGGTCACTGCTCCAAGAAATAGAACAGCGAAACGGTCAAAACCAAATCACGACTTCGTCAAAATAAATTTGATGGGTCGAAACGAGAAAATGGAGAGGCGACAACGGGTTTCATAATCCGTGACCATTATGGGGAGGTCCTTTGTATGAATGCACATGCTAGTGAATACTGGAGTGTACTACAGGCAAAGATGTGGGATATGTATGAGACAGTCTGCGAAGCCAAAATCAGGAACTTGAAGAAAATCGAAATAAAAGGCGACAACTTACTGTTATCAAATTAGATAACAGACCACATTGGACTCTGCACTATTATCCGCAAGGATGTACTAGGTTGAAAAGTGTTTCAACGTAACTTTTACCTACTCAAGAAAAAATATCACCTAGGTGAGATTTCTCATCCGAACCCACCCCACAGAAAATTATGTTAGATTTTATTCATTTAGATATGTTAAATTTTCTGTAAAACTTATTATTTCTTATTTTGGTTTATACAAACAGAATTATTAACCTATATTAAAACATAAGTTTGAAAAACCGATACAAAATAATTTAATGATAGTTTTTCGAACAAAAAATTGTGTCAGGACCGAAGAACAAACTTTAAATCGATTTCAGATTTCATGTCAACTCTATGTTGCACAATTCTTTTTTGGCTATCGAATTAGATGATGTTAATATAGTTTCGCATGTGAGTAGGAACTCTCTCTTTTTTAGTCTATTTCTATTGCTCATGTTCAAGGGTGTGGTTATTTTGTAGCTCGTTAGTCGTTATTTTTTTTATGATGCACGAATTCAATGTATCAGATAAATCTAATAGATTGAAAGATCGAAGTAATTGACAGTCAAACATGCTAATAAGAGAACACAAAAACATAAAAGTCAAGATAAATAAGAAAATATCTAACATATAATCAAAATCTAAAAAGTATGAGAAGACTTAACTAAGCTCGTTAGTTGTGATGTTAAAGCTTTTGTTTCTCACAATCTCACTCATGTATGGACATACTTTTCTCCACCAAGTCTCTCAAAACTTGTGGAATGATTCAATATTAGTCACCGGGCTTCAGTTTTAAAAAAGTGAAAGAAAAAAACTCACTGTCTCAAAAGTATGGGCAACCAACAAGTATTTCATTAAAAATAGCAAATTATCAGCCATTGTCATTGATTTGGTAAGTCATTGGTATACATGCCATAAGCTAAACCTCTTTTCTAAGTGATAACTTATCATTTTTAAAATATATTATAATTAATGAAATATCATATAACAATTGCAAAACTAGAAAATTCTCATATAGAAGAACATAAAGTCACAAATAAAAATAGAGAACTCAACTACAATTGCTTGAAGCTGTCATAATCATCTTGTCACTTACAATTTGTCTTTTTAATATTAATTTCTTTCAAACTAAAAAATAATTATAAAAGGATGATTTGCAAAGCACTTCATGACAATTACAATGTATAATCTAATAAATATCTATTTAAGTTTTTTTTAATGGACGTGCCGTGTACTATGCAACTACCATTTGCCATTTATGATTTGTTAATCACACATTTAGTAAGTTCATGGCTACCGATTTTTATTGAATAGAACTTTCTTGTAAGTCAATGATATCATCGATCTTGATTAGGTTAGGATATAGTCATGATCCTTGTCCCCTCTTTGGATAAAATATCTAATACCCGGCCATACTTGGAATCTTTTGCTTGTAAGTGGCAACTTATTATTATTATTTATTTATTCATTTATTTATTTATTTATTTATTTATTTATTTATTATTATTATTATTATTATTATAGTTAATAATTAACAAACCTTATGTAATATAGGATTAGGGGTCCAATAATATCATAAATCAGTAATTGTATAAACTTACATATATAACTAAGATAATTTAATAAAATATAATTATAGTATTTTTTTCTTAATATTTAAATTTAGCTGGAGCCCATCTCTAACTTCTTATCTCTAACTAAGATAATGAATAACACTTAATTATTAATGGACATTAAAATTACATTTCTTAGTTTTTATTAATATTATATATAAACAAATATATTCAATTAATATAATGCATGTACTTTTATAAAATACAATGCGTTTTGATGTAATCAAAATTCAACTTTAAGTAATAAATAATTTATAGATTAATTAATTTCTCCCTAAATTATTTAAAAGGAAATTTTTCGAAAATATCCTTTTAAATTCCACATGAGTCTGAACAAATTAAAAGGATATTTTCGAAAGACCTATAGGAACTACTGAACTAGGAAGGAAGAAAAAAAAACCAAAATTTATTATTTTAATAAATAAAATTATTAGTCATCAATGAGAAGTGGAGACAATACAATCTGGGTAATCCTGCTACAGGGTAGGGGAGTGGAATCGAAGTGCCTTTTAACAAGGACACGTAAAATGACAGGTGTTCGAAGCACATGATCCTAGTTTATTTTGAGAAGTGATGATAATATGTTGCCTCACTGATTTGAGGTGTAATAATTAACTTCGGATGTTAGTATATGTGCCAAAGTGACAAATGATGATACCGAACAAGCACAGGTATGATTCAGGGTTTCAAAATATATTTTTTTAAAACAATCAAACACAATTTTCCATTTTAAAACGATAGACTAATTATCATGTCAAAGAAACTTCCAACTACAAACAAAATGGTCAATTTAAAAGCGAGTTCTTGAAAAATACAACAGGGGCACTTCTTGTTGGATTGAATGACTTCAAACATTCGTCAGTTCAGCAATAGCTTCACTTAATCAATCATAGCTTGCGTTCAAAAACTTCAGCAGTTCGCTGCGCTTGCTCTCTGCTGCCTTATCCTCCTTAGATTTCTCAAGCTTCATTTGGATCTAAGCAAAACCATAATAGCTTCAAGATTTCAATATGCTTACACACACAAAAAAAGAAAAAAGTAAAAATATTCAACAAGGCAACAAAACAGCTACAAACCTTTTTGCCAGAGACTGCACTGCGACGAACACCATCCTCTCGATCGCGTCCAAGAAACTGGATCGAATGCAAGATCAAAATGGCATAAGAAACTAATGTCAACAAAGTTGGAGGGAATTAATCAGTGATTTCAAACATGATCAACAATACCTTGGAGAGCTGTACTGGGCCACTACTTCTCTCAGACTGATTTTTCTGCATATTGCTCACATTTGGAGGAGAAACCCAAGCCAGAACAAATATTCAGGCAAGCCAAAAGGTCACAGAAGACAGCTCCAATTTCAAAGAGCCAAGCAATAAACAGTCAGAAATTATTATAAGCAAATCATACACATTGTAATGGAAGGTGAGATAAAAAAAATCAAGCATAAATGCCATATTTCTGAGAGAACAGTAGCCTACCTCTTTTTTGTTCTTGTGATGTGATCGTCTAGAACTCTTTTCCTTGTCTTTTGTTTTACGCTGGAGCATCACGAAGAAATCAAGCAGCAGATAGATAGAAAAGATATTGAAGATCAGGCAGAAAGAAAGAAGTGAATGATCACCTTCTTTGATTTGTCATGATGCTTGCGCCTCTTTGAACGGTTTGATCTTTCTTCCTTGCTATCTGAAGAACTACTGCTACCCATAAAGTAAGAGAACACAAAATTCAGTAACTGACCACTCAAGGGTTCACAAAAGACAAAGCATAAAGCAGGAAAATGTTTTAGGCAGGTCCTTTGCTCCAGCTGACAAGTTTAAGGAATGTAACAAATGTTAAACATGCATCCCACCTACTACTATAAGACTTCGTTTGCAACAGTGATAAGATTGAATTGCATAATAAATTTTGCAGCTGAAAAAAAAAATCCATTCCACCCCTCCTCACTACACTAAAAGGAAAACCCAAAGAAGGAATTATTAACTAGCAAGGGGGAAACTAGCACCATATAGGACAGATCATCTCCATCCCAAGCATGAGTGGTGTATTTCTATATGAGCATTCAACATTAAAAAAGTACTTAAGAAATTCATTAATCTCCAACAGGTTTACTGTCTCTGGGATTAATTTTTTCAAGGAGCACTCGGGAACTTCAGACAATCAATTTTTCTAGGAACACCTGAAGGGACTTCAGACCTAAATCCATTGAATAATCAAGAGCAAAAGTTCGCCATGGACCACATTTCTCATTGCTATTGCTATTGTGGCAACAACATAGCTAGAAGATGATATATCTCGAAAGGCAAATAGCAGAACTCCAAAATTGTTACAAACACTACTGTTTTATTTTTGCTAATTTAATTTGCAACCCCAGGCACAAAAGAAAACAAATGAAACACAAAATGAGCAAAAGCAAAAATCAGAACTTATCAATGATGAATTGCTGATCTGCTATCAACAAAGCTAACAACCAATAACAGATCTTCTCCAAACCATCCTCACCAATAAACAGAACTCCGGAGTCCAGTATCTAAATACTACCACAACTAATCGAAGCCATAGGACAGAAACCGAACCCTAACGAGATGAACGCCGAATCAATAGGACCGCAAGGAAAACCCTAACCCTAGATAAAATAGACCTGCATCAAAAGTGATGCATACCTGTAATCGTCGGAGTCTGAGGAGCTGTCGGAGGAAGATTGATGCCTGCGGCGCTTTTTGGCCTTGAAATTCTTTTTGTCACGGATCTTGAGCGATTCCCTGTCTCGATTCCGGCGGCGGCGGCTGCGACGGCGATCATCGTGAGAGGCCGAAGATGACGTGTCCGAGGAGGACGTCGCCGTTGATGGCGGGGAAGCAGCCATTGAAGGGAATGGAAGGAGGAGGCGGCTTTAGGGTGGAAAGTTGGGAACTTGGGGAGCTGAAGGATGTTCGTCGCCTGGTCTTCCGCTATTTCATCACAAACTCAACGGCGTCGTATGGACCCGTCTACCATCTTTTTTGGAAGTTAAAGAACGGTAAACTACACAAAATCACCCCCTATCTTGGCTTATTTGCAATAAACCACCCTTTATTTCGATATTTACATAAACTCATCCCTTAACTTAGTTCCATTTACACCACATTCAACCATCCTGTTCTTTTTTCCTGTTAACTGGCAAAATTTAAAAAAAAACTTTAGTTAATTGGCAAAGCTCTTCCCAATTTCCCCACAATAAAATCATCTAAATCTGATTTGTGTTTATAGTTGATTTGTTATTTGTTAATTAAAAACATTAAAAATGCACACAATGAAAATGAGGAGGTTGGAAAAAAAAATCCAAAAAGGAAAAAGTGAGAAAAAATCCTAGAATTTTTCATCTTTTTTTCTGCCTTCTTCCTCCACAACCTTAAATAAATTAAAGATCTAGAATGGAGAAGCAATTGAAAGCACTTGTGAACAACCCGAATGGTGATTATTACAACTAACAATCAAAGATCCCTCTTTTCCTCCATCTTCTTCCTCCACAACCTTAGAATTCTTCATTTTCTAAGCTTTAATATTTTGTACATATTATCCTCTACATCTTTCAAGAACAAAAACGGCGGAGGCAATGAATATCTCAATTTGCGAAACTCCACCACCAAAATAGTGGATTCGAACAAAGGATTAAACAAATTGCTTAGATTTTTCATCGCGAAGTTCATCAATGGCGGAGAAGGAAGGAGGCTAATAAACGACGTATTAATGGTCAATATCAGATCGCTTAAGCTCCGAGATCTTCCACCTTCAAACTCTAAATCTTTCTTTACTATTGGCTTCCAATATTTTCTTCATTTCCTTTTTGACATGAGGAAAATGTTATACATCCATACATTTAATGGAAATCGTGATGGATAAAAGGAGAGGGTGGCTGGATGCAAATAGAACTAAGTTAAGGGGTGGTTTTATTTGAAAAACAAAATAACAGGGGTTTATTGCAAATAAGCTAAAATAAAGGGTGATTTTGTGTAGTTCACCCTTAAAATAAAAAATTTGTACCCTCTTGATTTCAACTTTATTTTTGAATGAGAACATATACAAACAAATTTTTCTGCGAGACTCGTATTATGAAGTGACTCGCTTAACGATGCCATGTACATGTATCCAAACGGAGTTAAAAACATAAACATGTTGAAAAACTACTCGTTTTACGAAGTGAGTCGCATTATGATTCGAGTCCCTTACCCGATCAAATCTATTTTTTCGTTTATCTGTTCCTCTCGTCAATAACTTTGATAAGATATATAATAAGATCCAGTCCGATACCCAAGTAAAAAAGTTACTAACGTTTGAAGATTAGAAATGCGCAAACTACTATCATACATCATTTATTTAGTCAAAATGCTTTTATCTTCTGTCAAACTTCAAACATTCATAGTGTACTTAAATCCGAGAACTTCACACCATGACGCGATATAATGCCGCACCATCCTCTTTAATTTAATACGAACCATCACGAACGCCCTACTCTCTTCGAAATAATTTACTAGAGTTACCTAATACCTTACCCAAATCTTGCCTTAAACCCTAACCTTAACCATTAACTATAAACCTTACCTAATACCCTACCTTAAGCTTTATCTTAAACACACTCCTAAACCTTATACCTCATCTAAAACCCTACCCTTAATCCTTGCTTTAAACCCTACATCCAAAACTACCCTACATCCTATACCTAAACCTTAAACCTTACTCAAATCCTACCCTAAACCATAACATTTATTATAAATCTTAAACCTTACCCCAAAACCTACCCTAAAGCCTTACAACCATAAACCCTTATCCTTACCCTAAACCTAAACCTTATCGAAAATCCTATCCTAAGCCTTATCTTAAATCCTACCTTAAATAAACGACGTACGTGTGAAAGGGTCCGAGTTTGCTTACATTCAATCTTCAAATGTTTATAACTTTTTGCTCAAGTGTCATATTGAAGCTTATTATAAATCAAATTGAAGCTATTGATGAGAAGAACCTATATAAAAAAATGGACCGGGTAAGGGAATCACACTATAATGCGACTTAATTCGTGAAGTGAGCCATTTCGCAATATGTTTATGTTTCGTAGATTGCTCACATTATGAAACAACCCACTTCATGATACAAGCTAAATCTTGTAGCTGGAAAAAAAATTGTGTGTATATAACTTTTTTGTTTTCTTTTAATATATAAAAAATCGTATTTTTTTTTGATACTCTTTTACTTTGTACAAATATTATCTCATAGCTTAAAATGTCCTAAAATCTATTTTTCATCCACCATTTCTCATTTTAAGTATAAAAATTAAGGAAAAAAACTCCTAGCTTTTTACTCTCTTTTACTCAATTCTTGTCAACAATATGCTAGCTATTAAGTGGGTTGAACCAATAGAAGAAAGCTCAACAATATGTTAATCAACAATGTTGCTAATGGCCAACAATATGCTAGTTATTTTTTTTGGTGGAAACAATATGCTAGTTATTAAACTTATTGCCTTTCGTTCTTACCTTAAAAAATATCCAACAAATTTCGATATTGCTCCAATATGCTATAGAATAGAACTTTTCCAAATTAATCCTAATTTTCCACTTTTTTTTCAAATTAAAATTCTAAATCAAAATTTATTTAAATTAAAACCTAACGTGTTTAGAATCAAATTCAAATATGTCAAATTAAAACTTAAAAATTGAAGTTAAAATTGGGTCAAGTATAGTTTCGAAACTACACAACTGTATTTTTTTTAAAAGTAGAGATCAAGAAGTATCATATATACAATTATCTATGTTTGTTCCTAAACCAAAAAAGTTAAATGGAAGCTTCGAAAAATAAAAATCAAAGCTCACTTCTAACTTCAAAGTTCAAACCATCACTTAATTTAATAAAGATCAAATTGAATTACAATTATTTAAAAAAGTAAAAACTATTGATTAACTAGATTCTAAGAATAAAACGACCCCTATCCATAAAACTTCCTATATGTTATTTCCCAAAGAAAAAAAAAAGAGTAAACAATCCACTTTACATTTCTTTCAAAGTTTGATAATAATAAAGAAATTCGAATTAGTCTCCACTCATCTCTACACCCTTCAAAACCCTCAATTCTTTCAAACTCCAACGAACAAAACAACCAAAATCACAACCACATTAAACCCGAATCGGATTTCATACCCGCCGCTCGATCCAGACTTTTGCGCCGGTTCTCCGCTGCCGTCCGCTTTCCCATTCACACCCAATTGCTGAAACAGTTGGTTCGCGCCGGGCGCGCCTGCGAGCGCCGTGCCATTAATTGACGTTCCGTTAATTGACGTTCCGTTAATCGACGTGCCGTTTTGGTTCGCTTGGCCAAGCGAGGCAGCGTAGTTCTTAGACTGTGGCGACGAAGCTAGCTGAGCCGCCTGAGCCAGCTGGGCATCATGGTTGCCCGAGGTGTTAGTAGGATTAACGTTGGCTTCGCCGGCTTTCTCGGTTACGCTTTCCATAACAAGCTCTCGTTCAAGGTTCCTGACCGCCGTCTCCGGGGCCATGTGGGCTGAGCTTGGGCTTGGGCTTGTTGAATGTGGCGGCGTTGCTTCCGGGGCAGGATTCGGGCTTCGGCTTGAGTGTGGTCTTGGTTGAGTTACGGTTTCGTCGAGGCTTAAATCTTGTCTTGATCTTAGGTGAAGAGCTTCGAGGGCTTCGTCCTCGCGCACGGTGGTGGCGTCCACGAGTTTGTCGTGATCGTCATCCTCGTCTTCGTCGTCTGGGTCACTTTGCATCAACGTTCTTTCGAGGTTGTTCACTGATGAAGGGCTCTCACTTGGTACACTTGTTGTAGGTGTTGGTGCTTCCACTTGCAAGACCGTTCTTTCGAGGTTGGTCGACGATGAAGGGCTCTCGCTTGGTGTACTAGTTGGAGGCTCCTCTTGCATCAACAAAGGTGTGTTGGTTGGTGCATTGGTTGGCGTTTCGCCTTGCATTAGCATTTTTTCAAGGTCGACTAGTGTTGCCGTCCTTTCAAGGCTGACAACTTTTGAAGTACTCTCACTAGGAGTGCTAGCTGGAGAATCATCCTCGATCAACTTTCGTTCGAGTTTGACCATTGATGAAGGGCTCTCACTTGGTGCACTTGTTGTTGGCGTTGATGCTTCCACTTGCAAGACCGTTCTTTCAAGTTTGGTCGACGATGAAGGGCTCTCGCTTGGTGTACTAGTTGGAGGCTCCTCTTGCATCAACAAAGGTGTATTGGTTGGTGTAATGGTTGGCGTTTCACCTTGCATTAGCATTTTTTCAAGGTCGACGATCAACTTTCGTTCGAGTTTGACCATTGATGAAGGGCTCTCACTTGGTGCACTTGTTGTTGGCGTTGATGCTTCCACTTGCAAGACCGTTCTTTCAAGTTTGGTCGACGATGAAGGGCTCTCGCTTGGTGTACTAGTTGGAGGCTCCTCTTGCATCAACAAAGGTGTATTGGTTGGTGTAATGGTTGGCGTTTCACCTTGCATTAGCATTTTTTCAAGGTCGACGATCAACTTTCGTTCGAGTTTGACCATTGATGAATGGCTCTCACTTGGTGCACTTGTTGTTAGCATTGGTGCTTCCACTTGCAAGACCGTTCTATCGAGGCTGGTCGACGATGAAGGGCTCTCACTTGGTGTACTAGTTGGAGGCTCCTCTTGGATCAACAAAGGTGTATTGGTTGGTGCAATGGTTGGCGTTTCACCTTGCATTAGCATTTTTTCAAGGTCGACGATCAACTTTCGTTCGAGTTTGACCATTGATGAAGGGCTCTCAGTTGGTGCACTTGTTGGCGTTTGTGCTTCCACTTGCAAGACCGTTCTTTCAAGTTTGGTCGACGATGAAGGGCTCTCGCTTGGTGTACTAGTTGGAGGCTCCTCTTGCATCAACAAAGGTGTGTTGGTTGGTGCATTGGTTGGCGTTTCGCCTTGCATTAGCATTTTTTTGAGGTCGACTAGCGTTGTTGTCCTTTTGAGGTTGACAAGCTTTGAAGTACTTTCACTTGGTGCACTTGTTGGAGGCTTCTCTTGCATCAACGAAGGGTTCTTGGTTGGTGTTTCGCCTTGCATTAGCATTTTTTCGAGGTCAACTAGCGTTGTTGTCCTTTTGAGGTTGACAATCTTTGAAGTACTTTCACTGGGTGTACTAGTTGGAGGCTCCTCTTGCATCAACGAAGGGATCTTGGTTGGTGTATTGGTTGGCGTTTCGCCTTGCATTAGCATTTTTTCGAGGTCGACTAGTTTTGTCGTCCTTTCATGGTTGACAACTTTTAAAGTAATACTCTCACTTGGCGCATTGCTTGGAGGCTCATCTTGCAACGACGAAGGGCTCTCACTTGGTGAACTATCTGGAGATTTTGTTACTTCGTCAAGATTAGTTTGGACCAATGACCTTTTGTTGTTAACAATCAATGAAGGTATCGTGCTTGGTGATGGAGCGAGTGGTTTGTTATCTTGATTAGGTAGATTTAGTGTTGTTGTTTCAAGGTCCGCTGCTGGACTCTCACTAGGTACGCTTGCACTTTGAGTTGGTGTTGATGGAATGCTTGGGTTGATGCTTGGAGCTTCTGATATGCTTGGAGCTGAAGAAATGGATGATTGTTCATCCGCAGGCAATGGCTCCGACGGTAGTGCCTCTGACGATTTCGATGCTGAAGAATCATCAGAAGACTTTGATGATGATTTTTCAGAGGAATCATCTGAAGACTTGTTCTTAGAAGACTTTGATGATGCTTTGTCAGAGGAATCATTTGAAGACTTGTGCTTTGAAGACTTTGATGATGATTCGTCGGAGTCTTCATCTGAAGACTTCTGCTTAGAAGACTTTGATGATGATTCGTCAGAGTCTTCTTCTGAAGACTTATCCTTAGACTTGTTCTTAGAAGACTTGGATGATTTATCTTTTTTATTCGACTTATTACCACCACTTGCTGCATATTTCTCGGTAGGGTCTTCATCTAGTGCACCTAGTACAACCCAAACAAAAACAAATCAGGTACATGTTTTTGGTCTGTGAAGATGTGTTTTAGGTAAATGTCTTAGGTTAGTACCTGGAGGCTCGACAAAGCTTGTTGGATCCGAGGTCAGAGCAGGTATATATGGAACGCCAGAAGATATGATCCATTCATCTCCCTCGAATAAGAGAGGAGGCATGAACTTCTCCGCTCGAGAGGGCAAAATCGTCTTTACACCGGGCCACTTGACTCTATGCTCCATGTTTGCCCCTGGACCTTCATTTCTATATTCACCATAGTAGCAAGTCTTGAGTGCAAAGTCTTTATCCCATGGCATCCATCCGTCTGGCTGGATCAAATCGTCCATCTTGGTCTCCATGAAAATCGTCTTTGAGTACTCTTTCCATGGTCTACCCAAGTACGCCTTGTTCTTGAACCTTCAACAAATTAAAAAGGCATGGATATTTAATCGGAGTTCATGTTAAAGTTTGGTGGGCCAATTAGCAGAGTCTCTCTATTTATATTACCTTACAGGAAAGTACTCGGGATCAGCAATGATGTTGCTCTTGTGAATGATAATGCCAGTAGGTTCGTGTCTCTCCTTCCTACCTTGCGCGGTTACTATACAATTTTGGTTATCCAATGGCTTTCTTACAACAAAGGTGCAGTTTTGGAAGAAGGCCGCCGCGTCACCAAAGACAAAGTCTATGGTGCCTGATATTTGGCAATCACGATAGAATTGGCGGTACGTGTGTGCGTAAAGGGTGTCTTGGTATCCGTCAAAATGGCAGTTGTAGAAGATAGCCTGATCGGATTGAACCCTAAGAGCCACGGCTTGGTGCTTCTCAGGACCGGCTGTGTTCTCAATTCCAATGTCCTTTGCCATGAAATGATCACCAAGAGCCGCTACATGAACCAACCAACACAACATTAGGATACTTTAGATACCGCATGTTTACTCATTTTTCTAAATTTTGTAATCCCCTATGGGACTGTTTGAATTGCCAAAGTTATCCTATGTAAGATTGCCATATGAAAGGTGCACATTAGGACGAAGTTAGTTACTTACCAACTGTACAAGTCTTAAATGTTTCTGTACCATCGATGTAGTTTAGGTTTCCCGTGATCCTAGTCTTTGTAGGTCCAGCTCCAATGAGCACCACATTGGTCTGCCACTTTTGGATCGTCAAGTACTCTTTGTAGACACCTTCCTTTACAAAGATTACAAAAGGCTCCCGGCTCTTCTGGGGTATTACATTGAAAGCGTGGCCAATGCTCTTGAACTTGCCACTTCCATCTTTAGCCACTATAACGTTTGGCTTTACCTCATCTATTGTCTTAGCTTGTAACAACTTACGCCTTCTATCGTCCAAGTCCATCCATCTCGGAATCACATCATCATGTTCAACATTATAATCACTTGAGCTCAACAATCTCCTCTTCCTATGATCCCTCCTAGAGATCTCCTCGAGAAAGTCATCATCTACAAATTCGTAATGACCAACAACAAACTCATCCGACCAAGTCATCAACCGCCTGTTCTTGGATGAGCTCAACAGACGCCTTTTGCTACCACTGCTTAGTCCGCTAAGTTGCAAGTCTCCCACCACCGACGATATCCCTGAGACAATGGCTATACCATTGCTCGACATCTGCATCGAAGTGTTCAACATTTTCCTCACCTTTCCAGCCGCGTCCGTACTGATATTATGAAACCCATCTAGGCAAGTCTCTTGGTATGTAACCGTGGCACTCAACCATGATTTCAAATTTGATAGTATCACTTGCATGTTGCTCAAATCAAAATTTCCAATTTCAACCATGGAACGCCTAAGATCAACACATACACATGTCAAATCTTTGTTCTAAGAAAAAAAACACAACTTTTATGTAATTCACACACGAGGTTTCATTCTAAAATCAATTGACAATAGAAGAAGTAACCAAATGCGTGTATAGTATTGCAGACGCTGGAAAAGTATTCTTAACAATATGTATTACCTAAAGTCATCAACAGCGTATCCAAAGAGCTCCTTGCAAGTACGAGCCGCCTTGGCAGTTTTTGGGTTTTTTTGGAGCTCCTTGAGGAGGCTAGAGTGCTCGGTGATATTGTTGATCTCTTCCAAGGCAGCGTTAAACGCTGTCCTGACAAGCTCATTAGGATTCTCGGAATTTGGAGCCCCTTTTTGTAGAGTCGCCTTACATGTATCCTTGTAATCCGTAGGCTGGCAAATGTTCTCTATGGCTTTACTTGTCGCGGAAAGATTGCCTTTGTCAGAGTCTTTATCCGCGTTGTTGACTCCTATTGTCACACCAATCACCATCGCTACCAAGAACAAGCTAGCAACACCAATGATGGCAAGCCTCTTGTTCCCATCATTATTTTCTCCGCTCATATTTGTTCTGTTCTTTGGGGTTTGATTGATTGATCTTGATCCTCAATTTTTTATTGCTAGGATTCAAAATCGACTTCTTTCTTGTGAACAAAAATGTTATTGTACATTAGGAGGCCTTGATCAATTCTGCTGTTTTTTGTTTATTATTGAAGGGCCCTCCTTAAACCTCTATGTATTGTTGATCAATATCAGGTTTGAGGAAATTAGAAACTCTTTCTATATACTATCTGTTTTTTGCTATTTTTGCAATTGTCTTAATTGTCTTTTCCATCTAAAATATAAGGTGTTGGCAGAGTTAACTTCTTGTTTAACAGGAAAATTATCCAATGAATTGACCCCTATTATTAGGAATACATAGTTGGTGGCTTCTCTTGCATCCTTCTTCTTACCGAACATTTACTATTGTTTTTTTTTTGAAAAAAATATTTTTGTGGATTTAGTTTCATCTGAAATATGCTTGTGATTAAAGCCAGGATGTTTTCACAAAGCAGGCCAAAATTAGTTTCAAGGCAGGGGCATTCATCAAGCTTACGATCCACCTAACAACTCATCATCACATACAGAACAATTACAGATCACATTTCATTAAAAACGCATAATTTAGGTGTAACTTTGTACAGGAAAAGTTGCCAATTGATCCAAAAAATTCTAAATTTGGTTTCCATACACCTTTTGTTTGCTGATGTTTGTGTTAGACCTCTGGTATAAGTCATAACTCATAAGGAATTCTCATTGCAAGCAAAATGTGGCAAGTGCCAACAATCATACATTACCCAACTATTCGAATCCATTTCATAGTGTCGAATCCGAGTCCAATTTTGTTTTGCGCTGCATAATACAATAGAAATTGAGCAAAGGAAACTCATCCTTTGCAAACAAAAGAAGCCGTTGCAAAAGAAGGCACCACAGAATGCTCAATGAATTTGAAACCAAACCAGTCTTGCTTTAGCCTTGCCTCTCTTTGTACAGCTTTTCTCCCCTTCAACCACCAACGAGTCTGCCTAACCGCCTTCTCAAGCCCTTACCGTCTTTTGTTGCAACGAAATATACCACTACCGTCACATTAAGACTCAAATACAACAGCTGAACATGAGACGAATGCTACGGAAAAGGACACAAAGATACCAACCAAGGATCCTCATTCACACATTAGCCTACCTGAACTAACATGTTCTTATGGAGACAGAGCTGGTAATGGGTGGGATTTTAGGTGGATGGAGCACTTCCATCACCCGACCCGCGAAATAAATTTTATCACCCATCACCCGCGAAACCTTTCTCTCGTTTCCAACCCACCCATCACTTACAAATTCTAAATTATAATAAAAGGTCGGGTGAGAAGGTGGCCTGTCGAAGTTATAAGCTCGCGTGAGCAGTGCGAACTCGTCAAGGTTATAAGCACGCGTGAGCAGTGTGAGAGTATTGAGCAGATGTTGCGGTGTGGTGGATCAAAAACTAAGAAGTGAGAATGGCGAGGGCGAGAATTAGGTTTGGCCCTTGGGACATCAAAAACTAAGAAGTGAGAATGGCGAGGGCGAGAATTAGGTTTGGCCCTTGGGACATTGTCGCATATCACATAAGGTATATTAGGATATGTATAGTTTTTTAAAATATTAGGGTAAGTATAGTTTTATAATATTTAAAAATCCCCAAACTAGGGGTTCTCAAAAGTGGAATCGGAGTTCAATTATACTGCCCTCCCATCAAAATTTCATATTCAACAATATAATGTTGCAAGGATTATTGATGCATCGTCTTGTACAACCTATGCAACCAATACCAAGGAGTCCAAGACATCTGTTGCTTGGCTGGATGATTTTTTTTTTTAGAATTACAAAGGGTTTTGTTAGGCTTGTTAGATACAATTTGGTATCCCAAAGCCATATCATTTAGATGTATTTGCTCAGAAAATGTTAAATTTAAGACATCTCAATGACCTTGTTGAAAGGTCTCGAAGTGAGCTGGGTAAATATAACAGTTATCATCACAGCATCTAACCAAAGGGGCTCAACTCAAAATGTCAATACAATTTGACATCATAGAAAGAAATTACTTGCCACCAGAAAACTGGAACTAAATTTGAAATTAAACAAAAAAAAAACAATTGGATACAAGGGTGCTCAGACTCGTTTGAATTGACTTCTCATTGAGCTTGTTTCAAGATCTCGAAGAGCTGGGTAATTAGATTTTATACATCACTGCATCCCATCCTTAACATTAAATTATATTACAACTGAAATCTTAACATAGGGAAATTGTAAAACATATGCTAAAACCAAAATTATATTCAATGGCGCTCAGATGTTGTTGTTGTAAAGCCTTCTCATTGACCCTGTTTAAAGATCTCGAAGAGCTGGGTAATTAGATTTTATAATCACTGCAACCAATCAAACTGAAATTGAAAAATTACGTTCAACCTGAAATTACAAGATGGAAAATTTTTTGGAATTCGCCAATCAAATTTACAATACGATAGCAAAACACAACAAAAAACCAGTAAAACTAAGATGAAAAAAAAAGAAGAAGATTAGATTCATTGGCGCTCAGATAAATGTTGTTAAGCCTTCTCATTGAGCTCGTATAAAGATCTCGAAGAGCTGGGTAATTAGATTTTATACATCATTGCAACCAATCCAAATCAAGAATGTACCTTTCGACTTGAAAGAAGAAAACAATTTGGCTAAAACGAACTCCATTACGACGGCTAAAACCCTAGAGGATGGTTTTTCCGAGTACGATCAGCTTCTGCGCAGCTGGATTTTTATAGTGTAAGTGCCCTATTGAGCGTTAGCTGATTTCGATGGGCCGTAGGCCCAAAATCAGATATATTGGGCCTGGTAATTTGAGGCCCATTTAATTCGGCCCAGCTCGATACCCTCGGAATAAACTATGAATAACACGACGCGGAGCCAGTTGCGCAGTTCGCCCCATTTCTAGGGTTTATAGAACCCCCACCATCAAACCGGCGTTGAGGGAGAGTGCGAAAATGGTGTCGTTGAAGTTGCAGAAGCGGCTTGCCGCTAGCGTCCTTGATTGCGGGAAGGGCAAGGTCTGGCTCGATCCTAATGAGGCCAACGAGATCTCTATGGCCAACTCCAGTAAACTCTCCATCTCTGTGTTTTCCTTTTCATTTTGGTATCTGAAATTAAAACCCTAACCAGAAGGAAGAAACTGCTTATAATTTCATCTGAATTGATTGAACTAAAATGAATTCGGAACCCTTAGGAATGCGATTTGGTGTTAGTAATATACCTGAGGTGTACTTGTTCAATACGATTGGTTTTTAATTTCATGATTTGTTTACTTGAAGGCTGAATTTATGTAAGAAGATAGTTGGAATATGATAGAAATTATCAGTATGGTAGTGTTCCAGTGTTGCTTACATTCAATGGAGTAAGTAAGCAACTCTTTTCATGTAGAGAAAGTGTTGTTTTTAAGTATTTATACTTTTCATATTGATAAGGTTCTATATGTTAATCTTGTCATATTGATAAGGATCTTTGTGTTTCCATTTTCATTTTGATGTTTGAAATTAAAACCCCATCCAGAAGGAAGAAATTGCTTTTGATTTCATCTTAACTGATTGGACCAAAATTTATTAGGAACTGGAACCTGAGGAATACGATTTGATATTAGTAATATACTTGAGGCGTACAAGATTTGATGGTTATATTATGGATTTATGGTAGAGAGGTTATATTGGCGAAAACCATGATTATAGACATATCTGAATGTTAATGGCTAAAACCATGATTAAATTGAAAACCCTAGTGTCTTGGGATCAATTTCTTTTCTGGGAATGGTTAATGGCTGATCATTATTTGAGTTGTTCTAGGGATAAGCCGCTTATTATACTCGGTATTGGGATGTGATCTTATATGAATATTAAATGAAAAATTATTAGAGCTGATCTTTATTCTTGACAAAATTCTTTTGTTAGATGCTGTGATGATAACTGTTATATTTACCCAGCTCACTTCGAGACCTTTCAACAACGTCATTGAGAAGTCTTAAATTTAACATTTATCTGAGCTACCATGTGAAAGAGAATTTATTCTTTCCCTTTAAAAAGGTGTCATGTTTCTCCCAATGATGGTTTCAAATTGATAACCATGCTAATTCTGATAATATTCTTGATTGATAAAATCTTAGTGCTTTGACTGAGGAAGCACATATACCTAAGTGAAGTGTTTTTTGGGGGTTGAACTTCCTTGTTTTAATAACAATACTGATTAACGTTAAAAAATTTGATGTAATTGGGCCTCATATTTGATGATACGACATTATGTCACATTGATTATTTTTGTGTTCATAACACACTTAAAAATATATTCCTTTATGAGTAATTCATTCGTTTGCTGTTTTACATTGTAATATCTCCTTGAACAGCTGCACTTTGGCTATTTACGTTGAATTTTCAAGCCTCAGTTAAATGCTGATTTATAGGAGATGTTGTTCATGAAATTTGCTTCAATGCTATTAGGGCAAAACATAAGGAAGTTGGTCAAGGATGGATTTATCATTAGGAAGCCCACAAAGATCCATTCTCGTTCTCGCGCAAGAAGAATGAAGGAAGCTAAGAGAAAGGGAAGGCATTCTGGTTATGGTATGTGCAGTTGCTCCTAGTTTTTGAAATTTTTCATGATGCATCTGTTAATACTAGCTAATTGTTTAATAATAATTCTAATTTCTGGTTTGCTTTTTGTTTCTAGGTAAGCGTAAGGGTACACGTGAGGCTAGACTACCAACCAAGATCCTGTGGATGAGGAGAATGCGCGTGCTCAGGCGCCTGCTCCGCAAATACAGGGAAGCCAAGAAAATTGACAAGCACATGTACCACGACATGTACATGAAGGTGAAGGGTAACGTATTCAAGAACAAGCGTGTGCTCATGGAGAGCATCCACAAGTCAAAGGCTGAGAAGGCAAGAGAGAAGACCTTGTCCGATCAGTTTGAGGCTAAGAGAGCCAAGAACAAGGCTAGCAGGGAAAGGAAACACGCTAGAAGAGAGGAACGCTTGGCTCAGGTGTGTAAAAACTGTCGATTATTTGTTTTCGGGTTAAAAGTTTTTGCATGTTTTGTGAATATTGTTTGTTACTGTGTGCAGGGACCTGGAGCGAAGCCTGAAGCAGCACCTGCTCCTCAATCAGCTGAGGTTGCTAAGAAATCCAAGAAGTGAGATTATGTTTTTTTTTTTTCAAGAAGTGTTATCATGGAGATATTTGTTAGAGATACTATTCTGTTCTGTTATAAAATTTTGGCATTGGACTAGGTGTTTGGTGCTAGTATTTGACAGGGTATTTTCTTTAAATGACATAGTTTGACATTCGAGTGCATTTTGAAGTAAAGAGGTTGGTTTAACTATGTCATATGATGTGGGTATGATATGAAATGAGGAGTGAAATGCAATTTTTATCAACCATTTGGTACACTTGATAGAAAATGAATTAGGATGTTGAAGATATTCATCTCGATCGATCTCTTCAAGTGAAATTGCAATTTCAGATTCATTTCACTGACTGGTCAGCGAGACCACCGTCGTGGGGCGCTGCCTCCTGCTCATTTCTATCGCATTGGCTCTCACATCCGCCCTTTTTTTTTATTTAGCATATTTATTTTTGTCCGCCCCCTGGGACCCCTGGTATTGATGTTAGCTCCGTCCAAACCCCTTGGCGAGTATCAGTTAGCAACAGATTCAAGGCATATTAACAACGCCTTGTTACTGACTCTCATCTTCAACATCTTAAAGCTGTACTACAGGATTTTTTTTTTTTTGAGCCCTCACTAAAGGATATTTCAGCTAAACTCAAATGAAAATGTTTATCTAAACTTAGGAATAAATGCACTCCCTTTCTTGAAAATGATCATTCAAAGCTCAAAAGAAATATATCCCTTATAAAATCTCTCCACTAAATATAGAGGTCAATGTCATTATTTGGTGTGAGTTTTACTCTTTCCCTTTTCATTTCTTACCAACAAGTCTGCTGCAATTTGCAATGTGATCATTTTAAACTCTGCTTTTTCTTCACAATTAACATTTTTTAATATATGTAGGGCTGTCCAACGGGTGGGTTGACCCGTAACCCGACCCGACCCACCCGTAATTTTACGGGTTACGGGTCAGATTTTTTTTAGTTTGCGGGTTACGGGTCGGGTTACGGGTCGAAGTTTTTTTAGTTTACGGGTTACGGGTGGGTTACGGGTCAACCCGTCGGGTTACGGGTTGACCCGTAATATTAAAAAAATAAAAATAAAAATATATTTTTATAGTAATTAAAAGGAAGAAATAAAAGTTTACGGGTTAAATGGGTCAAAAAGGGTCGAAAAGGGTCAATTTTTACGGGTTACGGATTACGGGTTTACGGGTCGAAAAGGGTCAAATTTTACGGGTTACGGGTTACGGGTTTACGGGTAGGTTGACCCTTTTCCACCCATTTGACCCAGTCAAACGGGTCAAACGGGTCAACCCGTAACCCGACCCGTAAACCCGTAACCCGTTTTACGGGTTGCGGGTCGGGTCACGGGTCGAATTTATTTTTTTACGGGTCGGGTCGGGTCGACCCGTTGGACAGCCCTAAATAAATGGGAGGCTGAATCTACACTCACCATTTTTAGTCTCCTTTGGTTGGATCAACGGATGGATTTGGTCCTAAAAGTGTTAACCAATCCTAGTATTTAGTGAATATGAGATAACATCTCCAATAGATGGTGTTTTGCCGCCTTAACATCATTGAAATTTGCCTTTATAAAGCCTGTCATACGATTAGAATACTATACACATTCAACCTTAAAACAAGAATACTATACATTAATGTCGAGCCTCATTAATCTTGGTAGGTGATGACCTTCGTGACCATTAGGACATGAGTTCGATTCCCCCACTCTTGTTATAATGGCCTAACTGTCTCATATGGACCCAAAAAAAATCACAACATATATAAATGAACACCTAGTTTACCTTTTTTGGTTTATTAATAAACCTAATAATTCTTAGTTGGTATAGTGGTGAAGTGATGCTAGACTTCTTTAAGTATTGTCTAAGAGATAGCAGCAAACTGGTATTAAGAGTAATTGAGTAAGGAGCAAAATACCTGATTCGAACGTAGAGTGGTGCTAACCGATTAAACCAGGCGAGCCAAAGGCAAGACCCAAAAAAATAAAGTTAAAATAAAAAAAAATCTTTGTCAATGTTATTATGTTTTGTTTGTGAAGGATGAGGATTTCATGAGAAGTTGCCGTAATTGGCTGGTGAATGTACTCGTGACATGAATCTGTGAATAGCAAGACAAATACAAAGTCAATGAAATAAAATGTGATCAGAGGAATTGTGTGGACAATCAAAATCACCCATTGTACCGTTGCTTTCACCAAATTCTCCTACCATTGGAGAATTAGTTGGAAACATTCATACAAGTCAAAACTATGAAGAATTCCGGGATTAAGGGAACTTGATTGATCATGTATTCGTGATTAATAATTATAATACTATCTCTACTTTGGGGTACAGAATATATCCCATACAAAATAGTTTACCTAATCATTTGGAACATTTCAACTATTTGTTCTGATACATATTTTTGCTTTCTAATTTTTCACCCTTTGCTCTGAAGTTTCAAGATCGTTTGCTTAGTCCTTACTTGTTGATAAATGTTCGGAAATTTTTATTGAGAGATTTTTTCAAAACCATTCACTTCAATAATTTAAGCCATCTTGTAAGTTGTAATAGTCGGGTTGGTATAGATTGTATAGTATACTGTTTTATCTTTGTATTGTATTAAAATAATGTGTTACCTAGATCAATCATACATCCATGTAAGCACTTCGTAGTTTTTTCTTTCTATTATAGGCAAAGTTCCCTCTTTTTTGGGTCGATAGGCAAAGTTCCCTTTGTGGTGGTGTTTCATATTGTTTCTTTCTCTACCTAAATTCCTCTTTATTGAAAGGCAAAATATAAACAATAAAAAAGTGATTATTTGATGGTGTTAAATTAAGGTTGATGCTGTTTACACACGGTATTATAGCTAGATGCACCACACAAACAGTTTGAGTGGAGTCCACACAAACAGTTTGAGTGGAGTACACTCAAACAGTTTGAGTGGAGTACACTCAAACTGTTTGAGTGGAGAAATGCGTTATAGGCAAGTAATTATTTAGATATTGAATTTTATTATTTTTTTATCAAAATTGATTTAAGATATATATATTTTATATAAATAGATAAAACAATTTTCATCATTTTTAATTAAAATTCGAAATTAATTTTTTCACATAAATAAATAGAAAGGAATTTGATTGTAAATGCTAAATTAAAATGAATAAAAATTAATTTTTTAATATAAGGTGGGTCAGAATCAATGTGCTAACTCAAAAAGGTACAACTTTAATATATAGTTTAGTTATAGATCTTTATAACAACTTGTATATTAAAATATTATACACTTGGCAAAATTCTATGTCGTGTGTAGTTTAAAATATAGTAGAAAATATAACTGAAATATAATATTATAACAAATATTTAATATTAATATTTAATATTTCTATAGCTTATTTTACTTTAGATATAATATTTTTAACTTAAATAAATTATCATAACAAATATTTAGCATTAATATTAATGTTCATATAGTTAATTTTTCATTAGATAGAATCTTTCCAACATATGTAAATTGCCAAAAAAAAACAAAATCCTATGTGGTAAAATTCTAGGTGACTTAATGTGAGAATGTTTTGTATGAAATAAAGATCCTATGTTGCATGTAGCTTATAATGTGATTGAAAAAATAACTTAAATAAATTATCATAACAATTTAGGGTTAGGATTAAAGTTTAGGGTTATGATTTAGGGTTATGGGTTAGTGTTTAATGTTCGGGTTAGGATTTAGGGTTAGAGTTATGATTTAAGGTTATGGGTTAGGGTTTAATGTTTAGGGTTAAAGTTTAAGGTTAAGATTATTATTGGGTTAGGGTTTAAAATTTAGGATTAGGATTTAGGAATTAAGATTAGGATTTGAGGTTTAGGTTTATGATTAGAGTTTAGGTTAGAGTCTAGGGTAACTATTAAGGTTTATGATTAGGATTTTATGGTTTAGTGTTTGGAATTTAAGGTTAAGGTTTAAGGTTAGGATTAGGATTTAGGGTTCGGGAAAAAAATTTAGGGATAGGATATATTAGAGTTATGGGGTTAGGCCGTTAGGGTTTAATGTTTGTGTTTGGATTTAAGGTTAGAGTTATGATTTAGGATTATTGGTTAGGGTTTAATGTTAGGGTTAGAGTTTAAGATTAGGATTAGAGTTTATTATTAGGGTTAGGGTTTAAAATTTAGGATTTAAGATTAGGATTTGAGATTTAGGTTTATGGTTAGAGTAAGGATATTTTAGGGTAAGTATTAGGGTTTATGATTACGATTTAGGGTTGAGGGTTTATAATTAATTTAGGGTTAGTGTTTAAGGTTAGGATAAATGGAATTGACATTATTTAGTAGGGTAGTTAATTTTATATTTATCTATTAATAGATAATGGGCAGATACAATATTGTATGTGTAGATTGTTTTATATATTATCACATTAAAAAAATCAATTAATATACACATATTGTTGGATCGTAATCGGTTAGCAGTGAGCTTGGGAACTGGCAATTAAGTTGTTCCCAAGGCAGCGGAAGTAAATAATCGCAAGTAATAAAAACAGTTAAGGGGACAGTTCCTTTATAGAGGAACCCCACTACAACCAACTAGTTGTATGGGTAAACCTCTACCTCCGCTTGGAGGATTTTGAATGACTTACTTATATTGATTGCTTTGTTCCTTAGTTACACAGCCGGATTTACACTTCTCTGTTCCTACAAGTTCTTCCTAACTCTAGCAACACTAGTAAATCCTCTCAACTGAGTTCCTAAGCTCACAACAGCAAAACACAAGTAACTCAAACCTTACGCTGACTTCTCAGTTCCCTTGCTCCAGGGAACTTCAGCTTCACCGTCGTCGAGATCACACACTCGCCGGCGGGGACTTCTCTTCCTTTTCTTTCTTTTCTCAGATGTGGGTGTTTTGTAAGTTCTGGGAGAAGTACTCAAACCGAGTACTATTCATTTGGCTTTATAGTCCATTTGTCTTGGGCAATAGCATCTTTCGTTTGTGTCCAAAATGCCCTTTGCTTGATGCCCAAGTTGTACTTTCTTCACATGTGACTTTGGTTTGAACTAGGTCAACTTCTTGAATCAATCGGACCGTTGGATGAAGCGTAACAGTCTGATCCTCAGACTGTTTCCTCTGGCTGTCTGAGACAGGATCCCGCGATCTGCGCTGAACGGTCGTTGTCTTCACATGTGAGTTCCCATTTCATGGGAACTGACTTCTTCAGAGTTCCCTTGATGGAAACTCTTCATCGTTGTAAGCTTGTGTTTTCTTGTTTGTTTCTGGGAGTTCCCACTTCATGGGAACTTTCCTCTTCAGAGTTCCCTTGATGGAAACTCTTCATTGTGGCTAGCAGCGGCTTTGTCATTCATAGAAGTTCTTTGCTGTACCTGTGTTCCTTAGAAATACTTGAACAAACCACATTAGTTCCCTATGGTGTTTGTCATTATCAAAACTTAAAGAGGAGTGAATCGTTGATCCGTTGCTTAGAACCAGAGGTCCCAACAACGTCCCAACAATTTCCCCCTTTTTGATGATGACAAACCCATCAAAAAAAATGCAAATATTTCAATGAATGATATGCTGATGAGTTCCTAAGTATGATTTTGGGAAATCACTCTTAGTGAGACATTTAGATTTAGGGAGCCACATCTGGTGAGACACATAGTTCCTATTAGGCTTTTTATGCAATTGTTCCCCCTTAGCTTATGCGTGGTCTGTGATGACTTAAACTTTGAACTCATCTCACATTTTTTATCTTTCCCCCTTTTGACATCATCGAAAATCAAGCAAAGCAATATTAGGAAAGAATGGAACACGCAATCAAAATAAAGACCATTTCATTACTTAAGATAATATGTACAATGGGAACCCAAGTACAATTTTGTGGTCATTTTTGGATTAAGGGAACAAGAAGGGAGAGATCATGGGCTCTGAGGAAACAAGGCGTCACAAAGGCGCGTAAGGACTTGGGTAAGCTTTTCTTGTCCTCTGGCCAATACTGCCTGGTCCCTAGCAATCTGATCGAGGGTGTTGGCGATGCGGAGCAACACTGGAGAGTTCCCCTCTTGTGTACCAGACTCTAGGGGAGCCGCCTCCTCTACAGGCTCCGAGTGCCTCATCTTCTGGGCAATTTGAATGTCCAGTTCCCTTCCAAGCTCGATTTCTTCTTTAGAGGCATCGTAGAGACCCTCTTTTTGTAGGAGCTTTTTGATCAGCCCGGAGTAGGGAAGGGAATGGGACTTGGAGGCCAAGCACTTTTCCATGTGCCCAAGGATAATGCGGGGAAGATTTATGGGCTTCTTGAGGAGGAAGTGGTAGAGTAGGATGGCATCGGGGATGTTGACAACCAGGCGCTTTTCTTGACGTGGGACCACCACGTTGATAATGAATTGGTGAGCGAGCTTGGCAACCAAGGATAGATGATGCGTCGAGTGGACCTTAGAGGGAACCCGACCCTCAAAAATTGTGTTGTACACCTCGGCGCTGTTGAAGTCGCCCCAGAGCTTGCTGGGCAACTCGCTAAGCCCTTGACCAAGGACCTGGAGTTGAAGGCGGATCGTAGACGTTATAAAAATGAACTCGTCGCCTTCGTGGGAGAGAGTTCCCTGAGTGCCATCGTTGGTGATAGTGAAGTTGTTGTAGAATTGACGCACTTGTGAGGGATCTACGCTCACAGTTTCTTGGCAGAGTCTCTCCCAGCCCTGGGCCTTGATCAGTTCCCATAGTTCCTCCAGACCATTTTCAGTCAGCGCCTCTTGGGAAACTATGAGGTGATGGAGAAGCTTGCGGCGCTCACTGACATGATGCTTGGTGGTCCCCTTCCCCTTTCTGGACTTGCTTTTCGATTTGTTCCCCCTAGAGACCGTGCGAGGTCCTTTCTGCTGAGGGGGTGCAGCCGCTTCGATCATGAGCACGCGGTCCCTTGATGGTGGGGAACTCGCGGACACCACCATTTGGTGTCCAGGTGTAGGGATGCGTGCTGGCTCCTTTGAAGCTGGAGCTTCTTCTTCTTCTTCGACCTCATCATGGGAGGTCCCTTCTTCCTCGGAGGAGCTCGACCCCGAGCCCTCCGCGTCATCTCCAGGATGACTTGTTGTTGCCTCAGCACCTCCAGCTGGTGCGAGGTCCCTTGTCTCTGTTGGCTCTTGAGGAGCAACCTTTTCTGGGGACTTTGTCCCTTGGGAGACTGTGTGCTCAGAGGGACCCCTGTTGAGTTCTTCCTCGATGTCCTTGAGCTGGGCTTCCTCCTCCAAAGTTCCCATGATGATCGGAGGAGGGTCCTTGGTCATTTTGCCGATGACCACAGAAAGAGGAAGATCGTCGTCGTCTGAGGAGGGGGCGACGGTACTTTTGGATGGTGAGGGAGAGGGGAGTTTGGTGGTGGTGGGAGACGTGATGGAAGAGGGGAGAGGAGAAGAAGGAATAGGGGTTGTCAGTTGAGTGGAGATGTGTTTTGGGGAGGAAGAAGAAGGCGTTTTGTGAGGTGAAGGTGGAGTTGGAGATCCCGTAGTGATGGGAACGGGAGGAAGTGAAGGAGGTTGGGATGTTGGAGTTCCCATTGTGGCGGGAACTGGAGGAGGTGGCGGAGGAGGTCCCTTGATTTGAGGAGGAGGGATGGAGGAGGAAGAGGGAAGTAGACTCTGGGGTTCGGAGTTCCCATCGTCGGAAGGAAAAAGGTAGGGAGGTTTGGGAGCACAAGAACTCTCCTTGGAGCAGTTCAGGTAGTCCTCAAAGCGGAAGAAAGCCTTCTTTCTGGGCTCCGAGAATTCAGAGGCCTCAGAGTGTTTACGCTTTTTGGATTTGGAGGGGTCGTGGGAGTGTTTGGATTTTTTGGATTTTGAGGGATCTTTTGATGAGTGGCGATGTTTGGATGAGTGGCGATGTTTGGATTTATGGGGTTTTTCATTGATGGAGGGGCGAGCATCTCCGAAGTTGTCAACGATGACAACTCCGGAGGAGGTGTTGGTGGTTGGAGGTGGAAGAGGAAGAGATTCGGAGGAGGAAGAGGTCCAGGAGACGGTTTCATCAACCTGAGGAGGAGGAGGGGGCAAGAAAGGGCTTACTTGATTGTATAGCCCTTGAATGAGGACATCCTTCATGGTTGGGTCCTGTTCTTGCTCGATCTCGTTCAGTTGAGTGATGAAGAGAGTGCGAGGATTGGCAAGTACCCACTCTTTGATTTGTGCGAATGTGTGTTGAGGGGCCATTTTTGTAAGAATTTGGGAGGTTTTGGAGGTTTCTTGAAAAGAGAGTGAAAGGGATTTGGGGAAGACGAATGACAGGAATGAAAGATGGAGTAAAGGACCTAAAAATGGCAAAGAGGGGTTTTAAAGGAGAGAGGAGGTGAAGGGTAGAAGGGGAAGTGGAATAACCTCGATAACCGTTGCCCAATGAACGTGGGGCGCCGTTTCAACTTCTCAAGCACGCTTCTGGACACGCGTCACAATCTCTTGGGAAGTCCTTTTCAAATTTTGAATACTTGGCCTGTAACGCTTCAGAGCTTCTGACACGAAAGTCCGCTTCCCAAGTGACGGTTTTTCTTTGAAGATTAGTCAGTGTTCCCTTTGTAGATGCAGCAGTTCCCATGATCATTTCAAGGTCAGGGAGAGTGAAGTGGGTGAGAGAACTTCACACTCATCTTTTTGTGGGGCTAGGGAACTCAAAGGGAACCAGACGATTTGCAACTCGATAAAGGAAATGTTTTGGCTCATGAGAAGCATTTGTCTGGTCCCTAGCTTAAGGTGGGTCATATGATCAACCGTCATGGTGGCTTGTAATGAGGGATAAAGGGAACTCTGGTTGATCATTTTGGGCCAAAAGAAATAGAGTTCCTTTGTACACATTTTTCTTTAGACTAGTAATCATGGCATAGTGAAAGCAGTGAATCCAAGGTCCTTATCATGCAATTTTAGATAAACTAGTCAGGCATTGGGAGAGAGATAAACAGGGACTTGTTTAGTTTAGAGTTATCATCCCTAGAAGCATTCGAAAACGCTGGTAGGGACGTCTGTCTAAAGCTTTGGTAAGAATATCCGCAATTTGCTCTTCAGTTCTACAGTGTTCCATCGAAATGTTCCCATTCTCAACATTGTCACGTAGAAAGTGATGTCTTATATCAATATGCTTAGTTCTAGAATGATGCACAGGATTTTTGGAAATGTTTATGGCACTAGTGTTATCACAGAGTATGGGAACTGGGCCAAAAGACATACCGTAATCTTGGAGTTGTGACTTAAGCCATAGAACCTGGGAACAGCATGATGCGGCAGCCACATATTCAGCTTCAACTGTGGAGAGTGCAACTGAGTTTTGCTTTTTAGATCCCCACGAAACTAAGCAGGATCCTAAGAACTGGGCCATTCCTGAAGTGCTCTTTCTGTCAACCAAGTGCCCTGCAAAGTCAGCGTCTGTGTATGCAATGAGCTCAAGGGAACTGTTCCTTGGATACCAAAGGCACAAGTTATTGTTCCCTTTGAGATACCTGAAAATTCTCTTCACCTCTTTCAGGTGTGATTCCTTAGGGTTAGCTTGAAAACGAGCACAAAGACATACGGAGAACATGATATCAGGTCTACTAGCGGTTAAGTAGAGAAGGGACCCGATCATACCTCGATAGTTCCTTTGGTCCACACTGATACCTGTTTCATCTGCATTTAGCCTTGAATTTGATGAGATGGGAGTGTCAATGGGCTTTGAATGTTCCATCCCATACTTCACGAGCATTTCCTTGATGTATTTCTGTTGATAGATCTTTGTTCCCTCCTTTGTTTGGGATATTTGAAGTCCCAAGAAGAACGTGAGTTCCCCAATGAGACTCATTTCAAACTCACTGCTCATGAGGTCCTTAAATTTTTCTACAAGAGTTTCGTTAGTTGCTCCAAAAACAATGTCATCAACATATACTTGCACAATCAAAATGTCTTTAGACTCTTTCTTTAAAAACAAAGTCTTGTCTATGGAACCTCGAAGGTATCCATGGGACAAGAGGAATTGAGCAAACCTGTCATACCAAGCTCGGGGAGCTTGTTTGAGTCCGTAAAGGGCCCTTTCCAGGAAATAGACATGGTTGGGCATTTTCTCATCTTCGAATCCTGGAGGTTGGGCCACATACACTTCTTCCTTGAGATGTCCGTTTAGGAAGGCTGTTTTCACATCCATTTGATAAAGTTTGAATCCCTTGTGAGCAGCATAGGCGATGAGGAGTCTGATTGCCTCGATCCTGGCAACTGGTGCGAAGGTCTCATCGTAGTCAATCCCTTCCTCTTGCCTGTATCCTTGTGCTACTAACCTAGCCTTGTTCCTTGCTACAGCTCCAGTATCATCGAGCTTGTTCCTAAAAACCCATCGGGTTCCTATGATGTTCTTGTTTTTGGGCCTAGGAACTAGCTTCCAAACTTTGTTTCTCTCGAATTGGTGGAGTTCCTCTTGCATGGCTTGAATCCAGTCCGGGTCCTTTAATGCTTCTTTGATATTTTTGGGTTCCACCATTGAAACAAACGCGTTAAAAGCACAAAAATTATTGAGAGAGGAGCGAGTTAGAACACCTTTATCAAGAGGGGAGATGATGTTCTCAAGGGGGTGGTCCTTCCTTTGTTGAAAGGTTCTTGCATGAGTGAGTTCCTTTGCATGTGTATTATCCTCATGGGAACTCTCATCTTCAGCTTCTTCATTTGATGTTTCTTCAGAGATTTCTGGCAGGTTCCCTCTTTGTTCCCCTTGAATACTTGATTCTGGCAGTGTATTGTCTTGGGGGACAGCAGAGTTGTTCCCTGAAGAGGGGACCTCGAGAGAGTTGGAGGTTTCTTGTAGTTCTTCTGAGGAGGGAGCCTCAAGGGAGGTTTGATCAGTGAGGGTTGGACCTTCGTCGTTGTTCCCTGATTGTGGGATATGGCTTGCACTTGGATAGTCTTCATCCCTTTTTCTTGGCTCATCCTCGTCATCATCATCATCTTCATGTCTGACTAGCTTGAACAGAGTTCCCTTCCCTTGGGACTCGGTTCCCATCTTTACAGACTTTTCATTGAAGACAACATGAATGCTTTCCTCTATCTTCTTGGTTCTTTTATTGTAGACTCTGTAAGCCTTGCTTTGTGATGAGTATCCCAGGAAGATCCCTTCGTCGCTTCTGGGGTCGAATTTGCCAAGATTGTCTTTTCCGTTGTTGTGAACAAAGCATGTGCAACCAAATGTTCTCAAGTGTGAGATGTTTGGTTTTCTCCCTTTGATGAGCTCATAGGAAGTCTTGTTGATCAGGGGCCTTGTCATGGCTCGATTCAGGATATATGTAGCTGTGGAGATTGCTTCAGTCCAGAAGTACTCGGGAACTCCACTTTCGATCATCATGGTTCTAGCCATATCTTCCAGAGTTCTGTTTTTTCTCTCGACCACTCCATTTTGCTGAGGGGTGCGAGGAGCTGAAAAGTTGTGAGAGATCCCATTTTGCTCACAGAAGTTTAGGAACTCCGAGTTTTGAAACTCAGTTCCGTGATCAGATCTGATTGCTTTCAGTTTCAGCCCCAAGCTTACTTCAGTTCTTTTGATGAAGGGCTCAAATTCTTCAAACGCTTGTGATTTTGCCTTCAAGAAAACAACCCAGGTGAATCTTGAAAAGTCATCAATTAATACATACATGTACCTTTTTCCACCGTAGCTGGCTGTTCTCATGGGACCACAGAGATCCATGTGAATCAACTCCAGGGACCTGGTTGTGCTTACCACCTTCTTTGGTTTGAAGGAGGTCCTGGTCTGTTTCCCTCGAACACATGCTTCACATATTTTGACTCCTTCGAGATTGATCCGTGGGAGACCAATGACCAGATCTTGTAGATAAAGCTTCAGGATTTGATTTACACCAGCATGTCCCAGTCTTCGATGCCAGAGTTCCGTGTCATCTTGGGAACTCGCAAGGCACAGCTTCATTGGTGGTTCAAAGTTGGTGTCCACCACATACACATTGCTGTATCTTCTTCCTCTCAGAATTAC
The DNA here is from genome assembly GCA_964016875.1 of Fallopia convolvulus. Lineage (NCBI taxonomy): Eukaryota > Viridiplantae > Streptophyta > Magnoliopsida > Caryophyllales > Polygonaceae > Fallopia > Fallopia convolvulus. Next base: position 67,653,631 of record OZ024720.1, read on the forward strand.
TTTGTTGGTCTTCTTGTTGATGACGAGACATTCATCTGAGTCGAAAGTGACGATGTTGTTCCCTTGATCACACATCTGGGAGACACTCAGCAGATTGTATCCCAGATCCTTTACCAGGTTTACGTTGCTAACTTTAATAGATCTATTGAGCAACACTTCTCCTTTTCCAATAACTTCTCCCTTGTTCTTGTTGCCAAATGAGACGTGGCCTCCTTCGGCATGAGTGTGGAGTGAGATGAGGATATCCTTGTTCCCTGTCATATGGTTCGAGCATCCACTATCTATGAACCATGTACTGTTCCCTCTCACAGCCACCTACAAGGAAAAGTTAGTGTTTTGAGACCCAGGCAAGATGACTCTTGTCAGGTCCCTTGCAAGGGAAAACATTTTCATTTAAGATATAGTCAGAAATGTTGATGTCTTTGGAATTTTGAGAGTTGGAGTTCCTTTGGTGATGAACATGACGTTTTTGTCTGTTTGGGAACTTATGGCTTCTAGGGATTTGGGCTCTCTTCTTGGGACATGCATCCTTGTAGTGCCCATGAGCACCACAGTGCCAACATGTCTTGTAGTATTCTCCCAGGTAGTATTTTGGGTGTGGTCTCTGGATACGGTTCCTATCCATGGTTTCTTTGTTGTAAACTCGAGACCCATTTCCCTTAGCAATTTTGACATAGATTCTATGTCCAGAGTTCCCAGTATAGTAGTCTTTCTCACCATTGTTTCCACTCTCTAGGACCCTGATTTTTTCTTCGAGATGAGCATTTTTCTGTTTCTCGCACTGGAGTTCTAAGGCTCTACACTCATGGATCTCATGTTCGCTCAGGGGTGACTTTCTGTTCTTGGAGCACTCACCTTTGTATCCTATGCCATGTCTGGCTGGGACAAACTTGATTTGGGAACTAGAGGCTTCAGGGTGTTCGGGAGTCTTACTCAGGTTTTGCAGGAGGGTGTTCTCATCTTTCTCTAAAGTTTTGATTTCTCTTTCTAGATCTACGATGTGAGACACATGGGACTTGAGTTTTTCTAGAAGGGATATGCAGTTGGGACAGGGCTCAAGACCAACTAATTGAGAATTTATGTGTTCCTGTTTTTCCAACTTGTTTTGCAGTTTTATGTTATCTTTAACAAGACTTGAAAGGATTTTCAACAGTTCAGGTTTTTCATAATTACTCAAGGAGTCAAGAACAGTTTCAGTGGTTACCTCACTGGGTTGTTCCACAGTGGTTTCTCCTATAGCCATGCCACACATGTTTGGAAGTGCCCATGCTTCAGGATCTTCGTCTTCATCATCGCTCCAAGTAGCGATGTAGGCCTTCTTTCCTTGCTTTCTGCCTTCAGTTCCTTGTGGACATTCCTTCGCAAAATGTCCTTTCCTGTTGTATTTGTAGCAAGTCACTTCTGAGAGATCCTTCTCTGTGGGCTTTCTTTGGGAACTCTGTCCCTTTCCCCAGTTCCCACTGTTCCGTTGAGACTTTCCCTTGTAGAAATTTCGAAGAGCCTTTGTTACAAGAACTAGCTCTTCATCCTCTTCTTCTTCAGAGTCTTCATGTTGTTCTTGGGTTGATTTGAGCATCTTTTCGATCTTGAGTGCGATCCCTCGATGAGCTCGAGTTTGTTCCTTATCATCGATCTTCCTCTTCTCATGTCCCACTAGCTTTCCAAACACTTGATGAAGCATAAGTGTTCGATTTTCTGGGTTTTCCTTGAACATCGTTCTCTCGTTTGCCCATTCTCCAGTCAATCCATTGAAGAGCTGTTGGACCTTCATTTTGTGGGTGATTTCTTCTTTTGTGATCCCCAATCCTTCCATCTTAGTGCAAAGTCCTTCAAATCGGGATTGGTAGCTATCGACGGACTCTCCCATCTCCATTTGGAAGTTGTAGAACTCCCTCTTTGCGTTCATTTGAAGATCTTCTCTGAGATCTGAGTTCCCAACGTGCATTTGTTGGATGGCTTCCCACATTTCCTTGGTTGTGTCAAGGTTTGCAACCCTGTCGCAATCTTGTACGCACATGGACCTCTTTAGGTACTGTTTGGCTTTGTAGTTTGCCTCCATGCACTTGTACTCGTTGGGACCCCACTTTGAGAGGTCGTTGACAATAGCTGGATCGATTTCGAAGTTCCCCCTTTCGATGATGCACCAGGCTTGGTAGTCTTGGCCACGCATCCAATCTTTCATGTCGCGTTGCCAGCTTTCAAATCTTCCTGTTATAAGCCTTGGCGGCTTGCTGGTATTGTTCCCCACCTGAGTAAGTTCCTGAGCCATTTTGACACCTGCGATGCTAACACAAATCTAGAGCGCTAGCTCTGATACCAATTGTTGGATCGTAATCGGTTAGCAGTGAGCTTGGGAACTGGCAATTAAGCTGTTCCCAAGGCAGCGGAAGTAAATAATCGCAAGTAATAAAAACAGTTAAGGGGACAGTTCCTTTATAGAGGAACCCCACTACAACCAACTAGTTGTATGGGTAAACCTCTACCTCCGCTTGGAGGATTTTGAATGACTTACTTATATTGATTGCTTTGTTCCTTAGTTACACAGCCGGATTTACACTTCTCTATTCCTACAAGTTCTTCCTAACTCTAGCAACACTAGTAAATCCTCTCAACTGAGTTCCTAAGCTCACAACAGCAAAACACAAGTAACTCAAACCTTACGCTGACTTCTCAGTTCCCTTGCTCCAGGGAACTTCAGCTTCACCGTCATCGAGATCACACACTCGCCGGCGGGGACTTCTCTTCCTTTTCTTTCTTTTCTCAGATGTGGGTGTTTTGTAAGTTCTGGGAGAAGTACTCAAACCGAGTACTATTCATTTGGCTTTATAGTCCATTTGTCTTGGGCAATAGCATCTTTCGTTTGTGTCCAAAATGCCCTTTGCTTGATGCCCAAGTTGTACTTTCTTCACATGTGACTTTGGTTTGAACTAGGTCAACTTCTTGAATCAATCGGACCGTTGGATGAAGCGTGACAGTCTGATCCTCAGACTGTTTCCTCTGGCTGTCTGAGACAGGATCCCGCGATCTGCGCTGAACGGTCGTTGTCTTCACATGTGAGTTCCCATTTCATGGGAACTGACTTCTTCAGAGTTCCCTTGATGGAAACTCTTCATCGTTGTAAGCTTGTGTTTTCTTGTTTGTTTCTGGGAGTTCCCACTTCATGGGAACTTTCCTCTTCAGAGTTCCCTTGATGGAAACTCTTCATTGTGGCTAGCAGCGACTTTGTCATTCATAGAAGTTCTTTGCTGTACCTGTGTTCCTTAGAAATACTTGAACAAACCACATTAGTTCCCTATGGTGTTTGTCATTATCAAAACTTAAAGAGGAGTGAATCGTTGATCCGTTGCTTAGAACCAGAGGTCCCAACAACGTCCCAATAAAAGTTTTAATTAAATGATTAACGTTACTAAATAAAAAATGGATTTATGAAGATTGAAGGGTTTTCAGGTTAATATACAATTATATTTACAGGTCTTAAAATTTGGCAAGTAGTAGAAACATAATCTTGATTATGAAATAATTTTTTAGATACAATAATATTACTAAGATACAATTATATTTAGAGATCTTAAAATTTGACAAGTGATAGAAACATACTCTTTATTATAAAATATTTTTTAATATTAAGAAAATAATATTACTTTTTTTTAAATATTAGGAACATAATTATTATTTTGAAATCATTATTAATATTTTATTCACAATATTAAATCATATATCATTAGTTTATTACTATATACTAAACCGGAGGTTAAAATAATAATTAAAACGGTTCCACATTAAATTACACCACCCATCTTGTTTTAAAGCAATTTGATTTGTTGAAAATTAATTGGATTATTTCATATTAATTTTAATATATTAATTTTTTTGATATGATAGATATAAAATAAGATACATATCATTTCTTAAAAAACCCTTACTTATATCAATAATTATTTTTTAATGATATTTTTAAAAATGATATTTTTATAATATACACATAGTTTTTTTAAATATTAATTTAATCAAATTTATAAATAAATAATACAATAATTGTATAAATTAATCTGTGTAAGGCACGAGCACTAAGACTAGTGTATATATATAACGAAAAAGGGGTCAGTAAAACACTAAAAAAAGGCACGAGAAGGGGACATTTTTCCACACAAACAATTTGAGTGGAGTCCACTCAAAGTGTTTGTGTGAAGGTCTCCACTCAAACAGTTTGTGTGGTGCATTTAATAAAAAAAGAGCGTACAAACAACATTGACGTAAATTAATAAATTAATTTGTGTCGATACACACGTCAAACTCTTCAAAGACCCATGCCATCTTTTGGAAAGAAAATATGAGCATTTTAAAAATCCATAATTTAAGAAGCTATTGCCACACTCGACATATGTGTGTCGATCTAGCTTATATGCATGTGACATGCATATAACGCCTTAGAGATTATCTAAGTTTTTAACATAATTGCCTAGCTTAGAGTAAGAGATGTAACATTTTTCACATCACAATCTATATAAAAAGACAATAAAAAAAGAGCGTATTATATATTTATCGTTTTTTTCTAACCTATGCATTATATATTGATGAACTCTTTTTTAAAAAATTAATAATTTAAAATAAGTATAAACTTATAAAAGATTGTTATTTTTAATTAAGAGCTTAGCCTATGCATGTATTAAATTTACGTCCCATACGACACACTCAGACTGTCAGACATGCATGGAAGTATTTTACGATCATTAAATTTTACGATTTTTCTAATCCATGTGAGCCTTAAAATGGAAGTATTTTGGTGAGTTAATTAAATTTAGTCTAAATAATTTTTTCAATAGAGTATTAATTTTTTTTTAGAATTTTAATTTTTAATAATAGAGTGCTTAACCTATACTCTAAAGACATAGAATAAAAAATACGATATATTTATATTATATATGATGCATCACGTCCTATACTACACACTCAGACATGCATATATTTTTCGGTCATTTGCTACCTTCATGGCCCAAGGGATATAAATTGTACGTATATGTGACTCGAAATTAAGAAAACTGAGTACACATAAGGTATGGGAAGTTAGGCACCCATGTGACGTTATCTTATTAAGCCACGTACGTACCCCTAAAAAGGCTATGAAATTTGTCCTCATTCAGTCCATAACTTTTCCTCACGCTGATTCATGGACCAAAAATCAAAATTGTAATCCACCTACAACTTGTATCTTATGCGGATAAATAGTTTAACAGTCCCGACTTTCGAGGACCACTAGAAGCTATATAATAAGGATACAAACTTATGAGAATATATGATACGATACGTGTTACGATCAGTTGTATTGAATTGATTTGAATCTGGATTCAAATAATGTAGCCGTCCCACGTGGGAAATAGCGACCGTTTTGAGCGTACGTACGTGGCAATCTTGTAGAATTCATATTTCTCTCTGTCTCGATTCCTTGAATACAAAAAGGATGGCCTTTGTTAACAATAATAAAAAGGGGTGTCTTGTTCCTTGAAACACTTCTTCAACCTACCATTTGGATCTCGATAAAGAAAAAATCTAATCGACCATCTCTATCTCGACCAAAAAAGTTACCATCTAAATATTACATCTGTTTCGCAATATAAATCGTGTTTTAATTTTACACACGAATTAAAACAAGCTTAAAATATAAAAGATTATGATTTAATATTTGTTTTATTACATACACTATTAACTCTTTGACAACTAGAATTGATTGAATTAATAAATGTTGTTCGAATGTTGACTTATTTTAAAAAATTTTACATTAAATATGGGAAAAAATAACTTACATTATAAAACATCTTTTAAAACTAGATTTGACTTATATTAAGGAACGAAAAGAATATTTAAATGTATCAAAATATATTTTGTCTTGGATTCGTAATCTACTTTAAATTAAGTTGAACAAGTTGCTATCGCCTATTACTTATTGGGTTTTTGTAGTATGTATCCATGAGCACACACTAAAAAGACTAAAAAGACTCTTCATAAAAAGGGTTAGTTTTTGCTCTCTTCAAATATGCTTTTGATTGTCTTTTCTTTTTTAACATTTTTACTTAGTGTTTAGCAATTTATTAGTGTAGAGTTTTTTGACAAACTCCATGAAAATAAGATCGAGAGGTATTCAAGATCAATCAAACAGTAAACTTAATTAAATAAAGCAAGCCGTTAATTTGAGATTTTAACCAGATTTGAAATGATTGTACAAGAAAAAAAGACATGGATATGATAATTAGGGCTTCATTTCCAATAAAATTAATCAAACTACAGAATGATTACGCATGCAAAGTTAAGTTGTGACTGGCCACGTACATTGGATTATACGACAATGTTGAAACTGAAACTTCACCTTAGATTTCATTTAAGTCCACAAATTCTGCACATGTTTCTTTATCCCCACCACTTCCCTTTTACTTAACTCTTTTCTCTTCTTCAATTTTCTTTCAAACGTTATGTTGTCACTTTTCTTCAATTGATATACAAATTTAACATAAGTGTTAATTGTTAAACGATTTCTCATGGTGTAGGATAATTAGGAAGTTGAGAGGGGTCTGTCATAATCTCATTCAGTGTCCCGGTCTGAACGTAGTTCATATGGGTAAACCAGGCGCGAGAGTAAAAAAAAAAGGATAATTAGGAAGTTAAATTTAAAAATTATTTGATAGAATTATTAATTACTCATTTACTCCGTACTTTTTCCCAAGGTTCTATATATATATCTCAAAACATAGGATTTTAGTTGTTTTTATTTTATTTTATGCTCTAAATCAAATTTTAAATTTAAAAGAAATATACACCTTATAGACTTATAGTCTTTAGATAAAATAATTAATACCGCGACATCATTCATTTGTATTCTTATAAAAACATTGCATGTCGCAAGGTCCACTCTATATATACGTATGGACACTGGACAGGATGTGGCTATCAAATTTAGTGTAGAGTGCATTTAGACCAACTTTCCCATCAACCATTTACAAGTTATTGTTGATTTGAAGAATCCTCGGAGTTAAATAATTTTTAATATGAAATATATATTCGTCCAAATGACTTAAAAATAATAGTGATATACTGATATTGCCTAACACATATGGTGTCACTTGTTAATATATATCTTTTCATTGCTAAATCTTCAATTTAATTAGAAGATGATAGCTAGATTAATTTCAATCGAATTTTTGTGATCCTGTTAAATTCCGGCGGGCCAATATGACGTGGGGGGTATACACGTCGGTTCATGCGCACATGCGCGACAGGCCCAACACATAAGCCCGTGGGGTTCCATCCTAAAACCAATTGGAAATAAAAGGAGTAGTTCAAGGGTATATATGTTGGACAAGTCTTTTCATAAATCCCGATGTAAAATAGCTTTTTATATCTCAACAGATCCAAAACAAAATTAAACAATAGGGAAAAAAAAAGCACTTTATGAATTATGATGAGAAAATATGGGCCCGTGTATCAGTGTGTGGGCCATATGAATATCTATACGGATCATTGAACTAAAAGCACCACATAGACATAGTGTGCCTGCCATATGAATGAATATCATATCGATTATTATAAGCACAAAATCTATGGCAGACTGGCAGAGGACCAAAGGAGACCACCGAGAAGGGGCTGATTTTGATAAGGAATATAAGTATTAAGTACTGATGTGTGTAATTAATTATATATGTTTATTGCAACAACAAAAAATAAGGAATATTATATTGTATGATGTGCCAAAAAGATTTCTATTTCAGGAAATGAAATGAAGGGAAAGAAAATCATCGAAAAGTTTGATGAAAAGTTGATTCATGTGTACTGATCCACCACATAAGTAAATTATTACTTTTGAGTATATAAAAAGATCAGGAAGTATTATAATTATAGGTCCAAATGACATACCCTAATAAAAAGATCGAGAATGCCTAATTAATCTAACTAACAACAGATTCATTTATAATTAGAACTAATCCTTTCAATAAAGACATGATGAACAACCAACATAATTAGCTAGGTTTGACCACACACTTCAAACCTCATAATCTCATATCACGAGGATGAGATTTTTCAAATTATCACATGACACCTAAATTAAAAAGAAAATTCAAAACCTTATAACATATGCCGCCATTAACAACATTAAACGGATCGAATCTGAAACATCTCTTGGGAGATTCCGCCCATCATCCAGGGCGTCATGAACCTCCTAATCAAGTCGGATTTAGACGACAAGAATTTTTCACTGTTTTCAAGAATGCAACTAAGCAACAGACTTTCTAGCCACTCATGATCTCCATCCTAATTTCGAGGAGAGATTTTTGCACCGAATATAGGGTATATAATGACAACCCATCTTGACCAATTACAAAATCAGTTTCTTCTAGTGAAGGAGTACTGTTGTACAATCATTCGTAAAGATGATCTACAGTGGCCCTATACTAGAAAGGAAGCCTAATATTTTTCTTTATTTATTGAAAAAAAAACTCATAACATCTAATTACATAACAATAAATTCCTTCTACACTTAGTACATTATGAAGATCCTATCAAAATCAAATCAATACAATAGTTGAGGTTAGAATAATTACATAACATTAAATTCCTTCTACACTTAGTACATTATGAAGATCCTATCAAAATCAAATCAATACAATAGTTGAGGTTAGAATAATTAGTATCTAGAATTCAAACAAAGAATTGCATTTAATGGTTCAAACTAAAAGTTCAAATCAATGGGTTGAAGGAAAGAGATAGGTTGGTCACTTGGTGTATACGTACCTTAAATCCATTCATTATATTATTACAAGGACGTATAGACGTAGGTTAAACAAATCATATAATGTCTCTCTCAACATTATTCGACCCTAACAAAGAATCCAATGCTCCATTCATAATTCATTGCCACGTGGAGCTCCGTCGTGGCGGGGGAGGTGGAGCTGGGCCCCACCCCGTACCCACCTCAGCTACTTACTTCTCTTGTTTTGAATGCGTTATTTGTTTGTTTTTGTTGGTGTTGACTGTTGACCATGCACGTACTGTTGAATGTTATTATTGTACCGTGTTGTTAATGAAAAGTTGTGACTCGTATTCATCCACGATTACAGATATGGGTTCAATCTGGGTCGACTTGGTCGGAGTCGGCCTAGATAGTACTGTAGATAGTTTATTCTGCTTTTAATGTTTAGAGGAGTTTGAATTCAATTTGTCGGTGATTTTCTTCTGGAATTTTTTTGGGTCGAGAGATTTAATTCGATCGGTGGCTAATGATCTAGCTTTTTCAAGTGAAAAGACTGAAAACCATGATGAGTGGATTGAATAGGGAAAGAAAAAGATAATTGACATGCTTTTTTTCTCGTTTATTTGGTTCAAGGTGTTAATTATCTAGTTCGATAAGCTAGCTAGTTCGATAATAACCTATAAAATTGAAGGTGTTGATTATCTTTTGAACTCGAGATAAGTCTAATAATCTTTTATCAGTTTGATATGAATGAACATGTGAAATAAAACTCATTTTTTTTCGAAAAGTGTGATAAGTTCCATAAGCTCCCAATAAAAACCATGTTAATTAAACGAGCCCTTACACATCCTATAACTTTTTTTTAGACTTACCATTCATTTACAAAGTGATTATTATGTCGTAGACTCCTAGTCAGTGGCGGATCCAGGATTAACTGGATGGGGAGCGAACTTTAAACGAGTCTAATAACAAAAAAATCCAAACTAATTGAATTAATTTAATTTTAAATTGGTATACTTTTTCGTTCATAAATACTTGTCGTTTTAGCTTGTTTTTAATATATGTTCAATAATAATTATCGTTTGATATATTTTACTACATTTTTTCCGATATTATCTTCGCTAATTAAAATAATTGTATAAATATATAATAAAAGGTCAAAGTATTTAAGTAAAATCATATGATTGAGTTCTTAATTTTTGAAACAAATCCTAAAATGACTTGTATTTTTAACCAAGATAGTACAACAATAACACTAAAAATAATTGCCCACACACAAAAAACACTGATAAAATTTTACTTTTAATTATAAAATAGGTAACAATGATAATAGTTGTTATAAATGAAATTTAAGGATATCCACCCCACACACAAAATTAAGAAATCAAAAGTTATTTTTTTTAAAAATTTAAGGATATCCATCAGCAGCTCCGCCGACCTCCCCTCACAGCTCACGCCTCGTGCCCCAACTTGCCCCGACCTGCCCCTAGTCCCTCCTGAATCCCGCCCCAAACACCCTTATTCTCTATTAAAATTCCGGCGAACGGGGGGGCAACTGTCCACCCATACCCCCCCTAAATCCGCCGCTGCTCCTAGTACTTATCTTAATTATATACGTCCTACACTCCTACTAAGTACGTTATGATATAATCAACGTGAAAATTGTGGCCTTAAATTGTGACTCTTAAGTCGGTACGTTTTTGGCTTAGCTAGCTAAAGCCTAGAGTCAACCCGAGTGAACCCTAGGCGACTAGGCCCTAATCTGTTTCCTATTCTCACCCTAATTCATTACTTGAAAAAGTAATTAAAGTTAGGTAAGAATTAGTCAATAATCCTTGGATCCATATATATTTGGTAATGCTCGGCAAATTGTGGAAACTTCTTGGATGCCATCAGTAAAGATGTCGATCTAGCTAGGTATAACCATTTCACTTTTTGAAGAAACATTTCATATATTTTGTTAGCTTGAAACAATTCATCTTTTTTTGTGTTTTTGCAATGCATTAGATGTTCATTTGTATGGTGTATTGAAAATGTACTTGTATGGATTTGATTATTGATCCATGCGTATTTTGTGCTTTTGTATCGAATTATTATCATCGAAGAAAAAAATAATATATATAGTGTTTTGCGAGCGAACGAGCCATCCAAATAACCCGCAAATGAGAAGTGGGTTGTATATGAATGGAGCGTGTATTCATTGATTAAATAGTTCAGATAAGCGGAAATTTTTCTAGTGACAGTGTCCTTACGTTGCGGAAAAGTAAATGTAGAATAAAATGACAAAAAAATTTAGAACACGGTTCCTTATAGATGAACCCCACTTCAACCAACAAGTTGAATGGGTAAACCGGCATTTATCTCCCTTGGAGGATTTTGAATGAGAACTTTATATAAATTGTAGTTCCTTAGATATAAGATGTAGATCTGAACTTTTCTATTACTAGCAATCACCAAATCATAGCAATACTAATGAATTTACCTATCTAATTCATAAGAGTATCATAACGATATTAACAAAGCAATATAATCAAACCTCACAACTTTCTGGTGCAATTCCCTTTAGCACCGGAACAAATTTCTATGATGACGTTCAGTTCATGCACTTGCCATTGTCAAGTTTCTCGACCATCTTCTTCTTGTTGAATTTTTCTCTGTAGCTCTAGATCACTCTTATTCTTTCGTTGCTCTTAAGTGGGAACTGTTATGCGAAGGGTGATCCAATCTTGCCATGTCTTCGTCACTTTCTACTTATAGTGTCCAGCCTTTTGCAATTTATTCTTCTATCATTTTTCACTTGGGGGACAAGGTATGGCTCTCGAGTTGCTACCAAAGTTTGTTCCGCAAAGACCATTTTATCCTTCTGATATATCATGCATACATGAACCAATTTTAAGATATTATTGCATTGTTTCCCTCATGGTTAGTATGGCTTTCTTTTCTTGAAATACTTATATAAAAATTTAATTCCTAATAGTATTTGTTATCATCAAAATTGGTAAAGAAAATTATAGAAATTAACTAACACTAAAATAAAAGGTTCTATGGATAATAAATTACAAATCGGGTGGTGAAATGGCTTGATTGACCCGGACTCGATCCATTTACATCCTTAACTCCATATATTATCATTAATGTTAATGAACCAAAAAATTTATTTTTAATAAAACAAACTCATGCATCGCCTGTAGTCAACGAGATTATATTATGCCTTAAATTGATTATTTTGATGGTAATACCTAAGTTTTACGGTACAAGAAAAGAAAGCTCACACTAACAACTGCCAAAGCCGTGTTAACTAGCTCTCAAACAATCATTAACATACGTATTACGCAGTACTAGTATGTATTCTCTTACCTTGTACGGGTTGTTCTTAAATAAAATATTTTTAAATGTATTTATTGTCCGAGAAAAATAATTATGTAAATGCTTAAATATAAATTTTTGTTACGATTTGCATAAAAAGATAAGACAATTATCATATAACTAATCAAAATATTTTCAGGTAACAAATGATTGGATTATAATAATAACCAAATTAGCATTCCTATCTATCCTATCCAAAAATAAAAGATTTTTTAATAATGAGATTTTCTATTCTATATTTTAAAAACATGGATAAGAATTTATCATATTCAAAAATAAAAGATTATTTAAAAAAAAGCGGTATAGTCCAATTTAAATATGACATGTGTCGTTTTATAATTTTTTTAAGCTCCGCTTTAGGTTATAGTTATGATATAATTGTATTAAAATTTCAATTATAAATAGTCGGCTTCTAATAATTAGTCTTTTATAATGGTTGATGATAATGCCAGTTAATTAATTACAACATGGAATAAATACGTTTTCTCCACATCATTCTTAATTATCTATCTCAATAATCGTTAATTACTAATATTCTGTGACAAGATCGTTATCATTAGATCAGATCAAAATTATACTGTGTTATTAAAAAGAAAAGTCGTCAATACTGTGAACATCACGTACAGCCTATACGCAAAGCCATATATATTTGAATTTAGACCCAACAAGAATTAGAAGATAATATTAACAAATTGTTGCTTATGTTATACTAATATTAGGTCATTTAAAGAATTGATTATAATTAGCCAACAAAATATATCTTCTAGAGTTTCAGATAATCGTCAGACTGTTCTATTACACGCAATTTATATATTCATGTGTAAGATACATAAACAAATACAAAAAGACTGAAATTTAGCATTTGAGCATGTGATATAGATATATAACATAATGGCGATCGATAATCTTAACTCCCATTTTTTTTCAATTGAGATTTGCAGCTCCCAATTATAAGGAGACCATATCATATGCGCCCAATAATTGGTAAGATAAGGATTGATAATGCTTATAAGAAAACTAGTTTTGAAAAAATATTGTTCATCAATAATACAACCATTATTTGAAATTTGGGTGGGAAAAAAGGCTTATTATTTTTTGATTAGTTCAAGTGAATTCTTATTTAATTTGAACTCCTTTAACACTTTTTAGGATTAGCTTAAAATAAAAATAAAAATTTATTGCCTTAAAATTTAATGATTCAATGTATATTTTTAATGTAATTTTAAATAAGAATTGCATTGAAACTAGAATAAAATAAATGAAACTATGTTGGTTTTAAAATATTTTAGTATAAATTAAATCAAAAAGATCAAATATTAATCGATAGCTTTTAGAACTATATTTTTCATGAATTTTAAGCTAAAAGGTTATTTACTACGAATCGGATGGAGTAATTCTTGGCGAGTGAATTATGAATTCAAAATTTCAATTGTAAGTTTAGTTTGTTATCATTAAAACAAAAATAAAAAAATGGGTGTGAAATTTACGAACTAAATATTTTTTTTTTGATATTTTTGATAGAAGCCACACAAATTCATTAATCACACAAATTCATTAACCAAAAAAAAAAATCGCTTATGTGGCAAAATGACTGACCCATTTTGGCTTATTTGGAAGAAAAAAAACATGACATATAAGCACGCGTGATGTGTACCGGAAGGAAAATAATATCGAAAGTGTTTATAAGTGTAAAATAGTTAAGTTGAGATGTTTCTTTAAAATTTTTATAGTACAGGGGTGATTGAAAAAAAGTTACAACTTTGAGTGTATGTTGGTGTTGGTGTATTTTGTCCCCGATAAAGCCAAAAGCAGATCCAACTAGTCGTGGTTGTGATTCATAAGTGTTGCATTCTTGTTTTATTATTTAGCATTGAGGCGCAATGACCATACATACACTGATATTTAATAAAAATTAATTAGTATATAAAAAATCTAAAAATATGCTTTCAATATACCTTTTTTAATCACGCAAGTTACTACTCCATATTTTTAGATAAGAACTAGTAATGGCTTAAGTAAAATGCATCTTCCATTCATTTATTGAATTGTAACTGATTGCTTTGGTCGGTGGATAGGTCGATGATGATTGATTGTTTATGTTTTTTTGGTTTTTTTAGTTCGTGGGTTGGATGATTCGGGCTTCAATTTTATGATGCTTCTACTATTGTTAATCATGATTGTTTAGGATTTTGACTTCACATAATTTTTCCATCATGTTATGGCGATGGCGGAATAATAGCCATGCAATGGAAAATTTGATAGCGAATTCCACGACAAAAACTGCTCTTTTTTTTGCTCAAGTACAAACACTACTCTTAGACCCACATTTATCCAACTTTCTGCTTTGAGCATAGATGTGAAGAGCGAAGAAATCGACATACCGAAGACGAATATGAGTATGGCAATGACCGCTCCGATCCATTTGATGCTAGCGCTATATCTCCTCTAATGGCGCCACACGCACTACAAATGGTGCTGCCAACGGTTTTGATGAAAAATCCAATAGTCGATCAATGTCTCCACCTGAGGTAGAGGTGGGAGATAGGGCGTTTGTTTGGTTCAACACAAAATCTGTGATGGTAATCGATAAAGGAGATGATAAAGAATGAAGCGCCGAGTTGAATGGTGGAGCAACAAAGTGGGATCATGATGCGTAGTTCGTCGACGGGATGGGGAGTGCAACTATCTTCGCCGCCACGACTCCCATCATGAGCGAAATCGGAGTTAGAAATTTCGATCCAAAATAGAGAAATAAGTTATTTTTTGAGTTTTTATTATATAGAGGGATAAAGTGATGAGAAACTTGGTAATTATGGTAGTTTAAAAAATGGGGGTGAACGGTAAAAATTACATGATTTAATTAGAAAGTAGTAGAATAGACGAAAGGGTGGCTCTATGTAAAAAAATATTTGTCGAGTGTGTTAAAATAAACAAGTCTTTGACGGACGACTTTTTACAAATGTGAGCATTTAACATGTGGTTAGGGTAGTTACACAAAGCATGCAACCCACCTTAAATTGATTTAACCATTTTTTTATGAAAAGAGACAATGTTATAAAAATTCTCCGGAGGACTGTAGTTAATTGGGTACAAGAGGTTTCATCGGCTATTAAAACTCTCTTCGGTCGAAAATAAATGATGTTTTAGCACTTGAATTTTGATCAATTGTACGTGTCGTTTTAGATTTTGTAGGCAATTAACTAGGAGCGGGATATGAAAATTATATATTAAAAAATGAAAACATTGTATATTAAAAAATGAAAATTGTATGTTTCTTGCGCTTACATAACTTGCCCAAAAACTAAAATGCAAATTATTTTGAATGGGGGTAATTTTTTTATATAAGACCCGGAATCTACCTTTTTACCTAAAACGATAAGTGAGTGGGCACGAGCTTTGCCTTACTTATATTCTACCTTTTTATGATCTTTTCCTCAAGATGTCCAATGTGGGAAATTTTCCCCAATTTTTTTTTTCTCAACACAGTAGCCTTTAAGGGTGGCTATTCCCAATTGAACGGACACTTATCAATTTGCCTTAATACTCTCTAGCCCATCAGGAAATGACCTCGAGATTGAACCAGTGCTCTAATACCATATTAAATTCTTCGAAGGAATGTACTTAATCTAGGATAAGAGTTTTATAAAATAAAAATTAAAACTTGAGTAAGTTTACCATACTTATATTATATTTATTTTCTCTCAAAATATCTAACTTGAAAAACTTTACCGACCTCTTTCTCAACAAATATTACAAAAAATAAAATAAATAATTTCATGTATAGAAGTATCTAAAACCACTAAACATAAAACATTGTATTCATAGAGTTTGATTCAAATGAAATAAACTCTATCTTAAAACGTGAAACGAATGCACTTTTTTAATTTGTAGTGCACTTTTATACAAAAATGCATTATAAAAGTGTAATCCGAAAAAGTGCACTACAAAAAATACGAAAAGTACACTGTATAATCCGAAAAGTGCAAATTCGAAACAAGCTAAGATAAGAGTTCGTTTGAGAATAATAATTTGTTTCATTTAAACAAAAACACATATATATGAAAACCGAATTAGCGAAAAAAAAACATAGTTTAAAAGTGAGTTTGCTACTTGCTTGATTTTGTGTTGTTCCATTAATGATGATCACAATTTACAATCGTTCTTCGCACACAAAGGCTAAAGGGGCCATTCATTAGTGAAGTTGAAAAAAGGAAAAAATTTAGGAAAAAAAGAAAATAAAAAGGGGAGGTTTATCTGGTATATATTGCTAGTTCGCTAGAGCTTTAATGGTGGAAAATCTACTCTCTTTTTTTTGAGTTGCTACGCCTACAATTCTACAAATACCGCGTTTCTACTTCCATCCCTCTCTCTTTCTGAGTTCTTCCTCTCACATTAATAAGCTGAAGCAGAGGAGAATTTCAGAGCATGGAAATTGATCCCTCCTCGTCTTCTCTTTCCCCAAATCTCATCTCGTCCTCACTCACCATTTCCCTTTTCTGCCCAATTCTACCCAATTTCTTGCGCCTACGTCACATTACGTCATTCTAATTCTCTTCCTCTCTTTACAGCCTTTCGTTGCACAGAGCAAGCCCGATTATTCAAAAAAAGAAGAAAATAAGGTTTATGTCAATTGCTTGTTTTTGTGGTCTATATTATTTGCTTTCTGTTGAAATATTTGAATTTCTTACACTGTCTTCTGGGCTGTATCTAGAAAAGTTCTGAAGCTTCTTGGTGCCTTTGAGATCTCTTCCTGATTCTGGAAACAGTTCTTTTTTTGTTTTTTGTGTTTTAGATTTTCCTGATACTGTTCTTAAACAACAATTTCAGTCTTCAGATGATCGGGTTCATACTGGGTTTTAGAGGTAGCTGTAGATTGGATGGTGATTGATTTTCAGTTTGTTTTGTTTTGCACAATTTCTATATTTTTTTAATCCCCTACAAAAGGAGCTCTCCCCCCTCTTTCTCTCTTCTCCATTGTTGTTTTTTTCTCCAAGAAATCCCTGTGTTCGCTAAATTAAGCGAGGTGCGTTATCATGAAAATTACAGTGTGTACAAAAGGGCAATTTTAATTTCATACATATCAGAATGTTTTTAATTCAGAAATTCCCTTTTCTTCTCTTTGTTTTCTCATATAAGGAAATCTCTGACATGTTTAGTGACTCTCTTTGAATACTTGATCAGATTAAAAATCTCTCTGTGGTGTTTGTTCACTTCTCTTAAAACACTCAAAGAATCAGCTTGTGATTCTTAGAGAGCTATAAATTAAGCATGTGAAAGTGAGTTCAATGAAATGGTTTAATGGTGCAGGCGCAATGGGTCACTTATCATCCATGTTCAACGGTCTAGCGAGGTCGTTTTCGAGCAAAAGAAAGAAGCATCACTCATCAGGAAGTGATTGTTTTACCACCCATGGAAGAGAAGCTGTTGAAGACATGGTTAAAGATGCCAAGAAGAATGACTTGATCCTCAGATCTTCTGGTTTTGTCAATGTTGAAGGCTCCAACAATTTCGCCTGCGTTTACTCGAAGAGGGGCGAAAAGGGTATAAATCAAGATTGCTGCATTGTTTGGGAGGTATAAAAGAAAACTTCAGTCTGTCATTCAAATCAATCTTTGTGAATTATGGGTCGTTTTCTAATGTTGGTAAGAAATGTGGGTTTTGTGGTAATTTTGATGGAATTTAGGGATTTGGATGCCAGCCAGACATGATATTCTGTGGGATCTTTGATGGGCATGGACCATGGGGTCATTTTGTGGCTAAGAGAGTCAGGGAATCATTGCCTTCTTCGTTGCTACACGCGTGGCAACAAACGCTAGCTCAGGCCTCTGTTGATCTTGATATGGAGTTTGAAGATGATGCTGATAAGAAATTGCAGTGGTTTAACATATGGAAGCACTCTTACTTGAAAACCTGTGCTGCTGTGGATCAAGATCTTGAGCACCATCGGAAGCTTGACGCGTTCCATAGTGGGACAACCGCTCTATCCATTGTTAGACAGGTAAAACTTTCCTTCATTTAAGAAGTTCTTGTGGTGTTATGCTCACCAATTAGAAGTAATAGAGTGCATTTTACAAAACTTGAGTCAATGCAACTAATCTGTTTGTTTTTTTGTTCTAAGAGCACGCGTACATCATGCGTAGAATTATAAATACTAGATTCTTTAGCCATAGGCTAGTAGAAAGATTGAAATGTCTTGGATATTTTCTATTACTTGTTTTTATGTTTCATTAGTTTTCAACAGTTTGGTCTGTCAATTGATATTTTGGTTGAGAGGTCATTGTTCACTTGGGACCATTGCTCAAGTTGCTGCAATATATGGGCAAGTAGGGGCCATGCCAAGTTTTAATCTGTTTGCAATCTGACGGGTCTGTTTTCGTGCTAAGTGATAGAAAGAGTCGTATAATACAGAGGGCGCGATAGATTTTATGTCTGATCATGGTATGTTTTGATGACAGCTCATTGGTTGAACTTTGAAGCCATCTAATTATTGAGTTCCAAATGGGTGTGAGGAGAATATTATACTTGCTTAAGTTTCGAAACGTACTTATTGTACATAATCTAAAATTTATGTTATAATTCTCCTTTGTCATATTCTGACTGGGTCCTAAGGACTTGTCCTGATGATGACAAATATTTTGGTTAAGTAATGATGTGGCCCCATGTGAGAAAGCATTGTAATCTTGTGATTAGCATCCCTAATAAACTAATTTAGTATAATATGCCCATCATTTAAAAGATTAAAGTATAAGTCTGCCTAGAAAAAAATTGTGGGCTTTTGCTGACCTTGTCTGGTACTAAAATTTGAGCTTCTATCTTGTCTTAATGTAGCTATGTACCCTTTTATTCAACAGTCATATGTAGCACTTTTGGCCTTATGGGTACGGAAATTTGGTTTAGTTGCAAGTTGCTAGAGTTGGTGACACCCACTAGCTCTCTCCACTTGTTCACTTGTGATCTTTCCATTTGCTGAATAAATATGCTTAATCCTTGTTTTTAATAGTTAATCAACTTACTTAACCCATTGTTTCCATTTGTCATCTTCCTCTACATGAACAAACCCTGCATATTGTTCACTGATTCCATGTGACAATCTGCAAAATCATGAGACATATTCCTAGAGTTTCAATAAAGATCACATTCTACATAAATTCGACTATGAAACATGCTCAAATTGATTCTAACCGTTAAGTTGCAAGCCGAATTTTTATCATCTAAAGCTTGGACAATGTAATTTAAGTCCCATGGTTGTTTGAAATCTAAAAATGCTTCCAAGGATGAATTTAGGCTTTATAAAGTTTTTCCATTTGGCTTTATTTTAGGGTGAAAAAATCATCGTAGCAAACGTCGGTGACTCGCGTGCTGTGTTAGCCACGACTTCAGAAGATGGCAGCTTGGAAGCCGTTCAGCTCACTGTCGATTTCAAGCCCAGTCTACCTGGTGAGCTCACTAATTTTTCATCATTATACTTGACACAAGCAAAATTTGGCTCTGTGACTTGAAGGAGTACTAATTTGGTTTGGTTTGCTTGTTTGATCATCAGAGGAGGCAGAGCGAATAGTCCAGTGTAACGGGAGAGTGTTTTGTCTAAACGATGAGCCTGGAGTTCACAGAGTATGGTTACCAGAAGACGAGTCACCAGGGTTAGCAATGTCAAGGGCATTTGGGGATTATTGTGTCAAAGACCATGGATTAATATCTGTGCCTGATGTTACACAAAGAAACATAAGCAGTAAAGATCAGTTCGTGGTGGTCGCCACTGATGGGGTATGTGTGCAAGTTCTTACCATCCCTTTTGTTTTCATTTTTCTTAAAAGCTATCAAGAATGATTACAAATATTTCAATTATAATTTATAACATGGTATGTTGGTTCTTTTTTGGTGTAGGTATGGGATGTAGTATCCAATCAAGAGGCAGTGGAAATCGTGTCGTCTGCTCCTGATAAGGAAAAGGCTGCTAAATGGCTCGTAAAGCACGCGATGAAGGCGTGGAAGGGAAAGAGAAGTGGAATTGCAATGGATGATATCTCTGCAATTTGCTTGTTTTTCCATTCTTCTTCTTCCTCTTCATTTATCCCCCAAGTTGCTGAAGATTAGCCATGTTTTGACAAGTTAGCTCAGTGCTGGTCCGCTGGAGAATCTCAGAAAGAAGAGAAGGAAAATGTGGAGGAATTCTTTGATGGCGAAGATGTGGATAGCTCATTGAAATACTTGATGGGTGTGTGAATTGTTGTCAGTGATTGTAGTTGGGCCTGTAGAATCATAGCAATGGGAGTTGAAAAAAAATGAATAGAGCAAGCTGAATTGCTGAAGCAGGCTTTTTGAGTCCTTGTTTGTGAAATGCATAATATTGTTATGAAAATGTTGTACATAAATGATAAAAGCGTCTCAATTCAAGTAATATTGTGGCCCAGAAATCTTCTTTTAGTACAGAACTAAGAAAACAACATCAGTGCAACAAAATCAGGCATGAATCGGCGAGTCATTCAGACAAATCATCGAACACATTGTGAGCAGTTAATAGAAGACGTAATTTTTGAGCCTACGTCTTCCCACATCGACAAATGGAGAAATTGAGGTGTGGAGTGAATGTATAAATAAGATAAGGTCTCCCAACTAACCAATTTACCCGTCCTGTCAGGGGTGCTGTGGCGGCCAGTTGATGATCGTATAGAGATGGCTGGCCGTGCCAACACCACCGGCGACGAACACACTTTATTGTGTGCGAGGGAGTGTCTGGCCCTACTTTCGGTCAGCCTCTCTCGCCAATTTTTGGACGCTCCCTTCGTACAGAGGGGGCTTCACCGAGTAAAGTCTAATTAGTGTTAAATCTTTACAAATCCTGAGTTTGATATTAACTCAGGATTCAGGAAGTGGTTGCTTTTTAAATTAAAAAAAAAACGACTTTTACCTATCATGGCTGAAGTCAAAGCCAATGGTGGGTTAAGCCAGCACTTCCGATAGAGATCAGATGATCCTGCCAGGTTTCTCTGGACTGACTGTGTTCAGTGAGAAGTATGATGGATCACATATTTATTTTTATTTTTACGATGTGGAATATCATTTGTTTGCTAATCGCCTGCCGTAACTAAATTAACAAATAGTAAACCCAACTGTGGGAATTCGAGGTATTTGCAAAATCAAACGAACAAATCACCATCGAAATATCAGTAGAACTGGAACAATCCAAGTTCAATCAAACAGGAATTTGGTTTTCATGCTCGTGATAGCTAGCACAACTTCTCACACAAAGTGCACTGAATTAGGGAACAAAGAAGAGTAATAACCGATTATTAAACAAAATAAAGTTAACCCAGGGTCAGATTTCCCGCCAACATGGAATTGAACTCTCCTTCACAAATCTGTCAAGTTCCACACCTTTGCTCATGCTGGCTCCAACTTGCCAGATGCTCAAAGATGCTAAACTCCACACCAACCTTGAGACCCTTGATCGCCTATTCACACATCTTCTAGGGTTGGTTGACCGTTTGCCGGGCACTTCACTCACTCACCCCGAGCCATCATTGTTGGTCTTTTTGTTTGGTGTTTTTACTTTTCTTTCTCATGTTGTTTGTGTGGTCCTCTTTGTGCCTCTTTGGGCTGGTTTGGCTGTTGTTTCATACGGTTTCACGAATATCATTCATGTCTGGTATTCTGAATTTTTACCTCATATATAAAAGAGTAAACCCAACATTGAGACACCTGATCACAGACACAGGACAGCTCCTATGGGCAAGCTTCCATAAAAAAAATTCTCCTATTCCTAGCCCGCCAAACCGACTAAATCTCCTGCACACCTCACCTCGCGAGCTTCGGAATTTAACTCCAAATTTGCCTAGCCTTGCAACACTCAAATAAGGCATGCATTACTGACTCCTTCCGTCCGCAGAAGTCATCACACAATGGATCTTCCACAATTCTCCTCTTCAATAGATTCTTATTAACTGGCAACACATTTTGACACACCCTTCACAAGATAAAGGAGCTAATTGCCCACGCAATAAGGTATCAAGCCAAATTAAAATTGGTTCAATAAACGACCATTGAATCGTTGGTTCTTGCAATTTCATAAGACACCCTACATAGCAAAAAACATCTCCCACTATGCAACTTAAAGCAAAATACTAACTAAACAAAACGGTTTAAAATACTAAGCTACAGCTTACAACAAGCTAGCCTTTTTTCTCTTCCGATGATGGCATTGAATCAGACAGTATTGAATTCAAGGAGGTAGAGCTTCAGGAATCAAAATTCCCTCATCATCATAACGCAACTTACCAGAGGAATTCAATGGCTTACATTTTACTCCCATCAATATCTTCTTCTTGCACAGCTCATACCTCTCCTCCTCTTCTCCTTCCTTCTTTCCTCTTCTCGCTTTAATTCCATTTCTAGAAACACTATTCCCCCTGCTTAAACTCCCACTCCGATTACTCGCCAAATTCACGATTATGCCCCTGCTCCCTCCGCATCCATAGCTGTTTTGCCTCTTTTTCTTCTTCCTCCCATCGATTTTCGACCCAATCGATGACCTAGACGACGACGAGCTCGAACTCAAACTCAAATTCAAACTGAAATTCGAATCTCTCTTGTCCGTCGCGCTCCTCATCGTGCTGGACCTGGACGAAGACGACAACGAATGTGAAGATAAAGACGGCGATCTCCTCCTCCTATTCCCAGGGAATACGATCGAGATGATCGATCGGAGTTTGCTACTCTTCTTCCCCTTACTTCTGACGCCTTCGCTCTTCTTCTGAACGCCGTCTGGTTGCGGACTCCGTCGCTGCAGAGAATCGACGATCGATCTCGGCGTCTTCGATCTCGACATCGAACGGTTAGAAATCGGGGAGATCGTGACGGTTCGAGAGCGCGAGAGCGTGGTGTAAAAGCGGCTCCCCTGCGGCGTCCGAACTTTCTCGAGAGTTTGGATCCTTCGCCGGCGTTCAGACGGATTCCTGTCCGAGTCATCATTGATTAGGCCTGCCATTGCTGCAAATTTTGACATCGCAGAGGCAGAAGCGGACGAGAGGGGAAGAGGGGAGGATGAGATGATAATGGCGGTTAGAGGAGTGGGGAAGAAAGAGCACGATCTGAGCGGAAAATTTGGAGAGCGTTTTCCACTACTTTGAAAATTTGTTGGTTTTTTCTTTTTATTATGGACATCAAGTTTATCACCTTAGTTTAGGTTTTTAAAATGACAATTTAAAAAAATTATAGCACAAATTCAAATTGATTACTCGATTAAATAATATATTAACTTCTGACCAAAAACGATTTATTAGTTATCATATGTGATCATAATCAAAATTACACCTCAAATGAATTTCATAGACTATTTATTAGTTATCATTTTGGGATCATAATTTCCTTAAAAGTGGAAATATTTCCTTTAAAGTAGATATTGCATTGCTATTAACGTATTAATTAATCAAGAACTTAAATAAATCTTGATGCAAAAACCAAAAATTACTTATGGTTTCCATAAAAATTAAATAATTTTTTTGTTGAAAAAAATTATTTAGGCTTTCGTTAAAAGTTAAAATGTATATTATTTATAAAAAATAATAATTTGTTATGGTTTAGAGAAAAATCCGAAAGTAGAGCTGATTTTTGTAAACAATTTATTTTACTATTTCTCTTGACAAATTTTATCAATATAAATTAGAATAAACTTGAAGATTTTAGGAAAACAAACTTGTTCTATCAAAAAGTTCGTCTAATTGGGCCTCCATCGTGTTATGTCGGAAGCCCAGCCCATTAACGGTTCAATTATAGGGCTCGTTTACTATTATTGATGTTCTATATCTTTAATTGCTGAACACTATATATCTCCAATAGATTTCTTTCTCTCTTCCCACCATCATTCGCTTACCCGTATACGTAGTAGCAAACTAGCAATCGACTTGTCTTTCAGGTAAAATCCGCTCGCCTTTCTCACAAATCCAGCAAATTTTCATACTTTTTTGTTATTGACACTCGTACCTGTTATGGATCGGCTGGCTTTGTGTTGCCCCGCCGCCCCCGCGCTTAAATCGTTCAACTTTAGGGTTTAGACTGTTCCGTAATTCTCGAATTTGAATTGCTTGGAAGTGTAGATCAACCAGTTAATTGCTTCCATGGCTGCTGTGTTCAACAACCTCGGCTCCGAAGATGGCCTCAAGAAGCTCGACGAGTATCTTCTAACGAGGAGCTACATCACCGGGTGAGAATTTGACTCTTTAAAAGTCCTATCTTTTTTGCACAATTCGCTTGTTTATTTGCTCAATTATGGTTGTAAATTCAGTTACCAAGCGTCGAAGGATGATTTGATTGTTTACTGCGCTATTCCTAAGCCTCCCTCACCGAGCTTCGTTAATGCTTCCCGGTGGTACCGCCACATTGATGCTTTGTTGAGGATCTCGTAAGTCACTGCCTTCAATTATGCTGTCTTTGTGTGCTTTGATTAGCCTTAATAATTTCCCCTCTCTCTCCCTTTATGTGAATTAGTGGAGTTTCTGGCGATGGCTGTGGAGTTAGCGTAGAAGGATCTGCACATATTCCTAATGGAATTGCCACTCCTCCCTCTGCTGATTCTAAGGTGATTTTCTTCAATTTTGTGATGTTTAATATTCTTTGCTATTGCCAATTAGGGTTTAGATTTAAGTTGCCAAAGTCAGTGTCCTAATTCCTTATAAAGCGGCGTGCTTTATGATGACATATTTACCTGTTGGTAAATTTCCTTTAGGCCTCAGCTGCTGCTGATGAGGATGATGACGATGTCGATCTCTTCGGTGAAGAGACTGAGGAAGAGAAGAAAGCCGCTGAGGATCGTGCAGCTGCTGTGAAAGCTTCTTCAAAGAAGAAAGAGTGTGAGTTTCTTCTCATCTTATTGGATGGATTTGAACAGTATAAGGAATACCTCAATTATGCTGATTTGCCCCCTTTTTGTTGTTATGGTTGTGAATTGTGATTCATTAGCTGGCAAGTCATCAGTGTTGATGGACATCAAGCCATGGGATGATGAAACTGACATGAAGAAACTTGAGGAAGCAGTTAGAAGTGTTCAGATGGAAGGCTTGTTCTGGGGAGCTTGTATGTTTCCTTTCTTTTTACTCTGATGTATTATTTGTATAGTCTTAAAGGCTTGAATCAGGGAAAATTTCTTTCTGACAATGTGAATCTTTCTGTAACAGCGAAACTTGTACCGGTGGGATATGGTATTAAGAAGTTGCAGATCATGTTGACAATTATTGATGATCTGGTCTCGGTGGACACTCTTATAGAAGAGCATCTCATGGAGGAGCCAATCAATGAGTATGTCCAGAGTTGTGACATTGTGGCCTTCAACAAGATTTGTGAGTTCTTAAAAAATCCCCTTTTGTTTCTTGCTTGGCTGATTTAATTCAATTGCAGCTTTAGTAAACATTTGTGTTCATGTTGCAGGAGTGATCAACCTCGCTCGAGAAGGTTTATGAACTTGGAAGTTTATCTCAGCTTCGAGAGTAGTTTTCATTTCAATGTTTTTATCTGGGTCATTGTTGTCCTTGGTCTATATTATGTAGTGTGAGCAAATGCATACTCTGGATGATATTTTTGAAGCTATGCCATGATTTTGTTTTAGATACAAGAATATATTACAAAGTGCTATTTCTACTTGGTTGATTGAGAATTTGACATTGCTAATTTGGAGCAAGTACTGTTATTTATTCCTAAAAAAACCAGTAAAGTAAACAAATATGATTGGAGGAATTCCAACTGATATATTGGACTCTATCCACCTCACGTTCTCTAGTAAGGGCTCGTTTGGTTCAATTTTATTTATATTAATTTAGCTTTTTCAATTAAAGTTCTTTCTCTATATATGAAAAAAATTGGAATTTTATTTTAAAATAATAAATTATTTTTATCTATTTATGTAAAAAGATTTATCTTAAATCAAATTTTGATAAAAAAAAATTAGAATTTTAAAGATTGAAATAATTACTTGTCTAAATTGGCCGAAAAATTGAAATAATTACTTGTCTAAATTGACCGAAAAGACGTTTTGGTATTTAAAATTATCCCTTTTGGCCGAAAAGATGTTTTGGTATTTAAAATTACCCTTGAGATAGATTGATATTTAAAAAAAACTTAAGAGACTTTTAGGTATTTAAAAACACTTCTCATGAACACTAAGGCATTTTACCCATTTGGCTTTTAAAAATCCAGGTTTATATTATATCTAACCGGTTCAAGTTCTAACTAATTAAAACAAATTTCTTAAACCCAAACTAACCCATCATCACCCTCATCTATGCTAAAAACCTACAGACCTTTTCTCATTTACACCCTCATCACCCTCATTTATGCCCATTCCTCCATCTTTTAGTACCTTCAAGCTCCTATTCTCCAACAGAACCTTCAACGTCATCTTCTTCTACCATATTTGTTTTACCTTTATCTAGAGCCCTCCTTTGGGGACAATTTCTTTCTTCTATATTCCGATGGATCATCCATCTAAAAATTAAAATCCACAATTGTAAATTAGAAATTGTAATTGCAGAATTTAGATGCTCTAAATCATCCTACACATTGAAATATTTCGAAATCTACACCAAATTCATACAGGATTGGAAATTATTGATCTTTTTGATGCTTCCAAATCAATATTAAGAACCCTAAATCCTCCTAAAGCTTATTAAACCTAATATCAATCTATATAAGTAATTAAGAATACAAGTCTAAATCATACATGATTGAAATCTTACCAAGTACATATTAACTTTAACCTCAGATTGATGGATTCAAAGGGAGGAGAAAGGGTGATTTGAACCGACCGAAGAGTGTATTGTGAATGAGAGAGAGGTCTGTAGGTTTGAGCGTAAATGAAGATGGTGATGGGTTAGTTTGGGTTTAAGATTTTTTTTTAATTATTTAAAACTTGAACCGGTTTTTTTTTTTGATAAACACACCACACTTATATTAACTCAAAGCCAACTCCAAGTCTTGAGCCAACAGCTCATACAAAGCAACAGGGAAAGACAAATTCTGAAAAACAAGGAAAGGACTAGCAGGACGCCATTGTGCAAGCCAATGAGCGACCTGATTTGCTCCTCTTTTAACAAAGCTGAAAGTACAACAAATGAAATCTGCAGCAAGCTCCAATATAAGGGCAACCAGAGTGCCTAACACAGATCTAGGTAGTTCAGCACGCTGAAGCTTGAGCACAATGGGCAGACAGTCTGATTCCACCTGGACGTGAGTGACATTTGCATGTTTAGCAGCTTCTAATCCCCGTAGGATAGCCTCGGCCTCAGCAATTTCGACCAAGGAGCCCGTCTGAATTTTCCTTGAACCTGCAAAGCTCACATCGCCATTTGGTAACCTGCAGATGAAACCAATCCCACAACTCTCATCATGGACAGCAGCATCACAATTCAATTTCACCCAGCCATGATCAGGGAGCCGCCAGATCACCCGCTGCTGTGGAGTAACCTGTCTTGTAGGACTCAATTTCTTGACAGCATCAGAAAATTCCTGATGAAGCAACAAACTCGATTCAATGACCTCAGCTGGTGTAGCCTGAATTCCTTCAAAAGTCAGTCTATTTCGTGCCCTCCACACACCATGAACAAGACATGCCCAGCGAGCAATGCTGTCATCATCACAGACTTGAAAAATGTTGTCAGCCCATTCATGAAAAGACGATGACCTTTCACTCAATTCCCCAAAGTCCGGAAAGAACTCCCAAACTTGCCTAGGCAGAATACACTCATATAAAGCATGATTGATCGATTCAAACTGCCCACATACATTGCATTGGGGGTCCTGGATAATTTTAAAATTTTAAATACCTAAAAGTCTATGAGTTTTTTTAAATACCAATCTGTCTCAAGGGGGTAATTTTAAATACCAAAACGTCTTTTCGACATGTCTAAATTGAATTTTGATAAAAAAAATAAAGTTACATTATATTTTCCTTAATTTTCTTTTTAGGATTTTTATGCAAATATGTAAGTTTTTTATCTTTAAAAAGTTTCAATCTTTATTCATATTTGTTTTATTGTTTCAATTATTTATCTTTTTAATTTTTATTTAAAAGATTTTTAAATAATTGAATTTGATAAAAAAAAATTTAATGATTTATATTTTTTATACCTTTTATCTATTTTCAAAAAATATTTTTAAAATTATATAATTCTAATTAAAATAATTTTTATATTTTTTCATAAATAAATTATCATTAAGTCATCAAAATCATAATGGGTCACCTTAATGATTTTGACTCCGTTCACATGATAATAATTGTAAAATTTTATATAAATATTTTCTAATAAATAAGTTATTTTTATTTATTATATTAAATTAAACCCTAACAATGTTTATAACTAGTTGTAAAATACATGTGATTGGCCGGAAAAACACTAACAAATCAAAATGCCTTCTCCTCACAAGATAGAATACATAAATCGGAGGAGGCCTTAAAAGTGTGCATTAGGAGTTGATACCAAACGACCGCCATTACACGTGTGAGTTGCACGACGTTGGTTCTCATAGAATATTTTCATAATTGTCCCACATCGGCAAATTAACACATACACAAGTAGTTTGCACTATAAATAACACATACACAAGAAGTATTAAAATAGATTTCATGTGGTGATTTGTTTAAAGAGAGTATTTTATTTGTAAAGAGGGAAGAAATAATAAAAATGAAAAGAACGAAAAAGAGGAGGGAATTTACGACCTTGTTGACCAATTAAACGACCCTTTGAAACCCTTTAGCATTGCGTTGATCAGTTAACGACCCTTTGAAACCCTTTTTGAAACCCTTTGAAAGGAGCATAACAGGCATTGTCCAGTTAAACGACCCTTTGAAACCCTTTGAAAGGGGCATAATAGGCATTGTGTTAAAGGGCATAAACATCTCAGAATAGGAAAAGAGAAGAGAAAGAGAAGAGCGAGAAAGAAAGATGCAAAAAGTAGATAGAAAAAGGCGTCGAAAATTGAATCGAAAAACAAGATTACAGAAAGCAACAACAACGATAATAAATTCACAACAACAACAACAACGATAAATCGCAACAACAACATAGACAAACACACAATAAATTCACAAGCAAAAATGAAGATCAAACCAATAATAATTGGGGGAGGGGCAATTCTGGAACATCTAGAACAACTGGAACTTGACATGTTTGAATTTGAGTAGCGAGATAGCGCGATAGTGAGTTGAATCCCATTTACTTATTTGGTTTGTCTTTCGCCAAAACTCTCGGCAGTCGACACTCTGTGTTGGAGCCGACTTGAATAAATAACAATAAAATATATTATTTGGTTTCACTCTAATGTGAATTTGGCCAAGTCCATATCGGTGGGCTTGTTTTCTTTCATTTACATGGCCTAGGCCGCATCAACTACGCAACAAGAATTTAATTCCATTATTTTCCCATTAAAAAAAGCCTGAAAACAAGTCAAGCAGGGCGAAGACAAACACACTCTCTAGTCTCCTCCAAATCGCGTTGAAAGAGCAATACGAGCGAAATCTCAATTACCAGCGACCTCCCCCTCCTAATCAGGTATAGGTGTAACCAATAGATTATATACTAAGTATATTTACTCCTAATTTTTAAATGTAAGAAAAGCTTTATATTCAATATCTTAAATTCAAATCTTCTTCGTCTTCGATCTGATTTTCATTTGCCATATATTACATTCGTTTTACTGTTTAATAAATTCAACCTAAAACGGTAAAAAGATAATTTAGACCTAAACTAGTTATCACAAATTGCTAAATGGTAGTAGCCAACCTTTGAAATTCAACGCATCATTTGTCATTTACAAAGGAGAGTTGATGGGAAAGATCAACGAAGGTTCAATTTTCTTTCGTTTGCAAAAGCTCAATAAATTAAACAAAAGAGAGACAATCATAGTAAGCAGGAAAAAAAAAGCAGAGAAAAAATAGACTAGCACCTAAATGGATTTGTACATTTTCCTTACCATTTCATGTTGAATCTTTTGAACCACTTTATTTAGCAAAATGTAGTTGAAACATGATAAATGCAAAGAGACTCGAAAACAGATATTTTGAATTAAGAAGACTCAACTTAAATCACAATATTTGAAAAATGATCAATGGAATTGACCCCTTTTAGTAAACACCAGGTTGGTGCCATACGTTTGTATAGCATCACTGTTAAGTTAGTAACATCAAATTTACTTACACACCAAAGCTGTTAGCTACTAGTAATGATCTTAATACACAGATCAAGAAACATATCCAGTTCTCTATCATTCAGTTCTGGCATACCCAAACATACAAAAAAACAGGACCAAATCAAACACAAAACCACTAACAATATTTCAAAAAAATTACTATGCATCACTACTTGCACACATCCACAACCAATCTCCACAAGAAGCAACAGACGTGCTCGCCATTTGCACATCAAAAAGTCATATAAACACTTACCTATATTACGAGACAAGAATGTCTATATAGAGCATGAGGGTTGGATTGTCCTCCTTCCTTCCATTGCATCCTTCTTCCTCTGACAATTGGTACAGAGAAAAAGCCTGTCCCCTGAATTTGATGTGGGCGGCAAAAACTGCCCCGAGTTAGTAGATAGATCGACAATTGGAGCTTGGTCCACTTGGCACACTGCACATCTCAGCGTCCCAGAGTCTGGGTTCATGGGAAGATCTTTACCAAGCCTGCAATGCAATTCAAAAAATAGCAACAAACTCACTCAATTATCAATAAGGATTAATATTAATAAAAGGCAGCACACAATTCAGTGCCTTGGGACAAAGAATTTGTTTGACACTCATGAAAAAATGATACAATTTCCAAGTGTCCTGTTGGCACGGGGCTCATTTATCTCTTAAATTTCACAAAAGATTCTTTATTCAAAGCACAGTGATAGATATGTATAGTACTTTATAGTATAGTATAAACTAGGTGATCTGTGTCATAGCTAAGATTACACTAGTAGCATATAAGATAATTAATATGATTCCTTCAACATTTTGCTGTTTTCCAAGACTATACAGGTAGTGAAAAATTTGGATGCTGTACAAATATAAGATAGGATATGCTGATGGATTTTCTGTATCAAATTCATAAGCAATGCTTGGCTAATCATAGAGAAAAGAACAAATCTACCCTTATACAAATATAAAGCAAAAACCAAGTCTTTGTAAAAATTTAAGCCACATGGCAAATTTTAAATATTTTTTATTTCTCATTTTTAATCCACTTTTACCTTAACCACTTCCCCACTATCTCAAAAACTACCTTCCATCCACTCTTTTCTTCTAAACAAATTAAAATTTTATAATTTTTATTACTAAGCAAAAACCAAGTCTTGGCAAATTTTAAATATTTTTTGATTTTTGATTTCTCATTTTTAATCCACTTTTACCTTAACCACTTCCCCACTATCTCAAAAACTACCTTCCATCCTCTCTTTTCTTCTAAACAAATTAAAATTTTATAATTTTTATTACTAAAGAAAATAAGATTCAATCGTGAAAATTTATTTCGAATAAATATTTAAATAATAAGTTAGAAATAAAATTATTTTGAAATATACCCGTACAAGGTACTGGAATAACACTAGTTAAGTAAAGAAAGTGGGGAATGAGACTGAACATGCCTTTCTGAAAGCATTGCAGAACCCTCTTCAAAAAGCTCCTCCACAGCTCCAACGGCACATAGCTTATTCAAAGCTTTGCCATTAGAATTCTGAATTTTTCTCCCAAATAAGATTGAGCTGATCATGTTTTGCTTTTTTAAAGTTGTGGGAGGTTGAACATGATGGTAAGCAGAGGGAGTAATATCAACAACTAGACAGGTTGTATCATCCTTGAGTCCTCGTGATCTCAAAGCGTCCTGTAAATTCAAAATATCAATCAAGATACTTAAAGAGCATGTGGATTCCTAAACAACCAAAACAAAAAGCCATACCAGAAACTCACCTTCACTACCAATTTTGCCGCAAGATCTGCAGGAAGACCCCGACAAGCTTTTGCTGCTGCATCTGAAGTCAAAGCATCCCATATACCGTCAGATGCTATTATAAGTCTTCCCCCAGCATTTGAAAGCTGCAAAATAAGGCCAAAGTTTCTTATTTTTGTATATTAAATAAGTTTTACTTCAAAAAACTCAATATGGTAGCAGCCTAGAAAAATTCAGTAATTAACTTACTTTCACTTGCTTAACATGTGGAACAGGAACAATAAACTCCCCTACATCTGTATCACCAATTGATCTAGAAAGGCATAATCCTCCAGGCCAACATCGGAGAGGACCAATCTAAAAAATAAAGAACGAATTGGAAAATATTATGATCACCTGTAGCATTCTAAATTATGTGATACTTGTCTTTTATTTAGTACAACAAACAACGAATTAAAATCAGCTGATTTACCGCATTGCCACCATAAACATTTAGCCTTCCCACTTCCCCACCACTGGCTGTTACACGCTCTCTCTCTTCTACATTTTCTTCTAGTCGATGATCAACAGTCAAAAGAGAAACCACACCACCTTGTGTGTCCAATATGCATCTTGAATCCCCAACTGATGCAACAGTAATTGTCCAACCATCCACAACAACAAAAGTGACAGTTGTTCCAGAAGTCTCACCTGCCGGTTTATAGATTGAAAAATAAGCTGTTGAATTCCCATGATAAACAACAAATCTAAATGTTGAAATAAAAAGGAGTAAGCTACCTTTCTGCTGAAACTCAATATCAGTTTTTACAAACCCGGCTACTAAGGCACGTGGCAGGGCTTGAAGCCACTCTTCTCTGCTAGCATCCTGTGGCACAGCACTCAAAACATTCTTCAACAAATTTTCCTTTGCAAATATAGCAGCAGATATGCCATTGTGCCCATCAAATATCTGCCAAAGAAACACAGCTTAAAATTCTCACTCCAGAACTAAATCAGATATGATTTACACAGAGTATAATTCATTGGAATGATGATTTACCGCAAAAACAGAAAATGAAGTCGACGGATCCCCAAGAATTCTCTGGCAATCAGGCTTAATCAGAAATAAATCCTCTCCTTTCTTGGCCAGAGCAGCTTGTCCATATGAAACCACCGGCTTTTCAACCTTCTGGCTCCTCAGTTCACGACCAATGAGTGTACCAAGCGGAATAGGAGGAGGTTTTACTCTAGATACTTCAGTCTGACTCATCTTGATCTACATTTTAACAGTTCATAAACCTCCAATTCATAACCTAAACCACAAATTAAGGTATATATAATCAAGAAGATCCAAATCACTTTTCATCTTTCTTTCCCCCTTGCCTAAACTCCAATCCGGCTAAACTGGGAAGCTTCAGTGACAAACACTAGCCTTAAACTACAATCACAAAACCCTAAAGCTTTCTATATTCAAAAATACGAGACGCTAAACAAAAATTCAACAAAAATCCAGCAAAAGAAAGCAAATTTACGAGATCATGCAGTAGATTTCACATTTCTTCTACATTCGAATCACTATCCGCCAAAAGATTAGGTGTGGAAACTACAATTAGCATCAGCGCCGTGATAAATGTGAATGAATAGACGATTGCAAACAGAAATTGAAACCTTATACTTACAGATCGAGCTGGCATCGACGAGCATTAAACAGAAAATCGGGAGAAGCTTCGATGGTGTAGGCACTACTGAGCTTCCATTGGTGTTCGACAAAGTGCGACTATCCACGAAACGCGAGGCGAAGACACTGAAGCTGAAGGCAAAGCCTCGGAGCGAACTCGGCAGGAGAACGGAGAACTTTTTCGAGGGATTTGATTGACAGATTTTTGCAGAGAAAACTCTGGAGTTTAGAGAGAGAAAACGAGGGATGGAGAGATGAAGGCAAAACGCGAAACTCAATCGATTCGGACTTTTATGTCCTAAGATTAGCTGTAAATGAATCAACCACTATTGGCTGTAATTACGTATCTGCCCTTTCTATTTTTTAATCTTTATCTGCAAAGCAAAAAGTAAAAAAAAATGTCTTCCTATAAAAACAAACTAGTATCATACCCATATCTTGTATGGGTATATTTAAAAATAATTTTATTTCTAACTTATTATTTAAATATTTATTTGGAATAAATTTTCATAATTAAATCTTATTTTTTTTAATAATAAAATTGTAAAATTTTAATTTGTTTAGAAGAAAAGGATGGATGGTAGTTTTTGAGATAGTGGGAAAGTGATTAAGGTAAAAATGAGAAATAAAAAATTAATTTTTTTTTTAAATTTACCATATGACTTAAATTTTTACAAAGACTTGGTTTTTGCTTTATATTTATGCTAGGGTAGATTACAGAGTACAATATTATGTAAATTTTTGGGATTGAAGATATTTTTCGGGTCTGAAAGAATCAAAGAGATGTATTACAGCTTAGCATTACCGCCCTTAATAATTGTGATTATATGTTTGATTACAAAATATTCTGTTTACTTATCAAGCATTACAAAATCTACTACAATTTAATTAAACTGTGCCATGTGGACACAGTCTCGTTTTCTCAAGGCATTTCCTATACTTAGTTGTTGTATACTTGTATCATGTAAATAAAACTATTTAAATTTTATTACCCAAATATTTAATGACGTTAAGACTACCGTTTATATCTAACCATTTCACTTTAATTTTTATACTAGCTGTTGTTGGAGTGTTGTAGCCAATAATGATTCTCAAGAATTCGGTAGATATATTGTTTAAACAGATTATCTACTATCTACTATTGTATGCGCATGGACACACAATCTACTATATATATAAAAGCAATAAGGTTTGGAGCCTTCTTATTACGCCATCTACGATTTCGCCACATGTCGATCCTATATTAAGCCACCTCATATTTTTACACATGTCATTTTCTTATAATTTAGAGGTTTTTATAAATATTTCATATCATAGTCCACATGTCAAAAAATTTCCATATCACGCATATATTATGTACACATCATATTGCCACATAATCTACAAATATCAATCAATTTTTTAATTTTTTTTTATATTGGATTACAATAATGTTTTTTTTGGAAATTTATTTACATATAAAATTATTTTTTACCATATCTTTATGATCCTAACAACTCTCCAATACAATCTACCAAAAAAAACTCATATAAATATATACCGAGATCTTATCCTATAATATAAATATATACCGAGATCTTATCCTATAATATATACCGAGATCTTATCCTATAGTATGTCAAGTCAATTTTATTTGCTAATCCATATTAAATGTCCCATTATTTTTATTTTTGTTATCAAAATCATTAATTTAGAATTATGCTTTTTTTTTACAATTTATATAAATCATCAATTCACAATTATTATTTATATTATATTTTTATTTAGTAATATCTTTTTTATAGTATTTCTAGAAAAATATCGATTCATAGTCGTGCTGGGCACGACGGGGACAACTAGTTAGAATACTAATTTCGATAAATTTAATAATTATTTATTAAGTTTATTTTTTTAAAGAGTTCGTTTTATAAATATTTTTAAAATAATTTTTAAAATAAGTATTCTTTTTACATTAGTCCAATCCTGGTTCAAAAGAGGGAAATATTTTATTTTTTGATTATTTTTTTAACTTTTGTAATGTCAAAAATGGTAGCATATACAAAGGGATATAAATGTAGTTTCAACGACATTGACTAATCAAGAATTTGGATAGGAAAGTTATATATTGGCTGGCAAGAATTTAGGTGGTTTCTTTCCTCCATAAACAATTTGAAGCAAAATCCAGCTATTTCCCTTCCTTTTTTGCTTTGAAAATAAATGTTCATTATAAAGTTTCTTTTTCTTTCTTTATCCGCTAATGGGTCTATGCCCGTTGCATGCGCTCAGAGATAATATAAAAAAATGAGTCTTTTGCATGTCCCCAAAAATATTGGTGCAAAAGATGACTCCAGACGACAAAAGTGATGCCCCGGTGCAAACGCGTGTTGCTCACGTGAAATAACCAAAACGCGGCGTTTCAATGCAAAATCAACAAAAGCCCCGTGCGTTGCCTCAATCTCTAGCAAGAAGGCACCACGTGTCGCGCTCGGATTGGGCGAGCGCGGCCCACTCAGCGGACGACACGTGGCGTAAAGGGGCAATTAAATTGCCCCTTTATTTAAATTGCCTATTTGGGCAATTTAAACCCTAAAAAAACTAAAAAAATTTTACCATAATTTTTATTTTTTTATCTTTCCATAGACACCAATATTGCATATATTTGACTTCATTTAAATTTAAAGTATATTTTTAGGTTGTTTATTACTTATTAGGGTATTTTTGCGTTATTTATTATTCTAATTATATGTCCTAAGCTTATACAAATCACAATAAAATACACAATGACTTAAAACGAAAATTATGATTTTTAAAAAATTTACAATATAATATTTATTTATTAATTACATCATTATAGTCAAATTATAACAAAAAATTTTATACCGAGGGGTATATACGTAATATTTATTAGAGATAAGGGTATACTTGTAATTGTATATGGAGAGAAAAAAAATATTTAAAATGGAAAAAGTAGGGGTGCATGGAATGCATGGATGTAGAAATAAATTATAATGGGGTGTATAGCTGATGTGGCAGAGAGAAAAATGAAAAAAATAGGGGTGCATGATACTGTAACTGGAGCATGATTGTAGATGCTCTAAAGCTCCTTCGTTTGGTAAGTTGTGGCTAATGAATAATGGTCCATCCAACCTCACGATCTCCTATCTTGTATGATTTGTATGTGATCCATCCATCATTCATGGAACATGTATTTAAGTCATGTTTAATGAGTAATTAGTATTTTTTTATCTTATATGACTTGGTAAAAGTTAATAATACAATGTTATAAGATATGTGGTAAATTTTGGGTTTATAAATTAGTCGGTAAAGCATACGAACTAGGTAAATTGGGTTATGTCGATCAACTTAACCTAATGGAAGGAAAAATAGTGAGACTAAGACATAAATTATTATATATTATTATTTTATCTCATATTTTATTGATTTAGGTAACCA
Source organism: Fallopia convolvulus (assembly GCA_964016875.1). NCBI lineage: Eukaryota > Viridiplantae > Streptophyta > Magnoliopsida > Caryophyllales > Polygonaceae > Fallopia > Fallopia convolvulus. Next base: position 67,690,738 of record OZ024720.1, read on the forward strand.
ATGTGTTTGTACTTTTTAAAAATACTGCTTAATTTTAAGTTCAATTAGACAAATAAACAAGTAGCCCATTGAATTTATAAGATAAGGGTACAAGTTTGAGCTTGAGAAAGGGGACACCAATCATATCTTTAGCCTAAGTGGAAATAATCATAATCAATATTTAATGCTTGTCCTTACATTCTTCTTTACGATTGTAAATTTGTTTGTCTTTACACTCTTATTAATTGCAAATTGTCTGCAATGAAATTATGCAAGTCATAATAAACACAGCAAGCATACACATGTGTATGCTGTTCGGACTTATCAATATAATAATCCAATGTGGCACACACATTATATTGATTGGGGTAAGTTGTTATGATGTGAGAGCACTGTCCACATCTTTTCTAACAAAGTACTTGCTTTCAAGACTATATAAATTTATGGTTCTCGCTTTATGGGCTGGGCCCAATCAATTCAAATTGGGCCCATCAGGTATGTGAGCTACATCTCATTTCTGTGTAGAATCAGTCACTTTAAACCAGATTTGTTAATCCAAAATTTCAATTTACTAGTGTTTCATCAAGAACGGCTTTTTGATTTTTTACAATTAATGATTTTGCTAATACGGATTTTAGTGTTTACCATAAAGACTAAGGAAATAACATGCCGTGATGATTTTGCAAGCACTAACTATCCTACATTTCCAAGCAACACAAGGCTTAATCTTCAAGTTTGAACCAAATCTTGATTATGCATCTAAATTTAGGAACATTTATCAAACCAGTAAGATTTCCATTGGCATTCTTTCCCCATTCATGAAACTTAAAAAATTTGCACAATTAAATTAAACACACGAAGCATCCAATATAAAAAAAAATCTTGAAACAAAAAAAATGAATAAACTTGCAACAACTACAATATAATCGGAGCTAAACGAGTCTCAATGTTATAAAATAGAAATAACTCTGACAAGGATTACTTAAAATCATAATCAACTCAATACGAGCTAACCTTTACTAAACATAGCATTACACCAAAAGTTGATTCATCTCATGAAACATATCTTTTCCACAACTAAAAACAGTACAGAATATGTGTTCTCACATGTCTTCTCTTCTTACCTCTTTACAGGTAGAGAGATTTCATCAAAACTTTTGTTTATAAATAAAAGAGAAGGAAAGAATGAACACTCATATGAACAGAAATAGGCAACTGGTTGGTGTATACTGCAAAAACTTCAAATATCACCATCACTGAAACTCAAGCAACACATAATGTTGCCCTCTTCACATATATGGAAAAAAGAATAAACTTCAAGGTAAAGGGGTGAAAAAGAAGAGTAGACCACAAAATCTACCTTAAGGAGCAACCAAAATCAATCACTTTGAAAATCAGGTTCTTCGCTTTGAGGCAGAACTTGGCCTTTCATTCTTAGCTGTTGAAGGAAGAGGAGTCGATCCCAGGGACAGTCTCCGTGTTGGCACTGAAGGGATCATACTCCTGATTACAAAGGGAAATCACAAAGAAAGAAGAGCAAAGAATAGTTAAACATAACATTAATGATGGAGAGAGAAAAAAAATTATCATCAGTCTTTCTATCTAAGCATCCAAAGTTGGAAATATATTAGTTTCTAAATCTGGATTCTTAAAAAGACTGAATTATGAAGTTACCTAGATTCCTGGAGTTTTTGTTTTGCCAATGGTCTTTTAAGCTTTGATCCCACTGCAGATGGCAAGCTAGAAGTTCTTTTGTTATGTAGAGATGTTTGAGTGTCTAAATCCAAAATATCACTAGTTGCAGCCTCAAATTCAGCAATTTCTTCAGCAGGAGTTGGGTCACTCTTGCGCTTCAATACGTCTGAATAGGGGGCTGATAATCTATTCTGACTTTTAGTTTCAAGAGCTCCTAATGACCTTCTCCTTTCCACATTGTCACGTTTTAGAGTTTCACTTGTACCTATGAATTTTTCATCTCCTTTTCTAAGTGGAGGCCAAGCTGACAAATCTTCTGGGTCTAAGCTTCGCCTTCTTCCATTTGACCCTGGACTACAGCTACTTCTCTGTAGCACATAGGAACATGTTGTGTTGAAGATTTTACAGATGTAATACATTTTTTGGCATTGGCACTAGAAACTATTTGTAGAAAATACAGTGCAAGAGCTAAAACTTTGCAATTCTTTATTTATATATAACAATTGTGCCTTTTAGCTGGTAAAATTTCTAATGCATAAAAAAGAAACCGAAATGTGATCTGTTAGCAGTTCAAGAACAAACCTTCTCATTTGGACTCCGACGACCATTTGACAAGTCTTTGCTAGAATGTAAGTTAGAATTTGTTTTTAGACTGTCAGGGCTGCTGGATCTCACTGAACTAGTACAGGTCTCTGGTTCTTCTTCTTTCTTTGCCAAGGTGGCCGCCTTCATATTCGTAATCTATCAAACAGTCAGAAAAATCTTGTATGTCAAAGGGAACCATGGTTGGCAGAAGAAGAAGAATAAAAAAAAAAGAGCATGAAAATATTCTTAGAGGAGTTAATACACAAATCATGTTCAAGAAAAGAACCTGTTCTTTATCTTTATTAACGTGGGCAGCTCCAAGCTCCACAGAAGACACACGTTCAGCAAATTTTAGGGTACTTAATGTTTCTCCAACTGCTTCTGGATCTGGAGCTATGTGAACAAACATCAATGTCTTTGCTTGCCCTCCTGATAAAAAAAACACAAGACAAACATAAACTTATAGCGGACAATTAAATAAATAAGAGAAGAGTATAACTATGCAGATATAGTTTATACTATATAGGAACTAACCAAGGGAATCCTGAAGCAATTGTGTGAGTTTACTGTTTCTGTAAGGAATATGTGCACCCTTTTGAGCTAAAGCAGCAATCACATCTCCTAAAGCAGAAAGAGACTTGTTTATGTGTACAGCTTCCTTCAATCTATCTCCTGTAACCTCGGATTTTTCAACTCTTTCACTTCCAGCCAGGTCAACCAAATGCATACTGCCACGTAGACTCGCTCCAGATGTCAAGTCTCTTCCTTGAACATGAACTGTCAAGCAGCTGAAACAATGCATTAAATTTTGAGAATTTGAAATTTGTGGAACAACCAGATTCTTTATAACAATATGCTATATATACACAGACCTGTGAGAACGGCTACTACGATCATTCATGGCAGTAGCAGAAACAGCGCGATTCTTCTGGCCTAGGTTCATCAGATTGATGACATCATCTGTTGATGACACGGGCAATCGGTTTGCATCTGGTACATTGATCCCGTTTGCAGAACTGTTACAAATGTCTAATGTGTTCATCTGTTAAGACAAAACATAGACCAAAATTCTATGGAGGAAATCAATTTTATAAGGCTTGAAAAGAAAAAAAAAATGATTTCAATATCTTGGAAGGATATTTTTTGTTTGAGCCATCTGTGACTAGAAGATCTCTGAGTTGCTCATTGTAGATTTCCATCATCTGCACAGAAACCTCATAACTGACTGTATCTTTTCTCTGTTGTGAGATTAAAAATAAATCATTCAATGCTCTATAGTTTACTCCAAAGCTTTCCTCTGTGAGATCATTTGGTCCACTCTGCAATTTAATAAAAATAACATTATAAATCTTCAAGGGGAGAAATATATCATTACTTAGAATCTGTAACAATTTTATTACCATTGTAAATGTTTTTCCTGATCCTGTTTGACCATAAGCAAAGATACAAACATTGTAACCGTCAAGAACGGATCGCACAAGCGGCTGTGTATCTGCAAACACCTCCACTGCAAGAACAAGAATGTGTATTATCAGCGTAGGGCATAGGCTATAAAAATGAAAAAAAAAAAGGTAGTGAAAATATACGAGTCTAAAGAAAACCTTGGGTAGCAGTTGGTCCAAATACTTTGTTAAAAGTGAATGATTTTTTCCCGTCTTTGTAATATTTTGGAGGAGTCCTAATTGTTATAGTTCCTTCTTCAATGTGGTCAACTACGCTAGAAGCACTAGTTTCTCCAGGCAAGAATGGCCGTACTCGACAGTAGACCCTAATATTTCCTATAAAAAACAAAGGATTAAGCAAAAACTTGAGTTTTTCTGATTATCATAGATTCAGAAGAAAACTAGGATATTTTCCCAATCATGCAAGGGAAGAATACCTCTAAGGTCTTGAACTATATTGTACAACTTGCGGTTTTCTGCTAGAACCTTATGGTAGCCAGAGGCAGCATTAGCTAGACTATAGAGATGTTTACCTGTAAGAATAGGGAATAACATTAATTTAATCTTTAGGATCTTATAAAAAAAATAGTAAAATTGAACATGATATACCTAGTTTGTCAATATCCTCCTTATACTTCATCTGTAAGTTTTGTATGCCTTGTTTTGTAGCGTTGATATTAGATTTTAGTTCCTACAAATTTACCACCAAATTATCAGAAAATCAAAGCAATGTGTTGAGTGCTATGTGTGCAATTTACACTTACCTTGACATCTTTTTGCTGTCTTTCTACTAAACTTTGCGGTTTTCTTATATTGGATTTCAATAGATCGTTATCATAGACAATGCTGTCTTCTTCTCTTGTCGCATTTGTGCTGATCATGGCATCTGCATGCGTTGATGAAGCCTATAGAAAAAAGCGAGGTCAATATTTGGAGCAATGCTTATAATCATCATCACCTAAAATACTATAGATGTATCAAAGCTCATCAGTGTTCCATTCTTGTCATCCATTTCAGCCCATGATGAAGGCTACCAAATAAGTAAAGGTCAATATGCTACTAGCACCAAAACGTAATCATTTCCCACATCCACAGAAATACTAGAAAATAATACATTAAAACTCACTGGTGCCTCATTCTTGTCATCTCCTTCAATCATTTCATCGTATGGTGAAGGCTGTGGAAAAAAAGGTGAAAATCGATGTAAGGAAAACAGTTACAAGCTAAACTATTTTCCTTCAATCATTATCATTGTACTTGTGTCATCCATTTCATCAGAAAATGATGGCTATCAAAGAAAAATGAAGTTAGGGTGAAGCTAAACTTAGATGCTTGTAGCAAAAAATGATATTATTATTGAAAACACAAATATTAGAACATAATCTCACCTGCATTTCTTCAAGAGTTTGATCTGCAGAAAAATGGTTAGGGTCTGAAACTTCAATGTGAGCCGACTGTCAAAATACAAACAAAAGAATTATATTCCACAACTTTTTACCCCTTTTTATTATTACTTCTTTAGAAGCATAAATACAGAAAAGTAGACTCGGATCCATCCTTAAAAGCATACAATTAAAACGAGAATATTATCATCTTACCAAAACCATAATCACATACCGATTCATTTTTGCTACCTACATGATGATCATACTCCTCCAAGATTTTGTTCAGGATTGATTCAAAAATCTGATAAGCAAAATAGAATTTCTAGATGAGCATCTTAAAACTATGCTAAGACCAATCATAACATAAAGTAAAATGAGAGCAAGCGAACTTACAGCTGGAACTTCATCTTGCCTCTTGCCCCAAAGAACAGAACGAACAAGCACACTTATCGAATTGCTATTATTCTGATGATAGAAGTAAAATAACCATTTTTAATAGTCAATTCTTATGAAGAAACCAAAAGGAAAGCATCAACGACAAAATGCATTTGCTACCATGTCATTTAGATCAGGAGCCGGATAAACATCAGCAGACAAAATCTCAAAAGACTTTTCACTGAGAGAAGAGCTTCTTGACATTGAAAACATGAGGGAGGGCTCAGAATTCATCCTTAGAATAGGCTTTGGCAAACTAGGTACTTGCCCATTTGCATTATATTTCCATGATCCAGAACCGCCTCCGTGTTTCCACTCAGCATATGATTTCAATCCAAGAACACACTCCACTATTCTCGAGGTGTCCCCACCCTGATAACAAGACGACTAATCAGATGACAAAAAAAGATTGACTGTTGCATCATTATGCTATACCACATATAAATATACCTTTTCGAAATCAGAGGCCTCAAAAGTTGGAATCCCTAGCCCCTCCACAATTTCAAGGAAGTTTGCCACATTTTCGAAGTACTGGTAGGCCAATAAAGTTGCTCCATCAGGGATTATAACAGAATCATTTGAAAGTTCCACCACCTGCACAAATGAAAGCATAACATAGCTCCAAATGTCAACATATACAACTTTGTTTTATTTTGGATTCAAATTGTGCATATGATAGAAGGAATTATACCTTTGAAATTGCACCAGGTATAATCTTGTTGAGGACATTGCAAAGGATAATCCCACTCCTCAATCCGATCCTGAAATCATCATCAGAAGGCTCAGCAGGCAGATCTTTGCCCAAAACAACTCCAGCCATCCTTCTAAGCCATCTTGCAGCTTCATTCCTTTTTTCGACTACAAATCACCATTTCAAATCCCTAAGTTAGATTAACGAAACCTAAAATCATTTTCATTTCAGGAAATTTCAAGAGAACTGTACAACGGATATCTTCGTCTAAAGCACGCAGGTCAAATCCCTAAGTTAGATTACCAAAACCTAAAATCATTTTCAAGACGATTGTTGAAAGCAAAATCAATCTTACAAGCCTCATCTGCTTTCCGCGAAGCCAAATCGATGCCGTTGAAAGAAGCCGCTTGTTGTTGGAGAACGTCTTCGATCACAGAAGCTAGGGAAAAAGATGTCAACCCTTGGGCTGCCATTGACAGCATCTAAGCAAGAAGAAAAGCAAAATTCTAATCCGTCTGGATCGTTTCGTCTTATTTACAAAACATCATCCCTATTTCAATTCAATAGAACGAAAACATATTTTTGAATTGAACGGAACTAGTAAATAATTGGCGAAAACGGCAAATTGTAACTCGAAATATCTGAGGAACTGAAGTTGCGATGAAATTATAGAACAATGGAAAGACAATGGGGAAAAAGGCTAATTTTTCCTATTTTTTAATCCGCCATTGATTTCTCTCGCTCCGTTCTGTAGTTTTCTTCTTTGATGGTGTTTGTGGTTTGTGAGTTCGTATCTGAGAAGAAGAATAAACAAACCCCAGAGCTGGTCCCGAACCTCCCGCCCCGCCTTTTTTTTCAAGGTGTTTTTTTAATAGAGTTTTTTAGTTTTGAACTATTTTTATGGATTTTAGAAATTACAAATTAAAAATACAAAAAGGAAGGGAAAAAAAGGAGAGGGAAAACTAATTTTACCTATTGTCTATGGTTGATATATAGTTATCTTTTATAATTAATTAGAGTGCTAATACATCCGTTGGACGGGACAGAATTTATATCCTATATTTTTTTAAATGTTCAGAAATTTATAAATCATAACATGTGATTATGAATATTAAATAATTTTATTATGAAATATTATAAATTAATGTATATTAAAAATAATTAAAAACATACATATATTTATCATTTAATCAGTGCATACTGAATTAAGATATATGAAATTTTTTTATCCTAATTTGACAGTCCAAACATTATTTTTACTTTGTATACTTAATGTATTATCGATGTTTAGGCTTTTTTAGTAACTAATTTTTTCAAATTTTTATTACGACGATTCTCGTGTATATAACATAGTGAATAGTTGACATAATATTGTACCTTTCATTTTCTTTCAAAACAAAATTAATATTCATTATTTTATTTCATTTTTGAATGAGGAAATTTTTAATCCTTCAAAAGAGATGAATAGATAAGTATTTATTTATTTAATTTCTTCAAAAAAATTATCTACTTATTGTAAATTAATATTGGGAGAAATTATTAGAAGAGAATAAAGCATTTATTAAACATATTTGTTAAAGCCTTTTTGTATTTCACAATATTTTTCATTTATTTATTTCAATAAGGTTGAATGCAAGAAAATAGAGCATTTATTTGACTTTAGAAGGACAATGTTTATAGTTGTTAAGATAAGATAAGATAAAAAAAAAGAGAGTTATTGTACACTCTTTATAATATTTAAACGCGATTAAAATGCAAATTTAAATGTATTTAAGAGTAAAATTTTTGTCATTGTTAGTTAATAGATGGCATCAGCCTGTGCTACTTAATTAAATAAGTAAAAAATGTCATGTTATGAAGTTATAGTATTCATTGTAGAGTTTTATAGTTTGTAGACTTGGATTTAACAAATAAAAGCAAAGAGCATTATTGCTCATTTGAATTAATAGATTATTAATGTGCATGTGTAATCCTCCTGGGATACATAATTTATAAGAAAACAAGAAAATAGATGATAAATTTAAGAAAAGAGAAACCAAAAGATAAAGGTTTCACTAAAGCCGATAAGATCAAGGTCAACATATCCTAGGAAATACAATCTCCCTTTTACATCAAAGGTAAGCTCTTATAGTTGGAGACACATGTCACACTATTTCTAAACAATCAAATTATTTTTCTTAATATAAATTGTATGTTTTTATAGATTCAAACTTACATAGACAATCAACGATGAATCTGCCTCAATGGATTTCGTTATCTTTAATCAAGATGTCAAAAAATGGGTTAATCAATCAGTTTCATATTATTGGAAGCAAATATTAAGGTATTCGTTTAATCATATTGTATGGTTTCATTACAATTATTGATCTCAAATTAATTAATTGGAGTGATGCTACTTAAATCATTTACTTTTATTAAATTCATATATTTAACATATTTAAAGGATACTGATTATAACTACATACCAGAAAAACTAAACGTTTTTATTGGAAAGACATGTTTATTTAGAATTGATGTCGATTCCTTTAAACTTAAAGGGAAGAGTCGTGCATTCATTGTTACTAATATGACAGATGATCCAAAAGTCATATCTGAATTGAAAAAAATAATTTCTGAATCCAAGGTATTTAAAATTCTTTTATTCAACCATCTTTTCCTTAATAATTATTTCTAATACTTTAATCATTAAATATTAATATATCCTAAGTTATTATTTTAATTCTTTGCAGAATAATGTTGAACCACATGCATTTGACCCTCAACTGGCCTCCAATCTATCGTCGAATGTGCCAATAACTCCTTCAAAGCGTTCAAATAAAAGCTCATCTATAAATGCTTCATCGAATGAAAGCGTTCAAATGAAAGTTAATTGCATAACCATTGAAAATTATTAGACCATTAGAATATTAAGTTTGTTTCTGTTAATATTAATATACTATAACTAAAGTCGAATCTATCTATCCTATTTGGCATCACTTTAACTAGGCCACAAATCGTATTTGAGCCTGAACTAATGAACCACTTACTCTTTCTAAGTGTTCAAATGAAAGCTCATCCTATATGATTATATTGGAGACAAACTTACAGAAGATCAACTTTTCACTTCCACTTCCAAAAAACTTTGAAGCACGAAGAGGAAAACAGAGTTGTTTGCATATCCAATGCAAATCATTGGAATATTACAATATGAATTTCTTTCTCAAACATTGTTTTTAATAATTTTTTCTTATTTTAGTCTTATAATTATTTCAAATATATTTGCTTATTGGTTACTCTATTTAGTATTTGGAGCTTAAATTATATGAAGTTATTAACATTAAGTTATATTTAATTTAGTTGAAAATAATTATTAATATTTACTTAAAATAATTACTTATTTACAATAAGTATATCAAATAACTATTAAAATTCCCGTGCTAGGCACGGGTACATCAATTAGTGTATATCTATATGCATAACAAATTAACAATACGGAGTATTTGTTATAAAACATAAAAATGGAAATTGAAGACACCAACAACTTAAAAGACCGAAAAAATATACACGCATCTAATTCTAAATGAATATTTAGGACTCAAAATGTGTAGTTTTTTTTTCATATACTAATAAAAATGTAATAAAAGGGAATTGATATAACAGTTTTTTTATCCTATGTCATGAGGGCATAGGTTAAAAGTACTAATTATAGGAACTAAAACCCTTAATATAAAGAGTCCGGAACCTAAAACCACCCGTAAAATAGGCCATATTCCGCTAAACCACCCCGAATATAACTATTTATTTTGAACCACCCATAAAACACTATCCGTTAGCTAAATACCACCTTCCGTTACATGGGCTGTTAAAAAAATTAAAAAACCCCAAAATACCCTTACAAACCCTATTTCTTTGGAAAAGATCTTCTCCTGTCTCCTCTGCCATGGTTGTCGTTCTGGTTCCTGTCTCCCATGGGTGTTCTGGTTCATCACCTTCCTCTACCGCCTATCCTGTCGATTCGGCTTCCGCATGGCCGGATCTCCGACCACGAGGGACTCATCTCCGATGAGGCCTCCCCCAAACCTCCGCCTTAAACGCCGCCACGGCCGAATCTGACAATGTCGAAGGAGATAATAATCAGCGCGAGATTGGGACAGAGTTGGAATCCGGCACCGCAGGTGGATCTCCGACCACGAGGGACTCGTCTTCGGCGAGGCCGTCGCACGAGAGCCAATCACCTCTGAGATATTCCATGGATGCAAGGTGATGAACTCGCCGACAATTGTGAACACCGGGGCGGGTCGTGCGGGTTCAACAACGATTCGGATCTGGAGGTTGGATGCTCCATTTCCCCCAAATGGTAAGTTCAATTTTTTTCCAGATCTGGTTCCTTCATGCCGACGGTGAAGATTTTGAGTCCGTTGTTCCATCCTTCTCTGGTTTTGGTTCCTTCAAATTGAGAATGATTTCAAAACCATCAATTTTGTAGACAAATTTGTATAGTTTGACGGGGCAGAGAAGATACACCGCATGTGAAGTCATTCCGTCCTTCTCTGAACCATCAATTTTGTAGACGAATTTGTAGAGTTTGATGGGGGCAAAGAAGATATGCCGCATGTGAAGTCATTTCGTCCTTCTCTGAACCATCAATTTTGTATACGAATTTGTAGAGTTTGATGGGGCAGAGAAGATATGCCACAAGTCATTCCGTCCTCTGGTTTGGTTTATGCTTAATAGGAAGAACGGGGCAAGTAACGGGGTAGAGAAGACAAGGGTATTTTGGGATTTTTTAATTTTTTTAACGGCCCAAGTAACGGAAGATGTTATTTAGCTAACGGAGGGTGTTTTATGGGTGGTTCAAAATAAATAGTTATATTCGGGGTGGTTTAGCGGAATATGACCTATTTTACGGATGGTTTTAGGTTCCGGACTCTAATATAAAATTAATAAATCCTATTAAAAAATATTTAAATCTAAATAAATACAATTCTAAAATATATTATCATTTTAGCCTCTTAACCTATGCCCTTAGAAAAATTGTTGATATAAAGCCAAAATTAATTAACCTTGAAAGCTAAAACTCAAAAAAAAAAATTTGCAATTATCATAAATTCATATAAATCGTGTAATTGATAAAATAACGTTCGAATTATTCAAATAGGCGGCAGAATGGGACCCGTTCGTTACAAAGGCCATGTATTAAACAAGAATTTATATTTGAAGAGAAATATTAGACGAATGGGCCGAATGACTCGTTTCTAAACCCAGCTGGTTGGTTTGTTGACTTCTTTTATATTTGTTGGACTGAGTCTCCGATCGCATCTTTCTTTCCCGGCGACAATCGGCCATCCTCCGACCGCGTCCACCACCGCTCCTCCAACCGTTGCCGTCGCTGGTGCCTTTTTGTATCTACCCGGGTGAGTTCTGAAATTTGCCCTTTGTTATTCAACTTAATTTTCAATTGTTCTGCCTTTCATTCCTTTTGACTTCGAAGTTCCGTTTACATGCGTTCTATTTTCGTATTTAGGGTTACAGGTTTTTAGAAATTGGGTATCTTTAAGTCAAACTCTGGGATTGGGTTACTGAAATTTGGGATTTAGGTTCACGCTTGGGTTACTGAATTTTTGTATTTCAGTTCACTGCTCCTTTGAATTTGGGTTATTGGATTGCTATAAGGAAGGAAAATCTATTAGTGAATTGCAAAGTATGCTGTTTTAATCTCATTCGGTTTTCTAATCCTGAATTTCACAGCTTCATTAGAATAGGTACTGAACTCTTGATACTTGGTTATGTGCTATGTTATGGATTTGATGTAGATAGCTCCTTTGTTAGACAAGATCTGTACAGTGTTAGTTGTTTAAGTTTAACTGTGTATTGTACGCCAAGAAAGATTGATAATGATTGCCTATTTTCATATAGGAGCCCAAGTAATTACATGTAGCTTATGTTTTAGAAGATTTGATGCTGCTAATAATACATGTAGCTTATAAATTGAACCCATTTACAAGTTTTGCAACCTCACCTGGGAATATATGTCCAAATACAATGGCATTAGGTGAAATTTTTCGTTTTGTTTTGATAGTTGGTCAATTAAATAATTAAAGTTGATTTACTTTGAGGCTTGATAGATTAGTAGATTACTATGAAAATCCAGCAGCCACATAATTTTGTGGGCATAGAATCAATACTGCCCACATTATTGGTTAATTATTGGCTTATTGCTTGCTAATTACAACAGAACCCGGATTATGTTCATTAGAAAAATATTGTGTGATAATAACTAGAGATGGTAAGCTACCATTTGATGTCCCATAGATCCATTTAAGTTTTAAAAAAATGCAGCAAACCAAAGCCCAAGCTAACACATATTAGATTTATAATTGTAAATTTGTAATAGATACAAAAAATGGCAAAAACTGTGGAGGAGCATTTTGCAATAAGGTCAAGTCTTCATTAATCTTGGTGGTCTTTACAGAGCAGATACTTCCAACTTTGTTACACTGGATACAACAATTGATCTGTCTGATTTAGAGCCATCTGTTCTGCCATAGAAATACAGTGCTTCAGAATGTAAATAGAATAACTGTAGTTTATGTTCAAATACAAAAAAAGCGGCAATTAATCATGAAGCTGGTAATGCATTGATTGTGGCCATTTTTCGTTAAGTGCAATGCAGTGCTGATGTCTTGACGTCGTCTTGTTATACAATGGTAATACAATTAGACCCATTGTTGTATACGGCTAAATTGAAGATGATAATTAGGCCTTGCATTGTGCAGAGCAAATTTTTTTATTACCATGGATGGAGCCAAGTTTTGTTTGTAGGAACTGGAAAGTATTCTTCTTTTCCTCAATGTATTTGAACGTCTGCTATGTTTTAAAAAATTTACGTCGGTTTATTCTCGTGTGCCTTTTTTTTGTTGCCATTTCCAATTGTGTTTGTCGCCATGTCTTAGCTGTTTTAGGGTTCTCCAATTTGGTTGTCCTACCCTGTGCTGATTGTTGCTTCCTGTTCTTCTTTAACTTCTACAGCTGGTTACAAAGGAAGACTTCACAAAGACCATTGCCTTATTTTTATAGGCCTTTTCTTCCCAATCCATATGATTGAGGTACTGTCTTTGATGTTACTTGCCTTGGAAATTAATGTTGTTAGTTATGATTCCTCTACAAAAATATTTCTTTTTCAACTCCATATTCTTCTTATTTTGTACTGCAGGATTATTGAGTTAATTATTAGGCACTTTGACATGATGATTAACACTTTCAAAATATAAGAATGGTATACGGTTCAAATCCACATTTTCAGTTAGTGAGTTAAGTCCGGGCTAGGTAATCTTTACTTTGATGTTATTACATAAGCCAATTGCTTTAAATTCTATATCAAATTTATGTTTGATTGTGTCCTTAACAAAAATGTCCACTAAATTAGTTCATTGGTTTTGATTGGTCTAATTTGAAAGTAATTTAAGTCTGGATTAATCTAGGTGAACTTTTTTTGTTTCTTGCACTTTATCAGGTTCTGCTTATATAGAGCATAGGATTGAGCTTTTCTACATCAAAATCAATATTTGTCATTTCAAGTTGATAGTGTTTTGCTAGATGCAATATGAACGTCTTTCCACTATTATGCTGGTTTATACAGTAATAGTTTATGCCTATCATTGAAGCTATTATACAAACAGTTAGGTTTTAACTTTCTACCAAGTAATAACAACTCCTACTTAGCTCAGATGATCTTTGACTAATTAGAAAAAATGACTAGCACTATTAATGGACTCTCCAAGATATATCATACAAATTGTTCACCGCATTTGTATATCACCTAAAACAAAACCTCCGAAAAAGATAACAGTGCATTTGGATTATCACATAATTAAGTTTTGTTAATTTGCAACAGCGTATCTGGATTATCACATTAAGTTCCTCTTACAATTGCACTTACGAGTGATGTTTGCTAGCTATATGGGGTTTTCTAGGAAGAGATTGTCTTGGAAGAATTGAAATACTTGAGAAAGTTAATTTCAAATTACTACTTTAGTTTGAAGTTGATTACAGTTTCCATCTTCACTACACTGTTAGCTCACATGTACTATATGTGTGAACTGTGAAGGCATATGTTATTAGTAGTTTTACATTAATTGAAAAGAGTCTTGAAAAAAAAAATAACACATGCAAAAGAGTACTATTCATGGTTTTCTTAATTGGGTTGTGCTGGAATCATTAACTCATGAGCTCACATTCAGATTTCTGTCCTGATCACTCGTTTGTAATGATCCTTACTTCATTTTTGCAGCCTACATGCAATTATCTACTTTTCTTATTTTATTTTATAGTCTTTCATTATACCTGTTACATCCTTATGAAATAACTTGTCAAAATATTTTAAAAAGAAAGAACGAGATAAAATAACAGGTATATGATTCCCTTACAAGAAATACAAAGAAATGAGAAAAGAGATTTGAACAGAGAACTAACCCAAATTTTTTTCCTTATTTTCACAGGTTTGAGGCACTGTTATTATGCAGAAGAAGTACATGGGCTCTATTATATGTGGGCAGTGTTGGTAACTATTGGATGCTCTACTGAAAAAGAAATCTAATTTGAGCTGTTCTTGGATTGGGATTTTGTTGCGCAAAGATGACGTCGAGAACTGAAGCAGTGAAGAAGAGTAGGAATGATTCAGACAAGGGTAAGTTAATAAATGAAATTGACACCATAAGCAAGGCACTCTATTCGGAGAAAGACCCTTCAAGGAGTTCAGCTTCTTCTTCTAGTACAATCGTTCGGAAAAGCTCAATTGGGAGCTCTGATCGTTTACATTCGATTTCAAAGCCGAAGCAGCATGGAATCGGAGGAGATTTTGAACATACGGCCAAGGACAAGAAGTCAAATTGGTGGATGAAACCCTTGAAGGCCCTTTCCCAGGTTCGAAGCCGAAGGTTTAACTGTTGCTTCACCCTTCAAGTTCACACAATTGAGGGTTTACCTTCAGTATTCAATGGTTCTGCCCTGTTTGTTCACTGGAAGAGGACTGATGGAGAGTTGGTGGTGGGCCCAGTTAAGGTGTTCGAAGGTGTTGCTGAGTTCGAAGAGAAACTTGCCCATACGTGTTCAGTCCACGGTACCAGGAATGGCCCTCACCACTCTGCCAAATACTCTGCCAAACACTTTTGGCTATATGTTTCAATGGATGGTCATGTAGGGCTTGATTTGGGGAAGCATGGCATTGATGTTACTAAATTGCTCCCTCTTACATTTGAGGAGTTGGAGGAGGAGAAGAGCTCGGGAAAGTGGACTACCAGTTACAAGCTTCAGGGTAAAGCTGCAGGTGGTGTTATGAATGTTAGTTTTGGGTATGTGCTGCTGGGGGATAATCCTTCTATGCCTCCTAATAGCAAGAATGTTTTAGAACTTTTGAGTTCAAAGCAGAACAAAGTTAATGACCGCAGGAGTAGGATTCCTCGTTCCGAAAGCTTGCCTCAAGATAAAAGACCATTTGATGCAACCACTCGTTCGGTGGACGATATCAGAGTTCTTCATGAGGTTTTGCCTGCCACTAATACGGACCTATCTCATTCCTTAAATAAGTTGGATATGATGTTGGAAGAGGAGAGGTTGGATCCATCTTTTAATGATGAGCCTGGCGTTGATGTCACTGTAGATCTGTCTGAGCCTGCTGAATGGTCCTTTCGTCGCACTGATTCATTTAAAGAAAATGTTGTATGTGGCAATGCTGATTTATCTTCGGTTGTAAAGGTGTTAGAAAGCTCGATTGAGGAAAAGTCACAAATACCATGTAATGAGTTCAAAACAGCTATTGACGATTCTGAGGTTGAAAGTCAAGTTATTTCTACATCTTGCAGCAATATTGGAGCTTCTGTAGAAAAAGATATATGCACCAAGGAATCAATTCTAGAAGAGCTAGAATTTGCTTTGAATGATGTTGTGGATCTTGACAAGGAAGGACTAGACACTCCTCCGGAGGGAAAAAGTGAATTGGGTGATCCAGAAAACTACTTGGAAGGAGAGTCAAACAATATTGACATGTCCCTTAGCTTAGAAGATTTGGAATCTGCTGAAAATGAATTCTTAAGCCTGTTAGGGGTTGAAGATCACCCAATTGGCTTTAGTTGTGAGAGTGACCCCGAGTCTCCCAGAGAACGCCTGTTGAGGGATTTTGAGAGGGAGGCTGAATTTAATGGATATCCTTTATTTGGTAGTTTTGGTGAAGAAGAGGAAGAGGAAGAGTATAATGCTCCAAGAGTACGAGAATGGGAAAGTTTCTCAGATTATTTTGAACTACCATCAACCACTGAGCAAAGTGAGGTACATTACATTGCGAACCAATTGGGTACTCACGATGCTTCTACATCTAGATTGGAAAATTTTGCTGATGATTTTGAATTACCATCAGTCGGTGAGATGATTGAGGATCACGAGTCTGCAAGTCAAGCAGCTGGATGGCGTCCCAGAGCCAAGGTTTTAGAAGATTTGGAGTCAGAGGCGTTAATGCGAGAATGGGGTTTGAATGAGAAGACTTTCGAAAGCTCTCCACCAAATTGCACTGCTGATTTGGGAAGATCATCTGAGCTCACACATCAAGATCCTCCTATGTTGCCTGCTCTAGGAGAAAGCTTGGGTCCATTTGTTCAAACAAAGAATGGAGGATTTTTACGTTCTATGAATCCTGATCTATTTAGAAATTCCAAGAGTGGTGGGAGATTGATCATGCAGGTTTCTAGCCCTGTGGTAGTTCCAGCAGAAATGGGCTCGGGGCTAATGGAGATGCTAGAGAACTTGGCCTCACTTGGGTTGGAGAGGCTGTCTGCACAAGCTAATAAGCTAATGCCTCTCGAAGACGTTACTGGGAAAACGATGCAACAAATATCATGGGAGGCTACACCCCAATTGGAAACTAATGACAGGTCGAAAACTTCTCTCATTAATTGTCCTTTTGTTAGAGCTCTCATTTGAGTGATCCCATTACCCAATTAATGCATTTTTTGGGTAATGATTTTTGTATGCTATCAAATCCATATAATATATATTCCCCATCTTGCAGGCAAGATCTACTCCGGCATGAATCAGATCCAAGTCCAGTTGCTTCTGGTGGCCACAAGAAAAGCAAAAGACGATCTTCCAGATTAAGATCCCGTGCAGGCAGCTCAAGCACCTCGGAATATGTCAATTTGGAAGATCTGGCGCCGCTTGCTATGGATAAGATTGAAGCAGTATCAATTGAAGGGTTGAAAATACAGTCTGGGATGTCAGAAGAGGAAGCGCCCTCGAGTATCAGGCCAAAGTCATTGGGCGTGGAGGGAGCGGTGGGCTTGCAATTGTTAGATATTGAGGACAACAGTGCTGCTGTTGATGGGTTAATGGGCCTGTCCTTGACACTGGATGAGTGGATGAGAATGGATTCCGGTGAAATTGATGAAGATGAAATGAAGAACGAAAGGACTTCAAAGATTCTTGCTGCTCACCACGCATCCTGTGCAGACTTGACTTTCTTAGGGAGAAAAGGGGACAGGAAAAGCAGCAAAGTGCATTCTGGGAAATGTGGTTTGTTCGGGAACAACTTCACGGTTGCTTTAATGGTACAACTACGGGACCCGTTGAGAGACTACGAGCCGGTTGGTACACCAATGCTTGCTCTAATTCAGGTGGAGAGAGTGTATGTGCCACCAAAGCCCAAGGTATACAGTACGGTGTCAGAGGCAAAGAAGAATGACGAAGATGATGATGACGACGACGACGACAAAGATCAGGAGGAGCCTGTTAAAACTCCCAAGTTGGACTTGGAGGGAGAGGAAGTCCGTGAAGAGGTCTTGATTCCTCAGTATAAAGTGGCAGAAGTACATGTTGCTGGTTTGAAGACTGAATTAGGAAAGAAGAAGTTGTGGGGTAGTGCAACCCAGCAGCAATCTGGGTCGCGTTGGTTACTTGCAAACGGCATGGGAAAGTTCAACAAACAAAATCCCTTTTTGAAGAGCAAACTTGCTGCTGGTAAATCTTCTTCTTCACAGCCTACGACCATTTCTCAGTCTGGGGACACCTTGTGGAGCATTTCTACTAAGATTCATGGCACAGGGTCTAAATGGAAGGAGTTGGTTGCTCTTAATCCGCACATCAGGAACCCAAATGTTATCATTCCAACTGGAACTGTAATCAGGATGCGCTGACTGAACATTATGGTTGCTGAGCATTTTCAATATCCGTAGCATGCTATGATGTATTGTTGTGTGAGTGTGCGCTTGCTTGGTTAAAATTGGCCCTGCAATTAAGGATGACTGTATATGGTGCTGGTGTGATTGATATCAAACTTAACGTTTTGTTGATTTATTTAATTTTATGTCAGGATGTAAATTGCAAATTACCATTTTCTGTCTTTTTTGCCCTCTCTAGCTGTGTTTCTTCATATTTTCCATTAGTTGTTTTATTATAGGATTAAGTATATAAAACTAGTGGTAATTTAAGTTAATTAAATTTTTTCTAAATTAGCTGTATAGAAAAATAAAATAAATTTTACGTATATAAATTATTGATTTTTTTCCCTTTTTTATTTGCATATTTTAATTTCATTGTGATAAATTTATGTGTGAAATAGAATTTAGATTTTTTTTAATTTATATACTACGTCAACATAATGTGAAAAAAAATTAATGTACCTGCAGATCTAAATTTGGGTTCTTCTAGAAATTTTTACGTATATATCTAAATAATATCTAAATAAATTAGCTCGATCTCCCAAGAACATCTCTAATCACCTAGTTTGAAACTGTACCTGCCTTAGCACACTAGTAAATTTGTAATTATATAGTGAGGAGGTATTATTCCTTGGCAACTTTACTTCTTGAGGCTTGATTAAAAGACAAAGCATAACTCTAGTTCTCTTGAATAAAATAGCAAAGATTGGTTAGAAAAAACAAATATTAATACATATCCGTTTTTCTACATACTACAATCTCAAACACACAATATGAAACTTATACACTTGTTCATAACATATTATTTCGCTCTCCCTTTTTTCCATTTTCTTTCATTCTTTGGAAACACATTACATTTGCATATTCACTACAAATAAACAACAAATTCCCATGGCTCTCTTAGCTCAAATCCATACTCCCATAATAAGCCATCACAACATGCTCTTCATATTGTGTCGTCGAGAATGGTTGACATCAAGAGCTCATGGACAAAGTCCGACCTCCTTGTCCTCTCTTCTTGATCCTTGATAGATAAAGGTGGTGATTGCACATTCCTAGCATCATTAACAATCATATAAGATTTTACTAAATCTATTTTTCTAGTGTGTGCCCATGGGCATATGCTAATAATATTTTGTTTGGTAACCATACCCAAACTATTGTCCTGAACTAGAATTAAATCAATGAATCAACCCTACAAAAATATTTAAATTTCAAATTAACGATTTTTCTATGCCCTAAGGGCTTATATTAAGAATTCCATTATGTAGAAATTAAACCCTAAAAGGAAATAATATATAAAAAATCTCAAATAGTCCCCTAATAAACCAAACGATTTTTCTAACCACAAGATTTTGTTAGTTTTTGTTATAGAGGGCAATTTAATTTTTTTTAATTAGGTTTCATTTATTTCCTAATAAGGTTTTAGTTTCTAAAACAAGAAAGCTTAGCCTATGCCCTAACCGATAAACAAAATCTAACCTAATCTTTCTAAGTAGATGATCTCACCAGAAAACTATCAATTAGAATGAAAATACATACTATCTATGGTTTCTTAGCATGTTCCCATGGGCACACACTTAAGAAAAACCTTACTAAATATAATAAGTTAGACATAGAACAACCGTTCTAATTGCCATTGATTCATGTACAAAGAGAAAGTCAAGTACAGATAGAAGGATGAAGCATGATGGCACTTGACCATGAAATTGGGAATCTCAGGAGCAAAAGATCCTAGGAGTTCTCATTTCCACAATCTGGTTATATGGAATGTTGTCACCGGACCACCAGATGGCAGATACTCCAGTTTCACTGTTTGTCTTTCAATCCATATCATCTTAGAAAAGAGATAGTTAACAGGAAGTAATTTGCATTTTTTCCATATACATAAAAAAAAAAAAGCAAAGGATCCTTGCAACACTTCTATATGTGACTTTTAACATGTGTCATTTTCCATCATACATGATAAATAATGCTCAATCACTAATCAGAAATCCTAGCAAACTTCTATATGTATAAGTTGTATCTTGCATTTATTCCTAAGTAATTATGAGACTGTACATGAATCAGAGAGACTACCCCTTGCAACAAGGCACTCTCGAAGATTAGTTCTCAGATGGTCTGCTAAACTAAATTGTAAACAAGAAATAATGCAGCAAAATATGCTGCTAAACCAAATTCTAAAGGCGATATCTTTTTATTTAAGGCTAGTAATACATAACCAGTTAACCACTTTGTCCTTCACAACCTGTCCAAGCAGTCATAACTCATAAGCATATTGGTATATTATCAACAAAACAATCGAGCCTTTTAAGAGTTGCATCTCACATCATATAGGATGAATTTTAGCTTTCGGAAGAACCAATGCACCCAACTATCTATACCACAATATCAAGCTTTCGATCATAGACTCCTTATAAATAATTTAAACCATATTATGGCATAAAAACGGAATTTTGTACCTTTTCAATGTGTTCTCATCTTTTCCTTTCTTTGCAAAGGTTGAATCACCTGAAGAATGAGATTGCAAATTCACAAGCTCATCAGGCATTGGCAATATAAAAGATGACAGCAGCGGATCAGGAGCTACATTGTTTGGAGATACTAAATAGGATGAGCCCCCAAATAGGGACTGCAAGTTTCCTTCTCGAAGCTCCTTCCTCAACAATGAAAGTGTGGAATGTGAGCCGCCTTTATTAGATCTCCTCTTGCGCTGCATGTAAGCATTGATTAAGGAAATTCAAGCTATAGACTCATCATCAGATATGATATGACCACCATGAAAATTTATAAAAATAAAAATAAAAAGTTGAGTTTCCATGGTATAGGATATTGAAGGCATTTAGCTATGCTTAGTTGTAACAAAATAAAATAAGTTGATGAAATTAAATATGAATCTTGAGAATTTCATAGGAAAGGATATCTTAAAAACACTTCCATGTTGAAGAGTGATATGTGCAACCATGTCAACCCCTACCTTCATTGCACAAACTGGACAGATCTGCAGGTCAAAAGGGGCAAAGATTAATAAAAAAAAAATCCATTAACTGCTTTGTACAAGAAATATAAAGAGGTGCCAATCTCCTTGCTTATCTGAAGTTTTGCAAAACAAAAGAATGATTTAGGATACAAGTGAAGGTCCTGATAAGTGAATAATAACAAGCAGACATTGTACAAGTGATTTTGGGAAAGTGGCAAATCTCATCTTACAAATGAAAATCACACCATTCTAATTTCTAAGAAAACCTCATCTACACAGATGTACTTCTAAGAATATAGTCATATTAAGGAACCAGCTTTACTTATCCCCTTAAAGTGCCAGAAAACAATTCAACCACGTGAATTTATCTTGTCTTCCCACCCAAAGCAATGGCATTAATCAGGCACCATAGCAAGTGGAACCCATTCACAAACTGACTAAGATAAAACTCGTAACATTTGACACAAAGAACGAAGCTTTTGCAAATTACCCCATTCTTCGCCTCTACAGGATGCTCGTCGTCAATATGACAGCACAAGCCAACGATGTCGAAGCACTCGGAACAAAACGGGCACGGAAACTCCTCCCTAATATCATCATCCCCATCGATTTCCTCAAATCCCAAGAACAAATCTGATAAACGAAAAAATAAATCAACTTTACCAAAACTGAGTAGAAAAAAGGTTAAAATTGAATCAATTTAATTGCATACCCGATCGAGATTGCAGAGCCGATTGGTAACGCTTTGAGAGAGAAGACAAACGTGCACTCCATGAATCGGCGTCCATTTTTAGTTTTGGGTATTAATGATTGACCTAGGGTTTTTGAAATTGGGATAAATCGAATTTAAATCCACAAATCTGACCCAATCGCGATCTAGAAAGTATAATTAGACAAATTTTCGGATGGGGTTGACGATTTGAGGTAGGAGAGAGCGAAGGTGGATGGTGATGATGAGGCGTTGGAGAAGGTTGGGGGCAGTTTGTTGAATGAGCGACGAAGAGTGAGAGAGAAGGGGTTGATCCAGGCCTGAGACAACGCCACCGCTGTCCGCAGGTGAAAAATATCTCACTCTTTAACTCCAATCATTAAACATTATTTACAAAAAATAAATAAATAAATCTGAAGTCTGATTTTGCAAGAGATAAAAATAGGAAGCATGATTATGGACGGTTGTTTACCAACAAATATCTCGATGATTTTAAATCGAAACAAAAATTTTAATGAATTAAATTCATATCAAATATCGATGATTTTTTTGATCTTGGACACTGTTTGTAAGAGTCGAAATAAAAAATTTAATGCATTAAATTCATATCATTATGATATGAATTTAAGGACATCTAGTTGAACGGAAAATACATCACTTGGGCGATTGGAAGTTGTGGCAACCAATATGACAATTTGTGCTTATAGTTGAGGCCTTTGGCCTTATAAACGGAATCAATGAATCATTGCGCCTTAGGTACTCTATGATCGAGATTGAAGGTGACAACTCGGTCTCATTAATGTCACCAATGACATTTTGTGCTGCTTATGGGAAGTCGAGATAATCGTGGCGGATATTCTGGTCTCCCACTAGAGTTTGTGGTTCATCATTTGAGTCATCTCTTTTGGAAGATCAACCTTATGGTGGACCATGTCGCGAAGATGGCGCTCTCTCACTTTCCAGCGACTCATGCAACATTGATCTCATTCATATGGATACTCTAGGGAGACCAATAAACCGTTGATTTGGCCCCTCTAGTTCCTTTCATTTTCAAGTATTGACTAAATAGTGACTTCTTTAAATTATGGGAAAATATCCCATGAGAAGGGCAATTTAGGTGTAAAATATGAAGGAATTCAAACAATTGGATTGTAGAATAATTAAGGGTGCATATCATTTCATTAAAAATGTAAACAAAAATGGCATACGTGAGTCTTTGGTTAATTATCCACATATTGTCGGGAAAAAAACGGACATGTGGAACAACATGAACGGAATGTGCATCAAAAGTGAATGTGTGTGCATTGAAGTTAGTCGAATGTGCATTAAAACTGGTTGCATGGATATGCGTTTATGTATCAAAATTGATTGTGTGTATATCAAAACTAAACATTTTATGTACATTAAAATAAACTATGTGCATCAAAACAACTAATATGTCATACAAGTATCGATATAGGTGATGTTTTGGATATACTTATTTGCTTTCAAATATTAAAATAATACTATAATATCACTTAATTTGATAATCAAATTGACATCAATATTTCATATAACAAATAACAAATAATAATTCAATATCTTTTACTCCGTGAAACGTAGTGATGGCATTTGTTGGGCTGATATTTTCACACTTGCTTTATGGTGGATTTGGAAATGGAATATCTTATTTTATTTTAATTCGGAGAATTATCAAGGTAACAGGGCTCATTTTCTTGTTCACTATGCAACGAATTACAACGAGGTAATGAATCTCTCCAGCATTCCTCATTTGGTGACTAGTACAGAGGAGTGCTACATTCAATGGAGTGTCTGAGACAAAGCTATGTGAAGCTAAACACTGATAGATCGGTTAAAGATGGTGGGTTAGTAGCTGCAACAGGTGTGATTCGGGATGAAGATGGCGAGTGGCATGTAGGCTTTGTTCTCAATATTTATATCTATACGGTTCCTATGGCAAAGTTGTGGGAACCAAGGGCTACAAGAGGATTTCTCTATAAATAAACTCACAATTAGTGATCTTACTTCTTGAAAAACCTATAGCTTGTAGTCATTCGCTCGCTAGTCTGATACTTAAGTGTCAAGACTTCATTCATACAGATTAGTCTATCCAATTTCGACATATCTATGGAGGGGTGAGTAGTGGTGATGACTAGCTATCTCGAGTCTTTAGATTTTCTTTTAGACTAAGTTTTCATGTATTGCTTGATTAAAATGAGAGTGTGAACGCTTTGCTTTTGAATGATGTAGGGGCTCGGGCTATCCCCCACTTAATTATCATTTAGCTCGTTTTTTAACTATTAATTAAATTCCCCCTTAAGAGGACGTAGAGTATTGGCTCTCCTTCAACCAAAAATATACCAAATATTAATCAAAAGACAATATCATAATATACCTAATATAAATATACATATGTTCATATCTCATACCTAATATCAATACTAAGAAACATTAGAGAAAGTTTGGTTGCTCTCTCCTTGGAAATTTTTGTCGGCCCTTTTTCTGTTTTTTAGTATTAAAAATTCGATGGATCAAACATATTTGGTGTAATTGAGAGACTGAGAACCCGGTGACCGAGCTGATCGGTACAAGATAAAACTGGAAACAGACTGGTAACTGAAGGTTTATTAGATGCGTTAAGCGGAATTTCAGATCAAATCTAAACATCTAATCGTAGGATCTTCATGCATAATCAATAGATCAATCATCGTTCATAGAAGATACCTGTTGATGCGTGTATCAGAACAAAACAAGGAGGAACGAAAGAGAAATAAAGCATCAAATGTGACTTCTCTACTTGGTCCACACGAGCCCGGTCTAGATCGTCTTTGACTTTGACTGCTAGGACGAAGAACAATGAAGAGCACGGAAAATGGAGAGTATAAAGCAAGAAAGAATCAATCTCCTATGAGGAGAGTCAAATCACATTTAAATATAGCTCATATCCTTAATTGTAACCTCTTATTTTTAGATAAGGAATAATGAATTTTGGAGGAGTGACTGTAACACCCCTATTTTACAACATTGGGTATTACCGTCAGTGACCTCAGACTTTACCGTCCAAAGTCACCCAAGGCTTTTAGAATGATATAGAACAATTAAAATGCGGAATAAAACATAATACATAAGTCGGAAAACATGCTCCCGAAGGAGACTTAGTTCATTACAAAATGTCTTACATTGTCTTTAGCTTTAGGATTACTTGAAAACAAACACCAAATCCATCATGTCTCGGAGATAGAGTAATATTAAAACTAAAACGGAAATAAAAGTACATCTTTGAACGAATCTTGACTTCCTTCACCTCCCTTCACTTCGCCTTGCTATGGTTTCCTGAATCTGACATAATTCGCGAGGGGCGATAGAATGCCAGGCAAACATGCGGAAAGAAGAATTAGTCTAGGAGACTAAGCGAGCGGGATTAGAACTTCTCGAGGGTACTTTGGTAATTTCAACTTGTCAGTATAAATGAGAGGATAAAGGGTTGTGTTTACGATGGTTTGACTTTGTGGAGCTAAGATACGAGAATTAACGATAGCATATCCCGAAAGGGGTAGCTTGAAGAGCAAGAGAAGTACTACTAGATTGTTGTCTTCTTAAGAGTAGAAGGTATGTTGGGAACTTTCATTTATTTAATCAAATCAAATACCACTCGCGCCCGTAATGGACCGAGGGTCGGATCGGTCATTAGAGACCGGTCCGATCTAGTCATTTCAGTTGTGCCTTAGCACTTATCTTATTTAGTGGTAAAAGACGTTCGCTTTCCATTTATGATTTAAAGAGTATGTGGTGGGACACGGATAATCCGAGCCACCCGAGGGAAAACTCCGTTTCCCGGCACTTAGCTAGAGTGCGCTCATCCCTCCTTGCAATCGGAGCGGATGGGATCATGATCCCGAAAGTCGTACTTCAAACGCGTAGGCACTTACGACTTAGTGGGGTTATGTAGAGGCGTTGGCTATCCCACGCCCCTCACTAATTCGACATCGATCTCGAAACGAGATCGTAACAATCAAAATAATACCACACTATCATAAATAATCCTAACAAGGAATATATAAAGCAATCTATGCTAACAATAGTCGTTATTTCTAGCAATCGATATTTCCTAGATTCATTTTTATTTAAGCATACAAGTCGTTCCCAACATCGAGAAATAGTATAAAGACGGATTAAAAGGGCACAAGGGGAAATTCCACTTGCCTTAGCGTAACCGAGTTTAGCAACGAGCTTTTGACGAAAGTTAGGCGAGTTCCTACTATGAGCGAGGATTCCGACCTAGTGATATAGAATTTACGGAAAAGCTCAAAACACGATTTTTTTTACTTTTAGAGTTCGAAATACCTCTTATACTATTTATAAGAGAGTTTACGTTTCTAAATTATTATAATAATAATTTAGAAAATGTTTTTCCTAAAATAATAATATTCCGTTATTATTATTTTAGTTTTGGTAATATCCTTATTATTCCGAAAATATCTTTATTAAAATAATTATCAATTTAAATACTTTAAAATAAATTGTATTTATTCTCACTATTCTTATTATCTATAAATATCAAACTCATAGTTCCAAACTTAGAAGTTTCCAAAAATAGGATTTCTTAATTTGCTTGATTAGGTAACTTACTATTATTACTATATGTTACACTATCTTTATTTATAAAATTTCAAGAATCCTTTTTATTTTATAAAGTCTATAGAGATATTCTCTTATCTTGTATAACATAAATATTCCTCCCTATTGAATTCTCACCTTGTGATCATACTATTATTTTAATATTTTTAATTTATAAACTAATATTTTCCTTATATTCGAATGTTTTTCTTTTTCCAACAATTCATTTATTCTATAATTATCTTAGAATATTTGTAATATTCTACTTAATATACTACATTCACAACTTTGATCTATTTCCAAAATTCTTTTATACTTTATGATCCATAAAACTTCTTTGATCATAATCATATAATATGTTATATTATAGTTCTTAACATAGAATCTTTTCTACTTTTATTTCTTTTCCAAGCAAGATTCTAATAATATTTCTTATTTAATATTCACATGCTAGTAACATATTTTATCCTATTTTTTTTTTTACTTTATAATTTCTATATCATATATGTTATATGCCATGCAAGACTTTTCTCTACTTGAACTTTTTATTATAATCTTGAAAATATGATATTATTTTTATTGTACAAGCTTTTGATTTATAAGGTCATAAATTCATATCCTCTTTTGTATAAAAATACATGCATGATATTTCTCTACATTTTATTTTGATCTAAGGTAAGATAATGCTAAAAATGGACTTTTCATACTATACTAATTTTATTTCATCTATTTATGTCTTGTAGTAACATGCATGTAATAATTTCATGAATATAATTACTTATTTTTATTTCTCTTAAGTTACTATGGTAAAAACATATAGTTTCTAGTTTTTTTTTCCTCAACTAACAAGATTCTCTCATATATTTTTATTCCATAAAATCTAAAATATACTTTTAACAATTATAAGAGATTTGTAATTAAATAAATACATAAGGATAATATAGTTTTTAAAGATAGAATTTATACTCTTAGTATTCTGTAATTACAGAACAATTGGAACAAGGCAGAGGAGGAGGGAACCGGCGGCAGTGGGCGGCGCGGCCAAGCTCCGGCGGGGGCAGGCGGCTCCGGGCGGCGGCTCCAGGCGGCGGCGGTCCGGCGACGAGGGAGGTGGCGGCCGGCGACTCCAAGGTGAAGAGAAGGAGGAGTTTTTGTGGTGTTTTGAATGGGTAAAACCTTTGAATTGTGGCTGATTTTTGGAGACTAGAATGGCACAATTGATAGATAGAGTAGGAGGAGAGGTGTTCTTGCTAGAGGAGAGAGCAAAAGCTTCAAGTGAGTCTTGAGAGGGGTTTATATAGACAAGGTGATGAAGTCTTCAATCCATGGCAATGGAAATTGACCAATGGAGGAAGAGGAGAAGCTCACCCATAGGTGCAAGGTGTGCTTCTTTGATGGTGATGAGAAGATGATGTAGTAGGGTGAGTCTTGCAAGGCAATGGTGGTGGGAGAAGCATGCATTGGACAATTTCACATCAACGTAACTCACATCAGACATAGTCTGATGTCTATTTTTTTGTAAAAGAAGAAGATTAATTTGATTTAAGTTGATTAGAATGGTGTGGTGTAGTAAGAAAGTGCAATTGGTCTAGTGGTTAAGAGTGTGGGGCGTGTGAGGGGAGGATGCAAGAGATCTCGGGTTCAAATCCCGACTCTTGCATTCTTTTTGCAAGACTTTGTAATGTGATTTTTAAGCCTTTATGTATTTTTATTTTATGAGTAAAATTCACTTCCAACTCATCATTTTTAGTTGATGTTTTCTTAAACAAAATCCTCACTTATTAAATTATCTCCCTCGAGTATTTATTTCGAGTTTTCGACTAAGATCTTTGTATTGTTAAATTTTTTTCCAAAAGTATAGTAGACTTTTATTCGATTAAAATCCTCCTTTTAATTTAGAGAAAAGTAATCGATAATAAACTTTATATTATAAAAGTTTGGAATATCGCGGATATTACAATAGTACCCCCTTAAATAAGTTTCGTCCCCGAAACTTAGAGAAAACAGGGCAGTATTGGGATGTAGAGACAAAAGCAATTACAGTTTAGGACTTGCGAGGATTCTATGGGGTCTAGTACCCCCTTAAAAAGATTATACTAGTGACATTCAAGAAGACATTAATTCTGGGAAACGCCTCTGCATGACCTGCTCGGTTTCCCAGGTTTCCCAGGTTGTACCTCCGTTACCATCTTTGGACCAGAGTACACGGACTAAGGGTACTTCTTTATTGCGCAATTGCTTGATTCGGTGCTCTACTATCTTGATCGGTCTCTCCTCATAGGTGCCATCCGATTGGATCTCGACATCGTCGAAATTGATCACGTGAGATTCGTCGGGCACATACTTTCTTAAGAGCGACACGTGGAACACGTTGTGCACAGGGTGAGCAGATGGCGGTAAAGCAACTCGATAGGCCAGGTTGCCGATTCTCTCTAGGATTTCGAAGGGTCCTACATAGCGAGGGTTAAGCTTGCCTCGCTTTCCGAAGCGGAATACGCCCTTTGAAGGAGATACCTTGACGAAAACTTTATCTCCTACGACAAACTCAATGTCTCGTCTTTTTAGATCCGCATACGACTTCTGTCGACTTTGAGCGGTCAACATTCTTTGACGGATGAGAGCGACTTCGGAGGCCGTTTGTTCTATTAGATCCGGACCTAAGAGAATCTTGTCGGCATTATCGTCCCAACAGAGTGGGGAACGACATTTCCGGTCGTACAAGGCTTCGAAGGGAGCCATCCCGATGGAAGAATGCCAGCTATTGTTGTAAGTGAACTCTATGAGATGTAAGCTGTCATCCCAACTTATGGTACGGTCTAGCGTACAAGCTCGTAGCATATCCTCAAGAGTTTGGATGGTCCTTTCAGATTGACCATCGGTTTGCGGATGAAATGCTGTGCTGAACTTCAGTTCTGTGCCCATGGCCTCATGTAGTCTTCTCCAGAAGGAGGCCATGAATCGGCCGTCCCTGTCGGAGATGATTGTCTTTGGAGTACCATGGAGACGAACTATTTCTTTGACGAAGACCGTTGCTAGCTTTGGAGCTTTCCACTTCTTCTGAATGGGGATAAAGTGAGCACTCTTTGTAAGCCGATCCACAATGACCCAGATAGCATCTTTTTGCTTTTGAGTTTTTGGTAGGTCGGTCACGAAATCCATTGCAATGTCTTCCCATTTCCATTCTGGTACTGGTAGGGATTGCAATTTTCCTCTAGGTCTTCTGTGCTCAATTTTCACTTTCTGGCAAACCAAGCACTTAGATATAAATTATGCGACATCCTGCTTCATGCTTGGCCACCAGAAATTTCTGCGTACATCTTTGTACATTTTGCTTGCTCCAGGATGTACTGAATAGGCAGATGAGTGGGCTTCTCTCAGAATAATCTTTCGAAGCTCGTCCACATTGGGCACACAGATCCGATTTTGGAACCAAAGGGAACCGTCATCTTGAATAACGAATCCCGGTGCCTTGCCCGTTTGCACTTCGCCACTGATTCTGATCAACATAATGTCGTCTGTCTGCTTCTCCTTGATTTCTGCAATTAATTCAGATTGAATCTCCAGTGTGTTTAGGCATCCCTGTTGTCTTCCAAACCAAACCTCAATGCCTTCTCTGATGAGCTCTTGCTGCAGCTTTGGTTGGGCGGTTAACATTGCTATCATGCCCTCTTGTTGCGTCTTTCGGCTGAGAGCATCTGCTACGACGTTAGCTTTTCCTGGATGATAGAGTAGCTCTATGTCGTAGTCTTTTAACAGTTCTAACCATCTCCTTTGCCTCATGTTTAGCTCCTTCTGTGTGAACACATACTTCAAGCTTTTGTGATCCGTGTAGATCTGACATTTCACCCCGTACAAGTAGTGTCGCCAAATCTTTAAGGCGAACACTACCGCTGCCAATTCAAGATCGTGCGTTGGATAATTTACCTCATACACCTTTAGTTGCCTTGATGCATATGCGATCACTTTCCCATTCTGCATGAGCACGCATCCCAACCCTTGCTTGGAGGCATCACTGTATACTACATAACCATCGTGTCCATCTGGCAGAGTTAACACTGGTGCACTCGTGAGGCGCTTCTTGAGTTCTTGGAAACCCTCCTCACATTTTTCATCCCACACAAACTTCTTGTGGGTCTTTCGGAGTAACTTTGTCATGGGAAGAGCGATCTTCGAAAACCCTTCGACGAATCTTCGGTAGTACCCTGCGAGTCCTAGGAAGCTGCGAATTTCCTTCATATTCTTCGGTTGCTTCCATTCTGAGACTGCTTCAATCTTCTTTGGGTCCACCATAACTCCATCTTGATTGATGACGTGGCCTAGAAAAGCCACTTCCGTAAGCCAAAGGTCACACTTGGACAGTTTGGCGTAGAGTTGGTTGTGCCTTAGGATCTGTAGCACAGTTCGAAGGTGTTCTTCATGTTCTGCTTGGTTCCCGGAGTAGATTAGGATGTCATCAATGAAGACAATGACGAACTTGTCGAGGTACTCATGGAAGCATCGGTGCATCAAGTCCATGAATACCGCAGGTGCATTTGTTAGTCCGAATGGCATCACTACAAATTCGTAGTGGCCATAGCGGGTACGGAAGGCTGTCTTCGGAATGTCTTCCTCGCGGATCCGAAGCTGGTGGTAGCCTGACCTCAGGTCAATTTTGGAGAAAACTTTTGCACCTCTAAGTTGATCTAAAAGGTCATCTATCCTTGGAAGAGGATACTTGTTTTTGATGGTGACCTTGTTCAGTTCTCTGTAGTCGATGCACAAACGGAAAGTTCCGTCCTTCTTCTTTACAAATAGCACTGGTGCTCCCCATGGCGATGCACTCGGTCGGATGTAACCCTTCTCAAGCAGTTCTTCAAGCTGACTCTTGAGTTCTTTCATTTCCAGCGGGGCCATTCTGTATGGCGCTTTAGAGATTGGGCCAGTACCCGGCTCGAGACTTATTGAGAACTCGACTTCTCGTCGAGGAGGTAACCCGGGGAGTTCGTCTGGGAAGACGTCGGGGAACTCTCTGGCCACGGGGATCTCTTGGATGTTCACAACCTTCTTCTCTGTCGACTCTAGGTAGCAGAGGTACCCAATGCAACCCTGACTTAGTAGTTTCCTGGCTTTCATGGCGTTGATCATCCTTCCATTTTCTTCCTCCCGTTTCCCCTTGAACTTGCACATGTGTTTTCCTCCCGAGTTGATGGTCACGGTTCGGGTGTAGAAGTCAATTACTGCTCCGTGCAGAGACAACCAATCTCTTCCGAGAATGATGTCATAAGGATCCATGGGGATGCATATTAAGTTGGAAGGAAAGCTTCCTCCTTGAATGCATAAGGGGAACTTAGCTAATTGTCTTACCCCAATCATCTTTTCCCCATTTGGCAGGTTCACGATAAACGGCTCACACCTCTCAAGATTGTCTAATCCTAAGAGTTCTACGCACTTTTCGGAAATGAAGGAATGCGAAGCACCGGAATCGAAGAGTATGAATACATCTTTAGAGCGGATATGAAGAGTACCTTGGCAGGTAGGTTCTTCAGGCTTGTCTGTGGTGCGCATCTCATACAATCTCTGTCCTTGACTCTGTGGATACATAGGTCCTTTGTTCCTCTGATTGGTCGTAGACTGGACGGATGTAGTTCCTGCTGGCTTGTTTGATGGCTGGGGTCGCTGGGTCACAGCGTTTGAGCGGGTTTGGCTTGGGGAATTGGTTGGCCGCCTGCAGAACTGTTGGAGATGTCCGTCCTTGTTGCAGTTGAAGCACTTCTTGAGCGGTTTGGGACATTTCCGATTTATGTGGCCCGGTTCTGCACAGTTGTGGCAGATGAGTGGGGGCCTTGTCGATTCAGTTCGATGGCCAGGTCTTGACCCTGCTGATGAAGCTTTGAGCTTGCTCTTCTTCGACCATTGAGAACCCTGAGGAGATGTTGGCCTCTTAAATCCACTGTGGCTGGAATGGTGAGGCTTTCCTCCACCAAATTTCTTGCGCTCAGGAACTTTCAAGGTCGTCTCCATCCGGTGAGCATGATCCACGTACTCCTCTAAAGTGTTGAAGGTGCGGTTTGCCATCCAAGGCTTGATGTGGTCACTCATCCAGCGGTGAAAATGCTTGATCTTTTGCTTTTCTGTGGTAATCTCCTCTTCAGCATATTGCAGGAGATGATTGAACTTCTTGGCTCTCTCAAGCACATTTAGCCCATACAACTTTGGGGAGTGGAGTTCGTCCAGCTTTTCCTCTCGCATTGATTCAGTGAAGAAGCGGCGCATCATCTTATCTCTGAACATAACCCAACTCAGGTCTGGACGACTTGATAGGCTAGAGCTTTCCCACCATTCACCAGCTTCACCCTTCAACTTTAGTGCAGCCATGTGCACCTTATCTGCTTCAGCACACGGAATGTTTCGTAGAAGCCTCTCCACATGAGAGAACCAGTATTGTACTGCTGACGGGTCCCCGGTTCCGTCGTATGAATCAGGCTTCATAGCGTTGAAAGCCTTGATCCCTTCAGTGAAGCTAATCAAATTTCGCTTCACGGGAATCACCTCAATCGTTTGACCCACTTCTTCTTGTACCTCTTCTGGCACCTTGTTTGGTGCATCGGGGTTCACGGGCTTAGGAACCGCGGCAGGGATTTCTTCTCGTATCAATTGTTGTACGAGAGTGCGTAGGGCATTCACAGTTTCTGCGTTGAATGCAATTGGTGCTACAGGTGCGTGGGGTGGGTTCAATCCGAGCTCTCCTCGGGCTTCTGACTCGCCATCGTCATTGCCATGTCTACGTCCAGTGGTGTTGCGATTAGTAGCTCTTGTGTTGACCATCTGAAGGTTTTTGTTTTATTACTTGTTAATTCGATAGAGTATGAAGACGAAATAGACAACTCAAGTTCTAGTAGTGAAAGGAAGAATTTCATTGAAGATTCATAATAGAAAGTACAAGGCTTTTATAATTTAAGCCATTTTAACTAGAAAGGGAAATTAAGCCGCTTCGACTTCCTATAGACAAAATGGAGTCGAAAGAAGTGGTCTAAGCTCACTTCTTGAAAAGGGAAACACAATCCTAGGGAAATCTAAGTACGGTCGGCGTAAGTATCGAGGAATCCTTCCACGAAGAGGGTCTCGTCAATAATCCCCGTGTCGTTGCTGAGGAGGATGTTGGCTTGCTCAATCCTACGATGGCGACGGTTTTCACGTGCTTGAAGCTCCGCGATGCAAATCCGAAGTTGGAGCCTCTCCGCTCGTTCCCTTTCCGTCTCCATCATCCATTCCCGTTGGTGACTCTCAAGCATGCCACAGTTTATCCTCCAACTTCTAGTGGGAACTACGCCGGAGAATGGGGGTGCGTTGACTAACGGTTGACGAGCCTGGCGGTTGGAAGATTCCCCTTCCATCCAAGTGGTGAATCCTTCCATCTGTATCTCCCTAGGTGCCTGCCTTGCCCGCTCAAGTAGGGAGGGCGGTCCATATTGTCTCTCCCTGGAATGATCAACCTGCATGGATTGAAGCTGTTGTAGGAGCTCCTCGTCCTCGTGACACCAAAAGTGTCTCATCGGTGGCATAGGCTCCTCGGGCTCAGGCGTCCTTGGGGGTGAAACGACTTCCATTCTTGGCATGACTCTTGGGACTTCGATCATAGGAGGCATCGGAGCAGGTGGAACATATTCCCACTCGGGGCTCGCTGGTGGCGGAGGTGGAGGTGGTGCTTCTGGGTTGATTACCACTCCGTCTTCGTCTTCTTCTTCCGACGCTTCATTCATAGCGTCCCAATCTGCTTGTGCCTGCCACAATAACTCCAGCTCCTCATCATCAAACTCGTTTTCTTCTCCATGCTCAAGGTCCTGTTCAGGCACTAACTCCTCATTTTCCTCATCGGAGTAATCTTCGGGTTCATACCCCGGTGCCATCTCTTCATCTTCCGAGGGGTAATCCTCGGGCTCATACACGGGCGATGGGGGCAATTCGACGGGTGCTAGCTCATCATCTGATAGTCCTATGGGCAGGTTAGGATCTTCCTCAGGATCTTCTTCCGACTCCTCCCATGGCTCACCGACTTGGTCAATCTCCATATTGACCCCGAGGTGACCATCCTCGTCGATGTAGGGAAAGTACGGGTTCGGGTCTTGCATCCCGAAGTTGGCTCCGTCAATGTGGTCCTCAAAGTGGTTGCGGTTTGGGCTAGCCATGGTTTTTCTGAGAAAGAAAGAAAAGAAAAGGCGTTATTATAGAACCTCCTTAGTTTCTATGAAAGGAAAACGTAGTGAATGAAGTCAAGACTTCGAGAATTGCTAAATCAAAATTTCACTTTATGCTTTTCATTTTCTTGGCCCTATTATGACACTAAGGTTTTCTTCTTTTAACCAAGTGACTTTATGAAGTGGGTTTTGTGATTACTTATCAAATTTCTCATATAAGGGTATAAGTGTTCCTAAAGTGAAAGTATAAGACTCTAGGGATAAGTTTCTTAAAGAACACTTAAGTTATTGATAAGAAAAGTTCATAATCATTTTAGGTTTTTCAAAAGGTAGAAAAGATCTTAGAAAGAAGTTAGGTAGTTCTAGAACTAAATTTTTTGCTATTTAAAGTCTCTAATAAATTCGGGAAATATTTTCTTAGCTAAGAGTTGAATTTGGAAGCTTACTATTCCTAGGTTCTCTTTAAAAGAGTAAAGAAGAAAATCTTCAAAAATTGGAAGTCCTAAGTAGCGGAAGTAAGAGTTAAGGCTTTAAGAAGTTCTCGGTTTTCGAAATTTCTTGGTTTTAAAACTTTCCGGTTTTAAAACGAAAACGTTTAGCTCTGATACCACAATTGTAACACCCCTATTTTACAACATTGGGTATTACCGCCAGTGACCTCAGACTTTACCGTCCAAAGTCACCCAAGGCTTTTAGAATGATATAGAACAATTAAAATGCGGAATAAAACATAATACATAAGTCGGAAAACATGCTCCCGAAGGAGACTTAGTTCATTACAAAATGTCTTACATTGTCTTTAGCTTTAGGATTACTTGAAAACAAACACCAAATCCATCATGTCTCGGAGATAGAGTAATATTAAAACTAAAACGGAAATAAAAGTACATCTTTGAACGAATCTTGACTTCCTTCACCTCCCTTCACTTCGCCTTGCTATGGTTTCCTGAATCTGACATAATTCGCGAGGGGCGATAGAATGCCAGGCAAACATGCGGAAAGAAGAATTAGTCAAGGAGACTAAGCGAGCGGGATTAGAACTTCCCGAGGGTACTTTGGTAATTTCAACTTGTCAGTATAAATGAGAGGATAAAGGGTTGTGTTTACGATGGTTTGACTTTGTGGAGCTAAGATACGAGAATTAACGATAGCATATCCCGAAAGGGGTAGCTTGAAGAGCAAGAGAAGTACTACTAGATTGTAGTCTTCTTAAGAGTAGAAGGTATGTTGGGAACTTTCATTTATTTAATCAAATCAAATACCACTCGCGCCCGTAATGGACCGAGGGTCGGATCGGTCATTAGAGACCGGTCCGATCTAGTCATTTTAGTTGTGCCTTAGCACTTATCTTATTTAGTGGTAAAAGACGTTCGCTTTCCATTTATGATTTAAAGAGTATGTGGTGGGACACGGATAATCCGAGCCACCCGAGGGAAAACTCCGTTTCCCGGCACTTAGCTAGAGTGCGCTCATCCCTCCTTGCAATCGGAGCGGATGGGATCATGATCCCGAAAGTCGTACTTCAAACGCGTAGGCACTTACGACTTAGTGGGGTTATGTAGAGGCGTTGGCTATCCCACGCCCCTCACTAATTCGACATCGATCTCGAAACGAGATCGTAACAATCAAAATAATACCACACTATCATAAATAATCCTAACAAGGAATATATAAAGCAATCTATGCTAACAATAGTCGTTATTTCTAGCAATCGATATTTCCTAGATTCATTTTTATTTAAGCATACAAGTCGTTCCCAACATCGAGAAATAGTATAAAGACGGATTAAAAGGGCACAAGGGGAAATTCCACTTGCCTAAGCGTAACCGAGTTTAGCAACGAGCTTTTGACGAAAGTTAGGCGAGTTCCTACTATGAGCGAGGATTCCGACCTAGTGATATAGAATTTACGGAAAAGCTCAAAACACGATTTTTTTTACTTTTAGAGTTCGAAATACCTCTTATACTATTTATAAGAGAGTTTACGTTTCTAAATTATTATAATAATAATTTAGAAAATGTTTTTCCTAAAATAATAATATTCCGTTATTATTATTTTAGTTTTGGTAATATCCTTATTATTCCGAAAATATCTTTATTAAAATAATTATCAATTTAAATACTTTAAAATAAATTGTATTTATTCTCACTATTCTTATTATCTATAAATATCAAACTCATAGTTCCAAACTTAGAAGTTTCCAAAAATAGGATTTCTTAATTTGCTTGATTAGGTAACTTACTATTATTACTATATGTTACACTATCTTTATTTATAAAATTTCAAGAATCCTTTTTATTTTATAAAGTCTATAGAGATATTCTCTTATCTTGTATAACATAAATATTCCTCCCTATTGAATTCTCACCTTGTGATCATACTATTATTTTAATATTTTTAATTTATAAACTAATATTTTCCTTATATTCGAATGTTTTTCTTTTTCCAACAATTCATTTATTCTATAATTATCTTAGAATATTTGTAATATTCTACTTAATATACTACATTCACAACTTTGATCTATTTCCAAAATTCTTTTATACTTTATGATCCATAAAACTTCTTTGATCATAATCATATAATATGTTATATTATAGTTCTTAACATAGAATCTTTTCTACTTTTATTTCTTTTCCAAGCAAGATTCTAATAATATTTCTTATTTAATATTCACATGCTAGTAACATATTTTATCCTATTTTTTTTTTTACTTTATAATTTCTATATCATATATGTTATATGCCATGCAAGACTTTTCTCTACTTGAACTTTTTATTATAATCTTGAAAATATGATATTATTTTTATTGTACAAGCTTTTGATTTATAAGGTCATAAATTCATATCCTCTTTTGTATAAAAATACATGCATGATATTTCTCTACATTTTATTTTGATCTAAGGTAAGATAATGCTAAAAATGGACTTTTCATACTATACTAATTTTATTTCATCTATTTATGTCTTGTAGTAACATGCATGTAATAATTTCATGAATATAATTACTTATTTTTATTTCTCTTAAGTTACTATGGTAAAAACATATAGTTTCTAGTTTTTTTTTTCCTCAACTAACAAGATTCTCTCATATATTTTTATTCCATAAAATCTAAAATATACTTTTAACAATTATAAGAGATTTGTAATTAAATAAATACATAAGGATAATATAGTTTTTAAAGATAGAATTTATACTCTTAGTATTCTGTAATTACAGAACAATTGGAACAAGGCAGAGGAGGAGGGAACCGACGGCAGTGGGCGGCGCGGCCAAGCTCCGGCGGGGGCAGGCGGCTCCGGGCGGCGGCTCCAGGCGGCGGCGGTCCGGCGACGAGGGAGGTGGCGGCCGGCGACTCCAAGGAGAAGAGAAGGAGGAGTTTTTGTGGTGTTTTGAATGGGTAAAACCTTTGAATTGTGGCTGATTTTTGGAGACTAGAATGGCACAATTGATAGATAGAGTAGGAGGAGAGGTGTTCTTGCTAGAGGAGAGAGCAAAAGCTTCAAGTGAGTCTTGAGAGGGGTTTATATAGACAAGGTGATGAAGTCTTCAATCCATGGCAATGGAAATTGACCAATGGAGGAAGAGGAGAAGCTCACCCATAGGTGCAAGGTGTGCTTCTTTGATGGTGATGAGAAGATGATGTAGTAGGGTGAGTCTTGCAAGGCAATGGTGGTGGGAGAAGCATGCATTGGACAATTTCACATCAACGTAACTCACATCAGACATAGTCTGATGTCTATTTTTTTTGTAAAAGAAGAAGATTA
Source organism: Fallopia convolvulus (assembly GCA_964016875.1). NCBI lineage: Eukaryota > Viridiplantae > Streptophyta > Magnoliopsida > Caryophyllales > Polygonaceae > Fallopia > Fallopia convolvulus. The sequence goes on from OZ024720.1 coordinate 67,729,379, forward strand.
ATTTGATTTAAGTTGATTAGAATGGTGTGGTGTAGTAAGAAAGTGCAATTGGTCTAGTGGTTAAGAGTGTGGGGCGTGTGAGGGGAGGATGCAAGAGATCTCGGGTTCAAATCCCGGCTCTTGCATTCTTTTTGCAAGACTATGTAATGTGATTTTTAAGCCTTTATGTATTTTTATTTTATGAGTAAAATTCACTTCCAACTCATCATTTTTAGTTGATGTTTTCTTAAACAAAATCCTCACTTATTAAATTATCTCCCTCGAGTATTTATTTCGAGTTTTCGACTAAGATCTTTGTATTGTTAATTTTTTTTCCAAAAGTATAGTAGACTTTTATTCGATTAAAATCCTCCTTTTAATTTAGAGAAAAGTAATCGATAATAAACTTTATATTATAAAAGTTTGGAATATCGCGGATATTACAGTGACAAAACCTTTTCATGTGTAACCTTCATCCAAAAATAAAACTCTTTTTCATTCATTATTTATTTATTTTCACAAATAAATCTTATCTCATTATTATTAATTAGTATATATCAATTATACACTAATAAAACCATCTTTCATTTTGATCTAGTCAGTCAACTCTAAGTGTTTGACCGCATAGGACCCGTTTATAATAGCCATGAGTTTAAATCGTTTAACCCCATTAGTCGTAGTTGGCTTTTAGCAAAGTACTACGACTCCTAAAATAATCGGATTGAATATCTCTTATTAACTATCCTATTACAAGCTTAGTCATTGCACACTAGATTAAGGACACAATTCCTTCAGTAACGTCAGGAGGAACCTCCACACCACCATGATCCAACTCGAAAGAGAGTTTGAAGCCGCAAGAAAACTCCACATAAGAAGGAGTACGCGTGTCAAGCTAAAGACCGTGGGCCAAACCCGCACAAACACAAACACAAGTCTGGGGTAAGAAAACACCAACTCGAACAAGACATATCATAAAAAGACCGGCCAACAAGCCAAAACAACCAAGAACGGGTCAGAGCCCAAAACAACAAAGAACAACAACAACCCATACCAACAAGCGAGCAAAAGTAATCATGTAACCGCAAATTAGCCCACAACAATCTATGAAGGACAAAAGTCCACATCGTCTTCAACAATCACAAAGGAAAGGAATTGAAAATCAACAACGTCGGCAACCGCCAAGCGTCTGGAAAGACAAACGATGGTTGAAACAACATGACCACTTCGTCGTCCCCCACTGCACGAACGACCGAAAAAGCCGTCAAGGTCAATTACACACTAGAGCCCGACAAGCCCGGATATAGGAAAGGACGGAAATGAGAAACGTCATTCACGATCTCTTACGGATTATCTAAAGCGATCACAAACCATGGAAAGTAAGTGACCGAGGCAAGGAGAGATCCAACCTACGATAATTGAAGGACGATTGAAAATGAACGAAACTAAGGGGTGTAAACCCAACGGGAAAACAATCTCAAACCGAATAACAACTTCATCAAACCACTTCCTTAAGGATTATTGTTCAAGAAAAAATTATTTACCCTTTAATAAACTCACATAACTTTTATGTTTCACAAATATAAGATATACTATAACATTACGAATCACGATTCCAAAAACACACCGCTAGCCTAATCTTTTCTTGAAGAAACACCCACCTAGCTAGGTAATAAAAAATTGCTAGGGAAATTGGAAAATACTTGGGAAAAGCATATTTGGTGAAAGAAAATGAAGAGATGGGGTGACGACACGTCAGCCTCTTGCCCGTAGATGGTAGATTCCCTCCCAACCTAATTTTGGCGGGTGTCCTCCTCCCTCCACTATTATTAACTCTTCACCTTTATGTACACAAGGTCACTTCCATTATTAAATTAATTGGAAAACTAATATGGTATCCCTCAAATTATACTAACTCCACATTGTATCCTCAATTTTGAAAAAGTTTGTGTAATATCCTTGAAATTATATCGGGATAAGTAGCTTCTAAGATTACTCTATTGTATGGAAGAGACCTCCTGAAAGCCGACTCATATATTATAAGCAATCGTTCTAACCGTTTAGGCACTAAGGCGACCCCTGTTCTCCCCCTTTCACTAATTTGGTATTTCAATACCGGGTTTTTTTATATAAAAACTAGATTATTCGGTTTTGCCATATTTATAAAGAAGTTAATTTGAATTGTAGATTGTCTTGTTACTCTTGATTATGACATTCGAGTTGTAGTTATAAATTTCTCGCCATTTCCGATCGTCAAACAGGTGTGGATATCCGTACTTACCCAAACCTTTGTTAGGTACCTTTCTTGCTTTATGCTCATTTTTTTTATTAGAATTAATTAGGTTAACCAACTTCAGGTCTTTTTTCATAGTAATAACACCGTTGCAAAGAGAAAGAACTTCAACCTTGATTATTGATAAGTAACAACACTTTCTAATTTCTATACATATGGTTAGGGTTGGCAAGATAATTTTGTACGCAAATTTCAAAAATAGCAAGTCTAATCTCATTTAGTATTAATATCAAAGATAATATATTGAATATTATCACTACTAATGATATTGAAATAATTTCAAGTTTATACCCATATCGACTCTCATATAATGATACGGACACCAAACAAGCCCTGAAATCACTTGATTTGATTAAAAAAAATAGAAAAGGCTCTACAAACACAAGGTCAGTTTTTATATTTTTATAAACTTTGAACACCAAAGTGAAATTGGTAAAAGCTGAAGGGTATGCCGCGAAATACGCAGAAAAGAAAATCTAGGGTTATGTGCCTTCCAAGCGGACCGTTCTGGTTCCACCGAGTGGTTTCTGGGTCTATCTAAAAATCCCACTTTTCTTTCTTCACATTCTCTTCATCTCTTCCGCTTATATATACACACACACACACTTTCGCTGGCCCCCGCTTGCGTCCTCTCTTCTTCTTCCGTTGAAGAATGTTGTAGAACGTCTTTTCTTTCTCCTCACTAGCCAGCCTCTTTTATAACCCCCTCTCTTTTTACTAACTCACCAATCCTTGGTTGATTTGATCCTCAAAACAGTTTGATTCGTCCTTCTTTCATGTTCATCCATTCTTGATTCTTCTCTGCTTCTCAGAAAATGAACGAGTACAGGAAATCCTGCGCCGATTGCAACGCCACACGAACTCCCTTGTGGAGAACTGGCCCTGCTGGACCCAGGGTAACAATTCTTTCAATTTTTTTTGTAATCTGATCAAAACCCAGTTTCTGTTTCTACTTAATTTTTCTGGGTTCTTAAAATTGATGCTTAATTTTTGGGGTTTACAGTCGCTGTGTAATGCGTGTGGGATCAGATACAGGAAGAGGAAAGCATCAGTAGAAGGAGGCCATGGGGGTGAGAAGCAGAGTAGCACTTCCACAACCTCATCTTCTTACTCTTCAAGCTACGATGATGGGGAGCCAGTGAAGCTCAAGTTTCTGGATCCGGGAAACCATCATCAGATGGTGTTTCACAGAGCTGAATCTCCTCTTAAGAAACAAAGGAATAATGGAAGAGATGGAGCAAGAAATTTGGAAGAGGTTGAAGAGGCTGCTTTTCTCTTGATGTCTCTCTCCTGTGATCCTGTTTTTGCTTAATCAATCAAAAGTTTAATTTTGTTTTTCTGCTTCTAGTTTGTTTTTTGGGTTTAGATCGATCAATCAATCATCAATCGGATACCCAGTTTTTGTGTTTTTGTTCTTTAGGCGTAGCCATTAAAATAGGGGAGAATAGCTAATTTTTTTCCCCTTTAGTGTTATGGTAGTGAAAGGAGGTAGGAAAATGGTAGTAGGAAGGGAAGCAATTTGGATGTAATGTAATTTGTATATAAAATGTGACTGTTGTTATATGTAAATCATAGATGTGTGATCTTCATGAGGTAACATACATTCGTGTGCTGATGTTTGCTCCATTTGTGTTGGGTAAGTATACGCAGAGAATGGATACAAAATTTACAGAACGGTCAGAACTGAAGAGGCAAGAAAACAGGTATTGGATAATGTTGTTTATGATAGTATCGGCCGCACTGATTCTGCGGGGATTTACAGCATTACGTGGCTAATTGTGACTCATATGCGTGGCATGTGGTGGGTCCTATCGTCTTACACCGCATTCACAGTCCACCGAACCTGGGCTTTGAGAGTTTCAGGGCATATGCTGATATACACTTCAGTTTTAGGACTTGAATTCTGTGTCCATTGGGTTCAACAATGGATCTTTTGCAGGACACGAGCGAGACTTAACTCTTAATGAAATGATGAATTGGGATGAAACTTTTGGCTGAATTTCAACAGATGTTTGAAAGATGTGAATATGTTTCCACAAATATCTCATGTTATATACATAACCAAAACCATCCTAATACACACCATCGTCCAATATAGTTCCACTTAAACATGATTTAGAGATCAAGACAGACACCTATAACCTAAACAAGTTATCATCAATTCGACAAAAAAAAAACACGTTATCATCAAGTGTCGAAAACGAGGCAACGCTAGAAGCATCTTCCAATATAAGCATATAACAAAAACGAGAACCGACCATATTGAAATTATTTAAGCATGTAGTACTAATACAACAAATTTGATCTTTTAGGCAAACAAACATGCAAGAATTGTCCAAATTCAAACTCATAAACTGTAATAACGTCAAAGGTGATCATAGTTGAAAAAACTAAGATACAACGCAAACTATAGTCATACAAGAGAACAATTAGAGGTTTTAAATATTTATTTCATCCAAAGGTTTCAAATTCTTCAAAACCCACCACCAGCCCTAATCACTAAACAAAGTTTCGTTAATTTAGACAAATTAATACGCACTTTCAACTACAATACTTAATTTTTCTTCATTAGTTTAATGAGGAAAACCGAGGGAAGGAATCCAAGGACGACACGCAGAAGACCAATAAAACGTCACCGTTTCACCTGGTTAGAGGCGTTGCGTTTGGGCGCGGAGGACCCCTTTGCAGCCGAGCCACGTGGCCGCTTCCCGGTCGTTGGATCATGGCCGCGGTCAAAGTACATCCCATCATCGTCCCCCACCATCTCCACCAACATCTTTTGCAAGTCCTCTAGACTATCCGGCTGCCAAACCCCAATCAATCATTCAAATTCACACCTCATACAAACATACAAAAAGGTTTTTTTATCTTACCCCACCATAAAATTATAAAAAGATATTTATCCAATTACTAATAGATCCATAATTATCATCTACCAGCAAAAATCAATAACTAACCTCGCCTCTTACACTGTCCATCATGCTTAGCATTTCTTGCATGAAATCACAGAATCCCTGTTTCACAAATTGCAAAATTTAGTACAAATCACATTGTGTATACTAGAGCTAGTATAGATTAAACACCCTAATAGGCTAATATGCAACTTGTTTTAAAAAATTAATACTATATATTAATACGCAACTTTCCCTTCCTCGTTTACCGAAACCAAAAATTCAACGAAAATGTACAATTAAACAAGCGAGATTGAGTGATCACGAACCTGATCTTCCTCTTCAGTCGGATCATAGAATCCAGCATCATACATTGATCGCTTTCCCTGATCAGATAGAACTACACAGCAAAAAAGGATTTCCATTATTCAGTATACACAGATCACAAACGAGGAAAAAAAAATAGCGTCAGTTATCTTCCGATCGCAGAAATTGGAGACGCAAGTGTAGAAGAGGAAACCTGAATAGGCCTCCTGGATTTGCTGGAAGTGGCGTTTCGCTTCTCCGGCCACCGACGGATTTGACGTCGTCCACCTATCTGGATGCCAACGCTTCTCGGACAACACAATCACAGCAAGAGAAACAAAATTAAAACATGTAAAATCAGAAAAAAATTCAACAAACGGAAGAATTTGAGAAGAGATACGAAGGTTCTACGAGAGCAAGCCTGCGATAAGCAGTGCGAATATCGGAGTAGGAGGCGTCCCTTCGAACTCCGAGAACGGAGTAATAGCAAGATCCGTTGGATCCTCCTCCTCCCCTGTCCATTGTTACTTCCTAATTTTGTCGAATTGTTTCAAGCGAGATCAACACGGAAACTGAAGTAAGAGATTTAATTCGTATGATTGTATCTTGATACTGAATTATTAGGGCTGAAAATTGGATGAAGAAGGTGGATCGGGATTTGAGGCAGAAGAAGGAAGAGAAGATACAATGGAGGAGGAGGCTAGGTGTAAAAGAGGGAAAAGGAACGAATGTAGAGAAAAATATCTTCTCCCTCCGGAAGAGGGAGAAGCAGGGCTGACGCCGAAAGAAAGTTCGAGAGAGTTAACCAGATAAGTTACGTAACGGAGAGAGTAGATATTTTATTGATCAGTTTCAGTAAATTCAATAATGGCATTGGAGTTTTGGTATATTTACAGTTTGTGCCTATATGTTTGGTTTTTGGGAATTTCGACCCTTTCTTTAGTTGAAAGTGACTTTTGTATTATGTCTTAAAAACAAGTAAAGAAAAAAATCCACGGATTTTCAGTGTTGAAAATATTTTTAGATAAAAAATACTTTTCACTCACAAAAAGAACAAGCTATCGAATAATCCAATATAAAAGCTAACATCAAATAAAAAACTTCCGTAGAATTGCTATAGATGGAAGCTAGTTACAATTCTTTAAGAAGCATTATAATTACATAAAACTCAATTGCAAGGTTCTTGAAGCACAGGATTCAGGCTTTGTTCACTGGGAACTGGGAAGCATATGCAACATAATATTGGTTCAAACTTCGAATCATAAATTAAGTGCAAAATTATTGCACTTTCATTTTTATGGGCTTCCACATTCGGCCCAAAATACCAGCCCATATTCAACCAACCTCCTCAATTGTGAATTAGAATAGCTCATGATTTTTTTGAAGTTCTAGTGAAACAAGGCCTAAAATCATCTAGCCACCCCTTACTTCTTAGCGTTTTAAATTATACTCCCTCCGTCGCATTAAGATTGTCCAAGGAAAAAGAGCACATATATTAAGAAAGTGAAAGAGGAGAAAAAGTAGCCAATTGGGAGGGAAGAGAGATTGTGATAGTGATGGGTAAAGAAGGGAAGAAAGAGAAAGGAAATGACTAAAAAGGATATTAGGATAAATTTTTTATTGGATAATGTGGGGGTAAAAGTGAGATTGAATAGGGGTAATATTGTAATAAAGATTTGATATAAAAGGAAAGTTAAAAAGGTGGACAAATTTTTTGGGACGCCCAAAAAGGAATACTGAACAAACTTTAAGGGACGGAAGGAGTAAATTACTTGATTAATCGGACCTAATCAATCACGAGTTTGAATCCCCTCACTCGTTGTAATGGTCTAACTATTTTCTTATATATACAGCATAAAAAAAAAAGAATACACAAATTATCTTAATATATTGAATGAATCAAGGATATATTAAAAAAAAAATGACCATCAGTCAAGACTTGTTTGTAGAATTTTATATGCAAGTGTTGGTTTGAGTGAGAGAGTTAACACAATGTTTCTTGTTAACACTCAAACAGGGACACATTGTTTGTGGACATTCAAACAGAAAATAGTGCTACCCCAATCTCTTTATTTTATAAGAAAAACAAACTTTACTAGTCGAATCTTTGTGTTGTTATAGAGAAGATTACTTATCAAATCAAAATATGGAAAAATAAAGCTCCATAACATAAATGAGAAGTAAATGTGTGAGATTATATTATCAGTTTTACTAATCTTTTTCTTAATTCAAATGGGCTGTAAAGCTCTGTGCTTTTATTCTTAAAATACCCTCATTAGCAATAACACAGACAAACTCTGCTGTTTTTCAGTATAGAGGATGGGAATAATACTTTCTGTGTGAAGCTTCCTTTTCAACTTTGAAAGTATCACAGCTTGGGCTTTTCCACTTTCCCGTACATAGTAGAATCATACAGCAAGAATTGCTAGATGATGGTGAGATGATCATAATAACTCATCATCATCTCTTGGCATTGCAATGATCTTTTCTTGATTCATACAATCTCATGTTGGTTTTATTTACTTATTATTATTTTTTATTCGGATAAATTGCATTTACATATTCCTTATTTTTCAACATTGTGAAAAAACTTCAAACTAAGTATAACGACAACAATTTGTCCTAAAGGTCCTGCCGAAGCAGGATTTGAGGGGTTAAGATATACACACACTTACATAATTATATGACATGTCGAGAGGTTTTTTTCAATAGATCCAACAACAAAAGAAACAGAAGTAAGCACACATGCAACCAACAACAGAATACTAAAACTAAGATCATACAGTTCGCCAAGAAACTAAGAGTTCTCTTCCATAATATTAGTCCTTTAAATGTTCCTATTTTGGATCATAATCCTACGTGAGTGATAATTTGGTGAGATCCTGACTAATCACCTTACAAAGTTGTTCACTAACAGAATTAGGGGTGCATTTATGCAAAATTAAAATAAAGGGAGGTTTAATTGCAAATTACAAACTGTAATTTGAGGATTGTTTGGGCCTTGTTACAAAAGTGGGCCTAATTTTAAATGAAGCAGAACTAACAGGACAGTTTTCAGAAATTGGAATCTAAACATTGTTTTTGATAAGTGATAAGAGCATAAATATTGGTGATACTATGAACCCTCATAAATCTCCACTTTTACCATTTCTCTCACCTCCACGTCATTTTACAATCCCTAAATTTCATTTCACAAAACCCACTTAAATATCAATGAACCCATAAACCCTCTTTTCACTTTTTCCAATTCCCAACAACTATTTATTTCTCTTTACACAATTACAAATATACCCCTAATTTATTAATTTTAAATACCTATTTATCTAATTTTACATGTCACAATAATTTTAATAAATTACAATCCTTTTATTTTAGGGTTATTTTAGGTTGTAAATTTGATTTAAATTTCAAAAAAAAATGATTTATATAAATCTTCAATTAAGGGCATAGTAAATTAAGGAAATAATTATTAACCAAATCGAGACAAACATACTTCATTAATTCAAGAGAATCAAAATACATAACAAAAATTATGGGCGGATAACAAAAACCATGGACAGATAACAAACCGATAAATCAAACTTATACAACTTAATATCTATGGGTAGGTAAAAAATTATGATTTTTGGTATAATTTTTTGAGCTAACAAAATGAGCTATTTAAATAAATATATACATATGTATTTTCTCACCCTAAAATAACGCCAAAATGTAATTTAATTTTAAAATAATTCAAATATATACAAAATTGGTGTCTATGGGTAGATAAAAAAAATTTATGAATTTTGGTATAACTTTATTTTATTTTTTAAAATTAAAATTAGGTCAAAATGATTAAAACAATAATAAGCAAAATGAAAATTAATATTAAAGTGGCCATTCACTATGAGCCATGTGGCATCCCCCCATTCGTTGTGTGTCATTATTTATATTTGTTGGATGAAATTGGCGCGCTTCACTGCCCAATTTCTTGCTTTTGTCTGACACCGAACCCGTATCGTAGAACGATACCCAAACCAGAGTTTCGTTCACTTTTTTTTTAATTTTCGTTTTTTTTCTTGTGAAACTTGGGTATCGAACCAACCGATATTCATGGTCTAAGCTCTATTCTATATTTCTATGTCTGCTATTGAGACAGAGACGGGGACACTGCAGAAGCTGGAGATTTTGGAGTATACATAAAAAAAAACCTTGGAAAGTTGCTTGAAATAACCACTCAATTGCAGTCTGAAATTGTAAATAGTTTTCTACTGATGCTTTGCTTTCTTTTCTGTTTTGATCTTGACCAAGATCGAGCATGTTCGAATTGGACCAAATCTTAAATTTTGGGTATTAGGAAGTATGATTTGAGACATCACTTGAGTTGGACAAGTTTTTTGTTGATATCAGACCAATATTAGACATTTTTTTTTTGATAAGTTTTGAGAATGAACATATTTCATGTCTAAATTCATAGAAAATCTGCCTAATTTATAGTCTTAGGTTCTTCATGTTATTGTCAATTGATTTTATTATGGAATTTCACGGGTTTATGTGTTAGGTTTATCCGCGCTTGTGCGCTCGTACGGACACGTCCCCAATCTACCTATCTACCGGTCCACAGACTTTCTTCATGGTATCAAAACAAGTCTATCTTGACCTATTAGCGACTTTGGGTTAGACTTAGCAAGTTACTGTTACTTGACCGTAAACTACCTTACTTAACTATTGACTACTTGGATTGGGCTTAACGAGTTACTACCACCGCTCGTTATCTACCCTACTTACCTACCGATGTCCAAGTCAACTAGTCAACTCAGTTGCACTTAGGGCTAAGTATGGTTCGGTTCAAACCGAAATTTTAAGCCGAACCAAAACCGATATAATTTGGTTCAGTTTTCATTTCAGGAATTTTCCAAATTTCGGTTTCGGTTTCCATTCCGATTCGATTTTCGATTAAATTTCGGTTCGGTTCGAATTTTCCAAAGAATAACCTTCTATTTAATCTAAAATCGACAAAAACCGAAACCGAACCAATTCGGTTCAGTTTTCGTTTCAGGAATTTTCCAAATTTCGGTTTCGGTTTCCATTCCGATTCGATTTTCGGTTAAATTTCGGTTCGGTTCGAATTTTCCAAAGAATAACCTTCTGTTAATCTAAAATCGACAAAAACCGAAACCGAACCAATTCGGTTCAGTTTTCGGTTCACATAAAATGGAATTTCGATTTTCGGTTCGGTTCGGTTTTTGTCGGTTCAGTTCGATTTTGAACCGATGCTCAGCCCTAACTAGTTGTACATGAGGAGCGTGTTGAAAATGAACACATCCCACATCTGAAATCCATAGAAAACCCGTCTAACATGTATAAACTTAGGTTACCTGGTAAATTCAAGCTACATGAATTAGCCGGTAAGCTAAATTGGTTTGCGCCGACCAACTCGACCTAATGAAAAGAAGAAAAAAAACACTGAGACTTAATTTTCCACCCAAGTGAAGGGATGTAAATAATAATTGAACCTGAAATCTCCTAGCATTCCTACCTCTTATTATTAGGCCAACCCATATAATGTTACACATTTAAGCCATGCTTAAAATGTGTGATTTTAACATTAGAACTGTGGTTAGGGTTAGATTTTGGCCGTGTTTCACTTATGAATGTAAAGGAGTTTTTGGATGCAAAAATGATTTTTTAGCGCCTTGGATTGACTCTGATTAATGTACTCTGCATCTCTTTGGGTTCTATTAAGCCGTGTTTGGTTCGTCGGTTGATTTTGGATTAGTTTGTAGCTCCATAAGAAGGTGAAATGTCAAAACTTAGAGTGGCCCTAAACAAATATAGTTCACTCAAAACTTTGTTTGTAGACGTGACAGATTCATAATTTTGTACAAGTATGAAAACAAGGCTTCATTATTAATTTGGTACTAGTATATATATTGAATAACAATATACTTTCATGGTCAACATGTAATGATATAAATATGGTAGGCTACCTAAAGTATGTAAGTGTGAGCGGGTAAAATAAACATAATTATCATAGTTATTTTTATTTTGACTATTAAAAAGGTATTTATTAAATTACTGCGCAATTATTTTCTTATTTTCTATATAAAATTATATGGCGGTTATGCAACTTAAATGGAAGATTCTATCTTTTATTAAAGGATAGAATTAAATTAGAGATAGGGTGGAATATTCCTTACTTGGGCTTTAAGGCAGTTGGCCAGCCCGAAAGGATAAGATTTTCGGCCCTAGAGGCATGATTTTCGGCCCCCTATGATTCTCTCTTCCATTATACATACATGCCCTAGGCATGTAGGGAGAGACAGACACATGTGCTTAGCATATTCTGAAATCCTAGGCAGGCTAATATTCGCTTAGCTCGACTGTTTAGGGTTTCATCGCTCTCTTGTTGTACCTCGACGCTCAAACGACAACTGCTCTTCTGACTTAGGCATTGGAGGTGGATTAGGGGGTCCCCGCCCCCTTTGTCCATTGTTTTGCAGGTTTTTTAGGTCAGGAGACGGAAGAGGAGCGGAAGAGGCAGAGTTCTTAATTGTTGTATTTGATACGAATTAAAGGCGAGATTTTGTACACCAACAATTGGCGCCGTCTGTGGGAAACGAGTATTCGATTCACGAAATCATGGTGTTGGAATCGATACCGGAAAATCAGGAAGTTAACTTTGAAGACGCCGAAGCGACATCGCGGAACGAGTCCGCGCGAGCCACCACCGACGAGCGAAACCGCGAACGCGGCATGACGACCGCGAGCACGGATGTCGAGGATCGCGAGCGTGGATCGGCGGCCGAGATCGAAAACCCTGAAGTCCGTTCAAAAAACCGCGCCCCGATGGATATCGATCAAGGTAATTCCGATACTCGCTCGGAAAATCAAACCTTGGTGCCTGAAAGCGGTTCAAACCGTGATCCAGCCCTTTTTGCTAATACATCTGTTCATCGCACATGTTGTTTAGGGTTCGGGTCAGGCGACGAAATTGACAATTGTAATACTCCAGGGTCCGAGTCAACCGGATTTGACCAATTGTGGGACTCGACTATGCGTGTGGCCGAGAACGAAGGAGATCGAAGAGTTCCGGGGCAAGGCGAGGCCGTACGCGCGAACGCTGGCGCCGCGCAAAACCGCGACCGCGGCTCGGAAAGTCGCGATCGCGGCCGATCGAACCGCGCCCGCGGTCCTGAAAACCGCGACCGCGGGTTGCGAGTTTCCGAGCCCTCGGGCTCCATCCGCGAGCTGAACCCTAGCCTGGTTAGTCCACGTCTAGAGCAGGGCCAGTCTAGCCGTGTCGGGTCCAATCCCGTCAGAAGAGAAGATCGCCTCATCTTATCGTCTGATCCGAATGGCGGGAACGGGGCATCTACTACCAATGAAGAAGAGGACGAGATTACCCACGCTTTGGCAACCACCCTGAGAGAGAACGAGAGATATCAGACGAGGTGTAAAGAAACTGAATCTCGGTTGGAACAAGCCCTAGAAGAGGTCGCCAGGTTAAAACATTCTTTGGAGAAGATTCAAGGCAAGCGTCCTGTTGATGAACCAGAAACTGAGAGGACTAATCGACGGCTCGCTAGCGTTATCGAATTCACTGATAACCGCCGTAGTCCTCAATCGATCAGTTCTGACGGGCAGGACGATATGCAGGTCGAATACGACAGCGATAGAAGGGCACCACGGAACCGACGGAGAGACCACCGCCATGGATCACCTTCGCGTAAGAAGTCGCGGGCCGACCCGCCATAGCCGAGCGGGTCGACATCCAGCGAGTCGAGCGGAGTTCGCCGCCGCGACAGCAACCGCGGTCGAAGCCGCGAGCGTCTCCCGCGAGATCGCGATCGCGGCGATCGCGAGCGGGGCGAGTCGGATCGAGGCCGCGGGGCGGGCGATCGGCGCGGTTCCTCGCGCGAGCGGAACGATCGTTACGTCCCTTCCCGGCGTGATCGAAGTCCGAAAAACCGAGAAAAACACCGACATCGAAGTGTTAGTCTGGAAAGGATTGAAGGAAGAGCCCGAGCACTTGAGCGTACCCAAAACAGGTTGTTTGATCTTTTGAGAGCGCAAGGCAACACCTTGCAATCGGCTCGGGATCAAGCAGAACACAAGTTGGCCATGTTGACGTCGACGCCGTTTCATCCAGATATTCAGCGAGCTCTGCCGCCGTCGAAATTCTCTCCGCCAACCTTTACTGTGTACGACGGAAACACGGATCCTGTTAATCACATCGCCTCCTACACCCATAAAATGGCGTTGTGGGTGTCCGAAGACGCGATCATGTGCAAAATGTTTCCAAGCAGCCTTGGAAAAGGCCCCCTGAAATGGTTTCAGAGTCTGAGGCCGGGCTCGATCCGAAGTTGGGGACGATTGGCTTCAAAGTTCGTAAAGCGGTTCATAGCTAACAGTCGGGATGCCGCTTCACTTGACACGCTTTTTGGTCTCAAACAAGAGAAAGGGGAAAGTTTGCGTCGCTTCTTCAACCGATTTATGGAGTGCTATGCAGAAATTGAGGGGTGCGATCCGAGGACCGCCATCACCGCCTTTAAAAGGGCGATCTTTGCAGACAGCAAGCTGACAGAGGAATTGACACTTCGTCTGCCCACCACAATTGTAGAGCTTCAGGAGCGCGTTCACCAGTATGTGCGGTTGGAGGAATCCAATCTTAAGATAAGAGGAAGGTCGTCCTCTCCTCCCCGTAAAATCCGCCGCCGAGCAGATAATTTCAAGGGAGAAAGTCAAGTCAGGGCAATTTACACTACCTTTAGTGTACCAATCTATCGGATCTTGCCTCGCATTAAGCATGAAGGTTTCTTCCAATATCCTCCCAAAGAAGAATGCCGAGATGAGGATCCGCGAAGCAGAAAATATTGCATGTACCACAGAAACCGGGGACATATGACTGAGCAGTGTGAGCCGTTCAAGCGGTATCTAGAGAGCCTGGTGGAGAAGGGATACTTGCAAGAGTTCATCAAGAAGGAGAAGCTTGAGAAGAATGATAAGCCGGGGCAGAAACAGATTGAGGTGATCCAGACTATTTCAGCATCTTATAGACATGAAGATGATGAGGCGAGGAGTAATTTCAGAAAGTCTTGCCACGAGCTTGAAGTTATGAGAGTTCAACAAGCCGAGCCTCGACGACCTCCTTCCCCCGTGCGTACGGTGGACGGATTAGTCTTTAGAGACAAGGATCTCGTTTCAGTCCAAGTCCCTCATAACGATCCGCTGGTTCTATCAGTTGAGCTAGACGGATTTAAAGTGCGTCGTGCCCTTGTTGATCCCGGGAGTTCGGTCGACATTATGTACTACGAAGTGTTCAAGCTCCTTGGGAAAAGCAATGAAGATTTGGTACCCGTCAAGATGCAACTAACTGGACTTGATGGCTATCCAACATATCCGCTCGGGATGTACAAAACCCAAGTCAGCCTTGCCAAGAAAGTGATGACCGTTGAGTTCTTGATCGTTGATGTGCCTTCGCCCTACAATTTAATTTTGGGAAGGCCTTGGATTCATGGGATTGGAGCGGTACCATCGACCCTTCATCAAATGGTCCAATTTAGAGACGGAGATGCCATCGTTCGAGTCTGGGCAAATCAGTTGGATGCTCGTCTGTGTTCGAAGGGAAGTCGTCCGAAGTCGGAATTCATGCAAAAAATAGAAGACGAGCCGAAGCTCGTGCGCCTGTCGCAGGATCATCGGCACGACACTAATGTCGGGCGTAAGTCCCCGATCGTGGGGCAAAACCGTCGTCGCGACGCCGGAGTTGATCGCCTCGTCTCGTATGACGGGGATCGAAAGCGAGATCGCTCGGGTTCCCCTGCACAGGGATCCCGGGATTAGGGCTTCATATAGATAGGGCACTCTTTTTCCCACGTGGTTTTGATGAGGCCCTTAGGTTTTTTGCGTTTTGCATTTCATCTTGTTTAGCTTTGTAGTTCATGACATTCACGTTTATTTATCAATAAAAGTCAGCTCTTTTGCATTAGTTTGAGTCTTGCATAAAAAAAAATGCGCCGCGCACCATTAGTTAATCGCACTAATGGATTCTTCATATGCGTGTATGAAGAAGTTTATGAAATTCGCTCATAACACATATGATATTCGCTCATGTGGACTCGAATTACGAATATACGAATATACGAATATACGAATATACGAAAGCGCTAGGGGACCAATTGACCGATCTGCATGGCCACTTCGATTAGAAACCCTCTGTACCCTACGTCGCCTAATACGGTGGGTCGTGTAAGGGCGGTGTAGGTGGGGCATTTGTGAGCGGGTAAAATAAACATAATTACCATAGTTATTTTGACTATTAAAAAGGTATTTATTAAATTACTGCGCAATTATTTTCTTATTTTCTATATAAAATTATATGGCGGTTATGCAACTTAAATGGAAGATTCTATCTTTTATTAAAGGATAGAATTAAATTAGAGATAGGGTGGAATATTCCTTACTTGGGCTTTAAGGCAGTTGGCCAACCCGAAAGGATAAGATTTTCGGCCCTAGAGGCATGATTTTCGGCCCCCTATGATTCTCTCTTCCATTATACATACATGCCCTAGGCATATGTAGGGAGAGACAGACACATATGCTTAGCATATTCTGAAATCCTAGGCAGGCTAATATTCGCTTAGCTCGACTGTTTAGGGTTTCATCGCTCTCTTGTTGTACCTCGACGCTCAAACGACAACTGCTCTTCTGACTTAGGCATCGGAGGTGGATTAGGGGGTCCCCGCCCCCTTTGTCCATTGTTTTGCAGGTTTTTTTGGTCAGGAAACGGAAGAGGAGCGGAAGAGACGGAATTCTTAATTAATATATTTAATACGAATTAAAGACGAGATTTTATACACCAACAACAAGTAACAAAAACACAGTAAACGTTGTTACGTGTTTGCCATTCTATCTCAAGAAATCGATCTTGTTGGATTTGTGTTTGTTGTCACACAGACACCCATTACTATTTGCAGGGAATAATTGATCCTTGTATACAAATCGTGCCAATACTTAACATAGTGCTCTTCAAATAATTTCAAATTACACAATAATTTCAAGTCGGATAATAAATTAAGAAAGTGCCGTACCACCAAACATGAAATCAATAGAAGAATGTTAATTGCATTATCATAATTTCTATGCATAATAATTGTTTTTTTTTGGGTCATCTATATTGTACATGTAGACGATGTTGTTTGTTTTTTTGTCCTGCACAATCCGTCTGAAAATTTGGATCTGGTTCTCCACATTCTACATAAATCACCCCCTCCCTTGGAACGGAGCTAAAAGATTTAACACTAGGGTCTTGATATACTTATCAATATAAAATAATTTTTAGTAAAAATATTGTTTTTTTTGTTTTAATATAAGTAAAAATTAACTAATCTTCATACATTATAAGACAAAAAAAGTAATGCATTTACTAAAAATATTTTTTACGGATAACTATAGCAAGGCCTAAATAGTTCACTAAACTCGATCAACCAACCTTCATTTAGACTCAATCTAAAATAAGATTTAACTCGAGCAATGCACAACCTATTTCGAAATATGATTAACAAGTAAAAGTCGGAGGTCTATATGTCCGTTTATGCACTTATGTATGTTAGGTTCAATATATAAGTTTAATGGATTTTATTTTAAATCAATTGATAATAGAAGGAGTAATTCAAATGTTTATATACTATGCAAGTTTTATGAGAAATCTAGAAGTGAAATATATTTCAATGTGGTTTATATTTGATCGTTGGTATATTTTTATAAGAAGATTTAAAACATGTAGTAAGATCTTATTGTTTGATTAATCACTATATATATCATAATACTATAAAGTATTGTATATGAGAATTATAATCAACTATTTAATTGTTTTTCAATATTAAATTTTTTGGGGATGTTTTTAAGGATCATTAGTACTTCTAAGTTATCGACTTTGGTAAAAGCATCGATCTATAAACATGCGGCGGAAATAATTCTAAAAAGAAATACTTATTTGACTTGTGGATATTTATAGTGGAACACTTAGCCAACTAACTTAGTTAAGTAAATAAAAAATCCTCCCTTCCAAGTTAATTATGACTTGGTCGGATTAAAGGTCGTAATTTGTTTTATAGATCTCTCGATTATTTTTACAAGAGTAACTCGAAACCAATGTAGAGTTGTCAAATTTTGAAAATGCTCTTATTTATTGGGTAAATGTAGAGTTGTCAAATTTTGACATGATCCCACAACTCGACTCGAATCTAAAATTTGTGGGTTGAAATCAGTTACGAAAATCAGTGAATAAAAGAATGATATGAATCCGATACTGATGAAACCCAAAACTCGTTAGATTGATCTGATTTATTCTATTTGTAGAATATAAAAACTTTATTTTAAAAATTTGAATGTATTTTATTTATTAAAATATATCAAACTAATACTTTATTATTAAAATATTATTATTTATTTACAATATTATTTTAATAATAATAATAAATTTGGTATTCTTGATTTATTGGGTCAACCCGACCCGTTAAAAAACCAGCATCAACTCGACCCAATTAATCCGTGCGTGACCTATAATGACCCAAACACAAAATGACCTGTCCCGAACTCATACCCAACACGACCCAACCTCTTTAATAGGTCTAGATAAATGTATAATGACAATATTTTTAATCAATCATTCCCTTTATAGAGTTTGGTTCAAATGCAACGAACCCTTATTTTAAAACTAACTTTTATTCTGAAATAAATGCATTTTTCATAGTTCGTAATGCACTTTTTCTATTTGTACACTTTTTCAGATTTGTACTTTTCGTACTTTGCAGTGCAATTTTCATATTTTTTGTAGTGCACTTTTTCGGATTGCGCTTTTTATACTTTACAATGCACTTTTATATAAAAAATGTACTACAATCTAATAAAAGTACATTCGTTTCACATTTTAAGATAAGAGATTGTTTTATTTAAATGAAACTCTACCTTTATAATCTTATACGGAGTAGTAAATGTTGGTGAACAAATTTTGTTACCGTCATTTAACGAAAAAGCTTGTTATCGTCCTCACTTACGTCTGACGTAAAAGTAATCCAGTTCGTCATCTAACTATCACCTCTAATTTCAAGTCAAATCAAGTTTTCACATTTCTATTCCTTCTGCTTTGCTTGCATAGTTGTAGAAAAAATAAGAGTGGCATCACCCGTAATAAACCTCAAACTAAAAGCCCAATTTCCCTCCCATCATCCGATATATTATTATTTTTTCCCTCTTCTTCCCCACTATCCATTTTCCCTCTCTTCCTCGTTTACAGTTGCAGAGCAACGAATAAAAACCTCAATCAGCAGAGAAGCCATTTCCCACGCATTCCAACCACCACTGAAAACCATGGAGCTTCTCCATCCCCAACGCACCTCCGCAAAATCGTCAACCGGAGACCCCATACAACTTCCTCCTCCGGCGACTGGTACTTCCGGCGGTCACTTTTCCGCTTCCGACGACTCCTACTACGTTGACAGCAACTGCTCCACTCCCTACGTTAGCGCTCCCTCCAGCCCCGGCCGTCCCTTCGACGGCGGCGGCGGATACTATTACAGCGCGCCGGCGAGTCCGATGCATTTCATCCTCTCGACGGCGTCAATGACGCAGTCGAAGACGGAGGTGTCGGAGACGGGGCCGCCTTCTGGCGCGTTCGAGTTCGAGTTCTCGGGGAGGTTCGCTGCGAGTTGCAATGACTCGGCGGCGGTGGCGGAGATCGGATCTATGTCGTCCGCCGACGAGCTCTTCCTTAACGGTCAGATCCGGCCGATGAAGCTCTCCTCACATCTGCAGAGGCCTCAGGTTTTGGCTCCGTTTATGGAGGAAGACGGAGAGTGCAGCGAGGAAACGGGAGAAGTGGACGGGAAGGATCTCGATCGGAATGACGGAGATTTGTTTCGGAGGTCTAGGGATTTGAGATTGCGCGACAAATCGATCCGGCGGAGGACCAGATCTCTGTCGCCGTTGCGGAATACGACGCCGTTTAATTGGTGTGAGCCAGCTGTAAAGGGGGAAGAAGGCGCGGAAGAAGAGCGGCTTGCTGAACACGCCAAGATGGCGTTGAATGCTCAGAATGACGACGAGGGCGATGAGAAAAGCGCTGGCGATGACACTGTCTCGAACGAAACGACGCCGTCTGCTTCCGCGAGCTCTTCTAGGTGCTCATCCGCGGGTCGAAGCTCCAAACGCTGGGTTTTCTTGAAGGATTTTCTGAGGAGCAAGAGCGAAGGAAGAAGCAACCACAAATTCTGGACGAACATCTCGTTTACTCCAGCGAAGGAGAAGAAATCGATGAACAATCCGAAAGAGAAAGCGGCCGAGAGCGATGCATCGCTGAAGAAATCCGGCAAGGAGACGGCGAAGAAGTCTCCGGCGCCAGCTGTGAAGCCGACGAACGGAGTCGGGAAAAGGAGGGTCTCACTCTCTGCACACGAGCTTCATTACACGGCGAACAGAGCGCAGGCGGAGGAGATGAGGAAGAAGACATTCTTGCCTTACAGGCAAGGCTTGCTAGGATGCCTAGGATTCAGCTCTAAGAGCTACGGCGCCATGAATGGATTTGCTAGAGCTCTAAACCCTGTTTCTTCAAGGTAAAAAGTGCTCATTAATTAATGCCAAATCTTGTTTATGGGCTGTATAGATTGTTCTAATTAAAAACACTTTTATGTATCTGGAAAATCGTTTGGGCCTTTTTCTCTTTTTCATTTTGGTTGAAAGTGAAAGATGTTCATAGCTTTTGGGGAGCAGCAAATCAAGCAAGTTTAGTTTCTTTGCCTCTGTTTTTGTTCTTTCTTTGCTTGTGAGAACAGTAGAACACCATGCGGGGGCCTCTGAAGAAATCTGTCTAACATTCTTCCATTGCTAATGGCTGATTAGAAGTTGCTAATTGGATCAATTTTGGCAATGGCGGTGTTGGGATTGTTCATTGGTGCAATAATTTAGTGGCACATGTAATTTTACAGATCATGTTAGGTGGTGGGTAGAAGAGAAGTGTCATGTCAAATTGGGACCCAACTAAATTGATACTGGCCATAACTTGAGCATTGGCATGACCCCCTACAATTGTGTATTGCAGAAGAAAAGGAGACTTCCTGTGACTTAACTTGTATTCATCTAACATGTAGTCTTGTCAAGTCTCATCTCAATGGTCTCATACAATAACAGTGGTTGAAGAATTACAGTAGCTGTTTTTCCATTTGCATGATTGTCGGCATGGTTGAAACTTGGAGAATATGTGGTGATCTTTGTAACTTGAAATCACTGACTAGAAGTTATCTACCTGCCCATTTGAGATGTCACAGTGAGTGAACAGTGGACCCATATGCATAAGTCATATAAAGAAATGATAAAATTGGTGCTCCTATGTGAAGTTTGATTGAACAATTGATAAAACTTTGGTTTACATAAGAGTTGGTGTGATATTAATGTATAGTCTATTCTATATGCAATGTAACCACTGTTTTAAAAACTCGACCCTATGAGCGACCCAGTCTATCCTCCCCGCTCAAGGTCATTGAACGTTTTTTAGAACTTTGAACATAGTGTTGGGGAGAAACCCACCCCGCTCAAGGGTCATTGAACATTTTTTAGAACTTTGAACATAGTGTTGGGGAGAAACCCAAAATGGGCTCAGCTATTAAGTCCAACCCATATGCTAGGCTTGGATCTTTTGAATTCCCGATGTGAGATTCACAATTGATCCAACACAGCCCCATGTATCAGGGTTTTTTGTGATCGAAATCCATGTAATCCAAGCTTGTGGCAGATCTGACAATGTTTGTAGAAAATTTTATAGTATATGTTTGTAACTTACACTTAAACTCAGGTCTTGTTTCATTTCTCCCATAAGACTATTTTTACTCAAAAGTATTTTTTACCTACAAGTGAAATAAAGCCTCAATCTATTGAGAGAGAATAAGGGAGGCCTTTTTTTTTCCCTACTTGAAAAGAGGCGTCTAAAACATATATTTTGTTGAATCTCTTGAGAATAGCCTTACCAAATTTGCAATGACTTTACATTTTGCTGCAAGCGCTATAATGAATAACTCTTTAATACTCCAATATAGAGCAAATGATATACTGGGTTGACATTTTAATGTATGAATTTATTGGATTTTACAATGGAGGGGTCAACTAATGAATTCCACTTACGTAGCATTGAATACGGCTGATTTTATATTAATAAGGAAACTATGTGCATTGCAAAGCATTTTTTCCATTAAAAGAATGCAGCTTGTTCATTCATCCATTGATGCACAATGGCATTGGCACTTGTGTATACATTACATGAAATAACTGCATAGCACACACAATTGTAAAGTAGTTGATGGTGTTGATTTGTAAAACGAAACAGAAGTTTTGACTGGTGCATTCCTTAAAAACCCTCTTAATTCTTGATTAATTTAATTCAATGTCAAATTATGGTTGTTACAAAACCAAACTCCAATTTACTGGACGGGGATCCAATCTAATTATATTTGTCACAAAAGAATGTTAGCCAACTAAATGAAGTTCGAACGAGATTCTTGCATACAAAATTACAAATATACTACTGGGCACTCCGTACTTGACAAAAATAAGAATGATGCCAAAATGAAACTAGGTTGAGGGATAAGAGCAATCCCAACAAAAAGCAAGGGCATATTTTTAGCCCAATAATTTCTCCATCATTTTATCTATAATGGGGAAAGAGGCAAAAATATTATGCCCTTTTTCTAAATTTAGGAAATGTGTCCATTCTCCATAATGGAGAGAGAATGTAAGGATGATTTATGATTGACTTGATTCATAAAAAATAAATTATTATACAACAATAAATGTTATATTCTTTAAAATAGAGAAGCTATTGGAGTTAGAGCAAATATTTTTTTAGAGAAAATGGCTTTTGTCACCCCAATTTAGAGAAATGTTTGGAGAAACTCTTGGATTGCTCTAAAAGATAGTAAAAGAACAAACACAATCTTAAGAAGTACGTATAATCTTGAAAAACTTGTAATATTTGGAGACGCGTGAACCTTTAAGGCAAGAATAATAAGAGTGAGATTCAATTTGTCCATTAAATCATCGTCTCTAGCGCTCATATATATTGGGTTCGACAATAATTATATCTTAATAAGATATTTTAATGTCTTGATATTTATGAAATTGACTAGAAGAACAAATAGAAGTGAATAAGAGTATAAATTTTGATACACGTGTTGCATATCTTTTGACCCACGGTTGTACCATTTCCATACTTGTCTTATCTTGTGCCACCGCTGCTTCTTACTTCAATGTTTGTATTTCGATTTCTTGTTTACTACTCGTGTCAATTTCTCCAACTATTGACTTTATCGATCTCTTAAATTATTAGATATACGTAGTACTTCAAATTCTTTTCCTATTAAAAAAAGAGAATTAATTCTCATGCCGATCACCAGATTATCTCTCGATTGTTTGGTCAATCGAATTCTTACTTATTAAAAATAAATATTGGTTAATTAAGGATGATAAACATAAAACATCTCATTATAATAAGAATTTATTTACTCTACCTACCCCTTCCTCCAAACGGCCCCTTAATAAGCTTAGATCTGTCCGTAGTGTAAACTAATCTCTCGTACCACTGCTCGTTCGTCTTCAGTCATCTTGTTACGTGTTGAACAGCAAAGAAAAATCTATACCTCCAGAGAAAGAATGGCGCGATCTCGGATCTTGTTCGCCATTGGAACCCTAGCTCTTCTTGTCTTCTCGTCCGCCCGGGCGGATGACGTCGTCGTCTTAACCAAAGAGAACTTTGATAAAGAAGTCGGTCAAGATCGCGCTGCCCTCGTCGAGTTTTACGCTCCATGGTAACTTCTCTCTGTGTTTCTCATTCAGTTTCCTTCAATTTTTGTTTTGTTTTTAATGTTGATTTACGTGAACTATTGTTTGAGGTGATTGAATGTGAGGCTTGGTAGAATTGGGATAAATTGGCCCAATCTATATTGGTTTGGAAGAAGTTTGTATTCCTTAATTGGATAATCGTTCTCCTTTTTTTTATTGCTTAGGAATCTGTAACTAAACAGATCGGATTTATGTTAAATCACAGATCTTTGTCCCCAGCTCTTTAATCTGCTTCTCACATTTTGCTCCCTAATCTCTGTAATGATTTAGAGATGTGCTGTTTTCCTAATATGCTTATGGTTTAGTATTGACGTAAGGAATTTGCTGAATTCTGTTTGATACGAAAGAGGCTTTAGATTTTTTATGACCGGTGTGTCTGTAATTAATGTAAGTTTCATATGTAGCCTTACAATATCATGTTTAAGAGATGAGAAATGCGATTAATTATTGGCAGTTCTCTTGATATGCCGTCTGAATTGGAATATGATGTATTATGACATTATGCTCGGATATCATGTTGGAATCAGACAAGCGAGAAAACAAAATTGGAAACCGCTATTGAAAGAACATAGCTCAGAATGAGTGTTTCTGCATTGAAAGAACACGAGGCCAGAAAGAGTGTTTCTGTATTGATTCAAAGAGCTCAGAATGAGTGCCTTACACATGACTTTCTTAACATAAAACGACACACATAAAGGAATGAAACACACGACTAAACTAGACATAAGAAATCCCAATAGTGAGGTTCTTTTGAGTATTGAGGTTGCATAAGATAGAGAAACTATGTTTAGTTAAAATGTGCTGCTTGATTTTCCATCAGTTGCTGATACTCGTGTGCTCTTTTCTATGAGTTATAGTGTTATCCTGTACTACAAGGGTGAGTGGGTGGCTGAGTTATTTGTGCTTCCTCCTCTTTCAAAGATAAGATTTTGTAACTTTTTATTTCACAAGTGTTCACTTGTACAGTGACACTTCGATGTTAACTTGTACAGTGGCACTTCGAGCTTAAATTTGTTTTTGTACATTTAACCTTATTCTGGGGTTGTTGAACGAGCTGCATCTTAAATTCACATGACAATCTCTTCAATTCTTCGTGCTCCATGTGACCTGTTTTCATTATTATTCTTCAATCTTCATGATTAAAAAGTGCACTAAAGCTATTCTTCTTTCTTATGAATAGGTGTGGGCACTGTAAGAAGCTTGTTCCAGAATATGAGAAGCTTGGTTCAAGCTTCAAGAAAGCAAAATCTGTTTTGATTGGAAAGGTCAATGATTTATACATCACATACATGCTTATGGCTCTTTGTTTTTGCACCAAGATTCTTGTTTGGTGAAAATAAACCAAGAATTTCTTAGATGTGAAAAATATCACCGGCTCTTCTTACATGTCCAAAATATGTGATACTAGGAAAAACAAGAATCATTACTCAATGAAAATCAGTGCTGGTATAGTGGTATGTGCGTGTCTTCTTGAGATGTACAAAACAAACACATAGTAAAAAGGATTCTTAATTTCTTAGAGATTCTATGTGAGATTGTCTTGCACTTGAGTGAGCTGTGAACATAAGAAAACATGATGCTTGGAATCTTTTCCCAGACAGTAAGTCATCATACTATACACACTTGCATTTTCATTCTGCGTTCTAGTGGTTCAACTATAAAAGGATGGAATGTTCTGCTTACAATAATGTGATGAATTTTGGAAAATTGGAGGCTAAACAGAAGTATCCTGACTTGAATATGACAAGCCAAGACTTTACCTAGTTTTAAATGTCGAAACTACAGAGGATGGCCATTCTCTGTTTTTGTTTCTTTTGCCAATAGAATTTCATTGCATCTACTTTCCTCTTTAATGGCCGCTATTTGAACATGATTCCCATTCTACAGGTAGACTGTGATGATCAAAAAGATCTTTGCAGCAAGTTTGAGGTTACTGGATACCCCACAATTAAATGGTTTCCCAAGGGGTCTTTGGAGCCTAAGAAGTAAGTAGATTTGCTCCTTTCTTGTTAACCTGTTAATTAGCTTTGAAAAGATTTCGTAAAGCTGTGCTATGCCTGATACTTTGTGAATTTTGCTGGCATGTTAGATACGAAGGTCCACGTACAGCTGAGTCTCTCGCCGAGTTTGTGAATAATGAAGCAGGTACAGTTGTTACAATTAAATTTAATGCTTCTGGAAGGTGTAAGATCTTGATTTTTGTACAAATTAAAAAAAATACTTCAAGAAGTTATAAATTCTTGATTGTTGTCTTGCCATCATTTAGAGTAGTGGTTGTATATTCTCATGACTTTTTTGACAAAATTATTTTCTTCTACATTTTTATTGTTGGATGTGATGTGCTTTGTTGTTTCCGGCATGTGGTGAAATTTGTTATAAGAGGTAATTTGGAGTGTTATAACAGATGAACAAAATGCTTCCTGAACATTATTTCTTCTCCCTGTGGATTTTAGATAGTTTACTCATTGCTATACAAAGACTTCTTCTGTTCAAATACGCGAGTGAGCTGTGAGCCTAACCAATTTCAGCATCATTATGTATTTCTGAAATCTGTATATTGCCTAATATATTCCAAGTGCACTATGTGGTTTGTAATAACTTATGCACTATGTCGTTTGTAATAACTTATGCACCTGGGTATAATAAAATTTTCAGTAAAAGGTGTCTCCATGCTACCTTATTCATGTTTTCTTTCTTTCTATGTGCTATGCCTATCTTAATATCCGTATCTTACACACACCTGCCTCGCTTAAATTTTGCTTGTAGAATGTAGTCGGTTTATGTTTCCTATGTCCGCAAGGTCCAATGATTCCAGCTCTAAAAGAAACAATTATGCTTTTCCCTTCTTGTTGACGGAGACATTTTCCATCTTCCTGAACTTGGCATATAAATACCTTCTCTGGGTTTGCATATGAGCATCTTCTTATGAGTTCTGTGATTTATTTTTCAGGAACCAGTGTAAAGATTGCTGCAATTCCATCAAGCGTTGTGGTATTGACTTCAGATAGCTTTGATGAGGTTGTTCTGGATAAATCAAAGAATGTTCTAGTCGAGTTTTATGCACCATGGTAATGATGCCTCTTTTAGTTTTAATTGTCTGCTTCTCTTGGTTTTGGATCACAACTTTCGACTTCTTGATGTGTTCTAGGGGATGACCTCAAATATCCACCCTTTTGAATAAAGATTATGCTAAGGTTAATCTTGATCTGTTCCAGTTCATGTATTTCTATCTAAATCATTCTTTGAACCATTTCCAGGTGTGGTCACTGCAAGTCCCTTGCTCCTGTAAGTCTATTCGTTGTTGTGTGCTTTATGTAGCCTTGAATTGTCTTTTGGTTTTCAATGTATCTGATTTCTTCTTTCTTTTTCTTTGTTTGTTTTCTTTAGGTCTACGAAAAGGTTGCCTCAGCATTTAAATCGGAGGAAGAAGTAGTGGTTGCGAATGTTGATGCTGACAAGCACAGAGACCTGGCAGAAAAGTGAGCCAAATGTTCCCTTGTTGCTTGTTAATTAAAAATATTACTAATTCTCTTTACTTCGTGTGTACCCTATGTGCCGACCGCAGTTATGTCCACAAGAAAGAAAAAATAAAAACGATATTCGAAATATAAGATAAATATTTTTGAAATGTATTAAAATTAATGTTTCATGCTACCTACCATGCAGGTACGGAGTAAGTGGGTTTCCAACATTAAAATTCTTCCCCAAAAACAACAAAGACGGTGAAGACTATGACGGCAATCGCGAAGTGGATGACTTTGTGAACTTTTTGAATGAGAAGTGTGGCACCAATCGTGATGCAAAGGGACAACTTACTTCAAAAGTCAGTAATTAAAATTCTATCCTAGCTAGTCTATTATTAGTCTTTTCCCAGATTCCCTAAATTCTTATATAGTTATATTTGATTTAACAAATATAGGCTGGTATAGTTGCGACATTGGACACCTTGGTGAAAGAATTTATCAGTGCTAGCAATGATGAAAAGAAGGCTATCCTAACCCGAATGGAGGAAGAAGCTGGCAAGCTTGAGGGCTCCACTGCAAGGTTGTATACCTTGTTTACTATTGCCGTTTAGCAACTTGAACTTCCCTATGAATTATTAGTTGTTGTCTTTCTCTGTTTACTGAATACTAGTGCTATTTTGTTGTTCAGATTTGGCAAAATATACATCAAAGCAGCCAAGAGCTGTATGGAGAAAGGTTCTGATTATGCCAAGAATGAAATCCAGCGTCTAGAACGCATGCTTAACAAGGTGAGACCGATTGCTGCCTTTTCTTATTGCAATTATATATTACCGACAAATAGATACATGTACTTTGGATCATTTGTTTTATAAGCCAATTTTATTTTTCCTGATTCTGATTCTCAAGTCCTTCCTTGAATGCTAAACTTGTCACCTGTTAACCACTTTGCTTTTTCCTATGGGCTTTGTTTGTAGATTTTTAAATTTTTGTGTTGGCATTTTGTCTATTGCAGGCTATAAGCTCAGTGAAGGCGGATGAGTTTTCCCTGAAGAAGAACATATTGTCAACATTTGCTTGATGTGGGTCGGTTTTTCTCTTCGTTCTAGATTTTTAAATCGCCAAGACCCTGCCTGTGCGGGATACACTGGGTAGATGCTGTTGTTGTTCTTGTTTTTTAAACCTTCCGACAGTAGCAATGATCTTATCTTATTTTTCAAGTCTTCACCTGTTTTGGATTTACAATATTAGAATTGTAGAAACTTCATAGGAGCAGTTGATCTGGTTTATCTAGACATAAGAGGTGTTACCACTGTGTTACCACTGTACAACTGGATTAACTGCTATTGAGCAATCATTTGAAGGGGCTTTTTTTGGTAAATTACAGCAACCTTGTTATGAAATGGGGACAATGTGCAACTAAGCAAGTCTTGTTGCAACTTTTCCATCACATATATGTAAAGCCTTTTGACTATGGATTGTAGGATATGTATAATGGTAGACGAGGCTATATAAGAATTTGGAGGTTGGTTTTGTTGGGTTTTGAAAACACTACCCTCTATATTTGAAATACTTTAATCAAGGATTTTAAGGAGTAACAATGGCAGAAATTTCAGAATTACAGAAGTTCAAGCTTCAACACTGGCAGAACTGCAGAAGCTTTAAGCTCTAACAATGGTAGAAGCTTGAACGAGACATTTCTGCATCGGTACACTACTGATAACAACAGACCATAATCAAGCATCCCAACAGTCAATGCATTTTCGAACACAGATCATAAATCCTAAATTTAAAAAAAAATGCTAAATCAAACATGACCCCAACCTAAAAGAACATTAATTCCAAACCCAACAAAACCACAAAAGAGGTTGGTAACAAAACCACAAAAGAGGATTAAGAAGAGCCAATTGAACACCTTTTTCACATGCAGATTAAGAAGAGCCAATTGATCAGAAAACACCAGCAACATGCAAGTGTTAATTCCAAACCTAACAATTAATCTGTCAATGTCTTGCACAAAATGCTGAAAGTGCAACCATAAAATTTAGCATAAAAATCCTTCAAATTACACAATTACCATCAAATCCTTGTCCAAGTTAATAAAGCATGAAATAGTTTTGTAGCGCTCCCTCATATGTCATGCATGATCACCTACACTGAAGATGGTGACTTTATAAGCCTTAGCTTTGCCACTCATCCTCTCAAAGATGAGACAGTCTCCTTCTTGGAGATGGTTGCCTCTCACAAAATCCATCCAGCCATTGGTTAGTAGTGTTTTCCTTGCCCTTGAGTGTGGATTGCGAGCTCGATGATAGTACTCCACATTCCAGCTTCCACCATTTGATCCATACAGTGTCATAACTTTTTTACCACTCTCATCTTCCTTGAGGTATTTTCGGGCGTGCGCTGAAGGGATGTTCTGCAAAAATCAAACACTAAGTAAGTACTCAATTTGATCTCTTTTGAAAATTGCAAACAAACAATTAAATTTAGTTTTCTTACCACGCCGGCCCTGCGACTGTAAGTTGATTTTATGAGGATCCTAAAATGTGGATTGTCACTCTTGAAAGACTCTACTCCTTTCATGGCTTTTGATCTCTTATCTGGAGCTTTTGTCTCTAAGACTTCTCCATCACTATCATCTTCATGGACAGGATACACAATCTCGAAATAACTCAAATTAAATATGATGACTTTGAAGCAGGATTTGCCTTGATATTTGAAGTTCACCAAATAACCACTTTGGATTGAGTACTTGTCAACGAATTCTCGCCAGCCTTTGCGTAGCCAAGCTCTGCCTTGAGACATCTCCAGCTCAATTATTGTCTCTTCTCCAGTTGGCACTTTGAGACAAGCAAATTTGGACAAGTGTTTCCCTTGTGCCATCACAAAAGGTCTTGGGAGTTCCTGTACACATGACAGAAACATTTCCTAGAAATGATACATACATATATACATAAGCAGCTGCAAGCTAGCATCAGCATCAGTTCCTTTCATGGAGATTTTGGGTTTGATTCTTTTAAAAGAAGAAGGGGGAACATACAAGAGCTCCACTTTGAAGCTCCCTAGGCAGAACGAACTTGAAAAATCGTGTGGGTTGTGAAGGGATTTTTCCATGCTTAGCCATTTGCTGGTGTTGTTTGCCTAATTTCTTTACCTGTAGCAGAGGCAAATCCCAATGTCATAATAAATTGAGGACCCAACATATATTGCGACTTTAATGTTGACCATAGACACAAATCAGAAGCTAGAAATTGTATTAGGATTCCAACAGTACTCGGTGATTTTGAAATGACATACACAATTTATGTTTTAGTGAAGATTTATAGATTTGAAATAGCAATGTGGACAAAACCCTGAAAATGCCAAACACTCAACATTGTGACTTCAGATTATGTATTGGTGATGAGTTCAGATATTTGAAATGGGAACATCAACAAAACCCAGAAAATGCTGAACACCCAACATAAATTGTGACTGTAGTTCTTAGGGAAATGAAACCAACCCTAAAATTTCCCCTTCTTCGAGAGCAAACTAGCAGTAAAACATAAACTGAAGCACATTGTCTGGCATTGCGGAAACTGAAATAGTCACAGATTGCAAAACTACATTTGAGAGAATATTAGAGTACACTGAGTTTTAACTGCTGAATCAAGAAGGTCAAGATTGAAGAGCAACTAATAAATCAACAGAAAGGCTAATACCTTTGACGAGTAAAAACAGTGTTAACCAGCACAAAAAAACAAATATACTTGTTCTAAGATTTGAAGTTATTGCTACTCATCAAAGACACCACCTTTTTCCATCTTTTCCCCAAAACTTGCAATTCCTTTCCTGGGTTTTTGCTAGGTTTCAAATTTTTGCTACTCATCAAAGACACCACATTTTTCCATCTTTTCTCTAGATTTTGCCATTTCTTTCCTGGATTTTGCTACTTATCAAAGGTGCTAGCTTTATTTACAAAATATAAAAAAAAGTGTCAACCTTGGACTCTAGAGAAACGATGAGGATCATAGGTAGGGAGGATTACTCTCACCTGGTATTGTAGAACGCAGAGCTCTGTCTTCTGGGTTTTGCAAAATCATGTACAAGCTTGCATATTGATCTGTAGAAACAGAGAACAAAATGGGTTTTGCACTGGGAGGGCAGTAAATTTTTGATCTTGTAAAATAGTAGAACAGTAATTGCTGAACGGATGTGTGTATGGCGTTTTCAGGTACTTGGAATGGAAATGGAAATAATGAACTGTGGAGGCCTTATCTCCTGTTACGCAACCTCATAGCATACAACTCAATCGTAATATGGTTGTTTTGTCATGTTGGTTAATAAATAAAAGTTAAAAAAGTAATTGAACTTAAAAACATATATCAAAATTCACATGAAAAATAGTCAAGTTGCCTTTATAATCTAGTTTTTGTATGAGAAATGCATGTTAATTTTTGAAATGTTTCTTTCAGGAATTAATTAAAAAATTATGCTGGATTTTTTTTCTTTAAATGTTTTTTTTGTTTTCTTTGTAGGAGTTTGGTTTAAATGAAACAAACTCTTATCCTGAAATGAATACACTTTTACTAGTTTGTAGTGCACTTTTCCTGTTTCGGATTGTATTTTTTTCGGATTTACACTTTTCGTACTTTACAATGCACTTTTCGTATTTTTTGTAGTGCACATTTTCGGTTTGCACTTTTTGTATTTTTCAATACACTTCTGTATGACAAGTGCACTACAAACTATGAAAAGTGCATTCGTTTCCCGTTTTAGGATAAGAGTTTGTTTTATTTGAACCAAACTCTACAAAAGTAGTGTAATTGTTTTCATAAATAAAAGTCGTGTAATTGTTTTCATAAATAAAAGTCTTAATATGTACCCATAGCCATAGGATATAGAGTTTGGTTAAATAAAACAAACTCTTATCCTAAAACGTGAAACGAATACACTTTTTCTAGTTTGTAGTGCACTTTTCATACGAAAAAGCATTGCATAATACAAAAGGTACAATTCGAAAAACACACTATAAAAAGTACGAAAAGTGCAATGTAAAGTACAAAAAGTGCACTATGAAATAAAAAAGTGCACTACGAAGGTTTCAAGATAAGAGTTCGTTTCATTTTTTTGGGTCAAGAAACGGGGTACCCCTGCGATTATATTAAAAAGAGACTAGTTTTCCCCTACCGGGGATACATTATCGGCAATAAGCAAATCGAAAATAACACTAGGAATAACATCAAAAACCATAAAAGGAACATTAGTAGTAATAACATCAAAAACCATCGGCACCAAACAATGCTCCACATTTAACTGGCGCCGAACATACGTGGTCTTCACCGTCCTTGGGTAGTCATGAAGCTGTTGATGGCAACCCCTAACAAGATGCAAATTGCGCAGCGTGACAAATTGGTCCTTTGATAGAAGCTCACAAGTAGTGGCCGAATCAGAATGGATGATCAAGTGGCTAAAACCACGTTCATGAGCCAGCTTCAGGCCATGAAAAACAGTCCACAACTCTGCTGTCAAAGCCTCACAATGCCCACAAATGAAGGTGAAAGCAAGCTTGAAAGAGCCATATTCATCACGGAACACCCTCATCCCCAATAGACCCGGGATTGCCTTTAGACACGGCATCAACATTAAGCATAAGCCAACCCGGTGGTGGCGACGCCCAGGTTGATGCATCATTATTGGAAGAAATCAAAGCCGATTATCGGCACAACAGGTGTGAAGTTTTTAGGGAACATTCAACATAGGCAGTCGTAATAGCTGTTACCTTTTATGAGAAACGGAGATGGCAATCATGCGGATCAAAAACCAACTTATTCCTTGTTTTCCATGTTTGCCAAATCAGAGTTCGTTTTATTTGAACTAAACTCATATGATATATGTTAGAAAGACATTTTTAAAATCCCATCTTCTTGCTTTTTTTAGCTTATAATTTAAACGAAATTAATAATTAACTAATTTACAACACACACAATTTTGTATTGGACCAATCTAAAGTGTACACCCGTATGCTAAGATGGTAAAATTAAAAATTATTTTTATAATTTTTTCCTAAATTAAAATAGATAAATTATAGAAAGAAATTAAATTAATAAATAATTAAGAATTTGTTAAATATAGAACTTTTTAATGTATGCTTAATGCTTATGAGCAAATTAGAAAAAAAAGTATTTTATATTTTTCTTCCATTAGAGTTCATTAATTAGTTAATTAAAAATGACAAACACCCCATAATAAATTAATAATAGCTACAAGAATTTATTTCCCCTTCTTAACCCTATTTCTTCCTCCAAACGTCCCCTTATTTTAGATCAGTTCTGAACTAATCTCTCTCGTAGACTCGTAGCTCGTTCTTCTTCAGTCATCGTGCTCCGCGTTCAACAGCAAAAAACAAAAATCCATACCTCCAGAGAAAATGGCGCGATCGCGGATCTTGTTCGCCATTGGAACCCTAGCTCTTCTCGTCTTCTCGTCCGCCCAGGCGCAGGACGTCGTCGTCTTAACCAAAGAGAACTTTGACAAAGAAGTCGGTCAAGATCGCGCTGCCCTCGTCGAGTTTTATGCTCCATGGTAACTTCTTTCTGTGTGTCTCATTCAGTTCTCCTTAAATTATCGTTTTGTATTTACTGCTGATTTGCTTGGAGCATTGTTTGGTGCCGATGACGTGATTGGATGTGAGATTTGGTAGAATAGAATTGGGAGAAATTGGCCCAACTAAACAGATCTATGTCGGTTTGGAAATAGTTTGTATTCGTTAATTGGATAATCATTCTCCATTTTGTTGTTTTGGAATTGTCCTACTAAACAGATCGGATTTATGTTACATCACAATCGTTGTTCAGCTCTCCAATCTGGTTCTCACATTTTGCTCCCAAATCTTATATTATTCTGTTTAGAGGTGTCTTGTTTTCCTTATATGCTTATGTTGTAGTGTGACATAAGGAATTTGTTGGATTCTGTTTGAGACGAAAGAGTTCTGCTGTAGATCTCTTTATGACAAGACGTTCCTATAATTATGTTAGTTTCATATGTAGGCTTACAACTTCATGCTTAAGAGAGAAGAGATTTGATTAATTATTTGCAGTTCTCCTGATATGCCATCCAAATTAAAATATGATGCATTATGCGTGGCAATGAAGTTTAACTATATGATTCTGCCAATATATAACTGTGCTGTAATAAATGTGGTGTGGGTGCTTTCGAGGATTGAGGCTGCATAAGATAGAGAAACTGTATTTTTTAGTTAAATTGTCCAGATTATTTTTCCATATATTGCTAATGATCGTGTGATCTTTGCTATGAGCCAGAGTGTTATCCTGGACAGTAACACTTTGAATTATTATGTTTCCTCCTCTTCCCAAGATACAATTTTGCAACTTTTTATTTCCTAAGTGTTCACATCTACTGTAACACTTTAAAGTTAATGCTTGCTACAATGCTATTGTACATGTAACCTTAATATTGGGTCGTTGAAAGAGCTGCATCTTAAATTCACATGACAACCTCTTCAATTCTTCATGCTCCATGCACCCTGTTTATGTTATTATTCTTCAATCTCCATGATTAAAAAGTGCACTAAAGCTATTATTTTTCCTTTTCTTTTGTGAATAGGTGTGGGCACTGTAAGAAGCTTGTTCCAGAATATGAGAAGCTTGGATCAAGCTTCAAGAAAGCCAAATCTGTTTTGATTGGAAAGGTCAATGATTTATGCATTACATATATGCTATGGTTCTTCTTGTTTTGGACCAAGATTCTTGTTTGGTGAAATTAAACCAAGATTTTCTAGAAAATGTGAAAAATATCACAGGCTCTTCTTACATGTGCAAAAATATGTGATACTAGGAAAAATAAGAATCATGACTTAATGAAAATCTGTGCTGGTGTGTGGGTGTCTTCTTGAGATGTTCAAAACAAGCACATAGTAAACAGGATTCTTAGTTTCTTAGGTATGAAATATCCTAGATATACCTAATTTTATATGTCTAAACTATAGAGGATGTTGTTTTGCCATTAGAATTTCATTGCATCTATGTTCCTCTTTACTGGCTGCTATTTGAACATGATTCCCATTCTACAGGTAGACTGCGATGATCAAAAAGATCTTTGCAGCAAGTTTGAGGTTACTGGATACCCCTCAATTAAATGGTTTCCAAAGGGGTCTTTGGAGCCTAAGAAGTAAGTAGATTTGCTCCTTTCTTGTTAACTTGTTAAAAGAATTCGTAAAGCTGTGCTATGCCTGATACTTTATGAATTTTGCTGGCATGTTAGGTATGAAGGCGCACGTACCGCTGAGTCTCTCGCTGAGTTTGTGAATAGTGAAGCAGGTGCAGTTGTTAAAATTTAATGCTTTAGAAGTTGTAAATTCTTGATTGCTATCTTGCCATCATGTAGAGTAGCACAACTGTATATTCTCATGATTTTTTTAGCTAAAATGATCTTTGTGGTTCCGCTGTTATATGTTCTTCTACATTTTTATTGTTGGTGGTGCTGTGCTATGTTGTCGGCATGTGGTGAAATTTGTTATAAGAGGTACCTTGGAGTGTCATGACAGGAACTAAATTCTACTGAACATTATTCCTTCTCCCTGAGGATTTTTGAATAGTATACTCATTGCTATACATAGACTTCTTCTGTTCAAATATTTGAGTGAGCTTAACCAATTTCAGCTTCATTACGGATTTCTAAAATCTGTTAGTTCCCCAATATATTGCAAGTTCTTTATGTAGTTTGTAAGAACTTACTTCAGAAGCAATACTTGCTAGTTCAGTTGAAGTGGTTTATTTTCTGGTTATGATAAATTTTTCAGTAAAAGGTGTCTGCATGCTACCTTATTCTTGTTTCTTTCTAGGTGCTATGTATATCTTGATATCTGTTTTATACACACCTGCCTCACTTACATTTACTTGTAGAACATAGCTGTTTTATTTTTTGTTTGTCTGCAAGGTCCAATGATTCCAGTTGTTAAGGAAACGATTATGCTTTTCTCTTATTGTTGATAGAGACATGTTCAATTTATCCTGAACTTGGCATATAAAGGCATTTTCTGGGTTTGCATCATGAGCATTCTCTTATCAATTCTTTTTATTTTTCTTTTCAGGAACCAATGTAAAGATTGCTGCAATTCCATCAAGCGTTGTAGTGTTGACTTCAGATAGCTTTGACGAGGTTGTTCTGGATAAATCAAAGAATGTTCTAGTCGAGTTTTATGCACCATGGTAATGATGCATCTTTTAATTGTGTCTCTTTCTCTTGGTTTTGGATCACAACTTTCGACTTCTTGATTTGCGCTAGGGGATGAACTCAAATATATCCACCCTATTGAATAAAGACTATGCTAAGATAAATTTTTATGTGTTCTAATCATGTGTTTCTATCTGAATTATTCTTTGAACCATTTCCAGGTGTGGTCACTGCAAGTCCCTTGCTCCTGTAAGTGTATATAATTCGTTGTTGTGTGCTTTATACAGCCTTGAATAGTCTTTTGGTTTTCATGGTATCTGATTTCTTCTTCCTTTTTTTCTTTGTTTGTTTTCTTTAGGTCTACGAAAAGGTTGCCTCAGCATTTAAATCGGAGGAAGAAGTAGTCGTTGCGAATGTTGATGCTGACAAACACAGAGACCTGGCAGAAAAGTGAGCCAAATGTCCCCTTGTTGCTTGTTAATTAGAAATTTTACTAATTCTCTTTACTTTGTGTATACCCAATGTGCTGACCCCAGTTATGTCCCAAAAAATAAAAAATAAAAATGATATTCAAAATAAGATGGATATAATGATATATTTTGAAATGTGTTAAAATTAATGTTTCATGCTACCTACCATGCAGGTATGGAGTAAGTGGGTTTCCAACATTGAAATTCTTCCCCAAAAACAACAAAGATGGTGAAGACTATGACGGCGGTCGCGAAGTGGATGACTTTGTGAACTTTTTGAATGAGAAGTGTGACACCAGTCGTGATGCAAACGGACAACTTACTTCGAAAGTCAGTAATTAAAATTCCATCCTAGCTAATTGCTTAATCTAATATTAGTCTTTTCCAGATTCCCTAAATTCTTATATAGTTATATTTGATTTACAAAAACAGGCTGGTATAGTTGCGACATTGGGCACCTTGGTGAAGGAGTTTGTCAGTGCTAGCAATGATGAAAAGAAGGCTATCCTAACCCGAATGGAGGAGGAAGCTGGCAAGCTTGAGGGCTCCACCGCAAGGTTGTAAACTTTGTTTGCTATCGCCATGTTGGAAATTGACATTGCATTAAAGAGGGTTACTGTGTAGCAACTTGAGCTCCAATAATGAATTATACATTGTTGTCTTCTCTGTTTACTGAATAGTACTGTTTTGTCATTTTGATGTTCAGATATGGCAAAATATACATCAAAGCAGCCAAGAGCTGTATGGAGAAAGGTTCTGATTATGCCAAGAATGAAATCCAGCGTCTAGAACGCATACTTACCAAGGTGAGATCTTGGCACGATTGAAATTTCCACTTATATATTGCTGATGAATAGATACACGCACTCTAGATTGTTTATTTTTAAGCCGGAATTTGTTTTCCTGATTGTGGTTATCAAGTCCTTTAAATACTAAACTTGCCACCTGTGCCACTGTGCTTGTTCCTATGGGCTTTGTATGTAGATTTTAAATTAAATTTTAACTTGTGTGTTGGCATTTTGTTTGGTGCAGGCCATAAGCCCAGTGAAGGCAGATGAGTTTTCCCTGAAGAAGAACATATTGTCAACATTTGCTTGATGTGGGCTGGTTTTCTCTTGGTTTTTTAATCCCCAGACCCTGCCTGCGCGGGATACACTGGGTAGACGCTGGTGTTGTTCTGTTTTTTTTAATCTTCAGACAGTAGCAATGATCTTATCTTATTTTACCAGCCTTCACCTATTTTGGATATTTACAGTATTAGAATTGTAGAATCTCAGAGATAGGAGCAGTTGATCTGGTTTACCTAGACACGAGCTATTACTGCTGTATAACTTGATTAACTGCTATTGAGCAATACTTTGAATGGGCCATTTTTGGTAAATTACAGCAACCTTGGTGTGAAATGGGGGCAATGTGCAACTAAGTCTTGTTGCAACTTCTCCATCATATATATAAAGCCTTTTGATAAAAGGGCCTGTATAAGAATTTGGAGGTTGATTTTGTTGGGTTTTGAAAGTACTACCCCCTATATTTGAAATAAATAAGGATTTTAAGGAGAAATAGGTGAAGTTCACTCTCAAACCTCAAACCTCACCGTTATAAAAAAATGCATGCAGTATGTGGTAAAAAAGAGTTCAACACTAGAATGGAATGTGTTTTTTTTCTCCTTTTATGTAGATGCAAAAGAATGAAAAAAAAAACTGGTAGTTTATTGTGAAGGAAATTTTTTTCCTGGTGGTCAAATGACTTGGGGGCTATTCAGAAATGGTCATCCTATAAATCTATAATCCCCCACTGTTATAAAAGAGAGTGATACAAAAAAATGGGGGGCGTTCCGGGAATCGAACTCGGGACCTCTCGCACCCGAAGCGAGAATCATACCACTAGACCAAACGCCCGCGATGTTTATTTATATGAAACATTTATGTTTTGATTCTATTAAGTGTTAAATTGAAAAAAAAAAGCGGTGTGGAGATGCGGGGTATCGATCCCCGTCGAGCGCTCTACCATCTGAGCTACATCCCCTTTGTGACTTTGTTGCCTCTTTCAATACTCTTATAAAAAAATATCTACTTAATTACGATGTGATAACTAAGCCCTCTACGGCTCTACTTATTTTAAGCCATCCAGAAGACTTAGTACATTGCTTCTTAGTCACCAATTCGTTAGTTAAAACCAACATAAAACTCGCATACATAAAAAATAATGGCGAAGCGCATTCATGCAATTTTGGTTATTCTTCCATATTTGTTCATCTTATGTTGCAAGAAGTCAAGAAGACGGCTTTATCACTCTTTTAGACCATTTTGTTTGTGGTGTGTATAAAACCAGAAAATATCAAGTGATACTTGATATGTTGTTCCCAAATATTCGTCAAACCATATAATTGTCAAAATTCCACCATTTCAAAAAATGTCTTCGTCTCAATGATTCATACCACCTCATCATTACCCAAGTTTAAAAAAAATTAATTTTATTTAATTTATATCTATTTTTTAAATCTTACCACTTATTAAATATTCACCGATATTTTAAACACTTTAGATCAATAAATATAATTTAAATGTCGTATTAACACTTATTTTATATCAGATGGAGTATAAAAGATCTGAAATCATATTTCGATCTTTTAGATCTATCGATCAGTGATACAAAATTATACATCTGTGAAGATTTTTGTATTAGTAATTCAATTTTTGTATGATTTTTTAATAAAATTCGTTTGATGCATTTGAGATTTTTTTAATATGATTTATTATTTTGTAGGGCTTAGTTTCCAAACTTAATTTTCTTAACTATTCCATGACTTATGACATAAGTTAAAGAACCGATAATAATAATAATTTTGTCAATAATAATTTTGATAGAAAAAAAAAAGAAAAAAAGGTGTACGCACTTGATGAGCCATGGATGTTGACATATGGTTCGGAAATTTTATTAAATAATTAAGTAATGGCCTGGTAGGGATAATTTGGGGTATATATATATGCATGTGAGAGGAGACTGATGAACAGAAGCAGAAGATATGTGTTGTTTTGTTTTGTTTTGTTTTGTTTTATTTTATTTTGTTTTGTGTTGAAAGAAGATGTGTGTTTGTTAGTGTGCATACTGCATAGTGCATATAATCTTTGATTTATCTCATACAGTAGACAGAGTGAGTGGGTGGGCTTATTTATGCATACACACATGCACTAAAATGAGAAACATTTTTGACAAGATGTGAGGGTCAAAATGACAAATCTTTTCCAAATAAAGGTAGTATTAATCAAAATCAAAGTGCATGGGAGAAAAGGCTCATAGATAGATAGAAGGGAAAAATCCAGTATTTGACTTCTTTCTTTAACCACTTTTGACACAGCCATTGATACATGAAATATGCTATCCAAACAATCATATCCTGTTAATTTCTCAGGATTTCCTTTTCTTTTTTTTCTTTTTTTTTTTTGGTTAGAATTTCTTAGGGTTTAAACCATGAAATATTTAGTCAAAGGGTTACCCACTTACCCAATAAACTTAATATCCAATTTTTAATTTTTTTTTAAAAAAGGAATATATATAAGCTATATATAAATCTTATATAGCTTATATAAGGTTTATATGCAAGCTAATATGGAGTCAAAAGGGTACCTTTCAAAACTAGTCTTTTTTTTTTTTTTTTTTTTGGTAGAAGGAGAGGCGTAAATTTGCTTTAGACACATCTTATTTAATCCAATTAATGCTTTCATAATAAAACCAAAACCTAAATTTGCTTTAGACACATAATTTGATTGATTAAACGAATCATGTTGTACAAA
The DNA here is from genome assembly GCA_964016875.1 of Fallopia convolvulus. Classification (NCBI taxonomy): domain Eukaryota; kingdom Viridiplantae; phylum Streptophyta; class Magnoliopsida; order Caryophyllales; family Polygonaceae; genus Fallopia; species Fallopia convolvulus. The sequence goes on from OZ024720.1 coordinate 67,769,615, forward strand.
CTCTATAGATCGAAAGCTTTCTAGATTGTAGTGAGACCTTATTTCATAATGATTCAACATAAAGGATACCCAATGAAATTGGCCCATTATAATCTATTGGTGTTAGATGGTCAAAGAGAACCTTTTATTGATGATTGATCTCTTCCACTGAAAATGGGCAAAAAATTACTCAATAAAAAAAAGGGCTTTAGAATAATGGGAGGTGTCTCAATCGCGTAGTCGAGTAGTCGCACGTAGGCATGGACATTTGTGCGGCCCGGCCCGGCCCGTCCAGCCCGCGGGCCAGACGGGCCCAACCCGCCTGGGCCATGGGCCGGGCCCGGGTTGGGGAATTGTGGCCCAGCCCGGTCGGGCCCGCCGGCCCGGAAATTTAATAAAGGACCGAGCCTATATATAGCAGCCCGACCCGCTCCAGCCCGGTACAATACCGGGCCGGTCCCGGGCCCTACTTCTCCGGCCCGGCCCGGTGGTGGCCCGGCCCGGGCCCGGACCAGCCCGGCCCATGTCCATGCCTAGTCGCACGGAACCGTCCAAGAAGCCAAATTGGCCTTTTATACTCCAACATGAATCCCCCCACATAATGCACCACCATCTATTTCTTAATTTGTTCATGCAAGACAAGGCATAGATTGACACTTGATAAGTACCCATAAGGCCCCGTTTGGAAAACGTTTTGAAAGAAAACAAATCATGTTCATGGCAGATTGAGATGTTATTATCGAAAACTTTGGTTTTTCTGTATTCGTTTGAGGCTGTTGAATTTGCTCACGTACCTCGTGGATGCAACAAGGTGGCTGAATTGATTGTTGGACTACACCATTCGTGTAGTTTTCATCAAATTTAGACCTATTCAGGACTCTGTGTCCTCATCCATAAGGATGCTATAGGCTGATCTGGCTCGACCTAATGTTTTCCTACTAAAAAAGGCCTTAATATTACGGTCTTTAATGACGTTTTATGCATGGAGCAATATAAGTAGCAACTAGCAAGGTTGAACGAATTTGATTTTATGTTGAAGAGTAAAGACTCATTATATATAATCCTTTGACCTTCCGAGTTCCGACCACAGCATATAATCCTTTGACCTTTAGTTCCTTGACTAATCTCGCTCAATTGGTAAATAAGCATCCTCATGGCTATATCTATAACTTCTTTTCTCTGAAAAAAAGGACATGCATGTGTCTTGTAGAGGGCATTTTCTTAAGAGTTGTAACTAGTAGTTGTTTTCGAAAAGATCCTTTAGTTCCCTTTCTTTTCTATTCGTTCTTGCACTTTGTTTTCATCTTCTTTAAGTCCGGTTTCCTATCTGGATTGGCACTGCCTTCCTTCTTTTGGTTGTTCAAACACACCTTCCCGACTTTGTCCAGGTCAAGAATGTATACATCTTGACCCCCCAAATCAAGAAACGACACGAGTCCACTGGGTCGATGCCCTTGTTGTTGTTGTTGTTGTTGTAGAGTAAAAGATATTCAATCTTTTATAAGCATTGTCGCCTTAGCTTCTCCGTTTTAACTCCCATGAGTATTGCCCATCACACCAAAAAAAAATATCGCCTTAACTTCTACAAAATGCAAACAATCCGTTTCTACCAAAGAAAAAACAAACCGATCCGGTTCTTGTTGAAAATGAATACCAAGTCATATATTCAACATGATCAACTAAAATGACAGATACAATTGACATAGCAAATTTCGATGATCGTAGTCATTTAAAAGATTAAGGTTTGCTGCATCAAGCAATATGCTAACGTGTTAATAACGGAAGTTCATTTACGTGAAAATCATTTTCCCAATATGATACTACGTAGTATTTAAATTGACCTAGGAAATCTAGATGACCATAGTCATTGTGTTGTTTCTTCTGTTTTTGTCTCCGTTTGGTGTATGCTTTCTTTTGTTATGCTTATTGTCTTGCCTTTTTTGTGTCAATTTTGTGCTTGTGTTTTGATTTTTTTTTGAAACAAATAAGAATTCAGAGTACCAAACATGTTTGGTAATCCGAGAGGCCGTTAAAAAAAGGGCAGCTGTAAACGGCTAAGTGGGTCAATTTTGTGCTTGTGTTTTGATCTTGTTTGGTCGTTAGCCATGCTTTTTATGGATCTATTGGAAATACCCTCTCGACTTATACAAGGTATGGATGCGTACATCCTTTTACATATTGTTATTGTTAAAATATTTTTTCCCTAATATAATAGAGATTCATACCATGTTTGAAAAATACATCAAATCTCATTTTTTCTTAGAAAAATAAAACATTTTATGCTGATATTCTTAGATAATTAAAGCCATAATTTATAGGAAACAAAGGTTATACAAATAAAATAGACTCAATATCAGCATTATCATCATCATTGCTTAGTATAGGCCCGCTCAAGCGGGATCTAGGGTGTCAAGATGAGGTACCCATAACCTAAAACGATGTGCTTTGAATTCATACATGTGACAATAATAACTGAATTTAGTTAGAATATACCAAAATTAATATAAGGGCTAAATTCATCTCAAAGACATCATATAAAAGTCAATGAACATGACCATGCAAATAAAATAAACTCGTAGATCAATATTTTGAGCCGTTGAAATTGATTGATAAAAAGAGGCCAACACTAGCAAGTAGCAAAAAGAGCCGTGATAGTTGATTGAGCGCGAAAGCAAAAGCTAGCAATAATGAAAATCGGGCGTTATTTTGGCCCTCCAAACTATGTAAAAGGCATCTAAGAAAGATAAACTAATTATTAATTGAAACAAAAAAAAGAAGAGGATCTTCCCATTTCTCAAAAGGAAGGTACCAAATCTCTAAACGTAGGGTGGGTATGAAAAGAAATTTTAACACACCCAACAAGTGCAATGCATGGCCCATAACAAGCTATCTAAACGTCATCATCTTTGTCAAGATATAGGAAGACTTTTTGTTGCCTTATAAAGAATCTCCTAAGCTTCACACACCAGTCATTTTCCATACAAATTTAACTATTTTTTTTTTTTTTTTTTTTGGTCATTGACACCCCAGTTCAGCGGAGAGCTTTGCTCCATCAAACGCCTACGTCTGGAGTTCGAGTCTCGCGAGGGCCCCTTTATTTTTGGGTGGGATCTGCTCTCCCAACAAGTTCATTTCTCCTCCACTGAGAATCGAACCCTCGACCTCAGCAAAGGGAAGCGTAGCCCCTCCCACTACGCTACATGCTTGTTGGTTAAATTTAACTATTTATAACAAAGATGTTTAGATAGGATATTGTTTGCAAAAACATAAATAAAGATGTTTACTTGTCATTTTACAATTTGTACAGCAAAATATTATAACATATAACAATTATGATATTCATCAATTGAACTTGCTTTATAAATTAAACTACCAAGGGAAACCCTAGACATATTTTTATAAGGTGGCCGGCAAGGGGTGGAGGATTTGTTAAGGTTTGTTCTTAGATCTGCTGATGTTAATGTGTTGTTTTGTATTTGTTGAATATATAGAACTTGGACCTTAGACTTACCAAACTCTGCACAAATCCAAAATTAGGGCATAAATTAGATGAGGAATTACTCGAATACCCGTCAAATTAATACATTACGGTTGGTTCTTATCATTTCAAGATTGTTATAAATTAGTTGGCCACCTACAACTTGTCATATTATGGTCATGAAAAGGACTAGAAGTTTATTAGTGGGCTAGTGGCTAAATTAAGACAATTTAAAGGCTAGAACTTGGAAGCTATAAGATTCAAAAACATATGTAAGGTTAGCAACTAGAACAAGACAAATCAAGAGTTTAGGGAAACCATCAAGGGCTAATCAATAAGCAACTATGAGATTTTCCAACTAATGCTATAACTACTAAAGACTTGAATATGAGAATAATGCATGTACAAGAAACTGCTTACCATATCTCAAACCTGTTCATCCACCATTTCCCTGCAATATATTCCAACTGTCAATAGCATAGGTAAACAATTTTTGAAAGTACAAGTGTACAACTGAAAGCAGCTTGCAAAATATCATTAGCCCATGTTAACCCTGCAACAAGAAACATTACAGCCAGGCTTAGAGATATTTTAATCAAACAACCAAGGTAAAATGTGGTATTTTCTTGGGAACTTTTCCCCAAAAAGTGCAGAGTGAACATATTATGTCGACACCAGAAAGTTCAAAACCAAAATGCAGCAATATAAAATTGTACAGGATGACCCACATGGGACTTTCTACCAAATCAAAGGATGGAAGGAGGAGCAAAGTTAGGGTTTTGAGAGAACAATTCACTTTACATTTCAATATAAAAAGATAGCAGAGGTGGACATGGGGATCATATAAACTTCCATGTCCAAGTGGGCTAAAACTTTATGACTGCAGCGCCTCGACATTGTAATCCCTCAATTTTTCAACTCCCAAGGAAGCAACAAGTGTCTAGCCACTAGAGTGAGGACAACTTTTTACTGCTCTAATCAGAGAATTCATATCCAGTGCCCGAAGATAGTGCTGACACTAATTTACATATCAGGCTGTATTGGATCCAACGTTTATACTAGTCTATAAATATTGTAGGAAGTAGTTTTATAATTGCTGTTATAAACATAGGAAGATGTACAAAGAGGGTTGTGACAAATTTAGAGGAATAAACTGAATAAATTGACTTCAAATTTGACGCAAGTTTTAACTTTGTGGAAAAATTTAAGCAATGAGGGAAGAAAACACAGGCCCTCCGACAAACATTCATGTTAGTTGGGCTTGCATACTCCAACACATCGTTTGCTCAGATAATAAAAATTTGTAAATGAGAATCATGAAATCATATTGTCAAGAAAAGAGTTTGCAAAATAAATAAAATAAGTGAATGCTACATACATACCAAGAACAAGTGCCAATTTGAATGTCTGAATGAAAACGGTTTCCCTCTTGTCTTCCCTTATGACTGTCGGTTAAACTAAAATCCTGAAGACAAGATTGATTTCATTGCCTCCATTGTTTAAGGGCAGTAATTTGAATGAATCAACAACTGTCCAAGAAAAAAGAAATTAAATGAACAAAAAGCTGCAAACTAAAACTACAGTGTCACAAGTGATCCTTAATTAAAGAAGAGGACCAACTAAAACACTAACTATTAATCAACACATCAAACCATTTCTAGAACATCCCAACATGTCAAAGCATCTTAAAACAGCCAGTGAATGCAACAGGAAACCTCTGTACTCATTATACTAATCAGAAACATGAATTTGATTAATCAGGAGTATAAGCCATATACCTTGTGACGCCTTTCAACACGCCTTTCAACACATTCGCCATCTCCATCCTTTTCAGTGAGCATGACACCCCTAATTATACCCATCCCACAAATTCAACAAGTAAAACTTAAAACAAGAAGCAACGCAAGGAAGTCGTGTGTAAGCCACACACCTTAACACGTGTCAACCATAGCTAGGGGCCTTCTTCCAAGGTTGATTGTTATAGTCAATCAATTAGAGCCGTGCAAGGCTATGACTTCGAAATAATGGACTAAAACTTCCTTCTATTTTTGATTTGTGACGTGTGAATCCCTTAACACAGCACTAAAGAAGCTCAATATTAACAGAATGCATATTGAGCTAATTGGACACAGTAGGGGTCCTAGAGGATATGAATACACACAAGAATGACTTTATTGCATGATCCGTGGGCATTTGCACTGTAGAAACACATAGAAACATGACTGGTGTGTGATGCTTAGGAGATTCTTTATAACAAGAGCAGCAATGAAATGACTCCACAGATAGCTCCAATGCTTGTGAAAATTTTAGTACAATATTGCCTGCAAGGTGCAACACCTGTAATTGAAGGTAAACAAAAACATGTATCTACTGAGAAAACAGACAGGAAGTTCTTTACCCATCAAAAACCCTATTTCTTGCAGCAGTAAGCAAGTAAAATGTACAGCAAATAGAAAGAAAGAAAAATGAAGATTACATCTAGGAAGATCCCATTAAGGTCTCTTTCAAATTAATAAATTAGAAACCTACTGTTAATGAATTAAAAATTGTAACTACATCACTTAAAATATAATATAAACTTCTGGGGACCGCATGCTGTAGTATAATACACCTTATCAACAGCAAGAGAAAGAGAAGAAAATCACATTTAAAAATAAATAAATCAGAGAGGACCCCACAAAGGCCAATAAATAACGGCCTCTTCTCCTCCCAAGGTCCAAAACAAACTGCAGAGCTTTCAACAGGCTTTCTAGTTTATACCTCATAATAACCTCATAGTGTCGACATGGTTTGCCAGGAATCACCTCTGGTATCAAAGATTCTTGAGCTCTATGAGAAAATCTCAAGCTTAGAGAGTCTCAAACCATCTCAAGATGTCAACACCCTCTTCACAGAGCTTGTTGTCACATGCATCCCTCCAAATCCAATCGATGTCACGGAATTATGCGAGCGGGTCCAACAAATCAGGTCTAAACTCATTAGACTCTGCGGTGAAGCCGAAGGCTTTCTTGAAAGCCACTACTCGTCAATTCTAGGATCATATGAAAGTCCTCTTGACCATCTCAACATCTTCCCTTACTTCAACAACTACATCAAGCTAAGCCAGCTTGAATTCAACATCCTCAGTCAAAACATCAGCCATGTCCCGAACCAAATCGCCTTTGTGGGGTCCGGCCCGCTTCCTCTCACCTCAATTTGCCTTGCTTCCTTTCATCTCAAATCAACCATCTTTCACAACTATGATATCGACCAATCAGCCAATTCGCTTGCTTCTTCCTTGATCAAATCAAACACCGAGCTTTCGGAAAGAATGTTTTTTCACACTAGTGATATAATGAGTGTCAAGGATGAGCTGAAGGCCTATGATGTGGTTTTCTTAGCAGCTCTTGTGGGGATGATCAAGGAGGATAAGGTTCAAGTGATTGATCATTTGGCTAAGAATATGAATCCTGGAGCTATTCTGATGCTCAGGAGTGCTCATGGAGCTAGGGCGTTTCTTTACCCGGTGGTTGATGCTTGTGATCTAAATGGGTTTGAGATACTTTCTGTGTTTCATCCAACTGATGAGGTTATCAATTCGGTAGTTATTGCCCGTAGAGTTTCTGATAAGGTGAAGCCTATTTGCTCAATCCACCAGGATCATCTTCCCTCTATGATGCTACCCAGTTGCAAGTGCTTGGATTACCCGGTTTTCAATCCTCTCAACCCGGGTAACCGGTTTGAGGAATTGGCCATCAATGAGGAGCAGTTCTAATAAAATCGATCTCCTCAGCACAGATTTACTTGATTCTAAAGTCTGTGTCACTCTAAAACATGTTTCTATGTGTTCCTACAGTGCAACTGCCCAAGGATCACGCAATAAAGTCATTCTTGTGTGTATTCATATCCTCTAGGACCTCTACTGTGTCCAATTAGCTCAATATGCATTATGTTAATATTGAGCTTCTTTAGCATTGTGTCAAGAGTGTTGTGTCAAGGGATTCACGCATCACAAATCACAAACAGAAGGAAGTTTTTAGTCCATTATTTCATAGTCATAGCCTTGCACGGCTCTAATTGATTGACTATAACAATCAACCTTGGAAGAAGGTCCCTAGTTGTGGTTGACACGTGTTAAGGTGTGTGGCTTACACACGACTTCCTTACGTTTCTTCTTGTTTTAAGTTTTTCTTGTTGAATTTGTGGGATGGGTATAATTAGGGGTGTCATGCTCACTGAAAAGGACGGAGATGACGAGTGTGGGCATACCAGCAGAAGAAGCAATTTGCTCCGTAAGTTTCTATCTAGATATCTATCTCCACAAATTGTGCAATGATAGGTCAGAATAAAAGATTTGGTATGTGAATCCTATGTACTTGTGATAAATTATAGTACAATCACTGATTAACTAAGATCATCCTGATTAAATTATAAGATCATCCTATGATCTTGTTATATCAGTGTGAAATTTTAGTCATATGATCTTGTTATATCAGTGTGAAATCCTATGTGAATCCTATGTACTTGTGTAAATTGATTTATCATATGATCTTGTTATATCAGTGTGAAATTTTAGTCATCTTCCTATATAAGATCATCCTGATTAAATCATTAGCAGTTTCAATTGTAAGCCTTCATTTCTTGTTAGCTTAACTTGGTAATAAATAGTCAAGTAGATGATGATGGAAGAAAAGGCAGTAGGTTATATTCTTCAGAAATCAGAAGTACCACACTAATTTGTATACTGTAGCTAAAAAAAAGGAAGAATTCTCACAGAGGAATCAAACTCAAGCTTCAAAATTTTAATCCTCTCTTATCGCTCCTCAGAATTTTAATCCCATGTTATAATGAATGAAAGAAAATCAAGCAGAATCATCCTTGTTATGCATAATAAGAGAAACTGTCATGTAGAAATTGTATCCAGAAGATAGAAAAAAATCAAGCAGATTCACCATAGAAATGTTTCATACTTTTAAACAATATTTAAACCATTAGAACACTAGACATGGTGTGTTGAATAATAATATAAACAGCATAAGAGTTGATTCAACATGAATTCTTTTTCATTTTGTGGTAGATCTTTTGAGTTTTATCACATGCAGCCATGAAGCATGAAATGCTTAACATGCAGGAACAGTTACAGAATCTCAAGGCAGATATGCAGGCAAGTTTCTTTCACTAAATAAGAAGAAGAAATGAAACCGATTGTGTGATTAGCTCCTTGACAGAACTTCCAAATTTTTTAGCCTTAGAAATCATTCATGCCGGTTTTCTTAAGTGGATGGGAAACCTTAATTGACAACTCCTGATTTCACACAGCCTATCGTGTTAATAACAAGCTCCTATGCAATTTTATGAAGAAAGATGTATTAGACCATAAATATAAGATGCAACTGGGGATCTACACAAGTTTTAACTGATTACACTCCACTTTGCCCAAGAAAGAAATTTTACAAACAAACACCTTTCTCTTGGTTTTTTTAAAGGCATAGTACTGTACACTATCAGCATTTTTAAATCAGAGAAAGGACAATCTATGAATTAAAAATAGGAAAAATTAGTACTATATCATATCTGAAGATTACCAGAGCTCCATTTTAGTACTCATATGATGAAATTCAATGAGTTATCACTTGCAATAAGTTCAAGTCTAGATGATCAAAATCAAGCCTAGAGCTCAATCTCCGTAGTCAATTGATAATACTCAAACGAAACTCAGGAGATTGTGAATTGCTAGTCATGCTGTCAAAATTCTCCAGATACTGAAGTTGTTCAACCACAGGCACAATCAATCACTCGCATATTTCACGAAAGGAACATCGATAAAAATTAATTGAACCGACCAAAATATTGACAGGAATCGTGAAATTTTCACCTGCAATCTCGCACCATGAGTAAGCTTTGCTGATGAATTTTCGAAAAGAGTTGCTCTCGATGGACTTTATCCTTCGTTGCGTGATCGAATTGGTATCGGCAGAAGACAAACCCTAAACATCTCACAAGGGATATTAGACGGCGAGAGTTGAAGGATTTCAGTAACCGAGAAGTTCACAGTATCTCTATTCGCCATTTCTGTATTCTTTTTGAGCACGAAAGAAACAGGGGGTGTGATTTCTTATTTGAAGAACAAGAAAAGTAAGTAAATGCAAAAAGACAAGAGAGAAAGAAGGTAAAATGTAGTAGTAGTAGCGTATACACTGGTGAAAATTAATTTCTCATCCGAGAAAAGTATAAACCTTAAAAATAGAAATACTTTATTCAATTATATTTATCTAAGTTTATTTAAAAAATTTACTTTGTTTTCAGGAATTTTTCTGTTTTTTTTTATTAAATTATATATAATATTTTATAGATTTTTTATTTTTTATTTCTAAAAACATGGTTAACTAATATAAAAAATATTTTTGTCTTCGAGAATAAAACTTGATTAATAATTAGAGTTTCAGGCTCTTTAAACCTGGTGGGAGATTATACTTTATGAATTGGCTTTTAAAAAAACATCACGTTCTGATAAGTATTGTAATCATCAATATACAACGATTAGATAAATATTGACGAGTTGTGTCAAAAACTGATTAAAAAAATCTTTCAAAGCACACCATTTTTTTGTTACATACCAAAACACACTTTTTCTTCCTTTTTCTTTCTCAATCCACCATTTTGTTCGAATACAAAGAACACAAGTTTGATTCCCCTACGCTCTTACAGAAACAAATTCATTAGTTCTAGGCAGTAGGTACACAACTTCAACACCTGAACTAATGAAGTCAAGTACCCAGACAGAATTAGAAACAGAAAACAATTTGCTCAACTTTTTTTGTATTATTATTGCACAACACATGAAAGCAGAAAACATTCATGCTTCCAATTCATAGATTGAAGATCATCTACTGTGGCCGCTTAGGTCCAAGTGGAAAAGAGACTCTTTGTGGGGTTAACTGTGGAGGCTGGTCAGTGGCCTTTGGTTCTTGGGAAGAACTCGGCGCAGCTTCTTCCTCCTCTTCTGTTTCTTCTTGAGCTTGTGGAGTTCGCCTCCTTGGAATCACCAGTTGGTAATTGGGGCTAACTAGAGTGTCTTCTTCTGGTGGAAGAGGGAAACCCGCGCCTCCTCCTACTCCTAGATTATCAGGCAACGGGATCTTGTTTCTGTTTCGGGCCAATTCCAGTAAGACCTGGTCGGGTAATCTGGTTAGAGGCTTCCAATTTCTTGAGCAAAACTTCAGCATTTCATAATATAGAAGGGAAATGAAGATATCATGATGATAAGAAGAAGTTAAAATATGTATAAAGTGTCATCTACTGATGGATTTTCAAACCCATAAGCAAGAATATGAAACAGCTGCATTCATGACTAGTCCATCTACAAAATAAGCCCAATTACTCTTCAGTTTAAAATTCAAAGAAGTTTGCAATTCAACATTACAAGTGACAACAATCATCCGAATGTGACTCAGCAAGGAACACAAGATGATGACTCTACCTCAAGCTACCGAGAGATTATTTACTTCATAAAGGATGGAGGCTTGAAAATTAACTTGAAAGTAATTTCATGTAGTCATCCAATGTAATACTGTAATCACGTCTAAAACACACACAGACACACCATTTAAAAATGCAGTGTATCTCCTCTGCCTTTTGTGTTCTCCTTTATAGGCTAATACCACAAGCTTAAACAAAAGTAAAACATAGCTACATGAAACACAAGCACATCATCAATGAGAATGAAGCAAAAATACCTCTCGAGGTGGAGGTTGTGAGAAGCTGAAATTGACTTTAGATTGCACTGCTAGCTTAACGTCATCAGAGTCGATTGCAGTCTTGCCAGCGTGCTCGGAGTAGACTTGCGCATCAGTCAACACATCAGCAGCATAACGATACCACAGCTCCAAAAATTGGTGAATAACGCGAGGCTCGTAGTCCTCAACACCCATTGACTTTAATAACAATTTAACAGTTTTTGCATCTCTTGGCAACTCTTCATCTCCTTCAGCCATCACTCTTTACTGCGTTAGTCTCCTGTAGCAACCAAATTCAAGCTTCTTTGTGAACAGGGAAGATGAAACAACATAAAAATGACGGGGCCACTGAAAGCAGTACCAAAACTAAATTGGATCCTCAAGCTGACAAAAATTCAGATGTCAAATTTTACCAATTGAGTAATTTTCCCCATCGTCTTCAGGTTTACATTGCACAGTTATAAAATCTAGCTTGTACTACAATATCAAATGTCATAATCAGTTCAACCGACCATCTCTGTAGTCTGTATAAATAGTGAGATACCATCAAATATACAAATTTAGGGCTACAAACCATGAAGTGCGCTTCTCAATGTAAGCACAGAGCTTGAATCTAACATTAGGCAGAGTAATTTGACATTAGTATACACTAATTTATACAGCCAGTGGCGGAGGCAGGTGGTCGGCGCAGGGGGTGACCGGCGGCGGCCGGGAGTTCTCAGCCAGGCGCCAGCAGCACAAAAAAAGTGCAATTTTGGATCTTTCTCAATTGAGAAAATAGAAGTATAGAACCACGGTTGACATAGAGACATTAGGAACAAAATTCAATTGAGAAGGACAAGTTCAAACCGATCAATTTCGGGGACGAACTTGTAGACTTTGACGAGGCAGAGAAGATATGCCGGTGGTGAAGGATTCGAATTCTTTCTCGCGAGTCTGTCGTTCCGTCCTGATTCTCTCTCTGGTTCCTTACCTAGGGTTGTTTATCAGTTGAATGAACTTGGTGGGTCTGTTTGAAGACCCAAAAAAAAAAAAAAAAAAGACCGGCCCGGCCCGGGTATTTACTTCAATTTTTTTTTGTCATTAGTTGAACAATGAAAAAAATACCTAGGCTAATTATTTCTTGGCTGATTTAAAGGGTACCCCATTTAAAAAAATTATTTGTAAAAGTACCCATATCCTAGCAAATTAGAAATTACGTATTTTTGGCATTTTTATAATTTTATTTTTCATTATTTTATGATTTAATTATTTGAATTTAAATTTTTAATGTTTGCATTCTTCCTATTTCTTTTCTTATCCTAATTTATTATTCTTCCTATTTTTGCATTCATTAGTATAATGTTCCGTTTCTCCACATACCTAACATTTGTAATTTCTTTTCTTTTCAGGGCATCAAGAGGCTTCCCTAAAAAACCTTGTTTTTTAATAAATGATTTCTTATAATACTTTTTATTATATTTCTCTCCTCTTTACTTATTGAAGCTTTTCTTTCTATAATTCTTTTTTCTTTGATTATCTCTTCTATCACATCCCCATTCATTTGGTAAATCACAACATGATAGAAATTGTTTCTTCATTTGTTGTGTTCCTTTTACCTCTCGACATTTTTTTCTACCCATCTTTTTTATAAATTTCATTCTATTACCTAAAGTATCTCTAAAATTATACCTATCTTTCCATTCATGGTAGCCATCACTAATTTCCTCATTAATGGGTTTTGGGAGTTTGTCAAAGAACATTTGAAGATCAGTTTGATTTTCTCCTATCTTTTAATAGTAATGTTCGAATTCAGAGAGATAGTTGTCCAAATACCTCATATTACAGATTTCAAGAGTGTTTAACTTTCTTTGCCATTCAATAAATTTTGGAAAATTCTTTTTGGTGTCTTTCAATTTTCGACTTTTTCTTTTGGTGCCCAAAATTTTTTTTATTCCTTTTGGTACCCCTTTATAGCTTCATACTACTACTCTAGTATGAGCTAAACGTGTTACTACTCAATTTCATCCCTTTCTCCAACAAACTCTTCGTCTATAGCTTCACATAATGTGGTAAACATTTCTGATGGAGATTCTTTTGTTCTTAAACTTTCTTTATACTCTTCAGGTATTCCTTCATACCAGTCACCTACTATACCATACAGACTATGTTCTATGTAGTTTACAAAGTTTGAGGATCTCCAATTTGTATTTAAGTTTAAAACACTCATCATGCTTTTCTTCCAGAAGTCCAATACTTCTTCTCGACTTCTTATTCTGTCTAGGTTTAACTTATATCTAGTTTCATTTATTGACTCTAAAGTGAGATCTTTTTTATTGGGCCGATGATTTGGCATACTGCAAATCTAGTTGTCTTTTCTAAAAACTCATTAGGTTTTATGTTAGGCCTTTGCTAGCTACACGATCCTTCTTCATATTTTTTATAGTAGGATCCGTTTGCCTCATTTGTCTCTTCTAACATTATGGGTGTTATTTTTTCCATCAATTTCATTACAATCTAACACTTTTTTACCCAAAACTTTATCAACTCTCCTTTTGACTTTGTTAATGGGTATTGTTTCAATATCTTTTAATTTTATTCCCATTTGTTGATACATTTCTTCTTCTTCAGTACCATATTCAGATTCTTCGTTACACGTAATATCAGATTCTTCCATGATATTTTCTAGTAACTTAGAGTTATTCTCTATTTCATGATTCATCACCTTCGGGTTCAACTTTCTTTTCAATTTTTAAGTTTGGGCTGAGAACGTTTTTAATGGGTTTTGATTTTGAAAAGTATACTTATGTGGAAACTGAGTCGGTCTTTTACCTACTACTGTTTTGGTAATAGCTCCTTGGTGTCTAATTTCGTTAGTAAGTGCAATAGCAATTTTTTGGTTTTCTTCTTGTTGGATGCTTTGGACTAAAGTAAGTTCTTCTTTAATTTTTTGGACTTTTTTACTTAACCTAAAAAGACAACCTTTTAAATCTGCGATGTCGTTGACAATATTGTTTAATATAGCTTCATAATGTTTTTCGTCAATTTTTAGATGTTTAATATGTGGAGATTCTCGATTAGGACACTTATCGGAAATTTCCAGCTTGTCGACTTGATAACTTGTTGTCTACAATAATGTTTAGTGATGACTTTGATACCAATTTACATGTCCTATATTAAATTAAGAGGCACTAAGTTAAAATAAGATAAAAGACACTTCATTAAAGCTAATATTTATAAATATAAGGATATTTTTTTAATATTTTTTAAAACTTACTAATTAATTTTATAATTATCTAAGAATAACAAAAATGAAGTATTTAAATAAAAGGAAAAGATTTGTAACTTACATAAATAAAAAGTGGGGTGTTGAGCAATTGTTAGTGGGGCGCTTATAACGGCCCTTAACAATTACTCCCTCCGATCCAAAATAAGCGTCGTTTTAGCACTTTAAGTTTGATCCAATTTATGTATCGTTTTAAGTTTTCTAGCCAATTGATTAGGATTGAGTTATGAGAATTGTTATTAAAATGTGTTTTTATTGATTAACTAGTTGTACCCGTCGTACCATGTACGACTACGATTCGATATTGTATATATTATAAATAGGATATTAATAAAAAAAATATAATATAAAATTTAATATAAGTAATTTATTGCTATTAGAATATATAATTTGTTTAATCAAATATTATATTATTCATATTTTATTACTTTCCATGTACGTAAATTTAGAGATTATCAAATATTTCAATATATCTATTAAACATTTTATTATCTATTTTTATTAATTTTAAACATTATAAATATTTATCATTAATTTTTTGTATAAAATAAAATCAATATATATATATAAATAAATTCGTCAAAAGATATTTGTTAAAAGATTTATATTTATTTCAAAATATTTAAAATATTTTATATTTAATTTTAAATACTTGTATAAGGAAGCTTTCAAAAGATATTGTTATACTAAATAGATATTTGTTTGATGTTAGAGATAAATTTAAGTAGTTAAAAAAGAATTTAATAGAAATAAGTTATAATAATAGAAATAAATTTTATTTTTTTAAATATGAGGCGGGACCAAAATCGTTCCGGTGGCTCGAAAAGTTACAACTTAAATATATAGTTATAGATGTTATTCATTCATTGGTTAAAAAAGGTGATGGGTGGTAAAATTTATAAAAAAAAAATTACATTTTCAAGCTTAGTTAATATTTTTCTTAAATCTTGTGTCGAAAAATGAAACGACACTTATTTTGAATCGGAGGGAGTAACAAATAACGAGCTGAAAGTCCACCCTCTTTATTTGCTGGATCTTGATCTCTATTTTAGGGCTCGTTTGGTATCGATATCGGGTATCGATATCGGTATCAGGTATCAGTATCGCTATCGGATATGGGATATCATTCATATCTCATACCTCTTATAACTTTTTTTTTAGGTATATCAAATATCATGGAAAAGACTTTGTTTTGATACGAAGGATATGGTCCGATATCCATATACGTACTCCCATACCAAATACAAGATATAGTCTGATACCAATATCTAAATCCATATACTCCTATACCAAACATAATATATGACCCGATACCGATATCTGAGATTAGTATATCAATACCAAATGGCCCTTAAGTAATTTTTCCTTTAAAAAATCAAATTATTTTGTAATCCTTCAAAATTTGCAATTTCACAGCCCTCGGGTGATTTGCCATATACTTCGAGTGAACAAATTCGACTTGCGGCAAGTCTGACATGTTAATGCTAAGTTTTTTGTTTTTATTTCTTCACTTTTCGTAGTGTATGGAATAATTAAATACAAGCCCCATCAATTGCATAATGACAAAGTAAATAATGAAAGATGAGATTCTCGTGTAAAAGCAAATACACTTATTACCGAAACAAATGATTGTACACCACTATATAATGTCCACACGAGATATCACTAACACTACATGATTAGCATGTGAATGTTTTTTAAATGAAACTATATAGCAACCGAACAGATCCTTTCTTTTTCTTTTCAGATCGAATCAGCTTGACTTTTTTTTATAATTTTTTAAACGACTTGCTTACTTCCAATTTGAATGCAGGCGATCGATCGAAAAAGTCGTAGATCCATAGCCGTTCAATTATTCAAAACTCATAACAAGTGCTTAGAGAAATGAGACTAAAACCTCAATATCAGATTAGCCACAAACAAATACAGTAAACAAACTCCAACAGACGCATGATTTCTCATGTAACTACAATTAAAAAAATTAAATCGAACAGATCACAAACTACAAACTCCAAGAGAACAGATCGAAGCGGATCAATCACAACACATCAGGAACCTGAAAGGCGGTCAAGGAATCGCACGGTAATGGATTTCTTCATCGGCTTGACCGCGATGAACCACAACGATCGCGTAGAGAGCGTAGATTATACCAGGGATGTAACCGAGGATGGTCAACAACACACAAAGCCAAAACTCGCACTGTGCGAAATCATCACCAGATAAAAATTGGAGTCAGATCGAAATCAAATCAAGTCAAACCGAACGATAATTCAAGCTAAAAAATGTCAATCGGAAAAGAAATTGAAAGAGAAGATTCGAGAAATCGTACGCTGCAGCATCCATGGCGGAAGAAGACGCCGAGAGGAGGGAGGAGAATAGCGAGAAGAATCTCGCAGAAGAGCTCGCACCTTGTCGGCATAGCTGTCTGTGCTAATGGAGAGGAAGAGTTGGGAGGAAGAGCAGGACGAGGAGTGAGAAGTAGGAGGAGGGAAGGTTTGATTTTATGGGCGGAAAAGGGGAAGAAGAGTGGTGTACCACTTGCCGCAAATCTTGCGACCAGCGAGACTATTCACGTGGAATCGACGATTCTATTATGGGCTGGGCTTTCTTTAAAAGAGTGGGCTGGGCCATTTGTTATTGGGCCATTTGTTATTGAGAAAATTGATGTCTAGTTTTTAATGATTTTATTCCGCCATGGTCATGAACGTCACCACCTACCAGTTAAATTAGTGACGTTTGATATTTAGACATGCTTTTTAATCGAAACAAATTAATGCATGTTTTTACTTACCGGGAAAGGGATTAGGGTGGTCGTCTTATCTAGAGGTCGACCGCCTTAGGGCATAAAGTTGTATGAGATTTTCGAGATCAAAAAGTATCGTCGAGTTCAAGCTGTCCTTGGGACATCTGGTCGAATGAGATCATTAATAAGAGTTTCTAGATTATTATTTGTAAGGTTTAGGTTATATTAATTTGTGAATTTATAAGGTTTAGGTTATATTAATTTGTGGAGAAATTGATAAGAATTTCTAGATTATTATTTGTTAATTAATTTGATAGGTTTAATAAGAAATTTTAGAAATGAAATTGTTAAGAAATTTTCAGAATTTTTCCCAATTTAGTGATGTGCTTGTAATTTTTTTACTTGGTTAATTTTTAGAAAAATTGAAAAGAAATTTGATATGCAAAATAGATATTATTGTTAATTGGTTAATTGTTGAAAATTATTGTTATTTTTTAAAATTAATAGGTTGATGTACGTTAAATGAAATGGGTAGGTATTTTTCTAATATGCTAAGAGCTTCAGGGTATGAATCATGATATTGTTTCGACTTTCGAGTGTCACAGTCTTAGAGGTTAATGCAAGTTCTTATTTTGCTGACTTATTGTAGTGGATGGATGTAATAATTAAATGCTGGCCTCAATCGATTGCATAATGACAAAGTACATTATGAAAAAAAGCATATATTGAAAGATGGGATAGGATGGATTCTCGTGGAAAAGCATACATTACCACTTACCAACTCAAAAAGATATTGTATGTACACCACAATATCCACAACATGGTGCAAAAACAGAAGAAGATGAGGACGAACACAAATGATATTACATTTTCAGTTTTAGAACACACTTTATTAGCACTTTTAAGTTGCATTTAGGTTGCGCATTTGCATTATAATGTAAATTTAATGTACTTATAGTTTAAATCTTGTATTAGAGTTTCGACCCAAAAAAAAAAATCTTGTATTAGAGAAATGAGAATAAAAAACTCGATATCAGACAATAGATGGCCACAGAACGAGTACACAAACTTCACAAACAGACGCATGAGTAAATACAACGAAAAAAATAAATCAAACGGAACAACAGATCAAAACGGGAACAAACACAAGCAAACGAACCCTAGAAACCGATGAACAACACGCATCAGCGGTCAGGACATCGATTGGTATTCAGTGTCTCCACCGGGATTATTGCGATGAACCACAAGGATCGAGTAGAGAGCGTAAATTATTCCAGGAATGTAACCGAGAATTGTCAACACCACACACAACCAGAACTCGCACTGTTCAAATTCACCGCCATTAATGTCGAATTAGATCAAAATCAAACGGAAACACAAGCTAATAAATGAATCGACAAAAAAAATTGTAAAGGAAGAGGAGAGCGAGCGAGAGAGAGGGAACGTACGCTGCAGAGTCCATGGCGGAAGAAAACGCCGAGAGGAGGGAGAATAATTGCAAGTAGAATTTCGCAGAAGAGCGCGCAACCTGACGGCATAGCTGCTTACTTTGGAGGAGTGAGGACGACGAGTAAGGAAGAAGAAAGGGAGGAGGTATTTAAGGGCAGAAATTGTAAGGACGAGTGGACTACCGTTTGCCAGAATTGAAAATTGGGGCCAAAATTGGATTAAGTGATTTTGTACCAACTGTTCAACTAAGAAAAATAGAGAGTTATTATGGCCAACTGTTGAACAAAAAAAATGTAAAACTTATTACCCACCTGTTTTTTTTAGTGTCCCATACCAAAATAAGAAATGTATTTGTCGTGTCTGGCCGACATGCACAAGATATTATGAATATGTAATTTACTGAAAAATCTCCAATTTTATGTTACACATGAAATTTATAGCGATTATCTACATTGGTATTTTCTTCAAATTACACGTGAAACAGCAAAAAAGAAGCAGCACTATTTCGATCAATTGTACCATTTCTTCCGACCAAAAAAAATTGTACCATTTCTTTCGCTTGTTTTTCTGGCCTTTTGACTTGTGCAATTGTTTATACTCCAAATTTATTTATTCTTGTTAATGGAAAAAAAAAACTAGGATGCATAGAACTAAATTAGACTTGAGTAAATGCCGGTTAGACCTCAGCAAATGCTTATCCGCCCCGTCCAACATGTCCAATAAAATGGACGGGTTAGGGCCATGTATGTAGTTAAAATGGATCGGGTTGTGCAATTGTTTAGAATTCAGTATTTCAAGTCCATATTTTTTTGATGGAAAATTACAGTTTTAGTTGATTACAGCATCCTGAAAAGAGTCCATAAATACGATAAATAACAAAATTTACTATTCAAGTATTGTATTCCCCCTTGTATCCTTGACACCACTTCCAACTAATCATAGATGACATGTCATCATCCTCAATTTGACAACGTGGCAGGTGATGTGAACGAACCACCAATGCAAAATTGTCACTTGAGCACGAAAGAATAGTTTACACATCCATCAATATACTGAATCACTGATACAAATACTAGATTCAAACTTTCAAGAAAATAAAAACACTGACCTCAAAAAAAAATGATAATGTTCCTATTAACTTATGTCATGAATAAATCAGAAGGCAAAACCAGCTTATAATGATTCATCAGTACCTGTATCACAAGAAGGTTTCATTCAGAGGCCCATATCACACTTTATCTTGAGGGCAGGTAATTTCTGACTTATATCTGAATCAGAACTTACATGATCTTGAAAGTCTAGTTTGGAGCAACTCGTAATCATTGTGTTCATTCAAATGGAGAGAATTCATATTTGGAGTTTTAAACTGACGATTCAACTGGGGCAGCAGGTTCAGATGGGGCAGCGGGTAGAGGCTGCAACGCTTTGAGAGGGTTCACGATGACTCCATCAATAAGCCCGTAATCCTTGGCTTCCTTTGCACTCATGAAAAAATCACGGTCTGTGTCCTGATTGATTGTGTCAAGGCTTTGGCCAGTGTGGTAAGCCAAATACCCGTTCAGATTTGCCTTGTGGTGCAACATCTCATTTGCCTGATAGGGGAAAAGAAAAAATGCTTATCTAAGGAAAACACCCAACCGAAAAAAAATATGAGAAGTAGAAAAGGCCTTCGGTTTATCAAGTTGTGAAAAATAATCTTCAAATAGGAAATTGCAGGTTTAATTTTGACAGCTAATGATGACAGGATTCAGTATACAAACAACCATTGCTCAAACACAACTGGGTTTGTGTGTTTTGTCCCCAAGTTCAGTATCAAGATGGAATTGCTCTTCATCTTATTCAAGGTGAGACTATATGATAAGAGGTTTACCTGAATATCTATGTCTGACTGTGCTCCTTGTGCGCCACCAAGAGGTTGGTGAATCATTATCCTTGAGTTAGGCAAACTGTACCTTTTCCCTTCAAAATAAGGGTTTGTGAAAATATCAGTATCAGCTTTGATATGATGGCAAAAAGAGTTGCATTACTTGCATTCACAACATTAGTGAATATTCCATATTGTTTACCTTTGGTCCCTGCACTCAAAAGGAAAGCACCCATACTGCACAAAAATCATTGAAAAATAAGCACATATGTAAATACAGAAAGAGGATTGAACAAGTTATACAAGAAAACAGAAAGAGCACAAATGATGGGGCCACCCCAATTAAATTCCAGATAGTATCTAAATAACTAAAGAGGCACGAAGCCACGAATGATGTGAGAATCCCTAGCATCAGAAGCATCAGAAGGTGATAGTCATTTGAAGAAGAGAAATCAGAGAGATGAAAAATGTTGAAGGACATTCTATTATGATTTTCAAGCTCAAAATGCCACTAGTAATTTAAAGGCTTATCAACCAATATATGAGCATACAGGGAAGTGTTCTTCAGGAAACAGCATAACATTGATGCACAGTTATCCACCTGTAATCAAATATGCACAAGTTGATCTATCACACTAAATTCTCTGTGGGTAAATGTTATTAAAAAAAAACAATTGCACCAAGTGAATTGAATAAAGAAAAGAAAAATCCAATGCAACCAGAAAGATTTCTCTTCCGTTGTCCTAAAAAGTAAAAGCTATAGCAAAAATGGTCAAGGAAAACTAAAACAAAGCAGACTTGAAAACACAAAGACAAAATAGAGTGACACTATATTTAGTCAGAAAACACAATCATTCAAGTCCACAAAAGGAATCATTTGTGCCTCAAAACCAAAAAGGAAAGTGAATGTGTAACCTTGCAGCTAGTCCAACACACACTGTAGAAACATCAGGACGTATGTGCTTCATGGTGTCAAAGATTGCCATACCTAAATGTGTAGAAGGATAGGTAAAGATAATTATGATGTATAATTAACACATAATGAAAACTTATTGCATGTAAACACAAATTTAATTTGTTAAAAATGACATACCAGCAGTAACTGATCCTCCAGGAGAATTGATATACATGATAATATCCTATTTATAAAAAACAGAGAGTCATATCTTGCAAAATAGAACATATGAAGGGCATACTCTTAAAGTATATGAGCTGAAGGGTGACAAAGATATGGCTTAGAGAATTTGGCATAGAAAATGCTCCAAACATGTGAAAAATGCAAAGAAAACCTCAGAAGATATGTAGCTTGGACATATGAAATTTAGAAAAACAAGGAAGTGGAAAGGTTTAAACCAGAAGTTTTCAGAGCACTTCATTTGTCCAACTATCTTAATATCTTGATATCATAAGACCATGTATTTCTTTCTTGTGGGCCAAAGCTAGCAACAAAAATTAGACTGTTTTTCAGATCTTTAATCAATTAAAGAAGAGTTTTATACAGGTTCAATGTTTGAACATATAGACACCAAGTTCACACAAGAAGCTCAAGAACAAACTGAAAACTTAAACCTTTTTCAAGTGCAACCCAACAAGCATTCTGTCAAAGAAATAATTGGAAGCAATAAAAAGGAACAGGATAACGAAAATGAGCATAGCCTAACCAGCAACTAACCTTTTTGGGATTAACAGCATCCAGATAAAGAAGCTGAGCAACAATTATGTTAGCCATGTCATCGTCCACAGCTCCTCCACAACGAATAATTCTCTTCAATTACAAACAACATTACAAATCAAAGATCTCTCCAGACACTGTAAAACATAATCGGAGGAATAACCAATCCAAGCTTACATATTGAAAAAGCTGGCTAATCACACTCATAAATCTCTCTTGCACCATCGGAGGAGGGCCAGACGGACCTCGTGCATAGACAGGGAAATACGGAGAAGAAGGCACTGCTAAATCATCTCTACAGAATCGTTTTCCCCCAATTTCATTAAAAAGAAATGAATAATTCAGATCAATTAAGCAACATTAATGCGCAGAAAGCAACGCCAAAAAAGAAAATATCACACAAAACCCTACCTTACTGACCAAATTCCACTTCGCTCACCCGTCCCCTGGGCTCCGAATCCATCGGAGTAAACAGCCTTCAAATTCGAGCACCTCCTAGTCTTTTCCCGAATATTTAATCTCAAAATCCTAAGCAAATCAACAAACAGCAAATTAAGCCGATTAAGAACAAATTCAACACGGGTGTTTTCCAGACAAGTGTGAGAGAATTGTAAGAGGAGGTACCTGGAAGACGAAGGAGACAAAGAAGAGGAAAGAGTTCTGGACGGAAGAGCGAGAGAGTGGGACTCCGAGGACGGAGAGCAGCCGTCGAGGAAGGGAGCGGAGAAGCGTGAGGTGAGAGAGTGGGCAGCAACCAAGGAGTGTGCCATAGCCATTGATGGTGAAAGTGAAGCTCTCGCTCTTGGTATTCGATGTAGAGAGCCTTCTGGTTTCCAGAAGATAAAACTGTTGTTGCTGGTGAAGGAGAAGAGCGAAGAGGAAAAGATAATTTCCCAGAAGGAAGAGAATGGAAGAAGGCGATGATTTTACGAAATTTGTGTGTAAACGATGCGTTCCGTGTGACTGCAAGTTACAATTTACCGGGTCGACGTATATCGGGTCCGATCCGATCCGATCCGATCGGGCTTGGGCTATGCAAGTTATCCAGCCCAACCACTGAATAGGATAAGTCCACTCCTACTTCAACTAACTTCCTTATAATTGTTTTTTCAATAAGGTAAGAATTAGGTAGAATTCATACTCGATTTGAAAAAGCCCCTATCTATTTATTTTTTGATGAACAAAATTCGGTAGATCAGACAGGTCCGGTGTACTGAGAGGTCATCAGAAGATGACAGCCGAAAACCGACTAGATGAGGCACTGTAAAGGCATGAAGAGCCACAACCGAGCAAGAGTAAATGCGTGGCAAGATAAATAAACACGCAAATACCACAAATCTAGGAGTTTGTTTGATCGGGAGATTATCACACTTCCGTGGGTTAGAAACCAAGGCGTATAGTGTCGTCGGATAACAAGTTAAAATCCATGCGATGACCAAAACCACAACTCGACCCAAAACGAACACCCACAAACTCGAACTTGATGGAACAACCAAAGCCTGGAAGCATGTGAGAGTCCAAAATTCTAAGTCATTCAAAAAGTCTGTGTGTGAAAAGTAAGCGGCTCAATTTTGCAATGTTATCATCCATTCGAATCACTTCACTAAAGACATGGTTAATCCGAATTACAAAGAAGGTTTTCAGCAACATTATGATATCAACAGTTTCCAAGAGGGGGAATCCATGTCCCTTGAATGAAATTACTTGATAAAAAGTTACATCCTTTAATGTGAATTTCTTGAAAATGGCTATGGCACCAAGACCTTAATCAATGACAGCCTATTAATTCTATTATGAACCGAGAAAGTAAAATTTTAAAATTAAAAGTTAAAAAAAAATTGTGATTGCATTGACCATCCAACCCACATGTTTTAAGTTTATCCCTAATTAAATCAATTCTTCAAGCTCAAACTTAACACAATCAGACTTCATCAGCTCTATCAAAAGCAGCATTTAGCTATAAGCCTTAGAAATATACCACTTAGCAATTACCATCATTGCATGAATACTACCACATGCCAATTTGGTCAGACAGCTTGTCTCAACAGCTACAGAATTCTACCATTTGCAACATACATAAATACTACGCCTAAGAAAGCAACATTACACATCAAACATTCTAGATCTAGTACATACAATTACAAGCCACTGAGCTTTCCATTTTTCCTTTCTTCCCTGGCATTGGTTTACAATAATCCTCAAATGGCCACCCCTTCTCCATTAAAAGTCGGGCCAGACACAGCTCGAAGAAAGTTGTCGAATGGGCTAGCAGGAGGAAGTCTCAGCGTCAAAGACGAGTCCTTTTCCAGAAGGGCTCCACCATGGGTATCCTCCACATCACTCCCAATCTGAACCAAAAACAAAATCAGCAATCTTAAGCTAAATGTAACTCAGTAACAAGTGTAAAAAACAAAAGGTGAAATGGTATTATTTGAATAATCACCTGGCTAATAAGAGCTTGCCCATATGCAGGAGATGCAGGAACAAGGAAACCATAATCTGCTGATCTGGCATCTGGATAGTTCTCATTGACTAGCCAGGTTGAGAGTTTCTGCCTTGTTCCTGTACCCAGAGCTTCACATTGACTGGCCATGGCACTGTATGGTAGAGGCGAGGTTGAAACAGACGTTCCAGCAACTTGACCCGCCACCTCAAGTGCCTGTATACATAATGATTTTATAAGGCTATTGACTTTGGAAAAAAGTGAAATTTTCAAGTGAAAAATAAATTAGTATGAAGAGATTACTGATTCTAGGAGTTGTCCAATGCTGATAATGTTTGACATGGAAGGAGATGGTGGAGGTCTTGTGATCAAGTGAGGAGCATTTGACATAGAAGACATGCTCTCTTCTTCAGCAACCGAGTTTGCAGATAGTTCCTGCAATGTAAAAAATTTTTAGTCAGGGTTTTGAGGAACGTGAAAATTATAGTGGCTCACGAAACAATATGAGAGACTTACAGCATCTACAGGAAACGAGTCCTTAGTATGGCCAAACAAGTGAATATGGTCCAAGTCACAAACTGCCTGTGGTGTGAAAATGAATGCGTCCTCAAGAGAGAATGTTTCTAGCAATTGACTCTTCACATCATCTTGGTTTTCCTTCGTTATATTTGATAGATGTGAAACTAGCAACTCAAGTATGACTTTGTCTAATTCATCGCTCTTTTTGTACAGTTCACAGATCATTGCTGTAGCAGCCTGATTATCTGTAGCAGAACCATATTGCTTGATGTCTGCAACGGGCTTCACATATAAATGAAATTCCTCACTGATGCCTAGGCATGGATCAATCTGTGCAATTTCAAATTAGAAAGAAAGGATTGAAATGTTAAATTAAGAGAATAGCCACAATGGCACTGCAATGCTCAAAGGACATTAGATGAAGGTAAACAAACTCGAGGTGACATTAACTAATAGTATGCAATGAATGGTATAAGAATCACTTACATCATATGGAGTTGAAGAGCTGAGCAAGTCATTTACATCATTCATATGATATATCTTTGCAGCGAACATGAGCATGGCCATAGCAGTAACATATAAGGATCTCCTGCAAGCTGATGGTAACTTACCTACAAAGAGATGAAAATAGTCCATTAATAAAATTTATAGCAGAATAGATAGATGAAATTAAGGATTTAAATCTTGACATACCACAGTTGGGATCCAAGGATATGTTTCTCAAAGATAGGGGAAGCTGGAAGAAGTGTGTGACAAGGCTTACAGACGAATTCTGCAATACAATGAGAGAATTTCATCATAGAGAATTATATCAATCTAACAAGACATAATAGGGTTCCAAACGATCACAAAGCATAGCTGATAGATGAAAGTTCCATTGCACCTTAAGATGTGCAAAAACAAGCGTCCAGCTGTAAGAATGAGCTATAGCTTCATAATTTGACGGCAAATTATCAGGGAGGTTGGATTGTATCCAGAATCCAGACAACAATTGCACAATCTGATCATCATTCAGTTTCATTGCACATGGTTCCTGCATTGACTAATATATTTTAGCTATATGTCCTGTAATGCGCCAGAGTCAACAAGACCAATTGAATGATGCTAGAAGACCCACTTACCAACTCAGAGAAGCTGATATTGCCAGCAGCTCGATCAACGAAAGATGTTATCTTGCAAATGCTCGGAGGATTCTTTTGGGTCCGACCTTGCTTCTGTTCCTCTCCAGAAAAATCTGCACCCTTAAAATCATCCAGACTATTACTCCCGAGCTTGTCTGAATTCAAACCATCCTTTTCTTTTCGAAGCTTTTCAAGTAAAGCTGTGACTGATGCAATTGTTGATGAAGTATTATTTGCTTGGCGTCTTTGTCTGTCATGACAACAACTAGCTCTCCAAGGGACCCCTTGTCGTTTGGTGTAATTAGTGCTTGGGAACAGAAGTACAGAGAATATGTAGTGAGCACCAATACGTGCCTCTGTATCTGTGTGCAGCATAGCTTTCAGAAGTTGCACAAGAAGAGATTCAGGAAACACCTACAGAAAATATCATAATCAAAAGTTAGTAGAATGATTTAAACAAAAACAAGTCTTTGGGATTTTTTTATTACTTCAACGAAGTTGCCATTACACTTAAAAGAAGCTAGAGACATATATAGGAGTCATATGAAACAAAAAACTCAAAAGCTCAAGGTTTCACCTGCTGGGAAGGCGACACCATAGCCAAGGCAAATACATGAGCAAGAACTATCATTGATCCAACTGTTGCTCTTGCAACAACTACAACAGGTGGCAGCTTCTCTAATGTAATTGCCATCAAGTCAAACATTGGCCCTGCATCCTTCATCTGGCAAAGAAACAAGAAACGTAGATGTCAGTATTTTTTAATTGAAACAGAGAAGAGAATAATCTTCACATTTTTAATAAGCTCTGGACTTACTCCTTTGACTATTTCAAGTAAGCAAGCTTCTATTGAATTTTGTAGTTGGGCGTTCAAGTTCAGCTCTTGTTCTGAAATTGGTCCAGAAGTAGCCTGTAAACTTTTCCTCAGGTGTCTGCACAAGTCACCAATACACCCAGTGTCCATCAGAGTACCACTAGATCTTATTTGGCGTGCCAGATACGTAGCCTTGCGGATGACATAAGACTTAACAAGTGGGTCGTGAACAACATTTTTGTGGTCCAAATGGCGTATCAGACCAACCAGAATCAACTGTTGGTTTTCTGTGTCAGAGACAGATTATGATAAAAGTTAAAGTTTAACAATGATATATAAAAAAAACTGCATGTGTAAAAGCAAGCATTGTATTGGTCAGAAGCAAAAGCAAGCTTTGATGACAGATCAAAAAACACTTTAACGACTCCACAATTTGTCAACTTAACAAGCAGACAGCATTTGAACTAATAGAGGAAATAGGAGCAGGAATATCACTGTATCAGTTACCTGAATCATCCACAAAATAGCACATATCTGATAGAACAGTCATAGCCAAACTTTGTTGAGGTGCCCAGTGGCAACCATTGTCAAAATAGACAAAAATTGGTTCTAAAATCTGGCGCATTGTTGTGCTCTCTCTTGCAAGTTCACCCATTCTTTGAAGACAAATTTGAGCCCACACTTTCGGATTTTCAGCTTCTTCCCTATGTGAAAGTAAAAAGAGAATCAAAGATGATTAAAATATTATAGTATCGCAAACAATCAAAGATGAAGTGTGCCAAATTAAGTTTGCACTGATTTTACCTTGTTAGTGAAGAAGGATCCTTCTTTCCTGGAGGAGTTCGAACAATCATACGGCTTGGACTTCCATCACCACCAGCAATGCCACTCTTCCCGTCATATCTAACAACTTCATCAACCCAATGATGACGTTGTTCTCCCATTTCTCCATCTTCATAATGCATATCAGGTTCATAATTTTCTAGTATCACAAGCACAATCTGCATATTGGTGGACAAAAAGATGTTTTCAGAAACAAGCCTGCAGTTGAACTGTCAAGTTTAAAATGAAACAAGCTTAAGTTATAACATAAAGTCTCAATTTCTCACAAGTCCATGTATGGTAGACAGGTAGTCAGTTGATAAAAGTTAAATTGCATACTTTAAGATTAACAAAGCATTGACATGCTTGAAAATTGAAAATTTGTACATCAGTTTTAGTAGTCATAATATTTCACCTCATCTAAGACATAAAAAATGTGGGAGAACTCAGCCATGAACCATATCTGCAGAAGATACCAAACATTAAACATTATGAAATGGACAGAAATAGAAGAGATATTAAAAGATACGAGGAAGGAGAGAATAAAGGCTGAAGAACTTGTTACCATGGCTTCCAGGCACTGCAAACTTGAAGCTTGCAATTGAGCTTCTCCATTTTCATGAGCCAGCATACACACCTTGGGGACCAAATTCTCAATATTACGTGCATAAGTTCCATCAGTCTGCTCAAGACACATTTCACAGCCATAAAGCATCCCGTCAATTAAGTTAGAATTCGGACACAATAGCTGAATAAACATATAAAAAGAATAGACCACAATGGCTAGTGCGAGGAAGGCTGATGATGTCAGGCAAATTCCATTAATACACCTCAATGCTATACATTTAGTATTCATTATAATTATAATTGTTCAAATCATAATTATCACAGGAAATCAGGAATACAACAGAACAGAAGAACAACCTATTTCATCCTGCAGCAGAAGATTCTACAACTTCAAAGTAAGCAATGATTAAAAAGAATGAAATGGTGCTGCTTTCCCTTGTCTTGTCTTAAAACCTTTCAGCTTATGGGATTCACACTGATAATCATGTATCATGCATTAAATTGTCTTCACTAATGTGCCAATGAAACAATGATGTTGCTATCCCTCGCCTCATCCTCATGTCATAAATTCAGGGCAGGGTAGAAGGAAGCAACATGGAAAAGTAATATACATCACAAACTTTAGGCATATTGAAGGTCTAAAATGGGCAGGCACATCAATTCACCTGACTACGAATAAATTTAGTCAATGTTTGACATCCAGCTATGTGCAGAGAATCATGCTTTGAGCTATCCAAGAGTTCATCAGTTACATTGAGGACACTGGAAGCAAGAAATACCCTGCAAATACAAAAAGTACTAAGAATCAGGCCTCTTGCGAATACTACTAAAATTAGATCTGCATAAGTTTAGATATCATCTAGATGAATCATTGTGAAGGGTAACACTCACATGTGATTTGAACAAATGCTTAACAACATCTTGTAAGCCTCCATTATAACATTAACAATTTTCTGGTGCCCATTACGCAATTCCTTACATAATCTTTCTTCAAGATATTTTGTAATCTACATTATAAATACAAGGATTGTGAGAAGCCAGAAGGGGAAAAAGAGAATGGTTTAGAAATATCTGTATTAGAAGCCTCAGTTCTTTACCTTTGGAATTCGAATAGGATTCTTTGCAGCATATTCACATAACTTTACAATTTTTCTGTCATTTGGCTGTCCATCCTACAAGCAGAACACACGGGAATTTGCTTATTGACCACATTTGAGAATTATCAAGCCAGACAAAGCACCCAAACCACATTGGTTGATTTCTTTCCTAAGGGGTTGGTCCATGGCAACAATTTTATGCCACATGAATTGAAGCCTCAAGATATACAGATTCAATTAGCAAACATTACAAGATAGAAAGGTTTTTAGGTTTCGCAATTAACACAAGGCGGCCATTTTTTTCACAGTACAACACTATAATTCTATAAAGTATAAACCCTTCTGATGTTTTTCCAGATAGACCCATATCTCAATCTTGGCAAGGAATTTAATGTCTCCTTGAACATCCAACACACAAACAAAGCTAGAAGCATCACCTTTAACGCATATCTTCCCTATTTCATTCCTTTAAAGGCACAAAAGGTAACTAGGCCGCATTGGAATCTTAGGATTTCACATGATTACATCACACAAAGAAGGAAACTGTTGTATATTTACACAATGACTTTGAATAGCCATCAACTCAAGCGTAGCCAGCTTACAAATGATCTCACACCCTCCAAACTTCCATTCATTTCATTTTCATATAGCAGACTATAGATCCCTAAAACTAACCCCACCATTCACATATTCCGTCCCCTCTCGTCGCCTGAATACCACATACACGTCTATCCATCAACCAAAAAACGCAAGCAGCTACAATAACAAACCACAAAGCAGTCAATTTGAACGATACAAAGTGAAAATTTCAAGGCAGTCAGACAGTGTTTGAAGAGGAGAAGAAAATACTAACAGGATACTTAGGGAAGATATCAGTAACAAGCTTCTTGTAGCGTTTGACGGGCTGTCGAGATCTCGACCTCAAAGCAGGGCAACAGATACACATACTCTCACATGCTGGGAATATCTTCCTTGATATAAACCCCATTTCCTACAAAAACCAAGTTTTTCACCCCCAAAGCCAAGATATCAGCAAAGTGAAACACATAAACAGAACAGGTTAAACCTTCAAAAGAATGAAACAGAAACCAAATGAGTAAAGAAAGGTTCTTTGTTTTTTTAAACCGATAAATTTCTCAGCTAATCTCCCATTGAAACACAGATATACAACAGGGAGCGGATCATACAGCGAAAACGAAGAAACAAGCTCCATTTAAATCCCCAAACAAAAAAAAGGGCAAAACTTGCCGCGATTTGGAAATACTTGATAACGTTTACAACCATAAAATGCACATTAATCGGTACAGAGAGAGAGCTTACTCAAGAGTACGATGGAGAGATCTGGCGGTGGAACGCGGGAACAACGACGGCGTCTTCTCCGGCGGAGAAGTGTTTTGAGTGTTTCAGAATCTAACACATTAAACAACGATTCTCTCTCAAACTTTCTACGTCTTGGTGAATTCAATTTTGAGGGAGAAAAGATCCGGGAAGAGGGCGCGTGGTTTGAGACAGAGAGAGGGGGACGGTCACGTGACTAGTACTAGCAGTTAAAGCAAGCTGCTTTTTTACCCTGTTTGCAGGCTTCGTTTTTTCCCCATGTCAGAGCTCGGAAGGCATGAGAAAAAAAATGTATAAAAGTTTTATGCTTTTTAAGGGGAAATTAACAGATTTCGGACGCAAGAATCCAAAGATACCATCTCAAAACACAAAACTTACCCAATAATGTTAAATTTTTAAACAAAAGCATAAGGTAAATTTTGTATTTGTATGGCCATTGCTAGGCTAAATTATAAAATGTATTTCTAGAACTTTACAAAAGTTGGGTCCGATATGTCATGCCAAATATGAAGGAAAAATCTAAATACCCAAATGTTTAAAGCCTTCAAGTTTTATTTAACCCAAAAAAAAGCCTTCAAGTTTTACACCTCTCAACTATGAAAATAAATATCCTTTTAATAATTGATATAAATTTTTTTTAAAAATAATTAATTAAATTTGACTTTTTAAAAAAAAAAATTAAAATATTGTACATTTTAAATATGATAAATAAAAATTAAATGTTAAAATGACGCTTGTTTAGTAGGAGGAAATATGAAATTCCATATTTTAATCAATGATGGTTTTTTTCGAACGACGCTTTTTCCCCTTTTTTAACATCACTGAGATAGGCTTTTCCCCCGAAGCATTTCGTCGCTTACTACGCCCTTCCTCGTCTCTGGGTGCCTAGGTATCCACCGTAAGCCTTTCCTCGTTAGCAACATACTCTGGATCGGAATTCTGGGGTTTCACGTTTGCACACAATGACACAACTACTTGAAAAATTACCGCTTCATTAATAGTGTGCTTTTTTCATAGTACAAAAGGACATTATTAAAAAAACCATGAAACATAATTATTATAATTTCATTGAAACCGTATGAGGTCACACATTATTCAAAAGACCCTACGTACGTAAATTATGCTCCTACTTATGTCAACACGAATTTCATGAACCTTGATATTTTTCTCATTTCATACTTGCTTCAAATAAATTTCCATAAAATTCCAAAAAACATACAAAAGTTTTTAACCCCACTTTCTCAATAAAATGTCTCCTTGTTTCCTTTCACCCTTGAAAGCCAACCCAAAAGTTACCCTCGCAAGTGGATTCAAATTCAAACAAACATATATTTGTGAAAGAATCAACACTCAACAACACAACTATAAAGTAGATTTATATTTTTTTTTGGTAGAACATAAAGTAGATTTATATGCATTATATAATCCATATTTCCATAATAAGAAGCCATAAGAGAATGGAATGATGGGGCGCATGAATATAAACAAAAGCCAGATGGGGGAAAAAGGAGGTTTCAAATTCAAATACACTTGCATTTGCATACAAAGCATGTGGGATTTTGATTTGCATGTGAAAAGAGAAAGAGCAAGCTCAAAACTCAAAAGGCATCAAAGCGATCCAAAATTTCACAAGCCTACAATTCCATGATTGCTTGCCTTTTTATGTTTACAAGGATAAAAGACGCCTTCAAGGAAATTAACAATGCATGTGAGCTGTGAATGTTGTGCTTCGTGTATGTATAGTTGCTTCACACCAGTCTGACTAGTCCTGACCTAATAAACTTTATACAGTAGGATTTTAAAATAATAATTATTTTTAGTTTTTAACACTAAATTAAAAAAAATAATCAAATTCAATTTTTAAAAATAAAAATTATCATTTTTCAAATATTCACCATCCTTTTTTTATCAAAAGAATATTGGTAAAATAAAATTATTTCCATAACTCACTCTTAAATAATTGCCTAAAAAACTTACAATGACACATAAAATTAAATAAAAATTCAAATATTAAAACGATATTTGGAGGGAGACACTTAATACTGTACTGTACTCCAGACCATTCTTGTATATATTGTCTTTATTAACTTTTTTAGGGGCATAGGCTACTATAAACACTTAGAACAATCAATCCTAATCTATGTATATATATAAAAGATGCAAGGAATAAAGCCACCACGTTGCGCCACCTAGGATTTTCCTACGTGTCGTTCTCACGTTAAGCCACCTAGGATTTCGCCACATAAGAATTATTTTTTTTGGAAATTTTATATGTTGATATTATTGTAGGATAATATAGAAATAGGATAAATTAATACAGGAGAGATTCTATCTAAAATAAATATGCTATCTATTATATATTAGGAATTAGGATAGATCCAAAAGATTTTATCTAAAATTAAAATAAATTATTGAACATTAGATATTATATATTAAGACAGATATATTAATTTAGTTTTTTAAAATAAATTTCTATCTATTTATATCATTGATGAATATTATTTATAAAAAGATATTAAATTCGAATTTTAATTAAAATTAAAGAAAATTATTTTATCTTTATTTTTTATCTATTTATGTAAAAAATTATCTTAAATAAAATTTTGATAAAAATAGAACTTTCAACCTAGATAATTACTTGCCTAAATTGACTTTTGATGATAAAAAAAATTACGTTTTCTGTTCCTTTTTATTTTGAATTATTCATGTAAATATAAATGATATTCTTATCATTAAAAAATTCATTCTTTATTTATATTATTTCATCGTTTCTTATTAACTATATTCAAATAAAAATGTTATCTAATGTTAAATCTTAAGTATTAATGTTAAATATTGGATATGATAACTTATTTAACTTAAAAAGATTATCTAAAATAAAATAAACTATAAAAGCATAAAATATTTGGTAAAATATCATTGATGAATATTATTTATAATTATTTATTTAAGTTATTTTTTTATCACAATATAAGTTATCTGCCACGTGGAATTTTACCATGTGTCACCTAAGATTTTTCGTACATGTCATTCTCACAGTTTATATATATTGAAAATATTCTATCTAACATAAAATAAACTATAGTATATATTAGGATAGATTTTGAGTACAATATAGTTGATTACATTATATTTATCTATATATCTATTTCTATAAAAAAATAATCTTAAATCAAATTATGATAAAGTAATAAAAAATTGCGAAATGATAAAATTTACATTATCTATGACTTTTTATCTATTTATGATGTAAAATATTTTTTAAAAATTAAATTTTGCTTAAAAAATCTATCTATAACAATATATTAAAGTTGTATCTTTTTTAGCATGGCTCAATTTTTTTTTAAAATTCAAATTTTATTTATATTACTGTATCTTTTTCAAATAATTTTTATCTCTATTTATTTATAAAAAAATGTAAAATAATCGAAATTTATTGATTCTAAAATTAAAAAACTATTGTATATGAGTATAATTTTTTTTATCTTTTATGTATCATTATACAAAAATAAATATGTTCATACTTAATCCGAGTCGTAGTCGTGCATGGCACGACGGGTATAACTAGTTTTTTTTAAAAACTACAAGTTGGAATCTTCCATTAAAAGTTCATGCAATTTAAGATTTTCCACTCAGATTTTTTAGCAAGCTGTCAAGCACTCAATAAAGAAGCCCACCCTGATGACAGTTACCCAACAGAAAACATATTCAGATCCATACAAGAGAGAAAGCCAAGTAAACTTTTTTTTACCTGGGTCTTCGACTTTTTGACAGGGAAGAGATAAACTAGATATACTATACCAAGCAAGACACAGTAGACTAAACAACAATGAGTAATAACCAAGAAAAAACTTGACATATATATTAAGTTCAGTTGAATCAGTGTACACCAACATTACAGAAAGGTCAGTTCATTCAGTAATTCAGTTGGTTCAATGGTGGAGATACAGGTCTGGTGGTTCAATGTGTTCTTATCTTCGACCAGGGCAATACTTGGGTCGCAATTCACTGAGCATCTCTGCATATTCAATGGGAGCTGCTTTGCTAAGAAATGCTTCATCCCATGTTTTGTGAAGATCTGTTTTAAGAATGTTGATTAGTAACTTGACAAAGTTTAAAATTTGTGTATTCACTATCCCACCCATGAAAACACATAATTTAGACAATTTTTCTCGCATATACAAGTGAGTTGAACCAAATACACTAAAGTTGAACAATTTTTTGAATCAATTTGAAGGAGTAAAATGATGCAAAATACATACCAGCTTTCTCTGTTGTAGGAAGGCACAAGATGAGCATATCAAATCTTGAGATTTTTGTTAGGTTTTCCAGGTACTTGACTGCTAATTCTGGTTCATCACTGCCACATTCAAACCAATAAACAGTTAAAAAGTGGCTGTACAGCTCGAATCAAGAACTGAAACCAAAACCGAAGAGCTGACAGGTAATCATACATGAAGATGGATGCAAGACATTTGATTATGTCCATCAATATGGAAACGGATAAGGAGTTCTTGAAAATTTGAGGCAAAGCTTCAGGAGGTGTAACCTAACCAATCAAAACATGGATAGCTTCCACCAGTATTAGCACAAAAAGAAACATGTAAGAAACTGTAAGAAACAGTGACTGTTGCATGTATGTTACTAACAAAAAGACTAAGAACAAAATGTTGCAAGTGTGCTAGAACCTTAAGAAGCTGAGTCTGTAGAGAACGGTCACCACAAAATCCTTTCCAAGAGACCTCAAATTGATATGCTGAATTAGGTGGGCTAATGTTTTTTGCAGCTTCAGCCATAGCTCGGGATGCTGCTCGGGAGGCAAGCTCATGCACAGATGTAGCTAGCTCTTGTTTTTTAGGTATCACTTTCCTCTGTCGTGGACAACAATAAAATATGAGCAATGTAAAAAAAATTAGGAATTCAAACAATAATGGCTTGTACAAGGCCGAAAGAAGGTTTTGTAACAGTCAAATATACCCAAGAACATTTTTTTATATCGATTGTGTCTCTATATGCAAAATTTAGACATGTATTAGAAGATATAGAGCACCTTATTACTTGAAGCAACCAAGCAAAGTAATCAAAGATATAACTGAATTCAAGTTTAACAAATTAAGCATAGGGTATATCAAGCTAATCCATATCTTTACTTAAGCACATTAAAAAGATAACATTTATAGCATCCATATTTTTTTGAATACAAACTAATTTATCTATAAACAGTTTCAGTTGTTATTCTATCATTGCAATGAATGTCCTATTTGGTTTCAATTTTCAAAAAAAAAAAAAAAAAGAACACAAGAGTATGTAACATACCATTTGTGAGCCAGGATCAGTTGTTCTTACAGCTATCTTGTTTTGATCATCTATTTCCTTAATGCCAACAGAGCTCTTTGAGTTAGCCTAATCATTGTAAAGCCCAAATAAATATTAAAAGCAATGAATAAAGACATTTTTCTAGTAGTAAACAACAAAATCTATGTTGTTAATAAGTAATGTAATCATAACAAATTTTCAGATTATTTAGCAGTTTTACAGGAGATAAGCTGCCATCTTGTTCTTATTGATAACTAGAGTAAGTACAGCTCTAATAGTATTTACCATTTTAGTATCAGCTATTTCAGAAACACCTCCCTTTTTACGGTCATCGGGGACTGGCAGGATGCCTTTTGTGTGTCCATTTGAGTCGGCTTTATCTTCAACAACTTTCAAGGTCAGTGAAGAGCTCTTACTAGCACCGGATGCTTTCTGGAGAATGGCCTAAATAAATTAAAGGTCATAAAACCATGAAAATTGCAATTATCGCAGAATACAATAGCCACTTTAGTAATATTTAACTCACACAGGACAAGCAGAGCATTAGAGTATTAGACAATATCAGCTCTTATATCAGCCAGCAGAAAGAGATTAATGGTGTGTTTAGATTACCCAAAATGATATGCATTGCAATAGCCAATAATGCATATTATTTGGTAATCTAAACACACCCTAATTCAGGGCATGACTAACTTTTAAGTATTTTGATGGTAAATTCAAGAAGAAACTTAATAAGCCAGTTCTAGCATGGTTGTTCAATACTTCAATCAACATTTAGCAGCTAACATGAATCTTACTCTACAACTAAAAATTTGTGGGAAGATGAATGCAAAAACCAGCATTACCTTTTCAAGCAATGATTTGATTTCAGCACTCTGCTTCTTGATATCCTGATTACTAGGCTCCAACCGTAGGGCAAACTGAACATCTATAAAGAATTGCAGTAAAAAAAGTATGAGAATGACCTAGTCAATCAACACAGATTTCACAATTTTAAAAGAACACTTGAATTTAGTAGTGTATAACACCATCCAGGGCTTCCTTAAGCTTTCCAAGAGCTTTCCTTGCTGTTGCTCGCCGTGAATATGCTTTTATGTAGCGGTCATCTAAATTCAGGGCCTCTGTACAGTCAACTTCTGCTTCTTGAAACCTACAACAACCGAAAGTGAAATAGAATTATTACTGAATTCAAGTGCACCTTCGATCTAAACAAAAATATATGAAGCACGAGAACGATAAGTACAGTATGACTAAACATTCTCAATACACAGCATATATAACATATAGGTGTTTTAAGGATTAAACTTGCCTTTTCACTTTCAAATATGCCATTGCTCTATTGGCATAAGCTACAGCTGTCGGAGATAAAGCGATGCTTCTGGAATAACAGTCAACAGCTTCATTAAATTTCTTTTGCTTAAAATACTCATTACCCTGCAAAGATACATATCCAAATGTTAATTTCTATAGACTAAATGACCCAGAAAAATATAACAAGAAAATGGAAGATACATACTAGTTCTTTTTCTGAGTTAGCATCCACAAATGTCTCTTCCATCTTATAGTTGCTTGACAAATGACTAATTCCACCATAATTCGGTTTATACTTCTTATTATCACTCAAATACTCATCTGTACTTCTGCTCACTGAGGGTGTCTCACCAATCTGTGGGGAAAAAAAAAGACTATTAATTTTAATAAAGTAAACACCAAGCCACTATGAGCAAGATATAGAAGTCAGCATCGGAAGCATGCACCAAAGGCATCAGGTAAAAGATCTGATATGTGGTGAAATAGAAAAGGCTGCCTAAAACTTTTACAGTGAAAAGCATTGTCATCATATTAGTCAGCACAAGCAGGCATTTTACATAGTAAAAAATACACGTCTCATTCTCTCCATTTCATAGCAGGACTCTGATATTATAACAGATTTAAGAGAATTACCGATTTCCCCTTTCCAGAAGCCTGAGGTTTGACCTTCTTTTTTTTATCTTTATCCTTAAGGGAAAGTTCCCAATCTTGCAGGTCACTCAAAAACCCTTGATAATTCTAGAAACACAGGAGAAGACTAATCAGACGTATAAATATTCTATTAAACAGGAAATATCAGATTTGCACAAAAAAAACCAATTATTTGAATCAGGATTAAAATAAGCATCCCAGGATTGCCAACAAGATGCAAGAAAATTGATGTGTTGATGTTGCATACTTCAACTTCGATCCTACCATGTTTTGCATATCGAAGAACAGCATGCAGAATTAAATTAAAGCATAATTGAGATACCATTTTACACTGCATAGCAGCATAGGCACCATTTCAAGTGCCTTGCTGTCCATTTTTGCCACACTGTTAAATATCACCCTAAGACAACCATATTTTGTGACATCAAAAGGTGCATGAGTGAACCATTGAACAGTCCAACGCCAACAACATCCACAGGCCATAGCCATCCCAACCTCATAGAGCTCATTATCGTCAAAACATACTACATTTGCAAATTAGGGTTTGGACAGGTAAAAAAACAGCATAACAGTGTTATCATCATGATA
This sequence comes from Fallopia convolvulus, assembly GCA_964016875.1. Taxonomy (NCBI): domain Eukaryota; kingdom Viridiplantae; phylum Streptophyta; class Magnoliopsida; order Caryophyllales; family Polygonaceae; genus Fallopia; species Fallopia convolvulus. The sequence continues at coordinate 67,808,367 of OZ024720.1, forward strand.
CAAAAAAACCTAATTCACTGAGCTCCCTACACAACTAGCTTTGGCATCCAAAATTTTGACCTCACCACCAAAAAGAAGTAAATCAAAACTGCTATCGAACATCCAGAAACCAAATTCCGCCAAACTCAAGCTCTTTGCAAAGGTCGACTAGTACATATAACAGAAATTGGTAAAAAGCGATGGGCGGGAGAGCATGACTTACCATCGTTGTGGCAGGGGCTCACCAGGAAGAGCAGCGATGGAAGATGAACAGATATTGGTAAGTTCCTGCACTTCCTTCACTCGATTCAGAGCTCAGAGCTTTGACGGTTTTGCGATGGCGGAGAGGAACCGGGAGTTGATCGCCGCAACCCCGAGAGACAGTGTTTTCCGGGTGGGTTGGCGCTATGGATCGGAGAAAAAAAAACGCTAGAATGAATGCGAGAAGAGTCTAGACTTCTCTTGACTTGACTTCATTCGCATAATGGGATTTTTATTTTGTTCCGAAAGCGGGCCTAGCCCAAACCTTAAAAATGCAAATTTGTTAAATATGTCAATTAGTTATATAAATATTTTTATGTGATAAATAATAAATTTACCTTTTTATAGTATTAAATAAATAATTTTATAATGTGTAAATGATATAGTAAATTTTATTAATACTAAAAAACTTATATGTTGTGTGTAAATGACATGGAAAATTTCACTAATGTAAAAATAATATGAATATTTTATGTTGTATTTTGTATAAATAATAATTACATAAATTAATATGATTGTGACATGTGAGAAAATCCGATATAGCCTAACCAAATCAATAAATCTCAAAGACTATATTATAGATTTATAGCACCTAGTTTAATTAGTCTAGTGCATGAAAAGAACGGTATTGGAAGATTATCCTGTCATATGATGCCAAGATATTTTTGGTTTAATTGTAGAGCGATGAAGGCCGATCAAAGTTGACGGGTCATAAAACAAGGACTAGAAAACGATACTTCGTATCGTGTAGGGAGGAATGAGATCAAAAATCCCATTGGTTTTTGATTCAAGCACTTTATAACACTAATATGTATTCAGCACTAATATCTTACACTCATTGAAATATTTTACAAAAAGTACACAAAAAACAAGTCTCGTGCTCATTAAATATTTTACACTCATTGAAATCTATAAAAAGGACTTGTTGTGCATTGTTCATTCACAAGTGACCAATGCTACTCTTGGAACCCAGATATTGCTCATCATCTGTTACAAAAACTCGTGTGGAAGGCAAAGAACATATGTACTATTGAAGATAAATTTCCGCAAGCATTGTAATATCTTGAAAATTTGTCAAGAAGCAGAACAAGAGGTTCAAACTGTGAAGCCAACCAGGCAGAAAGGTGAGCAACAGAATTAGCCCTACAATTTAAAATAGAAGAAGTACAAAACTCACGAAGACTCAAGAGGTAGGGTGGTGGGTCACCAGGAAAAAGGAGGAATGTGTAAAGTATATATATATATGTACATATCATCACAATAAACTTATTTAGAGAAGACAATAAATTGAATGATTAGCTCATAATAATAGAAAGAATACATATACTCATATAATGGCACTACTTGAGAAGGGGGAGAAAATGTAACACCTCATACCACGGATGTTACAACTTACAAGTAATGTTTAGGGTCCATAACTTACAAGTACTTCCTGTGTTTCTTCTCTACTCCGACGAGCATAAATAATTTTTCCTTCATCCCAACATATTTAACATTACCATTGCATCAAAAGAAAAATTGTGACCGATTGTCATCTCATGTTGCAGCAAACGGGCCGCCCTAGCTGTAGCAATTTGTTCCACAAGCAGATCATCTGCTTTGGGGACTGATAATGCGCCGTGTAGTAGTCTTCTGTGCATCCATACTGGCAGAATTTTAAGCTGTGCACATATTGAACTGGTTTGGTGCTATTGAATCTCTCCACCCACATGCCCATGCTCACATCTTCCATCTTGAAAAGCTACAGCAAAAAAGTGGGTTATCATCAGATTTTATTTTTGAACTTTTTTTTTGGGAGAAATGGATAATTGAGTTTAAACTTTAAAGGGTAAGAGTTGGGACATACCCTTAGCTTGTGTTTCTCAAACTCCGAAACTATGTGGTGAGCAATGTCCGAGGATAAAATGTAGCCCGGTCCATTGGCGTAAGGTGGATAGTCTTCTTCGGGCCATTCCTGGATCAGATACAAATCATACAATAGAATGAAGGTGAGAAAGATCAACAGGGGCCTTTAGAAGCACCAAATATTATTGTGAAAACAAAAGATACACACAAAAAGACAAATATTGCTAGGACGTCCTACAATCTTAAACTATAGTCATGCCTAAAAACACACAAAGCCAAGATAAGAAACACACAAAAAGGCGCATTCAGTAATCAGTGCGCAAATGCAACTGCATTCTTAAACTGGATTTGATGCCAAATTTCAAAAATGAAAGTACACATACAAGGCAGCTCTGTCCCTCTTAATGCCAGCTTTAACAAAACAAAAGCTTCTACTTCCATGTATACAGAAAATCAAAATCATGTTTCAGCTTTAACAAAATAAAAGCTTCTACTTCCAAGCATCAGGTACCCAACATATTTAAAACCCAGTTTGATTAACAACAAAGCACAGTTAGTTTGACCACAAAACATGATATTAAATAAATAATACAAACGCTGCTCGCCAAAACTGAGCTGAAAATGACAACCTTAATGCCAGAGTTCTAAAGAAAGCAAGAAACTGAGTAGAACTCATTTATATACCTCATATGTTACAGCCCATTTACCATGGCGTAGAGGCTTATGATAGTAATTGATATTTCCAACATACAAGCTGCTTCCTTTAGGAACTTTCCGTGCTTCCGCTACAACGGCATCAACCCGAACAAAAGTATCATCATCACACTTCATAATATATTTTGCCGACGCAGTTCGAACCTGTAGGTCAACATAAGTCATTAGACTACCAATTTGCTAAGGAAAAGGGGGAGGAGATTGGAAAATGTTAAAGCTATGATAGTCACCCCATATTCACATATGGCCACGGTCTTCACAACAACAAGATCATAATGATCCATGTAAGGTACTATAACAATGTCCCCAAAAAATTCTGCCTCTTTCTTCAGCACTAAATTCACTTCCTTCCTTGCATGCTGCAGTAAACATATGAATGGGGTTAGAATCATAGAGGAAACAAAGTGACAAAGGGTCCGTTTAGATTGCATCACATAATGCATTTATTAAAATTTAAGAAAAGCAAAATAGTACAATAAGGGTTGCGATTCAAACACGCCAAAATTGTGTAATCTCTAAGAACCCAGATACTAAGTTACTAACCAATGCTACAAAAAAGCGAGCCACCACTTTAGAAGATTTGATAAGGTCATGCTGCATCCAAGACTTCCTCACAGCCATCCTCTCAGCAAAGTGGTTGCCAGAAGAAAGAATCCCTATGAAAAGCTCTGCAGGGCCATCAGGAAGTGGAGGAGCTTGCCACCTGTTAGACATCTCAAGGTGCCTTTGTGGGGCAAAGCTTGGATGTGATGATGGTAAGGAAGCAGCAAATACAGAATGCACATCGATGTCCCCATTTACAGTCAGCCCAGTAGCATCCTCAAGTGAGAAACCCTAAAAGCAGTTTGAAAACCGACTTGAGGATTTATAATAAGTCCTTGAATAATGAAGTTTACATGAGGTACAGAAATTTACTCACAGTGCGATAAGGAAAAGAAGTGACATGCCTCCCGTCCACATTAACATGATAACCTTCCAAGCCAGCACTAACTGTCAAGACAAATAGTTTATCCTCAGCAAAAGGATATGGCCAGTCAACTGATACTTTCTTTGTTCTGCCTATAAGCCTGGTCAGCCACCAGGTTGCCTTGGATTCTTCTCCATGATCATCATCACGAATCCACTTCTCACACTTCACCATCCCATCAACTGCACAAAGTCCAAGAACGATCCAAAATATTAAATCATCCACAAGAAAAAGGCAGCAACATAGCCTTGCAATAACATGATGAGATCTCCAACTCTTAACAAATTATCAGATGATACAATCATAACAAAATATTAGACATATTCTCTTTCTAAGTTTCACTTTCACACTATTAAAGTACAGAGTGAACAATGAACGATCCAATATTTACACCAATCTTCACCTGTAACTAAGTCAACGACAAATTTCAAAATTGAAGTGGGGAAGAAAGCAGGATCAAAATATCAATAACCAAGAGCACAAGTTACCAGTTCACCAGATTTGAATACTCAGAAATGCCAATTTGCGGCAAAAGTAATTAAAATTTTTATTTACATAAACCAGAGATTCAAGTTTTCACCAAACTCACCAGTCTCCTCTTCAGGTTTCGACTTCCAACCTTCACACCGAAGGGCAGTCCCCCATTGCTGTCTGTAGCAAATGTTCTGCTCAATCACGGGCTTCCCACTCCAGTCACCCTTTAACCTGGGATTAAAATGCAAAACCCTGGGTGGAACCTCCCCATCTACAGTCTTCAATCCAATCAATTCCATCATAAATTGTGAAACCATCACACTTTGATCTCCGTCCTTGAGCAATGATATCTTCGGATCATACTCAACATGAGCAACCCTCGGCTTGGCCACCACTGTTAAGTGAGATCCCAATGTCAACCCACAGGGCAACACAATCACCTTCTTCTTATCAAGAAACTCGGGGCCTGAGAGGGACACCGAATTGGGACACGACTCAGTCTTATTCTGACTCCCCTCAGCATCAATTTGTAGCTTCCCAGAATTGAGCTCTTCCCAAAACTTCTCCCCCAATTGGAAAGCAAGTGTGGCAGACTTATGAAGTCCAGAGAACCCATCCTTCTTTGTGCTGTTCAGTGCCCTCCAATCAAAGTTCAACCCAGAAACAGTCTTGTACTCTCTCAATTCTCGTTCGGAATTGGACGAGGGAGAAAGCAAAGAAACCCTCAATGGCTCCTTCAATGGGCGAGGCTCCTTCAACGGGCGAATGGGAGCTGCCTTCTGCTGCAGCTCCTCCTCGCTATCTAGACGGTGGGAAGACCTCCACGAGACAGCGTCATTCTGGAAATGATATCCAGCTCCGGGCCTCACATCATCGGTGTCCAACGAAACGGTCTTAAAATAAAGGCGGACTTCAAAGCTCATGAAGACGATGTAGAGAAATCCTAACAGAAACAAAATCCGAACCCATCTCTGGCGGGTTATCCCGACTACCTTATCAAACCTTGCCTTCTTCATTGCCATATGATAAGAGATTAACAGATCAAATCTAAGAAATAAACAACTTCAGGAAGCTTTTCAGAAACACGCAGACACCTATCTGACTAATCAGCCGCACTTCTGCTTACAGAATGCCTCGCATCAATCTGAAAAAAAAAATTGATACTTTTAATATTTATCAAAGCAAACATCAAACCATTGTGGGCAAATTTGCAGTGTTCAACATTAGAAACATGTACATGAAATATCAGGTTTTGAAGATGAAAAAAATAAGTAAAATATGAAGAATAAGACAAAAGAAAGCAAAATGTTTACATAAAACCATCATAAGATAAGTGAGCATTGCAAGGACAGAAATGGATACAAAATATGGTGGCATTTTCATGTAGAGTTCTTTGTCTACCCAATTAGCAACAAAGAGTAGAATATAAGGAAACAGAAACAGACGAAGTACACAATTTGGGCAAGGTAAAACTTTATAGGAGTTTCCATCTGTCATACTCAGTAGTAGTTAGATTGCAAATCGTGATAATTGAAAATTTTACCCAGTAATCACCCTGATCGTTTGAATGGTCCTCTAAGATGATCCTTGTATTTAACTCATGGGGTTCATAATAATACGCGTATTGTAAGGAAAAAATTAAACTTGCTACTGATGACATTGTGTTTTCCTAACCTAAGTGGAGAAGAGGACAGTAGAATAGGTATCCCCAAAGGACTCTATCAACATAAATATATGTAGGATAGATCTACAACTTAGAAATTAAAAGGAACAGAACAATATGCATGATATTATCTCAATTTCATAGCAGAACGTAAGATAATAGAATAGGCCTGAGAAAATGACCAATTTCTTTGTTCGAGAAGTCTGCAGTTTGGCCTCCTTTTTCTTTATCTGTACTTTAAGGAAAGTTCCCAATCTTGCAGGTGCTTCAAGAACCAAAGAAATTCTGAAATCAGTAAAAACAAGCTAATTAAACATTGAAAATTTCAATGGAAGTACACCCAGGAGTATTGCATATTGAAAAAAACAGCATGCGGTCCTAAATTAATGCATGTTTGAGATGCCACTTAACAATCATCCTATATGACTGCTAAAGCCTTAAGTCACTCTGCACATTTGAGATACCATTGTCTTCAAAGCCTGATCTCCTTCCTAAATTCCAAGGACTAATAGCCAAATATTGTTAACATCAAAAGCTTCACGACTAAATCATTGAATAATTTGAAGCATGACTACGAATTCAAATAAATTAAAGCCAAAAAAACCCTAACCCACTCGTCTCAGCATAAACCAAGCATTGGCCCCCCATACTCTCCCATCACCCCCAAATTCGCCCCAAAACAAACATTTTTACAGAATTCAAGCTAGGATCTGTTAAGAAATTCCCAAAAGCACATTGGCACTTACCGTCGCGGCCGACAGTTTCAAATTTCAGCAGCAGCGTTTCAGAGAAGAGAAAAGCGACGGAAGCCGATCAGAAAACGGTTAATTCTTCCGCTTCTTCTCCCCCGAATTCAAACCTTTGACCATTCAACGATGGCGGAGAAGAAGAAGCGTAAGCTTGATCGCCAGGTCCACACGGACAACGGTAGTTTTCCGGTGGTGGATTTGGGCACTCGAAGACAGATATAGAAGGCAAGCTCGAGCCTCGAGAGTCCAGGCTCTTCAAACTGCTTTACAGAACTCAAAACCAATAAAATATTCCGCACCGCCTAATTCCTCCTCGGCCCAATAAAAAACCGGCCCATTTTTAATTGGGCTCCGCATCGGCCCAAAACCGGCCCAATAGAAAAGGAATGGGAATCGGAGGCTACGTGGGTGACGTCATCGGCGTCAGAAGACGAGTCAAATCAAAGAGGAGTCAGTTCATGACTCGTGGGACGAGACGTTAAAGCCATGAATTGAAAAAAGAAAAAGATAAAAATTTGACACGATGGATTTGAGTTTGATTTTGCATTTGGAACACCGAAAAATAGGTGTCACGTTTAGCCAGCCCACAGATGATGACGTTGATGGTGGAGAAGATAAATAAATAAAAAATAAAAAAATAAAAATATGGAAAAGAAGGGACAGATCGGACGGCTGAAAGCGACTCATCCGAGAGACTGCAGGAGTCTAGGACAAGCAATCGCGCGTGAAGGGCGGGGTCTTTTTACCCACTTTTGTCTACGGTAAAAGAAAGTAAAGAAGCTCTACATGAATTTTCTTTTTCAATGCAAGTAAAACGGGTCAAGTAAAAAACTACTTGCGTCAAAAACTAGTCTAATCTAGCCATCATATCTGTCAAACCCTTGTCATATTTGCTGACTAAAGTTTTCATTAGTCCACGCAACGATTAGAAATTGTCTTATGATAATCCAATTAATGTGTTTTATGGAGTACTTTGTTATTTCAATCTCAACTAGTCTACTCTTTGATGTTCAATTTAATGTAAAATTATCTAAATTTTTTTTTTTTTAAAAACGGATTTTTTAACATAAAAGTTTAAACCTTGATTCACAATAGACTACCTAGATGTGAATATGAAAATTTTTATTTATTTTGTTTTTCTCATTTTGGTTTGTCACATTGTCAGATTTTTTGACTGCTCAATTTACAATGAACCTTTGTACGCAATTCATTACTATAAATTCATTGCATATAATATAGCACGGATACATTCAAACCGAAAACAATACTCCGTAGTATCCAACGTCCTAGCAAATTACCTACACACATATATACTATGACAATTTAATAAGTTCTCTTCTTATTCCAAAATCAGTCCATAAAAAAAAATTGAAAAATATCTACAACAATTGAGTTCATCAACGACCGTTGCCCGGTACTCCCAGCGATAGCACCACGCCATCAAGCCCGCCTTGACCCGTCGTTGCCTCTCCTTTGGCCAACACCGGCTCGCCAATTTCTGCCCGTTTACCGGAATCCGAAGCCGTCATTCTCAACGGCTGCAAAACGGGCCTGCACAGGCCCGAACCAAAACCCGACGCAGACTCCGGGCTTTGATGCAGAGCTCCTCCTCTTCTGTGTACAACGCCAGGAACCTAATCTCACATTATACACAATAAAATCATGAACAATAACGTACAAGAAATCAATTTCTTATAGAGTACAATTTGGCATAATATGGAGTTAAATGATGTCTCAATGGCTCTAACTTGATATGAGATTTTGTTGTTTTCTTAGGGAAAGATTGTTAGGGAGCTTACGGGCGCGAACAGAACGCCACGAAACACTCGACCGTTGATGTAAGCAGTCATTAGATAGCCGGAGTCGAAAGCCCCGTCGACTTTCCCCTGCACCTCTGCTCCAATCTAGTCCATGAAATTCAATATAATGTAGCTAAGTTATGATGCTCGATTTCTATGTAAGAATTGGTCCAACGGGTTATATAGTTTTACCAAGCTTGAATGTGGTCTTTCTTGGATTGATGATGATCTCTCCTCTGCTGTTGGTAGGGTGATTTGGCGATGGAAACGGTCCGTTTTCTCCTTACTTGTTGGAGATTGGCTAAGCGGGTTGAACAAAGACATCGGTGGTGTTCTAACCGTGGTCTGTTCTTGATCGGATTGTGCAGGAGAGGAGCGTTGAGAGACTGAAACCGAATGCTCTTCGGTCTCAGCTTGCTTTATTTCGAATGCCTTTGTGTTGTTTTCGGTTCTTCTCTTCTTTGAATGCAGGTCTGATTCGACGACATTGCCAAGAAACATTGCCTTCTGCCGCGATAAAAAGAACACATAATTATAACAAGTGTGCATTACGACTTAGGAGTAGTGTAAATGAAGGATCAATACCAAATTTTTGCGTTTCTTCTGACGGATCCAATGGTGACTTCCAATGCCTTCGGAAGGAGAAATGATGCGCAATTCGTTTGGAAAATGATTCCTTAGGCGTAGTACGATTACTTCCCTTAGAGGGCGTTCATCCTCTCCACATCTTTGAATCACAAGAAAGTTCAAAAGAGTCAATGTTTTGACTTGGGTACTTAGAATGATCAAAAGAAGTCTAACCCCAACATTAATCTCACCCTCCATAGATGACAATGTCGGATCCTGCAACAATGGCGGTATGGGAAAACCGTCCTTGGGGTACTGGACCAATGAAATCGAGCTTAGACCATGAACACGTTTCCGCGTCAAGGCTCCATGTGTCGTCATAGTATATTTTGTCGCCCACTCCGCCTGTGACATAAATCTAAAAGACAAGAGCTTGTCTAAGACATTTGAAAATGGCAAAAAGGGCAAACAAAAACTTGACTTATGATCAAAGTCATCTAATTAGGTGGAATAATGAAAAGCAATCAATAATGCATAAGAAAAAGAATGTTAGATGTGAAGGTTACCTTGTGACCAATGCTCACAATAACATGGCCAGCTCGTGCACCCGGTTTAGACCCTTCAACCGAAAACTATAGAACAAATCGCATACCCATTAAAACTAAGCTTTATACACAATTAATCATATCAACTAAATGAAATGACTAAATCTACCTTCATCCAAGTCATAGTCTTGGTATCAAACTTATGAACTTCCCCATGATACCGATCACCCGAATCTCCACCAAACACAAATAACTCGTCTCCAACTGCAGCCGCTGCATGACTATCCCTAGGAGAAGGCGAGTCACCCTTCAAATGGTCATTAGTAGCGCTCCAAGTCATTGATTTCAAATCAAGAACATACAAATCATTCAAATAGTTGCCTATGCCTTCACCACTCCCTCCAAAAATGACCAATTTGTCCTCACCAACAAGAGTGGAAGTGTGGCTTTCGCGAGGGCAAGGCGGATCGCCTATACAAAGCGGCTGGGTCCACTCGTTCGACACAAGGTCCAAAATATAGAGATCATTGAGCTTCTTGGACCCGTTCGTTCCTCCAAAGACGAGCATTTTCTTGCCCCATAGGGCGACGCTATGGCTGTCTCTAGGACCCGGATTTTTGCCCTTAGTTGTGAGCATGCTCCATGACATTGTGTTGAGGTTTAGTACAAGAACATCACTGAAATGCAGGCCTCCACAACAACCCTAGGTTTCAATTGGAAAACAACAAATTAAGATTTGATCACATAAAAACAGAATATTGCACAAGAAATCCAAACAAGTAAAACTGAATTTTGGCATGTTGAAATAAAGCAAGACTTCTATGACAAATTAAAAAAGTACATAAAAGTACATTTCCATGGTTTTATTGAAGAAAACCCTTTTTTCCCCTGATCAAATTCAAGGTTGGGATAGTTAAAGGCAATGCAAGATCATAATTGTATCTCTTCTAAGGCATGCAACAACTATATATGGATTATATGCCCTTTAAGCTTCTATTTTCATATTTAGAATCTTTAATGGAGGGATTTTTTGGCATCAAACAAATTAAAGCCCACCCTTGTGAACATCAAATTAAGCACTCATAAAATATCATAAATTTTTTAATGACCCATCAAACATGAGTTTGAAAGAATGATTCTTCCACTTCTAAAGCTTGAAGGATCATATAATATTAAAGAATGAATTAATATAAATATTTAAAAAATACATAAATAATAAGATCTAGACAACATGCAAAGATCAGACATGGAAGAACATACATATAAAAAAAAATAAAAAATATATAAAATTACCCCATATATATAAACAAGTCCATGGGAGAAGCAAGCAGAATGACCCCATCTTTCAGGAGGAATGAAGCCAGAGATCTTAGGGAATAACCACATTGCTTTCTTAGCAAACTCTCCTCCCAAAGAACCCATTTTTGAAATGATTCAATTTCTTGTGTTAAGAAAATTGGGAGGGTAAAATTCTAGGGAAGAAGAAATGATATGAAGTATTGAAGTGGAGAGGAGAGGAGTAGAAAAACAAAGAGAGAGGGTTAAAAAGGTCAAAAAAAAAGGAGGGAGGGATGGGAAGAAGAACAAGGGAGAGTGATATCTATCTATCAAACTATCAATGTCAAATTGAGAAATGGACATGAAAAGATGGGTGCTTTCATGTCCAGGTCACTGTGGCAACCAACAATAAAAACACCACAAGGTGGTGACTCAGCTCACTCCATCATCCTGGTGCTTTGAAAATTGGAGAATTTTACAAGTTTAAAAAAAATAGCTTAGGGTAAAATGTGTATAATATATAGGAGTAGTATGTTACTACGTGCTCAGTGTGAATGACATTGCTTTAATTATTAAAGTTCATATTTTGTGTGCGTTAAAGGCCTTTGTTGGTTTTGGTCTAATGATTTTTTTTTTTTATTAGGTAAGAGTTAGGAGGCACCCCTTACGGGGGGCGTCCTAGAGCATCCTTACGGATGAGAACATGAAGTTCTGGATGAGTCTTGATGGACTCGGCGGAGAGACTATGGCCCAATTTAGCAATTTTATCGGCCACAGCATTACACTCCCTAGGAATATGATTAATCCTAATATCATGGGATCCAGCAATGGAGACAAGAGTGTCGGAGATTATTAGTTCAATCTCCCACGGACCCTTAGTTATTCCTTTGACCGCATTGATGACCTGGAGGTTGTCCCCTTCGATTTCAACATTTCTTAGATTCCTGTTTCTCACCTCCCGGATGGCCTCTCTAAAGGCTAGGGCTTCCGCCTTAAGGACTGAAATCTTGCCGAAGTTACACGTTTTCAGGTCGATTACCCGACCCAGGTGATTCCTGATTACAATTCCTCCCGTTGCTTGGTTGTTGAGAAGCCTAGAAGCATCAAAATTGATTTTCACTTGATCTTGTCTTTTTTTCCATCTTTCAGACCTCTCTCTTCGTTTGTTCTTTCTGCATGGTTTGTTTGCCTTATTGATTTCTTCATCTTCCGTCCATTGTCTTGCAATTTCCCAGTTTTTTATTTGATTTCGAATATAGCTTGTCAGGTCTGTGATGCCATTATTCTGATCTTGTTGGAAGGTTAATTTATTTCGTTGATGCCAAACGTTCCACCAAGTAACTGCTAGTTCCGTGATCTCTTGTTTCCCTAGTAGTTGTTTAATTTCATTCAGGACTACACGTGGTGTTTTATTACTAGTGTCTATGCTTCAAAGAGTTTGAGTCATGCTCGGATTTACTTTGTTTGCTATATGTATCATATACGGGCATTTAGCAAGAATATGGTTTGTGTCTTCTGTGGAACAGTCACATAGGATACAACCACCTGGAGTAGCGACCTGCTTTTCTCTTAGACGTGCTTTTGTGGGGAGTCCATTGTTATCAATTTTCCATAAGAAGTTTTTGACTTTCGGATATATATCAAGTTTCCATATCCAATTATTAAGGCTTGGAGTTTGCCCCTCTATGTTGGTAATGAGGTCCACAGCCAAAGCGGTAGAGAACCATCCATTTTTGCTTGGCGCCCAATAGAGTCTATCTTGTATATAGTTGTCTGGGATCGGCACTGCTTGAATTTGTTCGACTATTTCATCCGGTAGAACTTGTCTTAGTTGTTCTATTTTCCATGTTCTATCATAAGAGATCCATTCATCAACTTTTGACGTTTTATCAATTGTTGCAGGGTTATTGGCATGGGTGTGCAATGGGCCTATAAGATGCCATCTATCGTTCCAGAAATTAACTGTTCTTCCATCCCCTATTTGCCATATTAGCCCTTTACAAAACTCTTCCCTGAGGTATATGAGCTTTTTCCATTGCCATGATGTGTTCTGTTTTGGCTTATATGTAAAGAAATCTTCGTTCTTAAGATATTTTTCTGTAACTATTCTTACCCAAATATTATTTGGTTTTGCTAAGATTTTTCATAATAGTTTCATTTGTGGTGCTTTGTTCATATGTTCTGTCTTCCTTATTCCTAGGCCGCCTAATTCCTTTGGTTTGCAAATTTTGTCCCAACCCACAAGAGGTTTGTATTGCCTATCTTTGCTCCAGAAAAAGCTCCTATTGATTCTATCCATTTCAGTATGTATGGAGTTAGGGAGCATGAAGCTTTGCATTACATAGTTGGGTTGGTTTTGGTCTAATGATGGATTTGAGTAACAATTTTTGGGTTGGCGTAACTTAAGTGTTTTTTGATTTATCGTCTGGTTTAATTGGCTAAAATTGCTTTACTTCTAGATCAATACAATAATGGTCCTTAATTAGAATGATCCTTTTAATTCAGATGTATATAAGCATTGTCAGGAAGATTCGAACCCGAATTTCTAGATAAATAATTGACATAATTTACTTATTTAATGAAAATAGGTACTGTCAGAGGCGGAGTCGAAAATTTGACTCAAATGGACAAAATTCCTTTGGGTCAAATTCTTGATTATAGAAAAAAAAATTGTATTTTTCAAATAACTAAGTTTTTTCTTGTTTTTTGTGAAAAAGAAAAATTGTATAAAAAAATTTATACTGAAAGTTTTTATTTTTTCTATATGAAAAAAGTATTTTAGAACCCTTTTCTGTATTTTCATAATAAAAAATTAACCTTTTCTAGCCAACGTTCTAAAAATGCTAGTTGAACTCTAGGCGAAGAGGGACAACCTAGCACCTAGAGGATCTAAACGGGTGACTAGACGAACTACATGGTCTTCTAGGCGAGCTAGCATCTTCCAACGCCTAGGCGGTGCCTATACAGATCTAGGCGGGGATTTTTAGATCAGTATTTCTAACTAAATGGACTAGTTTATATCAAATAACCTAATTTTTTTTATCCGATGAGATCCTCTATCCCCAATTTTGTGTCCCTTTGTGTTTATTAAATTTAACACAACTTATTAAATTAAAATTAAAAAACAATTAAATTTTATAATTTTAGTAGTATTTTGTAAAAAAAATAGTAGACATGATCAATAAACACAAAGGGGACACAAATTAGGGACAGGATCCGGATCGGGGTTGTAGCCCCCACTAGACACAGTGCCTTCGCCCCTGGGTACTACTATCAACGATTCAACATGACGTTCAACGACATTACATATACGTGGAAGGAGAATGCCTTCAGGTATCTAGTCAAATGGTTGGGACCTCAACCTCACGTAGACCTATACAAAAGCGGGCGACCCGTCCAACCCGCCTGCAATTTTTAGCGGGCTTGAAAAGTAAAAATATGCAAAATTACAAAGCCATGACCTGCTAGTCCAACTCGAACCTCATGACAGCCGAGTTCGTAGGCTAAATTTTTGCATCAAGCCTAGTCCAAACCTGATCCAAGTCCTCTTTTATACAAATCTAACCTCAGGGTAGTATGCTCTCTATTTCGACTCCGATAAAAAGTGTCTAAGATAAAATAAAGGGGATGTGGGAGAAAGGGAGAGTTTTTTAGTGCTCGTTATTTTAATTTTTGTAGATATAGAAATATTAAGTATTTTCTCTAAATGATATAAATAATTTATAAATTAACAAAAAAAAAACTTGGCTATATATGTGATGACGTGAAGTGCTAAAAACCATAACCCGAAGGAATATTTTTGACCAACTCTTGTACATTAGTCATGTTCCTAGGATAGTTTGGGACTATTATTTATATTTTATCATTATATCACTGTATTTTTGATTTTTTTCCCATAAAAATACAATGTATATATGCATTTCTTTTCCTTTCCAAATGTCTAGCTAAAAATGATGATGCTTAGTGGGGTTCATGGGAAATGATGTGTATCAAGGCATATAGGATTGATTTTGAGCATTTTTGGCAGCACAGGCCTCATTCAGAGATGAAGTGGAAACTGTCAAACTTATGTGGTGTTTGTTAATATGATATGATCTATTTATTGTTCTAAGTTGATTTTTTTTTTTTTTTAAATGAATAATGCTGTTGCCCTAACTTTTTAAAATTAAATTTTGACCGTCGAATTTGTAATCAATTATTCATCGCCCATTTTTGTTCCGTGGGTACAACCATACTTGGTCATGATGCTTCGTGTACCCTATGCTGTCGCTGTTCATGTTTTTACTTATGAGCTGTTTACATTTATTTATTGCAAATGTATAGTATTATTTTTCTTTTGTTTTTTTAGATGTTTCAAAATCCTACATGATTGTGGAAGATAATGTGAAATGGGAAAAATTAAAGTTTAGTATGTAAGGTTGATGGATTTTTTTTGTCAATTAATTTCAATATGTAATTTTTTTAAAAAAAATTGTGTTAAATTTATCGTATGTGTACACAAATGGACATTCTCGTTCATTGCCCACCGGACTTTATCAACGATAATGACATTCTATTATGTTTCTATATGCATTTCCAAACCAACAATATTTTTTCGAAAATAACTTTTATTGGAGGAAAATTGTTGGTGATTTGTGTCAAGTCATTAAATCTCTACAAGAGCATGTTGAGGTTAACAAGTCATATTGATAATGTTGATTGAGGAATTGACATGTATGACTTTCCATGATGTGTTTATAGAGAGTTGTCATAGATCCAAAAGTAAATTGCACACCAACACCGAGGTATGTAACCTTGAGTGCTACAGCCTTAGGCAAGGGCGCGCCTTGGCATTGGCGTCGCTCGGCGTTGGCGCGGTGCAACGACATCGTGCAAGGGCGTGGCACGGCGAGGACTCGGTTTTGAGGATTCTAGGCTCGGTTGGTGTGGTGCGCCTAGTGAGTGAACTTGAGGTTCATGTCACGGCTGGTAGGGGCGCGCCTAGGGTGATGCAATGGCACGACAAGGCTGTGGAGAGGCTAGCGATGCACTTACAAGGCTGCGGTGGAGCTTGCGGCGCGCCTAGGGCATTGGCCCGTGGCGCCGAGCACGAGTTGTGACGCTAAGGTAAGTTTTGAGCTTTGTAATTGAGTCTATTAGCTTTGTGCATGTTCTAATGTAAATTAGGAAGCTTCACTAAGCTTGGTGGATGCTTTAGGCAAGAACCAAGGCTTGAGTTTAGTTTGACACATGGCTATGTATGCTAGAAAGAAGTTTAGAAGCTTCATACTAGCTTAGAGTAAGCTCAAGGAGCTTGAACAAGCTTTAGACTCATTGTATAAGCTTTATAAGAAGCTCATGTAGCTAGGAACTAGCTCATGGAAGCTCAATTGAGCTCACACTAGCTCAAGTTAGCTCAACTAGCTCAAACACAGCTCAACCCAGCTCAACTAGCTGGATGCTAGCTCAACTAGCTAAGAGGTAGTGACACTACCTAAGTGATCTAGCTAAGTACCTAGCTATGCTAGCTAGGTGTGGGGCTAGGTGGGCCGGCCCATGGGGCGCCCCTATGGGTTGTTGGGCCGCAAACATGCGCGCATGGCATGGGCCTTGTGCCTTGCCATTTGGGCCGAATGCTTGGACTTTTGGATTGGAATTTTGGGCTTCATCTTAGGCCATTATAGGCTGGAATTAAACATGATTTTGGAGTCCAAGGGGGCTGCATCTAGACGCCCTAATGATGACTAGGAAAGAGGAAGAGAAGTTGCAACAACTTCTTCCTAAAATCACTCTCGACCATCCCTTTGGCAACCGATTTGATAACCGCCTCTTGGGTAGTTTTGGACAGGTTTTTGCACGCCTATATAAGGGAAAATGTCGGCCATTTTCATGGTAAGAAAGAGACAAGAAACACGTGAAAAGCCAGAAACTTTGTCCCCAAGAAATCGGTGAGAAAACACACAAGTTGTCAAGAAAACCTTGTCGTGTTTGAGTGGAAATACACTAGTGATTCAAGCACTAGTGTGGCATCATGGATCAACTTTCTACAACAAGGAAGGAACCTCAATTTGAAGTGCATGGGGCGTTCATCCAAGTGAAGGAGGAACCACGCATATCATCGGACGATGACTTCGTTCAAGTCAAGATCAAAGAGGAATTATGGGACTCGAATAAGGTACGCTTGTTCTAATAGTCGTGTCTTGCCAACACGTCTATTGTTTTGTTTTGTTACGTTTTATCCCACAACGGTATTGCACAACCCTTGGCATAGAATAGGGGCAATATACGTTGAAGGAAAGATCGATTTAATCGTTCGACTCGTAGCCTTTATCCAAGTCAATTAACATATATAAGAAGGGGTCGATGGTGATTGCCCTCAGGCCTACACCCACGAGACTACCCTTCAATTGGTCTACTTGTATTGCCTTGATTATCCTTTAGATCTACCAGGGTCGACTTTCCTTCAACATAAACAATATAAACACGCTTTTATGATTGCATGCAACCCTAAAATCCAACAAAAATTCCACCACATATGAATGCTAATGTTTTTGAAAGGATAAACACCATTCAATCACTTCTTGTGTGGATTTAATATTGCTTCAAAAATTAACATCACATATGTAGAAGAAAGGCTGTTTTAGAAAATGAAGTTTGTGATTACCAAAAGAAAAAGTTCCTAACTAAGAACACCTCCGAGCTATTGGGCTTAACGTAGCACGGCCCAATAATAATAATCATACTTGAAACTACATTTTAATTCGAGAAGAGAAAGAAGTTCCTTTTAGTATCACTTTTCAAGTTGGAGCTATAGAAATGAACATACTTTATAAAAAATTATGCGAGATGCTTTTCAAATACATCTTGTTAAGATTAAGGTCTTGGATCATCAAATATAATATATTAAGCTGTATTAAATTGTCTTAAATTCATGATTTAATGTAATTTAAAGTATTATATATGGCAATTTAAACAGACTGAGAATTTAAAGGATCGATCCGAGAAATTAAGCGCACACTTGCTAGGAACACACAAATGCATTGCAAAACACATCGTTCTGTACCAAACGGAGTTGGCTCTGGCAGTATTACTATCAAACACAAAAGGAATTTTTAACAAAGCTCTGACACACATATGCATTGCTAGACTAGTAGGTCGTAAACTTGACTCTGATACCATGTTGAATTGTGAATCTATAAGAGATCACTCAGAGAGAGAGAGAAAAAAGGAAGAGACGAGAGACTCTCATAACATAATGATTTGATTGATCAAAAGTAAATCAGAATAAGCTACACACCAGCTTATATAGTGTCAACAAAGTGTGAGAGTCATAACTAGCAATATAACTAACTTACTAGCTACTCTCTTTATTTCTAAAGTATTACACATATAAAGACACTTTTAACAAAGCGGTCTGGTCCATATTCACGAGGTATGAGGTTAAACTCCAGTG
Organism: Fallopia convolvulus; assembly: GCA_964016875.1. Classification (NCBI taxonomy): domain Eukaryota; kingdom Viridiplantae; phylum Streptophyta; class Magnoliopsida; order Caryophyllales; family Polygonaceae; genus Fallopia; species Fallopia convolvulus. The sequence continues at coordinate 67,826,640 of OZ024720.1, forward strand.
GAGGTAAACAATTCTCGTTAGAAGAGTCAAGTGTGCAACTCGGGTCAAATTGGACGAAGCTCTGACGAACCATTGAACAACCAAAAAAACGCATAATTATGTGGTTCTTTAATTGTCGATATCAAAATTATGATGCAATTCATATGAGTTGTAACTTACAAGTTGTGCTTCCAAACTTTATCATGACTACACTTGCAATTGGCGGGTGGACCCGGATAATAAATTTAGCCATTTCTAGGAGGCCCAGAGTTGAAAGCTCGTATGTATCCATAGTTTACAAAGAACATGATCGGCCACAACCAATAGAAGGCAGATACATTGACACTAAGGATTTGTCCAATACAAATAGTGAAAGCAAGTGATATCTATTCACACTTTCACAACTAACTGTTGTCATGTCACCCTATAACTCGAAATGTCACTATTCCTAGAACACTCAAAATAATGCTCAGCTTTTTTGTTTGTTTGTTTGCATGATATGGAGATTCTTGTGCTCTTGAGACTTCAATTCTTCATGGAGTTGAGTAAAAAGATGATAGTTGAGCATAAATGAATATGATCACACTTCTTCATAGTAAGGCCGCAAGCCCATTTTAAGGCCCAACCCAAGTCCAAGTAATAATGGGTGTAAAATGTAAATGTGTGATTAATATTCCAACAACCTTATATAATAGGTATGCTTCCACTCCCGCCCTCTTCTTAGCTAAGGTAGAGTTACTCTAGTTAGAGTCTGAGAAATCTTACCCATTAATTATCAAATAAAGAGTTGAAATTGATTCATTCTCTCTCCAAATCTTTTTAATTTTTATATTTTTTTTATAGGATTTATTATTTTTGTGAAAGGGTTTATAAATCTATTTATAGAATTCTTAACACAACTCCACCGAAACAAGACAACACCATAAACTCTAGTGAGTCAATCACATGTATGTCGTGTTTGTACAAGTGCAACACACATATAGAAAAAGATGAGACGATGGAAAGGTCGATGTCAAAATTCGGCGGTGCAATACGGAAGGAGGGGAGACCGTTCCCACGCATATGGGCGATAGGCCCATCACATAAGCCCATGATGTTCCATCCTAAAACCAATTGATGATAGAAGGATTAACCTATAGGTATATATTTAGGTTAATTTCTCTTTAGATTTCCGGTGTGAAAATTCTTTCTTCCACACGCCCCCTCAAGTGGTAACTGGGCGGCCTAGTTAGCACTTGACAACTTTCCGATGTGGAAATTCGTTCTTCCACAGTCGATGAGTTGAATTCTTTTTAAATAAATCACTTTAAACTAAATTGGGTATAGTGGATGTGCGGTGCAAATTTTCTATGTCCTCTGTTATGTCTCTTTTGTGGTGATTGGTTAAAAAAAATTTAAAATCATAAGATGATACTACTATTGATGGTGCGCAAAAAAAACGATGTGTGACCAGTGGGCACGAAACGCGAGATAAAAAGAGATAAAAACAAGATTCAAGGGAATTCCCCGAGATCTTTTCCATACCCACCCAAAAAAGTGAGGTCCTTGTTCCCGCAAGCCCCAAGTCGCGGGAACGAGGTCCAAACATAACAAGTTTCTCCGATAGAGATGTTAGTTAGGCGCTCACCTCAAGAAGCAACGAGGACGAACATTGCATACTCAAAAGCTAGCACTCCCGCCCCGCTTGACCAGTCAAAAGTCGCCTAACTCTTGACTAATAACCAACCACCTTCTTCTCGATCAATCATATGGTTGAAACCCGAGCGTCCCACATCGGAAGTAGGTAAGAGCCATGATCCTCAAGCGTCTATAAATAGAAGAGAACCTCAAAGGTTGCAACTTGCAAGGGTCGAAATGTAATACTCGGGTTCGTACCGAAAAAAAATCCGATAGCTAATTTCGTTCTCAAACTTTCTATCTTATAATATAACCATGCCTTTTATTCACCTTTGGGCCTAAAAGCCCAAAATCTTGGGTTCAACTTTTCTTGGGCCCAAATGCCCTTTGCGATTTTAACGTAGGAGATAGGTCATCTCCTTCTAATTTTTGGCTCTAGCGCCGCTCCAAAGGAAGGAAAAACCCTAACTCCTTTCCTCATCTTCATCGATCGCTCCAGCCTCCAAAAGAATGGGGAAGTCGAAGCCCTATGCCGCCGGTTGCGTATAACCACTGTCATTCGAGCCGCTGCCGTCAAACCCCGAGTTGGTGCCGTTAAGATCCAAGATCTGCCGAGATCCAATTGAAGAAGGAGCCCTGTTCCGGCCTTGTTTCGTTGCTCGTTCTCTCCTACGTACGCCACCAGCTTTGGTTGCATAAACCTCGTTGCCAGTCCGTCGCGCCGGGGTGTTCGCCGAGGCGAAGCTCCTTACTTCTGTTTTGGGCCCGAGAGTGCGTCTGATCTCTTTAGTGTCGAGGTCGGGTCGAGCCAAGGTCATGGCTAGCTTTTCCAATGCCGACTTGTTTCCCGTCAGCCTTCGTGGGTTCTGAGGTCGACTTTGTCATCATCAGATTCGATCAACACCAAGAAGTCTTCGTGTCTCTTTATCTGGAAGGGTCGTTCGGGTCTGTTGTAACTCCTTCTTCTCGATCCAGATTCCAAGAACGGAATTATCATGGTAGAGGACTAAAGAAACATTCTGATTTATGTTCACCACCGAGAATGATCCAATCAAAGGTCCGCTTTGTGTTTTGTTGTTCTGGTTCTGTTGTGTAATTTGGTTGTGTGCTGATTTTAAAATTTGAGCATCGATTTTATGTGGTAATTAGATAAAGATCGGATCGAGCTAATTGTTAATCAAGGGTTACAATTCAATTCGTGCTTAAAAGTAATCTATGCATAAATTCTATCTAATTGGGGGTTAGATTCTGAATGTTGGGGATTCATTGAATTAGTGTTGGCAATGTTTAATTTATCCAAGATATAATTGAATTGTGAAATTGGAGTTACTAATATATATATCGATCGCTTAGTGGGACTATACTAGGCTAATTAGTAGATCAAGTGTGTGTTCCTGGTTATATATATAAGCTTTTTTAACTAGATCCAATTAGGTTAGGATGATTAACTTAGTATATATAAAAATGTGTTCCTGATTGATCAAGTGTGTGTGTTCAATTAATGCTTCTTTTGTAAATAGGTGTTAAACTATTATACACGTAGGTGATCAATTAAGTTAGTTAATTTAATTATACACACGTTGATTAGTAATTAAGATTAGGCTAGTTAAAAGTTTAAAAAAATGATAGTATGTTAGTTGAAAGGATTAGTCTCGGTTAGCTAGTCATGGTTCGATGGTATGCTTTAAAACTAATGAGCTTGGGATAGTTACCTATTGCCAACTTTTATTTTTGTTGGAGACTATCAGAGTACTAAGTGTACCGTTAATATGTTTAGGAGATCGCTACTATACGGATTCTTAGTTTTTCGTAGTCGTCAAGAAATCCGCCATTCCAGGTAAGTCGTTCTGCGACTTGCTCGGCTTAATTCAATTCTTGTTAGATTGAGTGCCATGTATGTGGAATTGGTTTTTGGGAACTAGTCCCTCTGCATATTAATTCCGTTAAAGCAAAATTTTCTCTCTATGCTTGTGAAGGTTGTAATCATATTTGAAAATTGTGTTGTACTCATAATTGTAAATTGTGTTTGTAACTGTATTGTAATTGCGATTGCGATTGTGCGTTTGAAACTTGTAATTGTAATTGTCTTTGTAAATGTAAATGTGTTTGTGCTTGTGCTTGTAAGTTGTGATTATATTTGTAATTGTTGTTGTAGGTATAACTGTGATTGTGATTCGGTTTGTGGTTTTAAGTTTGATTGTGATTGTAATTCTGACTGTAACTATGAGTGTGGTTACAATTGTAATTGAGAATGTGAAAGCAATTGTGTTTGAATTTGTGATTACGTTCGAATTGTGGTTGCGCTCGAATTGTGATTGTGGTTGTGCTTGTTATTGTGATTGCGACTTGTTCGAGTCTATCTTTCTTTCGCTGCGTGTTTGTTTCTGTTGTTCGAGGTTAATCGTTTGTCGACTTGCTTTGCTTACGACCATCATGTGTTAAATGATCAAACTGAATGTGCAAACCTTATTTTGGGATGAATTCATATTACGTGCTTGTATATATTTTGGGGAATTATGAAAAATTATGTTTAAACATTTTTCGATATGCGTGCATTGGGTTCCACCGGTATGGCCATGGAGCACGGGATAAGCTGAAGAAGGAGTGGCCCCCGAGCATGGTCATGCGACTGGAAGGGACCCCCTTCTAAAAATAAACTAAATTGTTTTGGCAGACGCTCTAGTAGAGGTTTAGCCGGGGAAAGAAGGGTGAAAAAAGGAAATGGACACGTGTATATGGTGCGCCCTGACCGTGCGCCATGGATGAGAGGCCGGAGGGTGCCATTTGGGTTTGAGGAGGATTGTTTTGATTGCTATATTATTCGATGGATTTTGTTGAATGGTCTTGTGTTAATGGGTTTTGTTTAACGTAATATATTTTGTGGTTGTATATGTTGGGAAGATCGTTATGAATATTATTGTTATCCTTGTTACTATTATTGATGCTATCTGTATTAATTTTACTATTGCAGTATTGTTGTATTTTAATGTGATGTGGTTTGTATGTGTGTATGTGTGTATGTGTGTGTGTATTCGTGTCTGTCTGATTGTGTGTCTGAATGTATGGATGTCTATGTGACTATTTAACGTTAAGTGTTGAATTGATATGAATTGATAATTATTGGTTTCTGTGTGAAAATTTATTGCTAGGGTTCTGTGTGGTTTTTCAAACGTTCTATATGCATCTCACGCTTTCTAGCTTGAATTAGAATTGTAGCTGACCCTTCAGGGAATATTTTTACAGTTTCAGGTACTTTTCAAAAATCGTGATGGATTCTCTACAAAGTGGTGAAGCGGATGTTGGCGACGTGTCATTAGGCTCGGGTTGTTGGGATTTGGTTATTTATGTCGTAAAAGTTGTCTGTTGAAATGTTTTGTACTAGTTGGCTAGGACTGGTTTAGGATAGTTTGGATATTCAGAATGATTTAATTGTTATCTTCTGTTTATGAATTTAAAAATACTATCATGCTCTTCACCTTCTATTTAAAATAAAAAGTTGGGTGTTTTGTTTTTGTTTTCTCGTTGTGCCCGAGTTGCAAGATCCTAGTGAAGTTGTTGTTAAACCAACCTGAGTAGTCCCGGACAGGGTCTACCACCGAGTAGCGCCCCGTCGAAAGTCGGGGTGTTACACGAAAAACATCTCCAACTCAAGAACTATCTTGTTTGTTGAAGATCGACGTGTTGGAATCATCGCAAAGACCACGCTACCATCAAGAGTAGCTCAATAAAAAGACTTCAAGTCGCTCAAAGAAATCTCAAAGTCCAAAAAGATCCCGCAAGCCTCTTTGCAAGCTACAATCCCAACATCGTCGACAAAACCATGGCCTCGCTAGATAGATAGAAATTCTCAAAGCTTGTAAGAGAAAAAGATCTCGCTTATAGTTTGTAAGTGGCAACCTCGTTGTAACAAAGAGGTCTCGAACCTCGTCAGGCAGAAACCTTGAATCTTGTAAAAGGAGATCTGGGGCATAATCTCATTGTTGTAACCTCGTTAGGAAATCATTAATAAAAGCAAGGGTTTGTCACGTCGAATATATAAACTCGTTTCTTGTTTTTAGCGTTGGTTTATTTCGGGTTTCATCACAACGATGAAACTCGAAATAATTCATCTTGTTGCAACCACAACACGCTTTCACAACTAAATATTTCGTATTTCATTCCAAAAGCGTGTTGTGCCACCACAACATGCTTTTGGAATGATCTTCACCCTCCTCTTGCCAGGGAAGTGTTCTTCGAAACTGATTTCTCTCTCTGCTTACGTAGAAATATTTCTAGTACTTTGACCCATCGTAGCGGGTTAAGTTGGGCCTGTATTTTTGCCAACTCCGTTTAATGGATTTGGAAATGGCGTAATCGAGTTGCTTTTGATCAGGGGAATCTTGAAGGTGATCGAGCGATTTTTGTGCTAAAGTATTCATGGGATTATTATAATGCGAACCGAAGAAAGAGCTTGGATTTGCAAGTTCGACCAAGGGAAGAGCGTTATATACAATGGGAGTGGCCTTCGGATGGATTTGTCAAGCTTAACACTGACGGATCGGTTCGCAATGGACTCGCGGTAGCCGACTGTGTAATCCGGGACTTAGATGGTAAGTGGTAGGTAGGATTTATTGGCATTTGCACTATTCCAATGACAGAATTGGGACATTCTACAGGGGTTGAGTCTTGCTTGGAACAAGGGCTACAAGAGGGTCATTTTAGAAATTGATTCACGCTTAGTGTATCTTTTCCTAGGAAGGCCCATGGAGTGTAGTCATCCACTCTCTAGCCTGGTACATCAGTGTTAAGGCTTTATTAGTAGAGATTGGGTTATCCAATTCCGATATATTTTATAGAGGCTAGGGTTTTGTATAAGAGAAGCTTATTCTTATTAATGAATGAAGAGAGTATTTATAGAAGTACATTCCATGGTAAATAAGAAAACCCTAGTACAATAAAACTATCCAAAATATAAAAGATAGAATAATAGATTATATGGAAATATAATATGCTAAGATATATCAATATATTTATCGTGAAGCGAATAATGTTGGAGACTATTTAGCTTTTTAGCTTTTTCGTTTAACATTGGTTTTCATGTATTGTTTGATCCCCTGGAGATGTTATTTCTTTGTTAACCGATGATGTAAGGGGTCGGACTATTCCCTATTTACTGACTATTTAGCCTTTTTTATTATTAATAAAACTCCCCTAGAAGGAGATACCTCCTCTCCTTTAAAAAAAAAAAGAAACAATAAAACAGCCTTCCTTGAAAATTTGCATTTGGTTGTGCTACCGACATTGTGTAGAAACTAGTTCGCAATCGGGAAGGAAACATAAACAAATGTGACAAATATGCCATTGCAACAAGTAAAATACATTAATATTTAAAACTGAAGTGAACAAACTGTCCAAGTTAATAGCAACAGACAAATTTCATACAAATTACAGCCATATATGAGTTGTTACAAATATGCTAGATCATTCTGCAGGATGCCGAACCATTTAAATCACACATAAATACTAGCTTGTCAAGTCCATATCAACATATATATGTGGATGAGCCATTTCATGGTTTGGTGCACCAAGTATTGTCTCATCTTGGCTTTAGATACTTTTATGTGGTAATAAGATAGGATCAATGAATTGAACACCCAACCCACCATATCATAGAATTGATGCTAGACAAATCTTTGAACACATCAGTATCTTCTTTCGGTTGTTGTAATTTGCAATCAATGAAAGAAAGCTTGTGTCTTGCTCGAAAGGCATTTCGTATAGATTTCTCTCATTCAGAAAAGTTGTCGCCTTTCAGAATCACATGAGTAATTTTCATACTCGTATGATCTGAAGGGTGCAAATAATAAGGAGGCGTGACATCCAAGGCTTCTCGAAGGGTGCAACGGCGTCCGTAAGAGCCTTCATTGTGGAGGCGACTAATGCAGGATCGACGACCATGCTCAGTTCATTTAACTTAGAATGAGCAAATCGTTTTTAAAAAAATTCAAAGGGGGTCAATGACCGTGGAGGAAGAACACAAGGTAGGTTTAATGTATTTAAGGTTTTGGCTCTGATATAATGTAGAATTGTATTGATCAGAAGAGATTGAGCCCTAGCCATGAGCTCTAAGAACACCCACATTGAGGGTCTCTCACAAAGTCCCTATCAAATTAAAAATAAAAAATAATGAAAATAAAAATGTACTATATATTTTATAAGAAGAGTCTCAAAGACAGTCCCTCAAATTAAATATTAATATTTTATTAGTGAGTAACTCATTTGAATCTCTCCCAACGTAAATACCTAAGGTATACAAAACATATAATATAGCCCTAAGATTTTATCCTAAGATAATATTATTCTAATACAATATTATTTCGAAATAACTTTACTAGGTATTATTTGAAAAAAGACTAAAATTTGAAGAACTCAAAGTAACCAAACAGGGCCAAACTTTTAATTAGCAAATCAAGCAATATACTCCAGAATTTGGTTCAAATAAAAAAAATCTCTTATCCTGAAAATAAAAAATGCACTAAAAAATACGAAAAATAAATTACAAAATATAAAAAGTGCAATTTAAAAAGTGTACTACAAAAAATACAAAAAGTACACTACAAAGTACGAAAAGTGCAAATGCGAAAAAGTGCACTACGAATTAGAGAAAATACATTTTTTAGGATAATATTTTTTTTCATTTGAACCAACCTCACAATATACTAGTGGTGGGTTCGGTTCCGGTCGGTTCCGGTTTTTTCCGGTTCCGGTTCCGGTTCGGTTCCGAACTTTAAAAAAAATTAAAATAAAATAAAATTGCAAAACAGCGATCGCGGGTTTCGAGCCGCGATCGCGGTTCCGGATTTTCACGGTATAATTCCTTTTTTTAAGGGATAGAACCGGCGGTTCTAATCTGGTTCCGGTTCCGGAACCGCCGATTCTCCGGTTCCAATAAACGTGGAACCGGGACCGGAACCATCGGGTTTTTTCCGGTTCGGTTCCCCGGTTCCTTGAAACCGAACCCACCACTACAATATACTCCATTGACATAAAAAAAAAGGACATTTATTGGATGTGTGAGAACTACAACTACTAGTAACCCACAGGCCACAACCCATTGTACAGTTTTCCTTTCCCCAGATTGTCTTAAATTAGGCCTTTTGGGAGTCCACAATATACACACTTGGAATTGTTTTGTGTTCATGTTTGTGATACCTTAAAATTGTTTCCTTCAATTGCATGATTCTCTTCCAAGAGAGTAAAATTCTTGTCCATATCTACTCACTGCTACATCTTTTTCCCCCTTCTTTATCATGAATTTGCAGGACCTCTGCTTCATCATCATCCATAGATTTGTCCTTTATACTTAAATGTGTTAAACTGATGTGGTATTCTTTTGGATACAGCATATGCTGCACTACTTTTGTCGAAGTATACATATGTGTGTGTTTATAGTAAGATCTTGTACTGACATCATTCTGCATCAAAATTCAGCTAAACAAATTTGGACTTGACAGATTAATATAGGCAAAAATTTTGAATAAATTTTGAGTTATCCTAAAATGTGATTTGCAATTACAAAACTGATTTGCAATGAAGGCATCTCTGACCTCTGAAGCTAGCTGGCTATTAAAGATCAATGCTAATGCTGAACAACATAAATAAGCTAAGTTTTTCCATGACTCACTTTTATGTACAGCTTTTTGCAAGTACAATATGTTAATATGAGAAACAATATCTCTTCTTAATTTTTTTGATATATTTCCCTGTATCGCCAATATATTTTAATTGGTATTTTAGTAGAACTTGATTTTGTTTTAACATATGCTTAGATGGTTAAGAGTTTTAAAAACTATAAACCGTATAAAAAAAGGTATTTCTAATTGAGGGCATATATTATGGGTCCGAATAAGGAAAGATTATGTTGGATTCTATTTATTTATTCCGTTTTTCTATCCTATATCCAAAGGGCATAGGATATTTCCGAAATAGGAAACTAAAATCCTATTTTGAAAAGTATGAACCCTTTTTTAAAAAAATTAAAAAAATCTAAATATAAAATTATTGATTTCTTCTAATATTAGGCTCTTATCCAAGATAGAAAAATCGTTATTTAATAATTCTTTGGATTTTTTGCCAGGGAATTTTGTTTGTTTAGTAAATTTTTAGATTTTTTTTTTGTGTTTAGGTTTTTTAAAAAGGAAATAATTTTTCACCAATGGAGTTATTATACATATGCCATATAAAAAAATCTAAACTTTTTAAACAAATAAAATCCGACATAAAAATATATGATTTCTTAAAAAAAATACTAAACAAATATAATCTAAATTTTAAATAAAAGAAAATTAAATACTAGTATTTTCATTTTATTCAAAAAACCTCCAAACAATTACCCTTTATCTTTTAAGATATTCCATTTAAACTAGTTAATTAATTAGTAGAGTTTGGTTCAAATGAAACAAAGTCTTATCCTAAAACATGAAACGAATGCACTTTTCCTAGTTCATAGTGCACTTTTTATACAAAAGTGCACTGAAAAATACAAAAAAGTGCAATACGAAAAAGTGCACTACAAAAAATACGAAAAGTGCAATGAAAAGTACGAAAAGTGCAAATGTAAAAAAGTGCACTCTGAAGTAGGAAAAGTGCACTATGAACTAGTAAAAGTGCATTCGTTTCAGGATAAGAGTTCGTTTCAGGATAAGAGTTCGTTTCATTTGAACCAAACTCCTAATTAGTAACTAATTAATTTTGACTTGCCAAATAATACGATGTTGTTTAACTAGTTAAAATGACCATGAAACCCATATTGGTTAAATTGCACTTCAAATGTAGACAATTAGACATCAATTATGACTTCCTCATCTCTGGATTCTGTGTTGTCGAAGTTAGTAAATTCTGTTTACTCACTTTAAATTGAGTATCCATTTCCCTTCTTTTCCTGCTAGGATTGGAAATCACATGTATGATCGATCATGATCTTTTGGTGATACTGTATTCAAATTATGTGGTCTGAAGAACAAATTCTGCTTCTTATTCCTTTTCTAGCATTTGTCTGTTTATAAAAAAGGCTCCATTTCTAGAGAAATTTAAGATGATTTTAAAATTATAATGTCCGAAAAATTAGCAATGTTTTTGGGTTTGATTTGTCTTCTTTTGGTGACAAAAATATTTTCATGTTAATAGTGTGCAAAAAATAGTGCTGTCTGATTCTTTCATTTTATTTTTAGCCCTTTTAATTTTCTCCCTCAAGTTCAATGTTCTTGGTTCTTGCTGAGCTGGCGGTGTAATTATTAATGTATTTCCTTTTTGATTACATGCATTAAGCATATGATCATGATTGTGAAATTTTGCTGTTAATGACAATGATTACTTGTATTCTTGCATTAATTAGGCAAACCCTCGTGTGCACATGTTTTTCACTGGCTGAAATGGTGGGGAATTGATTCAATCATATGAAAACTTAAATTAAAACATACATGTTCCTGCCTTAAGCAATATTCAAATGCTCAAATCCGATTTTTGTGTGCTGTGTTAGGGGATTTGAAATTCGATCATCTAATGAGTAAATTAGACAATCTAGATCGGTTAAAAGTTGACCCGGCACGTAAATTTGATTCGACCTGGAAATTTTTGGGTTTCAATGTAACACCCCATCTTTCGACGAGGCGCTACTAGGGAATAGACCTTACAAGGTACTATTATTTAGGTTGACAACTACACTGTAGGACCTTTCAACTCGGGCACGACGAGAAAACATAATAAAACATCCAACCTTTATTTAATAAAACTTAGAAAAACGTAATCATGCATGAATCCCCGAAAATTATAAATAATCAAATACGTCACAACGCCTACTGAAACTGAACTATCTGAACCAAAAATAATGATAAACGAAACACAATACCAACTCTATCTAACAAATATTAAAATCAACATCCTAACTATTATAAATAACTAGTAAAAACCAATCCCACTAAGACACGCGCTCTTTACCGCTCCGGCCCGCCATCTTGCCTCGGTTCCTGCACGGCTCCCTGATTCATACCTGGAACTGAAAAATGTTCCCCGAAGGGTCAGCGTCTAATCTACCAAGCTAGAAAGAATATGGAAACTGTAGAACGGTTTGAAATCAGTTATCTATAGTCAGCATACAAATCCACAACCGCAATCATAACTCTAAAGGCCAATACCTAAATTAATTATGTCAGTCACAACGGTCACATACGCATTTGCAATCACAGTCACACATCAATGAAATTCTTCCTTTGTCCACAATCCGTCTTCCAAGGCGCTCATCACCGCGCCGAGTGCAGAGGCAAGCCCTCCCACTCCACTTCCCAATCTCCCTTCTAACTCCGGGCTAAGCCTCCACTGGAGCGCTTGCCAAAAACACACAGATAATAATTTTCGTTTGAAGGGGTACGATTTTCCCAGTCACACGGGTCAAAGTAGCCAACTCTTCCTCAACACCAGCTACAATGGGCCGTGTCGGAAACGGTACCAACACAGAGAAAACGTTCCAAAATATTTTCCGATAAAACACATTTAAAATCATTAACGCACACAACACACAAGGAGTTCAAAACAATTTAAAAGGTATTCGGGACTAGTTCCCAAAACCCGTCCTACAACATCGATACGCAATCTAACAAGGGAGAAAAGAACCGAGCAAGTCGAAAAACGACTTACCTCGAATGAAGAATCCTCGGAAGGACGAAACTACGATCTCAAACGGAACGATTCTCTAAAGAGTTATTAAGGGAAAGATTAACTTAAATATAAACCGATATACCTAACTTTTATTAAGAAAATTCTCATTAATAAATATTAGAGTATGCTAATTAACCCCTCCGTAAAATTTATCTTAAAATTTATCAATCTAATTAATCCAACCCAACTAACCACATTAACACTAAGGAAACAATTTTTACCCACTTCTAAACCCTTCTCCATTAAATCGGACCAGCCCAATAAAAAAAAAAAAAAAAAAAAAAAAATGCAACCTGATTCGGCCCAATATTTGGGCCAACTCACCCGAGCCCAGCTTCCTACCCAATCCCCCTTTTGAGTTTTGACCAAGCATGACCCTTTGACCACGCGGGCCCCACCTACGCCTTTCTTCAACCTCGAGACCGCCCGTTTCCCCCGTCTTCAACCTCGCGACTGCAAATCCGCCGCGTCTTCCTCCTCTTCACGCCGCTGCAAACGAGTTCGCCCCGCTCCAAGCAACTCCGACCTCGCCCTCTGATTTCGCCTTTGCCCCGCTTCTTGCCTTCTTCTTCGCAGAAGCCGAGGCGGCCTCTGTTCGACGCCTCTGTTCGCTTCCTCCGTCGAGCTCGTGGTCCCGCCTGGCCACGCTCCACTCCGCCCCTGCCTCCGTTCGAAGGTACCTCCGGCAACGCTCCCCTCACCGCGTCTCCGACCCATCCTCGTCTACTTTTCCCAGTTGCCCCACACACCGCAAACCCAGCCCGAACTTGGCGCGCATCGAGGGGAGGTGGCGGCGGCCTGCGAACCCGAGCTTTCTCTCGTTCCAATTATTCCATGCCAACCTCCCGACTCCCCTTTCCCCGATCTCAACCCCACAACATTCAACCCGACACGAAAAGAAAACAGGGGAAAAACAGAGGAAAACTTACCGGTAGTTCTCCCGGCCAGTTGACGACGGCGGCAATCCCGGCGGCCTTTGCGGCTTCCCTGAAGCGTCCTATCCTACAGGCGGATTGAGAGGAGGTCGATCGGAAACAATGGGGTCAAAGGAAAGAAAGAAGAGAAGGGAAAAGAAAACTGAGTTTAGATCGCCGGAGAGAAAGGATGGACACAACGACGATCTTACCGGAATCGATTGGCGACTTGGTCGAAAGCGCTGGTGCCTGTCAAGGTCGCCGATGGGTTCCTCCTTCCACGCCACTACTCCGTTGTCGGGGTGTGTTGATTGACGGTTCCGAAGGCAAGCTCGAGGGTTTGATTTAGGTGAACTATGTGGTAGTTCTTATAACCAATCAATCCGAATCTTTTCGGTATGATAATCGAACGAGTAGGACAAAATCAGAGAGGTGTGCCAAATTATAGAGTCATTCGGTTATGATATCAGGGTTTGGATCTCGGGGAATAGCAAAATTAGGGGTAGAAGATATGGAATTTGTTAGTTTTGATAAGATTAAAATTATGATAGATAAATTTGCCTATACGAATAATTGCTAAAGTTTCCTAGGAAAAAGTATAGGGTTTAGTTGTCTAATTAATTAAATAATTCCATTTAATCAATTAAATAATTCCATTGCTTGTCCAACAAAAAGATCATTGTTCCGACGGAGAAGAAAAAACAAGCCCGCGTATTACATACTACCCCCCTTAAGAAAGTTTCGTCCCGAAACTTCTATAACGAAAGGAACACTATCCCGAGGTTTTACAACACCTCTCCCCCTAAAAAGGGGTTCATCCTCGAACCAAAACTTATCGATAAAAAAAAACATTTAAAGCTAATAATCCAAAACACGTAACACGGTAACCTAATAACCAAACAGTCAAGCCAGAAGCAAAAACAATCACGCAAGCGAACATTGAATCTAAAAACAAGTCGCTAACTACTAACTCTCTCATCAAACACATCTACTAAACCCAGGTAACTCTCTCTCATCTTGGACTCACTCTACCAAGTGGCCTCCTCGACTTCCTGTCGTGACCACCGAATCAGCACCAAAGGAATCTCCTTGTTCCGTAGGTTTTTCATTCATCGGTCTAGAATCTTCAAGGGTTGTTCCCGGGAAGTGTGATCTGGTTCTACCACCAAATCCTCATAATTCAGTCTGTGACTAGGATCTGTGACATACTGTCTCAGTTGTGAAACATGGAATACAGGGTGCACTCCTTCCAAAGCAGGCGACAATGCTAGCCTGTAAACCACCTTGCCTACTCTCTCCTGAATCTCGAATGGACCGATATATCGGGAACTCAGCTTCCCTTTCACCCTGAATCTCCTTGCATCCATGATAGTATCTGTAGCTCCCTTTGGATTAGTTTTTTTTTTCCATCACATCCTTGTCCTATTGTCAATACTCAAAGGTCTTTTTCCTTATGTTTTCTTTTATCCTACAATTGTGGTATTGCAACCACTACTTCTCCATAGTTCATACACGAGGCTTTAGTCTTAAATAACTCTAACTAGAGCATCCCTCAACCGTTTCCGATAACAGTTCGTTGTGTAAACATGTTTTCTTCCCAAGCTTACGCATCTTCTGAGTCTCGTTTCTATGGACGGTACAATTTCTTATCCAACTTCACTAGTGCGATCGCCCCAATCTGCTGCTCAATGCTTTGTCGTAAATGGCTTCATTGATTATTGTAATCACTCCTTGTGCTTCCATCTTCAGTTGCATACACTTTGTACTCCTCGGAAATCTTCTTAAGTCGAGTGTTCAGCTCTTCTTAAAGCGAGCAACATCCTTCTTTCAATCGACATTTCTAGTTTGGGTTCGACTACTTCCAATCCGATAACTTAGATGCTTAGTTTAGATTTTCTCCATCTTGCTCCATCTTCCTTCGATGTCGACCACTTCTGCATCTTCTTGTACTAGATTCAATAACTCGATGACGGTATTACGAAGCTCTTGGAGACCATATAACCCAACACTACAATCCTACTTTTGTTGATTCCTCACACTTCCCTAATAATTCTAACACTATGAAAGAAAATTAACTTCTTCCAAATTTACACTTAGAATTAGAAGGCTACTAAACTACCAGAGGTCCTTCGGCTGATGGTGGCGGAATCGCGACGTGTCACTTACCCCCTATATGTAGTATGCCTACCCCAGTGAAAACATTTGAAAACACCGGCCGGTTTTGGTTTTAAGTTGGACCTCGGGTACTCTTTGTTGGTCAGTTCCATGTGCCTTGTTGTCAACCTGGCTCTGATACCAATTTGTAACACCCCATCTTTCGACGAGGCGCTACTAGGGAATAGACCTTACAAGGTACTATTATTTAGGTTGACAACTACACTGTAGGACCTTTCAACTCGGGCACGACGAGAAAATATAATAAAACATCCAACCTTTATTTAATAAAACTTAGAAAAACGTAATCATGCATGAATCCCCGAAAATTATAAATAATCAAATACGTCACAACGCCTACTGAAACTGAACTATCTGAACCAAAAATAATGATAAACGAAACACAATACCAACTCTATCTAACAAATATTAAAATCAACATCCTAACTATTATAAATAACTAGTAAAAACCAATCCCACTAAGACACGCGCTCTTTACCGCTCCGGCCCGCCATCTTGCCTCGGTTCCTGCACGGCTCCCTGATTCATACCTGGAACTGAAAAATGTTCCCCGAAGGGTCAGCGTCTAATCTACCAAGCTAGAAAGAATATGGAAACTGTAGAACGGTTTGAAATCAGTTATCTATAGTCAGCATACAAATCCACAACCGCAATCATAACTCTAAAGGCCAATACCTAAATTAATTATGTCAGTCACAACGGTCACATACGCATTTGCAATCACAGTCACACATCAATGAAATTCTTCCTTTGTCCACAATCCGTCTTCCAAGGCGCTCATCACCGCGCCGAGTGCAGAGGCAGGCCCTCCCACTCCACTTCCCAATCTCCCTTCTAACTCCGGGCTAAGCCTCCACTGGAGCGCTTGCCAAAAACACACAGATAATAATTTTCGTTTGAAGGGGTACGATTTTCCCAGTCACACGGGTCAAAGTAGCCAACTCTTCCTCAACACCAGCTACAATGGGCCGTGTCGGAAACGGTACCAACACAGAGAAAACGTTCCAAAATATTTTCCGATAAAACACATTTAAAATCATTAACGCACACAACACACAAGGAGTTCAAAACAATTTAAAAGGTATTCGGGACTAGTTCCCAAAACCCGTCCTACAACATCGATACGCAATCTAACAAGGGAGAAAAGAACCGAGCAAGTCGAAAAACGACTTACCTCGAATGAAGAATCCTCGGAAGGACGAAACTACGATCTCAAACGGAACGATTCCCTAAAGAGTTATTAAGGGAAAGATTAACTTAAATATAAACCGATATACCTAACTTTTATTAAGAAAATTCTCATTAATAAATATTAGAGTATGCTAATTAACCCCTCCGTAAAATTTATCTTAAAATTTATCAATCTAATTAATCCAACCCAACTAACCACATTAACACTAAGGAAACAATTTTTACCCACTTCTAAACCCTTCTCCATTAAATCGGACCAGCCCAATAAAAAAAAAAAAAAAAAAAAAATGCAACCTGATTCGGCCCAATATTTGGGCCAACTCACCCGAGCCCAGCTTCCTACCCAATCCCCCTTTTGAGTTTTGACCAAGCATGACCCTTTGACCACGCGGGCCCCACCTACGCCTTTCTTCAACCTCGAGACCGCCCGTTTCCCCCGTCTTCAACCTCGCGACTGCAAATCCGCCGCGTCTTCCTCCTCTTCACGCCGCTGCAAACGAGTTCGCCCCGCTCCAAGCAACTCCGACCTCGCCCTCTGATTTCGCCTTTGCCCCGCTTCTTGCCTTCTTCTTCGCAGAAGCCGAGGCGGCCTCTGTTCGACGCCTCTGTTCGCTTCCTCCGTCGAGCTCGTGGTCCCGCCTGGCCACGCTCCACTCCGCCCCTGCCTCCGTTCGAAGGTACCTCCGGCAACGCTCCCCTCACCGCGTCTCCGACCCATCCTCGTCTACTTTTCCCAGTTGCCCCACACACCGCAAACCCAGCCCGAACTTGGCGCGCATCGAGGGGAGGTGGCGGCGGCCTGCGAACCCGAGCTTTCTCTCGTTCCAATTATTCCATGCCAACCTCCCGACTCCCCTTTCCCCGATCTCAACCCCACAACATTCAACCCGACACGAAAAGAAAACAGGGGAAAAACAGAGGAAAACTTACCGGTAGTTCTCCCGGCCAGTTGACGACGGCGGCAATCCCGGCGGCCTTTGCGGCTTCCCTGAAGCGTCCTATCCTACAGGCGGATTGAGAGGAGGTCGATCGGAAACAATGGGGTCAAAGGAAAGAAAGAAGAGAAGGGAAAAGAAAACTGAGTTTAGATCGCCGGAGAGAAAGGATGGACACAACGACGATCTTACCGGAATCGATTGGCGACTTGGTCGAAAGCGCTGGTGCCTGTCAAGGTCGCCGATGGGTTCCTCCTTCCACGCCACTACTCCGTTGTCGGGGTGTGTTGATTGACGGTTCCGAAGGCAAGCTCGAGGGTTTGATTTAGGTGAACTATGTGGTAGTTCTTATAACCAATCAATCCGAATCTTTTCGGTATGATAATCGAACGAGTAGGACAAAATCAGAGAGGTGTGCCAAATTATAGAGTCATTCGGTTATGATATCAGGGTTTGGATCTCGGGGAATAGCAAAATTAGGGGTAGAAGATATGGAATTTGTTAGTTTTGATAAGATTAAAATTATGATAGATAAATTTGCCTATACGAATAATTGCTAAAGTTTCCTAGGAAAAAGTATAGGGTTTAGTTGTCTAATTAATTAAATAATTCCATTTAATCAATTAAATAATTCCATTGCTTGTCCAACAAAAAGATCATTGTTCCGACGGAGAAGAAAAAACAAGCCCGCGTATTACATTCAACCCGAAAATTTGAACCCAAAATCCAGTTTAAACCCGACACATAAATCTGATCCGACTGAAATTTTTTGGGTTTTAACCCGAAAATTTGAACCCAAAATCCAGTTTAAACCCGACCCGGTTGACATGAATACGATTGGGTTGAAACACGGTAACCCAATGGGTACGGTTGACATCATTTGTTATATTTCAGAATATATAAAATTTATCTTGAAAATAAAAATTTTGTCTCTAAATTCGGATTCTTATACTATGCCCTTAGGACATACTCTCTCCTTTAAGCTAAACTTGTCGTTTTAACTTGATTTTCTTGTTCAATAAAAGTTGTCATTTAACCTATTTTAATCTATTTTTTTCAATAATATCCCTACTAATTAAAAATATTTACATAAATCTACAAAATAGGATAAAAAATCTTAATAAAATGGAAGATATTTAAGTCAAATCAAGTGATTTTCTTAATTTTTAAGTTAAACTCTACAACGACAAGTTTAGCTTGGAAGGAATAAGTTAGAAAAACCGATCTTTAAATTCTGAATTTTTTGTTGTTTTGATTGGTATAGGAAGGTTTCTTCATTGGGCTACCACAGCCCATAACTTGAATGTTCAAAAGAGTAACCTTCTTCATCATTGGCAACGCTATACAAGTTAGTTTTTAATTAAAAAAAAAGCTAAGCTTGTGAGATGTACAGTTTAACTCATGTATAACGTTATGTTATACAAAGTATAATTAACCTTTCTTGATCTACAAATGTGTGTAATTAACCTTTCAAAAATCGAGCCATTACTTATTGTAATAAGAATTTTAGTATCAACGGACCGAAAGAATGTTCTAAATATCAAAAATACTTTATTACTACCACAATAAAAAAAAAATCTTACAAAATGTATTTCATGTTTTTTCTCTTAAGTGAGATAACTTTAAATTTTAATGGAGTTTAAAAAAAACTAAGTGAATTTTATAATGAACAAAGTGAAATTTAGCTAGAAATTATAATGTTCAAATGAGATTTTATATAAAAAAAAAATACAAGTCAAATATTATGTTACTTGTCTATATAAAAAGGCACAAAACCAACTTAAATCGTCAGAACGAATGATCTTGCAAAAATCAAATAACAAAGATTGTCGACTAAAAAGTAAACGAAAAGGAGATGGAGAGAGCGTCAATCGTTATTGGACTCATTGTTGAATGCATATTGGAAATAGTTTATTGAAAAAGGAGAATATTGTGAGAGGGATTTGGTTTTGTATGCCATTTTAATAGTGTAAGCGATTAAATATCCCCCTGGTTATATTTGTTAACTAAATGTACCCTCATATCTAGATTTTATAGATTTGCCCCTTAACAACTCTACTAATATCTTTTAATTATTTATTTCTTTAAAAACAAAAACAATTTTTCAAGACAGAATTTATAATTAAACAATAACACAACACACAAAGTTACGATTAGTTGTCCTCTTTTTTATATTTCTTTTATATTTTCATGTATGTTTTTTGTACGCGTTCATATATAATACGGAGTATGTTTAGTATATGTTGTGTTTTTTACATGTTTTGTAATACGTCTTGTACATTTTATTTTTTTTTATACATTTTTTGCATGTGTTTTATATATATATCTTGTATTTATCTTGTATATATTTTGTGTGTGTCCTATTTTTTGTGTATGTCTTGTACTTATCTTGTATATATCTAATGTCTTGTACGTGTCTTGCATATTTCTTATATATGTCTTGTATGTGTCTTGTCTTGTAATATATTTTCTGTACGTGTTTTGCATATTTTTTGTATATGTCTTGTATGTGTCTCATAGATTTCTTGTATGTATCTTGTACGTCTTGTAATATTTCTTGTACGTGTCTTGTAATATTTCTTGTATATGTCTTGTACATGTCTCATAAATTTCTTGTATGTGTCTTGTACATATCTTAGTCTCTTTTATAGATATTTTGTAATCACTTATATTCCTTGCTAATTTTGTGTATCGTTTATATATAGTTAAATCTTTTCCTTGCTAGTTTTTTCCATTTCTTGTACGAATCTTGAATAGTTAAAATTTCCCCTCTATCTTCTATGAATTTTGTAGGAGTCTTACATGTAAATTTTTAAGTTGAATGATCATTCATCTTGACTAGCTCTGATAGGTTTCTTACAACTGTTGTGTACCGTTTTTATATAAATTATGTAATGTTGTGTTTCTCCTACTTCATGTACGAGCGATAAGTCATATATGTGTCACATACATAAATTATAGACTAATTTGTAAGTACTGCTAATTTTCTGTATATACTCTAGTTGTCGTTCGGACGAGTGCACCGTATATATGATAGAACGAGAATTTACATGCTTGCTTTTAATTAATTAGGTTTAGTAATAATTATCTTTTAAAATGGAAGGTTAATTTAGCCTTTTTAAAATTATTGGGGACATTTTGTTGAAAAATTATAGAAGGGGTATGTTTAATTACGAGAACATTGAAAGGGGTACTATTCCTCTAATTCATTCATATAATATATATTGTGATGTCTTCTTACTTAAAAATCTGCTACTCCCTCCATTTAAAAATACATGATGTTTTATAATTTGTCTCTAAATTAAGAAGGCATATGATTTGACTTAAATACACACAATCTTTTAAAGATCTTTCCTTTTCTAATTTTTTTTATTATTCTTTTTAATCAATGAGGAAAAATTGGAAAAAATATGGAAAATTATGTAAAATATAAAGTATTATTGAACAAAAAAATCAAGTTAAAACATCATGTATTTTTGAACGGATGGAGTATATTATTACATCTTATATAATAATAAAAAATAAAATATATGAAATGTTTTTTTTTGTCTTACCTTTTGGCTCACCCGGTTCGATCGGTCGGACACCGCTCTACATCCGGACCGAGTACTTTGTGTCCCGATTTTAGGGGAGACTCTCCCAATATCAATTTCTCCATATATGCCGTCAATGAGATTCGAACTTCGAATTTCTTGGACAACGTACACTTAAGGAGTCTAACACCACCTTACCCTGTGACCTGTGTTGAATTAAATTTCCTATGTATGAAATGTACTTGAAATATCATATGTAGCAATTGAATAGACAATCTTTTGGATAAGGTTTTGTTACCCTCCTCAAATGAGAAGATTAAAAGGCGGTTTTTTAGGAGAGGTCATTTTCCCTTGTTAGTGGTTGTGGATAATAATGGATAAATTAAGAAATCACTTTACAGTTGGTCAGTGAAACCTGAATCATTCATTCATATCAATTATCACAGACATTAAACAAATTAAATGACATGATCAAATGAATAGCAAAGTCAAAAACTAAGGAGATCTACTGTAGCAGGTTCAACCTCTGCAGAGAATCTATAAAAAATGTACCTTTGTCTCCTTCTCACCATTCCCTACAATGAGATATGGGTCGGTTTAATCTCACATAATGATAGAATTATTTTGTTTCCTCTCCCATTTCTTATTAATTAATAAAAATAAGGTTTTGAACATTTTTTGGTTCAATAAGAGTAGTTATAAAAATATGAAAAGTTGAGATAAATATAGCCTAATATATGACACTGGTGAATTACTTTATTTATTATTAATTAATTTTTGATTGGAATACCATTAAAATTATATAATGATAGACTTTTCGCGCATATATTTATTTGTCTATTGAACTTTAACTTAGTATTAGAATCACTTCATCTCGGTAGAGGGAACGTCAGATGTCCATTTCGCACGCCCAAAAGGGGTCGATATGTTTTCCTGCGGCGCTATTTTATAGTGCTTTACTCACCCGATTCCAAACTCTTCTTAGTTTCCTTTTTGCGGAATTTTGTACTTTTTATTGCTTTCCTGCGTGCTTTGACTTTCTTAGCCGTTTACTGATGAAATCCGAAATAACGAGGTTCGCTACGAGACAAGAAATAAGATTATTATATTTGAGTGCAAACACTTGCTCCTTTATTTATGACTTTTCTCCCAAATAACGAGGTTACACACCTATGAGATTGATGAACAACTTTAAGAATTACACCTAGACCTCCTACGAGGTTCCGAGATCAAACCTAAATGTTGCGAGGTCGACGCTAAGGCGAGGTAGATTTGGATACGTGGTGTAGAGAGCTTTGTGAGATTTTGTAGCGAGGTCTTTAGTGTAGGCGAGGTCTTTGTATGACTTGGAGTCTTTTTGTGGATTTCTCTTATCTGTAACGAGGTCTGTTGACGGTATTCCTATCACGTCGATCTTTAACAAACAAGAGAGTTCTTGAGTTCAAGTCGTTTTTCGACCCCCTCTTCCTACGAGGTCCTTCTCTATTTATAGAGAATTGGGGGGTTGAGTTTAGGCTAATGTCCGATGTGGGATACTTGAAATAGGGGTTTTTGATTGGTCCATGAGTGAGGTCACCTGTGATTGGTTCAGGAGTGAGGTCGCCGGTGATTGGTTCGAGCGGGCGGGCGTACTTAGCAGAGTCGGTGACGAGGTCGAGACCTCGTCCCGGGATGTTTGATAGACCTCGCGCGCGTTGGGAGTTTTTTGTTTTTAGATAACCACGTGGATGTGGGTACCCAACTTGCCTCTGGGGGCCCTCCTGGGCCCACTTTTTGCTTTTGCTGTTTTGGACATCATCACAACCCCATGGCCTGGGGGCCTCGCCCCGAGGGTCGCAGGGCATAAGTTCCCTGGATTTTGCGAGATGTGGGGTGTTTTTTAGTGGTTATGAAGGTCTCGAGGTTGGGAGGGCGTTTTTGCGAGGTGTGAGGCTCTATTCTGCGTGGATAAAGATCCCTGGGCCTTTTCGCCGTTTTCTGCTTAGTGGGCCGTCTAGGTAAGAGGCCCAAGAAGCCTTTCGGGAGTGGGGGGAGGCTCAGATCTGCTCTATATAAGGGTGATTGGTTCGAGCGGGCGGGCGTACTTAGCAGAGTCGGTGACGAGGTCGAGACCTCATCCCGGGATGTTTGATAGACCTCGCGCGCGTTGGGAGTTTTTTGTTTTTAGATAACCACGTGGATGTGGGTACCCAACTTGCCTCTGGGGGCCCTCCTGGGCCCACTTTTTGCTTTTGCTGTTTTGGACATCATCACAACCCCATGGCCTGGGGGCCTCGCCCCGAGGGTCGCAGGGCATAAGTTCCCTGGATTTTGCGAGATGTGGGGTGTTTTTTAGTGGTTATGAAGGTCTCGAGGTTGGGAGGGCGTTTTTGCGAGGTGTGAGGCTCTATTCTGCGTGGATAAAGATCCCTGGGCCTTTTCGCCGTTTTCTGCTTAGTGGGCCGTCTAGGTAAGAGGCCCAAGAAGCCTTTCGGGAGTGGGGGGAGGCTCAGATCTGCTCTATATAAGGGCGTATCCCACACGCTTCCCTCCCATCTTCTCTCTCCAATATTCTCGCTCTTTCTCTCTCTGTCTCTTCGTCTTCTTTTGAGCGGTTTCTCCAGACGGTTTCCGACGAGCTTTCCGCCGTTCGCTAGTTACGCCAACGCCTTCCGTTCGTCAACATTTAAACAAGTAAGTTCTTGTTCTTCTTCCTCCTGTCTTTCGGTATTTTTTGCTTTTGATTCTTCCCTTGTTCACCTTTCGCCCTGCGTTTCGTAAGGGCGACGGTGAGTCGCCCGGCGTTTCGCGCCGGCGTCACGGTGGCGAAGCGGCGGTGGCAGGGTTGTTGCGTTTTTTGCGTTTGCTTTTTGTTATTTTTCTTCGTTCTTTCTTCGTTTCGTTTCGCATCTGGGTGGTTGTTTGTGGTTTCAGGGTGTTTCTTCGTTCTTCGCTTGCTTCCGTTTCGCACCTACGTGAGTGCTTTACGATTTCTGGGTGTTTCTCCGCTGGTTGCGCAGCGGCGTTGTTGATGGTTTTTGTTCTGTAGAGCCCTCGTCTTCCCTTGGTTTTTCGTCTTCTCTCCTTTCTTCTTGCCCTGCTTTTCTCCCCTCTTTTTTTCTTTGCCTTATGCTCCGGGGGGCGGTGTTGTGAGACGGTGGTGGGGGGTTTGCCGCCGCGAAGGTATCGCTGGGTTTTCCGGGTTTATCGTTTTTCTTTCTTTCTTTTTTGCTTGGGGCGACGGTTGAACTCCCATTTCTCCGCCCACCATTTTTCGAATTTCAAAAACCCTCGGGAGCCCAAACGTCATGATGTCTGATTGACGGGACGTTTGGGCTTCCGCCGCTGGCCTCCACCGCTGGTTGGTCTTCTTTTTTCTCTTTCCTTCCTTTTGGCGCTTCAAATTCTTCTTTGCCGTCCTATCTTGTCAGAATAGCTCATAGGGTGCCACGTGGCCTTTCCCTCTATGACCTCGCGTTGCTTTGTCCCTCGAGGTTGCGATCTCGTGCTCTTTTCTTTTCGAGGTTATAATCTCGTGCCTTTCCCTTTTCGAGGTTATGACCTCGTGCTCTTTTCTTTTCGAGGTTATGATCTCGTGCTTTGTTCTCGGGCTTGACTTCGTCTTTCCTTCTTCCCCGGGGTCATGATCTCGTGTTTTTCTCTTTGTTTGCCTTGCCTTTAGTGCCTTACTGACCTCTTCTTTTCCAGGTGCTAGCTTTTCGCGGCCTGGACGTTGTCTTTTCATGCCTAGGAGAGCCTCTGCGAGCCCACCGCCTGGCTTTGTTTTTAATTTCCAAGAGAGTTTCTATCAGGAGGTCTCCGAGTCCGTAGGAAGTGTAGAGCCTAGTGATTCCCACAACCCGAGTTCCCCTTCGTTGGTCTTCAGCGAGCCCTCATCCAGCGACTCCGCCGTTTCGATCAGTTCGCATTTCCCTCGTCTGCGCGTATACTCTGGTGTTGAAATGGCTTCCTCTTCTTCTCCTGATGCGATTGCCGCTGAGGTCGAGGCGAGGTTGGACGCGGCCATTGCCTCAGCTTCGGCCGCATACGTGCCCTCGAGCTTTCCCGAGGCCTACATTACTGATGCTGTATCCGGCGTTCCCGTCGTCCTCAGAGAACGGATTCCTATGAGTCCGAGTACCCCCGAGGCCTACCTGTCCGAGGGGGTGGCCTCCGATTTAAAGCTGGGTGACCTCGCGGACATAGCTAGAGATTTCCCCTGGCCCGAGGGAGTCGAGCTGGCACTGCCAGAGGAGGAGGGGCGGCTCCTGGCGTCCTACGAGGGGTGTGCGGTCGTGAACCTCGTCAGCCTTCAAGCGGGCTTTAGGCTACCCCTGGCCCAGCACATCGTTGATTTCTTGTGGGCCATGGGTGTCTGCCCCGCTCAGTTGTTCCCGAACGCCTGGCGGTTGTTGTGTGCTTACACGATTCGGAGTCGCGAGCTTCTGGACGAGCCGAATCTCAACGACTTGTCGGCGTTAGTCCTGGCGAGGAGAGAACCTCGTTGTTCCCTGGTCAACCTCAGCACACCGAACGTCAAAATCATCTCGACCCAGTCGAACTGCGGGACGTGGAAACCTAAATGGTTTTTGGTCCGAGACCTCAGCGGGAGATATCTTAATTTCCCTGTGGCACCGGGCAACTACGAGAGATGCGTGTGCCCGTACAAGGTCGCCGAGTTCCAGGCGCTCAAGGCCAAGTACGCCCCAGCGTACCAGGCGCCATACGAGCGCTACCTTTCTCAAGACCGGCTGGAGCGGGCCGGGCTGAGCCTCAGTTTCCCTCCTCGCGAGGGCGGAGAGGGTATTTTATTATCGTCATTTCCCTGATTGTTTTTTTCTTTGTATGTTTGCGGGGTCGTACACCTCGTTTCCTTCGTTTCTGACCTCGTCCTAACCTGCTGTTTTCTTTTTACTTCTTTCTTGACAGTGAACTTTCTGCACGCTCTTACCACGACGTCAAAGGGGAAACAACCTATGACATCTACTTCCAAGACCCCTGCTCCCCGGGTCCTCAAGGGGATATCAATCAACGAGCCGAGCTCGCAAACGAGAGCAGGCACCACGCAGCCGGGACCTGTCCCGCCAACGGCCGCGGCAGGGGGAGCCCTGCCCAAGGGGAGCGTTCCGAGGGCGTCGCAGTGGGACGTCACGGGGCCGCCCCAGGGGGAGAAAAGGCCTGATGTGGTTCCGCCAAAGGGGGCCACCACGAAGGGGACCACTCATCTACCCTGGGCGTCCGACGATAAGACCCTGCGGAAAAGGAAGGAAGCGGGGTCTTCCCCTGAGAAGAAGAAAAAGCCCCGGTCGGGCGACCACCAAAGAAGCTCGCGGGAGCTGGAACTCATTCCCGCCTTCAACTTCGAAGGGCGAAGCCGCGGGGATACGGGCCCCCACCCTGCCAGGTTTCATTGTCCCGGACCCATCAGGGGGGCCCCGCTGGACTGGGCCCGGGGAGATTACAAGGAGGAGGTCGCGTGGGCCAACAACCTCACCGAGGCAGCGCTTGACGACGAGGCCGCTCGGTATTCGGCCATGGTAAGCCTCTTCTTTCTTTTTTGTTTTCGTGTGTTTGATTCTTGTCTCTTTCTTGTTTCTTTTCTTATCCTTCTGTGAACCTGCAGCACACCTTTTTTGACAATTACAACCGAAGTCGCATCGTCCTTCTTCATTCGAGGATGGACAAGATGGAGGCCGCGCTTCGGGCCTGCAGCGAGGTGTGCGAGCGACAGGCCAAGGAGTTGGCCGAGGTCGCGGAGTCGTCTAAGGCCGCGGAGGCTGCGACCAAGAAGCGGGTTGAGGCCGCGGAGGCCGCGGCAAGGGAGGAGGTGAAGGCGGCGAGGGAAGGGGAGAAGAGGGCGAGGGGCGAGGCTGAGGTTCTGCGGAGCGAGGTTGACGGGCTTCGAGGTAAGCTCTCCGCTGAGCATGAGTTCTACAAGGCAAAGGAGGCGGAGTTCTTGAGGGCCGAGGAGGAGATCAGGCGCCTCGAGGGGCGTATTGTTGAACTCAACAAGGAAGTCGAGGCCGCGGGTCCCAGGTATGTGGACTCGGAGGAGTACAAGGCGGAGCTGGTGGAGAGTGTGAGGACGATGTTCCACCAGGCCGTCCGTATGGGCGTAAAGCAGGCGGTGGCCAAGTATGGGCACCTCAACCCCCAGATCGTCTTCTTCAACCCCAACTACAATGAAACCATGGGGGAGCTGGGGTCGACGGATCCCGAGGGGGAATGCGAGTTCTTCCTCAACGAGGACGGGACTGTGTCCAGCGTTGCGCCACCCGAGGTAGAGCTTGTTGGGGGGAACCCGGAGTTAACCTCCACGGGACCTCAGCCTGCGACCAGCGCGCCCGCGCCTCTTGCTTCCGCTGCCCCTGCTGAAACTGCTCCTACTGAGGCCTTGGCTGGCTCCGCCGAAACCCCTAAGACCATTGATCTTACAGGTTCCGAGGTTGAGACCTCGAAGAGATGATAACTCTCCTTTTTTTTTTTATTCTGGTGGCCCTACGGGGTTTGTAATTGAAACATCCTTCTTTCTCCTCTTTTTTGTTTGGGTGACCCTACGGGGTCTGTAATTAAAACATCTGTTTTTGGTCTGTGCCCTTCGTCATTTTCTTTTCCTATGCTTGTTTGCTTTAGACTTTCTTGCATATTCCTTATCCGTCCAACCCCATGGTTCGAGTGTCACATCTTCTGTGGGGCTCGGACCACACCGGGCGTTGTAGTCCTGTGGCGAGGTCGTGAGCCTCCGTTCGGACCTCGTTTTTGTGGAAGTTCCTCCCAACCTAAAAAATAGTCGTCTGCGAACCTCGTTCGTGTCACGAGACTTTCCAACCCCGAGCGGGGAGTGAGGGGTGGGACTCTTCAACGAGACTCTTCAACCCCAAGCGGGAAGCGAGGGGTGGAATTTTTTCAACGAGATTCTCCAACCCCAAGCGGGAAGCGAGGGGTGGAATTTTTTCAACGAGATTCTCCAACCCTAAGCGGGCAGCGAGGGGTGGAATTTTTTCAACGAGATTTTCCAACCCCAAGCGTGAAGCGAGGGGTGGAATTTCTCAACGAGATTCGCCAACCCCAAGCGGGAAGCGAGGGGTGGAATTTTTCAACGAGATTCTCCAACCCCAAGCGGGAAGCGAGGGGTGGAATTTTTCAACGAGATTTTCCAACCCCAAGCGTGAAGCGAGGGGTGGAATTTCTCAACGAGATTCTCCAACCCCAAGCGGGAAGCGAGGGGTGGAATTTTTCAACGAGATTCTCCAACCCCAAGCGGGAAGCGAGGGGTGGAATTTTTTCAACGAGATTCTCCAACCCCAAGCGGGCAGCGAGGGGTGGAATTTTTTCAACGAGATTTTCCAACCCCAAGCGTGAAGCGAGGGGTGGGACTCTTCAACGAGACTCTTCAACCCCAAGCGGGAAGCGAGGGGTGGAATTTTTCAACGAGATTCTCCAACCCCAAGCGGGAAGCGAGGGGTGGAATTTTTTCAACGAGATTCTCCAACCCCAAGCGGGAAGTGAGGGGTGGAATTTTTCAACGAGATTCTCCAACCCCAAGCGGGAAGCGAGGGGTGGAATTTTTCAACGAGATTCTCCAACCCCAAGCGGGAAGCGAGGGGTGGAATTTTTTCAACGAGATTCTCCAACCCCAAGCGTGAAGCGAGGGGTGGAATTTTTCAACGAGATTCTCCAACCCCAAGCGGGAAGCGAGGGGTGGAATTTTTCAACGAGATTCTCCAACCCCAAGCGGGAAGCGAGGGGTGGAATTTTTCAACGAGATTTTCCAACCCCAAGCGTGAAGCGAGGGGTGGAATTTCTCAATGAGGGAGTGTTTTTAGAAAAGCCTGCAATCCTTTATTTACCAACTGTGGTGAACAACGGGGTTTCGAGCGTCTACATGTAATATTTTTTGAGTCGTGCGACGTCCACGTTTTGCTCAGCGTGCGCCCCTCGTCGTCCCTGAGTTTGAATGCCCGGGCGCGACTTCTTCCCCGAGGATGTAGGGTCCTTCCCAGTTAGGGTCCAACTTTCCTCCTTCGGTGCGTCTTAGCACGAGGTTTCCGGTGGCCAGGAGGCGAGGCCTGACCTTCTTTTCGTGGTATATGGCGACACGTCGCTTGTATTCTCTAGAGCGCAGGTCCGCCACCTCGCGTATTTCATCCCGGAACTGCAGTTCAATTCTGAGGTTGGCCTCGTTTTCTTTCTCGTCGAAGTTATACACCCTTGCTGATGGAATTAGGGTTTCTACGGGAACGAGGGCTTCCGCCCCGTAGGTAAGAGCAAAGGGGGTCTCGCCCGTTGCGCGGCGCGAGGTCGTGCGGTACGTCCAGAGGACGAGGGAAAGTAATTCGGCCCAACGACCTTGTGCCATGCCCAGGCGCTTCTTGAGGTCTGTCAAGATGCGGGCATTAACGTTCTCTACCTGGCCATTGGATTGGGGGTGAGCCACGGAGGAGAATTTGAGGTTGATGCCCAGCTCAGAGCAGAAAGTCCGAGTTTCTTCACAGTCGAATTGGGGGCCATGGTCGGTCATGATTGTCATGGGAACACCGAAATGGCAGACGAGGTTTTTCCACAGGAACTTGCAGACCTTTGCCCCGGTGATTTTTGCCATTGCCTGTGCTTCGATCCACTTCGTGAAGTAGTCCACGATGGCCAAAATGTATTGCACTTGGCCCGCGGCCTTAGGAAATGGGCCTAGAATGTCCATTCCCCACATTGCGAATGGGCATGGCGCGTGAATGCTGCGGAGGGGAGCCGTCGGGGTGTGTTGGATGTTCCCGTGTTTCTAGCATCCGACACACTTTTGGACGTAAGCTCTTGCGTCTTGTCGGAGAGTGGGCCAGAAGTACCCCAAATGGACAATTTTGTGTGCCAAAGACCTCCATCCCGGGTGTCCCCCACAAACTCCCTCATGGGCCTCGTAGACGACGTGGTCTGTGGCCTCGGGCGGTATGCACAGCAGGTTGGGCTCAACGTAGCCCCGACGATAAAGCTGGTCGCCGACGACGCAGTAGCGGGCGGCTTGCATTTTTAATTTTCTGGCCAGCACGGGGTCCTCTGGGAGGATGCCGCTTTGTATGTACCTCGTCACCGGGAACCTCCAGTCCTCGGTCATTATGGACATGACCTCGCTATCTACGCTTCGTGAGAGCTTTCTCTCCACCATGACGCGGTTTCCCACATCCAAGGGAAGTGCGGAGCCTAACCTGGCGAGGGCATCCGCCTTGGTGTTTGAGGTCCGCGGGATTGATTCCACCGCGAAAGTTTCGAGGCACGAAACCAAGGCTTTGACTTTTGCTCGGTAAGCGGGCAGAAAACCTGTTCTGGTGTCGTATTGGCCGTTGAGTTGTCGTGCCACCAATTCGGAATCTGTGTAGACCCTGATTTTGCGGGCCCCGTTGAGTAGCGCCATTTCGATCCCGGCGATCATGGCCTCATACTCGGCGTCGTTGTTGGTGGCATCAAAGGCGAAGTTGAGAGCATACTCCGTCTCGATTGAGGGTCCAGCGAGAAACACCCCGGCCCCGCCACCGGCGTCACATCGTGAGCCGTCAACGAATACTTTCCATTCGTCCGAGCTTGTGTCTGTCTCGGGGAAGGTGACCTCCACCATAAAGTCGGCGAGGGCTTGTCCCTTCATCGCGGTTCTCGGAAGATAATTGATATCGAACTCGGAGAGCTCGACGACCCACTTGGTCATGCGTCCGGAGAGAGCGGGCTGATGCAGAACTTGGCGGAGTGGGAGGTCTGAGAGAACCTGGATGGGATGTGCGTGGAAGTATGGGCGTAGTCGCCTCGCGGCGGTCACCACAACAAGTGCCATCTTCTCTGTCGGGGAGTATCTCTGCTCCGCGGGCTGGAGCACGCGGCTCACAAAGTATACCGGGTGCATGGCCTCTCTTGTGAGCACCGCGCTGACGGTCTCGGGACTCACCGCCACATACAGTTGCAAATCTTCACCCGCACGTGGAGGTGACAAGGTGGGGAGTTTGGTGAGGAAGGTTTTTAACTCAGAGAAGGTTGTCTCGAGTCTTTCGTCCTAGACAAACTTGTCGTTCTTTTTTAGGGCGGCGAAGAATGGGAGGGACTTGTCTGCTAGGCGGGAGCAAAACCTCCCCAAGTAGTTTACAGCGCCGTTGAGCCTTTGTACCTCGGTACGAAACCGGGGAGACCTCATTGCAAGGATTGATTCTATTTTGGTGGGGTTGACGTCGATCCCGCGCTCGCTGATCATGAATCCCAAAAACTTTCCCGAGGACACGCCAAAAACGCACTTCTCGGGATTCAGGCTGAGCTGGTGGTGTCCGAGGGTGGTGAAAACCTCGGCGAGGTCAGCCAGGTGCTCCTCGGGGCCCTTGCTTCGTACCACGATGTCGTCGACGTTGGCGGATACGTTCCTGTCCAGGTGATCTTTAAAAATCCGATCGACGAGGCGTTGGAATGTGGCTCCCGCGTTCTTGAGGCCAAACGGCATGACCTTATAACAGTATGTCCCCCGCTGGGTGATAAAGGATGTTTCTTCCTCGTCACGGGGATTCATCGAGATCTGGTTGTACCCCGAGTAGGCGTCGAGGAAACTCAAGACCTCATGCCCAGCGGTCGAATCTACAAGTACGTCGATCGAGGGCAGGGGGTAGCTGTCTTTGGGGCATGCCTTGTTGAGGTCTTTGAAGTCTACACACATTCGCCACTTGCCGCTGGCCTTTTTGACCAAAACGACATTGGACAACCATTTCGGATACTGGACTTCGCGTATGAAATCTGCGGCCAGCAGCTTGGCCACCTCTTCATTTGCGGCGGTTGCCCTTTCTTCGTTCATTTTCCTTCGACGCTGCACCACAGGACGAATGGCGACGTCGATGTTCAGGGAGTGCTGGGCCAGGGTCCGAGGCACACCTCGGAGATCTTTTGCAGTCCAGGCGAATACGTCGCGGGACCCAGCAAGCAGGGCTTCTAGTGACGCTGCCGCGTTCCCAGTAAGGCAACCCCCGAGGTAGATCTTCTCTGATTTGTTCTCGAAGGGGGTAATCACCCTTCTTTCTGCCTCGGGAGTGGGTATTGTGAAGTCCCGGACCTCGAGGTCCGCTTCACCCGAAGTCTCCACCATGAACACAGGGCATTTTTGCTTAGCCGAGGTCATGTAGCAGACGTGACCCTCTTCTTGGTTGCCTTTCACCTCTCCGACACCCACGTTGGTGGGGAACTTCATTTTCAGGTGGTAGATGGAGACCACCGCCTGGAATTTCATCAAGGAGACTCTCCCGATGATTGCGTTGTAGGCCGAGGGCAGGTGCACCACCGTAAACTCTATTACCTCGGTTCTCGTTGTCGGGCCAATACCGAGGGTCATCCAAAGGTCTATGAGACCAGCGACATCGACCTCGTTCCCTGAGAAGGAGGTGAGCTTCCCAGCGTAGGGCCTCAAGGATGTCGCGGAGATCCCGAGCTGCTCGAAAGCGCCGAAGTACATGATGTCCACGGAGGAACCCGTGTCCACCAGTATTCGCTTCACTATCTTCGAGCCCAACTGAGCGTGTATCACCAGGGGGTCGGAGTGGGGAATATGAAGCCCTTCGGCGTCTTCTGTCGTGAAGGCCATACCCACGTGGGACCGCGAGGTTTGTGTCACGCTGTATACCGAGAGCTCATGGTGACTCGCCCTTGCGTATCTTTTCCTCTCCGCCTGGCTCGAGCCCGCCAGCGAGGGTCCGCCCGAGATGGTATTGATGTACCCATCGGGCGCCGCGGCTTGTCCGGAGCGCGACTGCCTTGCCGGAGCTTGTTGTTCTGCGCTGCTTGGTCGGGGCCTGGTTGGTTCCTGCTGCACGAGGTTGGACCCCGACGCGGGGTTGGCGCGCTTTTTCTCGTTTGGGTTGTAGGCGGGGCCACCTTTGCCTTTGTAACCTCGCGGCTTCCCGCCGAAGCAGCTCCAACCCCCACCGCCACGGTTGTCGTAGCGGTTGTTGTTTCTATTGTCGTTGTTGCCTCTGTTATTGTTGTTGCTTTTGTAATCGGCACGCCGGTCGTGAGTTTGCGTCATGTACGCGTCCCTCGCAGCCGGCGCAGCCACTTTAGCCTTTCCCTTAGCCTCGGTTACGATTTCCTTGTCGGTCCTCGGTCGCGAGCTCTGGCTGGCAACGTCCTCGGCGTAGACCTGTGTCGTGATCCAAGCACACAGGCTCTCATACGTGGTCGGATTTTTGAGGAAAATGCGACATTTGAAATCCCCCTGGCGAAGGTTGCCCATGAGGATGTCGCGGACCGAGGCCTCGTCGATCTGCGCGATCTCAGCGACCGCGGTGGTGAACCTCGTAAAAAAGGTACCCAGCTTCTCGTTTTCCCCCTGCTCGATGCCACGGAGATCGCGCATGTTCTTCTTGCGCTTCCTCGAGCCGTTGAAGTGCCCGACGAAGGACTCGCATAGCTGGGAAAACGAGGCTATCGACTCGACCTTAAGGCTGGTGAACCACGTCATTGCCGCCTTGTCCAGAGTGGTCGGAAAGATCCGACAGAAAATGGCGTCATTGTAAGAGTTGACGTTCATCTGGACGGCGTAGTGTTTTATGTGGTCCTCGGGGTCGGCCGTGCCGTCGTAAAGTCCCATTTGTGGCCAATGGAAGCCTTTGGGCACGTGTGCCACTTGGATTTCGGGTACGAAGGGATTCCTGTACCCACTCTCGACGGATGGGCGAGCAGACTTCGACTTTGACCTCGCCAGAGGGCGTGGCGCGCTTGCCGCCGTCTCGGACAGCTCCATGTCGCGCCTTTCTGTACGCCGCGAACGGGATCGCGAGATCTGCATTGGATCTCGGGAGGGCCTCTCCGTGGTAGATCCGTTCGTGGGCGCCTCCTGCCCCGGGGTGTAGCCCGGGACATATGCGGGCACGTACTCGGAGTGAGGCTGCCCCTGGGGAGGAATCGGGACGTATGGGGGAGCTTGGCCCAGTTGGTACTGCCCATACCCCGGATAGGGATACTGGTTGAAAGGGGCGCCACCCTGGAACGGGTATGGGTTTTGTGGGATGTTGTATGTCCAGCCTGGCGGGACCACAAAAGGGTACCCTGACGGACCTGCCGTCGCCCATGGAGGGGTCTCGGCCATATTGTCGGGATGTTGAGGGAAGAAATTGTTTGGACAAGCCATTTTGAGGGGGTTTTAGGAATCAAGGTTTGCAATAAAAAATGGGGAGCTGCTTAGGATGAAGAGGTTCCCACAGACG
This sequence comes from Fallopia convolvulus, assembly GCA_964016875.1. Taxonomy (NCBI): domain Eukaryota; kingdom Viridiplantae; phylum Streptophyta; class Magnoliopsida; order Caryophyllales; family Polygonaceae; genus Fallopia; species Fallopia convolvulus. The sequence continues at coordinate 67,860,866 of OZ024720.1, forward strand.
GTGCCAGTGACGAAATCCGAAATAACGAGGTTCGCTACGAGACAAGAAATAAGATTATTATATTTGAGTGCAAACACTTGCTCCTTTATTTATGACTTTTCTCCCAAATAACGAGGTTACACACCTATGAGATTGATGAACAACTTTAAGAATTACACCTAGACCTCCTACGAGGTTCCGAGATCAAACCTAAATGTTGCGAAGTCGACGCTAAGGCGAGGTAGATTTGGATACGTGGTGTAGAGAGCTTTGTGAGATTTTGTAGCGAGGTCTTTAGTGTAGGCGAGGTCTTTGTATGACTTGGAGTCTTTTTGTGGATTTCTCTTATCTGTAACGAGGTCTGTTGACGGTATTCCTATCACGTCGATCTTTAACAAACAAGAGAGTTCTTGAGTTCAAGTCGTTTTTCGACCCCCTCTTCCTACGAGGTCCTTCTCTATTTATAGAGAATTGGGGGTTGAGTTTAGGCTAATGTCCGATGTGGGATACTTGAAATAGGGGTTTTTGATTGGTCCATGAGTGAGGTCACCTGTGATTGGTTCAGGAGTGAGGTCGCCGGTGATTGGTTCGAGCGGGCGGGCGTACTTAGCAGAGTCGGTGACGAGGTCGAGACCTCGTCCCGGGATGTTTGATAGACCTCGCGCGCGTTGGGAGTTTTTTGTTTTTAGATAACCACGTGGATGTGGGTACCCAACTTGCCTCTGGGGGCCCTCCTGGGCCCACTTTTTGCTTTTGCTGTTTTGGACATCATCACGTTCACGGCTGCCGTTTTGTAACGGCCTCTCGGATTACCAAGTCTTTTTAGTATCCAAATTCTTACCTTATATAAAAAAAATCACTTTCGACCTAGATTCCCGAATATATAAGACTGGAGCTACTTTACTTATCGTAATATGCTATAAATTTAGTATGCATTTACATACAAAAAAACACCATCCACGTTAATTATCCCATCAAAATTTAATAGGCAAGGAAAAGGAAGTTAATTTCTCCTATAGGTGTTCAACCGGTCTAAACTGAACCGAACCAATTTACCATAGGTCAAGACCGGCTCATCACGAGTCTGGACCGGTCCGATAAAGTCCGAATTTTCGATCTGGGTTGATTTTGAACAGCCCTAACTCCTCCAAACCCATGTTCTCACTTTCTAAGGAGTTCTTGATAAGGATCCATTCAAATGTGTCATGTGTGAATCTGTACAATTTAAGGTCTATGTGGTGGTGGATTTTTTGGTGCTATTATATAATTCATTTATTTTTAAAATTTAACATTATAAATAATAATAATATTATTACTATTTTATAAAAACATATGTAAAGGAGGCTGGATGCAAGTGGGCAGTGGAATGGTGTGTCTCGCCCCAGGAGGCAAACCCTCTCTGGCATGTCCTTTTGGCTCAACTCTACATGATGTTTTTTTATTTAATTTTATATAAATATATATTTTATTCTTTTGAATAAAATATGTTTTCCTTATTTTTTTGATGTATTTATTTAAATAATTAATCATTACCCACTCTCTTTAGGCTTTATCCATGCCCCCACCCAACCATTTTGCTGTGTCAAACATGTGGTAAAATTTTGATTGGGGCATGTATCTTTCTCAACCTTCTAAAACCACCAATGCAATATTATTATAAATTAGTACATATTATGATCTATCTACAATATCAAATGAGTTGACATATGTGACTTGGCGTAAAGTTATTGTAGTATTAAATATTAGATGATAACTCAATTTTTTTTAAAATTAATTGTGATTGGTAATGCAAATTTTCAATGTTTTTTCAATATTAATTTTCATAGGGGCAACAACTAATAGTGGTATTGGTATCAATTTATTTTAAAAATTGGGTGTCATCAATAACAACTATCAACATTTTATTTATTTATTTGGATATTTTATTTTAAAATTTATGACTAATCCAAACTTTATAATGTCTTGCACCTATTGGTTAACAAAATCTTTTTATTGTATCATTTAGTTTATTTTAAATCTTCTTGATGGATTATTTTATCCAAAGAGCGAGCGTATCAAGAAAGATAGGGCAAGAGTTTCATTCGTCTTTTTTGTGTTGTAAGACATAGAAGTCATGTGTATGTTAAGGTCATGACTTTAATTAATTTTTGTCCAGATCCATTTACTTGGGTAAAAAAAAAGTATCATTAATTTTCTTCTTTTTCACATAGTTGAGTCGATCTACGTAATTTAATTTATTTGGTTCGTGGTCCATGTCGGTTGAGTCACAAGTTCGAAAATTTCCATCAAAGATAGATTCCGCTTAGTAAAATAAAGGTCATATATTGTCATTATTTGACATAATTCATGGCCTATCTTATCCGGATACCTTAACTTGTGCCACAAATTAAACTTGCCAAATACCAATGTACCATGCCTCGCTAAAGAGGGTTGTAATCAAACCGAGTTGAGCCGAGCTTTGAGTTGCTCAAGTCCTACGACTCAGTTAAAAATAGGCGAGCTCGAGTTCAAACGCGAGTTTGGTTCGAGTTATTTGAGCTTGGTTCGTTAAATGCTCATCGAGCTCGAGCTTAGATCTGGAACCTTTCATTTAGTTTTTCGTGAGACAAATTTTTAGTTTTTTCGTAAGACAAGTCCGTGAATTACTCGTTCACTTGATCAATTAAAAAAACAAATGAAACTACAACTTAAACTGTGTAATTTGAGAGAGGCCAACAAAACTATGTAATTTAACATAAACTATACGTAGTATATTGTATATGATATATATATATATATTAGAGTTTATTCATGAACGTATAATCTAGTTTTTTATGACCATATAATTGAGCTTGTTCATAAGCGTATAATCGAACTTACTCATGAGCAAACAAGCCAAATTATATTGTGTCCAAGCTCGATCAGTTCATTTATCTTTCGAGTCTTAAAATTCTGCTCAAGCTCGACTCGTTTATAAATCGAGTCGAACACGAACAAGATTTAATCGAACCGAATACCGAATTTCTCGTGAACGCTCTGTTCATTTACAACCCTATCGCTAAACATTAAACATCCAATCTTAGCTAAGATTAGTTAATTGAATTAGTCACTAGACATAAAACATCCAATCTTAGTTGAGATTAGTTAATTTGAATTAGTCAAAAATATATGTTTAATTAATAAGATAAATTGGGGAGAAAAAAAACCACATTGGTGCTTTCTCTTCTCTGTCCATAAAACCCACAAATGATTGAGGAGAATGAAAACAAAAACACAACCAGAAAAGCAGGCATAAGACGACAAAACCCACCACATTTCACAACTCAATTCAATAGCATTGCATTTTATCCAATCACCCCCCTTAATTCTCCAAACACTAATTATAAAAATTTCGATGTTAAATCTTTTTTTTTAATAAGGAAAAGAATTATAGAGTAAGGAGAAAACTCAATGAGACAATGTTCGCTATAGATGAAATCTTTGAGATCTTGAAGTGTTGCCTAGAACGTGATATGGTTGGAAAGGGTCATCTTAGCAATATAGTTCACAACTTTATTGATTTTCCGAAAAATGTAGGTCGGTTTTCTCATTTCGAATCGTTAGAGAGACACCAGAATGTCCGCAACAATGATCTCACTCAACCTCGCACGGACAATCTCAAATGTCGTCGGTTGTCGTGTCGATCACCCCTCAATTCTCCAAACACTAATAAAAAAAAATCAATGTTAAATCTGATTTATGGTTTCAATCATTTTGACTAATTATTAATTCAATGTAAAAGTGCGGATTAATAAAATATGAAACAAAGCTAGCTATACTGACCTTACAATACACGTTAAGGATGCATGTTCTCTTCCGGGTTTCTCTCTCATTTTTCTCCTTTCTTTTGAAAAACAAAAGTGGCTTTAGGTTTTTATTAGGCTAGGTTATGAGGATTAAGGAGAGCATTATCCCCTTACAATTTACTTTGTTTCTTTTAAAATCCATTTCAAAAAAATGTAATTTATCGCCGACATCTTGATCACTAATATCGACCTCTTGAGGAGAGCATTATCCCGTTTAGTATTCATATCAGTATATCAGATTTGGGTATGGATATAACTAATATCCATATCTGATGTTTGGTATATACTAATATCGATATCAAACTGATATTTGCTGTTTGGTATAGGAGTATATCGATATCACTCATATCCATACCCATATCCGATATCTAGATATCACTCATATCGATATCTTGATATCCGATACCGATATCCGATATCTCATACCTTATATATCAATACCAAACCAACCTTAAGAAATTTAAACCGCAAACTTTTAGATATTATAGTTCTTCAATTCACAACAACAAATTACATCTCACGTAAGGACACTACTACCACTATGCAACTCATAATTTGCGGATTTATCATATATCTTTTATAAGATTTTAAAAGATTATCTACTTTGATAATTAAGAATAGTTTTATAATTTAAGGGTTGCCTAGTGTTTTTATTACTGAACTCCTTTATAAATGTATAAAAGATTATTCTAACATATGCCCTAAACCGACCTAGATTAAATAGGATCCCTTGATACGCTATAACTATGCTAGCAGAATATATCAAGATATTAGAATAATTATTCTTTCTTTTTATGTAGAGTTTTTTTTAGAAAGATTATCTTTTTATCTAATATTTTTGCAATTAGGGTTTTATATCGGGATTATTATAAATATCCCGATAAGTTGTTATTATCAATTAATGAATGAAAATGAATTAATTATCCCAAAACCCTCATTCTCTCTATTCTCATCTATCGTTCTTCTGACTTCTCTATCTATCAAATTTATCTTCTTCTTCTATCGTTCTAATTCTGCCTCTAATTTCAATCTCTTCTTCTATTCCTCAATTCCCCTCTTGTCTATTCAATTGTCTATTCAATCTACTATATATATAAAAGCAATAAGGTTTGGAGCCTCCACGTTGCGCCACCTCAGCTTTTTCCACATGTCGTCTTGAGAATACGCCACATTGGATTTTGCCACATGTCACCTTTTCCTTAAGCCATGTCATTATATTTTTTACACGTCATATACCACGTCATATTATATTCTGCCATATCATTAACATGTCATATTTAACTATAATTAATAAATAATAAATAATTCAAATAAAAAATTACAATGATTACATAAGACAATTTATCTTAAATTCAAGAAGAATTTTAGGCAATTTATGTACAACCACCATATCAAGCCATATCAATATATATATATACTTTCCAACTTTTCAATTAATGAACGAATTGGAAATTATAAAAGAGTATATTTGTTTGATTGAGTTCATAATTTTTATAATAACAATTATTTGATTTTATTTGTGAAATATCTTCTTACTACATATTATGGGTAACAAATTACTCACAGTAAATTTTATATTATATTTTTATTTATTAATATCTTTTTATAGTATATCTAAAAAATATTGAGTTAAAGTCGTGCATGGCACGACCGGGATAACTAGTTTGGTACTAATACGATACTTATTTTATACCACCCCTCTCATATGAAAAGATTTTATGACTTTTTTATACATCCTTTCCATTTTATTTTAGTTTCTAAAAATGAGATTTTATGGCACAAATTAGAACGACTATTACAAATTTATGTAGAAGGAAAATCGTGAAAAAATAAATAATGAGAACAGCATTATCCAAAAAAAATATAAAGTTTGAAGGGAATTGAACAGTTTAAATTCAGATTTGATTTTTGAGATCTTACAGACCACTCGATGAAGCATAGAAAAATGACAAAGAACAAAGTTACCTGTCTGAGATACGGACTCGTGTGCTAGCTTATCAAATACAACTGTTCCGGGGAAGAACATGCACCAGTTGAGCTCTCATCCATATATTTATAATTTGAATATGATATTTCATCAAATATATGTATAATGTATATTACAAATTATAATGTAGTCTTCCCTACTACTTTTGTGCCTCACATTATATTTGCATCCTAAATCAACCCACGTTGCTTCCCATCGAGATTTTCTCCGCTATATACATCATTTTTATATAGTAGGAAATATAATAAATCGGTTATTTTGGATGAATATGTTAAGTTTTAAGTATGTATTATATCGGTTTTTATACAATGTGTTTTCAAAACATATTGTGAAAGTCTGTGAGCTATATAATAGGAGTAACTCATCAAAATCTGTTCTGATATCATGAAGAAAGTCTATGGACCGGTAGGTAGATAGTGAGCGCGACACATAAGTCCAATGGAATTATATCTTAAAATTAATTGATAATAAAAAGGAGTAACCTAAATGTATACTAGGTTGATTTCTTTAGATTTCAGATGTGGGAGAGGTTTTATTCTAACACATTGTATAAATTGCAAACTATGTGTTTGGGCATGTCCAAATGTTGATGATTTAAACCTTCGGTTATCTAGTTAAACGGTTAAGACTTCACGCGGGTAGTATCTCAAGACTAAAAAAAAAAGATGTTGGTCGATGATTTAATTTAAGTTTTGAACTTTTGATACAAGCTATTAACCTAAATTAGAGATAGATAAACACTAGAAAATTATTAAGTATGGAAAATCCATGTAATATATGAAGAAAAAAAACAAATTGGAATTCATACTTCCTTTTTATAAATTTATTAAACTACTTTATTGAACTAGGGTTTTTTTTGCCAAATGGATTGCATATGTCAAAATATATTTTGCAACAATGGATATTGATATTTTTATTCAATAAAAAACTTCTTTTGGACGTTTCTTACTACTAATTAAATGACCTAATAAATTTAGGTGAGGATTTCATACCGATCACGGGCTTTCAAAAGTGTCCACTTCTCGTTGTTCCCGGCACAGCTTCGTTCGGCAAGATCCAAGATATGCTCATTAATATTGAAATAGGTGTATCAATAGAAGTTGACCCGACAAAATAAATGGGGCGGTTTGTCTAGTGCGACTCACTTCGATCGGATTTTTGTGGGCTTGAACAAACTTAATTAGTCCATACTAGGAAAAAATGGGTCCGCCCGAGTTATCTGGGATTAACTAAAACGGATATGAAGTCTCACATATGGTGAATTCGTAGTAAGAGGTATGAGAAATGTTGAGGGATCTCGCATTCGATCTCTACCTTCGTCTCTTCACTTAAAGGAAAAATTAAGCCTCACCATCCTTTCATCTACTATATCGAGGTAGTTGGCACAAATTAGTTAGACTGGTTCGTGGTCTTTGTCGGCTAGGTCACAAGTCCAAAACTTACCACCGAAAGTTTTTAAGTATTTTTGGAAAAATATTGTTGGAGATCGACAAGTGATGGAGCGCGAATTCAAGCGCCAAACGACAAAAATAGTGATTAAAACAAAGAGAGAGAGAATGAGGGGACATGGTCCATGTAAACTCAGAATTCGAGGTAATAACATAATGATACTTCTAAAACCATACACTCTACAAATAACTTACAAGTGTAATAACTTAAGATGGAAAAAGGACTTGTATATTATGTGAACTAGTTTTACCCGTCGTACCATGTACGACTACGATTCGATATTTTATAGACATTATAAATATGATATTAATAAATAAAAATATAATATAAATTTTAATATAATTAATTTATTGCTTGTAGAATGTATAATTTTTTTTTTATCAAATATTATATTCTTCACATTTTATTACTTTTTATCTATGTAAATTTAGGGCTTATTAAATATTTTAATACATCTATTAAACATTTTATTATCTATTTTTATAAATTTTAAAATTATATATATTTATCATTAATTTTATATAATATCTATAAATAAATTCGTCAAAAGATATATGCTAAAAGATTTATATTTATTCTAGAATATTTTATCTTTAATCTTAAATCCTTATATAAGGAAGTTTTCAAAAGATATCGTTATACTAAATAGATATTTTTTGATGTTAAAGATAGATTTAAATAGTTAAAGAAAAATTTAATAGAAAAAGTTAAAATATTAGGAATAAAAATTAATTTTATAATTATAAGGTGGGGCCAGAATCGCTTTGGTGGCTCGAAAAGACACAGCTTTAATATATAGTTATAGATATGTATTACAATATAAATAAGGCCTAGTATTTTACATGATCTTTAAGAAGAGAAACTAAAGATATACAAGATATTATACAAAGGAAGGAGATAACAAAAATATATCTACCAAATAAGATCTTAACCAAGATACAAGATTGTGTCAATTCCTACGGATTCTATCAAACTGGGTGGTCGGGTCATGAAAACTCTTTCCGATAGACGAACTTGAAGGAAGACGTCATTGAAATCAAGTTGTAGGAGACGCCACGAGTTGGCGATGGCAAGGCTGAGAATGAGTCGGACAGTAGCGGGTTTTCTAACGGGGTTGAAGGTTTCGGCATAGTCAAGATCGGGACGTTGATGAAACACTTTGGCTACAAGACGAGCTTTGTGTCGCTCGATCAAACCATCAGGTTTATATTTGGCACGGAACACCCATTTGCAACCAATGATGTTCGTTGCATGAGCAGAGGGGACAAGAGTCCATGTTTGATTTTTGAGAAGGTTTGAAATTGTTCTTTCATGGCATGTCGCCAAATGGGATTTTTGAGAGCCTGAGAGGAGTTTTTGGGTTCGGTGGAGGTTGTGGAGGTGGAAAGATTTAGTTTTTGGATGGGCTTGCGGATGTTGTTGGTAGACCGGGTAATGATGGTTCGAGGAGGTGGAGGTGGGAGCGGACGGTGGTGAAGTTGGGGTTGTGGGCGGAGTGGAAGCTGAGGTTGGTGGGGATGACGGGGGTGTGGGAGTCAGTGAGGGTTGTTGAACCGAGAGAGTTGGTTGAGTGTCGGTCAAGACGAGTGGAGGGATCATGGGACATCAATCCTCACTGACAACGAAAGGGGAACCGTTAAAAGTAGGGGACTGAATTTTGAATGGATGTACCTCTTTAAAAAACTAAACATGACGAGAAGTGAAGACTCGGTTTATGTTGGGTTGAGGCAGTAGTTGGCGTATTGGGTGGGATATTAGCCAACGAATACACACGACTGGGATTTGGGATCAAGTTTATGTGAAGCATAAAATCGAAGCCATGGATAGCAAAGGCACCCAAAGCTACGGAGATGGTTGTAATTGGGCGATTTTTGGAAAAAGGATTCAAACAATGAACAATGGGATAGGGTAGTTGTTGGGAGGCGATTTATGAAGAAGGTGGCAGTGGTGAGGGCATGAGTCCAATGTGACAAGGGTAAGTTGGCATGGGAAAGGAGAGCAAGGTCGGCTTCGACTATATGACGTTTTTAACATTCAACGTAGCCGTATGTTCCGGGGTGTGTGGAGGAGAGTTGAAGTGGCTAATCCCATTTTGAGATATAGGGAGTAAGGTACTCACCTCCATTATCCGAGTACAATATAAGGTATTGATTTGCTTGGGGGAAGAATAGGCTCGAAAGTGCGAATGAACATAGAAAGAGTTTCCAATTTTTTTCTAAGAGGATCAAGCCATATACTTGGAGAAATGATCAATACATAACGAACTAAAAACTATAAAAAATACATACGTCTTAGATTTTAAGATAATAATTTATTTCATTTGAATCAAACTATATAAAACATACATCATTCATATTGAAACATCTGACAATTTTTTATTAAAAAAACATTCAAATGTATAGCACGAAAGGCGAATAAAAATCTATGAAAAACTCAATACTAAATGCAACTGACAATCTTTTTTACACTATGAATGCTAATTATTTTTTTACTGCAAAGTTTCCAATTTTTTTTTTCCCACTAGTAGAAAATACAGTAGTAAATCACCATAATTATTCACACATGAAAAAAGTATAGAGAGAGGGAGGGGGTGGGGAGCTCGACGCACGAAAACGGGGTGCGTATAATAGCAGAGTGAGAGGCAAAAGACCTACGCGGCGTTTCTTTGATCACATTTATTGGCCCCCTCTCTAGTATTTAAAAACTCCCAAACCCTTTTCCCCTTCCCCATTTCCTCTTCCTTTCGCCTCTCTTCTCTCCTCTCCTCCATCTCCATTCGCCTCTGACAACGAAATCCATCGCTCGCTAAAGGTATGCTTTCTACTTTCATCTCTCTTTAACTTCCTTCCTCGCGATTTCCGGCGATTCATTCAGTTTCCTCGCATGTCGAGCAATTCATCGGCGAATCTTTCTTGAAATTTGTTTGTGATTCCGTTTGATGCGTTTGAATCCGTTTAATTCTGTTGAATTCCGGTTGTGCTGTTTGTATCTGTCTCGATTCTGACCGGCGTGCTCTTGTTTGTTGTTTTTCTGCAGAGGTTCCAGTGCCTCTTTATCTCTGTTCCGCGACTCACAGCAGAGACGGATTAGTTTTTTTTGTTGTTGTTGCTGTGCGTGTTTGCGTTCGAGCGGATCTGAATCTGTCTCCTCTGGAGAGGAATTCTGCAATTCGATCCGTTAATTGGCGAATTCTGTTGAGTAAGCTCGTCGATGGATTCAATAAGCTCGAATTTCGGCGAGAACTCCGATCGATCGCGCGAATCGAAGCGGAAAAAGAGAAGAAGAAACGAATCTGTTGACGCTCAGGATGAGCCAGCCAAGAAAATTAGATGGAGATCGTCGGCCGAGCAAATCACCTACTCTTCGAAGCTCGTGGAAGCGCTCCGCCGCGTCCGCCGCGTCTCCTCCTCGACGTCCACCGTCTCCTCACGTAGTCGCGCCGTCCGCGAAACCGCCGATAAAATCCTCGCCATCGCCGCCCGAGGCCGGTCCAGGTGGAGCCGCGCGATCCTCGCGAACCGGCTCAAGCTCCAGCTCAAAAACCACAAGAAAGCGGCCAAACCGAACAAGTCAACCCCGGCGGCGCCGACTGCCAATTGCCGGTCAAGTAGCCTGGAGACCGGAGCTCAGACGCAGAGGCTACCGCCTTTACAGCGGCGCGTTCGCGTCCTCGGCCAATTGGTTCCCGGTTGCCGGAAATTGTCGTTTCCGAACCTCCTAGAAGAAACCACGGATTACATATCGGCGCTGGAAATGCAGGTCCGAGCCATGTCCGCTGTTGTCGAATTTCTTTCCGGCGCCAGCGCCGGCACCAGCACCAGCACCAGCAATTCCGATCGACCTGATCTGACTTGACAGGGTCATGCCAGCTCTACACTTTTTTCGCTTCTTTTTTGTTGTATTATTTTCACCTTTTTTGGGTTTTTTAATTCAATGTATTTTTTTTAGAGTAAATCGGGTAAAATATAATTACCAGGTAAAAAATTCCTAAAAATTTACTTCATGAAATATGCTGGTCCGCGCCTTAGTGAATTTTGTGGACGAATAACGTCCATAAGTGCGCTCTATAATTGAAGCTTCGTCCTTGTTCTTGAGTTGGTTTAGTTATTCATGTCTTTGGAACGGCTATAGTTAAATGTAAATTCTATAATGATATTGAGATTAATGATTCAATGGTTGTTAAAGAATTATTTCATACGATAGTGCCAATCGTGACACCTCCTTAACTCAACCATAAGATATGGTCATCAAATATCCGTTTCTCAACTAACTTGAATTCTGACTAGAACAACTAATAAAATAATACATCATTATTAAAGATCAAAACCACTCTCCGGATTTTCAATCGAGTTGGTTGACACAAGCCAATTTACTTGATTCGTGTATTTTGTCGACTAGTTCACGAATCCGAGTTAAATACTCTCCAAACTCTTAATATTCTCATGAATCATTGAAAAAACACTCGATTCTTTGTACAAGTCCAATTAAATTGTTTAAATTGTATGTCAGCCTTTAAACAATATACCTAGTTTACAAAAAATACCAAAGCGTTATTCGATGCATGCAATCACCAGTACGAGTTGAACACGTGGAATGCGTTTTATTCGTGATTTGATGAATGAATGTGTATTGAGAAGAGCTTGAGATGTAAGATGTTTCCTTGTTGGGTTAGCTTTGAGGATAATAAACCCACCAGATTCCTCACATGTGTCACTTAATTGTGGTGACTATCACTCAGTTCATACATGTCAATATCTGCCCATCTCGTTCTTCAAATATTGTTGTCAAAATTAATGTCAATCTCTCTCTAAATGTGTCAAGCTTTTAATCATGAAAAGGGAAAAAAAGAAATTTAGTTTTAGTTGTTGTTAAGTACAAGATAATCAAGATTTATTTCCATATATTTGCATTTTAAGAAGGCCAATGTGGGCTGTCGACTACCCAATTATCCACAATTAGGTGAAGTATTAAGTATGATTTAAGTCACATTCCAATAATGGCTGTCTTGTTCTTCAAAAAGGACAAATATGTCCAAATAAAACAAAAGAAATACGAATTCTTTTCGCACATCCAGGTTTGAATTGACTGTTTATTGAGCTCTACTTTTTAATGCTTCACTCAACTCCAACCTAAACTTATTTTTGGTCGTGCTTTTGGTTCTATGTACTTCTCTTATTCGTGTTGTCTTGTTTTGTCAATCTTATGCCTCTTCTAGCCGGTGACAACCTCTTGAATATTAGGCTTGTCTGATATTCTGAACCTTTTCTCGTTCAAAAAAAAGAATCGAAGAATATGAAAAATTAAAAAAAGGGCCCAAATTATCTTGTATTTGCATTGGACTTTATAAATATAATGTTTAAATTAAATATGTAGGAATTAGGGGGGGGGGGGGGGGGGGGGAACCATACCAGGCCAAAATTGGGATGAGTAACCTGTATCAATGGACAAATTAGAAAGGGGCCCAGTTTCACTGGGCCCCACTCTTGCTATCTCCATGTGCTATATGGGCCCTACATAATTCCAAGTGCCCTCCATGTGACAACACCTTACAAAAATGTCAAAAAAAAAAGAAAAAAGAAATCAAATGGAGGTGGCCCTAATTCAGATGCAAAACATTACGGACCTTTTTTTTCCATCCAAAACTTTCCATTTGGTCAAATTTAATTCCAACAAGAACATGTTATGTCATATGCTTTGCACTCGTAGTTGTTTTTTGTTTTTAATTCTTTCAAATCCGTAACACCTAGAAAGATTACTACAAAAGTATCATGTTCAAGGCTTAAATTAAGCGCTAAAAAATCCTAATCCATTTAGCATTCTAGCTCATTTATGCATTCGTTTTGGTTGTGTAGACAACCCCTAGACAAAGAAGAGACGCTTAGCATTTTTTTATAACATTGATAACACGTAATATAAGATTTAGGCTCGTTCGGCAATGTGTTTTTAGGTAGCTTATTGAGCTCATTCAGAAAAATAAGATCAACTTTATGTGTTTGACAAAAGCATACTTATGAAAGCTTATGGAACTTATCAGGCTTATATTGAGCTTAGAACACAACCAGCACTCCGGATCCTTGACCCGATTGAGTTTATTGAGCTAGTTTATCGATTTCTCTTACAAATTCATATCCATACACATGCCCTTTTTGATAATATTTTCAAACACTCTTAAGTAAATTTCTACCGAACACCTTAATAAATAACAAATTTCATCATCTATAAGTATAAGCTTCAACACCATTAACTTTAGGTCTTTAACACTAATAAAGTGATAAGTACCAGTTACGTACTGAACGAACCCTAGTGTCGTTGGATTAGATTAATCTTTAATGGCTGAAATTAATGTATTTTCATCGGAATAAAAAGTATAAAAATGTGTTGTAAATTAGGAAAAATTGGCATTGGTGGTGGGCTGGCGTGGGATACCAAATGTGACCCACAAAAAGATTAAAGATAGAGAGAGAGAGAAACAGTGAGTGAGAGTGTGTGAAAGAGGAAAATCAAAAAGCCCCTAAATTGGGAGCTTCTTTACACTGCTTCTGCCATGTGCTCTCTACAGATAACACTAATACCCTCACATGCAACCATGTGCTTGCATTTAACCTCAAATATTAATACCCGCAAAAATAGAGGGCCAAAATCAAATATATTTTAAAAAAGAAAAAAGAAAAGCAAAACCCTTTTTTTCTTTTTTTTTTTTAAATTTAATTTTTTTACAGTGTTCAAATTTAGTTGTACCCTAAAATTAAAAACATGCCATATTTTGCAACAAAGTGAATGTATAACTTTTAATTTTTTATTTTTATTTTCTGTGACTTGTCCATATGTGGTAAAGGGATCTTATTACGTACTGGAATTTAGTAATTTTGTTTTGGGGCATTTAATTCTTTAAAAAGTGGAAATAATTTCAGATTCAAAATAAATAAATTGTTTTCAGGTTATAATATGTTTATTATGTTATCATGGAGACAGGACACAAGGTTTGGGACAGCCATGGCTACGTGATGACCCACACACCATGTGGGCACAAAGCTGGAAGTGTTTTCTTTTATGCTCTATATTTTCTGCACCATTTTTATTATTTTTATAAATATTGTAATTGTATAATAATTTTTTGTGTATTTTGTGTGTTAAGTGTTAACCCTTGATTAATTATCTCTATTAATGACATAAGTACATAACATTGAATTTATAAATTTTGCCTTAGCGCTCGTTTGGTTCAATGCACGAATATAATTCTCAGAACCTTATTTTCAAGAAGTAATTTCCATAGTAATTAAAATTTATATAAATTAGGAATTTTTGTTTTTACAGGATTTTATTGGGTGATAATGATGATAATGTTATTATTTCATTTAATTTATTTGATTTTTTCTTTTTGTGGAAGTAATAAAAATATCTTATGAACTCATAGGAAATACATTTTACCTATCAAAATATAACAATTTTGTGAATTAGCTATACATCTTGGGAAATCTTACTTAAACCAAACGAGCACTTAGACATTTCGTTAAGCCGGCATTCCATGTGCTTAAAGTTTTGTTTTAGGTGAATCGAAGTTAATTTGGCCCCATTTATTATAGCCAATCACATAATATAATCAATCACATGTGCTTAAAAATATTAGTATAGATGCATGGTTTTCCTCTAAACACGTAGAGTCGTTTGAAATTGTCCTTAGACCATCTCAAAGGCTACATTTATTAGTCAAGCTTTTTGCATAACAATGTCAAACTATAGTTCGTTTGAAGGTGTATAAAAATTTAAGTGTTAGGGTTGTCACATTCAGTTTATCTATAATATAGTCGAACTTTGCAATATAATCAACCGCTGCGTTTGTTTTTATGAACACTTGGGTCAGAGCACATACGTCAAAGTTTCAAACCTTCTAAATGTGGTAAAAATATCATAAATAATTATCTCTGACTTTCCACACGAATAAATATTAACTACACAAATTTATAGATTTTTAAAATATTTAAAGTATCATAATCAATATAAATACCCTTATAACATTATAAATCATCAACCAAAACAAAAACTAAACTCAAATTATAATTCCTTCGTGTATGCGTAGGTTCATAATGACTTAAAGCCTCGTGCTCGGCCCTAGAAAATTACTACTTTTAAGTGCATTTTCGTATGTATTTCATACTTGGAGGTATTTTCATATGTATTTCATACTTGGAGATTCTTGAAAAATTGTGGATTGTGATCCATGTCAGAAGGCTCTTCAAATAAGTCCACAGTTGTTCTTCAAAATTTCGTCTTATACACTTTTTTTAGTTGTCGTCTTTACTTATCTTTTTATGGCGTTGCGTCCATTTTGCTATTACGATGGTTCTATAGTTCCGATTCCAACACTTTCTTCAGTTGTTTACTTTTATGTGGAGGTATGTTTTTAATGTCAATTTGTTTGACTGTGGATTTATTATTTATATTTTGTTATATTAAATTCTTTTCCAATAAAAAAATACTCCGTATAAAAGAAGATTGATATATGTCGAATTAAATGCTACGGAGTAATATTTTGAGCACGGGAAAAATAAATAATGGGCGGATAAATAAAATTGAGTCAAGTCGGTCTTCACTCGGGCATGGAAGATGCGATCAACATCACACGAGGCGCCATAAATCATCACACGTGGCCTCTTGAGACATGCGAAAAAGGACGGATTTATTGTCCGTACTCTTTCTTCTTCAGTGTGCTGTGCTGTGCTGTCTGTCTACACTCTACATAAGGAGTAAATTTTTATAGCAGGGTAAAAGATGTAAAATTATTTTTTGGGATTTTTCTTTTGGTGTGTAAAAAAATAAATTATTTTTTTTTGTGCCCTTCTACTTTTACAAAAGTCCTAACCGTAACCTAAAGTAATCATAAACACAAATTCCATCCAATTTTTACACATTCAAGTTAAAAGTTTATTAAAAAATAAATAAAAATCCATTCCACCAGTCTGCTGGATCATATTTGATTAATTTTTTTAAAATTCCTCCATCTCTGTATAGAAATGGCACATCGCATGTAAAAAAATTCAAGTCCAACACAAACAAATGGGATTGGAACTTCTGAAAAAGGCAAATCAAATACACAATTTATGCTCGATCTTCTCTAATTTTAAACAAAATTCAAACAATTGCAGAAGCTAAAGAACAGATGTTACTCAATTATACCGTGTAAAAAGTTGACCGGAAATTCTCGTGACAAACTCACCCCAAATGGAACCATCTCCGGCGTTGCATAACTCAACGATCAAATCGATCGACTGGGGAGCGATTTGCTCATCATCAAACGACGAGAAAGGGCGTAGGAGACATTGAAGGTCGGAGAATTAGGGTTTGATACGAGGTTCGAGAAGCAAAGCAAGCAGATGGATCCGCCTTCAAGAGTGTGAAGCACGAGAGAGGAGCGACTTCAAGAGTGTGAAGCACGAGAGAGGAGCGACTTCAAGAGTGTGAAGCACGAGAGAGGAGCGATGGCCCTGTGAGCACGTCAATGGCGGATCTGGATCTTCGTAGGCGTCGTCTAACTCGAAGAATTGACAGAGATTCATTTACAGGGGTGGAAGGATTTTTATTTAATTTTTTATAAATATTTAACGGAAATTTGTAAAAGTTGGATGGAATTTGGGTTTATGTTAACTTTAGGCTACGATTGGGACTTTTATAAAAATAAAAAGACACTAAAAGAAATAAGTTTATTTTTTGGGCACCAAAAAAAATATTCAAACTACAAGAGTACCAAAAAAAAAATCCCTTATTTTTTTCACAATCGGGTAAAACCGTAAAACTGGTAAAGTGATAATCTAGTCCTCTCCCTATATATATCTATCATCTTTAATTATGTGAAAAGAACTTTTCGCAGAGGAAATAAATATTGTAATAAGAGCTCTTATTATTTTAATAAGAAAATACAAAAAAAGGTAAAAGAATAATAGTTTAAACATTTGATAACTTTTTAAATATCAGGCAATTTTTGTAAGAAACATAACATGTTGGGTTAGATAAATGTCAAAGCCAAAAAACATAACATGTTCGTTTTGTTTTTTTCTGAAAAAAAAAAAAACAAATCATGATTGGGCCTTGACCTTCTTACAAATTTATCTAGTAGTGTAGCCCATTTAAATATTGCATGCATTTTGTAAGCTCAATTGGTAATATGAAGAAATATTCACAATACGGCCCACAGAATTCCAAAATATATTAGGCTATGGGCATAAACTAATCCAATACAACGAGGAAAGAAATTAGGGGTGCTTAATAAACAGGTATCGTTGTACGGTATCATTTTTTTTCGGATGAGATTTTAAAAATTCGAATTAACTGCAAGTGAAACGGAAAAGATATGTAGAATGATCCAACAGTATAATTCGGCATAGACTTACATTTTTGAAAGACATGAAAACACTTCAATTTTGAAAACGGGCAAGGAAACCAAAGATGTCGAGCAAGATCAAGTCAATCTCTCACGGACAACGAGGATCACCAAGAACAACCTTAACCAACTACAAATTATTGCCCTCGATCTAAATAGGAGAAATAAAACCGCATCGGGTGACTTCAAAAATCTCTTGACGTAGAGCGACGACCTTAATCATCAAACGAACTTCCATTGGTATCTAAATTTAGAATTTAGAACAAAATTATTTTCCAAATAAAATATATTAGCCCTAGTATTTAATGATTAATAATTAAATTAAATTATATATATACTTATGTTTTTACTAAAGATGACCGTAGTAAGAAACATGGGACGTTGTCACGTTGGGAGGTCCCAGGTTTAATTATTGCTCTCGCCCCTACATTAGATTTGGGTCCGGTTTCGAAATCGACGGTTCCGGTTCCTCGAAACAATGGAACCGGAACCGGGCATGAGCCGGTTCCCCGGTTCCGGTCCGGTTCCGATTTCGGCCGGTTCTGAAGCTGGTTCCTCCTTGTTCCGGTTCGAAAATATAAAAAAAAATCAATTTTTTTCACCTCTAAATGAAAATCGTGATCGCGGTCCAATGGGCCGCGACCGCGGTTACACTATTTTAACCGACAGTTTGGAACCGACAGTTCTCCGGTTCCGAGGGTGGACGAATCAAAATCGAAATTGTAGAGGGAACCGGACCCAGCGGTTCTGACTCTGGCCGGTTTTCCGCCGGTTCAGATGAACCGGAACCCAGGTCTACCTTACACTTGGTGAAAAATCAAGTCTCACCTTTCTTCCTACCACTAGGTCGAGCCGGTCGGTACAAGTCGGTTTAAGTGGTTCATGTGCTTTGCCAGCTAGTTTACGAATCCAAAATTTAGCACCGAAGGTGGTCCCTCGTTAAAAAAAAATGACCTATTTACAAACTCCCCACAAGTATAAAAACCAATAAAAAAAGAGAAAAAGGAAGAGAAAAAAAAAACAATGATATGTATGAGAGAGCGTGAGCGTCTGAGCGGGGCGTGTGATGTGAGGCAGCGAGCTGGTCAACGCACGAGCATGCTCTCCGACTGACCCCCAAAAGCTACTCCCCGCCGGTGAGCTCCTCTCGTTCCGATCACTTCTCTTTTCTCTATTTCCCTGTTCATCGCTCAAAAATTGGGGTTGTTTTGATATTGCACCAGTAGATGCTTCGATTTGAAGATTAAGATTTATCTTTCAGATGCCAATTTCAAATTAGGGATTGTATAGGATCATCGTTGGGATTTACTGTTCTCTAGAATCTGCTGAATCTTCATATCATCTATTTGAAAGGTTATTATATGACATCAATTTTACTTTAAGATGTAGCATTTTATTTGGAGATTCTTTGCTTCATTTCCACATTTCATCTTTTCTATAGAAGCAGCTGAAAGGCAGGCCTTGTGATAAGTGACAACGCTGTTGCTGTTGATGATAACTTCGTCTGAAGATTAGTGTTGTGAAGAATCTGATTTCAGACTGTTGAGTTATCATTGTTGTGAGCTGATTCTGTTGGAATTGTTTCTCCAATCAAGCTTAAGAAAGATGGTTGGGAATTCTCCTCTACAGGCTTCAACGTACACAGCAAGGCTATCTGCCCCAATACTCGAGTTTCGTCGAAATTCTAGTGGTTTCAGGCCTTGTCTACCTCCTAGACATCAGAGAAAGGCAGTCTTAGTCAAAGCTGTTTCAGCTAATGCGGATCAAAATCAACCGAAATCTTCTTCAGAAACAAAGTCTCCATTGGAACCCATTCTGGATGTTCCCCGGAGTATTTGGAGGCGCACATTGCGCCCGTTGAGTGACTTTGGTTTTGGTAAGAGAAGCATCTGGGAAGGAGGAGTTGGCTTGTTTCTTGTGTCAGGCACGGTTCTCCTTGCACTTAGCTTGGCTTGGCTGAGGGGTTTCCAGTTACGTTCTAAATTTAGGAAGTATTTGGCTGTCTTAGAGTTTTCGCAGGCTTGTGGTATCTCCACTGGCACACCTGTGAGAATCAGAGGTGTAAATGTTGGTAATGTGATTCGGGTGAATCCATCCCTGAGAAATATAGAAGCTGTTGTGGAGGTATTTGACCTTCGGTGTTGTTCTTATTGTGTTTGTAGATTTGCTGATTATTCATTTACTTGATAATGCCTCTGTGGTTTGCAGGTTGATGATGATAAAATTATTATTCCTAGAAATTCGCGGATTGAAGTGAACCAGTCTGGTCTTTTGATGGAAACTATAATTGATATCACCCCACGAGATCCAATCCCGTCACCTTCAATTGGGCCTCTTGATCCTGAATGTGAGGAAGAAGGTCTCATTGTGTGTGATAGGCAAAAGATTAAGGCGTACCAGGGTGTGAGTCTAGATGCATTAGTTGGAATATTTACCCGTCTTGGACGTGAGATGGAAGAGATTGGTGTTGCCAATGGTTATTCACTGGCCCAACGAGTTGCAGCTGTGATTGAGGAAGCGAGACCCTTGCTGGAAAAGGTCTGATCCTATCTATTTCGACTTTTAATGCTTTGATATGCCCTTTGTTGATTATTTTTTGATATTATTGGGTCATTTAGAATGATACACATGAAACTTTTCAAAAGATTTTTCAGTATCTCTAAGGAGGACTTGTTTCAAGTACATATTTTTGTCTGTAGAATTTCTGTTTGCGCTGATGAATTCTTGACGGGTTCATACTATAAAGCACTTATGTATGATCACTACTTTGTGAGGATATCTCAGTGCATATGATATTTCCTTCTTTTTCTATAGCCTCTTATAAGAAAACAGAAGTATGTGAAGGTAGCTTTCATAGTTCTTAATATCTCATTATTTCACTGATTGGGCATTACAAATTGGAGCCTTTTATTTGCTTTGAATGGCTTGTCAATATAAAGGCATTAGAGGAAACATATCACAGTATATATTCTCACATGGTACTCCACTTTTGGTGTAGTGACTTTCAGATTAAGGCCATGTCTGACGATGTACAACCTTTGTTGGCCGAGGTTCGTGAAAGTGGTTTGCTCAGTGAAGTTGAGAGTTTGGCAAAAAGCCTCACACAAACCACTGAGGAGTTGAGGTTAGCATCCTTTCGAATCCTGATGATCTTTTTGTATTACATATATACCAATTTCATCCTCTATAAACACAATTTTTTTTCTCCTTAATTTTAACATCAAACACTAGCTGCTTCATTTTTTATCCATGAATATATAAGTCAGGTTAACTTGGATCAAATCTTGTTGCAAATACCATGTTTTTCTGCTGCATGTTTTCATGTTAAATGTGATGCAATTTGTTGAGCCTCACAAACTTATTATCTGTATGGATTCTCCTTATTTCCTTTAACAAATTTATTAATATCTAGTGTATCTTTACAAGCCTTGTGCTTTATATGGCAATTGAAGCAAAATCATTCTGCACTGCACCATTAACATTCAAAGTATCATTCAAGTTGCATGATAGAACTTTTCCGTTTATATCCCTGCTATTCTTGAAGTGTAACAATGAATATCTTGGCTGCAGGAAAGTGCAATCATCCATTTTGACACCCGAGAACACTGAAATGATCCATAAGTCGATTTACATGCTGATATTTACTTTGAAAAACATTGAGGTATGATGCCTTGAGAGTTTTTCTATCTTCTTGTCCAGCAATTTTTTTAAACTGAACTCTCTAAACTTCCCTTTGCAATGTTCAGAATATCAGCTCTGATATATTGGGGTTCACTGGCGATGAGGCCACAAGGAAAAATCTGAAGCTGCTTATCAAATCACTGAGCAGGCTATTGTGAAGAGTGTAGGCTAGTAGAAGTGTAGAACACAACTGCTTTGGTAGAAAAATTAGTGGCCACTGTCCTTTCAGTGCAGATTGTAGAGCAACAACTGAGCAAAGCATGAGCCGGTGTATATCATAATCCTTGCATTTTATTGTTGCCAATAAACAAGAGGAAAGCTTTGGATGCCTATTGTGGCTTGCTAGACAAAACTTCAAGATATTGTTCTCTCAGAATAGCTTATCTGGTAAGTGTCATACGATCCAATTTGTTAAATTACATTCTTCACTCTTCAGGGCATTTCTGAAAGCATGGCTTCCTTTAATTGTACTCATTTCTAGATAAATTTCACTGTCATTCCTCAACGACCAAATTCTGTTCTTGACTATTAGCTAGCATTAATTTCATTACATGATGAAGCCCAAATTTTATTTATTATTACTTTTTTTTAAAGTACAGTATAATTATCTGATGGGTGAGTTTGTGGTGCCAAAGAATCATGTGTAGTGGTGGTGTCAAATTTGTACACAACAGGTTGTCAAAATCAGGTTTCGGGATCTCTATCCAGTAAAAACCCTTTCCGAATTGCAAAAGAACTTTATCATACAGGAAAAGCTACCAAAAAATGCCAAATTCCCAGCAAAATGTCATATGGTTAGCTCAACTACAACTAATTGCGAAGCATGTCAAGTTTACAAGATTGAAAGTTAGGAAGATTTAATTAATAAGGAAGAACAAAAGTCTTAAGCGAATTCCAGATTTACCTAATAATGCCAAGCAGCAACCAACAAACACAAAGAAGCCAAACGCAGAAAAGCCAAAGCCAGAAACCCTCCATTACTAAACAGCGGAACTGATAAAGTTGGGAGCAAAGACAAAACCAGATATTTTCAGAAAAGATCAAATTAATAGTGTCAGCTTACAAAGCTAACGGCCAACTCCATGTGAGCACCATTCGCTCGATTTCCTACCAGTCCTTGCTCAATCCGGCGGAAGAATTGAAGAAGCAACTCAGCATCCTCCGATCAGAGAGTTAGCGGCGGCTAATTGTTCGTTCGATCTTCGATCTTCGATCAGAGAGTACAGCCACAGAAGAGGAAGAAGCAGCAGAGCATGGAGACGAGCGCGATCGACTCGAAAGCGGTGACGATTGACCAGTAGACGTCGTCGACGAGCGAGAAGCTCGGCCAGAGCCCCTCCGGCCACCGGAGAAGGCTCAGCGACTCCTCGCTGACGGAGAAGAAGGAAAGGATACTTACGCTGAAGTCCGACCACCGCGAAATCCGTGGTATCAGGTACGATATGCCGTCCACCAGCCACCGCGCCGCCGCCGACAGACACCACTGCACCGCCGCCATCTCCGCCTACACGGATCCTCTAGCTTGACCGTAATTCTTCGGAGGGGAACTCGATCGTTCTAGGAGGAGAAAGTAGTTGGGGAAGAAAAGTGGATTTTTGTATTGATCGAATTTGGAATTTATGGGAGTGAGATTTTTTTGTTTTGAAGGAATTGGGGGAATTTTCAATTTTTGATTATGATAATATATTCCCGTCTTTTCTGGTTACTTGTTGGAGTGGGTGGATCTGGGCCGTTGATTTGTAAATGGCGATGTTCATAGTATATCACGTAGATTTCACGTGATTAGGCATATAGAATGAGCATGGACCTCCTCTCTACAGTCCGTGGCACGTGCTCTTATAACCGTAATTTGACTACATTGGATTTAAAAAAAATTTATGAACCGACGAACTAGAATCTGGTGTGGAGGGCTTGTAAGGACATTTTGCCCCAGAGATGCTCACGGGTGAAATTGCGGGTTGCGGGTCAACCCGTGACCGCAAAATTTTTTAGTTTTGACCCGCGACCCGACCCGCAACCCGTAATTTCGGGTCGGGTCGGGTTGTGGGTCGACTCGGTATTTTTATAAAAAAAATAGTTTATATATTAATAAAAATATACATATTTTTTAAAATATTGCGGGTCGCGGGTCGACCCGCGACCCGCAAAATAAAAAAAATTCGACCCGCGACTCGATCCGCGTGACCCGCAACCCGCAAATTGCGGGTCGGGTCAGTGCGGGTCGCGGGTGACCCGACCCGTTGAACACCCCTATTTTGCCATGCAAGTCCAATCTGTTCAGACGACGAGTGACTAGTGATCCCTTATGCGAGGTTTGTGATACGAGTCGGACCACCGAACTCGTCAACACACGGCCTATACGAGATCGGCGTAGGCCGAGAAGATATGAAGATTAATAATTATCTTAGTTATTAATTTT
This sequence comes from Fallopia convolvulus, assembly GCA_964016875.1. Taxonomy (NCBI): domain Eukaryota; kingdom Viridiplantae; phylum Streptophyta; class Magnoliopsida; order Caryophyllales; family Polygonaceae; genus Fallopia; species Fallopia convolvulus. The sequence goes on from OZ024720.1 coordinate 67,884,580, forward strand.
ATTTTATAGTTAAGTATTTTATTTTATTTCAGTTGTAATTTTTAAACTAGAGCAAGTCTCTCTTCTCAGGTTTTCTTGGCGGTTCTTTCCTGAGACGCATTTATTGAACCGTCTAGGGCAGAAGTATAAATACTCTCTAATTGTCTTGATAGGAAATTAATCAAAGAAATTAGCCTTTTGCCCTAGTTTCTTTGGCTCTCTTTGTTTACTCCTTTGCTTCCGAGCCGTCGTCCACACCGGGCGCGTCTCGACCCCCTTAACCAACAAGGGTCCGATACGCGGTTCACACTGAGCCCGTATCAGTTTGTGGGTGTGTTGATTCCACTTTACATTCCTTAGCAGACTGCATTCTACAAAACAAATTTGGAGACACTTTCCACACATCAGGAGTAAGGGCGCAACACAGACAATGCTTAGAGTACTCGCTTTAGATGTTACTGAAGCAAAGTCTTGGGCTATCCTGTTGTGGCAGATATGGAAAGCCAGAAAATTGAAACTTTTCGAGGGGGGTCCATATGGACCCGGCTCTGGTGATTCAGCAGACGCTGGATTGCAAAGAGGAATATGACAAAGCTGCTATGACAGATTGACAGTTAACAGACCATCTTTACGTGCATGGACATGATCGTTGGCATAAACCGGAGACAGGATGGGCTAAAATCAATTGCGATGCCTCAGTCACAGACAAGGATTGCATCATTGGTATTGTTTGTCGTCTTCCTTTTGGGGAAGTGTAGTTTGCTGGTTCACGTCGAATCCAAGATGGTACTCCTATTGAAATAGTAGAATGCGAGGCAATTAAGTGGGGTTTGGAAGTGGCTCGGTCTGCAGGGCTAACCCATATTTGTGTGGAAACTGATTGCTTAGCATTAAGCTGAAGAACAAGGTCCTTCCTCGTTTGATTCTTGGTTCGATGATTGCTATGCTCCTGGAGATAAGTATGGCTTTCATTGATTGTCACTGGAATCATATTCGAAAGGCAGCTAATCAGGTGGCACACTGGCTGGCTAAATGGAGACCACCTGCTACTTTTCTTGCTTTAACAAATTTTTCTTTTCCTGTTGCTTTGTATAATTTGCTTGAAAAAGACTTTGTAGACTCTGCTGGAAGTGTGTTTATCGATAAACACACTCCATACAAGTCATTGCAAACTCTTGTTGAGAAGATTAATCACTATTTGTAGAAAACTTGGTGAGACGCTGTGAGAATAATGCCATCTACGTATACTAGTAGGTGAGCTTAATTGAAACCAGATTTGTAAACAAACCGACTGGTCTAACTTGTTGTTGCTGATGAAGCCGAGTTTGATAAAAAACAGCAAAATGCTAAAACCAAACTCTTGGAGTCGGCTTTAACCCGTTTAGAGCCTTGCTGAGTTCGCAGATTCGCAGGCAAAGCAGTTGAAGCTCACACTCTAGCCAACCTTGGCATGAACAAGATCTCTCCTAAAACTTCATAGGATCTCTTGTATCATTTGATAGCTTAGAATCGTAATTATAAGCAACATAACAAGACAGGATATTACGCAAAACAGAAAGCTTAGCTTTTATGTATCTACTGAGAATTGAAGTCAGTACTCTATATGACACTTCAAAAAAAATATAGAACATTACCTCCTTAAGCACGAAACCGTGTTAACTGATTCAAAAGAAATATGGTTTGAGTTGCATCTGCTCTCTAATAGACTCAGTATGCTTCAGTGCACCAATACCAACATATTCTACACCAATCTTACGCATTATTTTGCCTTCAAAACAAGAAAAAAGTAACCACACATTTCATTTGAATTTGCGCAGATCCATACTATAGCTAGTCAACAACATTAAAACATTTTCATGTGCTTCCGAATGTACTTGTAGTCTTGACCGTCAATAATCATAACCTGAAGATCAAGCAGATTGCAAATTAGGTAATTTGCCACGAAAAAGAACATTTTCATTTTAATCGTAATTATAAGCAACATTAAGAGATTGCAAATTAGGTAATTTGCCACGAAAAAGAGCAAGCAGATTGGTAATCTTGACCGTCAATAATCATAAGCTGAAGTTCCAGCACACATTAGTTTAACTACTAATCTAATGAAGTCATGGTTTTAGTAGTAGTCTTAAATATCCTTGTATATTGCAACTCTTTCAATTTCACTTGTCATAGTTATAAAAATCCGCATATTCATAATTCTAACGGGCAGAAACTGCAGTAACATTCATAGTAGAAAGAGTTGAATATATTGCTTGTTTCAGCTATAAAGGAGGAAAAGTTAATAAACCCACAAGACAATGCAATATGTTAAACATACCATCAATCGAAGGCAATGTATTTGCATATAAGAGAATTGAATGAAAACATAAGGAAAAACCCTGCAAAAAGAAAAGGCACAAAATCCCAATCCACAAGTCAAAGCCACAAAAGAACTGCTTTTTGTTGTCTCCAATTAGAGTATCAGACAATGGCTAAAAAGATGAAAGAAACTAAGACACACTGAATAGGAAGCCCAATTATGAGCTAAGGGGATCATCTTAAACCGAGGCATCAAAGTCGAGTGACCAACATATAACAAGGCATTGAAGCCCTGAGAGACCAACACAAACGAGGTATCTGAACTGGGAAACCAACTTTTATCGAGGCATCAAAATGAAGAGGTCAACTTGAACAAAGGCATTTAAAATCAAGGGACCAACATGTTGCGGGGCACTCAAAATGATTAAATCAAGGCATTTGAAACCAAGGGACCTACTCAAACTATTACCAACTTAAACCAAGGCATTCAAAATCGAAGAACGACTTAAAACGAGAGATTCAAAATCGAAGAACCAACTTAAAACGAGGCATTCTAAATCAATGCATTAAAAACCAAAGAACCAATTTAAATCGATGTATTCAAAACCGAGGAACCAAAATAAATGGAGGAATTCAAAACCAAGTCACCAACTTAAATCGAGGCATTCAAAACCAAGGCATCAAAGTCAAGTGACTAACTTAAACCGAGGTGTTTAAAACCGAGAGACCATCATAAAACGGGGCATTCAAAATGAGGCACCAACTCAAATAAAGACATCCAAAACCGAAGAACAAACTCATACAAGGCACCAACTTTAATCAAAGGCATTCAAAACCGAGGGACAACTTTAATCGAGGCATCCAAAACCAAGGGATAACTAAAATCGAGGCATCCAAAACCGAGGGACAAACTTAATTGAGGCATCCAAAACCGAGGGACAAACTTAAATCGAGGCACCCAAAACCAAGGGACCAACTCAAACAAAGGCAACAACTTAAACCAAGCATTCAAAACCGAGAAACAACTTAAAACAAGGCATCCAAAATGAAAAAACAACTTGCATACCAATCAAAGTTAAGGACCGACTTATATAAAGGCATTCAAAACCGAGGAACGAACATAAATCGAGGCATTGAAAACCAAAGCATTCAAAATCGAGGGACAAATATAGAGGCATTGAAAAACGAGGGACCAACATAAACCAAGGGACCAACATAATCCGAGGCATTAAAAACCGAGGGACCAACTTAAACCGAGGCACTCAAAACCGAGGGACCAACATAATCCGAGGCATTAAAAACCGAGGGACCAACTTAAACTGAGGCATTCAAAACCCAGGGACCAACCTAAACCGAGGCATTCAAAACCGAGGGACCAACCTAAACCGAGGCATCAAAGTCAAGTGACCAACCTAAACCAAGGGACCAACTCAAACAAAGGCACCAACGTAAACCGAGCATTCAAAACCGAGAAACAACTTAAAACAAGGCATCCAAAATGAAAAAACAACTTGCATACCATTCAAAGTTGAATGACCGACTTATATAAAGGCATTCAAAACCGAGGAACGAACATAAATCGAGGCATTGAAAACCAAAGCATTCAAAATCGAGGAACAAATATAAACCGAGGCATTAAAAAACGAGGGACCAACATAAACCGAGGGACCAACATAATCCGAGGCATTAAAAACCGAGGGACCAACTTAAACCGAGACATTCAAAACCGAGGGACCAACCTAAACCGAGGCATTCAAAATCGAGGGACCAACTTAAACCGAGGGACCAACTTAAACCGAGGCATCAAAGTCAAGTGACCAACCTAAACCAAGGGACCAACTCAAACAAAGGCACCAATGTAAACCGAGCATTCAAAACCGAGAAACAACTTAAAACAAGGCATCCAAAATGAAAAAACAACTTGCATACCATTCAAAGTTGAATGACCGACTTATATAAAGGCATTCAAAACCGAGGAACGAATAAATCGAGGCATTGAAAACCAAAGCATTCAAAATCGAGGAACAAATATAAACCGAGGCATTAAAAACCGAGGGACCAACATAATCCGAGGCATTAAAAACCGAGGGACCAACTTAAACCGAGGCATTCACCGAGGGACCAACTTAAACCGAGACATTCAAAACCGAGGGATCAACTTAAACCGAGGCATTCAAAACCGAGGGACCAACTTAAACCCATGCATCAAAACCGAGTCACCAACTTAAACCGAGGCATCAAAGTCAAGTGACCAACTTAAACCGAGGAATCAAAGTCGTAGGACCAACTTAAACCGAGGCATCAAGGTCGTAGGACCAACTTAAACCGAGGCAACAAAGTCGTAGGACAAACTTAAACCGAGGCATCAAAATCGTAGGACCAACTTAAGCCGAGGCATTACAATCAAGAAACCAATTCAAGCCTAGGCATTAAAGCATGGAAACCAACTTAAACCGAGTCATTCAAAACCAAGGGACCAATTAAAATCGAGACATCCAAAACGAAGGACCAACTTAAATCGAGGTTATCGAGGCATTCAAAACGAAGGACCAACTTAGATCAAGGCATCCAAAACCGAGGGACTAACTCAAGCCAAGCCACCAACTTAAAACAACGCATTCAAAACAGAGGGACAACTCAAGCCAAGCCACCAACTTAAAACAACTTAAAACCGAGGGACCAACTTAAATCGAGGCATACTTAATTTGAGGCGTCAAAGTCGACTGACCATCATTAAACGAGGCCTCAAAACAAAGGGACCACCTTAAACGAGGTATCAAAACTAAGGGACTAACTTAAAACGAGGCATATATACAAACCGAGGGACGAACTTAAAACGAGGCATCCAAATTGAGAGACTAGTTTAAAACGAGGCATCAAAACCGAGGGGCTAATTGAAAGGCATAAAAAATGTAATTATATAGCCAAAAATTTCAAGGAATCAACATGACAATGATGTAAAAGCTCAATATAGAACGAGCTGCATAGATGGAATTAGTTGGCAGCAACAAAACTCATTGCAAGACACACAATGTCGTAACATGTTTGCATAATCATATTAGCAAGCCGTGAAATGACACCAAAAGGTCACCAAATAGAGAATTCACTGAGCAATTCGACCAAACATGAAGTCATTTAAGGTATAGCCACAAAAGAAGTCATTTCAGGAATATTCAAAGATTTACATTAAGAAGTGAGAACACCCAAAAGTCAGTTTAAATCAAAAGCCATTTCTCTAAAAGCTATAACCAAGTACCTGCCTTCTGCTTGTTAGAGCTGAGATCATCTTATTCTTCTTTATATAAATATATGATAGGCAATGATGGATTTATTTGCAGTTTAACATGTGCTCAAAGTGATATTAAGCTATGTCATACACACAATTGAAATTTACACCACAGAAGATTACTTATATCATAATTGAAATTGATTTACGGGAGTACAATCACCGAAATTATACTTGTCTGCAAAAAGTTACACAAGTAGGTCTTGCATGCCTTCAAAAATTACGGTTAAGAGTTTTCAATCCAACCCCCATGGACAATAGTGCGAGAAACAAGCTCTGTATAATGAAATCAAACGACATGAAAGATAAACTATCCCCAAATTCTTTTAAATCAGCTATCATCAAGCATAGCAAAAAACTAGCAAATCCGGGAACAACATATACCCTGATTTCATATTAAACCAAAAGAACAATCAGACGAGACAGACCTGTAGAGCTCGAGGCCCATGCCGTCATGAAACTCGTAGTCCTTGACCGGCGACCAATTCCCTTCCCGAAGGTCGGGTGTCATCGGCATTGCACTTCACCCTCGCTTTTTTCCGAGACGGTCGTTCATCACCATCTCGATCATCATCTTCTAATTCGGACGGAAACCCTAAGAGAGAAGGAAAGATTGGGGAAATTAACCGACTTTCTGTAATGGTGCGGGAAGTCGATCCATGGTATTTATAACACTTTGGGTCGGTTTTGTTAGGTCGGTTTATTAGGACGCGGTTTGACGGTCAAATGGCGTAGCTCCAACGCTTACGATTTTTTAGGCATATTAGCGTAAGTCGGTTTATAATAAAGTACTAGTGGTAAAGTCCGTGCATATAAATATTGATAATTTGAGATTTATAAAAAAAAAAAAGTGTACTTATTGGCCAAAAAAAATATTTTTTCATCAAAGAAATGATTTGTTATATTGGTTTCACATTTTTAACTTTCGGAAAATATACCGTAAAACCTACATACAATTATGCAAAGTCAACACGTTTAATTTTTTTATCAAGCACCACTTGGACCATTAAGTTTAAGAAGTTTTTTTTTCTTTTATTTCTCATGTATTATAAATGAATGAAAGATTTAATTCTTCAAATCAAACGGAACATGATTGTTAAAATACTAATTCAAGAGGATAGAATTATGCAATTATAATTATAATTATAATTTACCAAATAATTAGGCATTTGAAGTGATTTATTTTACCATAGAGAATTAATTAATCTCATTTTTATCTCAGTCAATTAGATATTTTTTTTTTGTTTTTAATGACTTTACTAATGTTTTTATTTATGTACGTATAGAGTAAATGAATTTGTGCATGAAAATTTATTTTAAGTTTGATCACAAATTCAGTAGTTGTTTAACATACTATATAAACAATATCAAACTTTATGAGTTTATGAGCAAACACTTGATGCATGTTTGGTGTCTTGATTAATGAACTACACAGATTAATCCTTTTTTTTTTTTGAAGAAGAAGAATCATGAATGTTTATTTGAGAACATAAACTATTATGAGATTCATCTAACTTAAACAATATAATAAGATATCTATTTTGATCATTGGCTGACAAATTTATCTTGCACAATTATAATTACTTGTTTACTTACTCTTTCACTTTAATTAGATGTTTTATTCACTAATTATCGAATTTTTCTTATAGTAACCTATAGAATATAGATATTGATCGATCGATGTTATAATTAAATTCTAAAATAAATGTATAATAACATAATTAAGTATGCTAAAACGGAATATTAGAGATAGGTAATTGAATTTTATTAGACTTTTTAATTGAGTGTATGACAAAAACAAAATATATATTGTACACCATATTTGTGAAGTATTATATAAATCAATATGTATGAGATTAAATATGTAAATGTAAATATCATAAAGTTAAATATACCTCATTGAATTTTGTTGAACTTGATCAATCTCAATCATGTATAGGCACATGTAGAAAATGATGTAAATAGTGTATATATGAACTTAAAACAAACTGAAATCAAATCATAAGATTGTACCTTTCTAATATCACTCGAACATTTTGATACTTATCTCAAATGCGTTATTTTTTTTGGTAGAATCTCAAATGCGTTAATTTTGTTCTTAGAATGTACTCCTTGATAAGATGATCACCTCTCGTACAGATTTAAGATAAAAAATTAGCACGTGAAATAAAATATAAAAAAATTCTACCAAAATAAAATAAAATATAAAAAGTACCTAAGATTGGAATCGCGGGAGTGAAAAAATGGACAACTTGTAACTAAATTTATAGAGATGACGATGATTTATAGAGATTATAGAGATGATGTCAGTTAATTACTTTCCTATTCATACAAATTAAGAGGAATTGATTATTGGAAATTTAAATAGCAGACGTTACACTAATATTAATGTTTGTAACTGAAAAACATAGTACTTAATTACCTTTAATGTTTAAATTATGAATAAACGGTTATAAATCTATATCTATATCTTCAAAATTAGGAATAGTAAAAGACACTAATATTTGTAACTGAAGTTGTATAGGTAGTGTATTCAACTGAAATTATACAGTATATCACAATCACAATTTACTCTATGAGAATATAACGTAACTACATTTAATTAGCATGTGTCCTATAACATTGTAACAGGATGTTATAAATGGCATGCTAGATTAAAATTTGAACGGCTATATCCTCACATTGTATTGATTTGCGTCGGAAAGTGAAAGGGTGATAAAATTAACATGTCTAAAAGGATGTTAAATTTTAAAAAAAGCGGTTTATTGGGGTTAAGAATTGTTTTACTTTACCTTGTAATAGTCAATAATAAAAAATTATTAGTAATGAAATGTACCAATTGATTTAATAATATTATTGGAATTTTCTATAATATAATGTGAACTCAATATATATACTCGTTTCATGGTGTTGTAACCGCTAAGTCTAAGTGTTTGATCTACTAATAGAATTAATTAGGATGTTTTATTTTTTATTTTTTAATTGACATTTAATGTTTAATTAAAATAGTTTATGACATTGTATGAAAATCATATAGTATGTATAAAATGTATCAGCATTAATTGTCAAGTTTTTAGGTTTATAGATTTTTTTAAATAAAATGTGTACGTATATTATATTTGGATATTTATGTCAATTAAAATACGATTAAAAATTATAATGTAGTTATTTTTCAAAATCTTGTATATCATCGGTCATCATTTCATCAACATCACTAAAGTAATGTGGTATTATCAATATTTAAGATTCCGTCTCATAACTATATACTACAGCGGAGATTAAAAAATTATTAAACGACACATATCGCCTTTAGATTGGACGATACTATCTGTTTTATTAATCCAATTTTTGACAAAATAATTAAATTTATTATAAATTAGTGTAACGTATGTACAATCTTATATCACTATAATTAATGGATAAAAAATCTCATTCTTAATTTAAAAAAAATAATTTTTTATTTTTGGATATGATAAATTAATTTTTTATGTTATATATTATATAAATATTATGATATTTATTTAGTTTTTTTGATAGAATGCATATGATAGGTTTAAATAATTAAGTTTAACATAAAGATAGTGTAATGTAGGTATAATTTTATATCATTGTAAATAAGTTTATTTCGAACGGTCTCATGTAAATAATAAATTGATAAGTTTTTATCTTATTACTTATCTATTTTAATAATTAAATAAATTATCATATTTTGAATATTAATTTAATTCATAATACTAATAAAATATTATTATTTTTAATAAATAATTTTTATAATTTATTAATTCAAATATTTATTTAAAATTTATATTTAAGCATTTACATAATTAATTTTCTCAAATAATAAATATATTTGAAGCTGTCAAAAGCTATTGAGATTTGAGAACTACAGATTGCATATCATCCAATACCAAGTTTCTACTTTCTAGTAGGGGTGTCCATGAAAAACCGAAACCGAAAAACCGAACCAAAAAACTGAAAAACCATTATTTTTTTGGTTAACCAAACCGACTTTTTTTGAATTTTCGGTTTATCGGTTCGGTTTCGGTTTCCGACTTTACATTTAACGGTTAACCAAAAAACCGAAAATATATTAATATTTTATTCAAATATTAGTTATCTTTGATTTTTTTAGTGGTTAAACTCTATGATGGTGTTAATGTAATTTGTCTTTCATTCTTCAATTTTAACAATTACACACTATTTTTCCATATTACATTGATATATGAGTCGCTTATTAAATTTGATGGGATAAAAATTAATACACACAATATTCGATTCCACAAAATATAGTATATACTCTTAATATTTGTTTACAATCGAACCGAAATTTATTATTTTAGTCTTAATTATTTAAGGTAAAATTACATAAACGGTTATCGGTTAACCGAAAAAACCGAACCGAAAAATTGGTTAACCAAACTACGGTCAACCGAGATTTACGGTTTGGTTTCGGTTCATAATTTTTACTAACCGAAATCATGGTTAACCGAACTTCGGTTAACCGAAATCACGGTTAACCGGGTTTGGACACCCCTACTTTCTAGTACTCCAGAGTCCAGACACTTAAACAGCCTTCGTTCCTAAACCCTGCAAGTCCAACCGTGCACTAGTTCATTACTCAGAGACGAGGGTTTAGGAAGTCAAATTTTGGTAGGGTTCCCCCGAGGAGTCAATAATCAGAGAGAGCATCTCTTTGACGCAGATTTACATTCACTTCTCGTGGGATTAGATTTCGATTTTAGCCTAAAAGATGATGTTGTTTCGAAGAACCCTACTTCGGGGTTTCTCTGTCTCAGTCAATCAAGTATGTAACTTTACCCCTCTATCTCCTCATTCTGAGTTCGAATTGGGTATATTTGCATCAGGTGTTCAAATTCGCTTCCCAATTTGAGCTGTTTCGTCTCTTGGCTGTTCACTTTATGTTAATTCACCATTGCATATTTGCATCTACATTGCCTGTGTCTGCAATCCCTGTGGATTATTCTCTTATCGCAATTTACTGAAAAAAAGTAGTTTGTGCAATGCAAATTTTGGAATTAGTCATCATAGTTTCTGGTTGATAATGGTTTTTTACATTTCCAGGCATCTAGACTTCGATTGTATTCGACTTTGAGGAGTTCTGATGTTGGGCAGCCAAGTGCAGCAACTCATCCTTGGGTATTGCTACTTAAATTTGGAATCTTTAATGCATCTTTTTCGCTTTCATCTCAAACAAGAAATTGGCCTGATTGAGCTGTGGGTGTGTTATTGTAGTTAATGAAAGAAGGGGAGATAACTCCAGGTATAACAAGTGAGGAATATGTTTTGAGAAGGAAAAGATTGTTGGAGCTTCTTCCGGAGAAGAGTGTTGCCATCATTGCATCAGCCCCTGTTAAGATGATGACAGATGTTGTCCCATATACTTTCCGACAGGATTCGGACTATTTATATATCACTGGGTGCCAGCAACCAGGTGGTGTGGCCGTTTTAGGTCATGATTTTGGTTTGTGCATGTTTATGCCAGAGGCGAGCCTTAATGTAATTGGCGTTTCCCTACCAGGAATCTACCGATTTTAAAGATACTTCATAATCCTGCTGAATGTTCTATAATTTAAATTTAAATTCTGATGTTACATGTTCTTGGCGGCAACCTATTATGCTCATTTCTGCTTAGTTGAACCTCTGTAAGGCTGTGCTGGAAGTTTATCTATCTTATTATAGAATGTTTTGCTTCTGTTGTAGGATGTCACTTGGCAAGGCCAAATTGCTGGGATTCCTGAGGCACTTGAAACGTTTAAAGCTGACAAAGCCTTTTCAATGCGCAAGCTCAATGAGGTAAGCTTAATAGTTACTACATATCTGAAAGTGCATTATTTACACTGGCAATTGAAATGATACATCGAACTGTGAAAAGAATACAGTAAAGGAAGAAAATGTGGTGCATTTGACAATAGGTTTATTACCTTAACAAAAATCTTGTCTAGAAAACAACGAAATCCTTGAATATCATGTTATCTTGATGTGTGAAGATAGCTTGTACTTGTCTTCTATCATGCTGTAAACTAAGATAGGTTTAATATCTTTAGCTTAGGGTTTGGTGCTCTTTCTTGTATTTCATATGCAAAGTGATCCTCTTTCAACTGTGTAATCCCAAATGATAAACTATACAGATCCTTCCAGGCATGATCAAAGGGTCATCTCAATTATTTCACAATACTCAAACAGCAACATCAACTTACATGGACTTGGATGTCTTTCAAAAGGCATATACAGACGGAAAAGTCAAAGATCTTTCTGCTTACACCCATGAGTTGCGATGGATTAAATCACCAGCTGAACTGAACTTGATGAGAGAAGCTGCTTCAATTGGTAGCCAGGTATGGTTTATGATTATATCCTGAAAAGTTTTATTTATAAAAATTTCCAACATATTGTGGTGGAATTTTAGATAGACCATATTCTGTTTGTACATAAGGTTAGCTGCCTTATGACTTATGAGTGTCTTCCACTGTTTGTGACATTGTTTATTTTGTGGGAGTTGGGGGCAATTTCATTGTGAATTAATGTTTTTTTTTTATATATATATAACAGGCTATCTTGCAAACAATGTTTCATTCAACATCATTTCCACATGAGGGTATGCTATCAGCTAAGGTTGAATATGAGTGCAGAATGCGAGGTGCACAAAGAATGTCGTAAGCTCTTCTTCTCTGAAACAAGTGAAGCTTTAGTTCATTTTTACAAGATAGGAGTATTGATCGTGCTTTTATGCGTAGTATAATATTTATCTTATTTAATGCTCTTCTATCCTTATTGCTTGACAGTGAAGAATTAATTGAAACTGTATACAACAAATAGTAGACCTGGCTGCTCTTTAGGTTGATAATTGAAATATTTAAAAGTATTTGTCAAATCTAAATGAGAAATGACTTCCTTTTTCTCTTGAAATAGATTCAACCCTGTGGTTGGTGGTGGTCCTAATGCCAGTGTGATTCATTATTCTCGAAATGACCAGAAAGTGAGTTCATTTCTTGTATTCCTCATAGTCAAAGATTTCTTCTGTGGATGAACAACAAATTTTTTCCTATCTGCTGATTTTGCTTGTTCAATTTATAGGTTAATGATGGAGATCTTGTATTGATGGACATTGGATGCGAATTGCATGGTTATGTCAGTGACCTGACACGAACTTGGCCACCCTTTGGTAGATTCTCAGCTGCTCATGTAAGCATTATCTTGTTTATGCAGAACTATGATGGTTGGTGGTGTATTCTTAACTAGATTTTTTTTCGAATTTCCAATTGGTATGAACTATAAAGTTTATAGATTTAGTTGCAGCTGATGGCTTGATATTGGAACTTTACAGAATTAACTCTGGAATATAGTGGCATCAGCAAGGAAATTCTGATCAATTCACTTTTTGTAGGACTATATAGCTGAAACTAGTTATGCAGTCGTTAAGGATGTTGGCTCTTAATGTTGTGGTTAATACTGTCTTGAAATTCGGTTTATGTTTCTGAGATCTTTTCATGTCCACCTCCTTCCACCCCAACTTCTCAAATGTCCAATTAAAAACTAGCTGAAGTAAATTCGCTCGAACTAAATGATCAATTCATGGACTAAATGAGTTAAAAGTATCCAACCATCATACCCTCAGATTTCTATGTACAATCCTTTGTTGCTTTCCACTTGTCTTTCACATTGATAAACTATGCTTTCCACTTGCTTTTGGTTCAGGCTGAGCTCTATAGTCTTCTTTTAGAGACAAACAAAGAATGCACGAAGCTATGCAAACCTGGTATAAGCATTCAGGAGATACATAACTATTCGGTATGATTCTAAAGTGTTATGTAACTTTGTCAGCATTGAGTTTGTCTTTGTTATCAGAAACAAATTGTTCATCTTCAGTAGTTGTGCAGGTTGGGATGCTTCTCAAAGGATTCAAAGAGCTTGGAATCTTGAAAGACGACCGCAAAAGTAGCCAACTGTATCATCAGTTGAATCCAACTAGCATAGGTTTGTCTTCTTATTCCGTAAATTTTGTTATATAATGGCTATTGTAATGCATAAGGGGCATCTCTCCTTAGGTACTGACATTTGCTTTATTCTTCGTGTTGTTCAGGACACTACCTAGGGATGGATGTTCATGATTGCTGTAAAATCAGCAATAGCCGTCCTCTGCAGCCCAGTGTGGTGAGTTCGTTTTTTATGTTTCCTTAATATAAAATTTACTGAACTCTTGGTATTAATGCGTTTACCTAGCTGTGATTCACTGAATTGTATAGCAACTGAAGATACACCATTGTCTATGGATGAAATCCTCAACATCCCATTTAAAACCTGCAAATTGATCCTTACTTTTGTTTCTGCTATCTGCAGATTATAACAATTGAACCAGGAGTTTATATTCCATCTTTCTTTGATGTTCCAAAGAGGTAAAAGATCAATGTCACTTGAGATTATATTCCATCTTTCTTCAGTGTGTCTCACTTGGACTTGCATATTTCTCGCAGGTATGCAGGCGTAGGAATAAGGATTGAAGATGAAGTTCTTATAACTGAGACAGGTCATGAGGTACAACATGATTCTCAATTCTTCTTTTTGACCAACAAAATTTTCTACTATGAAATTATCTATGAACACAATACTTAAGTGTTTCTTTTCTTCTCTGTTAAAGGTGCTCACTGGATCAGTGCCCAAAGAAATCAATCACCTTGAATCCATACTAAACGACTACCACAATACTTCAACAGTTAGAGCAGCTGCACCTGGACCGCCTTTGTCTGGTTGAAACTATTTGCTTGGTGTTGAGGAGAATCTTGTGTTGTATGCTAATTTTTGCCCACAATCCCATTGTATTGTTGTGAAATTAGTTGTTTTCTAGTCACAGCTGGTTCTTAATAATTTAAGTTAATTTAGTTCAAATTCCTTTGTTGATTGTAAAAATCTGGCTTTGACCAATAATGAGAGGTAACAACACTGAACACTGTTTGCAGCTACTTGCCAGTGTTATGTCAAAATCTTGAATTTTATAAACATGTTGATCAATATTGAGCTTCATATCACTCTGTTTTTATTATTATTTCATTAATTTGGTTGTTAGCTTTAATATTTAAGCATAACTCTATTTTTAATTTAGGTTTAGCGTAATTTGAGAAAATATACCCTTGTGTATTTTTCTCCTACGCCACCTTTGAAGACCATCATCAACCTTCAACTTTTGTTTGATTTGGTGTATGAATTTCGAGTTGGTTTTGTTTGAATCATTCAAGTTCTAGTTCTCTTCTCTAGTTTGATTTACTTGGCTTAATTGAGTTTGCATTCGAAAGCATTATACTTGCTGAAATCAGATTTGTTCAAGGAGTAAAAGAGGGATTCACACTTGTGTTAGAGATTCAAGAACAAGAATTTCAACGAGGCCTTATACTAGTTGAGAGATCAAAATCCAAGTTCATCTAGCAGTCTCGACACTAGAATGAAATACAATTGAATGAGATACAATTTTTTCACCAACTAGAATAACTAACTATTTCGACACTTAGTAATTAACTTAACTAAACACTAACAACTAAACAAAACTTGTAACACACAATTAACAGTTGGTGGTTCTTGTGTGTTGTCCATGCAGGTGCGAGAATAGCATATGATGCAAACTTTGATCAAGCACAGAACAAAGACAACTATTGCAAGGCAAATAAGGAATGAGAGTAACAATGCAAAATAGAAAGGTTCACGTCCACGTCCTGAAAGAGTTAGCTTACCGCATGTAACTTGAAGACCCGACTTGCTTTGAAACCGGCAAGCACTCCGACCGCTTTCTTGATCCACACAGCTCCGGCAGTCAGGTAAATCCCATCGGAGAAGCATATATAAGGTACCGAGATCGAAATCGCTCAAATTCACAGCTGGGATCGACATAACTGGAGCCAAAACCGGTCCAATCAGTCGGCATTGCCCGGATTCAGACACGTTGGAAGCCGACGTCATGTACACGTTGGAGAGAACTTGGCATGGCTCAGCTTCAGAATTGGAATTCCCCAGCAGCTATAGATGCCATAAATCAAACACACAGCCATATTCATCAGTTTGGATTGATTGCTACCATCTCTAGCTACAGCTTTCAACACAACAGTTTCACACAAACAAGAGGAAGATACATTTTAGACTGTAGTTAAAGCAGAAGCAATGCATACCCATTTCTTTAATTACAATATACAGCCAAATAAACGCTCAGTTTATGGCAGGGGAGGGCTGGATTGGAGCTGGTGATTTAATCAGGGATGCTAATGGCGATTTTGTTAAAGCTTTTGTTGTGAAATCTGGTGGTTCCTCTGCTTTGAAGGCTGAATTTATGGGAATTCTACAGGGAGTCACAATTGCCAAACAAATGAAATCTGGTGGTTCCTCTGCTTTGGATGATGGATTTGAGACGAGTCTCCTCACTGAGGCTCCGCGGATGTAGAGCTTGCTCGAACTGCGTAAACAAGATCTCGTGTCCTTTACTGTTTTTTCTACTATTCTTGCTTATTTACTTTCGTTCTTGAGTTGTTTGAGGGTTAGAATCGTTTCATGTATCATCCAGTTGTCGATTGTATTCGACTTTGAGGAGTTCTGATGTTGAGTATTGCTACTTAAAGTTGGAATCTTTAATTTTTTGCTTTCCTCTCAAACAAGAAATTGGCCTTGGGTGCTAAGAACTAGTGGCCGATGATTGAAGCCACAGAACTAGAGTATAAGAATCACAACGACATACTAGGGCTTCTTGAGATTCCCATGTTTTTTTTCAGCCATCTCTCCCTTAGTTGTTGCAAAATTTGACCTTATTGTCTAAATATCACGTACACTTCCGTATCCAGTCACAAGTTGGCTTAAAATCTTGTAATTATGTTAACTTTTGATTCAAAAATTTTGTACTTGAACTTCAGTATCTACAAATGTGCTCATAAATTTTGATCAACATTAAGCTTTACATCATAATGAAACATCAGTTTTCTTAATTGGAGCTGACCAGTAATCATTATTCTATCTTGAAGAATGACTAAATGAGCATACATTACAAGTAGTGTACAATGGTAATAATAATTACTACCTTTGTTCGAACAAATTGTCATTTTGATCCTTTAATTTTGTAGGAAATGTTTGTCAATTTAGAGTTTTTGTAGTGATTTATTAGTAAGTTATAAGGCTTGTTATTGAAAATTGTACATATTAGTTATCTCTTGTAGATAACCTTTATTTTTTAACTACAAATGAGGTATATTTATATATAAAAGTTATAAATTTCAGTAAAAAATTACATTAATTTTTTTTTTTATTGAAGCTAGACTAACTAGTACAAAATTATGTACATGAAATGTCTCCTTCAGTCCTTTCACTTATCCTTCTACTAGTCATCAAGGACCCTCCAATTCTATACTTTTCTTATAATTAGTGACAAGAAAGAATTGCAACAAATTAAAAATGGTCTTTGTTTGGGATTGCCCATAAGTTTGGAAGAAGTTAAGTTACTTTTTTTTATAGGGTTAGAATTAGGGTCGCTATAAGTATAATTTGGGTTTCGCCTGGAGCATCCATAAGAAACCGACACCTATAAAATTTAAAACGGTAATCTCGGGGTACTACCCCTAAAGTCTTAACCGCCGAACCAAATGCAAAAGTTAAAGTTACTTGTTTGTAAGTCGTAACCATCTTCCATAATAAAAATACAAAATCAGCGGTCACACATGTTAACGGAGACTTATCCGAATATATAACAAAAAGATTAACTAGTAACCTTTTTTTAAAGATTAAGGACCAAAAAAGACATTTTAAAACGTTAATGACGACTAATAATAACAAGTGTGAACGGTGAGGACTATGAAATGAATTCACTCGTCATTTATTTATGTAGTTTTTTCTAGAATTTAAAAACTTCTTTAAACATTTTTTTTTGATAGAACATTAAACATTTTTTTTAAAAAATATAAGCAATATAGCTATTTTTTTATAAATTAATCAGATATTTTTTTATTGGTAGAATAAATTAATCAGATACTAATATAAGAACATTTATCTCCCTTCGCATCACCATCCATTGGCCAAACAAGAGAGAGTGTATCGAAGGTTTATCTCATCTCTTTCCTCAGCTTCCTTCCGATACTCTACTGAGATGGTCGCCATTTTCGATTACCTCCAAGCCGTACCTCTCGCTCGCCGAACGTCGTCGTTTCCGGCCGTCAGTCTGCTCCCACGCTTCCATTCTCCTGTCGCCGCCTCAAACCTCAACAACCGCCGCATCCAAGTCCAACCGGTAAACTTCCTCTCTTGAATTTCTGTTCCTCCTAATTTGAGATGCTTAATTAGGTAATCTGTTGTCAATGTAATCCCATACATTTGTAATTTGGATGCTGGTTGGTTAAATTATTCCCACGGAAGAAGATAAATTTGATGTTGAATGACAGGATAAGAACATGAATCCTCCTTTTGATGATCTTTGGTTCAATTTGATGTCTAAATCCCCAAAATTCTGTGGAAATTACATTACCTGCTTGAATCTGAAACTCGCAATTCCGCTTTTGCTATGTTTGATTGAATTGTGAACACTGAGTTTTTCTATGAAGTAACATTTGCTACCACATAATCAGACTACAGCTTTTGCAGTTTCAAGAAGGGATGCAATCGCCACAATTCTATTATCAGGCTGCATTGCATCCCAGTTCCCTCTGGACCTCATTGCATCTGCTGAACCATCTGTTGTTTTCAGAGAGTACATTGACTCCTTCGATGGCTACTCATTCATGTACCCTAAAAACTGGATTCAAGTAAAAGGTGCTGGTGCTGACATATTCTTCAGGGATCCTTTTGTTCTCGACGAGAATCTCTCTGTGGATATCTCCTCTCCGTCTTCCTCCAATTACAAGAGTGTTGAAGATTTAGGTTCTCCACAAGAAGCCGGGAGCAAAGTCTTGAAACAGTATCTGACTGAGTTTATGTCCACAAGGCTTGGTGTTCGAAGAGAGTCAAAGGTTTTGTCCACCGACTCTAGAGTTGCTGATGATGGAAGAATGTACTATCAAGTTGAGGTGAGGTTATGAATTTGATGGCTTGTTTGGTTCACCTTTGATTTTTAGAAACCTCTTTTTTTTCTAGCTTTCAAATTTTAGTTGGCTGACTCCTAGGATAAGGCATATTTTGCAATTTGCAACAAGTAAAGATTGGAAACTCAAAGCTGAACTAAACGAGCCTGTTGTTTGTGATACTGTGATTTCTTTTGTGTTGATAGTTAGTGTTTTTGGTGATGTAATTTAGGTAAATATCAAGTCATATGCAAACAACAATGAGTTGGCTGTGATGCCACAAGATCGAGTGGTGCGCATGGAGTGGGATAGGCGTTATCTTGCTGTGCTTGGTGTGGAGAACAACCAGTTGTATCAGCTCAGAATACAAGTTCCAGAAAGTGTGTTTAAGGAAGAGGAAGGTGAGATTCGCCGAGTAATGGATTCATTCAGAGTAAACACGGTCACTGTATAGTTATTATATTGTTCAATGTACTCCTGTTTTTCGTGAAACCTGATGTTGTATCTTCAGTGATTGCTGCTGACAAGGTGGATGATTTATCCAATTGACTTCTTAATTGGTTGATTGATTGATCAATTTTGTCCTTGTGTTATCTCTGGAGTACTATTGTTGGAAGAACCCTCATAATCAATTGACTTCTTAATTGGTTGATTGATTGATCAGTTTCGTCCTTATGTGTTATCTCTGGAGTACTATTGTTAGAAGAACCCTCATAATCAAGAGAGCAAAGAAAACGAGGATTGTAAACAAATTTATTAAACATAAGTTTACCAAAATTGGAGGATGAATTGAGGGGAAGGCAGGTCTTTATATATCTATTGCTTATACAAAAACATAGTATTGAAAGAAGTAAAACACCATAAACACAACTTCTTGCTCTAACAACTGAATAGAAGTGCAATAGATTGACCCAACTTCTTGCTCTAATAACTCTCGTCGTATACATTGAAACTCTCATTTACAAATAAACCAGTGAGCTCAACACTCATCAGCATTGATCAGACAACACTGAATGCAGACTGCAAGGTGGATGTGAATCCAGATGTAATTGTTTGAGTTGCAAATTGCTCAAGCTGTTTCTTAGCATCTGTTATAAAATATAATAAGAAAAGATATACTTATTTACTGGAGACTACACTTTCAAAAACAGACTTAGAGAAAATGATACATGACTAGAGAAAAGATATCCAGTGAAAATCCTGCAATCCTCATAGCAATCACATACAAGGAAAGCATTATAAGCAAATTTTTGTTAGTAACCTTCCATAGAAAAGGTACGTTCACTAAAGAATAGTAACCATGTTTATGTCATAAAGTCAAAAAAAATAAAAATTTAGCTCTATTTCACTTATGTGAGTATGCTTACAAATGAGATCTTCCAAGTTTCCTTAGCAAAGTCAATGGTAGTGTCTATTTAGCCGTTGGATAGAGAGCTAAGTCTCTGGACTGAGTGGTAGTACGATCTCCTTCAGAATCTCATATTCTTCAATGCTCATTTGTGCGCCATCCAGCAACTACACGACGAAATGAGGAGAAAAGGTCATGTCTATATAGTTGACAGTGGCAATTGCCATAGTATTGGACACTTCTAAAGAAAAACAAGCTTACTTTTGGAATGAAACTTCTCTTGGTAGTCAAGTATGGAGCTAATCCAGGAAGCCTGTGGATAGACAGAGCTTCGAGGAATATGAGGACTATGATTTGCCATTGCTTCATTCTAAATGGAGGTAGTGCGTCCATAAACGACATTGTTTCCAGTAAGCGTACCTGATTAAGAACTAATATTTAGCTAAACAGTAAGATCAAATATATCCAGAATTGAATAACAGGATTGGACAAGAAAATGCTTCTGCTTCTGCATCTTTTCACAGGAAACACTTCCGCTATTGACATGTTTAAGATCTTTGTCAGTAAGTACAGAAAAATCGTTTTAGGTGTAAAAAATTCAATTTAAAGCCTGTGGAATTACTACCAATGAATTAGTGTTTTTTTTTATATAGCAATATTGGATATGATAATTAATCATATGCAGATGACCACTCCTAAGTCGTAATAAAGCAGAGCATGTCCTATCTTACCAGTCCTTTTTGAAGAACAGATGCAGGTGTTGCCAGATTGAGATAAAAAATAACATCAGGCGATGCACGAGCAAGACAACCGGCCATCGTTTGTCCAATTTCAGAAGAGCGGCCATCAGGTAGAAATATCTTCCTTGGGTATTCTCTTCCATTAACAAATAAGTATTCTTCATGGAGGCTGTCATCTTTTCCATAGATATAGGCCAGGGAAGAGCATGTCATCCAAGTGAAGAGCGCATTCCACATCGTTGCAAATGGGGATAACTGTAAGCACCCAAAGGTAAGGTAAGTGAGACGGCTTAATCCAGAAAAAATATAGAGTACAAATAAAGACAACACTTTCTGATCTGAATAAAAAACATACTGTCAGACTGAATCCCTCTGGGGGCGAATCAAACCACGAGTCACCAGAATCAAGCACATTGGTACTTGAGATGTCTGATTTCATTGGCCACTTGAGAGGAGCTTGTTCAGATTCCACATTATCAACTTTACCAGTGCCTTCCCCTTCAGGAGCATCAGGTTGTAGCAGTACTACAATACCCGCTTCAGAAACTAAACTCAAGTCAAAACAAAAAATAAAAACTTCAGTCCATAACCCGAAGAGTATAAAATTTTGGATTACTAAAGCATTGCAGACTCTTACCAGCATCAGCAACATCAGATTGGCCCGAAGCAACAGCCTCGGCTGCCTGGCTCAATGCAATTGCAACTGCATTTGCTGAAGCAAGTCTTGGTGAATCATTGTCACAGGCATCAGCACTGCTTAATGTCCCAAAAGCTTCTTTGGTATTACTCTCATTAAACTCACAAAGTTCTCCACTATCGGTTCCAGTTTTATTCTCATCAGCCCAAGTAACTTTCTGACCACTCTTTTTCGAACTGGAGGATTTTAAAGAGGATCTAGCCACCATTTTGCTTGGTTCAACTGCTTTTCCACAATGAATTATAGTAGTTGAAGTACAGGAACTCCCCTCAGGATCTTCATGAGACTGATCTGAATAAGCAGTTGATTTGGCTAGCCCAGCCTTGCCATCTGAGGAAGCATGCTTTTGCACGGGTGTTATATCTATTAAATTATTCGTAGGATCAATCAGCATGGATGTAGATGACTTGTCCACTCCCAAACTTCTGTCTCCTGCATTCTTCTGGATTGAGTTTCCATTAAGTTCTTTGCATATTGCATCAACATCATTCTTTGACCTTAAAGAAGCTGGTTTTGAAACACTGTACTCATCTTGAGTAATTATAGTACTCGTAAAGTCCATGTTAAAAAAGTTTGCGTCCTTCTCCTTTTTCTGATTTGATCTTTGGGGTTTATGTCCTGCAACATAGCCATTTCAAGTTGATTGATGTAAACTAGCCACCCTCAACATACACAGATTTCTCAACATAACTGAATCCTTGCCAAATAATAAATTCTTCCAGCAATCTAACTTTTCAGAAAGAACAGGTAAGATGAGTAGAATGTATGACATATCTACCTTGTTTTGATTTATTCAACTGTAAGTCCCCACAACTTTCCCTGTCTTGAAGTGGCTTCCCTGATCCACCATATTTATCCTCGGTCATGACAATGCTATATTCTGTCTTACTATGCAAGCTTTTGGTCGCTTCATTAGGCAGCAGCTCAAAACTCTCTTCGTTTTTTACACGTAAGGTCTTTGAAGCTGCACATACATCTCCAGTTAAAATAACACTCTCAAAGTCTCTATCTTCTGTAGCTACACCGTCAGCTACTTTCAAATCATTGGATTGAGAACCTGTAGATAAGCATGAAAATTAAGTAAGAGGAAACATAATGGAATCCTTGTCTGGGAATAAACCCTGATCATGTATAGCCCAACTTACCTTTTATATATGCTTTTGAATGTGAAGGCTTGATATTATGATCTCGCTTGGGAATGTAACCTTCAATTGCATTTGATGGACCAATCCAGTCCTCCAGAGACACTTCCGCGCCTTTTGTTTCTGTTTTCTCTTGAATTTTCAATTTAGAGAATCCCAAATCCCCATCTCTTTCCATTGCCTCCTCTACCAAGTCCAAACTATAACTCTTAAACAAGCTCAAGATCTCATTAATTCTTGATGTGTTAAAAACAGAGCATCTCTCTGAGGGCAAACTTCCAGCAAATGTACCACTGTCAATGACACAATTAGTAGAACAATACATGTAGGTCTCTTGGAGGTCATAGACCTTATGCTCCTTCAATGATATGCGATAGCGTCCTTTCCAGGGTCGCTCAGAAGGCAAAGAATTCCCACACAGGGGATAACCACACATATTGCCAATAGTTCGCTCTGTCACAACATCTTGATAATCACCCTTAGACATCAACGATCCAGCAGCAAATAGCTGATTTTGATCCTTAATTCCTTCCAAGAGAGCAAGTTGCACTTGATGCACGGCATCCTTCACAGTGGTCACCTGACCCTTCACCATTTATATTTTTAACGGTGCCACCTAAGCGGAAAATAAAAAACTATGCTTGTTTATACTAGTAGTTAATAAATAAGTGAAAAGAAGGAAAAGGAAGCTTATGTTGCCTTGCTTTGAAACAAATCTAACAGGCTATTATTGAAAATTCATCCTCATTACATAGTAAGTTGCTTAAGCTTGTTAAAATGCAAATGCCCAAGTCTATGATACAAAAGAATTGTAGAGCTAAACTGAAAAGGCTTAGAATCAAAGTGATTACAAAGTTAACATTGATGGAGAAAATTCTCGAGGCATAACTTCCAATTGGTCAGCAGAATGGGATGATAAGAAACAAATTTTCACAAACCTACCAAGAAGAAGTATATTGTTCATGGGAAAAAAAAAGGAAACTCACATGCTAAGCATAAAAAAGATCAGGCAGTGCAGTAAATCAGTAATTAGGCATTGTTATCCTTATTCTCAAAGCAAAACATATTAATGAACATTTTTCTTCTTCCACTCCATATCCAAACAGATATTCAAACAAACCCTAATTGTATGCATCTATAAACAGAAAAATGGAAGTATCCGCCCTGAGTGAAATTAACTAATTGTACATGAAAAAAACAGCATGAAATCAATAGAAGTTGTAGTCTGCGGGGATAGGTGCATACAGTGGCGGAGACAGGTGGGGGCGCGGGGGGCGGCCGCCCCCACCGGCGGCCGGGAGTTCTCAGCCAGGCGCCAGCGGCACAAAAACAATGAAGATTTGGATCTTTCTCAATTGAGAAATAAGATCCACAGTTGACATAAAAAACAACAAAATCCAATTGAGAAAGACATGTTCGAACCGATCAATTTTGGAGACGAAGTTGTAGACTTTGACGAGGCAGAGAAGATATGGCGGCGGTGAAGGATTCTTTCTCCCGAGTTCGTCGTTCCCGTCCTGAACTCCTGATGATACTCAGATAGTCAGATGAATGAACTTTCCTAAAGCAAATAAACAAATTAGTTGAACGAACTTGGGCCTGTTAATGAAATTGGGCCTGGTTACAGATAGGCCCGCTGGACAAATAAAAAAGTAAAAAGATAGGCTCATAATCGGTCCGCTAGACATCAACTTTGAGGTGAGGTTATAAAGAGATATGGAAACGACATTGTCGTAAATTTATTTAAAGGGACAAGGTTTTTTTGGAAAAGGAATATGATAATGACATTTTCGTAAATTTATTTAAAGGAGCATGGTTTTTTTAGAAAAGGAATATGGAAGTGGCATTTTCGTAAATTTATTTAAAGGGGCATGATTTTTTTGGTATTAATTTATTTGACTTCACGCCATCCAATGTCTTAAAACTTGTTTTATTACGTATACGAGCTTTCTTCACAACTAAGAAACAAACTTATCCGAGCTTGCTTACAAGCAAAGTTACGTCGACACGTTTTTCAAGACATGTCTAAATTACCCGTTCACATCCAAATATCACATAAGCCGATCACACTTTTCCAAGAATATATATATATATATATCCCGAGATTACTTAAGAACTAAGCAAAACCTTTTGGTATTAATTTAATTGGCTTCACGCCATCCAATGTCTTAAAACTTGTTTTATTACGTATACGAGCTTTCTTCATAACTAAGAAATAAACTTATCCGAGCTTGCTTACGAGCGATGTAACTTGGACACGTTTTTCGAGACATGTTAAAATTACCCGTTCACATCCAAATATCACCTAAGTCGATCACGCTTTTCCAAGAATATATACCGAGATTACTTAAGAGCTAAGCAATACGACACGAATTTCAAGGAACATTAAAGTAGCAAAATTATTAATGAGAAATAATGAATAATAATGAAATAATAACAGCCGGACGATAGTATCAAGGGTATTTTATAAAAATCAACTCTCGGATTTTAAAGTTGTGTTTGCTTTTATAGTAGTAAGGATAAGGATAAGGATTAGCAACTCAATCCCTAAAATTAGTACAAAATGCTAACAGACTTGTCGGGGCCATCTTATCCTGCACAATATCCTCACTGCACATCATTCCATTAAAAGAAGAAATGTAAATCTTGCAATATACTATAGTACGTTTTATTGAACATATTCTTATTAAATTTGGTTTCTTTGGTAAAGTGGGTTATGTGTGACATGCCTCATTAAAGAATGAGTTTCACGACATCCCTTGGAAGCTGGAACACTCAAATTGCAGCACGGATTATGCTGTCTGCACAAGACAAACACCGTGAACAATTGAACACAACATAACACTCGATTTACTTGCACAAGCCCAACAGGGGTATAGATATAATCTTGTGAAACTAGCAAGCAACCTCTCTAGACGCCGGGTATCTGATGCTTCAACCAAATCATAACACTCATTCTCCAAATCACCAAATCCTCCGGCTATTTGTGGAATCACAACCACAAGCAACATGGAGTTCGTTTTAAACCGAAAATAAATTCAGCACAAAGCTTTTTGTCAGCCCTAGTGTCTTGCTCCATGGAAGATCTCTCTATACACTGTCCACAAACATAACAATTCTTGCCATATTCACCCCCAGTTACATGCTTATGGAACAAAAGGTTGTATCTAAACAAACCCATTTGAGGAATCCATCCATAACTAAAGAGAATAAATACAAACAAACTAAAAACATCCATACAATCGAGGAAGTTATATTACAAAAGAGTGGACTAGCATGTATTACTACCAACTATCATCAAATCCAAGAATTACCCAGCCTTCTTGCCTCCTGCGCACCAAACAATACTCCTCTTACAGTCTTACTAGTTACTATTGCGCATATCAAAATTTCACCAATAAGTTTAACAGGTAATTGTTACATGAGATTTTGCAGCCCTTCCATTCTTGTATTCAGGAACCCGACCCGCATTCAAAGGTGATTCATTGACCGTCCAAGCAAATAGCGATCCAGGCCCTTGCAAACGCTTCTCCAACTCATGTGGCATGATCCACATTGCTTCAGCACCTGAATTATGAGGTCAACAAAAGTTCAAGTACGATAGCAACAGAGAAACCACTGTAAAATTCAGTCATGTATTAGTACCAATGTAACTCGGTACATTTTAGTCATATACACTCGCTACCAATAATCCCCACAAGAACAAGAACCATCACGAAAATGATGGAATCGGTTGGTGTCCCTCACTAGGATTTCTCTGCTGACCACTTTGGAAGCAAACTTAATTGCTGAATGGCAATCACCACAGACTCTAATGTTCTTTTTTATAATGATAGTAGATCCAGGAGTGGTGTTCAGAAGAGCAAATCCTAGAGCAAGTTTCTCACTATGATACTGCAATTTTTCCGCCTTTTTCTTGTCATCCACATTCAAAAGAACATGGCTAGTGTCCTGCACATAACCTATCGCTTCAATTTTCCTACTAACCTCATTCCACATTCTTTGAATTTCTTTCTTTTGGGGGTGTGTTTCGTCGTTTGCCACAAACACATGGACTGCATTTTCAATCTCTACCCAGCTAAAAGCAGGCTCTTTCTTTATACCCATGTCTCTCATCATCTTTCTCACTTTCGCAACGTCACGCCATTTACCAGCTGAGGCATAGATGTTAGCAAGTATAACATAGGGGCCAGAATCATGTGGGTCAAGCAAGAAAAGCTGCTTAGCTGCATATGCACCCAACTCAATGTTTTTATGCATCCTACAGGCACTCATCACAGCTCCCCATATAGCCGAAGTTGGCTTGATTTGGATATCCCTTATGAAATTTTCTACTTGATTGAAAAGTCCAGCCCTGCCCAAAAGATCTACCATGGCGACACAATGTTCAGCCCTTGATTCTATGTCATACTTTCTCATTAGACCAAAATAATACTTCCCATGCTCCAAAAGTCCAGAATGGCTACAAGCTGTGAGGACAGAGAGGAATGTTATTGAATTTGGCTCAATTCCATTCTTCAGCATATCCTCAAACCTTTCAACTGTTTCATTTCCAAGGCCGTGTTGTGCATATCCAGTCAGAATAGAGTTCCAGGAAACGATGTCTTTCTCAAGCAATCTATCAAACACCTTTTCTGCATCCTCAATGCTACCCCCCTTTGCATACATATCAAGCATTGTGTGGCCAACAAAAGCAACAAGCTTTACCCCTGATTTTATCATATGGGCGTGGACCCATTTGCCTTGCTCTAGGGCTCCGGTTTTGGCACATGCACTAAAGATGCTGGAATATGTGAAGTGGCTAGACTTCAGATTTATTCTTTGCATTTCCCTGAACAGATAAAGAGATTTCTCTCCTTGATCCCGTCTGGCATAGCCAGCAATGATTGCATTCCAAGAAACATCGTTTTTGGTTGTGAGTTGTTCAAATAACAACTCCGCATTGTCCATACACTCCCCACATCTGGCATACATATCCAAGAGAGATGTACCGACAAAAACGTACCTGCAAAAACCATACTTGAAACAAACAGCATGGTTCTGCATCCCATCTTTTAAGCTAGGAATAGCCCCACATGCCTTTAGAAGGCTGGAAAAAGTGAATTGGTTTGGCTTTAAGCCATGAGAGAGCATTGGAGGGAATAAGGCAAGAGCTTCAATGGGCAAATCATTCAGGGAATATGCCCTGATCATCATGGTCCAGCTGACGGTGTCGCTGCTGGAAGACATAGCATTAAATTGTTTGCGGGTCTCAACTAAAGCACCACACTTTGCATACATGTTGAGCACACTGTTTTGAATGACAACATTTTCCTTCAAGTTTGACTTGAGGAAATGGGCATGCACAATTTTACCTTGTATAATTTGGTTTAACTCTACACATCTCAACAGCAACTTGTGGTAATGAGGGATTCCATTTCCAATGAAGAAACCCCATCGACCTTCACAAGGTGTATCTTTATTATCTGCTAAACCTCCTGCATCAGCAACTGAAAGGAAAGCTCTAAGATGTTCTTGAAATGCCTCGTGATTGAAAAGTCCAACTCCAACTCCGGTTGTACAGCTCCTTCGTCTGAAACTTAACAATACATACCTTATCATAAATAATAGCTTCAATTAAGGTCAGTTTAAACAATTAAAACGGCCCTACGCTAGCAGCTTCTTCCTGCTATTTGCGGCGGTAAGCATTTCTAACTCCATCCTTACATTCTGGACATTTACAAAAAAAGCCAAGATTTTGAATCCTGATCGGACCACTTCGTGAAGCATACTGAAAAAGAGCTGCACAAAGAATGCAATTGTTCAGAAAGATGACTATCAATGTTCCAAACACAGCCAGATAATTAATTATCATAAGAAAATGAAGAAACAATGTAAATAACCAAAGCAAGAAGTACAAACTTGGAACAGATTTTGCTAGAAAATAACCCATAACCATTATTCAGGTACAAATTAATAGAATAGTACGATTACAGCCACATTTACCAAAGTAACCGCATAATGTTTCAAGCAAATGATACAGTCAGTTTCAGAAGCAAATACAAAGATGCATGTTTTCATAATGGAAAATGGGGAATTGGAAATGAAGAGGGGAGAGGGAAAGCTGGAGAGGGAGAGTGGAGAGATAAGACAGAGAGAAGGAGGCTTTGTCACCTAGTCTGTGGAGGAATGCTTAGAAATTATAAGAGAAAAATGAGGGAGAAACTTAGGGTTTCAAAGAGCAAATTAATTCCACATTGATGGAGAAAATTCTCGAGGCTTAATTCCACATGGTCAGCAGAATGGGATGCTAAGAAACAAATTTTCACAAACCTACCAAGAAGAAGTAGGATTGTTCATGTAAAAAAAAAGAAACTCACATGCTAAGAATAAAAAAGATCAGGCGGTGCAGTAATTAGGCATTGTTATCCTTATTCTCAAAGCAAAAACATATTACTGAACATTTTTCTTCTTCCACTCCATATCCAAACAGATATTCAAACAAACCCTAATTGTATGCATCTATCAACAGAAAAATGGAAGTATCCGCCCTGAGTGAAATTAACTAGTTGTACATGAAAAAAACAGCATGAAATCAATAGAAGTTGTAGTCTGAGGGGATAGGTGCATACAGTGGCGGAGGCAGGTGGGGGCGCGGGGGGCGGCCGGGAGTTCTCAGCCAGGCGCCAGCGGCACAAAAACAATGAAAATTTGGATCTTTCTCAATTGAGAAATAAGATCCATAGTTGACATAAAAACAACAAAATTCAATTGAGAAAGACATGTTCGAACCGATCAATTTTGGAGACGAATTTGTAGACTTTAACGAGGCAGAGAAGATATGGCGGCGGTGAAGGATTCTTTCTCCCGAGTCCGTCGTTCCCGTCCTGAATTCCTGATGATACTCTCAGATAGTCAGATGAATGAACTTTCCTAAAACAAATAAACAAATTAGTTGAACGAACTTGGGCCTGCTAATGAACTTGGGCCTGGTTAAAGATAGGCTCGTAATCGGTCCGCTAGACATACTTTGAGGTGAGGTTATGAATTTGATGGTTCACCTTTGATTTTTAGAAACATCAACTTGTTTGGTTCACCATTGATTTTTAGAAACATCATTTTTATTCGAGCTTTCAAATTTAGTTGGCTACTCAGATATGACATATTTGCAACAAGTAAAGATTGCGAACTCAAAGTTGAACTAAACGAGCTTGTTGTTTGTGATTCTATATGATCAAGTCATATGCAAACAACGAGTTGGCTGTGATGCCAGAAGATCGAGTGGTGCACATGGAGTGGGAAAGGTGTTATCTTTCTGTGCTTGGAGTTGAGAACAACCAGTTGTATCAGCTGAGAGAATACAAGTTCCAGAGTGTGTGTTCAAGGAAGAGGAAGGTGATATTCGCGAGTAATGGATGATTGGATTCAATTCAGATTATAAGAAATGCATAGTGCACTTAGCTGACAAGAGAGCAAAGATAATTGGATGAGGATGAATTGAGGAAAAGTCAGGTCTTTATATATCTATTGCTTATACAAAAGCATAGTATTGAAAGAAGTAAAACACCAGAAACACAACTTCTTGCTCTAACAACTGAATAGAAATGCAACAGATTGACCCAACTTTTTGCTCTAACAACTCTCACCGTATACATTGAAACTTTCTCATTTACAAATAAACCAGTGTGCTCATCACTCATCAGCATTGATCAGACAACACTGAATGCAGACTGCAAGGTGGATGTGAATCCAGATGTAATTGTTTGAGTTGCAAATTGCTGAAGTTGTTTCTTAGCATCTGTTATAAAAAAAAAATAAGAAGAAAAGATATTCTCAGTTACTGGAGACTACACTTTCAAAAACAAACATAAGGACACGATACATGACTAGAGAAAAGATATTCTTAGTTTACTAGTAACTGGTTATCCAGTGAAATTCTCCAATCATCATAGCATACAAGGAAAGCATTATAAGTAAATTTTTGTTAGTAAACTTCCATAGAAAAGGTATGTTCACTAAAGAATAGTAACCATGTTTATTTCAGCATATAGATATCAAACCTCATTGCTTCATAAATGCAAAAATAAAACAAATTTAGCTCTATTTCAACTCTTATTGTGAGTCTGCATTACACATGAGATCCTCATCTTCCATATAACATTGTTTGATTTGTTTCATTAGTTTAATTTCATAATTCACATCATGCTATACAAACCTCATCTTGCAAAGCAAACCACATGCCATTATCTAAAAGCCTTATCCTCCCAAAACATTTTGCTTGTCTACCGACTTATTAAAGGATGAAATCGCTCACCTTTGCGACATTTAGTAAAACCAACAATATTTGCAATACTGAGGGACACGCAAACTGCCACAACAAGTAGGTAATCTGCTTGTAATCTTATCACAGAAAATATGGCTAGGATAATCCATGCAGCAGCCTACAAGCCAGATGAAGCAGAGTTAAAACAAATTATGAAATTTCAACAAGGAAGCCATGTTAATATATAATGGAGTGCATCAAGAGGTAATTGTAAATCAAGTCAAATTTACTTGCCGTGAGATAAAGGGTCCACCAAAACAACCATGAATCCTTCTTATTCATCCGAGCCAAGGACTAAAATTTTACAGTTGTAAAAAATATGAGGTTAATTAACAAGGGAATACATGCTTTCTCAATAAGGTTAACATTAAAGTGAGCAGTCAATGCACAATGCAGCTTACTAACCTCTTGATCAAGTGATTCAAACTTCCAAACACTTTCACCAAGATCATTTATTTCATTCCACCACCTCAAACCGACTAAAATTCTCCCACTGACGTTCTTGACAACCCAAAAGTCGAGAGCGGAAAGGAAGACAGTGACCACAAATATAATGACAAAATTTGAGATAAAAAGGGTCGAAAGTATGTAAAATGCCAAAGCTGCAGCCTGCAAAAGGAAAAGCAATTTTTTTAATCACAAACTAATTTAGTGAACATATATAACAAACTCTCATCTCAATATCAATATCATAAAAAACCAAGAACAAACCTTAAAGAGCACATGAAAGAAACATGTCTGTGGATTTGCATAGTTCTCCCCCGGCGGTTGTACCTGGATTTAGAACCACATCAGCTATGATCCAAACAGATAGTCATAGTTCAAAAATCCACAGCATCTAATGCCAATAACAAGATCTAGCATGTAATTGATGTAATCACGTAATGATGCTGAATATCTAGGAGCCAATCTAATCACCTAAACCGATATAAGATGACCCATTCCAAAAAATACTCTCTTTTCATTTCCTAAATTCCTTTCCATCATTTGCATTCTAACAGATGCTATACATAAAACTGCCACAGCAAAATATCACCATTTGCAACGAAATTCAGTAGTTCCAAGACCATGGGAAAAAAAATCCAACAGCCACACGGAGAGCAGTATTATGTGCTCGATTTTCCCTTATCGAACAGGAAGTAATTCAAACCACCGTCGCTCATAAATGGCGAAATCACGCAGAAATCAGAACGATAACAATCGCCGAAGAACAAACATCATATATACACACAGATTTAGATCAACAAAAAATTGAATCATTTTTAATACAGATCCGATATGTGTGAATCCATACATATCTCACGCATTTCATTACAGCATTGCAAAATAAATCAATACAGCAGATTCAAGGTATTAGCCCTATGAGTCTGAATTCAGAAGGTGATAGAATGACTTACTTGGATCGGAATGGGTTCCATCGTCGAAAACAAATTAAATCAGCGAATTCGATGAGCAATTCAACGTTACCTAACGGAAAACCGAAATCCCCTTTTTCTTCTTCTTCCCGTCTGTGCTCAGTTCTCTCTATCTACCTGAAGGCAAACTCGGGTGAGTGACCAGTTCTTTTTACCGGGTCGGATTACTTTGGACCTAAATGGGCTATAAGTATATTGGGCCTAATAATAAAAAAGGCCCAAATTATAGAATTGGTTGGTCGGATTTCTTCCCTACACGGCAAAGATCAATCAATTCATAACTCCTCGATTACAATTCCTTTTCAAGGCTTACGATGAATCCATTCCATTTCCTCACTTCGATTCTCAAAAACTCAAAAAAATTGAACTCCATCGATTTCACCATGATAGCTTCTTTGACAATCTCAATCCTGTTATTTTCATCAATAGCCAACGCTCAAAATGCTCCAATTGAAAAAATCACAACAGAGATATGCCAACAAACCGAAGACTTCAACTTCTGCTCATCCACATTCCGTCAAAACCTGCCCAAGTATCCGATCACAATCGTCAGTTTGAACGAGCTGACGGTGACTCTAGCGCTGGCAAACATCACCGAGGCGTTGAGTATCATTACGGAGAGTATTCCAAAGGAAAAGAATCCGGGAGTGCTCGTACGGCTTAGGAATTGCCAGGACGCGTATAATACGGTTGAGCATAACGCGAAGAATGCGTATGGGGCGTTCAATAAAGGGGATTACTCGGGAATGCAGGTGTTCCAGAAAGCAATGTTGACAGAGCAAAGCAGGTGTTATATGATTTTCAGTGAGGCTCCGTACAATCAGCTAAGGTTCTTTGAAATGAGTAGGGAAGTGCAGATCCTGGTCATTATGTCTGTGCTTGCGGAGGGTTATTTGGTCGGTGGGTGATGTTCTGTCAAGATCGATCATTATTAATTGAATAAAATCGGATATTTGATTTTTGCGAAGAAAATTAGCAACAAACTAATAAACTTTACACCCAATGTTTCATTACTATGCTAATCAAGATGGATCGATCATTTGGGTCCCCTTTCTACCCCTTCTATTTGCCATTCAGACATATCCTCTCCGACTTTCATTCGAGGCAAGAGTATATACATCTCGACTGTGCTTTTGATTTGGGACTGTGCTTTTGATTTGGGCCCGTCAGACATACCCTCTCCGACTTTCATTCGGGGCAAGGGTACATACATCTCGACCTCCTAGATCACGCGTATACCAGAATCCATCTGAGTTGGATTTACGAACTCTATACACATAGTTAGAGCCTTGTGAAAAACCAACAACGAACCCTCTTTGATTTCTGACATCACAATTCATACATTTTGATTTAGAGAACCTGTTTTCATAAAAAAGTTGTTTTGTGTCCAATTCAACTGTAAATAATCACAAATAATGCAAGCAATCGTCGATAATGCACGTTCACCAACATCAAGACGAAGTAAGAATTAACCCAATTCCGATTTATCTAAATTTATTTTCAGTTTTTTCTTTTTTGTTTGATAAAATATTTTCAGTTCTTTCATTAACATTTTATTTTATTAAAAAAAAACAGGCAACCCAGCATCACTTTTACTAGACAAACCGAGTCACTGACATATCATCACATCACTACAACATTTTCCCAACGGTCACAAAGCCAGTCAATGTAATCTTTGATAATAGAATCAAATTCCGAAACTTTACAATATTCATTTGGTGCCAATAGTTTTCATAAAAATCCAGCTGATAACCCCATACATACTGGGCCAGTCCTGCAGAGCAAGGCCGTTTTTACTCCTTTATCCCTGTGAGCAAAATTCAGCTAACTACTAGAGCAATGAAATGAAGTCTACTGCATTCATGGCTGCCACAGAATTAAGATTAGATTAGCAATAAGGAAATAAGTTAGAATAAAACATAGACTTAAGACACCATGTCACCAAGAAGTTACCTTATTGGCAATGTTGTTTGAGAGCCAGTCGAGCCCTTCATATAGACCTTCTCCAGAGGTAGCACATGTGCTCTGAATGTACCTACAAAAGCAACATAGCCCATATAATGTTGTTGCACTACTAAGAAAAAAGATAAATGGGGAATTGCAGTAAACAAGGGATGACTAACTTACCAATGGCGTTGACGAAGCGAGTGGAGGCCGAGCTTGTCGGTAATCTCAGCTGCGTTCATTGCATTTGGAAGATCTTGCTTGTTGGCAAAAACGAGTAGCACTGCATCCCTCAATTCATCCTACTCAAAGCAAAAACCAATGGAGTTAGTTTGTCAGAAAAATGGGAGAGACAAGTTAAAAACTAAATTGTACATTCCATAACACCCTTCCTTACTTCATTCAACATTCTATGCAGTTCATCTCTCGCCTCAACAACACGGTCACGATCGTTGCTATCCACAACAAAGATTAGCCCTTGAGTGTTCTGGAAGTAGTGTCTCCACAATGGACGAATCTGGGAATAAATTCAGATACATAAGAGAAATCCAACAAAGCATAGAGTACAAAAACCAGAACAAGCTAAAAAAAAGAGTAGTAGTTCAATTAGCACTATGGAAAAAATGTGAGCAACTTTGTAAATTCTTAAATTGCACCATCAAAAGCAAAAGAATTCACAAATAGAGCTCATAAACAATTTAGCTTATGATAATGTAGAGTGCTGACTCTAGCAAATTTAATCAGCACTGGACCAAATAAGCTTGTACCCATGTCCATGTCAACACAATTATAGAAGAGATCATATACATAAGAGAAATCCAACAAAGCATAGAGTACAAAAACCAGAACAAGCTAGAAAAAAGAGCAATAGTTCGATTAGCACTATGGACAAAATGTGAGCAGGATTGTAAACTCTTTAATTGCACTATCGAAAGCAAAAGAATTCACAAATAGAGCTCATAAACAATTTAGCTTATGATAATGTAGAGTGCTGATTTTAGCAAATTTAATCAGCACTGGACCAAATAAGCTTGTATCCATTTCTATGTCAACATAATTATAGAAGAGATTAGATCTAGATTGTAGGCAGTGATTTGTGCAATCCTTCATAAAAAATGAGGGAAAGCTTGTTAAAGTAGTGCCAAAATGTAGCTTAGGTTTAATGTTAAGTACTGATGGGAATACTTGTCAGCACTTGACCGTCCCTAAGCACTCATGGCTGCATCAAAAACTGAAAGGGTGTGGTATGCAAAAATAATTTTCTCATTTTGAAAGGGAGTGTATGCTAAAGGTTGAATGCGCTCCCCTCATGCCATTATAATAGTCAGTTGAAAGAATTACAACAAAAGTAGTTATATAAGCTTATGAATCAAAAAACATAGGCTGCACAAGCAAGGGATATATGTATGCTACAGCTAGGATACTCTCCCTTCATGTAACCAAGGGAAAGTTGAAAGACATGATAGCAATTAGTTATAGCTTATGATTATGTTAAGTGCTGATGGTTATATACAAATCAGCACAAGACCGTCAATAAGCACATCTCCTAATATATGATAGAAAAGCCGCATGACATGGATATTCAAAAAGGAAAACTTAAAAGCAAGACAGCATGACATATACAGACGCACAGTGAGATAGTGAGTCTTAGATAATGCATGGCAGAACCCACAGATACGGTTCATAATTACAAAAGAGGATCCTTGTAGATGCTAGCCCCTATACAAGTTAGCAAACTACTGGACATCTAAAGATGCTTAATATAATCAAATAGGCCCTTTGAGCATCTCAATTCACATACCTTGTCCTGACCCCCAACATCCCAAACAGTGAAACTAATGTTTTTGTATTCCACGGTTTCAACATTAAATCCTGCACGAAAATAAAAATTAGAAGAAAGATTAACATTCATTCTCTACTTCAACCATAATTTTCACAGAAAATTTTAATTTTTTCAATTAAAGTATGTTCAATCAAAATTTGGCTGAGTGGATCTCAGTATCTCACATCCAACTTTAAATCTTGAACATAGATTAAGATTATATTGAGTAACATTTGCTCTAATCTATTAAGTAACATTTGCTCTAATCTTTCACTTAAGACAAGTAACAGACCTGGTTAGACATAAAATTCTTATTCAAATGACGGATGAAAGATGCAGAAAAGTACAATGCTGAAACTTGAAAGAATTTGGCGACTATTTTATCCTAGAACAGAAACTTACCAATGGTAGGAATTGTTGTGACAATCTCTCCCAGCTTCAGCTTGTACAAAATTGTAGTCTTACCAGCTGCATCGAGACCCACCATGAGAATTCGCATCTCCTTCTTGGCAAATAGCCTACTGAAGAGCTTCGTGAAGGATAACCCCATTTTGCTAAAATAACAGAACAACATCAATTGGTAAGGCTCACAGATTTATCAAAAAAACGGCAATATAACTACATCAATCTCCACAGCATATATTGCAGAACTTAATAACTCATCATCATGGAAACAGGTTTAGCCATTCGATTGAATCATTTCTCAATGGATGTTTCAATTATCAAACCTACAATATTGCTGTCTAAAGTATATGAAACGAAATGCTCAAACATAAGCACGGGAATGCGAAATAACAACAATAACAAATCCAGATCTAATCAGATCTGTTCAATCCTCATCGCTGATTTCAATTAAACTAGCAAGCATACATTTTCTCAACCCTAGTATGAATCGCACTTCTTAAATTCAATCACAAACACGAAAAATAAAATCAGAGATGATAGATCAGATAAATAAATCGAGGAGCGAAAGAGCACTTACAAGGAAGGTGTGAACTGCTAGGGCTGATGAGAAGGAATTCGGCGATCTTGTTTATGGGGGCAATCATGATATTTATAGCCCCACCCTAACCCTTCAATTAGAGGACAAAGACGAAGGAAATTCCTTAAATACCCTTATTCATTCTTACTCCGTACAAGTTTAAGCTAACAATTCTGGTAGATGCTTTCTGTTCGAAGATGAGATTCTGGGCGGTCAAATTTAAACGCTTTCGTAGATCATTCTGCACACACTTGCCCAGATCATTCAATTCCCGAATTTATAGGTATATTCGTCTGGGTGAGATACATAATGCATTAATGCTCGTCAGTTGTTCGATAAAATGCCCCATAAAACTACCAGTTCATGGAACTCCATGATTGCAGGATACTTCCAGAACCCTAAACCCCACGAAGCCCGGCGCTTGTTCGACGCAATGGCGCAATGCCCCAAAGAGATATGGTTTCCTGGAATAATTTGTTGTCGGGGTATGTGAAAAACAGGATGTTGGATGAAGCTCGGGAGGTGTTTGATAAAATGCCTGAGAGGAACGTTGTTTCTTGTACTTCAATGCTTAGAGGGTATATGCAGAAAGGCATGCTTTCTGAGACGCGATCCTTGTTTGATCAAATGCCGGAGAAGAATTTGATTTCCTGGACTGTGATGGTAGGAGGCTTGATTCAAGCTGGACGGATTGATGAGGCGAGGAGCTTTTTTGATGAGATGCCTGAGAAGGATGTGGTTGCTAGGACCAATATGGTAGCAGGGTATTGTCAGGCTGGTAGGTTGGAGGAAGCTAGAGAGCTCTTTGATGAGATGCGCGAGAGGAATGTTATTACTTGGACTACAATGATAAATGGGTATGCTCAGAATCAAAAAGTTGATCTTGCTAGGAAGCTTTTTGAAGTCATGCCAGAGAAGAATGAGGTGTCATGGGCTACAATGTTGATGGGTTATGTTCATTGTGGACGAATGGAGGAAGCTTCACAGCTTTTTAATGCAATCCCAGAGAAGACGATTGAAATTTGTAATGGAATGATCCTTGGATTTGGTCAAAATGGAGAACTGGCCAAGGCAAAGCAGACATTTGATGATATGCAGGAAAGGGATGAATGGACATGGAGTTCAATTATTAAGGTCTATGAAAGGCATGGACTTGAATTGGAGGCCGTTAAAATGTTTACCTTGATGCAACAGTCAATCATTAAGCCCAATCTCCCCTCTGTGATCAGCATTCTTTCTGTCTGTGCAAGCTTGGCTACCCTTGATCATGGTAGACAGATTCATGCCAAGTTAGTTAGGCTACAATTTGACGACGATGTCTTTGTTTCCTCTGCTCTGATAACAATGTACATTAAATGCGGTGATCTTCTGAAGGCAAAGCTAGTTTGACAGATTTTATTTGAAAGATGTTGTCATGTGGAATTCTATGATTACAGGTTATGCACAGCATGGATTAGGATCTGAGTCCTTGCAACTATTTCATGAAATGTGTTCCTTCGGTTTTTCTCCAGATGACGTGACTTTTGTAGGAATTCTCTCAGCGTGTAGCTACTCAGGAATGGTGAAAGAAGGGCGCGAGGTTTTTAACTCAATGAAGTCAAGATACCACATTGAGCCAGGAACTGAGCATTATACGTGTATGATTGATCTTCTTGGTAGAGCAGGCCTTTTTGATGAAGCAATGGATATGATAGATAACATGCCAGTAAAACAAGATGCTGCTATTTGGGGTGCTTTATTAGGTTCCTGTAAACTCCACATGAACATAGATCTGGCTGAAGTTGCCGCAAACGAACTTGTCAAGCTTGAACCGAAAAATTCAGGAAATTATATATTGCTATCAAATATATATGCAATTAAAGGGAGGTGGCGTGACTCTTCCAAAGTAAGGAAATGAAATCTTTGAAAGTGAGTAAATCACCAGGTTGTAGCTGGATTGAGGTAGACTGACCTGCAAATGATTGGAAGAATGTTGGAGAAGCTAAGTGGGAGATTAAGGGGAGAGGGTTATGAACCTGATAGTAGTTTTGTGTTGCATGATTTGGATGGAGAGGATAAGACTAATACTCTAGGTTACTACAGTGAGAAGCTTGCTGTGGCCTATGGACTTCTAAAGCTTCCAGAAGGTATGCCAATTAGGGTAATGAAGAATTTAAGAGTTTGCGGCGATTGTCACTCTGCTATTAAGTTGATAGCGAAGGTCACTGGACGAGAGATTGTATTAAGAGATACAAATAGATTCCATCATTTTGAAGATTGTTCTGTTCTTGTAGAGATTACTGGTGATTGTGAAGTAATGCTTACAAGGTGTTGCTGAGTAAACTTTGGTCTTGGATAATGATAAATGATTTTTTTTTTGTCACTTGAAGATTTTCAAGATGTAAATATATTCCACAAAGCCATTCTTTGAAACAGGCAGTGTATTTCTACAAATGATACACATGAAAATCAAATATTTCTTTTGATAGCTAATTAACTTGCCAAGAAAAGGCTGTCAAATGGGTTTTCATGGGAAATTTTGTATTGACAGTCCATGCCAAAGATTGCCTTCTCCTGCACCAGCCAAATTATAAATCTTCTGCACTTTTTTTTATCATTATTAATATTGACTGAACAATTCTACTTTATACACAATTGCACACTATTTGTTTTTCCAATCTACAGAGTTATTCCATTGGTGAAAACAGTCATGCTTCTGAGAAGTAAAAGTGAAGACAAACAAGGTAAAATTAGAAATTTTACATTTGCTGATAATATGGTGCTACATCATAATACATAAAAAAAAGGTTGTCTTAAACTTGCAACCCTCTTCTTTTATCTAACTTACATTACATACTTCTAAAAGCCTTACACACACAATCATCATTATCTTCCTTTTATCAGCACTGATCAAGATCAGTTAAAGGTAAAGAAAATGGCATTCCTTCTAACAAGCAATAAACCGGCGGAAGCACAGAATCAACCTCCAAAGTTCCATATGCATTCCAGCAAAACGGTTGCATCCACTTATGCTGCACCTTCCCTTCCTCCTGACCGACTATTGCAGGGGTCAGCTGCACGTTAGTTAGCGTGAGGTTTGTGCAGGGGATTGTGTCACTGCAGGCTAGGCGCACAGGTGGGGTCCTCGTGTCGTAGGTCCCATGAATGTTGGAGTACGAGACGTCTGAGATCATCACTGCTGATGTCATGTTAGGGCAGCTCTTGCTTAGGCAGTAGTACTGGTCTATCATGATTGGGTTCTTGACTGTGTCCATGTAGATGTTGTTGAATGTGATCTTGGAAACTGACCCGGATCCGCCTTGCCATGTCTTGATCCGAACACCGTTGTCTGAGTGCCTTATGATTGCGTTGTTCACCGTTATGTTGGATACACAGGCTTTTGAGTTGTGAACACCAAGGCTTCCAATGCTACAAAAACCATAGAATTTAGAAATTGACAAAAATGTTGTATGTCACACATGAAAATATGCTATGTCACTATTCACATATAGACCAAAAAGTGTTCACATATAAGACCAAAAGTTTTGAATTAGAATGGTTATATTTTTACCAACATTGCCCATGAAAACTCCATATGATGGTTAATGTTAGTGAAAGTTTGTCAGTTATCTTGAATTCTGTTTTCTTACCTTATGCCATGGCTGGGTCCACAAGTAACGTTCTTGATTTCCATGTTATGAGTACCAGCACCAATTGATATACAGTCATCACCTACGGAGGAAAATGAGAAGGAATGGTGAGGTGTTGACAGTGGGAAAGCGAGGAGGAATTTCGTGGGAAGAGATTAAAGGCGAAAAAAGTGTTACCATTGGAGATAACGGAGTTGTGTATTGTAACGTCGTTGGTGTTCTCTACATGAATTCCGTCGGTATTGGGGCTGTTACCCGGTGACTTGATGACTAGAGAGTCGACATGGACGGTTTGACAGCTGTCGAACCGAATGTGGAACTCAGGGCTGTTGATGAACTTGAGCCCTTGCAATGTCAAGTTTGAGCTGCCATAGAATCTTATAGCCTGCACAAAAATGGAAGATCAAAATTCCTTAAATGCGACGAAAATGGAAGAGTTTATGTGGTTTTTTTTCGACATTTGCTTAGTACTTAGTACTTACCACTGGGCTGTCACAAGGGCCAGGCAGAGTTGTTCCATTGACCCCCTGTTCCAAAATGATATTTTCTTTCATAAGTCAAAAGCTCTAAAGTTTTTGGTGTAGGCATAAATGTGTTAGGAAAAAAAGATTCACCTTATGAGGTTTACATGGAAGATTCCACCATTTCTCTCCTCTTCCATCAATGAGGCCACCTCCTTGCATTGTCATCCCATGAGTCCTATAAAAGATCAACCATTGCCTCTTGCTAGTGCCCCTCGGCCATGACTCTGGACCGTCTGGTGGCACTATCGTTCCTTGAACCTTCATAAAACCAATCAAATCTTAGCTTTGAGTACAAAACGTACTACAATCGAATAATACTAGAATAATACTATGCTTACAGTTACTCACTCTTCAGTAACTGTAAGCATAGTATTCAATTACATTTATAGGGAACCGATATTTGTTATCATCAAAACCAAAAGAATTCCAACAATAGGTACCTGAAAGACGAGCCTAGCCTTGCAAGGTCCAGTGAAGATAGTAGGTTGAATCAAGAAGGAATAGCCGCCGGGTGCAAGAACCATGGAAGGTTCATCCATGTCACATGCTTCGTCCCAAGCTGACTTGAATGCCGATGTGTCATCAGTCGCTCCATCCCCAACGGCTCCATACGAAAGGACATTAAGAACCCGAGAAGATGGAGATGGGGATGGAGGTGGTGAAGAGATAGGTGCAAAGGCGTCACTATGGCTAGGAGCATAAGCATAGCTAGGGGCCTCAGCAGGAGGAACCGAGATCCTAGAGTACACTTTCGGGTTGTGCTTGCCTTGATGGCCATGGTGTAGGGGTCTAGCTTGGATTGGAGGTGACAAAAGTATGAAACTTATGAGAACAGAACAAAACAGGACAAGTTTCATTGATGAATCCATGGAAGATGTTTATGAAATAGTAGTGATAAACCCACCCACATACAAAGAACCTCAAAACACAAATGAGATGATGAAAATGGTTATGAAATAGGCATGCAATAAGAAACTTTAGACTATCCCACGTAGTTGGAAGTAAAGAGGAGAGTGTTAGGGTTTTTATAGGTGAATGACCACAAATGGTAAGCCTATAGTGGCATGGCACAACTTGCTGTGGATCAAACCTTTCACAAAATCCCATCTTTTTTTTTTCTTTTTTTAACAATTTTTTTTAAAAACAAAAGAGTATAATAATACATTAGAAAATACAAAGGAAGAAAAACTTAGTGGGGAGGCTATAGCTTTGGAGATGGGCGGT
This sequence comes from Fallopia convolvulus, assembly GCA_964016875.1. Lineage (NCBI taxonomy): Eukaryota > Viridiplantae > Streptophyta > Magnoliopsida > Caryophyllales > Polygonaceae > Fallopia > Fallopia convolvulus. The sequence goes on from OZ024720.1 coordinate 67,926,946, forward strand.
TTAGGCAGTGGACTGTGGATTGAAGGTAATAGTGAAATGATGAGCAGAAAACCGACCAAGTCCACTGCCGGAGAGTGGTGGAAGAAGGCGGCGGGAAAGGTAGTTAAAAGTGGTTGGTTTTTTTGGGCAAGAATTAGTGGTGCAGAATTGCAAAGTATCCATTACCAGCATGCTATGTGTATTTTTATAAGAGTAAAAAATGCCCTTCTCTGGACACTTTTTGCTAGAGCATTTTAAAAAGGAAAAAAAAAATTACCCTCTAATCTTGGTCCCTAGACTATTTTAGTGTTGGGTTTTGCTGTTAATTTGCATTGATAAGGTTTTTTAAGTGTTTTTTTGTTTGTTTTCAGTTTTTAGGTTAAAGAGGTTTTTGTGTGGTTGTTAGGTAGTGAGTGGCTTTATAAATTTGTGCTCTTATAAATAATTAAGTTATAGTTTGTAGGATTGGCCAATCAAAGTTGAAGTAGAGTGTCCACACAAAAATATGATTTTAATATATAACACGACAAAAATTAAAATGATGACATTGTTATTGTTCGTTCTTTTTGTTTGCTATATATATATATATATTTTCATGATACAAATACAAGTGCTCTATAATCCATAGTCAAGCTATAAATCATACATATACTTCAAGCAATAAATTCATGTCGACCAACAATTTGGATGTTTTACATTAATTTCAGGTTTTATTTAATACAAAATATTACCCATATAATGTACGTTAATGTCAAAAAAAATCTATATATTTTACATACATGCTTGATATATGACAAAAAAAACTGTATATGTGAAGAAATTTTATGGGCCGGTAAGCAGACTGGAGACGTATCCGTACAAATGCGTCAAGCCTAACACATAAACCTAATTTTCTTTAAATTTAAGATGTGAAATAGATTTTATTCTCAACAATTTATATGTTACATACAAATACATCACTCTCATATGTACAATTTTCACCTAGAGATTCCTTGTACTTCTCCATTAACTTGCCAACCTTAGGTTCTAAAAGAACAAAAAAAATATCATGAAAGGAAAAACACATAATATATTACATAGACTAGTTTTACCCGTCGTACCATTTACGACTACGATTCGGTATTTATAGACATTATAAATAGGATATTAATAAAAAAAAATATAAATTTTAATATAAGTAATTTATTTCTCATATAATGTATAATTTTTTAATGAAATATTATTCTTCATATTTTATTACTTTTAATGTACGTAAATTTAGAGATTATCAAATATTTCAATATATCTATTAAATATTTTATTATCTATTTTTATTAATTTTAAAAATTATAAATATTTATCATTATTTTTTATAAAAGAAAATCACTATATACCTATAAATAAATTCGTCAAAAGATATATTCTAAAAGATTTATATTTATTATTTTATCTTTAATTATAAACACTTGTATAAGGAAACTTTCAAAAGATATTGTTATACTAAATAGACATTTGTTTGATGTTAGAGATAATGTTAAAAAGAATTTAATAGAAAGAAGTTATAATAATAGAAATAAAATTAATTTTCTAAATATGAGGTGGGACCTGAATCGTTCTTGGCTCAAAAAAGTACAACTTTAATATATAGTTATAGATTTTTTATTATAAAAGAAAAACTATATAATTATATATCTATAAATAAATTCATGAAAAGATATCATGCTAAAAGACAAAAGATATTTATACTTATTTTAAAATATTTTAAATTTATTTCTTTAATTTTAAATATTTTTATATGAAAGTTTTTAAAAGATATTGTTATACTAAATAGATATTTGTTTGATGTTAAAGATAGATTTAAATATTTAAAGAAGAATTCAATAAGAAGTTAAAATATTAAGAATAAAAATTAATTTTATAAATATAAGGTGGAGCCAGAATCGTTTTGGTAACTCGAAAAGTAACAGCTTTAATATATAGTTATAGATTATTCGCATATACCATTTCACCCAAGTCTACAAACATGTTACAAGTAGCATCATGTATTCTTGTTCACAGTGCACTTTCATGCACAAACTTGTATGGAGGTAGAAAAATGTGCGTTGTGTAACCCACTGAGTTATTAACTAGTTGATATCTTTATCTATGTACTATTGGCTGATATTTGGGTCAACTTAGATAAAGCAAATGGCATGGACTATGTTTCTACTTGTGATAACTTAGTGTGGTCACTAGCTTGATCGGCTAATCTAGATGTGTGCCCATTGCAATTTGCAAGGAAGTTGTACGTTTGCACTTTCTCTAGGAAGAAGAAATTTATGATCTAATTGGACTTGATTTAACTTGACACTAAAGTAATTTAGGCAAAGGCCTAATGCTATAGAAGTATATATTATGATGTCATACCAAATAAAGTCAAAAAATGCCGGCTTATATAAGCTTGTTCATGTGCTATAAATAAGACTAATTTTGTCAAAATAAAACCATAAAGTTGCTTCAAAGTAAGTGGATTATTTTTCTATATCCAATAGAAATCATACTATATTTTTTTTGGGTTAATAAAGAGATATGTCATTGAACCAAAAAAACTACTCCATTATTAAAGTCTGGTGGGCCAGCCATACAGAAGACGTAGATCGTTTTTGCTGGTGGGTCAGCCATACAGAAGACGTAGACCGTTTTTGCGCAAGTATACGATAGACCCTTAACACATAAACTTAACGATGTTCTCTTGTTAGGATGAAATCTTGAAGCAACTTTATGGTTTTATTTTGACAAGACTATTTATATTCTAATACATCTTAAACTCTTAAAGCATATTGAGCATAGAAGAAGTAACTCATAAGATCATATATTAGGCATCTAGTTCAACCAATTTCCAAATTAACAAGTGTAACACTTCTTTAATTTAATTAATCCTTTTCTCTAGAATTTTCAATCAAACCCACTACATCTCCCTTGTCCAACCGAAAGCAACGCAAGCATGCAATTGTAAGCACATGCTTGTTGGTAAAGTGGGTTCTTAAGATTTCGGAAAGGAAAAATGCCACAGATTACAACCAGTGATGAATCATATTTTCTAAGTGTAAATGACTTATCTAAACCCAGTGACGTTTTTTATTTGGTAGGAATAAGTGGATTCAAATTATGAATTGCATAATCACAATATATATAATATATAACATAGTCGTACATTCTATCATTCTTCCCATTTGTGTTTGTTTAAATGAGATGTTTTTTGTTTGGTAGCATGAAATCTTGACAAGGGAAATTGTGGCTTTCATTCATTTCTCGTTGCAATCAATACACTTGCACCGATTAACACTCAAGTTTGGAGTATTCAAAAACAATTAATTCTAAGGAAAGTAAATTCTAAGGAAACTATAAGCAAAGCCACTTTATGAACAAAAATACCAGATGCTATACTACTCAGAATGTTGAACGTAGGAAGAGGTAAAAGATTACCAAAACCAGAAAAAGTTCTCTAACAACCAGAAACGAAGCATACACAATACTGGAAGAAATAAAGCTAGGCCAATGCTTTACATGAAAACTTCAGCTCTTTCGCAGAGTATGCAAATTCTAACTTACTTAAATAGATCCATGAACACGGCGGGGATTTAAACTATTAAGCAGAGAGACAGTGCCATTTCTAATCGCTAAACACAAAAACAAGATGCAACAGTAAGGAAATGGATCAAACTTATGTCTACCTTAACTTAGGACGCTTAGACAGGTTACCACCACCGCTGGGACCCGGTCTGAATCCCTTCATCTTCTTCCTCCTCCTCTCTTCCTCGCTATCAGACTCGTCGCCCCTCTCCCGGTCAGCATTGCTCGCTTCTCTCTCCAGCTCTTCCCATGTCTTCCCTTTCTCTTCTTCAGACTCTTGCTCGGAATCTTCTTCCTCCTCCTCGTCCTCAGTATCCACCAGTGATTCACTCTCAGAGGCCTCCTCTTCTGATTCAGACTCCGCCTCCATATCTGAAGGCTCGTACCCTTTGTCGGAATCTGCTGACCCAGAATCTGAATCACTGGCGTCCATGTTCAGAAACTCCCAGCCTCCATCTTCTATGAACTTCTGGGGATCATCAGTGATGGTTTTCAGTATAGGTCGCCAGTTCAGATTCATTCTACTCTCATAGTACTTGATGTCTGTTGTATCCAGCCATTCCTTGATGCTCTCAAGAGAGCTAGTTGGTACGGAGTCAATTCTGAACACATCTCTCTTAAAATCTTTGAAAACAATTGCCATATCGAAATTCTTCTGCCCAAAACCGACTCTCTCCAGGTTCACAATCTCAATCTCACTTAAAGTGATGACCAAGAAAGGATTCTCTATCAGCTCCACCAGACAGCTTGAAGTTGGGACAATGAAGGCTGTTGTCTTGTGGGGTACCCCGTGGAATCCAAGCTCCCTCAGAGGTTGATCAAACTCTAGATCAAACCCTTTAAATTGAGGTTGTGTCCATAAATCATTAACCCGATTCACAAAGCTCTGGAAATCCATGTTAATCTTGTTTTTCCTATCTCGCTCACGCTGTTCTTCCTCAATCTCATCTGGGTCATAAGCAGATCTTTTGCTACCTCCAAGAGTTTGAACCACTTCCATTACCTCAACATAGAACTGTACATCTTTAGTCTTCTTGTTTCCCACCATAATGTGGTTGTGCAGGTGAAAGTGGAGCAAAGTTATCATTTCATTTTCTGCAGGCTGGAAGAAAGCGTGTTTGATATTTCCAAATAAGACATCAACACGCTCCTCAGGCCTGGAAGTGGAATACCTAAACCCATTTGAATGGCATTCTAAGGAACCAGGAAGTTTCCTTCCACGACCACCAAAAACAGGCCGAATCCATAGATCAGAAAGCCGAATCGGCTTAAATTTGTTCCCGGAAAGCACAAGTTTCTCCTGGGTGACAAGTGTCGCCCTCTCAGCTCGCTCAGACTCCCTAGCAGCAACTTGTCTTCTCAGTGTCTTAATTTGTGCCACAACTTCATTGATATGCCTGGAGTCTTTGGAGCGAAAAGATACTTCCTTTATATATATAGCTCCTTGATTTTTCAAAGTGTTTGCATCAAGCTGAGCAAAAGGAGCCCCGGGAATGGTGAACTGAATCCTCATATATGAGTTCCGGTTGGTGTCTGACTGACTGTTGACGGTCTTGATCATAGCAACATGGAAAGTGCACATTAATCCATGTATGGGCAAGAGAATTGCCTCATTCTTCTGGTCAATCTGAATCATCATTTCACCTCGTGGAGGGGGCACATCATTCACATTCTTGTAAGCCACCAACTCAGAGGACGGACGTGATGAGTTACGATTATCACCTGGTCCAAAACCTGTACCAGCAAGGCGGCGAGCAGTTTCTTCATTCTTTTGGCGAGCAAGCTCGGCTTGATGCTGTCTTCTGAGCTCTTCTCTGTTGATCTCACCATGATCAGATCGAAGACTAGTTTTTGAGAATGCTTCAGCCCCAATGGTCTGTGGTTTTGCCTGTGCAATCAACAAAGTGGTCAGGAGAAATACAAGAAGTTTAAGAATGCAACTCGCCAGAAGTCTTGTACAATGCCTTAAAAAAACAATTGAGTACACTCTACATCTGATACATACATCGCACAAGAGTCTGTGTATGGAAGTCAGTTATAAAGCAGTCCCCATGCCTTTCTACAAATACTTCCTGACATCATTGCTCCCTTACACATGTATATCACATTTGTATTCTATGCTAAACTATTCAATTCTCAGGTGAAGAAAATCACATTGTTACTTCAAATTCTACAGGCTAAAACTTTCAGATGTAAGTATGTAAGTGCCCTTTCATATATAATACACAATATGAAACAAAAACTCCAAAAGCTTGGTGTGTTGTAAAATTTTAAGTTTCTAGCCCAATATAACTAAAATCAAATACCCAGAAAAAAAAACACTAAGAGGAAAACATAATCACTTACGAGTTACAAGAAGTGATAATATGGAATCTATCATGGGTCACAAGTCATCTCAACAAAGCAAGTGGCAGGAAGAGAAAAAGAGCTAGTGCTCAATACATAAGTGTACTCATTATAAACCTAATTTCATAAATCAATGATGTCTAATTGTGCAGCCATTCGTCTGATATAACCCATAAAGAAAGAACCTACTAGTCGAAATGGCTAATCAAAATAACAGCATATCCTATGCCTGCCTATCTATTGTGTATTCATCAGACCTCAAAATTAAATTCCTGTATTATTACTTAACAATCTGCAGATGCATTAAACATTCTTCCAATAACACACGACCAAACAAACAGTTCAATGTACTAGTAACAAGACAAATTTTGGGAAAGATAACAAGTTCAGTTTTAGCCCTCACCTTGGGTAGTATTTCTTCTTCCTCTTCTTCATCCCCTTCATTAAAGGAATAGGCGACATCCTTTAGATCCTTTGAACAAATACTGGTTGCAACTTCAGGACCCTTCTCAGATAAAACAACTGTATCGGCCAGAAGCAATGAAAAGTTACGGCTCTTTGGATTGCTTGTCTGAGCTTGCAAATTTTGAAATCCAAGCAGAACATTGAATGTCATCCCCGGCCTTAGTGCAAGTTCATTTTTAGCATTTAAGCTTGACCCAGATTCCCTAAACTCAAGGCCGATTCCTGTCCCGGCTGATTTAGTCAAATTTCCTACCAACTCAGGAGCATCCCTCTGAACAACAGCCATAGCTGCTGTGTAAGCTGCACTAGCTTTGTTCCCAGGCTTCAAAGCACCTATAGCTGCTTGGTGTGCCCTCAACAGAACTTCATAAGCCTTGCTCTGCGTAGAGGTGGCATCAATCAAAAATGTCCTAGCAACATTCGAGCAGTAGTTATTATACCGAGCCCCAACAGCACATATAATCACACTAGCAGACTCGTAGTACAGATTATCATCATTGCTCGACGCACTGGGCCTGAGATCAAACTGCCCACCGCTTTGAAAGATCGGTGGATAGCAGATATCAACATTCTCAGCCTTCAATTTTACCTTGATTCTGGCCGGCTCCAGCAGCGCTTTCTCAGTATCATCCATCAAGAACGAGTGGGTCACCTTCTTTTCATCATCTATGATCTTCTCAAGCTTCGGAACAACGAAATTCTTAATCACAGCAGCAGATAAATGGGCTGCCTTCTTAAGATTAATCATCTCATCCTTATCCTTCGAAGCGAACAAATCAGCCAACCCATTTGTGATATCAACAAGCGATAAATTAGAGCCCTTAAGCTTGGAATCCCAAGCCTCTAACAGCTTCCCCTCCGGATCCTCTTTCGCCAAGTAGCCCACCGCCGCATCGTCAACGCGAAAACTCTTGAGAATCGCATCCATTTGGCTGGTTCCGTCATCGCCCTTCGCCTTAACGTGGGTGACGACCTCGGCACCAACCACTTCTCTAGCCGATCCTGTTACCACTTCGAGCAAAGAGGCTTTCTTCTGAGTACAGAGAAAGTGGATCTGCTTCGTCGTGAACACCATAATAGTTTCAGGGAACTCGTAGCCGAAAAGCCACATGTTGAGCGCCGAGGATTTGAGATACCGGAGGTCATCGGAGGCCGGCGGCGTCCCGACGGAGAGAACATCGGCGCCGTTCCATAAATCAGACTTGTGGTCCTCCCAGTGTTTATACAAAGACTTTAGCCGAATCGAGAAGCTTTTGAGATCGATTTCGTATCCGCCACGGGGCGCTCCGCCGTTGCCGGCTGGCGGTTGGCCATTCGAACTCCGCGCCTCCGGCATTGAAGGTCTAGGCTATGAAATGATAGCGAGTAGGAACTCCCAATCGCGATAAGGCGACGAGGAGAAGGCTTCGTGCTAGGGTTAGGGTTTGAAAAATTTTCGGGGAGACTGATGAGCTTGGGCGGGGAGAAAGGGAGGGCAAATTTCTAGTAGAGAGCTCAAAGGAAAAAATGAAAACGAAAATTTTGGTGCGCTATCTGGGTTTATATAAGGGGGGAAAGGACAACACCGACCTCACATGTTTGGGCCTTTTTCCTTCGGCCCATGAAAAACGTGCCCATCGTGATTTCTAAAGCACATAAATTTGGGCCATCAAAGCTGAATTCAGTGCAAAGCTCTGTAGCACATCATTAACGATAACCACCGTTTTAAAAGGTTAGCTTAATGATTAGAGGTCCAAAAAGTTATTAACGGGTAGGTTCTGAGTCAGTATAAATGTCCTCAGGCCCAATTAGAAGGCCCATAACCTTATGAATCTTGTATTTCATCATTTTTATCTTAGCAATTAGCCGGCAATAGAGTTGTCAAAAACTGACCCGACTCGAAAAACTGACCTGAACCGTCCGAAAATTTTAGGGTCAAGATCCCAAAATTTGAACCCGAAACCCAAAAATAAACCGAACCCGATAGACCCGAAAACCGTTGGGTTCAAACCCGAAACCTGTTGGGTTGACCCGATTTTTTATATTTTTAAAATATAAATAATATATTTTGAAAATTATAATATACTTTATTGTTAAATATCATTTTTTAAATAAAATAACATTTTAATTATTGTAAAAAAAATCGATTTTATTGACATGTTGGGTCGACCCGACCCGCCCGAAAACCCGACTTGACCCGACCCGATTTGACCGATGACCCGTAAAGACCCGAACCCGAAATAACCGAACCCGAACCCGAACCCGACCCGACCGACCCGTTTGACAGCTCTAGCCGGCATTGATTGAGGTAGGTTATCTTGGAATCGTAATCTAAAGTATCAATGAAATTCGACAAAATGAAGTTGAACTTTGATGCATTTTTTTAGACAAGGAAAGGGATAGCGGGACGTTTTCCGCCCTAAAGTTTTAATACGAATGAGGTCGAGGAGGTCCAGATCGGCTGCAATCTAAGTAGAGGAGACTCTGAGAAAGAATCGAGCGATGTAGTCAGCGACAGAGTTGATCTCCCTAAACACATGAGCAAGGCTCCAACATTGAAGGCGTCGGAGCTCAAAACGGATGTCGGTGAAGACGATCTCAATCTCTCATGGGCAACGGTGAACGTCAATAATGGCGTCAATCAGAGATTGTTTCCTCAATCTCAACATGGGAGCAACCACAATGAACGACTTCTTGGATACCTACATAAAGGACAAGAGCCTCGGCCATGAGTACAGATTGAGAAAAATTACAAAGCCACCATTCTAACTAATAATTTGACCATGACGTTTCTAAGAATAGAGTCAAATGACGAGGCGTCATTTTTCATTCCTGGTCCGTCGAAATTGAATTCTATAAAACCACCTTGTGGAGCAACCCATTTAATTTCGGCTCTTTTTCGTCTTGGTTTGATTTATTTGCAATTATTAATGGCATATTGTTAAGGTATCTCTGATTATTCAACTTTGATGTATTAATAAGAGAGTATTTGTTAGCAAATTTAAATTTTCATATAACATATATGCTTGGATTGCCAAAATAGAACAAATAATAACAAATTAACTTTATTTATTCATTCCTATTTGAGGACAATAAAAGAATCAAACTTATTCGACCAAAAAAAAAGAATCGAACTTACATTTGGTCATTAATGTACACACGCTCATACACAACAAAATACCTCTTAATCTTAACCTACAATATATAACATTAAATCCAACAAATGTTAGAATATAAAATATTGAATGTAGAAGATAATATTATATATATGGAAGCATAAACATTTGAAAAAAGAGAATAAACTCACTCTTACCCCAGCTTCGTGGCGACGAGGATAGTCTTCCTCCGCCTCTATTCCGTTTGATGCGATCCAATTCAGCACACAAGAAAGCATTTGGTAACGAGCTAGGTGGAAATGGACATCTAATAAATGTAGGAGGGAGAGCATTGGGGTCAAAGGGAGGTGGTGTTGTGCACAAGCCCGATTCTAACAGTTTAGAGGCCCTGGGGCGAAAAATAAATCGAGGGCCCTTTACATGTACAATTTTTACTACTCCAATCTCATAAAATTAGCTTCTAATACAAAGTAGTAATGGAACATATAACAACAAAAACCGTAAAATTAATCACTCCAATTGAACAAGTAAACTTGAATTGAAGATTGGAATACCAAAGAAAAATTGAGTTGTACAAGCTCAACAAAAATTGTGAGTTGTACAAGCTCAACAAAATTTTTGAGTTGTACAAGCTACATCCCAAAATTGAATATTTGAATTACTTATGAAATATCTGCAAAAACATAACAAATATTAAGCAGAATTCGATTAGAGAAAAAAAATCCAAATCCCCATCCAATTCACTAAATTGAGACAATCACTCAATCAGACAATAGTAAAAATATGAAATTTACATACCTATGCAAGAATGATGTTGATTTGCCACCACAAAAGAGAGTTTTTAAAAATTTTGGATAACCTAATTGAGAAATTGGGGAAATTGGGGGATGAGAAAGAATAAGAAAATTCGCTTTAAAAGTGGGGCAAGAGATAGAAGTAAATAAATAGGCCTTCATCTTCGTGTAATTTTTTACTTTTTAACTTTTGAAACAAATTAATGGAGGTTGATAGAACTTGATTAGATTGAATTGGGAAGAAGCAAATAGTGGTCTGAAAAAGTGGAAAATTGATAAGAGCATGTCTGCTCAATTGCCCTAGACCCTAGTACAAATTAATTTTGATTTTTTTTTCATATTTTCAAGACATGGACTATTGGACTTTAATAATGGGCTTATATTATAACCCATCATATATTCCTACATCTTTTTCGTTTCTCTAGTATATAGTAATATACATACTATACATAAAATATATTGGGCCCCTAGAAAATCTAGGCCCTGAGCGGTCGCCCATGTTGTCCTGGTTCATGGGCCGGGCCTAGTTGTGCAACCACGAGCTTCATAGATATCGTCATGTTCGTATGGATGCTCATAGGAATACAGATATCTTGAAACCACCATGCATTCAATAATTTCAACAAGACAAGAATTAAAAGTTAAATAATTGTGGTTCGTTTGCGCACTCTCAATTTTGTGTTACTCACTCTGATGTAGTTGGGTTTCAAATCCGCACAAGAAAATGGCACAAAATATGGGGAGGTTTGAAAACCGCAGTAGAAAATAGTCAAAATATATGGGCGGGTTTAGAATCCGCACAGACTGGAGTGCGCATCCGAAAAAACGGAGTGCGCAAAATTTCGCAGTAAATAATTTCAACGAAACAAGAATTAAAAGTTAAGTTACGTTGAAGATTAGTGGTTGTCAAAAAATTTGGTCAAATCCTTACCTTCATCTCCTTGATCTAGTGGAGATGGATTCACTCGTCTTAATACATGGAATAATATCTCATAGCTGGCTCCAAGTTCTAAGTGCTCTCTCCATCTTTATCAGGCAACTTTACACAGTTAAAAGGGGACATTACAACAAAATACAATCTTTACTTCCTAATCTTTATTTCCTACTAATCTAATCCACACAACACCAATGGACAATGGTAACTACATTTAACCCAAAATCTAACACTAATCTATATAAATTTCCATTTTATATCTTTCTAAAAAGGTATGATTTTTAATGACATACAAAAGCACAAAAAGTTGTAATATTTTGTAGGAAGTATATATTGGTTGTTGTAATCATTGAAATGAAACATTAAAATGGCGATGGGAAATGAAGCTATAGAGAAGAGGGGAGGGTTTCTTACCGAGCTCCTCTTTGCTTCTTACTGGTTTGCTCCTCTCTACTTCAGTTGGCAAGGATAAGAGTTTCTTACCGCCTGATCCACCTCATCATACTTGAGGTCCCATCAAACCTTTTTATTCCAAAAATTAATTTCTTTTAAATTGGTTCCATTTGCAAAAATAGCTTATATATAAGCCTCTTTTATATTTTCTCTCCCCTCTTTCCCCAACTTCCTTTTCTTCCACCAACCAGGCTACCAATTCCGACCATGGGCACTCCTCCTCTCCTCGACTTCCCTATTTCACTCGGAGAAGATGATGAGGTTGGATTCTGGAGCTAGACGTGATGTCGACGTGGTGGACAACGCAAAACATGTACAAATTTTAGGGTTTATTTGCTTTTGATTTTGAGGGTTTAAAATTAGGTGTTAGTAGTTTACGCCTAACACGTCTAATGTGTTTGAAGTTATATCAGTCTTGTCTTGAACCTTGTTTTTGTGCTTGATTGCATAGCTTGATGTACTAAGCCACTAATGTTCTTAATTTGTAGTTTTTGATGTATTTTGCTAGTGAAGTATATGATCTTATATCCATTGCTCTCAATCATGGTTCTTGAATTAGCATTCTACGTCTAAAAATTGTATTTGACGGTATTGCTAGTTTGTCATCAACATACACACTTGAAAAAAAAATCAACCAATCATTTAAGAATTCAAACACACACCAATTAAACTATTTTTTGTTAATAGACACCAATTAAACAATTGCAACAATAGAACAAATCATAACAAATTAATTTTATTTTATACAAAAGAATCAAACTTATTCGACCGAAAAAAATAAAAGAATCAAACTTACATTTGATCATCAATATACACACTTTGAAAAAAATCGACCAATCGAATAAATAAATCGAACAAACTCACAAAAGAGTCATACTTGAACACACACGAGATTAATTAGAAAAAAATACTAAAATCACCAACTCGAAACGTACAATGAATTGAAATCTCTAATCGACAACCCTGCAATTCTTACTAACCCGACCTTGGGACCTAGTCAAAATCCCAATTAAATCCATTCGAATTGTGAAAGTTTGTGAGGCATAATAGGGGTCATGTGTACGTAAGTCCAACACACAAGTCCGAAGGGGTTCCATCCTAAAATCAATTGACAATAGGAGGAGTAATCCAAGGGCTTATATAGTAGGCATGTTTAGTTACCAACTTTCAAATGTGGAAAAGTATTCTCAACATGCCCCCGCAAGTACAACTGACCTGACCTAGTTGACATTTGGACAAACGGGTTTAGCATCTCAATCTCTTTATAGCTAGCCCAAAGAACGGATGGTGGCATCTCAATATCTTTATAGCCAAACGTAACCCAAATAACAGGCGGATAGCATCAACCGCTAAACGCAAGCCCAAACAAGTCAGGAAACATGCACATGACCAGACCGTGAGCTCTGATACCATGTGAAAGTCTGTGGGCCATAACAGGTGATCGTGCATACGTAAACCCCACACACAATTAAGCCCGATAAGGTTCCGTCCTAAAAACAATTGGCAATAGTAGGAGTAATCCAAGAGCTTATATAGTAGGCTTGTTTAGTTAATTACCAACTTTTAGATGTAGGATAGGATTCTCAACATGAACCATGGCCGCACCAAACTCCTCGCCCCAAACCTTATTGTGGCTCGTATACTCCTTCACCAAACCCGTCGTCGAGGCGCTATTCATCAACACTTGATCCGACGTCAACAATCATCGTCTCTTCCTCAATTCCATATAGTACCTATAGGTTGAACAAATTTATAATTGAATTACTCAATCTTATAAACATCATAGCAATGTATACAGAAAAAAATTACCATTACACTATAGGGTCGTCATGTGTTCGATTCCAGTCGAACCGTGAAATTCTGAAACCGGGGTCGATCCCGGTCCCATGTTCGTTAAGAGCTATAAAGTCAAATTTACTTATACGAACCCTAATGAAGCAGTTGTGGAAATGGAGTCATGAGGGCGGCTCCTAGTCCAGGATTTTGGGATACGAATCGATTGACAACTCTTCAAACGATTGATTCTGCGGATGGGCAGCTTGAATGGTAAAACCCGACCCGGAGAGGGCGGTGATGATCGTAAGCGTAGGAAGTGTGAATAAGAGTAGAAGAGGCAACAAATAAAGACACCAAGCAAACAAGAATGTTGTCCATGGGTGTATTTCTTATCGTCATTTTAATAATGGAATAATCAAGCTCAATATATAGGTGAACTACTTGGTGTATTGAATTTTTGTTGTACTAGTAATATAGCATATGAGATTTATTGGGATATTCGAGGAATATTTATAGAAATTAAACCGATGGAGATAAGAGAATAAATTGGATAATATGGGATTATATCTGTCAAAAACTGACCTAACCTGCTAATCCGACTCGGCCCGTCCGATAATTTTGGGGTTAAGACCCGAAAATTTGAACTCGAAATCCGAAATAAACCGAACCCGATAGAATTCGAAATTCGTTGGGTTGAAACCCGAAACCCATTGGGTTGACCGAATTAGCAAATTTATAGAAAAAATTAAATTTATTTTGAAACTTATAATATATTTTATTATTAAAATAAAAAATAATATTATAATTAAATATTATTATTTAATTAAAAATTGTTTTTAATAATCATAAGAAAAAATGATATTTTAGACCTGCTGGTCAACCCGACCCGACCGAAAACCCGCTACAACCCGATCGATTGACCCGTGACCCATAACGACCCGGAACCCGAAATAACCGAACCCGCCCAATCCGACCCGATTGACAGGTCTATATGAGATATTGAAAGAGGAAATGGATGCGTGTAAAATGTTGAATTAAGGATGGTCGGGGTGGCAGCCATCCTTAATTCAATACTTACTCCTTCCATTTTTTATAAGTTGTTTTTAGCCAACTATATAATTATTATGGAATGAGTTTTTTTTATCTAAATTATTCATACATTTTTCTACTATTAACCCTTTCTATAAAATTATTTAGAGTAATTATTACTCCTATAAAGTAGGGATTTATTTGGAAAAAAATTGATATTAATACTCTCTTTGTTTAGTTCTACTTGTTCTTTTAGATTTTTCACATATATTAAGAAATTCATTGAAAAAATAAAAAATATCATTGAAAATCCAAAATTTTCTAAATGTTATCACCAATTAATTATTATTTGCTCTTTATAGTCAATAGATATAGAGAAAAAAGTCAATATGAACACAATTCAACATATTAATTAAATAAAAATTCTAAATAGACAAGTTTTGTTGAACAAAATTTTGAGATTAAAAAGACAAGTAAAACTAACGGATGGAGTATTACTTATACAGTAGTAGTAATATTCATACCAATATTCTGATATTTTATATTTTTAATATAATGCCAAATAAGTCCATAATTGTTAGTAATTATCTTCCATTAATTACTTTGTCTTTGTTTGATAAATTCCTTTGAGTTCAAAGATTCGATGCTACCAAGTACCAACCACATACCTTTATGGCTTTGTCCATTAATTTAATATTAAAGAATCACGATCAGGTGCAAAAATTCACTACAGTGCTTTATGCGAGCACGTGTGAGCCGTTTGATCAATGTATTTTAATGGTCCAGATGTGTACACGTGTTAAGTGATTTTATAGACACGGAGGGGCATTTTCGTCTTTCACCCATTAAATTAAAATACAAGCTGCAATATGTACGGGTTCTTCTTCTTCCTATTCAATTTGGGGTTTCATTCATCTATCTCGATCGAATCTTTTCAATTCTTGTTGCATCTTTGCTTCTTCTAAATTGCTTTTTCCTTTTTTTTGTTGATTTCGACCCAAGTTTATGTTTTCTTCATTGATTTTGTTATAGATCTCTTTTCTATGGTTTTAAGTCACATTTGGGGTTTTTTTCAAATATTGAAGCTTGGTACTTCGACTACATGTTTTTGTATGTTTTAGACTGATTTTGTTGATTAGAATCAGACCTATGAAGATTTGTGACTGTTTTTGCTTTACAATTTTAAGTTTTTGATTGAAAACAAAGGTTAATGACCAATGCACATCTAACCGCCCACCATGTGTTCGACAAAATGCCCAAATGTTCAACTTAGAGTATAGATCATTTTTTTTACCAATTGTTCATAAATAATGAACATAGCATATCAAATTTTAAACTCATACCATTTATGAACAAGAATACATGACACACGTACGAAGTATTGTGAATCAAATTCTATGAACTTTATTGATAATTGTTATGAACCTAATCGTATAAAGACATGAACCCACAAAATACGATATATGTACTAGATATGTGACAAAAACAATAAGTATTATGAATTAGATTTCATGAACTTTATTAATAATTGTGATGAACTTAACTATATAAAGACATGAACTAGCAGAATACCATCTATGAATACCTAACACAAATTAACAACTAGAATGAATTATATTAAATAAACCTTATTGACAATCGTTATGAACCTAAACATATAAAAACATGAACCAATAGACCAACTTATATGAACTTAATGTCATGGATTGTGAGATTATATATTATATATGAACTTGTGCTTATAAAAATATGAATCAAATGAACAAATATCATGAACAACATGTTGTGAATCAAAATAACAATTAAGATATGACTTAAAAGACATGAGTTATAAAGATAAACTATCATAAACCTAAGAATATAAAAACATGGACCAAAAAAGAACTACCATCAACCAAAAGATATCAAGCGTACGAAGAGTTAGCCTATGTGGGATTTGAACCCACATCTATGTGCACATGCGCATTGCTCTACCATTTTAGCTAATAGGCTACCAAATGACATGAAATATAAGATAAACTACTAAGAATTAAAAGTCATGAACCATAAGAATTATTATGAACCTAACTTACAAAAACATGAACCGAAAGAACAAGTACCATGAACCAAAAATCATGAAAGAAAATAATAACTAACATGAAATAAAAGACATGAACCATAAGATGAACTTTGATGAACCTAAGGTTATTCAAACATGAACCAAAAGAACAATTGTTATAAACAAAAAGACATTGAACAAAATTTATGAACCATAAGAAGAAATATTATGAACCTTACCTTAAAAAGTCATGAACCAATAGAACAACTAATACGAACAAAAAGACACGACCGTATCAAGAATTAGCCTATGTGAGATTTGAACCCACATCTATGTGCATATGCACATTGCTCTAACATTTGAGCTAATAGGCTACTAAATATACTATTTCTCAAGTGTCAAATGCACATTTTCCACTAATACAACAAGATATAGACTAAATTACATTGAGATTTCTCCCAAGAAGACTATATTAAACAACTTTAACATCGGCAACATATAATCAATTTAGTATTCTCCAAGGCTAATTGGAAGTATTAACTATATAGATTTCTACAAGTGATTATCATTTAAGTGTCAATGTTTTTCAAAAAAAAGGAAGAAAGATGTGCAAATGCCTCGCCCTTCCAAACCAACATTGAAGAAAATAAGGGTCATGTTTCATGGTTTTCGAGCTCACCCCCCCCCCCTCCCCCCCTTAAAACCAAAATTGACGCAAACAAGTAACAAATCATGCGAGAACCACTCATGAAATTTCATGGTGGGAATGAATCTCACTACCCCTATCACAATAAGACAAGTTCAGTTTGACTATGAACCTACATATTTGATTTTTTGAACTTATACATTAAATATTCTGAACCATAAAATCAGAGACCGTGAACCAAATCGAGAAATTTCGAACCTAAACAGTAAACACAATCAAATACAAACACCCATCAAATCAACCATAAACACCCATTAAAACTCAATAAACATTTCTAATAATCAAAAACAAATCTTAGAACCCTCAAAAATAGAAATCAAAGGAATTCATAGATCTACCACATAAATAATAGCCATATCAAATAAGGTTTAAAAAAACTCATCTGAAACCAATGTCGCAAATCGATGCCATAGGCCCATAGCCAAATCAGAATTGGAAATGAGTGAGCTTGAGGGTGAGATTTCGAGTTTGTGGTGTAGATTTTGAAGTGGATCTAGAGGTTGAAGATGAGTCTCCTTTTCCCCAAAAAAGAATGCGTGTAAGCAAAAAAGAATATGTGTGAGGGTATTTTTGTCTTGCCATCCAAATTTTAAACAAATTACACTCCGTGTCATTGTAAATGAATGAGACCCTTTTCATTATTTTTTATCAAACTCTTTTTATTTAATCTAGGTCGTCGATCTGTTTAATCCAATGGACATGATCTGTTCGCATTTTTTACTGTATCAATAATTTCCACCCGAACATGATTCTATGGCAAACTATATACATTATTCATAACGGGTTCAAAGAAAAGCAAAACTATTAACTACTCCACGTAGAGATCGACTAGTAGATAACTAATTAATTATTCATGCATGCACCACGTAGCTAGAGATCGAGTAGTAGATACGAAGTACTAATTAATTAAGGCATGTTATATACACGAGGCTCATTTCTAATCAATGGTGAGAGACAGAAAACGTGTTGGTCAATGCCGATCACTTTGACCTTCGAATATACTCCCTCCGTCCTCATTGTTTGTCCTGTTTTCTTTTCAGACGTCCTTTTTTGTTTGACCACTTTTTTTTTATATCTATATTTTTCTTATAATATTACCTCTATCTAATATCACCTTTTACCCACCTTTTTAATTACTAATACTATTTTACACATTTTATCCCTATAAAATTACAAATATATCCTTAATCAATCTCATCTTTTACCCACTTTCCAATACTATTTTACACATTTCTTAATAACCACAAAAATCATCCTTTAGGACAAATAAAAGGGAACGATTATATTCATCACATAAAAAAGATTCAGTGTTATGCATGCAGCCAATCAGAATGTTGAAAGTCAAAATCAAACCAAGGCTGTGGTGTGGGGTCCTCTAGAAATTAGGTAAAAATTATGAGACACGTCCAAATGAAGGAAGTAACCTGGAAGAGTATAATTTGTAATTGTTTCCAATTAACTTGCAAACTATTGTGAATCTTTTTCGTTTTTCATGAGTGTTAATACAAATTTTAAATAATGAATTGCTTTCTTCGACCAAAAAATAATGATTCACTTTCTTTTAATATAGTAATTTAATTTATATTTATATTTTCAGGTATTTTTTAAAAAATTTAATTATTTATCATTTGAGGAGTTACGTTGGAATATAAAGTTCGAGTGGAGAATCTGATTCATCCAAAAACTCATCCGGTTAATTACATTAGATGATGAAACTCTATTCAGCTTTATATCATGATGATCGAAGTTAATTTTTTAGGGATTTATCATATCTTATATTTTTTTTGGTCAGGAAGGAAGCATAACATTGATAATAGAAGTTAGGGGGTACATAGCGGGGTGTTGTGACACCCTGAGCATCATATAAAAAAGTTTCCAGGATTTTCCTAGGGGGTGCCTCCAAGATGTGGAGTCCCAGGGGTTGAGCGTGGGCAATGCAAGCAAGGCGATCGGCCACCTTGTTAGCCTCACGGTAGGCATGGCGGAACCGGACTACCCAGTCCCTACAAAGAAAGCTTTGGCCTTTCGAGACCAAGCTAAACAACGGGTGTGCTGGTGCGAGTTTGGAGTGCAAAAGATGATGTGCCAGTTGCGAGTCCATCTCAACAATGATTTTTCTGCAGCCTCTATCCCAGGCAAGGTTTAAGCCATGTATGACCCCCCAGAGTTCGGCTTTTGGAACAGAGCATATCCCCAGGTTGTTGTAGAAGCCTGCCAACCATCTTCCTTCGTCGTCGCGAATCACGCCCCCGGCAGTGGCGATTCCCATCGGGCCCTTGACCGAGCCATCAGTGTTTAATTTGGTCCAGCCCGGTTCCGGCCGTTCCCAACTAATCAAAATTTCCTGTCTCATTGTGGGTTGCAAGGTATCCTTCCATTGGCTTCTGGCTTGCCAAAATTCAGTCGATTGCTCCATGATAAAGCTGTGTCGGTTTCGCGGTGGGCTCTCCCCTCTAAAGATTTTGGCATTTCTCCATCTCTAGGTCCACCAAGTTCCAACCGTGAACACCGTGCCTTTTCCGAATCCTTGGCCTAAACGGTACTCGCCAGTGATGCAGCCTTTAACCCAATCCACGGGGCTTGCATTGAAGAAGTCCACGGCTTGTTCTGATGGCAGCAATTTCCTCCACATGTCGGCGGTTTCAGTGCAGTCCCTGAAAAGATGAAGTAGGGATTCGTCAGTTTGGCCGCATATGTCGCACATGGCATTGGCAGCGAGGTGTCTTCTGAAGCGTTCCCCATTAGTTAGAATTTTCCCCTTGAGAACGAGCCAGAGGAAGCATCGCACCCTTTCCGGGACGTCAAGTTTCCAGATTTGCTTGAATAATTGCCGAAGGTCCCGATCAATAGGGGGTGCAGAAGCAGCCCTCAGAAGGCGGTAACCCGAGCTCACAGAGTAGGTGCCAGAGGGCGATGCGGCCCATGTAAGGGAGTCTTCCATTTCTTGGACGTCGGCGATCGCCACATCGGCGATGCGAAGAAGAATTGAGGCTGGGAGAGTGTTGGAGAAATCCTCCCATTTCCATCCCTGATCTGGTTCCCAAAAGTCACTAATTGTCGCAGCAGTTTGGCTAGGCTGGTTTAGATTCAAGACTAATTGGGAGAGAGGGCGGTCTCCGATCCAGCGATCCATCCAGAAACGGGCCTTTTTCCCGTTACCCACGTTCCAAGCCGTGCCATGTTGGAGTAACTCGTCAAGGGCCCATCTGATGCTCCTCCAGATTATTGATTGTTTTGCACAATTTGACTGGACAAGGTTGGTTCCCACTCTTTTGAGCCCATATTTTGCTGTGATGACTTCTCCCCATTGGCCGCCAGAACCAGTCAAGAGCCGCCAACCAAGTTTCGCCACCACTGCCAGATTCATGTCTTTAGCTCGTCGGATTCCCAGGCCCCCTTCATCCCTTGAAAGGCACACCTCTTTCCAAGGGACTAGATGGATTTTTTTTGTCCCCTCTGATTCACCCCATATGAAACGTCTGCGCATGCGGTCCAGGTCCTCCCAATTTCTAGCGGTGAGGCGAATAGCATTCATCGAGTAATATGGTATTGATGAGAGAACTGATCGGGTGAGGGTAATACGCCCGGCAAGTCTCAAAGATTTAGCTTTCCAACCTGCGAGGCGATTCTTGGCTTTATTGACCATGTCAGCGAAGGAGTTGTTCCTTAAACCCGATTGGAGTGCTGGAACACCCAGGTATTTCCCGATGTCTCTGGTCGAATTGATTCCTGATATGATCTACAGTTGATTTGCCGTATCTCTGGAGACGTTGGGAGAGAGGTACATCCTCGACTTGGCCATATTCACCTTTTGTCCTGAAGCAGAGCAGAATAGGTCCAAGCATCTCATGATCTCGTGCATTTGCTGTGTGGATGCTTCCGACATGACAATGATGTCATCGGCAAAGAAGAGGTGGGAGAGCTTGGGCGCACCCCTACTTAGGATAATCGGCTTCCATTTACCATCTTGGACCGCATTGCTGATGATGTGGCTCAAGCGTTCAATAGCTAAGGTGAAAAGATATGGCGAGATCGGGTCACCTTGCCTCACTCCTCTCGTAGGTCGGAATTGCTCTGTCATTTCACCATTCCAAAGAAGACGCATCGTTGGAGATCGAATGCATTCGTGGATCCATCGGATGTAGGTTTCTGGCAGGCCTGCATCATATAGAGTATCCACTATGAAGTCCCAACGGAGTCGATCGTACGCCTTCTCCAAGTCAATCTTCAGGAGCATCCAACGCTTTCCAGTTCTCTTGTTCTTCATGGAGTGAATTCTTTCCTGAAACAACACCACATTATCAGTAATAGTTCGCCCGGGAATAAAGCTATTTTGAGTAGGAGCAATAAGGGAAGACATAAGAGGTTGTAGCCTATTGGCTAAGATTTTAGTGATAATTTTGTATGTCACGTTGCGCAAGCTAATGGGTCGTAATTGGCCGAGCGTTTCTGGGGCGTCCACTTTGTTGATGAGAGCTATGAGTGTTTCGTTGACACCGTTGGGAAGCAAACCCGTTCTGAAGAAATCATTGGCCATGGATGTAACGGACTTGCCAACGGTGTTCCAAAAGGATTTATAAAAGATAGGCTGAAATCCGTCGCTTCCAGGGGCCTTGTAAGGCGCCATCTGATTGAGTGTTGCACGGACTTCTTCTTCTCTCAAGGGGCTCGCCAGCGTGCTGCGCTGTCCATTGTCTAGGGGTGGGAAGCCACCGTGTGGCATATTTGGGTTTGCCTCTTCGGCCGTAGGGAGATTGTAAAGATTTTGGAAGTAAAGGATCGCCCTTCTCTCAAGTTCATCCTGGTCCATGATCCATGCTCCCTCATCGTTTTTTAGGGCCTTCACTTTATTACGATTTCGGCGAATCATCGTGGTGAGGTGGAAAAAAGTGGTATTTCTGTCGCCCATGTTGATCCAGAGTTGTCGTGCTTTTTGATACCACAGAGCCTCTTCTTGGGCGAGAGTTCGATCGAGTTCAGTTTTGATTTGTTTTTCCTCCGCAATCAAGCTGTCAGTAGCCCCTCTTTCGAGTTTTTCCTGAACGTTCAGCAGCGCCCCACTAAGCTTGGCTTTCCTATGGTGTATATTTCCAAAGACTTCACGATTCCAAATGAGCAATTTGTCTTTTAGATGGGCTAGCGCAGCATTGGGGCATAGGTCTTCTCTCCAGTTCTGGTTGACAAACTCGTGCAGGCTAGGGTGTGTTAGCCAAGCTGCCTCAAATCGGAAAGGGCGCCTTTGCTTCCTTCCTTTGTTCGCGTCGGAAAGTTGTAGGAGGAGAGGGTTATGATCCGAGGAGAGTGCCGGTAGGTGTTTGACCAACGCCTCGCTCCAAGCAACTCTGCCAGCACTGTTGGTGAAAATTCGGTCAAGTCTTTTAGACACCCTGGTGCCTAGAGAGGTTCCCCTTGTCCAAGTGAATCGTGAGCCAGAAGATCCCAAGTCAATCAGGTCTGTATTTGCAATCAAATCAGCGAAAGTACTCGCGTCGTCAGAGATCACTTGTGCACCCCCTGTCTTTCCTCAAAATTGAGGATGCAGTTCCAATCCCCTCCAACAAGCATCGGTTCTGTGATGTCTTCAAGTTCCTTGAGGATAGCTGGCCAGAATTGCTCTCGTCTTCTCCCTGGAGAGGGCGGGGCATAGACTGCAATGAAGTGACAAGGTTCAGTTCCAATCCGCATCCGGGCATGTATGAAGTGTTGGTGTTTGCTGACCTCCTGGATTTCCAGATTGTTATTATTCCAGAGAAGCCATACTCCACCCTCAAACCCTCTTGCTTCAACTCTGTCATAGTAATCAAACTTCAGACTTTTGCATATCTCTTCGGCCGCTGTTCCAGAGATCTTGGGTTCAAAAAGGGCGCAAATGTCAATTTTATTATGCTTGAGGATGTACCTAATCGCTCTCTTGAAGCCCCTTTTCCGGGCACCTTGGATATTCCATAATAGGCAGTTCATCATAAAGGAAACAGGGAGAGTGGGGTTGAAGCTAACAGCCTTCGTCCCGGGGTTTATCCCCTTCGTCTCTGTCCATCATGATCGCATCCTTCTCTGACTGTGCTGTCACTACCATCGTTTCCTCCTGAATGTCTGACTGCATTTCACCTTCTGTGTTTGGTGGATGTGGTTGGGAGTTTGGGTCTGGTGGTGCAGGAGCAAGTTCTTCCATCGTAATCTCGCCAGGGGGTTGGGGGTCTGTTGGTTCAATTGGTTGTGGGTTTGGGCTTTTCTCAATTGAGCAGCCCATTTTCGCTTCTATCGCCTCCCTGAAGGATTGGGCCTCATCTTTTCTAGGCCTTTTAATCGGCCCATTACTCTGGCCTGTTTCGTTCCTATTTATGCCGTTGGAGTTTATGCTTTTCACCCTAGGAACCCTGGCCTGCTTAGTTGTCTTCTTCCTCTCCACGCCCTGTGATTTCTGACCTGGTGTTGTCACTTGCGTTTCAGTTTTTCCGATGCACAAGACTCCAGATTTCCCCTTTCCCGCTTCTGGCCTTTGAGTTTTGGTCCGGATCTCTGCTGCCTTTCCAGTCTGAAATGGAATTGCCCCGCAGTCCATCGCCGTTGTTTCGTTCTGTACCCCTTTTGGTGTCCCCATCAGTTCTGACATGAGGGTTGAAAAGCGATTTGTAGTCTGCTCAAGTTGATCTACTGGTTTGTCCTCTACTGGGCTCCCTTTTTTTGCTTTCGGTTTTCTCGTTCCCCGTGAAACCACCATCCATGGGCCGAGGTGGTTTTCGGATTCCGGTTTTTCAGCCGGTGGTGGCTTCGTTGACGATGAGGCTTCCTGGTGTACTTGTGTCTCCGTCCCCATTGGTCCCTTATTTTTTCCATTCCAGTTTGTCGTCTTTTCGCCTTCTTGATTCCCTGCGCCTGGTATCTGAAAGGGATTGTCTTTTTCATTCAGGGGACAACGATGAAGAAGGTGTCCATATCTGCCACAACGGATGCAAATCTCCGGTAAGCCTTCATACTCGACAAGGATGGTCTCCCCATTGACTAGGATCGCTCCTTTGAGCGGTTTGCTGAGATCCAACTCAAGGCAGACTCTTGCAAATTTCCCCCTAGTTGCTAGGAGGGTGTGCTTATCCACCTTGATTGGTCTTCCGATGCTAGCTGCTATTCGTCCGACGACAGCTTCTTCATAAAACATAATGGGCAGGTTTGATAATCTCACCCAGGTGCAAACAGAGGAAATGGTTTCTTTTTTGGGGTTAAAAGATGGCTCCCAGCGCTTGACCATGAGGCACTGTCCGAAAATGTTCCATGGTCCTCCGGCAAGGGCTGTCCAGAAGTCTTGCTCCAGTTCGAATCGTACCACGGAGAAGCCATTGTGAAGGTCCATGATAATCATCTTTCCATTTGGCTGCCACATTTCTTTTAGTCTTCGTTCCATGACTGGGAATGCTATCGGCTTTCCGAGGGGCTTGATGATAACTGCTGTGCTCCACGCCCTTGCTAAGGATTCTATGACCTCCGGGGGAATGGTCACAGATGGGAGGCCCTTATCGCCGTGTGGGTATTCGATCCAGATTTTTTCCGCGAGAGCGGCGTCGCAGGGAGGTTTTCCCCCGTAGGCTGCGTGTTCCTGTGTGAGTGCCTCTCTGAACGACGGGATGGGGTCTGGCGGTTTTCTGGGTGGTTGGTTGCTGTCGGCGTTTGGGTTGGGTAGGCTTGCTGGAGGAGTACTCATCGTGGTTCAGTAACGACGGAAATGTGATGAGAGAGTGAGAGTGAGAGAAATTGGGAAGAGGAATTACTCGTCTGTGTGCTTATCATATCTTATATATGTATACATATATACGATCATTCTATTATTTATACTTTAAACTCAATTACTCAGGCACGACTAACCGGTCCACCGATGGGCCAATCTACATTTCCTAATTTTTTAGGGATTTATCATATCTTATATATGTATACATATATACGATACGATCAGTGGCACCATGTAGATCCGCCCCTGTATACGATCATTCTATTATTTATACTTTAAAGTCTGCACATACCTCGCGCGCCTAATACGTATACCTTGACCCTCTTATCTTAGTTACTCAATTACTCAGGCACGACTAACCGGTCCACCGATGGGCCAATCTACATTTCCTAATTGAAATTAAAGTGCAAAAAAAAAAAAAAATCACCATTGACCACACTTTCCTTAAACATTAATAATCACCCAAACACGTACACTTTTGCGTTAAGAATACTAGTTGTCTCAACAACCATGGTTATCATCAATATAAAAGAATACTCTAACAAAGATCTGAATGTCAACAGATGATTAACACCTTAACTAAAGTTGATTTACTCTCTGTATTACTAACTAAACTAATCAATAGACCGCGTGCATATATATGTGAGCGCAAGCTGTCATTCGAATCTCGTACGGTTTCAATCAAACTATTCAGCCTCGTTCAAATCCTTGTCGGGTTGCCTTCTTTGAAGAATCTTTATACACCTAACACATTCCACTTGCCTTTTTCTCATCCCTATATAAAATCCATCTCACCTCTCCAATTTCCATCCAATCTCAATACACTCCAATCTATCAAGCTAGAGTTCGACCCTTCAAAATACACGTGTCATATTAGCCTAAGTAAGATGGCAAGACCGATCATTCTTTGTGTGTTGTTTTCACTCCTTGCTATAACCTCCTCGGCTTCTCTTCAAGTCGGGTTTTACACCAAAACTTGCCCATCGGCCGAGGCCATTGTTAAGAAGACCGTCAACAAGTTTGTGTCGCAAAATCCTGGTCTAGGCGCGGGTCTTATCCGAATGCATTTCCACGACTGCTTCGTCAGGGTAAGAGATAGCCTTTTCTTACATTCCGATGGGCCATATTATTTTTAATATAAGTTTGGATTTATTCTTTAACTCAACAACTTAAGTCGATGGATAAGGAGTTCGCCTCACTTATTGTACACCAGTTAATATTTCATCCTATATTCGATGTGAGATAACACCCATATTCTTCACCGTTCATGCGATATAAGGCTAGTCATAACTACTTACCATTAAATAAGTTTATCTCTATTATATCAGGCCTCGATTAATAATAATAGTCGGAGTAACTTACTAGCTTATAAATCCAAAAGATCATGTGTTAGAAATTTCTATGGTCAACACTTATTTAAACGTTTTTTTTAAACATGCATGCAAAATGAACACATTGATCTCATTGACGTCCGTTAAGACTTTATAAGTAACATGAAATTTCCGTCTCGACTCTCTGGACGATCTTTAATTTAACGGTCGATCTTGTTCAGGGTTGCGATGGCTCGGTACTGATCGACTCAACGCCAACCAACGCCGCGGAGAAAGACAGCGTCGTCAACAACCCGAGCCTCCGCGGCTTCCAAGTCATCGACGCCATCAAAACCGCCCTCGAATCCGCCTGCTCCAAAACCGTCTCTTGCGCCGACGCCCTCGCCTTCGCGGCCCGCGACTCCGCCTCCCTCCTCGGCGGCATCACCTACCCCGTCCCCTCGGGCCGCCGCGACGGCCGCGTCTCCCTCCAATCAGAGCCCATCCAGAACCTCCCGGGCCCCAATTTCAACCTCCAGCAACTCCAATCCAGCTTCTCCAAGAAATCAATGTCTCTCTCTGACATGGTCGTTCTCTCCGGCGCCCACTCCATCGGCGTCTCCCATTGCTCCTCGTTCTCCCCGAGGCTTTACTCCTTCAACGCCACCACTGCTCAGGATCCTTCGATCGCGGCCGGGTTCGCCGCCGGATTGAAGAAGCGGTGCCCTAATGCTAATACGCCGAATCCGACGGTGGATATGGATTCTGTGACGCCGAATCGGCTGGATAGTCAGTATTACAGGAATGTGATGAGTCATCGGGTTCTGTTCGCGTCGGATCAGACGCTGCTTTCGAGCTCGTCGACGGCGAAGATGGTGAGTGGTTTTGGGAAACAAGGTGGAGCTTGGGGAAGCCAGTTTGCGAAGGCGATGGTGAAGATGGGTTCGATTCAGGTGCTTACTGGCTCTCAGGGTGAGATCAGGAAGAATTGCAGACTTATTAATTGAGTGATCTGATGATCTTACGAGCTCGATCGATCTCATTGAGTCGTTGAATGTGTTTTTTTTTCATTGTTTGATTGTATTCATGTGTTATTTTTTTTTCCACTCAAATTCTTTTTGTTTTGTAAGATGTGAATGTTATTCTTTTTTATTAATAAAGATGCAGGCTATCTCGAAGGAGTTGGTCATTTGAATTAAGGGTTTATAAATTTGGCGTAGTGTTGTTGTTCAAGTTATGACGAGCTTGGATATGGTTAGTGCTGTTAATTATAGACATCGATGAAGCTAGGAGAATGAATTGTTCTTCATTTCTTGTGATGAAAATAGAGGCCAGGTTTTTGAACTAGATTACAACGTAATTAGAATCGGGTTATGTATGGCCTATCTCTTTTTTGGTGTTTGGTATGCAAAAAGGTTTGGAAATGACATTCTCATTCTCTCAAAATACACATGAACTCATATCTTCTCTTTGAGATGGGTTTGGCTCATTCCCATTCCACCCCGATTCCGGGTATAGAAACAAACAAACCCTTAGTTCTATTGACTATTGTACTTAATTAGCTCATCCCTGTCATGTTCTATTAAGCTTTTTGATTATATATGTTTAGTTTCTCTCCTATTTGTTTAGAGTTTTTGGTTCTTGTTATTTCTTTTGTTGTTTGCTAAGCTTGTTTGATAAATCGAACTCTTTTCCTTATAAAAAAAGGTCAAGTTAGTTTACAAAGTTCATCAATGTACTGTATGTACATAGCCCACATAGAGTGATATATATATATATATATATATATATATATATATATATATATATATATATATATATATATATATATATATTATTGTTAAAGTCTAGTAGTAAGCCAATAAACCGAGAGATGTGTCCATTCTTGCGCATATACTAGTTTCGATTATACCCAAATTTCGACATTGGCTAGACTCTATTTTTATAAGCTCCCTCAATTGGCAACTGCCTAATCAATCATGTATTAAGACCGACAAGTCCAATTAACTAAAGTTTATGAATCACTAGGTACGTACGTACGAAGGTTTGTGCACATACAAAACCAATATTCCACAACCCCTAGTTAATCTCAACTTCCAATATAGCACTCTAGCTATATCCATAATCATCAACTGAAAACTCACAATTTTTATATGGAAATCATATGAACAATCAAACATCAACCATGAGAATCATGGTGATTCATCATACTCATTCATAGCTCTCTCACAAGAGAGGGAGATCGATCAGTTACAACACTCGTACAGATCGAAATGAGGAAATAACAGAGCTTTTATATTCTACTCTTATTACGTAAAAAGCCCTCATATTATGTCTAATATTACAAAAGCACCCAAACTTCCATATCAACCTTGTCGACATTTTGGCGTTTAATACTTGATTGAAATGGAGAATTTGATCAAGTAAATTTGATTTGATTTTTTTTGTCTATAGAAGACACAGATTTAAATTCGCGACACATGACCACGGACATCATCACACCTAACAACTAGATTGATGAGACACAAGTAAATTTTATTTTATAGCAAATCAATAAAAAGTAATACTCCATTTGGCTACGTTAATGAATAATAAAACCATCATTCATCTGAATTTCAAACCGAAGTACAAAATCCTTATTACTTCCATTTGACGTATCTTACATTTGATCAATACACAAACTTATTTGAATCAATCAAACAATCACACAAGTAAATCAAACAAACAAATTAAAGAATCACACTTCAAACACACTAAGCAAATATTCAAAAACATACACCTAGCTAGCCCTAATTGACAACCCTACAATTCCTCCTAACCTGGCCTTGAGACCCGGTCAAAACCCCAATTGAACCCTTCCAAACCATAGCCCCACCAAACTCCTCCGCCCAAACCTTATTGTGCCTAGCATACTCCTTCACCAAACCCGCCGTCGGCGCGCTATTCATCAACTCCTGATCCGACGTCAGCACTCCCCTGCCCTTCCTCAAGTCCCTATAGTACCCATTATCCAGCCTATTAGGCGTCTCCACGTCGAGCGCCACGGTGGTCGAGCTAGGGGCGTTAGCCGGGCACTTGGCCTCCAGCATCATAGCAAAGCTCGGGCTCATGGTGGGGTCATTCGGGTCGAACCGGTTCGAGAACGA
The DNA here is from genome assembly GCA_964016875.1 of Fallopia convolvulus. Taxonomy (NCBI): domain Eukaryota; kingdom Viridiplantae; phylum Streptophyta; class Magnoliopsida; order Caryophyllales; family Polygonaceae; genus Fallopia; species Fallopia convolvulus. The sequence continues at coordinate 67,956,328 of OZ024720.1, forward strand.
CGAGCAATGGGCCACCCCGACCGAGTGGGCCTCGGATAACGTCACCATGTCCTCCCATGAGAGCCCCTTCTTGGAGAAGCTTTCTTTGAGCTTGTCAAGGGGTAGGAAAGGCGCGGGGAGGTTGGAGATGGCTTCGGATCCTGGGGAGACGAGTCCGTCTCGCCTGCCCGAGGGCACGTGGTAGCCGACACGGCCGAGCTTGAGGGCGCTGTCGCGGGCTGCGAAGGCGAGGACGTCGGCGCATGATACGGTGTGGGGGCAGGCGGATTTGAGCTCGGATTTGATGGCGTCGATGACTTGGAAGCCGCGGAGGCTTCCTTTGTTCGGGATGCTGTCTTTTTCCGCGACGTTGGTTGGGGTCGAGTTTAGTAGAACCGATGCATCACAACCCAATTTTACATGTAACGAGTTTAACATGTAAGTTTAATGAGTTCCAATCCAAAACCATAGGATAACTGATTGAGTAACTTTTAGAGGTGGGAACGTATTCACGACAGTAACTATTAGAAAATGACAGAAAGATTCATAGGTGCAAGGAAAATTAATGTAGAGTCGAAATGTGCGTACCCTGACAAAGCAGTCATGGAAATGGAGTCGAATGAGGCCGGCTCCTAGGCCAGGATTCTCGGATAAGAATCGATTAACCACTTTCCTGACGATAGCCTCCGCAGAGGGGCAACTTGAATGGTAAAATCCGACCCGAAGAGGATGGTGGTGATGATCGTATGCGTAAGAGGCGTGAGTAAGAGGAGAAGAGGTGACAAGGAAAGAAACTAAGCAAATGAGAATGTTTCTTATCATCGTCAATTGATTATGAATCGGTGGATACTTCAAGCTAGGGTTGAAAGTAGTTAATTAAATATGTTTTTGTTTTGTAGTAATGGTGAGTTTTTGATTGTTTGATGGAGATGGATATATATGCATGGAGTTTTTGTAGGGCTAGTATTTATAGAGAGAGATTTAGAAGAATGATTGAATTAAAGGATATAAGTACAATATAATTAATGTCATGTAGGGTGATGGTTCTGGGAAATTAATGAAGGCAAGTGGGGGAAATGGCTGCGGGTAAAAAGTTTAAATTAAGGATGGGCTGGCGGGTTGGCGGCAGACAAATAGTGTAGTGAAGTTGTCAACTTATTGAACAGTACCATGCAAGGCTGCATATGAAAATTGTACATAATTAGATACAAGTTTAATTGGATGCTCTCCTAGTCGATCTCATTCAAGATATGTTCATCCATCATCATGTTTGATCATTAGGGGAGCGGCCGAGCGGGCAAAACGGGACCCGTGAAGTTGTTTGGGTGAAGGCGGCTGATTTGATAATTTTTACGAATGACGATAGTATTAATCAAATTTAGATATATTTCGGACTTTTGAGTTTTCATCGATAAAAGTACTTTAGGCTTACCTTTGGTGAACCTAAAGTTTTCTACTAAAAAAAATAATTACTTGTATTATTTATAAATTATCGTACATGTTTAGTGGGTAAAAAAATAGTTGGAGATTTTTATGATTTTTTTAGCTAATTGTACAAATTTATATATACGAAGTATTATTTTACATAAAAATTAGTAATTAATTTAATTTTGTTTTAAAAAGGCTTAAAACATATACAACCCCTTGAACTTGTGCCAATTTGTCATTTAGACACCTCACATTTGGTTTGGACCTATTGAACACTCAAACTTAACAATTTAGACCTATTAAACACCTATGCGGTGATGTGGCGAAGTGTGTGAAGTTCACTTTCTTTTAAGCGCGTGATGGAATGATAATTAAGAATTTTACATTTCTTTTTTTTTTTTTTTATTCTTTCTTATGTTCTCTATATTCTATTTTCTTTTTATTCTTTATTTCTATTTTTTATTTTATCCTTGTCTTCTTTCTTCTTCTTTGAGTGGTTTTTTTCATCTGTAATGATGAAGATACAAATCTCTCCCAGAAGAAGGATGGTGCGAGCACCAACAAACATGGAGAGAGTGCGATTGAAATCGTCGATTGAATGCCACTCTTGATACCAAATCGAGTGTTGATTTCGATCCGCCCAAATTGAAGACGATTCTAATGGCAGCCATGGCGGAATCATGCGTTGATGCTCAAATTGATGTGGGTGCTGGTGGCAACCATGGCAGAGTCCATACCAAATCATGCATCGATTGCCCAAATTATAGCCGAAAGTTCTTGGTTTTGCCCATAATATTTCAGATCTAAAAACCAACCTCCATTAAAACTCACATTCAAGCTCTTAAACTCAAAATTCAAACTCTCTTGCACCGAATCTGTCAAATTAAAGACAAATCTAAACTATCTACCCCTTATTTACACAAAACCCCCTCTTTTCCGATCGATCGAATAGTTGGAGACACCAGATCTAAACTTGATTTTGTCGTCACAGTACATGTTTGGAGACGCTTCCGTATCTTTATGCTTCGCCTCAACTTCTTGAGTCCAAAGTCGCCGAGACAATCTCACCATTGTTGAATGCCACCACGCCATTGTTGCTCTGCTAGTTGAACGCGGGGAGGAAGAAGGTGATGTGCCATTGTTGCTCTGCTAGTTGAACGTGAAGAGGAAGAAGAAGTTGATGTGCACAGCAAAGGAATTTTTATTTTTTCTTTTTTTTTGATGGAATTTTATTTTTTATTTTTGGTCAAAAGCAAAGTGATTTCATTATATTGATTATTATTACTTTAATCAATTATTTAGCTTATGTGGCACAAATTGGGCTTATGTGGCAAAAAATTTAGCTTATGTCAACACGCGTGTTTTACACCCATCGAAGTTGTTAGTGACAAGGTGTTTAATAGGTCCAAATTGTTAAGTTTAAGTGTTCAATATGTTCAAACCAAATGTGGAGTGTCTAAATGATAAATTGGCACAAGTTCAGGGGGTTGTATATGTTTTAAGCCGTTTTAAAAATATAGCTTTTAGAGTATGTTCATCAAATTCTCCAAGAAATAATATTTTTTTGATGGGTTGGACCTTGTCCAGTTCGGCACTTTGTGCCTACGTTCGGATCGGAGTTGGATTGGACTCTATTAGGGCAGTTGCTCCTCCCAAGACTCTTTATTACATACACACCGTCAGACAAATGCTTAAACGACCTAGTTTGCTAGTTATCGCTAGACCGACAGATACTTGATTCTCCAAGAAATAATATCGTTAATAGATAGGATATGATGCATGAAGTGTAAATCAATAATGGCATACACTAGATACTATTTTATAAGTACGGACTACGGAGTATATAGTTTATAGGTAGCACTTTGAATTAAACACACATGGATGATACTTGGATGCGTGAAGCAATGGTGTTCCAAATGACTTTAATCATTAATACTTTTGTCTTTGTGTGATAATTAATTTTCTTCCAATTCAAAGCTGCAGCCGTCAATGATCGATATATTCTACCAACCACGGGAAAGTTCGAGGCATATACCTTTAATAAGGAGTATGTTCCTTAAGTTGGACCAAATGCTAATTACTATGATTAATAATTGGAGTAATTAAGAACGAAGACTAATTAAGATTCCGTACGTGCATGAACCACGTAGGGAGAGTAGATAACTATTGAAGGCATGTACGTGTTTATTGTACTCCATAGTAATTAAATAGAGTTCAGAAACACGCACGTAGGTATCGGTCAATGTCATGATTTTGACCTTGGAATATTCATCACGAATTGAATCACGACACGTGTTTAATTAGTTAATATATATGCAGCCAATCAATGAGACTACGTTGAAAGTCAAAATCAGAGATTAGTTGGAATTGAAAAAGGCGCCAGGAGGCAACCCGGAAACTTCAACAAGTTGTTTAATTTGTAAGCTAGCTCATTACTCGATCATTAGTTACGTGCGTATGAAATTCACATGTCTTGTTTATCCGTTAGGGATCAAATTCTCAGTCACAATTTTCCACAACAACAACAACTCATCTACCTATCAATTATAATCTCACTAATCACGTACTCTATATTGATCAGATCAAGTGTACGTGATTGGATTCGGATGCATACTTGTATTGATCGCAAACAAACTCAATGAAATGTCATTCTAAAATAATGTGACAATAAAAGAAAGAATAGTAAGTGAAACTTAGATTTTCGTTCCTTGTAAAAAAATTGTACTCCAACTCCAATCACTCGGAAATTGTGTTAATATGCTCTTGAATATATTGTTAATTGGTATTCACCAAGAGTTTGGGGGCAGAGCTTCTTATAACACCTGGGGTCTCAAGCCTGACAGGAGGTTTGGGGTCGGGGACAACGCCCCACGATAATGGACTTATATATGGCCCCTAATTCGATTATTGTTTCACGAGTCACTATATATATACACTTATAAAACGTCTTATTATTGTGGAGTAATATGTTATATTATCACCACCATAATAAGAATACAATTTTTTTGTTCGTAGACGTAGCTAACACTTTGCCATTGAATCATATGAAATCTCTGTGTCTTTCTTTACGTTTTTATCGTTCCTGTTACACCACCTCGTAAAACCAAATAACCTAGTTTGTATGTACGTAATGTTTGTTGGCAAGGTCACAAGTGCGGAATATATTTATGACTAAAGATGGATACCCCTAAAAAAAACAACAGTTTAACACTTTAACCTCATTGTAGGATCGATGTTAGTCTAAGACAGTCGGGAACTGTTCCAGTGACAGTTCCCTTACGCAACGGAGTAATATAGAACAAGACTAAAACAGGAATTTAAAGCTTGGACACAGTTCTTTATAGAGGAACCTCTTTAGCCAACTAGCTAAAGAGTAAACCTCTACCTCCCTTGGAGGATTTTGAACACGCACTATATTCTATTGATATATCTCAGGATCTACAATTCAAAGTCGAAATTCTCTATTGCTTGCAATCCCACTCACAAACAATACTAACGACTAAGACATAATAGTTCCTAGATCTAAACACAAATGAATATAGAGAGTGAACCTTCTCGTTCCTGTGCAGTTCCCTTTAGCACAGGAACCACCTTCTTCAAGCTGATGAAGAACTTCACGCAGTCTTCATCACTTGATCTTTCCTTCCTTGAACTTCTGGTTTGGATATCTTATCAGAGCTTGGCTCTAGATTTTCTGTGAAAACTCGCAGGATGTCTACAGGAATGTCTTTAGAACTCAGTGCCGTTGGACATGGAAGCGACAAACCACCAAGGTTGATAGAAGGTCGTTTTGAACGATGGCAAGGGTTGATGATGGATTGGATGAAGAGCCATGACTATCAGGCATGGGCTGTGATCGAGAGAGGGAACTTCACCATCAATCCAGAGATCGAGAATGATCTCACGAAGTGGGGGCCAAATGAGTGGAAATGCATGGAAGCCAACTACAAGGCAAAGATGTATCTCAACTACTCCATGAGTGAGATCGATTCAGCCAAGGTGGGAAATCTAAAGACCGCCAAGGAGATGTGGGCTGCTATTGAACAAATGCATATAGGAAGCTCAGATCTCAAGGAAGACCATCAGATGGATGTTCGACAAGAGTTCTACAACTTCAGAATGGAACCTAGAGAAACATTATCTTCATACCAGTTCCGGTTTCAAGGACTTGTGACTAAGCTTGAGAACTTGGGAATCTCAGATAGGGAAGTCACCGAACGAATCAAGGTCAAGAAGGTGATAGATGGTCTCACTGGTGAATGGGCTCATGATCGAACAACCTTCAGAGAAAATACATCCAACAGGAACCTCATGCTTCATGAGATCTTTGGAAAGCTGAAATCCTATGAGAATAGGAGGAACTCCGATAAAGCACAAGACAAACCTGAAAAGGGAATTGCGCTTAAATTGGAGAAAGTGCTTAAGTCTGTCCAGGAACAGTGTGAAGAGTCTGAAGATGAAGAAGAGGATGACATAGTGCTCATCACAAAGGCACTACGTAACCTCTACAAGAAGGGAAAGTTCCGTAAGAACTATGGAGGGAACAGTTCCTCACGAGACTACAACAAATCAGGAGACAAAGATGCAAAAGACATCACATGCTTCAAGTGCTTCAAGAAGGGTCACTATGCTAAAGCTTGTCCCCTGGGAAATGATGAGAACAAGTCTGGGAACAAAGCTTACATAGCAACTTGGGATGACTCAGATGATGATGATCCAGAATCTTGGGCTGCACCAAACATGTGTGCCATGGCAATCAATGAAGATCCAAAGGAACCTCAAGAGGAAGTGAGTATTCTATCTCTAACTGGTTGCTTTGATAAATGCTCTAAATCTGATCTCATTCGTATACTCTCTAAACTTGTTAAAGACAACATGAAGTTACAAAAGGAAGTTAGTGCAATTGAAGAACATTGTCTTAAACTTGAAAATGATGCCTCTGGAAAGGAACTTAGCTTAAAAAATCCTGAACCAGCTCAGTGTTCTGAATGTGATAGATTAAGGAAGGAACTTGACTCTACTATAACCTCTAAAAATGAACTCATCTCTACTCTTGCTGTTGTCACCACTGAAAAGGAAGCCATTAGTAAGAAATTAGAGATATCTGAGGGAAAGAAAATAGTAGAGACTCCTAAGGTCACATTTGTTCCTTCTAGGCATGGAATAGGATATTCCGAAAGAAACTCTGAAACTAATCAAACAACTCTTACCTTAAGGGAACTAAGTGAAAGTAGAGCTCTAGAGCTACAAACTGAAAAAATTAAGAATTCTCACTTAGAAGAAAAAATCAGGGTTCTAGAGAGTGGAACTATAGGAAAAAAGGACTACTATACTGGAAACAACTCTCACAAAATCTATGTCAAGATAGCTAAGGGAAATGGTTCCAGAGGACCTAATAAGGAAACAGTTGAGAAAAATAGGATTCAGAGACCACATCCTAAGTATTATCTAGGAGAATATTACAAAACTTGTTGGACATGTGGAGGTCATGGTCATTACAAGGAACAATGTCCCAAAATTGGTCAATCAAAAGGGTTCTCAGGTAGAAGTAACAACAGAACATCTCACTCAAAATCTTACAAGAAGTATCACTCGATTGATGTGAACATTGTTGATTATGTTGATTACTACCCCTGTAAGGAACCAGGCAAGGGACACCTTGCCTGGGTAACCAAACATTGACTCTTTTGCAGGTGAAAGCGAGAGGGAACTGTATGTGGTTTATAGACAGTGCTTGCTCCAACCACATGACAGGAAACAGGAACAATCTAATCTCGCTTAACACCCAAGTTGAAGGAGAAAATGTGTCCTTCGGCAACAAAAACAAAGGGGCAATACAAGGCTCAGGGGAAGTAAAGCTCAACAAATCAATCAAGGTCAACAACGTAAATCTTGTGGCAAATCTTGGATACAATCTACTGTGTGTGGCACAACTCTGTGATCAAGGGAACAATGTAGTCACATTTGACTCAAATGAATGTCTTGTTGTGAACAAAGAAACTAACAAAGTGATTCTTCGAGGGAAACGATTCAACAATGTTTACATTGTTGATCAAGACTTTCAACCTCCAAGAAAGCTATGTCTCACAGTTTCTACAAATGACACCGATCTTTGGCATAGACGTCTTGGTCATGCAGGACTAAATCTCATCCAGAAGTTGTTCCTACAAGATCTTGTGGTGGGCTTGCCAAGGATAAACCCAGAATCAGCAAAACTGTGTGATGCTTGTGCCAGAGGGAAACAAACTCGAAGTTCCTTCAAACCCAAGAAAAACTTGAGCACCTCCAAACCCCTGGAAATGCTACACATGGATCTATGTGGACCAATGGACACTTGTAGCTATGGAGGAAGCAGGTACATGTTTGTTATAATAGATGATTATTCACGTTTCACTTGGGTTATTTTCTTGTCTTCCAAAGGAACAGTGTTTAAAGAATTTGAAGTGTTCATCAAGAAGACAGAGGTTATTCTGGGAACTAAGCTGAAGTCCATACGCTCAGACCATGGAACAGAGTTTGACAATTCATCCTTTGTCAACTTTTGCAATGAAAATGGAGTTTCTCACAACTTTTCTGCACCAAGGACTCCACAACAAAATGGAGTTGTTGAAAGGAAGAATCGCACACTGGAGAATATGGCTCGTGCCATGATGCTGGAGAGTGGAGTTCCATCCAACTTCTGGGCTGAAGCCATCTCCACTTCGGTGTATATCCTTAACAGGGCTATGATTCAACCTTTATTGCTTAAAACTTCTTATGAACTAATCAAAGGCCGAAAGCCAAACATTTCCCATCTTAGAGTTTTTGGTTGCAGGTGTTACATCCATAACAATGGGAAGGATGCTCTTGAAAAGTTTGATCCAAGAAGTGATGAAGGAATTTTCACTGGATACTCTCTTCATAGCAAAGCATACCGAGTCTACAACAAAAGGACCAGGAAATTTGAAGAAAGTATTCATGTCATCTTTGATGAAGAGCCTATCAGTCACGGATCATCATCCAAAAATCCATTTTCTCGTTCCATAGTGAAACCATTCACTATTCCAGAAGAACCAGCAAGGGAACTGCCAGACAAGGATGAAAGTTCAAGGCCTCGAAGAGAAGACTCTAAGTACATCAATGGAAGTGATTCTCCTCCACAAGAGCCAAACATTGAAGATGATCATGAAGAGAATGATACCATGGACCAATTCGATGATCCCTCAACACATTTTCCTGAAGAAGCAGAACAACCACCAGTAACAGCTGAAGCATCCACTTCTGGGAACCATGGTGTGGTTCCACAAGATACATCTGATGATAGTTCCAGTGCTCGGGAAGAAATCCCAGGACCAACTCATCCTCAACCAAGGAACTACCATCAGAGAAAAGATCATCCTATTGACAACATCCTCACACCTTTGGAACAGGGAGTACAAACTCGTTCCTATCTCCATAACTTTTGTGCATTTAATGCTTTTGTTTCTCTTGTTGAACCCAAAGGCATACAGGAAGCACTCAAAGATCCAGATTGGATTCAAGCAATGCAAGATGAGCTTCGTCAGTTTGAGAGACATAAGGTGTGGAAGTTAGTTCCAAGACCATCAGACAAGAATGTCATTGGAACTAGATGGGTCTTTCGCAACAAACTAGATGAGTCAGGCAATGTTTCCCGAAACAAAGCCAGACTAGTGGCTCAAGGTTATAATCAAGAGGAGGGAATCGACTATGAGGAAACATTTGCACCAGTTGCCAGAATTGAAGCAATACGACTACTCATTGCGTTTGCTACATACAAAGGGTTCAAACTGTTCCAAATGGATGTCAAAACAGCATTTCTCAATGGCTATCTACAAGAGGAAGTTTATGTGAAGCAACCTCCCGGATTTGAAGATGATGACAAGCCTGATCACGTCTACTTTCTTGAAAGAGCTCTCTATGGCCTCAAACAAGCTCCTCGAGCCTGGTATGATAGATTTGCTTCATTTCTATTATCCAAAGGCTATCAAAGAGGATCCATTGGCAAGACACTCTTCTTAAAGAAAGAATCAGGTGACATTTTAATTGTGCAAGTCTATGTTGATGATATAGTGTTTGGTTCCACTAATCCTGTGCTTACAGAAAAATTTGAGAAACAAATGAGTAGTGAGTTCGAGATGAGTATGGTAGGTGAAATCAACTTCTTTCTAGGTCTTCAAATCTCTCAAACAAAAGATGGAACCAAGATTCATCAACAAAAGTACATCAAGGAAATGCTATCCAAATATGGGATGGACACTGCAAAGCCAATCAACACTCCAATCTCACCTAGCACACGACTTGATGCCGATGAGACTGGAACCAGTGTCAATCAAAAAACTTTTTCGAGGAATGATTGGTTCCCTACTCTATCTCACTGCTAGTAGACCAGACATCATGTTCGCTGTCTGTCTCTGTGCACGGTTCCAAGCAAATCCTAAGGAATCACATCTAAAGGAAGTCAAAAGGATCTTTCGCTACCTCAAAGGGAGAGACAATCTTTGCTTATGGTATCCTAGGAACAGTTCCTTTGAACTTGTTTCCTTCACAGATGCTGATTTTGCAGGACATCTCGTTGATCGAAAAAGCACATCAAGTATGGCACAGTTCCTAGGAGACTGTCTAGTATCATGGGGATCCAAGAAACAATCCTCTGTGGCACTTTCCACTGCTGAAGCTGAGTACATTGCCGCAGCTGCTTGTTGTTCCCAAGTCCTATGGCTCAAGTATCAACTCAAAGACTATGGTATGTCTCTTGAAACTGTTCCTATTAAATGTGATAGTACTAGTGCAATTAACATCTCAAAAAACCCAGTGCATCACTCTAGGACAAAGCACATAGAGGTTAGGCACCATTTCCTGCGTGATCACGTAGAGAAAGGTTCCATTGAGATGGTTCACTGCAGGACAGATGAACAAGTTGTTGACATTTTTACCAAGGCTTTGGACAGACAGCCCTTTGAGCATCTTCGTATGCTCTTAGGGATGATTCTCTTAAATTAAACAAGTCCCGGTCCATCTTTTCCCTCCATGTTTGACTAGTTAGATATCAATATAGCCAGGGAACTGCATGGTATAGCAACTTTCATTTTCAATAATTGCAAACTTGCATAAAACATGTTCATAACTAGATATGGGAACTGATTCCTTAAGAGCACTTTGTTTATTTTCGTCCCAAAATGATCAACCTGATCTTATCTGTCCCTCACTATAAGCCGAAATGATGGTTGATCATAAGACTTGTCCCTCAAACCCATCCAGGTAAATGTTTCCTATGAGCCTCAATAAATAAACCCCTTTTTACGGGATTCAATTACCTGGATGATAACATCACTTGTTTCCATAACCCTGTTTAGTTTGGATATTTCTTTTGATCTTTTCACAAAAATCTTTTACATATCCAAACTTGGCCTAGTCTTACTTGTTCATGGAAAGAGGAGTTAGAAAGGAAAGGAACCGCTTCAATTCTCAAAGGAACTACAAGGGTGTTTGAAATTCAAATACGTCTCTCATGTGCATTATTGGAAAGAGAAAGGTCATTGGAAACTGGTTCAGGAAGCGACAGGCTGTAGAAAGGGAAAAGTGCATCCGAACCGTTCATCTCTCTACCAGTGCTAATATGTTGCCACGTTGAGACTGTTGAAAAGGAAAAGATCTTTGCGTGAAGAAAGCCAAATCTCTTCGGATTCTTTTTGGAGTAACTAATTGCTAGTTTCAAGGAAAGGTTGGTACCCACTCTCGCCCCTTCAACTTCTTTTCTTGTTACTACTTAACCCATTCCCCTCTTTTCTTTCTCTTCATCGTCTTCCTCCATCTTCTCTTCCAAACCCTAGATTTCGAAAATCTCCATCTCCAATCCTTCTCTGCAACTCCATCCATACACTCAAATGGCCAACCCAAATCAACCCATCATCAAGTTCTCCATCCATCACAAGAACCCACTCATCGAGCATCTTCTCAACCATGACCCTGAGACTCTCAAGAAAATGCTTCTTACCGATCTCGACCTCGACCACCATGAACCCGAGTACATCTTTGATGTCAAAGAACGTCTCTATTCTCTTCTGAGAAAAAGAGACGGACAACCTGGTCTTACACCTCCCGAATCACCACCACAAACCCCAAGGTCTGAAATTCCAGTACTCACTACGAGACTGGATGGCTCCTCCACCCTCACCCTCAATATTGAGGGCGTTCCCACCACAATCCATGATTCCAATCCTACCCTTCTCTTACAAGCCTCCTCTCATTCCTCTCCCAAACACCATACACAAATTCATGACAACCTTTCTCCCAAACGCAGACCAGATCCCCCTGCTTCAACTTCTCACAACCCTACTCCTCAAATCCAAAAACCCAGGGCTCCCTCATCTCTTCCTAATGCTCCTTCAGTCCTAGTTCCATCTCACAAGGAACTCGATCTCTCAACTCTCGATCAATCTATCTCCCAATTTGAGAGAGAGGAGTTCCCTACTTCACAGGGAACTACACCCAACAAACCAACTCAATCTTCTCCCTCTCTTCCAAAACGCCCTTCCTCTTCAACTTCTCTTCCACAAATCCCAACTGCTCCACGATCCAAAAAGAGAAAGCTCAGAAAACTGAGTGAAGTAGAAGAAGAAGAAGAGGATGACGAGGACCTACAGCCTTTACAATCTGAGCAACTCCACGCTCTTCATCCATCAACGGAGATCGTCACCGTTGAGGCCTCCGACGATGAGGTGGAGGAATATCAAGAGCCTGCCCTTCAAATTGGGTACAAGGAACCGCCATCTGGGCGTCCTTCAACTAGAGGCTCCAAGAAACAAAAACTGGAAGAAAAGCCTCAACAAAAGGAGAAGAAGAAAGGAAAGAAGGAAAAGAAGAAAACAGAAGAGAGGAAGTTGGTCATTCCTCTAGTCATCACAGCCGAGTTCCTACAAGAAAACGAGTTCAACGAGCTTCAGGAACTCATCCAGTTTCAAGGATGGGATAAGCTCTGTTCCGAACCGGCAATGGTGGATCAAGCTCAAATAAGGTACTTCTACTCCAAATTCGCCCTCCAAAAGGGAACTGAGCTTGACCCCATAATAAGATGGAAGACAGAAGAAGATGACTTCACCTTCACCGCTGCCCAGATCAAGAAGATTCTCCAAGTTCCTGGAGAGGGCTTTGATATGCTTCCTCAACGCCCATGGCAAGATTCTGATGGAAGAGAGGCAATTCTCCAAAGGCTTCTAGGGCATGTTCCTCCACAAGGGAAGGAGATCCTGACTCACAGCTTGAGTCAAGTGGGCAAGATGGCACACCAGTTTATCACTAGGATAGTGATGCCAAGACTGGAGAAGAGAACAACTCTGAACTCAACTGATGCCATCCTCCTGGATCTGTTCCTTCGCAAAGAGCGCATCAACCTGCCCAAGATAATAATCTTGCATATGTGCAAATGTGTTGCCAAGGAGTCTCGTGCCCTTCCATATGCAGCATTGGTGAAGGAACTGATGAAGAGGAACGATGTATATCATCCTCAAGAGGAAGAAGAGCTAGGACAAGAGATGGATATGGCTAACATTCTACGAATGAAGCATTCCGTGGAACCACAAGAAGAAGATTCTCCTGCTGTGTTCATTGAACAGGGAGACTCGAAAACTGTCCTTCAAGCTCTCAACCGTCTGTGTGGAGTCACTGAGCGCATACTTGATGTCCTTCTCGACATTCAACAGACGAAGGGAACCAATGACCACATCCTTGCTACTCTTAAGGATATTCAGAAGAAGCTTCCTTCCTCCTCTTCCTCCTCTAATCCTTGAACAAGTCCCCTACAAGAAAATTCCATAGATGTCTTCTCCCTCCTTCAATGCTCTTAAGACTCTGTTTCTGTACTTGTTGAACGATGTTTTAATGAATTGCATTTTGCTATTGTTCTTTAGTTATGATTGTGCTTTACTTGCTTGTTCTTGCATGTTTATACTTGATTGTCTTTCGATGATGTCAAAAGGGGGAAAAGTGGAAAAATGCAGAGATGCGTTGTCTAAGAGAATACAGAATAAATAACCATAAGCTGAGGGGGAACTGTTAGCTTAAAAATCTTGAAAATCAAACTGCTTGTCCATTTCAGGGGGAACTAAGTATCTACAAAGAATTGTCTGTGTCATTGATGCTTAATTATCTAACATCTTTCCTGTATCCCTGAATGTTTAACACTTGCATTTTTATGAAAGTTTGTCATCATCAAAAAGGGGAAAATTGTTGGTTCAGTGTTAGGGAACTAACACTGGAACAATGGATTCTCCATTCGAGTAATCGAAGTTTTGATAATGACAAACAAATGGAATTAATTCCCTGTATAAGTGATCTCAGGAAAGATAGCAAGTTCACAGGAAAAGCAAAGGGAAACGTTCCCCATCAAGTCACCTGTGTACGTGGCAAGTGATTAAAAGGACAAGAGAGACTTTTTACTATTGTCTTGGGCGGCAAGCCAAAGCTCCGAATGAATAGAGATGAAGAAGGGTACGCTAGTCTTTTTGAATAGTGTCGTACTCCCCAAGACAATAAGGGCAAAGCCGTCAGAACTAAAAATGGAAACTCTATAAAAGGAATGCGACGCCGCTAGGTCTAATAGAGCTCTCGCACATCTGAAAACCAGATCTACAAAAGGAAAGAAAGAGATCGAGAGCCCGAGCTGATTCATAGAAGATATCCAAACCAGAAGTTCAAGGAAGGAAAGATCAAGTGATGAAGACTGCGTGAAGTTCTTCATCAGCTTGAAGAAGGTGGTTCCTGTGCTAAAGGGAACTGCACAGGAACGAGAAGGTTCACTCTCTATATTCATTTGTGTTTAGATCTAGGAACTATTATGTCTTAGTCGTTAGTATTGTTTGTGAGTGGGATTGCAAACAATAGAGAAGTTCGACTTTGAATTGTAGATCCTGAGATATATCAATAGAATATAGTGCGTGTTCAAAATCCTCCAAGGGAGGTAGAGGTTTACTCTTTAGCTAGTTGGCTAAAAAGGTTCCTCTATAAGGAACTGTGTCCAAGCTTTAAATTCTTGTTTTAGTCTTGTTCTATATTACTCCGCTGCATAAGGGAACTGTCACTGGAATAGTTCCCGACTGTCTTAGACTAACATCGATCCTACACTCATATTGAACCTTGTTGACACAAATTGACTACTCACTTATATTTAGAGTAAATTTAAAACAAAATTTTTAGGTACACTTTCTATGAATCGTGAAAAAAAACATCAACTTTAACAGCTTAACTCAAGTAAATCCAATGAACATGCATCACGAAATTCCCAATATACAATTAATTAATGGTAATTAATTAAACTAATAACTAAACCGCGTGCTATATACCACCATGACATGAAACCTGTCCTTCGAAACTCGTAAAGCTTATACGCAATGGCGGAGGGAGAAGGGTGGCAGTGGGGGCTATAGCCCCCACTCAACTTTTTTTTAAAAAAAAATTGAAAATATGTATAAAAAAATATTAAATTATTAATAAAAATTAGTTTATTTGGTCAAAAGAGATAGGATAATTGTATATTTTTATAAAAAATATAAAATAAGGGTTTTTAAATACAACATTTTTTATACAAAAAAATACAAAATTTTCTACATAGTTCTAAAAATTCCCGCTTAGTTCTGTCTAGGTTCTGCCTAGACGCTGAAAGGTCCTATCCCACTTAGCCTTCCAACCCGTTTAGAAGACCACCACTTCATCTACGCGCTTGTTTAGGCCGCCTAGGCGGTCCCTCTCCGTCTACGAAATAGGGACAACTTAGTACTTTTTAAAACATTATCTATGTAAAACAATTTATAAAAAATAGAAAAAATTTATATTTATATTTTTTAATATAATCAAGAATTTGACCCAGAAAAATTTAGCCCTTATTAGATCGAATTCGTGACTACTGCTTATACGTACTCCAATTTTGCACTAACCATTTCAATTATTCCAAATATTCATCATTCGTTCAAACACTGGCCACTAGCCTCCTTCCTTGCCTGCCTTTTTACTTGAAAGAATATTCATGCATGACACCACCACCTACCACGTTAAATCAATCAAACTTGGCCTTTTCTAATCCCTATATAAACTCCATCTCAAGCTCAATCACTTCATCAACATTCCACAAAATACACATCATATTTCTTCAAGCTTGATATTGTTGTGCTACCAACTAACTGCCTAAAATGGCGAAATCGATTATCCTTTGTTTGCTCTTCTCCCTCGTCGTTGTCTCTTCGGCTTCTCTCCAAGTAGGGTTCTATCATAAGACATGTCCATCCGCGGAGGCGATTGTAAGAAAGGCTGTGAACAAGTTTGTGAAGCAAACTCCAGGACTAGGGGGCGGTCTTATTAGAATGCATTTTCACGATTGTTTTGTTAGGGTAAGCCATTCGTTCCTTCACTATTGCTTTATATATGCATGTGTTTGAACCTTGATTTGGTTTTCTAATACATATATTTATTTTGAATGAATATTAACATGGAAACAAAATGAAGTTATTGATTCTCTTTTTTTTTTTTTTTGGGTTTAACTATATATATCTACCTTTGTCACTAAGTGATAAACTACTATTCATTCCATAAGTTTCAATATAATTTTTAAAAAATTTCTTTTTTTTAAATGTATACATTTTTTTATAAATTTGTAGTTTAATGTTATAATTTCATAAGTAAATTATGATGATTTTTCGACCAAAAAAAATTATGATGATTTTTTTAAGTTAATAAAACTATTATGATATATTATCAATTCAAATTATAAAAAAAAATTTAGAAATTTTTTTTATAATAATATCTCACTTTAAAATATATAATCAAAGAAAATGTTATTAACTACCTTATAAATTATAAATTATATTAATTATACATTAAAATATTTTACTAATAACTCCTAAAGGCTTGAGAAAACTACAATGGTAATCTTTAAACTTCTTATAAATTATATGTTATAGATTTCATTAAAAAATGTACTATTTTTCATTTTTTTAATGATTTAATTTTTAATTTTAAAAAAATATTGCCTTTTTAATACATTAATAAATTTAATTATCTTGTTTTAGGGATGCGATGCGTCGATACTGATAGACTCGACAGCAGGCAACACCGCCGAGAAAGACAGCGTGGCCAACAACCCCAGCCTCCGCGGCTTCCAGGTCATCGACGCCGCCAAATCCGCCCTCGAATCCGCCTGCCCCGGCACCGTCTCCTGTGCCGACATCCTCGCCTTCGCCGCCCGCGACTCCGCCTCCCTCCTCGGCGGTATCTCCTACCCCGTCCCCTCCGGACGTCGCGACGGCCGCGTCTCCCTCCAAGCGGAGCCCCTCCAGAACCTCCCAGGCCCCAATTTCAACCTCCAGCAACTCCAATCGTTCTTCTCCAAGAAAGGCTTGTCCGTCGCCGACATCGTCACGCTCTCCGGCGCACACTCCATCGGCGGATCCCATTGCTCCTCCTTCTCCCCTAGGCTTTACAAATTCAACACGACGACTGCTCTAGATCCGTCAATTTCGTCTGGATTCGCCGTCTCTTTGAAGAAGCAGTGCCCTAATGCGAATTCCCCGAATCCGAGGGTGGATCTGGATGATGTGACGCCGAATCGGCTGGATAATCAGTATTACAAGAATGTGATGAGTCATCGAGTTCTGTTCACGTCGGATCAGACGCTTCTATCGAGCTCCTCAACGACCAATATGGTGCAGAGATTTGGGAAACAAGGTGGAGCTTGGGAAAGCGAGTTCGCCAAGGCGATGGTGAAGATGGGCTCGATTCAGGTTAAAACCGGTTCTCAGGGTGAGATCAGGAAAAACTGCAGAATTATCAACTGAATAAATTTTCAGTAGATCGAGTTTTGTTTTTTCAATCAATGATTGGAATTAAGGTGCTTTGTTTTTTTTCGTGTTCTTTATTTGATTGTATTTGTATTTTTTTTTTGGTTTTGATTTAATTTTTTTCGGAAGATAATGAAAATTGTGAATTAATAAAATGAATGGCAAGCTCAAAGGAGTTGGTCGATTAAAGTGCATGATTATAATTCTGGCCGGGATAATATTGTTGAAGGAGTTCAACTTAATTTATAGGAAATATAGTTAATGACTTTTAATTTTAGTGTTGTTATCGAGTAATTAAGTCTTTGATGATGTCGTGTTTTACACTTCCGAAAGGACTTTGTGAGGAGATTAATAAAATTTTAGTAAGTTTTGGTGGGGTAATGGTAGTGAGAAGGGCAAGATGCGTGTTTGGAAGAGAGATTGTGATCGAAGAAGTGTTCAAATGTTCCTCTAGCCATAAGGAGTATAAGTATTCTTCTATTCGAAAAAAATATCATCCAAGAATGGGAATCTATAAGGGATGATGAGCTCCCAATGCTAGGATGAAGTCACGAGAATGGTATTATGCATGTTTTAAAGTCAAGTTATGATCACATACCCTCAAATTTGAAGCAATGCTTTGCTTGTTGTTCTTTGTTTCCTAAAGACTATGAAATTATAAGAACGAGTTGATATGTCTTTGGATTTTTCAAGGATATGTTAAGCAAAATAGTGAAGATGTAGGCCATTCACATTTCATGTACTTGTTGAGGAGAGGTTTTTTTTCAAGAGGTAAAGAAATAAAATTTTGGTGAGATCAAGAGTTGCAAAATGCACGATTTAATTCGTGATTTAGCACCTCATGTGGCTGGTGAGAAAAGCATTATATTCACAACATCATCCATTACAAGTGATTATTCTAGACATGTAAGCATTGGAGATTTCAAAATAGATGAATCATGGGGTATTATGTCATTGTTGCTTAATGCTAAGCGACTCCAATAATTTTATTTACTGATGGCCAGTTCAAACGGTAGTTCAACTCTTGATCAACTATTGTAAATTTTAAATGGTTGTGCATATTGAGATTGCTGAGTTTGGGAATTGAAATATTTCGGATTCAATAGGGGAGCTTAAACACTTGAGATATCTTGTACTTTCGTCAAGCAAGTTTGAAACTCTTTCATAATCCATGGAAAATCTAGTCAACTTGCTTACATTGGACATTAGTGGGTGTAGATAACTTAAAAGTGCTACCAGATGATTTGAGAAAATTGATCAATCTTAAATATTTGGGTATTGGGATTTGTGATGAGTTGAAGAACATGCCTGACAGGATAAGAGAGATGTGAGTTTGCAGTACTTTATTAATTTTAGGGTAGGAAGAAAATCATCAAACAAGGAGTATGTGTGTCAAACAAAGTAGCCTTGATCAATTGGTTGAATTGCAATAGCAACTTAAAGGCAACTTGTCAATCGAGTTTGATATTGATATTGATATAAGAGATTGGGATGGAGATTGAATGTTGGCAACTACTTGTATCTCCTCAAGAACTAACTATAAAGTATGCAGGAGAACACCACATTGGGGTATTAATATTAATACAAGATCAAATAGCCTTGCATCCCTTAATTTGATATATTGTGTGCTTGTAAAATATCTACTACCCTTAAGGTGCCTACCAAATCTCGAGTCTTTTCATCTTCGTAAGTTATGGGAGTTAGAATACATGGAAGAAGACGGAGACAATTATACAATAACATAATTGGCTACAAGGCCCTCCTCATTATTCCCTTGTTTGGAGGAGCTTATATTAATAGATATGCAAAAGTTGAAGGGATGGTGGAGTGAAGTACGTAGCAACATCTTCTTCAATGTTTCTCTCCTTCTATTGTCTTTCTAAACTAAAAATCGACAGTTATTCTCAACTCAAGTCCATCCCTCTATATCCAACTCTTACAGAGTTAGAGCTCGATCTACAACCTGGATATGATTGCGGAGCTAGAGCTCTACAACCTAGAACAAGTGTTGTACAACACCACTCCATCGTCATCATAATTGTTATCATTGTTATTCCAACAAATTTTGTGACTTCCCCACTTCTTCAAAAAATAGATATCCTTGAATGCAATACCTTGGAGATTTTGAACATGGCACAACCGAAGCTTAAAAGCCTACCACTGTTCTTAAAATCCTCTCTAGGCCCTGCCTAAGCGCTGGAAGGTCGCAGCTCACCTGACCGTATTGAACCGCCTAGGCAACCATTCTAGGCACTAGGCGACCCTCTCTGCCTAGGGTCCGCCTAACATCTTTTAGAACATTGACACCTATGTACCGGGTCCTACCAAAGACTAAAGATATTGCAAATTCTACATTCCAATGACCATGAGGAATTGTTCATTACAAAATGTCCAGAGATGGAGTTGTGGCACCTTGATTGGGATTCCTTCTCCAACCTCCGTCGGCTGCAAATCAATATGTGTCCTCCTCTAGAGAAGCTTCCCCACTGCCTTCGACATCGCCAATCCCTTGGCCCATTAGAAATCACTCATCTACCGGTGAGTATGAATTAGTTAATGCTACTATCAATTTACATGTTAACTTTAGCGAGTCTATCGAAAAGAGCAGTTTGCCGATTGAACGTTGTTGGATCAGTGTTAGGGAACTAACACTAGAACGATGGTTTCTCTATTCGAGAAATCGAAGTTTTGATAATGACAAACAAATGGAACTAATTCCCTAAACAAGTGATTTCAGGAAAGATGCAGGTTACAGGAAAAGCAAGGGAAACATTCCCCATGAAACCATCTGAGTACGTGGCAAATGAATTAAAGGATAATAAAGACTTTTCACTATTGTCTTGGGCGGCAAGCCAAGTTCCGAATAGAAACAGATGCAAAAGGGTACTCTAGTCTTTTTTAATAGTCTTGTACTCCCCAAGACAAAAAAGGGTAAAAGCGTCAAGATAAAAGTGGAAACCTCTATAAATAGAATGTGACGCAACTATGTCATTTTAAGCTCTCGAATGCTAAAGCAAAAGATCCAAAAAAGGAAAGTGAGAAAGAGAGAACCCGAGCTAATCCAGTGAAGACGACGGACCAAAAATCGAAGAAGGAAGTTCCGTATCCAAGTGATGGAGGTTGTGTGAAGATCACCATAGACTTGGAAAGTTGGTTCCTGTGCTGAAGGTAAATGCACAAGGAACGAGTCAGGTTCACACTTTATACTTGATTGTGTTTAGATCTAGGACTCACAATAGCTTACTCGTTAGTATTGTTTGTGAGCGAAATTACAAACAATAGAGAAGTTCGTCTTTGTATTGTGTACCTTGAGATCTATCAATCGAAATATAGTGTGTGTTCAAAATCCTCTAAGGGAGGTAGATGTTTACTCTCCAACTAGTTGGTTGTAGAGGTTCCTCTATAAGAAAACGTGTCCTTGTCTCTGTTATATAGTTTACTTTTTGTGTTGATCTATTCCACTGCGTAAGAGAACTGTCTCTGGAACAGTTCCCGACTTGTCTTACTAACACAGATCTACGATCCTATAAACGTCAAGGTAAAAATAAGACTTACGATCGAGTTTAACAAGTTTGTGAATGTACTTACATTTACGCAAATGCATTGACACATGCAATTATATTCTCCGAATCATTGAGAATTCGGACTCGTACGTAGGAGTATGAAGTTCTGAAAATTCACATTTCAGTAGGTTGGGAATTTGCACGTGTTAATTGAACACACATGGATAGCATAAATTTCGAACCACTTCAATCATTAATAGTTTTGTCATGGTGTAACAAATGCCTTTAATTTCAATTCAAAGCTGCATGCAGCCGTCGAAGACGCTACCAACCACACGAGAAAGTTCGAGTTATGTAACATAATTGGACCCCTAATGCCAACTTGGCAACTAGCCAACTACTACTATACGTAATTAATAAGCTGCATAACCTTTCGATTAAGAACGATGCCTAAGTCTATTTGGTGCATGCACGTATGTGCTTAGTAGTAAACCTGTAAACGGAGTTCAGAAACATGTACGTACTTGTCGGTCAATGTCTTGATTTTGAACTTAAATCGTATATTCATCACGAACATCCAAGTTTAAGTAATGAGACTATTGAAAGTGAATTGTACCTGTTTCAAAATTTTTGCAACTTTTCATTCAAAATTACAATTTAATTTTTTTAAAATATGAGCATTTTTTATATTTTACGCATTTTAAGATAATCAAAATTACATTTTCACACAAATGTGAGAATATTTGTTTTTTCTTATCAATGTTATCATGACAAAGTAGAAATCATGAAAAGACAAGCAAACACATGTCTTGGAAAACAAGAAAATGCCAGGCCCGACTAATTAGGTAGGCGAGGAGGGACGGTCGTCAACTCATCATGGGGGCCAAAATATAAAGATCCCCAGATAGAAAACTACTACTAGTAAAAATAAGCTCATTAATGTTAAAAAATCCATTAATGTTAAAAAAGGCCCATTAATTATTTGATATAAAAAAATAAAAATTGTATGGAAAGATTTCTATATTTATTATGCTAAAAAAGACCGATTTAATTTTAATGTTTAAGGGCCCTAAAATTTTTTTCACCCTAGAAATGATTGAGACGGATCTGGAAAAAGCAAACATGCAACTCTAAGAACGAAAATTGAAAATTCACCATATTGAAAGAAAAAAAATTCCGAATTGTGAATAACAATGATAAGATAAAATTGTATGGCTAAATCTATATATACATAAAACTATAAAAAGATATAAAGATAAAAGGTCTAAAACATATAAAAATCTGAAAATTGCGAAAAATCTTAAAAAAACACTTAACCTTGATTTAAGCCCTGAAAAGATATTAAATGTACGGAAACCAAAATCCTTAAATCACGGCACAGCCTTGAGTTTGACTCGTGAGCAAATTCCTTATTCGAAAAGGATAGGCTCAATAAGACATCAGACGGTCAAAATCTTTTATTGAGTCCGTGATTATCGATGAACTAACTCCTCTTCTATGCGTGCTGACAACCTGTGTAGATCTTATCTTGATTTTTCTAAAATAAAACTTGAACTTCATATTGCACCACAAAATGACGAATCACTTATCTCGATGGACTAACTCCTTTATCCGGTGATATTTTTTACAATCACTTTTAATCAATTTTAATGTTATTTTTATTTATAATAAAGAAAAAATATAATATATTTGTTCATAACTTAATTAGTATATGAGATTTACTTGTTAATATTTTTTTTAATTAATTTTATTCATTTGAATAAACTCTTGTTAATTATTCTACATTGCTTCATTTTTTTGAAAAATTGAAGTTTTGATGAATTTGTTACAAAATTGATTATAATCAATATATAATTGATTTAATTAGTAAATGAACATAAACTCATATAAAAAGAGATTATATTATTTCATTAATCAAAAACTTTGACTTCAATGTTTATTTTCACCAACTAAATTAATTTTTTGAACACAAATAAAAACAATTTTGATCACATCACTAACTTATTTTTTATCTAAAATAATATAGTTTGTTGATTTTTTTAGTCAAAATATAAGTATTTTATTAAATATCAAGTTCAACTAATGCTAATAAACACGATTGCACATCAAACTCATATACATGATCTTATCATGACAATGACACTAAATTCGTTATATAATGAGTCATAATGTTCCTCATTCTACCAACACAATATGATCTAGAACTCATAAAAGTAGATAAAATAGATATAATATCTTCAAACAAGCAACCTAAATATATAAGGTTGGAGTTGAAATTGTTAATTGTTTGAAAAATTGATAGAGAATCACTTTCCAGATGAATAGAAGGTATATGAAGCGAGAAACATAGTTGAAGACCAAAAAAATGGTCATGGAGTCATCAAACTCAACCAACCATTTCACCAACAAGCGACACATTGTTTTAATTTTAATAAAGACTTTGTTGAAACATGTGAATTTTATATATTTTATAAATCTTAAATAATTTATATGAATTATTTTAATATTTGTTTTTAGAAATAGGTGAATTTATGGATAAAATATATATGTTTATCTTGCTAACGCTACTAGCAAAATTATTGTTTTAATTTAGTATATAGTTTGGTTCAAATTTCCTTATATGTATAAAATAATATTATAAATTATACAATCAATATCAAAAATCTTAAACTAATTAGTCATTCATAATATATAATAAAAAACATTTAGGCCCAAGTTCATTTATATTTATATATATAATGAGATCCAAGTTCATTCAACTGTAATTTTTTTTTATCTAGCGGGCCGATCACAAGCTTGTCCTTTTTTTTAGTTGTCTAGGGACCTGTCTGTAAACAGGCCCAAGTTCATTCAACTGAATTCCTAAACAGGCCCAATTTCATTTTTTTTTTTTTATCTAGCGGGCCGATTACAAGCTTGTTTTAGGAAAGTTGATTCACATTCATCTGAGGATTCATCAGGACGGAACAACGACGGACTCGGGAGAAAGAATACGATTCCGGATTCCGAATTCCTCACTGCCGGCATATCTTCTCTGCCTCGTTAAAGTCTGCAAAATCGTCTCCAAAATTGATCGGTTTGAACATGTCTTTCTCAATTGAATCTTGTTTTTAATGTTTTTAGGTCAACCGTGGCTCGATTGAGAAATAAGATCCAAATTTTCATTGTTTTTGTGACGCTGGCTGAGAACTCCCGGCCGCTGGTGGGGGCGGCCGCCCCCCCGCCTGCCTCCGCCACTGTTTTGGACTTGAATTGATCTATACTTGTATTTATGCTTCATACCGACATCTAGATATTCAAGGATCATGCATTAAATTGAATTGTGGTGATTTGCTGTGAATATTTAGACGAACATAAGTTTATGGAGTTTGAACAATTATTTACCTGAATTTTTTCTATTTTCTGCTGGCCAATTCAATTGCACTTCCTTGTTGTAACTAGAATACGAATCAAGGGATCAAATTTCAACTCAGAATGGCAAGGGCATTATCTAGCATTTTCTTCAAAGGCGTGACTCGTCTTCCAGCTGGTCCTTTGAGCACCACCCAGGTTAGAACACACATTCAATGTCATACATCATCTGCTTCAAGCTAATTATAGGTATCACATTTTTTGAACATTTTTGTCTCATGCTATGACTGGACATTGTTCTTGCGATTTATGTTGATATTAAGTCACAGAACATTTAACAAAATTGTTATTATTGCTTCATGCTGGAAGCACACCCCATTGACTTAGGTAAGTCCACCATTACAGTGTATTTAGCCTATTGAAGTGTTAAAAATTTCATATTAGGTTGATACGTTAAATCAATTTCGCTTTACAAGTTCTTCAAATAACTTACTTTTCTTGGATTTTGGAATGTAGATGAGTAAAATTTTACACGGTAGACTGAATCATTCATGGGAAAATCAATCTGTGAGTCACAAGTGAGCATATTCCCAAACTTCGTGAGAAAATTGGGCTATTTTTATATAATAACTTCATGTTGCCTGAATTTTGTACACCAATGTATCAACTAGAGTAATTTTTGAAGACTGGATTGTTTCTTTCCCTTAATGCTTTCTCTCACTTGTTTACTTCTTGTTTTGTAGGTAAAATGTAAATGCTTTTGAAACTGCTAATTTTCTGAAATAACACGATACTACTTGATGAGTGTATCTATTGTTAAGTTTTAATTTTTTCTAGGAATTCACAGACATATATGATGTCCTTAGTATGCTTTTTAGGAATTCATAAGATTCTGTGATCTTGCAACTACATATTATAATTTACAACCTCATCCTATTGACTCTAATTGATCCAAAGTTAGGATCACAACACTAATAAATTTTGTTAGCTGGAATCTCACTAGTGCACAAAGACGAAGCAGTTTTTCTTTCCCAAAACTAAGCCTGTTGCAACCCAAATAACTTCTTGTTAAGTTTTAAGTCTGTAGCAAGCCTATTGATTGCAATGATAATAAGGGAAACCAACTTTTTTTGTGGATGGGGACAGTGTCTGTAGAGTGGAAGTGATTCCGTTTTAAGTTTTTTTTGTTACTAGGTAAAATAGTGGACTAGAAAATCGTTTTGGTTGCCGTTTTTATCTCCTACCACTCATTACAATACTGATGATCACTTCTTAATTAGGTAGCTGGGCGTTTGTTTCAAAATGGAAAGCAGTTCTCAACTAAATTGCCCGAAGATTCTGACACTCATGAAGATTTTAGACCCACCAGTAAGCTTGAGAACTCTGGCCTGTCTACGAAGGATATTGTTGAGCAGGTTATTAACTTTTAATGAATTTATTTGAGCATTGATTTTCTGTTACATAATAGATATTGCTCTAGAATTCACATTTTACATCTTTGTAGTCAAATACTGATTTTGGCTTAAATTTTAAAATTATATGCTTGTAGGATGTCAAGGAAAACCCTGTAATGATATACATGAAGGGGGTGCCAAAAGTTCCTAGATGTGGATTCAGCGCCCTTGCAGTGAAAGTGTTGAATGAATATGGTAAGCGAAATTTAGGTACATCAAATGTGTCTGTGATCTCTCTCTTGCTAAATGATGTTATGTCTTTATTTCTAGACGGGGATTCAGCTCTATTTGCAGTGAGCGTGTTGAAACAATAGTTATTTTTCATTTGGACACAACAATAATAGACAACATTTATAGTTTGGGTTTTGAGGAGATAATATGTTCTCCCTCTGTACGCTTAAGACTGTCATTTTTTGTATTGATATGACGATTAAGGAATTCTAAAACACTACAAACTTTTTCTAAAATTTGTAAATTGTTAACTACCTACCTCATTTCTAGCCAATGAATAAAGAGAAATCGCATCAAAAGAGCCAATTTGTGCATTTTCCAATGTTCATCACCTAAATTCTAAAATGACAAATTTTTCCTAACAAGATTTAAGGGTAAAATGACAATCATTTCTAAACTGAATCTGAGGTAGACTAGTATATAATGAAATAAGTATTAATGTTTTTCATGTTATCTCAGATGTTCCAATCGGTGCCAGGAATATTTTGGAAGATGCAGAGTTGAAGGATGCTGTCAAAGCAGTTAGGTACTATTTTCTGTCTTATGATATTTCTCTTGCTAACTAATGTTATATCTTTATTTCCAGTTTACTTGCATTAAATTTATAACTATAATAACTGATATTAACCGTTATCTTTTCTTATCTGTTAGCCCAACGTATTATTGGTACTAGATTTTGTTAGTTGAATGTGCATTGTTGCATTACATTAGTTATGAGTCATATCTCCCATGTTAATGTAGTCACAAACACACATGTTTTGTCTTATGTTAATCACAAAGAAGTGACAATAGTGCCCAAACTTTAACTTTGATTGCTGCATGAAAGATTTATGACAAAAAATGCTCAACATTTTATCGTCATGCAAACTCATAGTTTTGATTATTGTATGGACAGCAACTGGCCTACATTTCCACAGATATTTATCAAGGGTGAGTTCATTGGAGGATCAGATATTGTTCTGAATATGCATCAGGTAACATCTCTACTCTTGCATAGAGAAGTTTGGTTTTCTTTCGTCTTTTGCACTGAACTTGTCTTCCTGACATTTCTTCTAATTATTCAGAACGGTGAACTGAAGGAAATGCTCAAGGATGTAACTGTTGGCCAGAAGAAGTTGGAGTGAGTATAATATCACGATATGATAGAAGTAGGGCCGGTTGGTGTTGAGAATGAGCTGGCAATAATGGATTTCGGAAATGTTGGAACAATTATTATTAGTTTTTTTCATCTTTTGGGATTATATGAACAAGCTTGTATGCTCTGAAAGTTTGTGATGTTCAGAAGAATAAACAAAGTGAACTTGGTCCGTTTTTGTTAACTATTTTTGTCTCCACCTTGTTCAATTCCCCCACCTTTGTTAATTTCGATTTTGGTTTAGGGCATTCGAAATATGTCTTCTTTCTGAGTGTGAAAATGCGTATGCCTCAAGTCAACATAGATGAAGAAAGTTCATTTTCTTTGATGATTTTTGCAAATTGCTGCTTTAGGAGTTTGAAATGGAGACGGATACCAATTAAAATAAAGCTGAGTTGGATTTTGCTTGTATCTCTGATGCTGTGATGCTGCTTAACAACTGATTTTAAATTGTTTCGTAGATGTACTTAGATTTGATCTGAACTTTAGGTATCAGGTTTTCCAGTTAAAAACCAGATTGATGATCAGGTTTGGACTTTAGATTAGCATTTATTTATCTGGCTTAATTTTGCATATTGTCAGAGCATGTAAAACTGATTTTAACACAAACATGTTAGAATTATGATGACTGCTGTAGATTTTATGCAGATGAGCTCTATTCATCCTTAGATTATCTCGTAACAGTGGAGTTCTGGCTTAATCTTACCGCAGCAGGTTGTTATCTCTGTCCAGCATCAGGAACTAAAGGAAGCAAAGTTCTGGTTTGCTGCTCTGTCGAATCTGTACTTGCTTATTAATTATATCATGAATAAACATGAGAATATGTGAGGAATATATTTTACTTTCTTAACAAAATCTATCAGGAACATATATAAACTCCATCTCAAGCTCCATCACTTCATCAGCATTCCACAAAATACATAGTACTCCGTATCATATTTCTTCTAGCTTGATATTGTGCTACCAACTGCCTAAGATGGCGAAATCAATTATCCTTTGTTTGCTCGTCGTCGTCTCTTCGGCTTCTCTCCAAGTAGGGTTCTATCATAAGACATGTCCGTCGGCAGAGGCGATTGTAAGAAAGGCCGTGAACAAGTGTTGTCATTATTGTCATTCCAACAGATTTTGGCTTCCCCACTTCTTCAAAAAGTAGATATCTTTGAATGCAATACCTTGGAGATTTTGCACATGGCACCACCGAAGCTCAAACGCCTATCACTGTTCTAAAAATCTTGTCTAGGACCCGCCTAAGTGCTAGAAGGTCGCAGCCCGCCTAACCGTCTTGGACCGCCTAGGCAACCGTTTTAGGCGCTAGGCGGTCCGTCTCCGTCTAGGGTCCGCCTAACGTTTTTTTAGAACATTGAAACCTATATAACAGGTCCTACCAAAGACTAATAATATTGCAAATTCTGCATCCCAATGACCTTGAGGAATTGTTCATTACAGAATGTCCAAAGATGGAGTTGTGCCACCTTGATTGGGATTCCTTCTCCAACCTCCGTCGGCTACAAATCTAGAGAAGCTTCCCCACTGCCTTCGACATCGCCAATCCCTTAGCCCATTAGAAATCACTCATCTACCGATGAATATGAATTAATTAATGATACTATCAATTTACATGTTAAATTTAGCGAATTTGTCAAAAAAACAGTTTGTTGATTGAACGTCAAGGTAAAAGTAAGACTTACGAGTGAGTTTAACGAGTTCTGAATGTAGTTATGTTTACGCAAATGCATTGACACATGCAATTATATTCTCCGAATCATTGAGAATTTGGACTCATAGGAGTATAAAGTTCTGAAAATTCACATTTTAGTAGGTTGGGAATTCGCACGTGTTAATCGAACACACATGGATAGCATAAATTCCGAACCACTTTAATCATTAATAATTTTGTCATGGTGTAACAAATGCCTTTAATTTCAATTCAAAGCTGCATGCAGCCGTCGAAGACGCTACCAACCACACGAGAAAGTTCGAGTTATGTAACATAATTGGACCCCCCAATGGCCCAATGCCAACATGGCAACTAGCCAACTACTATACGTAATTAATAAGCTGCATAATTAACCTTTCGACTAAGAACGATGACTAAGTCTATTTGGTGCATGCACGTATGTGATAATAGTAGTAGTAAATGGAGTTCAGAAACATGTACGTACTTGTCGGTCAATGTCTTGATTTTGAACTTAATTCGTACTAGATTCATCACAAACATTCAAGTTTAAGTAACGAGACTATTGAAAGTGAATTAATTGTACCCGTTTTAAAATTCTTGCAACTTTTCATTCAAAATTACAATTTAAAACTCTTAAAATACGTGCATTTTTTTATATTTTACGCATTTTAAGATAATCAAAATAACATTTTCACACAAATGTGAGAATATATTTCCTTTCTTACTAATGTTATCATGAGAGTAGAAATCATGAAAAGACAAGCAAACACAAGTCTTGAAAAACAAGCGCCAGGCCCGATTAATTGGGTAGGCGAGGAGGGACGGTCACCATGGGCCCCAAAAATATAAAGACCTCCAGGTAGAAAACTACTAGTAAAAAATTTATTGATGTTAAAAAAGGCTCGATAATTATCTGATATAAAAAAAATAAAAATTGTATGGAAAGGTTCCTTTATTTAATATGTTTAAGGGCCCCTAAATTTTTTTTCGTCATAGGGCCCTAGAAATGATTAAGACGGGCTTGGAAAATGCAAACATGCAACCCTAAGAACGAAAATTGAAAATTCACCAGATTGAAAGAAAAAAAATTCCGAATTGTAAATAACAATGATAAGATATAATTTTTTGGCTACAACTATATATACATAAAACTATAAAAAGATATAAAGATAAAAGGTCCAACTAAAAGATATACTCCGTATAAAGATTTGAAAATTGCGAAAAATCTTAAAAAAATACTCAAACCCTAATTTAAGTCCCGAAACGATTTTAAATGTACGAAAACCAAATCCCCTTAGATCACGACAAAGCCTTGAGTTTGACTCGTGAGCAAATTCTTTATTCAAAAAGGGTCGACTCAATCAGACATTGGCCGGTCAAAATCTTTTATCGAGTCCGTGATTATCGATGGACTAACTCCTCTTCTATGCGCGCTGACAACCTGTCTAGATCTTATCCTGATTTTTCTAAAAGAAAACTTTAACTTCATGTTGTACCACAAAATGACGAATCACTTATTTTGTGAAAAAGGTCCCCGATTCGACTCTTATGCGCACAGTGCGTGCCCTCACAAAAAAAAAAGGTGGAAAAGAAACTTAACTTTTATGTACGAATCGTGAATAAAATTAAATTTAACAACTTAACTAAAAGTATTAGTAGTATCAGGGAACCTGCATCACGAAATTTCCAACATACAATTAATTACTGGCGACTAAACTAATTAATACGTTCTTCGTAATTAGACCGGGTGCGCATGAAGGATTGAAGGCTGTCATTCGAAAGTTGATCGTTCAATTCAAACGCTGGCCGCTGGCCTCCTTCCTTAACCGCCTTTCTAATTTTAAGAATATTGACACACCTACCACGTTAATCAAACTTGGCTTTTTTCTAATCCCTATATAAACTCTATCCACTCTCACAATCGTCTTCACCATTTGCAACCAATCTCAATCACTTCATATATCAACCTATATCTCAATCGATCAACCTAGCTAGCTAGCACTAATACACATCACTCTCATTGATCATTACTACATATAAATCGTTTAGCTCGATCGTGCCATCAACTGCCTAAAATGGCGAAATCGATAATCCTATGTTTGCTCTTCTCCCTCGCTGTCGTCTCTTCGGCCTCTCTTCAAGTAGGATTCTATCAAAAGACATGTCCATCCGCGGAGGCGATTGTAAGAAAGGTTGTGAACAAGTTTGTGAAGCAAACTCCAGGGCTTGGAGGCGGTCTTATTAGAATGCATTTTCACGACTGTTTTGTTAGGGTAAGCCATTGATCATATATACCTTCACTACCACTTTAAGTTGCCCATGAATGCATCTTCCTGGCGGCGTGTATGGAAAAAATTGAATTGGAAGGGTTGCCCCTAGCAATGGGCCTCTACAGTACCTGGTTCGGACGTAGATTAGCCCCGGCTAATCGCACCGAGCGAGAGATCGAAAAAAAAAAAGTTGCCCATTCTGTTATTTGTAGTTTCATTTAACCACCATACTCTTTTTAAAACTAAATAATGTATTATTGGCTTAATATAATAATACTCATAAACTTACTTATCTTATGTAGGGATGCGATGCGTCGATACTAATAGACTCGATAGCAGGCAACACCGCCGAAAAAGACAGCGTGGCCAACAACCCCAGCCTCCGCGGCTTCCAGGTCATCGACGCCGCCAAATCCGCCCTCGAATCCGCCTGCCCCGCCACCGTCTCCTGCGCCGACATCCTCGCCTTCGCCGCCCGCGACTCCGCCTCCCTCCTCGGCGGCATCTCCTATCCCGTCCCCTCCGGCCGCCGCGACGGCCGCGTCTCCCTCCAATCGGAGCCCCTCCAGAACCTCCCTGGCCCCAATTTCAACCTCCAGCAACTCCAATCCTTCTTCTCCAAGAAAGGACTCTCCGTCGCGGACATCGTCACGCTCTCCGGCGCACACTCCATTGGCGGATCTCACTGCTCTTCCTTTTCTCCTAGGCTTTACAAATTCAACACGACGACTGCTCTTGATCCGTCGATTTCGTCCGGATTTGCTGCGTCTTTGAAGAAGCAGTGCCCTAATGCGAATTCGCCGAATCCGAGGGTGGATCTGGATGATGTGACGCCGAATAGGCTGGATAATCAGTATTACAGGAATGTGATGAGTCATCGGGTTCTGTTCACGTCGGATCAGACGCTCCTATCGAGCTCCTCGACGGCGAATACGGTAAAGAGATTCGGGAAACAAGGTGGAGCTTGGGAAAGCGAGTTCGCCAAGGCGATGGTGAAGATGGGATCGATTCAGGTTAAAACTGGTTCTCAGGGTGAGATCAGGAAGAACTGCAGGATTATCAACTGAAGAATTAAGTTTTCAGTAGAGTTTTTTTTTTTTTTTTAAACAGATTGATTGGAACAATTGTGCTTAGTTTTTGGTGTTCTTTGTTTGATTGTATTTGCATTTTATTTGTTTGTTTGGATTTTTGGGAAGATGTCAATGCTACTTAAAATGACTGGCAAGCTCAAAGGAGTTTTAGTCGAGTAAAGTGATCAGCAATCTGAATTGTGATGGTTAACGAGAATGGTTACTTGTTTAGGGTAACTGTGTGATTTCGACATGTTGGATTGTGATCGAATGATGTGTTGTCAATGTAATGTAGTAGTAAATTTCGGTGTACACTAACTACACTAGATTGAAATGATAAATTGTGATTTGTAACGGTGGATCAGCCAAAATTTGTTCGACAATATCATATGTTTCAGCAAATATTGGTATTGGACTATAATATAAAAACGATTTTATTAATAACAAATGCGGGGATAGCTCAGTTGGGAGAGCGTCAGACTGAAGATCTGAAGGTCGCGTGTTCGATCCACGCTCACCGCATATTATATTTTTTATTCTTTTAAAATTTAAATTTTTTAATTCAGTAGTATTGGGCCTAGATAACATCAGTCCAGTCCAAGGAAAATGGGCCGGCCCACTTTGCAGTCGAAGCGACGCCGTTTCGTGTTTCTTCTCCTTCCCAATGCTGTTTTGCTCAAAGTGCCACCACCGTTTCCCGCTCGACATTTGAAGCTTCTTCAGGAATATACCTGCCCAGCTATTTTCAAATAAAACTGTTTCAAACTTGCCCTAAAAAGTACTTAACTTGTTCAAATTCTCACAACATGAGCTCTCGATCGAACCCTTCCACTGAAGATCTATGGTCGCAAATCGTCGCCGAAACCTGCGCTGACGATCAAAATCGAGATACCAATCGGGATAATCAGCAACAAATCGCGGTCAAGTATCAGCGTCGTAAGCCCAGCGCTCCTCGTGCCCCTTCAATAAAGTAATTTTGTGAATAATTTTAGGGTTATTGGTTTCAGGATTCGTTGTTTCATCTCAATTTGAAACACCGCCGTGTAACTGTAATCCTTTCGTTTCGAAATTTCAGACCTACTATTAGTTCGTCTGAGTCGCTGGTTTCGAGTTCAAGCTCCAACAATGAGATACGGCTGAGTTTTGGTGCTCTGAATACTAAGCGAGTCAGCTGGAATCGTTCTCTTTCTACCAGGTCTTGTTTTCGCCCTAAAAACTCACTTTCATTTTTTTTTTTTTGTTGATATTTCACTCGCAATTGAGTGGCTGTCTGGATGAATGGCATTGAAGCCTTTATTATGAATGCTTGTTCTTTCGTGTTGATTCATTTGAAGAGGAGCAGAATTTGCTTTCCATTTCGGGGAATCGAGTTGTAACCCTTACTTGCTGTAAAATGTGGAACCGCCTTATTCACAAAATCACACAGTTTAAAATATAGAAATTGAGGATAACATTGACAAAGGAAAGTAATGGGAAATAGTTAATGTTTTTTAACTCTCTTGCACAGCTTCTGCTGTCTTGTTGATGCTTAAGTCATACCACAAGCAAATGTTCCTGTTTGGAGCTCTACTTCTACAAATAAATATATGCTGAATAGGGTTCTTAGATGATGTTTTGTTTCTTCTTGACAGAGGGAGGCTTAGTATAGCAACCACTTGTTATGTGGCTGAACAACCACCACAACAAGGACCAAGGAGGAAGCCCAGGCCTGCTATTCCTAAACCTAAAGTAGGAACTTGTTACATAAAATAATCTGTTTTTTTTTCCTGAATGATATGAAGTACAAACTCTTATGTTGTACGCATTTTGGTAATTATTAATCAGGGAAAAGTAGCCCAGCCTCCTAATTTTGAAAAGGAGCGAGCATACTTCCAAGAGCTTGATACATTTGAGTTATTGGAAGAAAGTCCTTCTCCTAAGAAATTTTCATGGGTCATTGATAACCAAATTGACAATGATGCTCTACCTACCATATGCACAAGGCTAGAGAGGTGGCTTCATGCTAAGAGAGAGAGTTATCTTCCATCAAGCTCTCTGTCCACTATACTAGAAACTCCTGCAAATCGTCTTGATCCAATTCCTTATAAAGGAGCCTGTACAAGTACTACGAAGTTATCACTTCCACGTAGAAATTCTAGTTTGGGTTCTGTCCTGAGTGTCCATTCACAGTCAGGAAAGGCCAGTTTAGAGCTCACAAGTGTAGCTGAAGTGGACACAGGAGGTGTTGAATGTGCCATCCAAAAACTCTCTTTGTCAGGTCCATCTGAAACTCTGGAAGATGACCAAAAGGATCCATTTTTACAATTGTTGAGGGAATGTGGACAGTTAGCCCCTCTCACTTTTACAGAAGTGTTTTCCAAGTTTTGGTCTGTATATTATTCTTCATGCTACTCTTTAGAATATGTACATCTTTATTTATGCAGAAATTAGGGTTATACATTCATGGACTTCTTACCCCATTTTAATTAAATGTATCTCTGTTGCAAGCAGTGACTGCCAAAACATTGTTAAGATTGGTGAGGGTACATATGGAGAGGCCTTTATTGCAGGCGACAATGTTTGCAAGATCGTTCCTATTGATGGTGATTTTCGAGTCAATGGGGAGGTTCAAAAGGTATAGTGTTGTTTTATATCTATTTACCTCAAAGATATAACTGCTACTATGGAATGATCTTGTTGGCCAAGCTAAGCAACGGCTTTACACGCCCTTGACTTATCAGCTTCTAGTTTATAAGCCACATGCTTTTTTCTTATTTATGAAATATTCTTGAGCCTTCTTTGCATGCTACTAATTTCTTATTGTGTGGTTTAACTTTGCAGAGATCAATTGAATTGTTGGAGGAAGTCTTACTCTCACTGACTCTGAATCGATTAAGAGGGAGTGAAGCTCAGACACACAATTCTACCAACACATTCATAGAAACGAAACTGTAGGTTGCTATTTTCTTGTGTGTTTTTTTATTCTTTATTTGCCGTACTGAGTGAAAGCTCACTGCCTGTCGTGTATTCATTTTGCAAAATGGAACCATGAAACACTTTCACGATTTACAATATGATAACTTCCATTCTCATCATGCAAGTTATTTGCATGCTTATTCTATCTTATTATTCCTTGTTACCAGCTTGCGAGTCTGCCAAGGACGTTATGATCCTGCACTCATTCAAGCTTGGGAGGCTTGGGATGCTAAGAATAGTTCAGAAAACGATCACCCTAATCAGTTTCCTGAGCATCAGGTTTTCCATTCCTCTGTGACAAATCTATTTGTTGTCCACCTTCTCAAAACTGGTCTATGCTTAATTTCTGGTTTAAAAATCTAATCTGTTGGTTCATTTGCCTGCAGTGCTATGTTGTCTTTGTGCTCGAGCATGGTGGAAGAGACTTGGAAAGCTTTGTTCTATCAGACTTCGATGAAGCCAAAAGTTTGCTTGCTCAGGTAAGAAAAGAATAAACAAGTCCCTGCATATTTGTTGAGTTTGTTCACTTATATGTTGCCTAATTACTATTGACTATATAAATTGCAGGTCACAGCTGGCCTAGCTGTAGCTGAAGCAGCATTTGAATTTGAACACCGGGATCTGCATTGGTTGGTACCTCTTAAACTCTAGGTGAATAATTTCGGTCTTGCCTTTAACCTGTGATTGATCATATATACTTGGCTAATTCTTTTTCTCAGGGGAAATATTCTTCTAAGTCGAAAAGAGATTCCTGAGCAGCAATTCACCCTTGAGGGAAAGAAGTTTTCCATCAAGACATCTGGCTTATCGGTTTCTATAATTGATTTCACTCTCTCTAGACTCAATACTGGTAAATAAAATCCAAATCCAACTTACTGACTATATTTCCCTTTGTTGTCTCAGTATGGTAGTGATTAATATTAACACTCATTAAAAATTCAGGTAGTATCATACTGTATTTGGACCTATCCTCTGACCCTGAACTCTTTGAAGGCCCAAAAGGAGATAAACAAGTAAGTAAAAACCAACCCTCCAGATTTTGATACTTCAATTTCCCTTACAATTGACCAACCGTTTACTCACATCAATGTGCAGGCAGAAACCTACAGGAGGATGAGGGATGTGACAGATGAATGCTGGGAAGGAAGGTTAATCTATATATCCCTAATTCTTGTCACAGTCCAAAAAATAAACTCTAGTCACATTCAAGTTACTATACTTATATATGTGTTGAATTTTCATTGCAGTTTTCCAAAGACAAATGTGCTATGGCTTCAGTATTTGGTGGATGTGCTTCTTCTGAAGAAATCATTTGTAAGTTAATCTATGGCCACCCTTTATACACATTTGTATGTGTATTTGCCTAAGAAAGATTCTTTAGTTATTATCAACTGAACAAAACGCGGTATGGCAGAAACGCTCTCCAAAACACGAACGAGAGATGCGCTCCTTTAAGAAGCAACTGAACAGCTATAATTCGGCGAAGGAAGCAATCTCAGACGCCTTCTTCACAGAGTTGCTCAATCATGACAGCTGAAATTGCAAGCTCGGATTTCAGCCAATCTCCAAAGCTCTTCTTCCATCAATTTATATGTTGTTTGTGGAGGCAAGGGGCGATTGTTGATGCAGATTTTGTTTGCATGGTTGTATGCATTTTGTGCTTTTCTTTTTGATTAAATGTTGGGAATAATTTATGGTTATAAGGTTGGTATGTATTGCTGGAAAAATGTAAAATGAGTAGCTCCTGCACTTTTTTTTTAACTAACCATTTGGCCTTGTGTAAAAAAGAGAAATTTTAGTGTCAGACATAAATTTGCAAGCTGGGTGCGTAGGACTAGGACCACTCAAAGAAACTAGAACTAAAAAGTCCTAAACCCCAACCAAACCAAAAAAAGTAGCATCAAAACTATTCGTTACATGTGTTTGAATCAAATAACACACTAATAAATTTTTAAAAATCCCATCTTTAAAAATGACATGAAAAAAGAATAAAAAGTCCATATTTGTATATGAGGTTAAATTGAAAATGACTTGAACAAAAAAGAATAAAAATTCCGTCTTTGTATATATGAGGTTATGTTATTATTTACGACAGAATACATCAATAGACACTTGAACTTGTAACTTTTTTTCAATCAGCCCCTTATACTTTGAAATTTTCAAATAAAAACTTAAACTTAATTAAATTTGTTCAATCAAACACTTTAACCTGACATGGCGATGCGCTTGAAGTTCAATCGACACCTTAGCGAGTTTATAATTTCAATTCACTGACATTTCTTTTTTTTTTTTCATTTCCTGTTTTTCTTATTTATTAAAAAAATAGTATAAAATATTAAAAAAACTATTTTTTCTATTTTCTTTCAATACTTTTCTTTTTTCTCTTCTTTTACTATTTTTTTCTCACATATTCTTTCATTATATAACGAGGTCATAAAAAAATTTAAATTTCCTTTTTTTTTCCTTCTTTCATTAATTTTGTTTCTCACCCCTAAGATCTCAGATCCCAATCTGAATCTCACAAATTCATCCACCTGATAAACAGCCCTAAGAAGGAAGAACCAGAGAGAATTCTGAGTCCAATTTCAAACCTCAAATCTCCTGTTCAATTTCAGATCTCAATCCGAGTGTCGTTCCGTCCTGATGTTCTCTGGTTCAGATCTGAAAATTTCAAATTTGTAGACTTCAACGAGGCAGAGAAGATATGCCGGCGGTGAAGAATTCGAACTCCCGAGTCCGTCGTTCCTTCCAGAGATAATTCCGAGTCCGCTGTTCCAGATTCTCTCCGGTTTTAGTTCAGATCTGTGAATTAATTTGTAGACTTTGACGAGGCAGAGGAGATATGTCGACGGTGAAGAATTCGGAACTCCCAGCGTGGAGGCACTGGGAATTAATTTGTAGAGGAGATACAGACTTTGACGAGGCAGAGGAGATATGCCGACGGTGAAGAATTCGGAACTCCCGGAGGTATTGAGAATTAATGTGTAGGAGATAGATTTGACGAGGCACAAAGGAGATCTGAGAATTTAATTTCTAAACATGTTTTTTAAGGTTTTAAATTTTAAAATTAAAATTAGGTAGAATATAGATAAAAGTAAAAAAGTTTCAAGAAAAAAATACGTTGTATCTACGTGGAGGGCTGATGTGGACATTTTCAAAGCGCGTAAGTTTCACCGAAATGAGGCCCAACGTGAAGGTACTTGGTTGAACAAATTTTATTAAGTTAAAGTGTTTATTTGAAAATCTCAAAGTACGGGGTGTTGATTGAAAAAAGTGTACAAGTTGAGGTGTTTGTTAATGTATTTTGCCTATTATTTACATAGTTATGATAATCATAACATAACATCTAACATTTTTTATTTAAATATTAAGGAGATTCGAGTGGTGGACAATTAGTCATTTGAACAGAGTTCCACGGAAGCCTTGAGGCTTTGGCGTTATGTTTTGTTTTTTGTTTATGTTTCGATTTTGTTTTAAACTGCTTTTGGTTGTGTTCTATTTATGTTTTATGGTTTCGTGACACAGTCAGGTTTTTTGGATACTACCATCTGCGTTAAATCAGTGGTGCACTCATCTTAATCCCTAAATTTCTCACAAGGAAAACTACACAGGTGGATATTAACAATGTACTTATATGAGTTGATGCTGACGTAGTTGATGTTGATGTAGTTGATGCTGAAATTATGTGTTAAAATTTGTAGTTGAAATGAGATGTTTATTTTTTATATAAACTATATAGTGTTCGGAAAAGAATAATTTATAAGAGTTGAAAATTAATGTAAAATTACAATTAAGGGCATAAGTTGTAGAGAAATCTGATGGACTCCATTTTGTAAGTTTAGTGGTGTTTTTGTTTGTTTGTTTTTTGGTGATTTTTTTTTTATAAACTTGCATGCACTCAGTGTGGAAGAAAAAAAATTTAGTCTGGAAGACGTTAACTTAGCTATTATCGAGAAGTTGTGCATGAAGTTTAGTGGTGTTCTTGTTTGTTTTTTTAGTGTCGATATATGCAAAATATAGAGCAAAAATGGAGAATATGAGTCGAGAATAGAGAAGAGAAAACACGGCGTGCGAGAAGCGAACGCGAAAGAAGAACAATTGTGAGAGTATCGGGGTTACGTATGGATAAAAAGGAGGGGTAGAAAAAGGAACAAATTTTTAATGGGGGAAAATAAACTCATTTCAACTCCTTAAGGTCCCTCCCCCCACCTTATTTTTTTCCTAAGATTTCAACTAGTATCAACAACATAAACGCGTTTCAACTCTATCTACCAAACACTCACACTAGTTGAAATTTTTATAGGATCAACTACATAAACGCATTTCAACTAGCATATCAACACTAACGAACGGAGCCATTGTTGTAAAGTTTTTATCACTTAGGTTCCTAAGCACACCCAAGTTTCATATTGTGAACTTTAGTTTCGTAGTTTCTATTATTTGCGTCTAGAGGAAGGTAAAAAAGAGTAATTTTATCATTTTGAAATCCACACCTATATTTTGATAATGTTGTAAGTAAAGACATAATTTTTCAGTTAATATATAAACACATTTAAATTGACTAAACTTGTTTTCTCTCTCTTTACATTTCCATAATTTACAACCAAATTATTCTTACGTCTGATCTATCTTTTCTGACTGGTTCTGGATTGGTACAAAGCTACTAAAATTGCAGATTATAAAATACATACATTCTTGAAATCCTTTGCTCAAAGATTTTGCACATAAGATTTTGCAGCCATCGTCATAAAGCTGGTGATTTCGAAAGACATCCTAGTCACAAAGATAAGGTCGTGAATCACATCTTTATAAGTTTTTTGTTTAGCCAACTTTTTTACTAGTAATTAAATAGGAAACCTTACGACATTTACAATAAAGTTGACTTGAAAATCCACATGCAAAACTTGCAAATCGGTGAATATCGCAATATACAAACTCCAAAAGTAGGATATAAAGTCTCTAGCTTATCGACTCTAGTGATGGAAAAAAACAACATATGGCATGCATGTTGGCATGTTGCATATGATGATATGAAATATATATATATATATATACGACTTTCCGAAAGACATGCACGCAATTAGTTTTGATAATATACTTAATTGCTTAACATTAATCAGTAATACATATGTCGTAATTAGTTTTCAAGATGGTAATGGATTATGTAATAATGGGGCACAATAAAAATAATTTAGAAAAAGTATAATATGACCGAATTTCATGCATAAAATGGATTTATTTGTCATTTTTATTAAAAATGTACATGGTTTAAAAACGTTATGTGCGTGACGTTTTAAAGGGCGATTTTTTTTTGTCTAACTTTGCATCCACATTAACCTAAATATGTGCATTTAGGACATAGGATAAGCATATTGTTTTGAAAAGATTTGTTATTTTTAATTATTTAGTGATTTAATTTTTTTTCTTAAGGTTTTAGATATTTTCTTATAGAGTTTTTATTTCCAAAATTAGTATGTTTATTCTATGTTTTTAGGGCATAGATTAAAAAGATTGATATATTGTTAGTAAAAAATGCGCACCGGGTTTTAAATTGTATGGGGTGACTGGTGACTTTGAAAGTGTATAAATTTTTTCCTAAATGTGCTAGATAGTACGTACACATTCCTTGAGAATTTTTTTCTAAAAAATATGCATTTTTTTTCAAATATAATAATACCATTGCCAAATTATATTTAAAACTTCAATACGAATAGAGAGCTTTGATTTTCTAAAATCTATCAATATTCCACTTCTATTCTCGTTTTATATGGAAACATCTATTCTCACCTTATCCACTTTTCATTGGAACTAAATCCGTTTTCATTATGTATAATAACAATTTCACAATTTGACTCCTAAAATATGCTTTCCAACACATGAATCTATGAGCAATAAGAAAATAAAAACTGCCCATCACTCTGTTTTGCCTCTCGGTGGTGGATCTGATCTTCTTTTACCAACTTTAACTTTCATTTCATTGCTTTCATATTTCATTGTTTTTTTGGAAGTATTAATATTAATACTGTATTAAACTTTGATAGGAGTTGCCTTAATTGGATGTTATAACTTTAGAAGCAAATGCGTCGTGGCCTGTTG
Organism: Fallopia convolvulus; assembly: GCA_964016875.1. Taxonomy (NCBI): domain Eukaryota; kingdom Viridiplantae; phylum Streptophyta; class Magnoliopsida; order Caryophyllales; family Polygonaceae; genus Fallopia; species Fallopia convolvulus. Next base: position 67,997,302 of record OZ024720.1, read on the forward strand.
GGCCGACTTTTTTATTTGAGCCTTTATGCAGAAATTGCTCTTTGCTTTTTGCCTTTTGGCGCCGAGTGACCGATTTACTCAGATAATTCTTGCTTTTTCTTGACACACTTTTGACAAAAAAACACCAACCTATGGGAATGAAATTAATCACATCGAATATACAAGACTTCATAAAAATCCCACTAAGAAAAGAGCATAATGAAATTAATCTGTAAAATAGAGAGAGCATATTCCATGAATCAAATCCACGTGGACACTATACTGTTGCACATTCGAGTAATCCGCACACTCCAAATTATAAGTTATGTATTTTTGAGTTACGCTTCAAAAATGCTTATCATATTGTAAGCAATAAAAATATTTTTGTAATTTCAGACATTTAGTTAAGTGGTTAAGACGTTAAAGTAATATCATAAAGTGTTTGTTTCGAATTTTATGGAGATTGCTTTTAAAAAACAAAATATTTTAGTTGATATAATATGCTATTAGATTATACATTTTTACAAAAAATACTAGGTGATATTATAAAATTATCCAATGTTTATAGGACTAACCTAAATCATCAATTTTTTTTTAAATAATAGATATGTATGGTGAAAGCACCCTTCCTCATTTTCTAACATTTGAAAGATCTTACAATAACTCATGCATTTATTTTAATTTATAATACAAGTAAAATAATATGTAATTCAGATGCACCATGCAAAATATTGTTTTTCAAGTGTTGCATATTCAAATTAAAGACTTATACTTTTCGTTACTTTTAAGGGAATAGGAACAAAATTTAATGCATGGCATAACACGATGCAACATCAAACTAAAATATAGTATGTTTATAGATCAACCATAAACAATGTGACAAAAAATGAAATAATATGCATGAGATATTTGCAAAAAAAAAAACGATTTTCTAAGCTATATTTTCAAGGTATAGACTAAGGATATTATTTAAGAGAATTAAATTTTATAAAAATTGATAAAAAAAACAAAAAAAAATATAATTAAATAAATTAATAAAATAATCATTTTAAGGAGCTTAGTATATGATCTTTAGGAAATAGGTTAAAAAATTAAAAAATGCATGAGACGAGAATAAGAAACGAACTTGTATTTCAACTTAGGACAAAAATAAGAGAGATAGAGATAGATAGATACCCAAACGCCAAGTGTTGGGAAAGAGAAAATATCTACCATATGCACATGAATTCGACTTTCAAACCTCCCCACCATGTTCTATGAGGAGAATGTATTCTGACGGAAAGCGACGAGCCTAGGACGGCCCATAAGAGTCGATAAGCACATGCTTTTGGCTACTTGAGGAAGTTCGCTAGGGTTTGTATTGAGCTTGACCTAACAAGGCCCCTCAATGGAGCAATACTAGCGAACAGAAAAACGATTCTTGTCAAGTACGAGGGCATGATAAAGTTTTGCACCTAGTATGGCCACCATTTGGCTAGGTGCCCCTTGAATGCGCAAGAAGAAGTGTCGCAAAATAGTGCGGGATCTGAAGTTCTAGAGGTCAGTGCTAATGACAATGCCACATTGGTGGTAGTGGGCCCAAGAGAAAGGTTAGAGGGAGAAACTTTGAGAGGGCAAGTGGTGGATTATCTATCGAAGGCGTCGCCAGATTCTGGAAATGTCTTGCAACCGTGGATAATGATATCACGAAAGTCGAGAAAGACTAAAGACCCAAATAAATTTGGGACATAGTCATCAGGTGGTAAGTGGTTAATTGTTTTTCAACCATAAGTCATTGCCCCAATTGTTTTTCAACCACTGCCTTTTTTTTCTTACATTTTCTTATCAATATTTATAGAAAAAAGGTTAAATAATCTTACTGAATTTTGACCTAATAAAATAAATAAAATATTATATAATAGTATTTTAACAATATCACATGATATGTTTGCTAGGTACCCGCATTTCTTCTAAATTAAAAAAAGTGCGCGCTTTTCTTTAAGAATAAAGATGGCAAAAAAGAGGGAATGATGAGCAAATTAAGTGTATGTAAATTGAAATGCTGATCAGCTGAACATGCAGTCTCAATCTTTGTGACAAAGCAAACCCCTTTTTCTTTATACAATTCGGATCAAAATCACACCAGCCGTCTACTTTTTTTGGGTGCTTTAGATTCCCCCATCTTCAACAGAGAATGATTTTGGTAACCCCACTTCTTCTTCTCTCCCCCACCACCAACTTTGTCTGAATTTACCTGTCAAATTGTTTCTCTCTCTAGTCTCTACCTTCTCTTATTTTTATCGAATCTTGATTTTTGCAGAGGTACCCAAATGAGTTACAAGATTCGACCCAGAAACCACTTGTTGTCTCTCCAAGAAAAACCCTGAAGAAACAAAACCCTCAATTAATCATGGCGAAAAAAACTTCCAAATGCTTCATGTTGTTCCTTTTCCTCATCCTGCTTCTCTCTTCTATCGCCATCTGCTGTTCTGGTAAGTGCTTAATAGAGATTGCATGCATTTGCTGTTTTGTATGGATCTATGCTCACTATGTGTTTGTTAAAATGTCTCAAAGAGTATGAAATAATTAGTCAGTCTGTTTGGTTTCTAAAGGCTTCATCTTTTTAATTTGCACTTGCTTTCCAGGTACTGTCATAGGTTCTTCCTATGATTTCAGAAGCAAAACTGATGTTTCTTCAATCGTTAAGGCATTATCTAAAGTTAGGGATTGTCCAATCCAGTTTCAAGTCTTGGTTTCTGATCAAGGTGTTGTGAATAGCCTGTCCATTTCTGGTGGATCACCTTATATCTACTTGAAACAAACCCAGCAAATTAATCTAAGAAGTTATAAGAGATTCAAAACCCGTCTTAGATCTCAAATCCCAAAACTCGAAATCCCAAGTGTTATAGTAAGCTGTAGTAGCCTTAGCAACTTTCCTAAGGAAAGTGAATTACCAATGCTTCTGCCCATGTTAAGATCTGCCAAATCAAAACTCAACCACCTCCATCTAAAAAGGCCTGTAAAAGTTTCAATAGCATTGCCACTTCCCCTTTTAAACACCTTGAACATGGAACAGAAAAGCCATGTCGATGATATTCTTCACTACATTAGGAAAACAAAATCCTTTCTGATTGTAGAGGATTCTGTTGATGGAGAATGGGATAACCCAGATGACCTAGTTCACTCAATTATCAAGAAATCAAATCTAGCCATTTCGCTTCTTTCACATGCTAATGTCCCCATTGTTCTCTCTATTAAGACCTCAGAATTTCCCACTCCTACACAATATTCTGCTCTCAGTAGAAAAATCCTAACATCCTTAAACAACTATCCTCAAATTCTTAGCAAATTAACCTCCATACTTCTAGAATTTCCCACAACTCACACGCTTTCTTCACACCGAGAACTACTAACCAGTTTCAATCATGACGCATTATATCCACCCATAACAAACTTTCCCTCATCTCCGATTACAAATCCCACAACTCCAATCACAAATCCCACAACCCCAACCACTCTTCCTCCGTATAATCCCACTCCAACCATCGTCACTATCCCCGGTACAAACCCCGTCTCTGGTACCCCTGCATTGCCTGATGCAAATCCCGTCCCGTCTACCACACCCATCTCCATACCACCAACAACTCCCAGCACAAACCCAGTTGCACCTGTTACTGACCCAGGAATTCAGCCTGTGACCAACCCTGTGACAAATCCTGTGACCAATCCTGTAACTACCTATCCGCCTCCTTCAACAGTAGGTGGCGGTGTTCCATCAACAACGAGTCCAGTTACTACCCCTGTGACAGCTCCTGCTGTGACAAACGCTCCCGTAATTCCTGGTCAGACGTGGTGTATAGCAAGGACCGGGGCAGCAGAAACTGCACTTCAGTCAGCTTTGGATTATGCTTGTGGGATTGGGGGAGCAGATTGTTCGACTATTCAAGAGGGTGCTAGCTGTTATAATCCTAATACTCTTGAGAACCATGCTTCGTATGCATTCAACAGCTATTTTCAGAAGAATCCCGGGGCTACCAGCTGTGACTTTGGAGGAACTGCTGTTCTAGTTAACTCTAATCCAAGTAAGTAGAATTAGTTTTTGAATTACAACTTCATGTGCAGATTTGAGGGAATTTCTTATGAAAATTTAATCATTTGTGTTGAATTGGTATAGGTTCTGGTACTTGCGTGTACCCTTCTTCAGCAACAACCACAACGCCATCCACAGTACCACCAGCAACAACAGCTTCAACATCTGGAGAGACAGGGACAGGGATAGGAACAGGGTCAAGGTAATGCTTAATTCAACATAATTGATTTTACGGTCTTTCTAACCTGTGTCCTAAGGGCATAGGATAAGTATTTTGATTTAGAAACTACTACCCTAATATGGAAAAGATAAACCCCATCAAAAAGTTTTAAGAAATCCTAAATCAACAAATCTAGGAGTATCTTTCTAAAAATGGTTTCTTAACGTTTGCCCTAAACCATTGATTTTATACTTTGTACCTAAAAATTGTATTTGCTCATTTGGTTTGATGAAATTTGACGTCATTCTATATGATTCACTCAATGCAGTAATGGATCACCTCCTTCGGTGTTGAATACAAGCACCGGTCCCACTCCAGGTTCTTCGTTTGGATATGGTGATGGAAGCCCTCCAATTTTAACTGCACCTCCATCTGGTTCAGCTGGTGTGCTGCAACCCTTCTTTGGCTTCATACTGTTGACAACTTCACTATACATGACAGTACTTTTGGGCGTGTAGAAACTGAAACAGAAGCTAGAAAGTCTAAAAACTGATTGCTGACTGGCAATCTGTGTACATGAAGAGAATAGTGGTGAGTTCTTCATCTGTTAGTGTAGAAAATGTGTTGCAGTGAGGTGTAGTTCCAGGTTCGGATGTGATTGTAAAAGGCTTGAGTTTAGGTGTAAAAGATGTGGATGTGAAAAAGGTATGTTTTTTAGAAAAATGTGTTGCGGTGAGGTGTAGTTCCTGCAACCAATTTCATAATCATTTGCTTTCGTAAAAGTAGAAAGGTCAGGTTTAGACTCCATGAGACTTGTATCATAGTTCAATTGTACTTGGGCTCTTAACTGGTTTATCAGATAGGAGCTGTATGTGCAGCAACTTATATATGAATATGGTTTGAGCCAGATTTTGTGACAGCCAAATACAATTTAGCAAGTAAAAAACAGTTCTAGTAGAAAATGTCAAGAATTTGGATTATCAGCGCTCATCAACACTCAAAATAAGAGTGAAATATAAAACCATTTTGTGTGCTGCAGAAATGAATATAATACATTTATTGTATTTGAAAATTTTTCAAATGTCTGCCAATCTTTAATATTGTTTTCGATTTATGTTAGTATGTTGATAATCTTTGCTGATATAATAAGATGAAATATAATGCAAGCCAAATCTGACTGAATACCAAAATTGTTGCAGGAAATTATAGTGTGGCTCTGATTTGAGCAAGATGAAGTTCAACAATGATTTCTCATCATTTGTAATTGCAATACTAGAAACTACACTGACAAAGGAAATGAGGGTTGTCTTCCTAGTACATGTAAATTAACATAATTTAGAGCTACAAGGATACTTTGTACATTGACCTGAGAATCTAAAAACTACAATAACACATCTCCTGCATAGCATAGGAATGAGTCTTCCTACTTAACCGTTGCAATGAAATATTACTGGCTTGGCTATGACAGGTTACCTCTTTGAGAAAACCACCAAAATTACCATGGACATGGAAATCATAGCCTTGAAGCTAGAGCTCTCCCAGAAACTCTGTTTCTCACAACACCCAGAAGCGGGTTTTTGTTGCTTCAAGGCCAGCTGATCTTGGAGTTCTTTAATTGACTCTTCTCTTCGCTCTCCCATCTGCAACAAAAATATCATACTCATTCAAGACCAAATGGCGATTGATGAATAATACGAGTTCCCAGAAACTATTCGGTAGAATGTATTACCCTTGCGAGCTTTCTTGCCTGAGAACGAGTTTCCTGGAGACAGAATTCCAACTTCAGTACCCTCTTTTTCAGCTCCTGGTTTGTCCTCTTTTGCTTGTCAAGCTGCTCAGCAAAAACAAATCAAAATCACAACTATTGCTCTAGATAGCTCACTAGATTAGGCAGTCCTAATTATGACAGAATTAGTATTCAAAGATAAAATTTAATCTGCATCGGGTTTTTGGGGCTATATATATCGTGCTTTAGGGTGATTATATTTTTGTTTATCTGCAAAGGTAATAAAGAGATATTTTACAAGGGGCAATTGCTACAAATGCAGCCTAATCCACAATATTATTAAGATTGTAAGATAGCCAGAATACCTGGGATTCCAATTCCTTTGTTTTAAACCTCCAATGAGCAGACAAAATCCTAATCTCATCTCTAAGTCGGTCAATCTCGTCATCCTTTTCCTTCAAAAGCCTAGTCATTTGGTCAAGATTTTTTGGAGAAACCTCGTCTAACAACTTTCTCAGTTCGCAGTCATTGTTTGCTCCAGCCTTTGCAAGAGCTTGCATAATGTCATGCTCCACTCTCACAACTTCGTCTTTTAATTGCTTCTGTGAGAACTCCCTTGATTGAAGTTCCTTTTGCAGATTGCCCAATTGCTCTTCCACCCTTTTGACACGATCCTCCTGTTCTTTTAAGGAGGTGTTTTTCGAGTCTAGCTCCTTAAGAAGAGCTAAACACTGAAATTGCGCTGATTCGGCTGAAGCAGAACTAGCTTCTGCAGTAGCCTGAGCATGTGTGAGCTGAGATCCGAGATTGTCCAAATCTGTCAAGTACTGCATTTTTTAACAGATAATTCCCATGGTTACAATTTCAATGGCTTTTTGAATAGCTTCAGTGAATTGTTTATGATTGACAAAACTTCAAGAGAATGATTAAGTTTAGGTATTTTTTGGTAGGGAGAAGTAGTCAACTTAAAACTAAGGTACAAAACTACATTCCATGGATATGTGTGAGAAGATAACTGTGCCAGAGATATATCCCATGGATCAATTTTAGAATGCATGATCAAACTTCAAAGCATTTGATATAAAACGACACCAAAATATTGAATAAGGAGTGAATTCATACGAAACATGAGTGGTAAACCCTAACCCATAGCATTTCCACGTTCTAACTTCCAAGCGACAAGCACAGTACAGTCATAATTAGATAGTGAATACTGAAAAGAAAACTTTCAAAAATGATAAAAGCGGGAAGAACCGGCGCTCAAAAAATAATTCAAGCATTGGAAAGCTCGATGCTATGAATAAAGTATAGTCCTAATAGCCATAGTATATTGGAGACAAGATGCTCAGTTTGTCTGCACAAACAAACAAAGTAGAAAAGCCTAAAATGGGACTAGAATAAAATATGAATTCAAATGCATTCCACACAAAATTATGTGGACCTAAAACAAGATAAACAACCAAGATGGAGAGAAGAAAAGGCAGAAAGACAAATTTTAAACACCATTGTTAATAATTCTAAATCCATGGCCCCTTTACAATAGTTCTAATTTACAAGTAAAAAATTTATGATAACAAAGAACAGCTTAAAAAAACGCAGGAATGGGATCAAGTGAAGTGTGTGACCTTTTCAGCAGCAGAAGTTGATGCTTGCAACTGCCCATTTTTCTCCTCCAAGCTTTTCTGCAACATACTAATCTCATCTGCCATATTCTTAGCCTTGGCTTCAACTTCCTGTTAAACACCATTAAAATTACCCAGCTCAGGGACACCAAGAAACATCTCAAGGCCAAGGGACCCACGATCCAATTGAACCAAAAACAAGAGAGACAAAAAAGATGAAAATGGTTACAAATTTAAAATTCAAACTTTCAAACTACACGCGAACTCCAAATCTCATACCTGTCTAGTTAGGGTTTCTTTAGCAGATGAGTGTTCCTGCAAAGCAAGGCGGCCGCGGACCTCCTTGAACTCCGCCGCCAAAGACACCACGTTTCTCCTGAAGCTTTGCTTCTTCTCGCTCAGATCCTTCAACAGAGGATCCACGTCGCTTGGTGTAACCATTGCTCTCCTTTGACTAATCTCTCAAGCTCGGCAACCAATTTTCATCCAACATCAAGTCGAAATCTGGTTTTGGACATTCAGAATCTAATTATGAATGGACATGTCGGCAGATGCGGCTATTTAAAATTGTGACAAAATCTGCAAGTCGAGTTGATTTAAAAATTAGGCGTAATTGAAGTTTGTAAGATGTAAGAAACAACTGTCTATTTGAGTTTCTCAAATTTAAGGGCCGAGAACGAGAACGAATCTAGCAAATTCCGAATGGAAATCAAATTTGAAATCCAAAACTGCAAAATCCATTAAATTAAATTCATGGAACAAGTTAGAAAGGATCTTTCTAGAAATCGGCGGCACCAGTAGATAGAGAGAAGCTTACGCTGAAAGATCTATGCTGTTAAATGGAAGAGAAAACAGATAGAAAAGGAGCGAAAGCATTTCACATGATGCATGTCCACTTTCAACTATTCATTTCATTCACAAAACGATTCAGATCATAGCTACTCACAACAGATGATGCGTGACCAAACGAATCAAGCATGAAGAACACATGATAAGAGGAGAGCGCGAGAAATGCTTACAGGAACAGCGAAACCAAACGGAGAAGAACAAACTGTTCGAACTCGGAGATCCGGAACCAAATTGATTTCAAACGGCGGAGATTCTACAGGGCGTCTCTGGACGGAGACGAGAACTGAAAATGGAGGAAATTAGTGAGAGAGTAGAAGAGCAGAGGCCATTAGCAATTAGCCAGTTGGTTATGGATGCTTACGTGGCGGGTTTGGAGATTCGAATTTTTCGGGTTCGAGAAAAACCCGATCCGGGAAAACCGGGTTTTTGAATTGACGGCGGCAAATACAAATTTAGGGACAAGTGGGCGACGTTACAGCTTTCTCTCACGTCCACATATACAAGGTCCCACTTTGACCGTATCAATTCTCATAATCACAATTTTCCTTTATTTTAATTTTGTGAATTAGATTTTTTGTAGGATCAAGATTTTTTTAACGATCCTCAATTTCAGATTAATCAATGGTTCAATGCTATCTTCTTCCGGTGAGGTAAGCAAAGTTGGATGGATGGGGTTTCAACTATTGGTATAAACTCAACTGCCCATTCACACGTACATTCATAGATGTAAAAAATTTGATTAGTAACTCACCCGTCAAAGTCAGGTGCATAACCCAAGTCGAGCTGACGTAACAAGACGAAGCTATGGCAAATCAATGAGCAACCAAAAAAATAAAATCTCCGCCATTCAGCTAGGACCTCAAGGTAGTATTATGAGGTCTCTATTTCGACTCCCATAAATAGTAACCTTGAACAAGTTGAGGAGATTCAAAACCAAACACACCCTAGATTCTACAACACTTACTTATCAATCCAATCTAATTCCACTTAGAGCAGGGTCTATGGTCAAGAATTGAGATGTACACACACCCTTACCCCCGATAAACTCGATAGGATGGCCGCAGCATTAAATTTCGGCTTATAGATTAGCTCTTGGAGCCGAGTTTGATCAATTATACAACTCCCGCTATTGATATAGTTCGGCCTTGAATGCCACGGTCCGATCCTCATGGGTCTTGAATGCCACGGTTTTGATCCTCGTAGGTCATTGGCGTGCGATAGGATTGGAACGCTTTGGCGCTTATCCCTCTGTTGAGGCCTTGAGGGTGCTTTACACGTTAGCAGCTACAACGATCTCAGATGAACCTTAGCCGGGGACTTTGCCTAAGGGTTCAGTGACTTCTTATATACATTTTTGAATATGCCTAAGGGTTCAAGGAGGCAATCTTCTAGTAGTTGGCGTTTGAGAAATGAAAGACTTTTTGAGAACTCAATTTTGCAAATTGTAGAATTTAAACTGGTAAAACAGAACCAGATTTCCAACCCAATCAAACTTCTTTGAGAAAAATTGAGTCTTTAGGCCAGATTTCATCACAAATTCCACCATTTTACCCCATCTCAGCACCAACACAACTTTGAGTTCAATCAAAACTATACTGGGGTAGCACCAGAACTCATCATAACACTAGCAGACCAAAATATAACTTAAATTTGCAACCCTATACACATAAGTGTCAATCACTACTGAGAATCTGGCATCAAGGGTTCACAAATTTTCATTGTTCGGATTTGATCTATGAGGAAAACATGAAAATGTTTGGTTCTGAACTTCTGATAATCCCATTTGATTTAGAGTTGGAACTTGACCAAAAGTCCAATCCAGTGAGGATACATCACAACTTTCATACTCTCAAAACCAGAAAGACCTACTAAGCAGAGTGACTACACTCACAAAAAACCACATTATAAACAGAATCATCATTCATCACCATTACTAAACAGGATCATCACCATCTGTAACTATTTATTCTTCTGCAAATGCTGAGAGGTGGATGGGAGACCATTCATCACCTTATTGACAGCTAGTACATCCTTTCTCTCAGCTACACCGCCATTGTTGAAAGCTTCCTTCTTCTCCACCTGCACAGCCACAGAGTTCTTCGGCTTAAACCCTAGCAAACCGTTCTGATTGGAGACCGGAGCCGCCTCACTGGTGCATTCTCTCAGCCTCATCCTCTCCATTTCAGCCGACCACGCAACCGCAACGCGCTCCAAAGCGTCCTTGGACCTCTTCCTCGCAGAAATCGCCTCCTTCGCCTTCCTCTCGGCCTCGGCCCTCGCCTGCTCGGCCGCCTCGTTCAGCGAATTCGCGGCGATCATGGCGGCGGCGCGGAGGGCTTTGGCCATCCGGAGATCGATGAATCGGTTCTGCGTGGCCGCCATAGGGCTACTCGATTTGCAGAGTTCGAAGAGCTTGGAGTTAGGGTTCAAGCAGGTAGGGCAGAGGTAAGGGGATTTGGGGATGTTGGGAGCGACGCAGTTGACGTGCGATGCGGAGTCGCATTTGAAGCAGGTGAAGGTCCCGCGGACGTCGGGCTGCGACGACGACGAAGACGGGGACTTCCGGTGGAGCTGGTGGAGGGAGAAGCAGAAGGGGCAGAAGGCGGTGGTGTGGAGCTTGAGGACGCAGGCGGTGCAGAGGAGGCGGAAGATCTTGCGGTGGTAGACTTGGTGGAGGATCCACCGGTCTCTGAAGTGGCATTCGCTGCAGGCGGGGGCGGGGGGCGGAGCTCCGGCGATGTCTCGTTGCATCACGATTGCATCGGATGGAACGCCCGGAACCATGGGGGGAATGGGATCGCTCAAGATTAGGGTTTTGGAGAGTGTTTTGGTTTCGAGTTTCGAGAAGAACAGGGCTGGGATTTCGGTTTGATAGGGCAACAGCACATAACGGGCTCGGGTCTACCTCGGGCCGGGCTGAACTCTTTATACGGAGGCGGACGCAGCTGGCCCACAAATTAGTTTTTTTTTGGAAATTCTTTTGGTACCCCTGAAGTTTTGCCTTTTCCTTTTGGTGTTCAAGAAAAAAACTTATTCCTTTTAATACCCTTGAAGTTTTGGCTTTTCCCGTTGATGCCCCTATCCGGTTCAAATTAGCTAATTTTAAGCTTACCATTATGTTCATCACTCTTAAATTAGTAGGATTCAACTCTTTAAACACTTACATTCATAACCAAACTACATCAATTTGAATATTTAAACGATCCTCTATTTTAAGGGGTTGTTTACAAAATTGTTTAAAAATTCAAATTGATGTAGTTTGGTTATGAATTTTGATGTTTTAATAGTCAAATACTACTAATTTAAGGGTGATGAACATAATGGTAAGCTTGAAATTGGCTAATTTGAGCCGGAGAGGAGCGTCAACGGGAAAAGTCAAAACCATAGGGTACCAAGAGGAATAAGTTTTTTTCTTGGGCACCAAAATGAAAAGACAAAAATTTAGAGGCACTAAAAGGAATTTTCCTTTTTTTTTTAAAGATCCGTGATTGATTATCTCACAATATTAGATGTGGGAAGATAATTACAAAAGTCTCCCCACAATTTTTTTTTGCAAGAAATCTCCCCACAAATTAGAGACGTTTATAATTGAAATATGATCAAATTTATATCTCACAAGATTAGGTCGTGGATTTTTACTTTCTTTTGAAGGAGTTTTTTTTATCCTCTGTAAGAAGATTGCATCATTTTTGTGTTAGTGTCTTGTGTTTGATATGGAAGTATATGGATTTAGATATTAGTATGGGGTCATATCTTGTGTTTGATATGAGAGTATATGATATTTGATATACTAAAAAAAAGAAAGATAGGAGAGGTATGCGATATGAATAATATCCCATATCCGATACCGATATCGATACCCGATACCGATATATGATATCGATACCAAACGAGCCCTTAGCTCCCTCTACTTTATTCCATATCTCATTGTATGATGATCTCGACCAAGACTTTAATCTCATCTTTAGGATATTCATTCACTTTTGGATAAAGGATACAAATAGTTTATCTAAAATTGCTTTAATTTTGAATATATCACGCACCATAAGCAAGGACATGGGTTAAAAATACATTGAGAACACATATGCTAGAATTTCTACCTGTATAATCTTAAGTTGTATCCATAACCATTAAATGTCACTAAGCTAGCTATGACAACACATAAGAAACCTTCTTTTATCATTTACCATTTTATTCTTCACAATTTTTTTACATTTACTTAAGCCATATACAATATGTTGCACTTTTTACAATATGTTGGCCAAAACACACAATTAGTGGGTGGATTTCGCAATTCTGGATGATTAGCTATCACAACTTTACTACAGCTTGCACATATTATTACAGATACCCAAAACATAATAATCTTCATCAAATCACAAAGACCAAACTATCTATACACAGCCCCTGATGGGCATCAAATCACAGTTTCCTGAAAAAAATGTGATTATCTATGAGACTATGACAGTAAAAGGGCAATGGAATTCTTATAAATTTGTGATTACCTAAAGCAATAAGGTTATACCATAAAGCCACATTAACGACCAAACATTTTACTATATGACAGTAAATTAGTAACTTTCAACTCTTTATGGCCCAGCTGACATTTCTTTACAAGATGACTTATTATGGCCAGTGCCCTTGCATCTACTACAAAGAAGCTGGCGTTTAGCAACCTCCTGTGAACTACACCGTTTCTTCGTGGGCCGCCCAGGTGGCCGCCGCGTAGGAGGCGGGGTCACAGTCACCGCCATTTGAGAAGAAGAAGAATTATTCTCTAATGGCAACTCAATGCTAGGCAAAGGATGTATTGATTCAGAGTAAGTCAATCTGTAGCTCTCAGTAGTAAAGTATCTAGAACAATAATCATACGGGCTCTGGCCTAAGCACCCGATCACAGCTAACGCGTGGCAACAAGGAAGACCGTTCAATTGCCACGCTCTACAACTGCAATCCAAATGATCAATATTCACAATCTCAACTGAATCCCCACGTACCTCAAACGAGCTTCCTGCTGAGAGTAGAACTTGAAGAGACCGGATTTTTAGGGTTTCTTTCTCGAGTTTTTGTTCCATGGATGGAGTGAGCCTAGTTAGCCATTGCTCTGATTCTATTCTTCTTGAATTGATCAATTCCATGATCCTGCCACGTATTAAATCAACCATTTGTGTGATGGGGAGCTCATTTGCATCTGACGCCCAGTTGTATAGGATTTCTCCGAAGTCTGAGGTTAGATGGTTGTATCTTGCGCCTCTGAAGAACATATTTGCCCAATTCTCAGGGTTGCTTTGGATGACCCAGTTATAAGCTTCTGGTGAAATTGTCTTGATTCTTCCAATTGACTGCTCAAAGGCTTCAAGCTTAGAGGCATAAGCAGCGGCGTACAAATCCTCAATCAACATTCGCTTTACTTCATGAGAGAATTGACCTTTTAAAGCTGTTATGAGCTCCTCTGAAAGATATCTGAGACAGTATCCATGGAAAGAGTTTTCAAAGATATCTGCAATTGATTCCTTTATCCCCTTTTGTCTATCTGCAACAAACGTTAAAGGGGCAGAAGTCAAAAGTGCAGACTTAAGCTGAAGCAAAAACCATCTCCAGTTATCATCTGTTTCTGAATCTACAACAGCAAAAGCAACAGGGAAGACATTATCATCTGCATCAGCAGCTGTGGCGGCTAACAGCATCCCTTGGTATTTTGACTTTAAACTGACACTGTCAAGAAAAAGCAAAGGCCTGCATCCTTGAAGGAACCCATAAAGAGAAGCATGGAACGAGACAAAAAGGCGATGAAAGCTTGAATCGTCTTTTGTTGTGAAAGTAGCAAGACTACCTCGATTTGACTCCATTATTTTCTCACAAAAAACAGGCAATAAACCGTACGCCTCCTTATATGAGCCTTGAAGTTGTTCTCTGGCAACCTCTTTTCCACGCCAAGCTTGGAAATAGTTCAACTGAATCCCATATTCTTCCTTAATGTCATTCACAATGTCCTTAGGCTTGTAATTAGGGTAAACTTTGAGTTTCTCCTTGATTATACTCGCCACCCAGTTTCTTGTTGCCTGGTATCCTGATGTAACAGCAGCGCCTTCACAAGTATGGGTAGGATTCATTTTCTTGATACAGATTAGTTGTGTAGTTGACAGCCTTGATGCATGAATTCTCCATGGACAGCCTTCTTCCTTGCATTTTACAGTAACCCTGTGGCTGTCATTCTTCTTGTACTTGAAAGCAAACTGATGGGCAATAGCGTACTTACGCAATGATTCCCGAAATTCAGTTACATTATTGAATCTTTGTCCAACCCCCGTAATATTGTATTGCCATTGTTCTGTGGCTTTGATGTGTTGTTTCTCATCACTTGAACAAAAGGGTAATATTGGAGGGATAGTCTCAGAAGGAATGTCAAATTGAACATCTTCATTAACAGTATCATTAACAATACCAAGCCCAACAAAGGGATCAACGACGCTCGTGTCCTCCACCACATCAAGAGACACACCAAGCGGCATCACCGCCTCAGATAAAGTCGTCCTGCTTGACCTGCATATTTGCAGTTCATCCAATATTTCATACTACTAAAAAGGCCAGAGGCAAACAACACACAATGGCCAAAAAATGCAATGATTTTTTTTCCCAGAATTATCAAATCAGAATGTTTTTGAAAGTTTGATTTCCTACCTACTAGCAGGCATGTTAGAGACCTCAGGCATGGTCATTTCTTCCACCATGACATAAACATCAACAGACGCGCATTCGCCATGGAACTTCATCATTCGCTGCAAGTCCTTGTCATTTGAAATGGTGATCAGGGTCTTCTTGTTTCCAGGAAGAAAGTATTTGATAGACAAAGAATTCAGCCCGAAACTGAACATTTCAGTGATCTCAGCCTTGAAATCACTAAACTTCATCAGATCATCTATATCAATAGCATGAGCATCACCACCTATATAGGTCATTGCACCATTCTCATCGGTCTTAAACTCGCCACCTGATTGGCAAATTGCAATTATGCTCTTCCCAGCCATGTAAGCCTAATTCACAAAGTTCAGAAACTACCAATAAATTATCTCTTAACCACAAAGGGAAAAGGTATTGATTCTCATAATACCCACCTACATTTGTGCATTGCCCAGAATAAGACCCACAAAAGGGGACATAACAAGTTACCCAAAAGCGCCTATTGTAAGGACCCAGAAGAAAAAAAAGACCCACAGGTAAGAGGGCAAACCCAACAACCGGGAAAACACATATCCAACCACCAAACTAGAAGTGGCAAAAGCAAATGGCAAGACAATAAATACAGGGAAATATATAATTGCAAAAAAAAAACATTGAATTTACTTCGATCAAAGTAATTAAACCTAGAAATTTAAAGATCAAATATGGTTAAGCCGGGGAATTCATGAGAAATAGACGAATTCTAACTAGCAGACTTCAATGAAGACATAAAAGAAGGAAATTTGAGCAAGGGATTAATGGAGAAAAGGGAAGATTGTACCTTGGGGGGTTTGGGGGAATAATTGCGAAGCCGCACGGATGAATGCTGAAATTGTAAAGGGAATCAGTGCAGAAGAGAGGAAGCCGTAGAGCGGCGGTGGCCGATTAATTTGGATTTTTGAGTCGCAATTTCGCTTCCGTCCAAAACTCCCAACAGGGAGAAAGAGAGAGTTAGGGGGAGGGTGAGACTTGACTCACTTGAGAGAGGGAAGAGCTGGTGCACGTGAGCGTCACGTGTGATGGGATGGTCGGGTCGGGTTGCGTTCGGGCAATCCGGGTTTTATTTGGCTTTCGGGAATGGATCGGGTAGTTTTCGGAAATGGATTGTTATAAAAAAAATTGATTTGTTTCGGTTTTGAGTCAATTAGTAGATAAGTTGTTGACTTTTGTTATATCAGTATTAGCAAAAGTGAAGGGTCCGTTTAAATCCCAAAAATTATACATTAAATTGCATTATTTTACTTTAAATTTTGAATTGAATACAAAATTAATTGCATTATCTTGCATTATTTTACATTAATTTTGAATTGAATACAAGATAATGCAATTTAATGTATTATTTCGGATGTCCAAATGATGAATTAGTTACCCATAATGATTTCTACACAAGTCAAAAACTCCCACTGGGATTTGGGTGCAAATCAGTTCAGGGCGGTAAACAGGTAGCCTATTGGTATATAGGGTAGTTTGATCATAATTAAAATGAAGTAGCAAAGTGCATGACAAAGACGGACAGAACTTGAGAGTTAACCATTTGACTTGTCCAAAAAAACTCCGCGCACCAAGTGGAAAATTACACTATAGGGTTATGGTAACAAAATCCCTTAGATCTCTCGAGTGTAGTTAAAGAAGTTTTGAGCTCTACTTGACCTGACAAATAATCCTGTACAAAACTATTCCATCCTAACTCGCTTTGATCCGCTATCTCGCAACCATTCGATGCACTCATCAGCTTTTCCGTCAGGGTGCGCGAGCTGCCATTCCACCACCTTTTGCGTCTGCGACAACAAGTTCCTTTGAGAGACTCATACTAGAACATAACTTATAAGTGTTATAAAATCAGTGTATTTGAACTAAAACTTTACCCATTCCTTCACATCTGGCCCTGATTTGAGGTGCATGACATCCATGATGTCTTTCCCGTTGATCAATGGCTTCACCTCCCAAACATTGTCTAAGCCTGTAAAAAAGAAAGGAACGACAATCTTAGAACAGACGATTCAATGGCTTTGATGGGTTGAAATGAACAAAGGAAGAGTTTTATGCACCTAGTTCAACAATAGTGCTCTCTACCAATTTGAAGATTTGTTCTTTCTTGTCTAATTCCTCAATCTTCATATTTGAGATTTCGGGTTCTGTTGCCTCTGGGTATAATAGAGTAGAGAGGAGTAGCGCAACTCGCCAATACTCCTTTATTTCTCTCAAAAGCAAACCTAAAGGAAAGTAATGAACTTAGCTAATGATTAGAAGAGGATGATGCAATATAAAGTGATAGAATTATGTACCTGCAACAATTCGGAGTTTCACATTTGGTGGTACTTCTATTAGGATCTTGGCCCACTTGAGTTCGGAGATTTCTGCATCTTTATTTGATTCAATAAAAGGAATCAACTTCGTAAATTTCTCTGAAGCACGATGTATGTTTATAACCTACAAAGGATATTAGTATCATCAAATTTTAGACAAGATTATGGAAGAGGCTAGATATAGAATAATTGAGTTTGTGAGCATTATAAGACTGAATTTGTGAAACATAGTATCCAACTCACTGTTTCAGCATCTTTAGCCTTGAGTTTCAGAGAACTACGGATGATATAAGCAACAGCAGGAACCTGTTGAATTCAAAAACAAGCTGAATGAAACCTGAATACTACATATCATTCTATTTATTTTAGGGAGTTGTGAACATATGAGATGATTACAAATTAGTGATGAACGGAGAAAATATAAAGGTAGAAAATAAGCATTTGGAAAGGTAAAAATATTTTTTGTGAGTAGTTTTTCTACCATAGTTCTGTTAATCATGGATGAATGCTTATAGGCATAGAAATTAGCTGAGAAGGGAACTGAAAGAAACCTCACCGTCTTCTTTTTAGATTCTTTGTATACTGTTTTCCTCAATGGGAGGAACAATGAAGCAAACAAGGAGATTCGCTTCTTATCATCCTAGCATATATGAAAGATGAGGGTAAGATTACAGCCAAAACAAGAAAACTTGAACCGATATTGAACAAAGATAAAGAAGATTTGCATTATGTTAACATAATTTAAGCAATTCTAAGTCTGCCGATAGATGTATAATTTAACAGAGGGAAGAAAATATGGAGCGACAGCACTAGACTTTTAAGAGCTAAATATACTTCTAGGCAGCAACATTTCCACAAGAACAACCAACTAAAACATAAGAACCACAAGAATTCAGTAACTTTCTGTATCATTAAGCAGAGTAAATGATAGTTTCTTCAGAAAAGACCTATTTTATATCAGGACTCACATTAAAGGTTTGAGCTCCAACTGATTGAATGAGGTTCCATGCTGCATCAGTATAATTTACACAGATCCTATCAAAGGCACACAGCAATGGTTGTATGAGTGAATACCCAAAATATTTACAGCTCTTTGTATGTCTGTATATAACTATATCATACATTCATTTACACTTACTATAAATCCAAATTTTCACTTCATATAAGGGTATAATTATATTAATCAGCTATAATAAGATAGCTTAAGATCTTCTTAATCTGCTGGTGAAAGCAAAACACCGTCTAAATCTTGTTCTAGAACACCCTTAAACTGAATCATGGCAAGTAAAAAATAACATATATATTCTGCAGCACCGTTTTGCCATAAATTAATATATAGACTAATTTTACAAGTGTACATTTAAATAGAGTGTGAGGTAAAATACAAAGTATACTGCATAATACAGACTTAATTAGAATTCAAGCAAACTATATCAGAAGACAAATGTAACAAGGTATGAATGACTTCAAATTAATTCCAAGACCAAGCCTGCTAACATGCAAAGAACATAGAGGTACTATCAAGGAGAAAGATGAGCTCAAAGCCTTCACATATTCAGTTTCCACACGCATTAAATTTCGTTCAACCAAATTAAAACAGGACCATTAAATGATCAGCCAGTGACCTGTTTGTAAAATTATCCAATCAGGGCTAACCCTACTTTGCAACTGCATATCTACCACACCATGACCAAATTAAGTGTTCTCTGACCATGTTTTACACATATGAAGATCAGATCAGAAGTTTGCATACAGTTACTTAATATGTTGATTAAATGCTTTACCTGAACATGAGTGAAAAGTGAGAAAATGAAGCATGAAGTAGACTAGAGTGGCAAATAACACAAACCTTTCACATTCCTCTGGAATTGAGGGCTGCACAACTGGAGGAAGACTGAAAACAACCCAAAACAGTTGCAAATCATAGATATAATGCACTGCCTTAACTGGATGGTTTCCAGATATCATGAGATCAATCTGCACAAAACGGGCAAATCAAGGGGATCAGATACAAGTTTACAATGACAATTCTTGTGATGTAAATTCAGGAAACAGAAAAATGCAAAAGGCCTGACATACTTCATGTCCTATACGTTCCCTGCTAATTTTGTCAGCCATTGCTGTTTTAACTTCACTGGAGGCAGCAGCCTCCTTGAGAGCTTCATCCAATAAAAAATTGAACCTTGCCCCTAACATGCACAACTTTATTGATTAATGTACCGACAGACAGACAATAATTAATTCAAACAAATTCATTCAGAGAGAGACAAATACCGAAACGAATGGCTCGAAGAACACGCAATGGATCATCCAAAAACGTCTCTTTAGGTGGCAAAGGAGTCACTATCTTTCCAGATTTCAGATCTGTAATGCCTGTTTTGAAAAGAAATCATAATAGATGCAAGTTAAAATTAGATACAGGATGATAATATATTAATATCAAGTTGGATGCATGAGTTAAACCAACCTCTTCCAGTAAGATCTTCCACAGAATTTGTGTTGATATTGTAAAATAAACTGTCAGAAAAAAAAATGTACAATGAGAAACAATTATTAAGCCACCTATAAACAAAAACTCAACACCGAAAAAACAAACTCAATTGAATTATAAATCTTCCACCGGTAATGAAGTGATTTAAATATCCAAGGGAAGAAGGATTGTATATAAACAAGATGCACAGAGGAAAGGAACCTAAGCAAGTCCAACAAAAAAAGAACTTAGGAACCTTTATCCTTCTTTCCAGATATTAACAACAAAAACACAGAAAGGTAAGATGTTGGATTTGTTACCTGTTTATAGTTAGGTCCCTCCTATAAGCATCTTCTTCAGCAGTGCCAAATCTCTGAAAATAAACATACAAATTCCGGTAACCAATCATTTCATGTCAAACTGAAGATAGGTGAGCAAGAAAGGCAAAACAGAAGTGATCTAATGCAGATTGTAACAAATACCATTGTGGGAATTCGACTTGTTTCACAATATTCCTCAGACCGCAGATTCACGAAATCAACCCACATGTCAAACAGTTTCATCCGTGCAGTTTCCAAATGCTTTGATTGTTCAGGGTTGCTGGAAAAAAAATGGAAATAGTTATTGGATCAGAAATCAGCAAGTTAGAAGATAGCCCAACTAAAACATCTAGCTAGCCCAATGCCACAGTGTTGATATTTTGATGTTAGCAGGCATGGATTAGAGGAAAGGGCGGTTGCAAACAATATCATGAAATTATAATTTTTAACGAGGAAGGAAAATAACTACCAAAAATTTTGACAGCTCTTGCTAAACTAGGTAAAAACATAAGGCACCTTCAGATTAAATCAAGAAGATCTGAACCATTATAAGACAAGCTAGAAATAACCCAACCAAAATATACATCCAAGGCCGGTTCGCTGTGATTGATGATATAGGCTACATTACACACACTATTTGATCTGCAGAGCTTCTTCTCAAGTAAATTTAGATAGGTGAACCCAGATATTATGTTGCATTGAACAAGTACATTTAGCATGAAATATAATACTGCTAAGCTGGTTATTTGAAAAGAAAAAGCAAGAAAGATCATAATTTAGATGTGGCATCCCAGCCAAAAAAGACATGAGAAAAGTGAAATTGGGAAGTACCTCTGAATGACATGAACTCCTTGCACCTCCTGACCAGTACTGGACAGGTACTCGTTAACCTTCTCACAGAACTCTTTACCCATCATGTTGTCAATGGCTATATCAATATCATAACAATCTTTCCCCAGTAGCTGCACCAGAAAGCCAACATGAGTAGCGGATCATGAATGAATGAGAGCATAACCTTATATTCAAATGAACTAATATGCAAAATTGGTGGTGAAATTGGTATAAGCATGATCATCTAGGAAAAGTTTCCAATTAACAATTCAATCCATATCCTCTTTACAATGGACTACTCATAAAGCATAGTTCAAATCGAATAATTTTCAAATAAGCACGAAATTGAAAAGCCAATGAAGCTAAACCTTATCGCGAACCCAACCGCCGGCTACACGAAGCTGTGTATCGAGACTGAAGTGACGGAGGACCTCGAGAAGGCGATTGAAAATCTGAGACTCCTTATCGGTGAGGTCAATCTCGTCCTTGACTTGAAAGGAAGGTGGAGGAGAAGCCGTCGCAGTGCCCATGGCGGCAACGGCGATGCGCTGGCGGCGGAACGGGGAAGACGAGGAGGAGCAGAAGACTAGGGTTTTGGGAGGGTTGAAGCGGGAGAAGGTGGAGGGAGATTTGGAAGGGAGAACGAAGAGAGAGGAGCGATGGAGTTGTAATGGGAAGCTGATGAGATTGTGAATTTTGAAGGCAGCTCTTCTCATTCTCTTGTTTTCAATGGAGAACTTGCCCCCTAGGCCTCCATTGCCGTTGAAGAAAGATTTGGGAAATTTGAAGATAGTAACCCAACATTTGGGAATAATTTTGAAAAATAGTCTGAACTTTCAAAGTTAAGATAAATAACTCCAACTATTGGGTAGAATGTGATCACTAGTCTAAGAATGCCTATTGGTCACACAATATTGTATGATATTTGATGTGTAATCAATCTTGACAAGTCATAAATGACAATATGTTGTGACCATTAACTATAAAAAAAATCTATTATTTAACCATATTTTAGCTAGTGATTGCATTGTACCCTATAATTGAGACTATTTGCCATAACTTTGAAAGTTCAGGCAATTTTCCATAACCACCCTCAAAAATTGGGCTGTTTCTGCAATTTTACTGTTGCAGTTATTAAACTCATCAAGGCAATATCTTCTTATGGTATACACCAAGAATTGCAGCAAAAAAAAAATCAATCAACAAGAATTTCCCAAATAGATTAAAGAAAGTGTGTTAACTCAACAAATTTGCAGGTTAACTATTTGATGCAGAAGTTAATTTGAAGCTTGTAAATGTTATTCATAACAAAAGGGGGAATAAGAGAAAAGATGAAATAGGAAGCTGCAGATCCATTGAACATATTTGGAGCTCTTACTGTCAAAATTAATGTCATTTTTTTGTCATGTTACATATATAGAAATTGTGAAGATGAAGATCTAGCTGGGGAAATTTCATAGCACTTTCTCACATAATTGTCGAGAAGTACTAAATCATGCGAAGAATTGCAATTCCCAACCAGTGTTTCTTACTCTGTCATAATTTACCCATTTGAAACCATACAAAAAACAGCAGCTTATTACACAAGCTTTCTTGATTTATAGAGCAAAGAATCCAATGAAGCTCTTCCATGTCCACTCAGAGGTTCACTTTCCTCTAGTCTCTTAGGTTTGTATTCCAACATTTTTTCTTTTATTTGATTCTTCAACTAATCTTGCAATTTTCTCATGCTAGCTCTTAATCTCACAGTTTGCAGCTCAATTTTTTTCCAGCACTTCCAACAATGTCTTACAAGAACATCCTCATACTTTTCTGTCTTTGGGCATTCGCGAGCTCCATGCTCCCTGCTTCCTCCAAACGGATAGCCAGAGTCCGTCTTAGGAGACGGACTCATGATCTTGAATCCTTGAATGTTATCAGAATCTTCGGACAGTTGGGGATCAATGACCCGAAAAATAGGAAGATCGGCTTGATGCAAAATTTCCATGATTCAAATGGAGAAATTGTCTACTTGAAGAACTATTTGGGTGCTCAGTACTATGCAGAGATTGGAATTGGCTCTCCACCTCAAATGTTCAATGTCATTTTCGACACCGGTAGCTCCAGTCTCTGGGTACTCTCATCCAAATGCTATCTTTCTGTAAGTCTTTTATGTCACAAAAGTATTGTAAACTTCTAAACAAAGTATATAAGGTAACAATAGTTTGAAATTGAGTATGTGTTTATATGCAGATTGCATGTTACTTGCATCCAAGATACTTTTCAAGCAAATCAACTACATACACTAAGAATGGTAATAATACTGTTTTATTGTAGCTGGATTTACCATTTGCAAAATTGTGTTATGTTTATCAGCTTATGATATAAAATTTTCAATTCAGGAGAACCTTGTTATCAGGATTATGGGTCTAAGTCAATCTCTGGATTCTGCAGCCAGGATAATGTCAATATTGGTGGCCTTATTGTTAAGAATCAGGTAATTAAGTTCTCCAAGTCTCAAACTTTACTCTAATGACATCCATTTGGATTAAAAAAGACCATCATTTCAGACATTCATAGAGGCAACAAGAGAAAGTACTAGCCCTGGATTCATCATTGGCAAGTTCGACGGCGTCATGGGGCTTGGATTTCAGGATGATTCAGTGGGCAACTTTCCTCCAATTTGGTAACACTATTTATAGAAAAAAAAAACTATCTTTATAGGACTTAAATCACAAGAAGACTTGCTTACTTGTTCTTGAATGATTAGGCATAACATGAAACAACAAGGACTTGTGAAAGACGACGTGTTCTCGTTGTGGCTTAACCGAGATCCAGCTGCTAAACTTGGTGGAGAAGTGGTTTTTGGAGGTGTTGATCCTGAACATTACAAAGGGAAACACACTTATGTTCCTGTAACAAAGAAAGGCTATTGGCAGGTTAGTTTAAAAGTAAAAATTAAAATAACACATGAAGTCATGAACAAATTTATGCCTCAATATGAACGAAACTAACTTCTTTTTTAACTTTCAGTTTGAAATGGGAGATTTTCTGATTGGAAATTACTCAACTGGTAACCCAAACTTTGATCAAGACTCAATCTTTGTTGCATTCTTATGTTCCTAATTGAGTAATTTGATTTCAGGAATGTGTGAGGTTGGATGTGATGCTATCATAGACTCCACCACACCATTGATTGCGGGTCATCCGGTACTTATGGTGTAGATTATGCTAATCTCAAATTGCAGTTATTAATGATAAAGTCTGGTAGGCTGATAAGCTGAGAATTGTACGTGTAATGGACCTAGCATATAAGCCCAATGAGGTTCCAACCTAAAACTATATGACAATGGGTGGAGTAACTTATAACTTATCGGCCTAGTGGACTTTATCACTTAGATTGATTTATAAGATTGTGTTAAAATTAATGCAGGCGATGATAACCGAGATCAACCATGCAATTGGAGCATCAGGGAATCCAAACATGAAATGCAGGGATGTGGTTTCACAATATGGAAATCTCTTATGGGATATTTTGATGTCAGGAGTTGAGCCAGATAAAGCCTGCACTCAAGCTGGATTGTGTGTGCTTAGGGGCGCCATTAGAACGGTAGTTGAAGGTCAAGACAAGCGCCATACGTCAGCTGGATCCGATGAGCAATTTGCTTGCACAATGTGTAAGATGGTTGTGATTTGGATTCGGAGCCAGTTGAAACAACAGATGATCAAAGAGAGAGTCATGGAATATGTTAGTAAGGTAAGACGAACACAATTTTATCACCTTTTTTTTTCCACATATACTCTAACGTTGCATTAAATCCTGCATTATAATGTATCAACAGCTCTGCGATAGCTTGCCCGGTCCAATGGAACATCCAGTGCTCGATTGTGGGCTAATGTCGTCCATGCCAAACGTGACCTTCACCATTGGAGATAAACCGTTTACTCTGACACCCGAACAAGTACTAGTACTTTACGTTATGATATTAAACATAGCGAAAATGGAGTAACGTTTTTATTATAACATAAAGTTTGTGACATTTGTTACAGTATATCCTTAAAGTTGGAGATGGCGACGCTACAATCTGTTTGAGCGGCTTTGCTGCATTGGATGCGCCTCCACCAAGCGAGGCTTTATGGTAGTTAACTTCGCGATTTCAGTGTGTCGATTAAGGGCTTGTTTGGATGAGATTGTTTTGAGTAACGAAGGTGAATTGTGGTTGTTTTTGCAGGGTCTTGGGAGAGATTTTCATGGGAGCATATCATACTGTGTTTGATGCAGGGAATTTTGAGATTGGGTTTGCTGAAGCTGTTTAGACAAAGATGAAGTGATGGGCAATTGGATATGATAAGTTTCCTAAGGCATTTGGTCAACTATTGTAGAATATATGGATGTCATATTGTCATATATGAGGATTTGGGAGAATGTACTTTATTATGAATGTAAAGCCCAATCCATTTGCAATCTTTGCATGAATATTTCGATCATTGTCCATTTGCTTTGCTTAATTTTATTTTAATACATGTTAATAATCGGTATTCATAAAAAACGGTTGCTAATATCCTGTAGGCTGAGGGGCAATAGGAGGAATTTACCCGAGTTTTTTACTGTCTATGATAAGAAAGTGCTTTTAGTTCAGTTCTATTGAACATGGGTCCAAAACCCGATTTCAAGTGATCGAGGAGGGATTCGAACCCCGACATTGTGGTAAAATTTCTCTTTGTCAAGGAGAAGACGCGGGTTCGATTCCCGCTACTATAGCTCATTATCATTATAATGAATAGTTTAATCTATAGTCAAAGTATTTAAATGTAGATAAATAAAGGTAGCGAATTGATCCATGTGGAAAATATTTTAAAGGTAGTGATTGTCTTGTTTACTAGTTGATGGTGTATTCGTTCTGTGGATTTATTAGACATTACATCTTTATTAAAAAAATTGTTCGAAGCCAATATTAGGGAGTTGAATCTTCGCCCTGTCTTGCTCCACAAGGCTATGCTACCCTTTGAGATTTTTGGCGATGATTTTCTTTTTGGTTTTTTTGAAAGATTGTTATTTCACGTCGGGATTTTTGATATAATTTGTCTAATATATATATTTTTTGACTACTCCTCTTATATATTGACAATTGATTTTAAGATGAAACCTCATGAGCTTAATTATGAGTTGGGCCTAACGTTGGGTTTGGACTTCTGGTCTTTATAGGCCGGCTGGCATGAACGTCAAGTGCAACTGGCATATTGCAAATTTGGTTTTAGGATAAACTCATGAACTTATGTGTTGGGCCTAATTAACGCGCCTGCCGAAATTTAACAGTCTTGGACACTGCCCATAAAAATCGAAACAAAAATTACATGTTACCACTTGAAATCCTTACCGTTTGACTAGATATCGGAAGACTTGGCCATGATTTTCTTAATACTTTAATTTTTTTTCTTAAGAGATTGATCATTAATTACACATTTACACACCTAGCTAATAGAATCCCTTTTCCGCGTAACAACTTAAAGTTGGAATAATATTCATCATAGCTTGTAAATCGATAGAGCGGTTAGCAAAATTCGCATCATACTATTTTTAATGATAAGCTTATAAAGAAAATAATAATATTAAGTTTAGAAATTGGAGCAATACCCCAATTTGCAATATTTGAACAATGTATATTATTAGTGGAGTGAGTGGGAAACAGCCGTACTTTAGTTCATTAGCAATATCCTAACTAGGGATCAGATCCTCTGTCCCTAATTCTATGTCTCCTCTTGTGTCCCTTTTATATTTATGAATATACAATTTCTTAATGTGTGTAGATTTTCTATAATTAACAAATACAAATGAATTATAAAAGGAACACGAATAGGGGACAGAAGTTGGGGACAGAGGATCCGGACCGACTAGTTAATACAATAATGGGGATTATGTACTTTAATTACCCTTTTTATTACCAATCGGACGGCCCAGATTACATGATTCTAACCCAAAAACAAAAACAAATTAGAAGCACACGTACGTACATTATTCTCATTGTGCTTATAAATACACACCCAAATGCCATGCACACCATTCACATACATTTAAAAACACACACAATTATTCCAACTGTTCTTTCTTCTTTCTTCTTTCTTCATACATATACAAAAATCTACACTTTAGTTACTTAGAATAATATGGGAGGCAAGAGAAACAACAGGCAAAAGAAGCAACCATTTTCTTTGTTTTCATGGTTTACAAGCACAAAGCCAAAGGCTAGTGGTACCATGACTAGCAGAGGCAGCTGGAGGAGGAGTTCATGGGATGATCCCGAGACACCGAGGCGAAAGGTGTACCCTAGCGACGATGACAAGGGCTATTGGCCCGTGGCCGAGCCCGGGATCGATCGACGAGCTTCTGTGTTCATTGCTAGGTTCCATGAAGCTAGATCATCTGAATCTCATGTCACTCTCCAGCAAAGTTATGCATGAATTAATCGTGATTCTTAGTCATTTTAAATTACCAAGTGTTTTGTATTAATTACATCCCAAGTGGTATTAATTTGTTGTACTAGCTATATATATAGCTAGCAATTTCTAGAAAATTTAATTAGGAGAAATAATTAAGTTACCCTAGCTAGTTTATTACAGAAATATGTTGTACACGTACGCTATATTGTTGTTGATCGATTTCATGTTACGTGCGTGCGCATTTGTGTACGTTGTAATAGTGTCATGAATTATGAATAGTAATAAGGATTTTTTTTATAATGTATTCTTAATATATAAAGACCGAAATAATAGTCATAATATCAAGCAATTAATTAAGTATATATAAAAGGGAGAAATGTACTCTCTCGTACATACTCCACTGCCATAAGTAAACGATTCGTTACCATGAAATCTCCGTTTCAACTCTTATTGACCAAAAAATAAATAAACCGATAAATTTTAGTGCGACATAGTTTATTAAAAGTTCGTTTGAATCTCTACTAATAATACATTAAATTATATTAAATTATAAATTTAATACATTGTTTATGATGATCTACGAGACGTACTCAATCTAATTATTGTTTTACTAACCATTCATAGTGGCCAAAAAATATCTCAATTGCTCAAACTAATTACTAGGAGTATAACTTGAGTGAACACTTCGAATAAAGACATTTTAACTTGCTTTTTTTCATCAGTTATGAAGTCGAAACGAAAATCACATGATACTACCATAAAGTCTTAATCGTTTGACTAGATATCCAAAAGCTATTCTCGATCTCATCTCCTGTTGCCCTTATGTAATGCTTACTACATCTTTCATGAATCAAAAAAAATGCTAGCTACCAAGTACAGTACTCCTAATTACTACTCCGTATAATTTAGTTCAAATTATTCGATAATAGTCTTTTCTAGCTACTTTAATAAAGTTTAATTAGGAGAATGTCACCTCTCTTTCGAAACCCTTAATTTGTCGTTTTTCTATGAGTAGCAATTTCATTTGTAATAAGATATAAAATGCAATTATAAAAGTTTGTTGAGCATATATAGGACTCGTTTGAGTGATCGAAAGCCCGTCGTATATATTGGGTAGTGGTAGAAGTATCTTCTTTTTTCCTAATTAAGAAAGCCTATGGGATTTCTATGGGTTCTCTCTACTTAATTGATGGTTTTGAGCTCACCTTATACTCTAAAAAAGACCTTTGATTTGAGCTTCAAAAGGCACTTTGCTTAATTAGTTATTCTACTCTAGTGCTACCTAGCTGGCTCTAGTGTTTACCATGCCCGGTTTATTATGTACCCCTAAAAAAATTTTAACGAGAAATCTACTTTTGGTAGTAAATTTTGGGTCTGTAATAGCCAAAATGCACGAACCAAGTAAACTGGATTGCACCAACCGACTTAACGTAATGGTAGGAAGAATGGTGAGACTTGGTTTTCACCCAAGTAATAAGATGAAGATCGAGTAGGTTTAAGTGGGAGAGAGAAAGGGGAAGGATGATATTTATAATTTTAAAAATTAGACTTATAGAAGATGCATCATAAGTAAAATTTGAAGTGCTTAAAAAAACCAATACCTATGTCTTCGGACATCTAGTCAATCGGTTAAGCCTTAAGGGTAGTATCCAGAAGTCCCCGGTTTAATTCTCATGGGCATTGCTCTCACCAAAAAAAAATCCAATACCTATTTTAACGAATGGAATCATGAAAACTGATGGAGCAAAACTAAAACAACTAGCTTTGAAAAGTTGATCTAAAAGGAAAGGAGCCTTATATGCCTTTTTTTTAAAGATCGGACTCGGTGAGTATCGTGAAGCGGTTGGTAAGATTTCTAGTTCCTTGTCTAGTAATTGCAAATTCTTGCATGATGTTGTGCGGATTTGCCCAATGTTAAACTATAGAATTTGTGAGAAGACGATGCTTTTGCATTTCTCATTAACGTTGAATAAAGAAGGTTACAAAGTTAACTTTCAGTCCTAAAGATAAAGATAAGGAGCTGAAATATCTATTTTAACAACTAGATACAATCTTAACAAGATATGGATAATTACAAATAATAAATACAATTATGAATAATATATCTTAACATGCCCCCGTAAACTCAAGGTCGGGGACGAACTTGCAACTTGACACGCAAAGTCTTGAATCGATGAGTACCAACTGTCTTGGTAAAAATGTCAACAATCTGATCAAGAGATCGCACATGACGAACAACAGATCACCATCTGAAATCTATTCGCGTACGAAGTGATAGTCAATCTTGATATGTTTAGACCGCTGATGAAATACCAGATTAGCTGAAAGAAACGTGGCACTCAGATTGTCGCAAAGTAAAATCGGAGTACCATGAACTGTAACCGACATCTCCTGTAGAAGTTGTTGCAACCAAATTAATTCGGCAGCTGTGACCAAGAATTAAAAAAAAAAAGATTACGCAGAGCATCTAAATCTATTCATTATGTGAAATGATACCATCCATAGCACGCAAAATGCCGTCAAAATCAGATCTTTGATAAGGCAATAGCTGATCAAAGGCTTTCTGCCTCCAATCAAGTGTACCGCAAACCTATTTTGCCTAATGAAAACAACATCCAATTGCAGAGTACAAAGCTTCCAAAGAATCACACCAAAATTATACACGTCACATGACTCACACCCGCACATTAGACCTGAGATGTCTTAAATCTCAATTCCATGATCATATATAAAAGTCCAACCAAAAGAATTGCTAAATCAGAATTTTATTCAGTTGTTAATCATCTTCGTGTTTTTTCTGTTCAAGTATGAAGTTTTCTTACCTTAGGTGTTGCATAGCACGGACAACACACATTACCCATATAGCGAAGTTCTAGGCCGTATTAAGCAATCCAATGCAAAGACATGGCTATACAACCTTGAATCAACTTATTACCTTATGTTGTCATTCTTGTCAATGAGCAGATTTTGAGGCAGCAAATAAGAAAGTTTTGACAAATTAGGCCTAGGCTCATGAAAGTCATAAATATCAGAATTTGAGCACCCGAATCATTGAGCACTCGAATCATTGAGCACCCGACCCGAAATGATCCAACCCAATTTGACCCGATATTTAAAATATCTGAATTTGACCTGAATCCAAACTTACCCGAAACTGAATTGACTCGACCCAAACCCGACCCGACCCGCCCGATTGAATGTAGTATACTACAATTATATTGTTTAATAAATCAACACTAAATGAGGTTAAATTCCAACAGGCCCAACTCAACTTGTGAAGCACATGAGTCCGACTACAGTTATATTGTTTAATTCCAACTCAACTGGTCCGACTCCGCCCCACGCCCAGTCGGACCAGGTGTTCCCTGCCCCTCGGTGAGCCCTGCCCCTGTCCGGCTGCTCCTCCCCAAAATCTCCACTAGTCCTGTTATTTTTTCCGGCAATCGGGGGGCGGCTGCCCACCCATGCCTCCTAGATCCGTCGCTGACAAGTATTATTATTATTACTTGGACATATCGGATAGATCAAGAGGCCGAAAAAGTCAAAGACTGAATAAACCGGCATGAGCAACAAATAAGAACGCTAAACACAACAAGTACAAGAGAAAAAAAAGGAGAATCAAACACTGAACTTAGAAGCAGAGGAGGCGCAAACCATGTAGAAGAAGGGCACAACCGAGAGTCAAAAGAGATCCAACACATGTGTATAATGCTGTCGGAGAGCAAGATAACGGAAATCCGACTTAAAGAAGTGTGACAAATCGTCTAGAGAACGAAGCTCAGAAAACACACATTCCGGACAACTACCGGAACAACATCTCAGAAACAATAACAAGTACTCCGTATGTTCTTAAGGTACCCTTTTCTTTTTAAATTGTTTTTGCAATTATTATTCATTTTCTTCACAATTTAGCATATGATGTGTATGTTTCAAATGTAGAAATGGTAATAAGGACCAGATAAGAATGAGAACCAAATGATGTGATTGATGATAGCGATAAGACGATGGTAGATAGCCTGTCGTGTTCCCATCGTTTGTGTTGTCTTAATATATTCTAAACTTTCACACATTACATATATAAATATTGCTCTTTTGAAAATATAGTTTAATACTTCTTGTAGTTGTTGTGCACTCCCAAACTAGGATCCACAAACGTAGTTGTTATTGATTGAAGATGATATTTGCAGAAGCGCACAAACAAATGGGGACCAAAACCAAACGAGCTCTTACAAGCATTCAAGTTACATGACAATCCTCAATAAAGTCCAAACACAAAGTAACGACACTAAATGAATTTGACTAGGGGGAAACTAATCAACACTCGAACAAAAGTAAGAATTTGCAGATCGATCACTACACAGTGCTGTCGACGCCATTAACACTCTCAACGATTCATTGATTATACCACGCAAAGCTAGTCCACCTGCTCAACACGGCAATAATGTAAAACCATTAATTAAATTCGATTATAATTAAAATATATTTTGAATAGCGTGTGATCCGTAGTTATCTGATCCAATCCAATTAGTACAGTACTAATATTCCAGCTGTCCATTAATTAAGTACCTCTCCTGTTGTTCATTAGTGAGAGGACACTAATTTATTCAAACAGTAATCCTTATAATATGGGAAAATGAATTGCAAATTCAATCAAATCAAATCAAAGACATCGGAATTTGAGATACAGTAATCTTTACTAGAAGAAATATAGCTTCCAGGAGGAATTGCAAATTTGCAACAGCATATATCATGACTTAAAAGGGGCGAAATAGAAGCAGGAGCTCAGAGATTACAATTCTAGCGATAAACAAGTTGAACACATACATGATCGATGATCGAAGAGAAGAATTGAGCGAAATCACTTGGTGAGCACCCAAATAGCGTAGATAATGCCAGGCAACCATCCGAAAAGAGTCAACAGTACGCAGATCCAGAACTCCACCTATAAAACACCAACGCAAACAGCCAATTCACATAATCAGATCCGCCGCACAATCAAAGAAAGTCAAAATCGAGAGAATTTAAAGTTCGAACCGATCGAAACCGAATCAATTGAAATTCGATGGAGATCGAAGCAGATCTAGCCTTACCTTGCATTCGTACTTCAAGAAGACTCCTAGAGGAGGCAGGATGATCGCGAGAAGGATCTCAACGCAGGTCATTGTTTGTTGATCCGCCATTTCTTTTTCTTCTCTAAAACCCTAGCTTTCAACTTGTGGCTTTCGATTGAATTCTCTGAAAATATCTTTCAACGGACGGATATGAGAAGATCGAACACGAGGGTGACGGTTTTATAAAGAGGCCTATCAGGTTAGAGACGCAGTTCAGTGGGTAAAGCGTGTAGATTACATTTAATACCACGTGGGCGCCAGCGATTGGGTCAGTGCTTAGAGTAGGTGATGGATTTTCTTTTTAAAAAAGTAAATTAACTAGGGCTAAATTAGCTGTTCATTGTCCTCTTAGAGCGAGACTAATAGGTATTTTAAATTTTTTTTCTAAAATGATGAACCAATTATCATATCTTTTATAATAGAGTTTTGCTATTTGTCGCCCCGGAGCGACGAATAAAACACTCAAAATAAAATGTTATATCTATAGTTTAAATATTAACAATAATAAAGTTAATCTACCTTAAATAGGTGAATTTTTACCATATCTTTTACAATTATGTATTTATGGTAAAGTCAAATAAGCTATTGGAGTAAAATCTTTTAAGAAAAGCTTTGAATTGATTTGAATTAATCTTCTGAACTACGTGGCATATAATTTCAATCAGATTTTAAGTTTTGCATTTCTTCAAAACTAGTTAAAGTTCCGTGATATTTACGGGATAATTTTACTAAAAAACTATACAATTTTATGATATTAATTTAAAATACTAAATATATTTGTATAATTTCATAATAAATTATGCAATAAATAAATTATTTTTTTAGATTGTACTCCATATTTTAATTGAATATATTTTTAAATATTTTTTCATTAATTGTGGAGATCTTGTCCAAATTTAGATTGAAATTATTAAAATTGATTTTACAATGTTATTGAACATTTTTAAATAATATTTTCTTATACTAATATGTATAAAATACTTGTTTTTTATAAAGATAATAATAATTAGGATAGGTCTATCTACAAAGCATAATATAATTTATTAAAATATTTTTTAAAGTTAATTTATAAAAATTATATATTAGGGTTCTTATCTTTTACTCTATAATAATAAGAATATTTGTAAATATGAAAATATAAAATAAATTAATCAACCAATCATCCATATTAAATTACAAAAAAACATAGAGATAAAAAAAATTTAAATGTAAGGTGGGGCCAAATAAGAAAAAATATTCTATATTTACATAAATAAAAATAAAAAGGAACTTAAGAAAAATGTAATGTAAATTTTTATCAAAATAAAAATACATCAACATAACAATTTTTTTTATTTAATTTTACTAGCAAAATTTATTATTTAATAAATGCATAAAAAGATAAATAAAATCTAATTTTATTAATTTAAATTATAATTCGAATTCGAATTTTTTTGAAATTTACAAATAATCTTAGTCATCAACATAAAATTATACTCCCTCCGTCCCATAATGTTTGTCCATCTTTCCATTTCGGTTGATCAATAAGTTTGTCCATCTTTCAAACTTTCCATTTATATCATACTTTTCTTACCATATTACCCTTATTCAATCTTATATATTACCCCCATTACCCACCTTTTCCATCAACTTTATTACTTTTTTCTATAAAATTACAAAATTACCCTCATCCAATCTTATATATTACCCCCAATTATCCTTCTTTCCCATCAACTTTATTACTTTTTTCTATAAAATTACAAAATTACCCTCATCCAATCTTATATATTACCCTCAATTATCCACCTTTTCCATCAACTTTATTACTTTTTAAACTTTTTATACCCTAATTATTCAACTTTTCAACTTTGTATTAATTACCGTGCCAATTGTACTTTATGAATAAACAATTTGGGACGGAGGGAGTATCTTTTTCTCAAAATAAAAATATATCAACATAAAAAAATTTATTATTTGAAATTATATCATTTTATAGATATAAATTTTATAATTGGAGCTCAAGCCTTGTTAAAAGATAAAAAAAAATATATTAAGACCCTAAATCTTGTTAAGAGATAAAAATATTAAATTATTATGAAAAATATCATCTCATAAGAATTTATGTATATAAAAATTATATAAATATGTTATTTATTGTAGTAAACTAATACATAATCAATAGATAGAATTATATATATAAAAAATTATATAAACATGTTATCTATTTAGTATATATA
Organism: Fallopia convolvulus; assembly: GCA_964016875.1. NCBI lineage: Eukaryota > Viridiplantae > Streptophyta > Magnoliopsida > Caryophyllales > Polygonaceae > Fallopia > Fallopia convolvulus. The sequence continues at coordinate 68,032,098 of OZ024720.1, forward strand.
GCAAGAATACTATAAGTTATTACAAAATTTATTAAAATATAATTTCACATTAATTTATTCAAAAATGTCACGTGGCGCAAATTTTACAACAGACATGGGTTCTGCTTTATAATGTATTAGGGTAGATTAGGCAAATGTTGTACTGTGCAATTTCTTTTTAATTATTATTATATTTTTTTTATTTTAGTCAATCGCAATGCCTATTAACAAACTAAGTGATTAAATAAAATCTAAGTAAATAAAGCAAAATACTTAAATTAAATCTAAGTAAACAGATTTTAAAACTTTTGAAAATATGTAAAATTAATTTCTTAGAACATGATAAAGACTATGAATCAAATTTTGATTGTATTATACTAGTCAATGACAAATTAAACAATTTTAGCATCACTTAAATATATCAAAATGGCTTCTCTTTTCTTTTTCAAAAAGGTAATACAAAAGAAGATAATATGTCAAGTAAAATTCAAGAAAACAATATTCAATAATTTATTTGTTAATCTTAAGTCAAGATTTGATAAGGATTGAGTTATATAAAATTGGAAACAAAAAAATAATGTATAAAATTGGAAATAAACAAAATTTTCAATACATATCTTATTTATACAGAGTATTAGATATTCTATTTTAAGGATCTTATTTATCGCCCCAGGGACGACAAATAGCAAACCCTTTATAAAAGTCAGCCAACTCTAACAAATTATCTATTTTGGAGAATATTGTATTTGATACTTTTATTTTTTATCATATAAATCTCCAAATCAAATTAGATATTTATTAAGTTGATGGATGTCCAGTTTACACAAAGTTGGATGGGAGCCTAGATAAATTATATTATGTTACATGAGAAAATAAATTATAATAGTTAATTATATATTATCTTACATGTGAAAATAAATATTATAAAATCTTATCCTAATAAATGATAAATTATTTGTTCTTTGACTTTTAAGGAAACAAAAATATTTTAGAATCTTAATTTAATAAATAATAAATTATTTTTTATTTGACTTATAAGGAATACAAATATTCTAGAATCTTAACATAATAAATGATAAATTATTTTTTATTCTACTTATAAGGAAATAAAAATATTTTAGAATCTTAATTTAATAAATGATAAATTATTTATTATTTTATTTCCTTATTAATAAAATGGTCAATCTCATTAATAAAATGGTCAATCTCTCAAATTATTTATTATTTTATTTCTTATTCCAAAAGTTCAATCCCCAATAAAATGGTCTAAAATCCCTACCCATTTAGGGCATGTAGGATCACATATTATACAAAAGTATGCATTATAATACAAGATACAACGCAATGCATATTTTTATATTATAATGTGCGATCCAATCAAGTTCTTAATGAGTCATAATTCAACATTGATATTTATTATTTTTATTTATGTGATGATACTCTTCGTCCAAAATAATTGTGAATCACTAATCGTTCAACCTTGTGTATCTTTATTAAGAAATAAAAATTAATTTTGTTCCAAAATAAATAATCACCCATCTTTTTACTTGAAATGGACATGTAACGGGGGGAAATATTAGACTAAAAAAGTTCCAAAATCTCAAAAAAATAAAATAAATATTTGTTATACTTATAAATAAAAGGATTGGATTATTTTGATTAAAATAACTTTATTTTTTTTAATTTTGAAAAATATGAGGTGACTGAGTCAAGTGACAATCACTTAATTGGAATAGAAAAACTGAAAATACACTTTTCATGACTTGATTATTTGCAAACTGTATATTGATTTCTATAATACACTTTTCAGAATTTCTAATGTGTGCCCATGAGCACACAATAAGAATTATAATCTTGGTAAATCTGGATATTATTTGTTAATTTAATTTTTTTAAAAAATTTATTAATTCTAATTTAGAGAATAGTTTTCAAATAATTTTCAAAACTAGTATTGTTATTGTGTGCCCATACATTAGCCAAATCCCTTTTTTATATAAGGGTTTCTTATATCTCACATCAGTTATATAATTTTATTTTCTTAATTTTAAAAAATACGAGCTAAGTCAAGTGACAATAACTTATTGGAATAGAAGAACTAAAATATTAGTAATTTTATGACTTGATCAGTTGCAAACTGTATATTGATTTTTATATTTTTTTAATAATAGGGTGTTATTTTTTTTTTGGGTCATTGTCACTCCAGTTTAGTGGAGAGTTTTGCTCCATCAAACGCCTACGTCTGGAGTTCGAGTCTCGCGGGGGCCCCTTTATTTTTTGGGTGAGATCTGCTCTCTCAACAAGTTCATTTTTTCTCCGCTGAGAATCGAACCCTCGACCTCAACGAAGGGAAGCGTAACCCCTCTCAGTACTTACATGCTTGTTGGTAATAATAGTGTGTTATAATCAGCCGACATATTTATTTATTTTGAAAGAAAAAAGTAAATCGATAGGTAAAAAGTAAATCGATCGATTGTGCTTTTGGAAAAGTTTGGAATAACAGACAGCTCACCCGAAATTGAGATGAACCAACGGTCCAACGAACCACGTGTTACTTGACACGTGGTGTGCGTTGGCGTATTCTCCTCTTGGCTGGAGGACCACGTTAACGGTTATGCTTTTACACGCCACCCACTCGCCATTTGGACGGTTACGTCAACGCGCTAATATCTGTCGTTTCAAATTCAAATGAAAAAGAAGCACGTGAAAAGCGTATGATCCGTTGTGTACAGTCTGGAGACAACAATTCCGAGACCATAGAGAGTACTATCAGTATTTTGTTTCTATTCGTTGTGCCATGTTTGGAGGGAAAAAAAAAGATTTGCGTTTTTTTTAAAAGGACCCACTTTTAATAATAAATCGAGAGACCGTGAACTAGTCGGCAAAGCACACGAATCAGGGTAGGTCGACTTGCACCGATCGACTCGACTTATGATGAAAGGGGCGAAGACAAGAATCGAATCCGAGACCTCCCAACATCCCCCAATGCCTATTATCCGACCGGCTCAACCTAGTGGTAAGAAGAATAACGAGATTTGGTTTTTCAAACAAGTGTGAGGGCAAAGGTAAGAATCGAACTCGGGGACCTCCCAACACCCCCATGTCTCTTACCACTAGGTCATCTCATATCCGTGAACTAGTCGGCAAAGCGCACGAATCAGATAAATCGGCTTGCATTAACCGGTTCGTTCTAGTGATAAGAAGAATGACGAAAGGGGCGGAGGTAAGGATCGAACCAGGGACATCTTAACATCCCCCAGTGCCTCTTCTTATCTCAATCGGCTTGACCTCAACATCCTCATGTCTCTTACTACTAGGTCATCTCATGTGGGGCTATAATATAGGTATTGTTCTTTATTTATGTTTTAAATTTTCAAGGTATCTTAATTTTTTTATTCAAAAATGACTTTTATAACCAGACCTTAATGGAGCCAAGTAAAAATGGGTCTAAATCACTCATTTGGACTGGACCGGCCTGGAATTAGAGGAAATTTCAGTCCGGTCCAATGTTGAAAGAATTAAAAAACATAGGTTTATAGTCCGTTTGGACTGAATTTTTTTAAAAAATTAATATTTGATACTTCTATTTTTTATATACCTGAGTTTTATGTCATATAAATACAAATGGGCCAAATGTACAGTATTTTCACATTGTGAGATAAATAGCTCTTTAATCCATTACTTTTGAAATTAGCCCAACCACAGGTTTAATAGTTTAAACCATTAATTGTGATATTTGGATTTACATTATGAATACAGACTATGTTGATTCCACATTTTGTTTTGTTTTGTTTTTCTCTTTTCCCTGGATTTTGTGTGTGTTGACTGTTGATTCCACCTTTTAGTGCATTCTGAGCTAAACTTATGGTGCTTTCAAATAAGTTGCAACTTGTAAGCTTCCTCAATGAAGGCCTTCTAAGTGATATATGGGTTTGGGCTTTGTAAGTTTGGGCTTTATTAGGCTTTTCATTTCTCATGAGCTAGTGATATGCAACCCATAAATGTTTTCTTTAACAATTTACAAATGGGCTTTGGCCCAGTAATATTAGGATTTGGGATTATTTTTTTTATATAAAGAGGGTCATCTTTAAGATTGTTGAGCATTGCCTGAGTAGGGAAGTTGTCGGGGATTGCCATTTTCATTATGCGACATGTCACTTTGTTAATATCTATGAAGATGTAAGTCAGTCATTTTATCTCAAACAAAGAGATAAGAATGTCACCACAATAAGCTTGACTTCCCATGAGTAGCACTAGATGTCATTGATGATATTGACAAGACTAAGGTTGTCACCTTTAATCTTGATCTTTTAATCAGAGTCCTTTGTTGACTCTACTCTTGATACTCAGGGCCTCAACCAAAATCACTTAGGATCTCCGTAATAACCATTCGCCCACAAGATGGCTTCTTCGTCTGAGTTTTTGAGAATAAAATCAAAGGAAGAAGAACAAAAAGTGTTTTCGGCATCATCAAACTTGAGCTTAATAAATCCTGGTTGAGCTACGCCCTTATATTTGATGTTTCTCCATTTCCTTATTGTTTGTTGTTTTCCCCTTATGGGGAAGGAAGTTTGTTGTCTCCTCATCCATCGTTGTTTGAGTCGAGGCCCAATCAAGTAGTTGTTTGCGGAAGAATCCTACAACATTTTTTAGCTTGTGGTCATCATATTTTCGAAAGATGTGTATGTTTTGCTGGTACAATTTTTTGGTTGGTGTCAATGCCTTTTATTCTTTGTAGGATTTTTTGATCAATTTGTTTAATCGTGTCAAGTGTTTGAGCGCATTGAAAAAGGATGTGTTCAATGTCCTTATACGAGTGGTTACAATGGATGCATTAGGGGTGCTCACGATTTAAAATTATTGGATTTTGCACTTTTCTTATTCGAAAATTCAATAATGAGTAAGTAGTGTTATTTCAATCTTGTTCCACAGGACATATGTTCTTATCTGAACTATAAGTTAAACGTCTCGTTTAATATTACTGTTCTTAGTTTCAATTTCAATCTCTCATCTTATATGAGAGCTGGTTTATTGGGTTGTAAAATTCCAAATCAAGAAAATTTGGCTAGAGATTTAATTTTCGCTTCCTCTTTGAACTTTGAATTCAATCCTAGAGGTGTGAAAAGAACATTTTTTCGATCTCTTGCTCGGTTCGATTAGCCAGGGCCAATCTACATTCGAACCGGGTACTGCAGAGGCCCATTGCTGGGGACGACCCTCCCAATTCAATTTTTTTCATACACGCCGCCAGGAAGATTCGAACTTTGAACCTCCTAAATATACGCTTAAGGAGCCTAGCACCTCATCCCACTAGACGGTTATTGGTAGAGGTGTGAAAAGAACATTTAAGTCACTAAAACGTCAGTTTCATTCACATTATGATGCCAAGTATTAATTGATGAAAAGGATAATGAATCATGTGTAGAGCATTTGATTTCACTTTTGAAGAAGGCCCTATAAACAATAATTAAGATTCCAGATCGATGTTAACTAACTCAATTGCGAACGTGTCATAACATGATTTGTTCTAATTTGCACCTTCATTGCTTGAGTTGGGTATATAGTACTACTAGCTGATTTGCAATCCTTAAACGAATTGCATTATATAGGCCGACATATATGACTATTATTAGGCTAATCCACATATTTTTATGTTTGTTTCTTGATTTCTTGACTATAGCTAAGCCTACTTTAAATTAATCACAGACCCATTTTTTCCAAAAATAAAATAGAAAAAAAAATCACTCTCAAACTCTCAATTCACTGCTCACTTTGTTGACTTGACATAAATATAATGTATGATTAAAATTTTTACTCTCTATTACATGTTCCATTATCCCATGTTCTAACATACACACTATAATATATATATATATATATATATATATATATATAAGTGATGCATGTATGGGTTTTAAGTAGAGGTTATAACAGGTACATGACTCAGGTCTAAGATGTCATTGAACCACTTGACTCGAATCATGACTCGATCCTTAAGTCGCTTGACCTAACCATGGTCAAGTACTCAAGTATGGCTCTTGTGTTAGTTAATTGGTTGATTTGGGGCGATTTCATGTGTGACTTATGGCTTGAGCTCGCCAGATGACTTAATGGGCCTAATTCTGAATTGGGCCGCTATTCGCTTCTGATCTTCGTTGATGATCTTATAAGGCGGGCTAAACGCCACGTTTGACTTGATGAGATGCACTTGTGTAATACCAGGATAGTTTATAAGGAATTGAGGTGTTACCCATATCAACAAGAGCTCTTCCTTTTCAGGTTACGAGTGAGGACAAAGAACTCTGAAATTAAGCGTGCATGCCTTAGAAGAAAGAAAGGGGAAGCAAGAAAAGAGAGAGAGAGATGAGGGAAAACGGTGACTTGGTGGTATGAGTTAATTCCTTGTGAGCTTGCTTGCTCCACTCTCTTTTCTTCTTGCTTTGTGTTTACTTTTTGTTCTTCGTTCTTGTTTCTAGTTAGCTTTAGCTACATGTGTGTGTATGCTTGCTTGTAAACGTGCGTGTTTTGGCCTTTATTGCCTGGTGGATTGGGTGAGTCTCCCCTCTTGAGACTCCACACAGAGGGATCTTGATCCGAACTACGTGAACAAACCTTTGGTGTTCACTTGCGTTTTTCGATTCAAAGCTTTTCAAACTCATTTATGAACAATTGAAACAGATTTGTTTAAATCTAGGTCTCTACATCCCACTATCCATCCAATTATATTTTTCATTTCCCTTTTATTAATACATAGTATTACATATTTTATACTTTTTGTATAAATTATAGTTAAGATATACTCCCTCCGTTTCACAATAGTTGTTCATATACACTTTTTTTCTTGTTTCACAATAGTTGTTCAAATAAATTTTTTTTCCACTTATACCCCTAATAATTACACCATATTAATTATATACACTTTTCCCAATGCAACTTTTAGAGTATAAAGTAGCTTTTAATAGGGGTAAATTTGGAAGAATTTTTCTCCCTTAATATATGTGTAAATTTGTCTAAAAACAACTATTGTGAAACGGAGGGAGTATATATCAATAATATCATGCATATATGCATGATAAACTTTTTGAATTAATAAAATTGTTGTGTAATATTATCAATTGAATTTAAAAAGTTTCAATACATGATCTTTACAAAAATACCAGTGTACCCAATCATTCTCTTCAATAATAATCCAGTGGAGATATTTTTTTGCCCTGGATCATATATTATCACAAGAAGTCAAGGTATGGGCATATAACACAAAGTATCTTTTACCATGTGCCAGATGAGTTTCCTTATCTTTTATGCTATTATTGGATATATACATGCATGTACGGTGCGTTACTATACTCACAATATTCTTAATTACCCAACTATTTTTCACATTCATTGGACTTTCTTCTACTTTAATATTGTTGTAAGGTGCATGAATGCGAATGTTGCCCTAAAAATCCAAGCTAGATTTCTATTGGAACAAAAAAGAAACCCTAGATTTCTATTCCCACTTCTGGAAACATTTGCAATTAGTGTTTCTTCTTTTAGTAATTTCATTGGCACACATGACACATGAAAAATTCAGTAAATATGATCATTTTTTTTTCTCAAAAAATAGTTTTCAATTTTAGTTTATTTCATGTACTAGGGTTTGCTGAAGCTTCAAATTTACTTTGTTTATTATATAAGATAAATTCAGTCTACTAAATTTTCATTTTGAGTCTCGTCTCTCGCTCCTTGCCTTAGCCATATACTAATAGAAGCACCTACTGTATTTAAGAAACCCTCGACCTATTGTAACAATTAAGGCCTCGTTTGGTATTGATACCAATGATATAAGATATTGGGTATGTTATCAAAATGGATATTAAGATATGAGTATGGGTGGTAATGTGGTATCAATATATGGAGAAAATGTATTGATATGGAGTGGTATCTTCTATATACTAATTTTTTTGGATGTATTAAAATAACACTCTTGATGTCACTCTGATATCAATTGATATCGATATCTTATATACCAAACAACAGATATTAGTTTGATATCGACATCAAAAAATACCAAACAATAGATATAGATATCAGTCATATACTCATATCTATACCCATATCTAATATCCTGATCGATATGAATATCAAACGGGCCTTGCCAATATTTATGTTGCAAAGAAAAGGCGCCATCTGAATATTGTAGAGTAGAAACGGTTACAACTTACAAGATAACATATATGCTCCATTTGATCATATTTTTCTCATTATCATAGTACAATTGGCATTAAATTGTCGGTCCAGGGCGAACTCATCGATCTAGTGGACATGTGCAGATTTACAGCAACCAGAAACATGATCTTTAAACCAAGAAATTAATTAACCCATTCAAATAAAGTGAGCCCCATTTTCAGCCTCCTCCAACCACCTTCATCTTCTTTATTTACAATATCTTTTTCCCCTCCAACTTGATATTCTTAGCATGATCATAGATTTTAAATCATATCACCATTGTTGATTTAGGTTGTTTTTTCAACTTTTTTGGTTTGGAATATTGCGTTCTTTCTAATATTTTACTCAAGGCCAAAGGGCTTTGCTCTTTCAATTCATGAAATGTTTATAGTATATATGATGATTGATATATGACCAATGCTTAATTAATTGTTTGATAGGGCCAAGTTCCATGATCATATATATGATGCTTTTCTCCTCTTCTTTTTTGTTGTGTGATCATGAATTAGAAGATATTGAAAGGTGAATTGAAAGAGGAAGAGTGTTCTTGTTAAATTTCAGCTGGTCAATATGACGTGGAGGTACACACGTCGGTTCATGCGCACAAGCGCGTTCGGCCCAACACATAAGCCCGTGGGGTTCCATCCTAAAACCAATTGGCAATAGAAGGAGTAGTCCAAGATATTATATGATGGGCAAGTTATATCAGAATTCCCGATGTGTGATAACAATCTTTCAGTTCTAAATGAACTAAGCTAAGTCCTTGTCAGCATCCATCCATCACAATTCATGAACCTATCAAAATTAAGATGAGAAGGATATACTCTTTTTTTTAGCGTTCATTGTTTCTGGGTTCCGATCAAATTCTTATCCAGATATGGAATAATAGCAAAAAAAATGCAAAGCACAAAAAAAGAAAAAGAAAAAGAAAATGCCAGGTGGGCAAATTCCACATTGGACAGGTCACATAATGACAAGAGTCCCACGTGAAGTTCACGCCTGCCACCTCCTTAAATTCTCACTCAACAAACACCAATAGTGAAGGGGTTCAGGTGCTGTGGGCTCCACTGGAGCCCTCCACGTGGCACCCAAGATTTGTTTTGTTTTGTGGAAAAAAGTAGATTGGGATTGGGATCCTAGAAGAAGAGCACAAAGGCTAAAGGGTCCCCCAAAATTGACAGGCCCAAATCTCTTACTGGGCTTGAATGGGTCCACGTGGACAAGTCCCCATTTTACCTATTTGTTGGCACTCTATTTCTCCACTCATCTCCTCTCCCTTTGTGTAATGTGATTGACTCAATAAATGTAACATGTTTTAAATACTCTCATGTTCATGAGTGAATGTAGTTGGAACTAAGATATATTACACAAAACGTAACACCCTAAGGCTCCGTTCGACATTTTGTACCTGGAGCTTTTTTACCCATTCATCTAGCGGAAAAGCAAGAAGCTTATGAGGAGGAGCTTCTTAAATCCGCTCAAAATTTCGCTCCAGCTAGCTGAATCCTTTCTCATTCTGCTACTGTCGAACAGAGCCCAAACCTACAAAAAAAGGGACCGAACTAAGGATCCTCTACTCTAATTTTAACTCTCTAAACGTCCTTATGCTAGGTCATATTTTCGGTGAGTGATAACTTGGTGATATCGTGTCTAGTCATTTCCTTCCAACTCTTTTAAAGCATACTTCTTCTTTTTATTAAAATCTCCAAAAATTAATCATTCACACTTACACACTGAGGTATCAACCCTCCTCCCATGCACATAACTCACTAGCGTAAAATTCATCAAATCATCCTCATCTCGACACCATCAGTTCTGTTTTAGAACACTGGTAATCTGTCAATACTCTGACCCTTGCATTAAAGCGAGCCTAATAATTTTTTGTTTTGTTTTGGGCACTGTCCGTAGGAGTCGAAATGGAAACCTCATGGTACTGCTATGAAATCTTAACTTCGATTAGTAAGCTATTGAGTAGTAACCATAGTAATATTTGCCATAAAAAAGATAAGGTAAAACATAGTAATATTAGCTAGAAGATAGCAATCATAGCATGCATGCTTTGGGTGGGGGCTTGTCATGGAAAAACAATGTGGAAGAAAAGTTGTTTTAATACTGTTTCTTATAATTCTTGCATAGTTGTTTAAAATTGTGATTTCCATGCCCAAAGTATAATGTCTTGACTAATTTGTCACATCTTCTTGTTTTAACATCACAAATGAAGTTTATGATCCAAAATAGAAAATTTAAGTTTGTTCTTGTATGTCATTATTATGACATAAAAGAACAAACCACTAACTAATCACTTGCATTCTATGACAATTAATGATGTAGATTGTACTTCTAGTTAACTCTACATTTTGAAACTACTCGTGTTCAATGGTTTTTAAGTTTCCATTCAACCACCCAACAAAGGCAAAAGATAAACACACTTTGGAAAGTGCTAATTGTGATGAGTCCATTGATAAGACCCAACTATGAACCCTATGATGTGATATTTTATGAATCAACGGTTGAGTCTTTGAAGCATCATTGACATATGGACCCACCCAAATATATGTATATATGAGTCTTTAATAATGTTCTTCTTTACCAGAAGAAAAAAAAAACAAAGAAAAGAAGTGCTATCACTCCAATCATGATTCACTGATTCAGGAGAGTTCTTCTTTGCTTGTCAAGTTTAACCCTGGTTAACGTTTCATACCTCAGCCTTACATGGGTTAAGTTAAACCCAACATATTCAAAGTTTCAATCTTTCTTCATTTTTCTGCATATCTTTCTATTTCAACCAACAAATCTTCTAGTTCCCAACTTCACAAGCAAGAAGAAGAAGAAGAAGCCCTTTTGCAATCTTCAAACAAGCACTTCACATTGGATCTTCTTCTTCTTCTTCCCCTAAACCTCTGAATGTGGTAGCGTTTTGGTTAGTTCAAGGGATCCGTACGTACAGTTGAAATTAACAAGGAAAGCGACGTGATATGGTAGCTTTCAGCTTTCCCAGGAAAATTGGTTGCCTAATTCATGGTTGATTGGGATGGTTGTTTTCTTCGCTTTGACAACTTCATATATATCTTCTCAATGTGCTCAACTTGCCTTCTCTAATCTGTCCGGGCTCTTCGGTCTGTGCAAAAAGGTGGGTTCTTTTTTTTGAAATTGATCTGATGAATTTTCTGTTCCCAACAACATTGTTAATCTAGTACTAAATCTTGATTCTTGATGTGGGTTTGGCTAGATTTAGGGCACCTTCGTACCTTAAATCATCCTTTTAATGGAAATCCTGAAGTGGGTTTTAGCTAGATTCTTTATTTTAATCCCCAAGTGTCAAAAAGATCCAATTTTTTATGCAATAAGTGGAGATAATCCTCTGACCTCTCTTCTGCTTGATTAAATTATTAGTTTATTAGGGTTATCTCAGTGATTAGGACATGATTTAGTTAGGATTTATTCTTGCCATTTTACTTCTTAAAGCAAATCCTCCTATAATTTTTAATTGAAATTACTCTGCAACTTTATAGTTGAGCTGCGTAGAAAACTGAAAAAGCACAATTGTCAGTTCCCAGTTTTTTGAAACCAGTGCTCATGTATTCTTTTGCCCTTGTTTCAATGTTTCTATGTGGTAAAGTTTTCTTAGTGCAGAACAAACTTTTGCATCTTTCTATGTGGTGTATATAAGAATTGTTGCTAATGGGTGGAAGTTGATTTGCTTTAGATCTTCTGAGAGCAACTCTACATCAACTCAAGAACATGCCTTTTTCTGAACTCCTCATGTTCTCCAAGGGGAAATTTGATTCTACCCAACAAAGACCTTCCAATCTTCCTTGTGATCTCTCATTTCAGTAAGTTCCATCTCAATTCATCTAAATTTTTATTTAGTGCTGATAAATGTAATCACTAATGTTTGTTTCTATTTATGGGTACTTATGCAGAGGTCATAATGATTGTTGTGAACTAGTTTGGGATCAAGGTCAAGTAATTACGCGTAATCAGTCTAGTAAAGAAAGAAAAGGCTCTTCATCAAACAATTTGCCTTCAATCATCTCCAAGCCTCAAGAAGCTAAGAATTCAAAACCCAAGTTCAGCTCATTTGACTCAGTACTGAATGATTTTCCATTATCTGCCCCACCTTGTGACATAAGTTTTGATGAAGACGACAACACGGTCCCTTGGGTTAATTGTCCTGTTGTGGAGCCTTTCAATAATGTGTATAGTCCTGACATTTTGCCTGAGTCCTTTGGAGTCACTACAAATGAGTTTGCTCAATCCAATAATTCCACAGCCAAACTCACTAGACTTGGAGATGGCCAGACCTCTTCAAACTCCACAGGGATCAAGTTGCAAAAGAACAATAATGCAGGACAGCCTAATAACTCTTCCGGGTTAATGAATTTCGCGTATTTCTCACGGTTTGCTTCGAATGGTAAGCAGACTAATGGTGTTGAAAACAAGGGAAGCGGTATGAGTAGTCGCAATCACATGGAATCAACATTTGTGAACTCAAGTGCTGGCTTTTCCCATCAAGAATCAGGTTCCAATGCCAAAACTTCCATGTTACCTTCTAAAACAGATTCGATCCTTCCAGAACAATCTGAAGCTAGATGTCGAGAACCGGATGGAAAGGCAGCTGAGCCAGCAGTTGCGACATCTTCTGTTTGTTCTGGAAACAGCTTAGAGAGAGATTCAAATAATCCTTTGAAAAGGAAGTGTTTTGAGACAGGAGATTCAGAAGGTCCTAGTGATGATGTTGAAGATGAATCAATTGATGTTCGAAAGACTGCTAATCGCTCTAGTTCTAAGAGAAGCCGAGCTGCAGAAGTGCATAACCAGTCTGAAAGGGTGAGAGAATAATTTTGAACATGTTCATATTGATCAATGTTGTATTATGTGTTTAACATGAACTAATTTTGTGGCATACAGAGACGGAGAGAGCGAATCAATGAGAAAATGCGCGCGCTACAAGAGCTCATACCAAACTGTAACAAGGTAATGCTATTTCCTGTCAAATGTTTCATCTATAAATTGGGTCTCTCTTTAATTGGCTGACTCAAATTGTGGGTATTATAAGGTGGACAAGGCATCCATGCTTGATGAGGCCATAGAATATCTGAAGACTCTTCAGCTACAAGTGCAGGTGTGAGCTTTTTTCTCTTATAACATCCACCGTCCGATTTACCTATGAATCGGTTAGCTTAATTGCATTTTCTCTTCAAAATTTTCAGATGTTATCAATGGGAACTGGGATGTACATGTCACAAATGATGTTACCAGCTGCGATGCAACATATGTATAGAACTCATATGTCTCAGTTTTCACCAATGGGGATCGGGATGGGCGCAACCTTTGGTTTTGGTATGAACATGCCTGATATGAATAGTATGATGCAAATGCCTTCATCATTTCCAGTCTCTGGGTCGTCTGGTTTTAATGGAGTGAATTCTAGCTCTCAAGTTCTTGGACATCTTGGTCACGGAATGAGGTTACCTATGGGAAATATTTCTGGGATGCCTCTAGCAAACAACCCAATGAATCAGGGCCCAAATCAGGTATTTATATTCTTAACATGTCCTAATCACTTTAAAAATCAGAACATAAGTGAAAATGTTTTTATTTTTTGGTCATCACCAGGAAACCACGGTGCTCAATGAAGCCGGAAACGCTACTGGGTTGAGTAACAACACCAAGCACAGCTGCTAGTCAGAGCTCTGTGAGTGAATGACAACTTGTTAATGTTGATCTTGCTGCTTGTTTTATAATCTAGGTTTCAGTGTTTAATTAGTTTTTTAAACCTACATTGCAGGTTAATGGCAACATAGTTATTTTAAATTATGTTGGAGAGGATGTTTCCATCTTTGAAGATCAAACATCTACAAACATAACTGCCCTAACTATGATCACTGATATTTTAATGGAAGAGTACAGCTGATATTGCATTTGGAAGGAGGGTTTGGATCTTTCTGTTTACACTTGTACAAATGATTTAGCGCACACTGCAGTTAGATGTCACAGGATTGAGTCCCCCTTCCCAAGTGTAAATTTTTTATCTCATTTGAACATGTAGAATTTGTCTCTCTTTTCAATAATAAAGATTTGTTAGAAATTTGTTGCTTTTAAGATGGTCTGAGCTTTTTCTTGGCTGAAATGCCCAATAATGCCCAACAATTGTTTCTGTTAAAATCTATGGCCTTGTTTGATTACTTCCATTTTTTGACCACTTATGGATACAGATGAACTTATAGAGATTAAGATAATTATGAGGTATTAAGTGTAAGAGTTATCATGCAAACAATAGTCTTCTTTATTTTTCTAATGAAGCTTTAGATTGATCTGGAGTAGAGAATAATAATGAAGTAAATCATGCATATAATGAATACAAATCCTTGAATAAATAATGAATGAAAATAAAATATAAATGTTTTCAAGAGATTCAAACTCAAACCTTCTTTTATGCACACCTGTGCTACAAATCCAACAATCAAACCAGAAACAAAAAACCACACACACACTCCAAAACCTTCAGTCTTCAACAAATTACATATGAATGCAATGCAATGCAATATAGCTATATCATCCAAGCATAGAGCCTTTTTTTCAATATTCCACTACTCTACTTGACCTTAATATCACCCTTGATATCATTAGTAATTGTTTTAGAGCTCGGCGATTTCCCTATAATTGCCTTCTTTGCTTTTACCAAAGAGTTCTTCACCTTTGATATGATGTTATTGGATTGCTTTGTAGCAGGCTTAGCTGGAGCTTCCTCTTTCGGCTGATCTTGTTTATCTTTCGTCTCCTCCACGTCTTTGGTACTCTTCTCTTCAACTTTCACCTCTTCTTCTACTTCCCTATCCTTTATCATCTCACTTGGAATTGTCTCCTCTTTGGTTTCTGAATCCTTACTCTCTTCCTTTGGTTTCTGAATCTCCTGTTTTACCTCTTCAGCCTTCTGTTCTGAAACAAGTTCAACATCCTTGGTTACACATTTTTCCTCCTCTACTGGTTTCTCAGTAACTTCCTCAGCTTCTTCTGTTTGTTGAATTGAACCATCTGTCACAACATCCTTTTTAAGCCCATCTTCAGCACTTTTCTCATTCTTTTCAAGCTTTTCCTCAGCTGATTTCTCAATAACTTTAGCTTCTTCTGTTTCTTGGATTGAACCATTTAACACAGCATCCTCCTCTTTGAGCTTGTCTTCTTCAGCGCTTGGCTCATTCTTTTCAAGCTTCTCTTCAGCTTCCTTGACCTCTTCAACCTCTTGGTTTTTCTCCTCGGCTACATTATCAGCAACCTCAGTCACAGACTCTTGCTTGACATCCTTTTCCTCAACTTGCACTTCTTTATCAATGACATCAACTTTCTCTGAAATCTCATCAGTTTTCTCTTCAGTAACCTCCTTCTTCATAAGAGCTCCAAGGCTCTCTCTCGGCTTAATCTCCTCTGTCGCCTGCTCAACAACTTCAGGCTGTCCATTTAACTCTACTTCTTGCTTTTCCTGATCTTCTTTCAAATCTGCATGTGGAGCTTCTAAATTCTCCACCACTTCTTCTTTAGCTTGAGAATCTTCTGTCTTCTCCACCACTTCTACTTGGTTTTCCTCAACTGTTTCTTTCACCTCAGTCTTCTCTTCCTCAGCCAAAGTTTCCGGTTCATCTACTTGGTTTTCCTTATCTTCTTGTGGAGCTTCTAAACTCTCCACCACTTCTTCCTTTTCTTGAACATCATCTGTCTTCTCCACCACTTCTGCTTGGTTTTCTTCAACTGTTTCTTTCATCTCAGCCTTGCATTCCCCAGTTGGGCTCTCATCTTGAGAAGGAATTTCTGGTTTCTGCTCTACCACTTCCTCTACAAGCTCAGCTTCTTCTGATGTCTTCTCTGGCTCCACTATATCTTCTTTGATCTCTTGTTTTGGCTTCTCATCTTCTATGGTTACTTCCTTAGAAGCTTCCTTTTCTTCCACCACTTCTGTTTTAACATCTTCTTCCACAGGACTAGCTTCCAATGATTCCTTTTCAACTAATGGCCCTTGCTCATCAGTTTTCTGCACAACTTCATCTGCCTTTTCCTCAACAATCTCCACCTTCACCTGCTCTTCAGGCACCACTGATTCATCTGGATCAGGCTCACCTTGATTCTTCTCCGCCTCGTCTTTCTTTTCTTCCTCTTGATGTTCAACTTCAGGAGCCGGTGTGTCGAGCGCCTCATCCTCCTTGGGCTCAATTGGAGGATCAACTTGCTTGTCCTCCATTTGATCTTGTGATTTCGACAACTCCTGGGCTTCGGGCATTTTCACTTCTTCCACTTCCTCCTTTGGTGCACAATCAATGTTTTCTTGTTTGGACACTTCTAGTTGTTCTGTCTTCTCTTCTACTTTCTGTAATAGCTCTCTTATTAGTGTAAGGTTCAAGCTCAAGGAAAGTATCTATGTTTTTATTTTGTTTTGTTTTGTTTCATAATAACCAGGAAGACAACAGAAACAAGCAAGAAGATTCCCTAAGAAGAATCATACAACTTTAACCTCATACAACTGCAATCACAACAAACAGAATCATCTGAAATCATTCCCTAAGAAGAATACCTTAATTGTTCAAAAGGATTCTTCAACTAAAAAGCAAATAGTACTACTCTATGTTGACAGAAGAAGTATCATCTGATATACCCAACTTGGAAAAAAATTCTTCCAAAACACTCAGCAAAGATATGAATCTTTAGAACAACTTTTATTTCTAAAAAAACCTTACTAAAAACAGATCACAAGACATGAAACATGAAAATTTCTAAAAACAGAAAGCTATAATACCTCTGGAGCTCCTGTTGCTGGTAGAGGAGCTGAAACAGGTGGGTTTTCAGGAGTAACAGCTTCAGTAGCCATGGCTATAGTTCTTGGGAAGAAAAAAGGAACAAAGTGTGAGAAGTTTTAGGTTCAATTCTGTATAAAGAAGAGATCTTTAAAGAGAGGAAATAAAAAAGGCAAAGAGCAGGCCTCTCTCTTTATTTCTTTTTCCCCTTTCCCTAGACAGAAGCAACTAAGCAAGAAGAGTAAAGTGAGAAAAAGGGACTTAATATGGTTGCCAGCCAACCTAGAGAAGTAGAAGATTCACAGCTGAGTTAGAGTAGCCAGAGTAGCCAGAGAGAATAATCAAAACACAAGAACAAACACTAAATGATAAACAATTGATCAGACAGATAAGAACAGCAACCCTGAAAAATCTGAAGCAACTTTTTCTTTTTTTTCTTAGGACAAAAGTATATAATAAGAGATAAGGGTCTCTAACATGGTTTGCTGTTTGACTGACTAGTGCATGTGTTAAGGGAAAGCTTCAAGCAAGTGTGTGTGACAGAACACAACAGTGAATTGAATTGTATTGCCAATCACCTTTCTTAATCTCTTTATTCATAAGTTATAAAGATTAATTCTTTAATTATTTTTTTCTGGGTGCAAATTGCAATCAGGAAGAAAAAAATGGAAAGGGACAAGCTTTAGGGAAAGGGACCATTATGCTTTTGCAATAAAGCTACCACTCAAACTTGAGCAAATTGCAGGAAAAAATAAGTTGGAATGGCCTAATTTTTGCATTTTTTGGAGTGCCCAATAATTCATATTTGTCCAAATATATCCAGCTCACTGATAAGATCATCATCCTGCAACTCCAGCAATCTAATCCACCTTCCTTGGTTTAATAGTGCTTTGTTTTTCTTCTCTGATTTGTTTGGATATAATACAGTCAAGTTATCAGCCAAAATTTTGGAAAAAAGAAAGAATTAAATGTCAAGTGGAGGCAGTGGCTTTGGCTCCCCCTCCTGGTCAGGCCAGGTTGTTGACAGATCAAATGATGTGATCATTCTTTATTTTGAAAAAAGAAACATATATACTCTGTTTTAAAATTATTTGGTAAATTTTTTAAATTATATATTTTCCTTTCCAGGTAAAAGTAGTTGTCCTACAATCCTATACTCCTACATCAGAATAATGTCTGATGAGTGATGAGTGATGAGTGATGAGTGATGAATGCCTACAAGTATAAAATACAAAAAAAAAATAAAAAAATAATCAAGAGTTAGCAAATTTGGGCTTGAGAACTTTTGTGTGGCAATTGTTATTCTTTCGTGGCCTTTCTTTTTGATATCTTGGGCTTTTGGCCCGTTTTGTTGGGCTGGCTTATCCCTGGCCCTTGGTGTGAGATATTTGAAGTTTGTTTAGACTTACTTTGGTGGTTTGTGGGCTTTTTGGTGTTTGTTTTGGACAGGTGTGTGCAAGCTTGTTGTTCGGATCGTGTTGTTTGTGGCCCAATCGACTTTGAAAGTTTTGACCCGAGCATGGTTTGTACAACTCCGGGATTTGGTTCTGAGATTGGGTGTGGATTGTTTGTGATTGGCGCAGTCTCTTGAACGTTTTTGAAGTTGTTGAAGATCCTTCATCCCGATAAAGGCAATGTTAGCAGTTTATTTCATCATACTCTATTTATCCATTTTTGACCCGGATGCTAAAGGCGTTACTCTTTAGGCCCTCACTTTCACCACTACCATTTTCGTTCTAGTTCCTTCTTTTCGACAATTATAATTACTTTACGTGTTTTGTTTGCTTCTATTTGTTCTTGTCGATTTTTCGACTTCCGTTTACTCTGCGTCTTAGTTATACCGGACTTGTCCGGTAAACCGAATTCTTACATCCTAAAAAGAGTAAGATACTAAGAAATTTCTTACGAGCTCTAGTCCATAAACAAATTAGAAAATCTGGGTTTTTTTATATAGTTATGGAAATTTAATAATGAACAAAATGTATTGACAATTGCAAAACTACAAACACCAAGGAATGAATGAAAAATAAAATGAACTCTTTTGCAGACCTCAGCTGCTTTTCCAGCCCAACGTTTAACTAAAACAGGCACTTTCAATCACGGGCCCATTTGTTCTAGGCCCAATTATCGGGTATACAAGGCTCAATAATTTGTATGTTTGTTTTTAGGGCCCAAAATCAAAATGGCCCAACTTATTGTAATCAGAGCGGCCCTATACGAGCCCAACTTGAACTTGTACTGAATCTGAACGGGTTGTCCCTGAAACTTAAATCAAGTACTAGCCCAACTTGGCGCAGGATTGAGGATTGTGTTTCATAAAGAAGTTGTGGAACACATTGTGACTTGTGAGCTTGTTTAAAAACTTTCTCTAGTCAGCCTTCGGACATCTAGTCAATCGATTAAGCTTTCAAGGGTAGTACCCAAAGGTCTTCGGTTCAACTCTTGTGGGCAGTGCCCTTCACCGAAAAAAAAGACTCTGTAGTCAGGCAACGCTAAAAGGAAAAAAGCCCCAATAGCTTGGAAAAGGTTGTACATATCCAAAGAAGAGGGAGAATTGGGTCTTAAAGAAATTTTGTCATGGAACAAAGCAAAAATCCTGATTGAATCAAGCTCATTTTGGAGAACATGGCTCAATGAGGTCTTGCTCAAAGGAGTCTTTTTTGGAAATGTAAGTCCACATCTAGTGCCATTTGGAAAGCTTTGATCACACTTAAGAGAAGAGGTCAATGAGACATTAGAGAATGATGATCGACAAGCCATGATCACGCCCAGAGGAGGAAAATTTGACAGGAAAGTCGTCTATGATAGTCTTAGAGAAACAAGGGTCCAAATGTAGATTGGAAACAAGTGACCTCTTCTGTTTCCATTTGATATATAAGGTACAAGAGTTGTTTAACTAGTTATAAATAAAATCGTAGTGATAGTTAACTTATTAGATAAAAATGAGTTTAAGTTGTGACAAAAATCTAACATTTTTTTGGGCAACAAAAACTTATTACAAGTTATAATTTCTATTGTTTGAGAGTTTACCTTATTTTCCAACCCTCAATATCAAATCCAAAAGATTAGTACATTAGTAATTACTCAAACCGTTTATTTTATAGTTTTTTTTTATTTAAACTGTTAGTGTTAATCAATTAGTAAAAGAATAACTATGTGAAATGTTTTGGAATCCCACCAAATGCAACAATACGATAAATATTACGAAGTACGTTTTTTTTAATCTCACAATATTCAACATCAAAATAAATCCTACGTTTTTCAGTTAGATTTTAGCAAGTATATGTTTTCCACAACCAAATGATTTTAAATCATGTAAGCGATAATGCCTGTTGACGTGCTATAACACCTTCACTTGTGTGCATAGTGATCTCCATAACAAGCTAAACCAAAGGATCATTAGAACTTGGATTAAGTGGAAAACGGTATTATTAAGCATTGACTAATCTCATATTTTTTCACATCGAAATGACTACACAACACCTTCTTCTGATTTGTAAAAATGCTACTCGATATCAATCATAGTGGAAAAAGGTACATTTCTTTCGTAAATAGATTTTTCTTGAAGCAATGGTAATGGAAAAATAGATTTCCAAATTTGTAGACCGATTGTCTTAAACCATTAATATATTTAAGGGTTGAATAGTCATCAAATTAAATAGGAGATAGCCCGACCTCTACCATCATCAAAGAAAATAAAAAAAATCCATAAAACATGCAATCCAACGAGAAAAGAAAAACAAAAAGCAAGTCGATCGATAGCAACGCAATAGGCCTCGCGATACACATGGCAGATCTAGACAAGTCAATTCTTCTTCAAAAAGTCTTGACATTGAAACACTAGATTATACAAGGGGGTGGTGACTTGTCAGTCACACCTTTCTCGATAAGCTCAACAACAAGCATGGAGTTAGATTCCACAATAATTTGTCGGAAACTTTTCTCCCAAGTAAGACGAAGACCCTGCAAATACCCTACAACTTTGTCATAGGTATGGAACAAAAATCTATCTTATGCGCAAAACCACACCCACTTTCCAAGTGTATTAATTTTTACTATACAAGGTATGGTGTTGGTTTAATTTTATTAAAAATATATCTTCAATAATCTTATACTATGTGCACTACACAGTGCTCTAAAAAATGCTAGGCTGATTTTAGACGGCCAAAACGAACGTCTAGATGGACTAGACAATCTCCTAGACAGACTAGCACCTTCTAACTTAGACAAGGCCTAGATAAAGTTAGGTGGGATTTTTAGAACAGTAACACTACATCATTTTTTAATTCAAATATGAGTGCAAATTTCACCACATCCAAACCCCATAAAAATTGCACACATAATGCAACAAATAATAGTCCTTCTTTTACCTAGGAATCTCTATTATTTGGATTCTAGAATAGTTCTAAAGCCTCCTCAATGGCAGCTTCCAAGAAAAGAGTACGTGATCTTTTGCTAGGGAATTATCATATTACAAATCGTTTATTTCTTTGGGATTTCTTGTACAATGGGTAGTTAAATAATTAGAAAATAAAGGTTACTTCAAATCAAGCAAGATTTATGTGGATTAAATTGAATTATTAATGGTAAAAAAGCTTGATGCATTATGATTGAAGATTGGGGTAGGGAGGGAGACAAAAAAAGGTTTCAATTCTTCGATCATCCAGATCGACAGGACAGTAATCTACTCAATGGCTGTGGGGAAAAAAAAGATAAAATAAAGACCCTATTGATAATATGTTCGATTCTAAAGAGGGTAAAAGGGTGATTAGCTTTTCACATAAGTCAACACTTTCCACTTTCTAGTACTCATCAAGGTTAATTTCAAAGTCATCCATGTTTTGCTAGGTTGATATAATAATAAAATAAAATTATCTTTAAATATCTAGTCAAACAGTGAAACTTCTAAAACTAATACACCTTTCGTTTTATAATAGTTGACTTTCTATAATTTACACATTATTTAAGAAAACTAAGAAAAATACTAACACCTTCAATTATTATAGTAGTACTTTTTTACTTTATTGAAAACCACTACTAATAATCTATCATTAATTACAAGCGTAAATATGTAAAGTAGATACCAAAATAGCTAAAAGGACATCTATTATGAAACAAAAAATAATGACTAAAAAGACATGTATTGTGAAACGGAGAGAGTATTAAGATATTTTCGGTTCATTTTATAAGCACAAACATTAAAATTATCTTTTTGATCAATATGATATATTTAAATATTAGTTTTTCTTACCTATGTATAACTAGGGGAGTCCAAACCAGGTTAATCGAGATTTTGGTTAACCGATCGATTAACTATAATTTCGGTTAGTTAAAATCATGAACTAAAACCGAACCGTGAATCTTGGATAACCGTAGTTTGGTTAAACAATTTTTCGGTTTGGTTTTCTCGGTAACCGATAACCGTTTATGTAATTTTACCTTAAATAATTAAGACTAAAATAATAAAATTTGAATTAAAAAAGTGATAAAGCAATACTTTTATTTTAAATATGTACTTATATCATATTGTTTTGGTTGTTGTAAACAAATATTGAGAGTATATACTATATTATGTGAAATCAAACATTGTGTGTATTAATTTTTATCCATCAAATTTAATATGCGACTCTAATATCAATGAGAAGTGGAAAAATAGTGTGTAAATTGTTAAAATTGAAGATGAAAAGACTCAAACTAGATTAACATCTTGAAGATCATGGAGTTTAACCACTAAATAAATTAATATTTAAAAACTATTAATATTTTTTCGATTTTTCGATTAATCGTTATATGTAAAGTCGTGAACCAACCAGATTTGATCATATATTTTACATGTCATGTGTAATGTTAATTATCGATCGAGATGGAACTAATTAAGTAATAGTACTAATTATGCCTACACAGCTATATAAATTTTAAAATGTCAAACTTTTTACCTTTTTTTTACTATATGGGGGCAGCATCTATAAAAGCTAACTTGAATACTAATTAATTATATGCTTTCAACCCTTTTTTAATTATTATGGGAATCAAAAGGTTAAATCCATGGCTGGTTTGGGGTGGTGGCAAACCCCATTGATTAAAAAATATGTTTTAGACAAAACTTTTGTAGATTTAATAATCATATAAAATCTGTTAAACTTCTACATCTATCTGTATTGAAATTAAATAATTTGACAATAGTCATCGATAAAAAAAAATACTAGGGATCAGAAGAAAGTCCACGAGTCTGATGGGTTAAATTTTTGGGGACGTGTAGATATAAGCGCACATGTGCATATATGTATAAAACATAAGATTATTAGGTGCTATCGTAAAACCAATTGATAATAGAAGAAGTAATCCATATAATTTTATGATAGACGATTTATATTCTTTATTTCAGGCCCATAATACACACCTCAGAGAGGTATTTATTATAAGTACATTGAGCTCATTTTGATAAATTTGAGTTTGTAACACCCCGTCTTTCGACGGGATGCTACGTAGTAGTAGACCTTACCAGGTACTACTTAGGTGGGTTGACAACAACACTTTAGGATTTTACAATGCGGGCACGACGAGAAAACAAGTAAAACATCCAACTTCTGGATTTATAAAATTGACAAAAAAAAACATTTTTGAATGCCCGAATGCTTATACAAAATTACCAAGTAACGCCTCCCGAATCTTTCTCAAAATATTCCAAACCACACTTAAAAATCTCAATTAAACATAATGCAACAAAACTTAAAAATAAAAAATAAATTCTCCCGAAGTACACCCGAAAAACCCAAACTACGGACACGTGCGTCAATGATCCACTCCACCATCTAGCCAAGGCTCCTACACGGTTTCCTGTAACATACCTATAACTAAAAAAAAATAATCCCCGAAGGGTCAGCTACTAATCTACCAAGTTAGATAATATGCGGAAATTATAAGACGTTTAAAAATAGTTTTCTATAGTCAGCAACCAGAATCCACAATCGCAATCATAACTCTAAAGGCCAATACCTAAATTAGACGGTTAGTAACACATAAGCCCAACATACATACACAGAATCGAACAATAAAGCACATAACTCATTCTCCATCTCGTATTCCAATCCACAGTGCGGAGGCAGACCCTCCCACTCCTCGATCACATCACTTCTTTCTTCCAACCCCGGCTAAGCCTCCACTGGAGCACTTACCAAAACACATAGATAGCATTTTCTTTTGAAGGGGCACGGTTTCTCTGTCACACGGACTATACATAGGTAACCCTTCCTCTCCATCAGCTACGATGCCCGTGCCGGAAACGATACTAACACAGAGAAAACTTTCGCAAACTTATTTCCGATAAAACCCATTTGAAAACCAATTTGCACACAACAACACAAGAAAGTCCAAAACATTTTAAAAAGATATTCGGGACTAGTTCCCAAAACCAATCCTACAATAACGGCACAAGATCTAACAAGGCAGAAAAGAACCGAGCAAGTCGAAAAACAACTTACCTCAAGTGACGGTTTGTCTGAAGAACGCTAGAAAACCAATACTTTGAACAAACAAGATCTCCTAAACATATTAATGATCGATAATTTTAATAACGCGAAAGCTTGGAGATTTTAACGAAAAAAGAATTTCTACAACAAAGACCGATTTAGAACCAACAAGTTAACTCTC
Source organism: Fallopia convolvulus (assembly GCA_964016875.1). NCBI lineage: Eukaryota > Viridiplantae > Streptophyta > Magnoliopsida > Caryophyllales > Polygonaceae > Fallopia > Fallopia convolvulus. The sequence goes on from OZ024720.1 coordinate 68,056,721, forward strand.
CTAACACCCTTCGAACTCACTGCGTTTAAGTTAACGATTCTTACTAACCACATACTAGTCAATCCCCACCTCCAACTACCTTTATAAACTAATTAAAAACCAACTTTTGACATACCACAAGTATAATTATTATATATTATACGTTTCAACTTAATTAAGTTACCAAACCCTTCGTTACCAAACTCAACTAAACCTAAAATCAAGACCAGATTCCATATAAAAAGGTTACTTGTCGAATTAAATTATTTTGAGTGAAAAAAAAACAGCAAAGAAACACAGCCAATAAAATAGTGAAAATTAAGTGGACAGTAGATAAAAGGGTTAAGATGGAGATTTTTGAAATAATGATACCATTTGAGATTGAAGTTTCCACATATAGAAAGCAAGGATGTGACATACAATGAAGGATTTGTTTTGGTCATCATCATCATGGCTGATTTTTTTTTTCACTGGTTTGCTATATCCTCCGTTGATTTTTTGTTGAGTGGTTTGGAAAAAGTGCTACAAATTGTAAAGGCATATTTAGCACCCTATTCTAGCCATAATAAAATAAGTGTTTAGAGGTTAAAAGGAAAACAAATAATTTAATAAGATAAGGGTTGGTTCGAATTGGCGTATCCTTCCGTTCATTGGCTTTTATACACTGTCTTTTAAATGGATTTAGCCTCTTTATCAATTTTGGTGTATTTTAACTAAATTTAATTATTATTGTCACATAGCTAAATTCAGTTTTTCTTAGGTCTATCGGACCTACCCCTTTTCCTTGGGTAGGGGTACCCCCATCTTGACCTCCCAGATTGCGTTACAGTGAAGTTTCACTGGATTAATGATGATGATGGGAATGAAGGGTCCGTTCGACCTAAAGTTAATTTGAATTGAAGATGAATTTGAAACTACTATGAGTTGAAAATGAAAGTTATTTACTAGTTGAATTTAATTGTTGGAATTCAAACTTATTTTTATGAATAAATTTTTGTTTATTTAACTACTATAGAAAGCTTATCAATTAAAGTTGGTTTTTCAAATAGTATGATTAAATTCATTTTCAACAAGCTTTCATTAACTACACGCACCGAATGCCCTCTAGAAAAGTTGATTTATTTGTGTAAGTTTTAATATCAACTTGATTTAAGTACACCAAACGGACCATAAGTTAAGTTTTTTGCTAATATTAATTATAAATTTAAATTATTTAAGCTCTTAATTGAGGTTCATATGGTTTAAAAAATAGAAAAAAAAAATTAATGAGCTTAAAAATGTATCTCTTGTTTTGAATAAAATATTAGAGATTTGAATATCTCAACTTTGTAATAAGTAATTTGGCTTAAAGTTTGTAATGGTGCTTCTTTTGAATAAAATATTAGAGATTTGAATATCTCTTCTCCCACTTTTCTTTTCCCCATAGCTAGGATTCTTAAAAGGCTACAACTTCCTTCTTTTTTTTAACGTATTAAAATATTTTCACTTTGCTATGGTGGCTACCGGAATTGTAGAAAAGTGCTACACTAATGTATTTTTAATGAGTTAAGTGATTTTTTCTTATTTTTTCAAAATATATTAATTATTTTTTTATATTTTTTCCACCAATCAAAGTAATTGAACTACAAAGTGTATTATAAAAATGGTGTAATATTTGATAATCGATTTGTTGTAATATGTAACAAACAATCTTATATAGTGCAAGCACACTAAATTAGGTAGAAGTGGGATACGAGCTATGGCTTAGGATTGCAAGATGTTGTGAACCACCCTGGATCGAATCATGATCAAGTTACTTGAGTGGCTTTGTCACTGTGGTGAAGTAAGGCTCTTGATTTGTGATTACTCGAATGCTTAATTAGGTTGGTCTCGAGTGTGACTTGAGCCTAATCCTAACCGATGCTTATTAGGCCATTTTGTTTATGTACTCGCTAGAAAATATTAAGCCACACACAATGTTTAGCTTAAAAATACACTCTTGATACAGAACGATGTCACTTGGGAGATAGGGTTGATATAAAAGCAAAGATCGAAAGTCTAGAGAGGTGTCTTGCTCATTTCTAGGTCGTTGTGGAAAAGTTAGGGTTTGGAGCTCCTTGAGCCACTTTTTGGCGATTCCACTTAGCTCACCGGAAGTGAACCACGACTAGAGAAGAAAGAAAGGGGAAGAGAGAGAGAGAGAGAAAGAGAGAGAGGAAGGCGGGGTCTGGTGCTTTGGTGATTTGAGTTCTGCGTGAGCTTATTTGATTCTATCTCTATTCTGCCTATTGTGTTACTTTATATATGTTCTTGCTTTCGTTTCATTGCCTTTGTTGTCTTTGTGTGCTTGCTTGTAACGATTATGTGTTGGCCTTTGTTGCCTAGTAGATTGGGTGAGTTTTCCTTCTTAAGGCTCATTATAATAGAACTTAAGCCTGAACTGCATCATCAATAACTCTCTGTGTTTTTTCTTGCGTTTTCTTAGAAAAGTTTTCCAAACTCATTTTTATGAACAATTGTAGCGGATTTAATTTGTTTAGATCTAGGTTTCAATAAATGGACTAAAGAAACCTTTTTTAAAAAAAGGAAAAATTGCATTTAACCACCCTTTATTTTACACTTGTTGCAATTAACCACCACCCTTTATATTTTTTTCTACACTTAACCACCCGTTATTTGTAAACATGTGCATTTAACCACTCTTTTTGATGAAAAACATTATTTTCTTTATTAAGTAAAGTAAAAAATGTTTTTTCCCTTCTTTTTTTAATTTTATTTAATAAATAAAAGAATTTAGGAATAAATTGAGCTTGAAATGTCATTATCAATGGATTTCGGCCTACATCTCAACCTTTTGAGTCTCGAGTCTTCGTCCATCAGCATAGACATGATTGACTCCAAGGGACACTCAAAGTCGTTAGAATCAGATCCAAAACCCACGGTCTTTGCATCGGCGAAGTCATGATTCTTCTTCGCAATTGGATGGAGGGAAGAAATTTTTATGGAGGAAATTAGGTCAGAGTTTGAGAGAACGAGCAATGTAAAAATCGGCGCATTGGAACTTGAAAGTGTCAATTATGGGTTTTCTTTTACTTATTTATTGTAAATAAAATTAAAAAAGAAAGGAAAAAACGTAATTTACTTTACTTAACTTAGAAAATGATGTTTTTCGTTAAAATCGGTGGTTAAATGCACATAATTACAAAATAAGGGGTGGTTAAGTGTAGAAAAAAAATATAAAGGGTAGTTAATTGTAACAAGTATAAAATAAAGGGTGGTTAACTGTAATTTTCCCTTAAAAAAAGGATAAGTTTCTTTTTTGAGTTGGCACTATTTTTTTCCAAGAGTTCATATTGACAAGACAAAAAGGATTTATGATTAATATGTGATTTAACCTCTATATTAATGAGGCCAACCATGTGGTAATGTCTCAAAACTTCATCATCTTCTATGGGCCAATTAAGTAGGACAATATCAATTGTAAGGGTCATTTCACAAGTTACACCATATAGCATATATGGGGAAAAAAAATCTAAGTTTAAGACCTTTTCAGGCTACTATATAACTAGAGCAACCAACATGGGATGTTTTAATTGTTTCCTAATCTTCTTAAATAAAATTTGTTTTCTAATATACCTGGATTCAATTACTATTAATCATAATTATCTTTGTATTTTTTTAGCATTTAGAGAGTACACTTAGTTTCTTGCAATTACGAGAAGAATGGGCTGTTTTAATTACGAGAAGAATTAATAAAAAAAAACAATAAGAAAGTTTCTTTGCAATTCCACTACAAACTTGTTGCAATTCCTACCAACCTCTTTTTGAATAATCTAGAGATGCAAGCTCTCATCTATAAAAATGTCCCCTGTATGAGTCTCCTAAACTTTACCATTTCAAAAAAAAAAAACTTGCATATTTTGATTTTGGTATGTAAAAACAAAACCTTGTTATTTTATGTAATGTTGGTGAAGTCAATGGTGGAACCGAACTAGCATAAGATATTAGGATGGGTGGGGGCCGCGCCTCCAATCCAAAAAAAATAAATAGAATTTAAGATCCTTAATAGTAATAACAATAATAATATTTAGGTTGATCCAAGTAGCTTCAATGGTAATATTTACTTCATCTGTTCAGAAATACACATCATTTTATAATTTATCTTAAAAATTAAGAATTTATACGATTTAAATTAAATATATGCAAATTAGTGGAGATCTTTATCCTTCTATAATATATTTTCGCAACTATTTTTAATTAATGAAAATAATATCAGAAAAATTTGGTAAACTATATCAAATGACAAGTATTATTGAACAAAAAACTAGGCTAAAAACATATATTTTCGAACAGAGAGAGTAAATATTTTAGTAATAGATATTTATTCAAATCTCTCCAACTCGCATACACTTCACTCTGTCCGAAAGAACATGTATTGGTAGTTTTAATTTTTACCTCTCTTTTTTGATAGTTTCATTCTTTTACCCTTTCCTTTTTGCAAATTTTATTTTCTTTATTGTCTTTTTACTAAAGAGAATTAGAAGTGTAGTAAGTTGGTTATATTTTATTACCGTTACTAATACGTGATGGTCCGATCTTGCACTAGAAGTTTCTGCTTGATGGAAGTTCGATTAAGATGAATGTAGATCCTCTTATTTCAATGAATTCGAGATTGAATTTGAAGCAACCTCACTTTAAAATACTAGAAATCCTTATATCACTCAAGAATTTTAAGATAAACACAAATTGTTAGGAGCGATGTAATGATCTGGTGATTCGTTTGATCGTTAATAGTTTGAGTGCAGAAATTCGTTGTAGTGTTTTATATACTTACAACTCAATGAATTTGGAACGAGTTGGGGCTAGGTTTGGTCGACTCAATAGAGCACAACTATACTCGGTTAAGAAGGATCATCACTCGCTTACTCAAGGTTTTGACTCTTTCTCTATCTATTTTAATAAGATGAAGACGTTATGGGATGAGCTAGGTAGCTATAATAGAACTCCTCTTTGCACTTGTGAAGCGATGCAACAGATTTTGAAATTTGATGAAGAACAACGACTAGTGCATTTTCTTATGTGACTTAATGAAAGTTTTACTATTGCTAGAGGATCCATATTAATGATGAATCCTTTACCAAGTGTAAGTCAAGCTTATGCTCTTCTTCTTCATGAAGAGCAACAACGTGAAATACAAAATTCTTCATCAATTTACAATGAGTCAACTTCGATGAAAACAAAGCATATAGTAAAGGACCTCTATTTCCCGGTTCCTAAGCCTCAACAGGAACACAAAATAGTTGAGGAAAATAAAGTGTCTATCACACATTTATCTTGTTTTGCGAGAACCTTGTACATATCCTTCTGACCCTTTGCCTTTTGATGATTCTTTTCTCAACACATCTAATTCTCCGAGTACTTCACAAGAGTGTTTCCTTCGACCTTCTACATATCCTTCTGATCCTTTGCCTTTTGATGATTTTTTTTGTCAACACATCTAATTCTCCGAGTACATATCCTTCCGATCCTTTGGTTTTTGATGATTCTTTTGTCAACACATCTAATTCTCCGAGTACTTCACAAGAGTGTTTGCTTCGAACGTCTACTAGAAGTCATAACCACGTTCATACTTATCAAATTATGTTTGTACAATTGTCTCAGATATTGATGTATTTTGTGGACATACTCTGATTTCCACTATAGATTTTTCTCATCAATCTACAACATCCATTGAAAAACTAGACAATGAACCAACTACTTATGAAGAAGTTTGTCAGTTTCAAGTTTGATAAGAAGCCATGAAAGCAGAATTTAAGGCTTTAGATGCAAACAAAACATGGGATGTTTTGGAGTTGCCTAAAGGGGAAAAAAGGTTATTAGTTGTAAGTGGGTGTGTAAGGTCAAAAGGAAGTCAAATGCAACTATAGACATGTATAAAAAAATGAACAATAGTAATAGGGTTCACACAAAAAGAGGGTGTGGACTACAATGAAGATTTTTCACCGATCATAAAGATGGCCACTATTCGAGCATTGATTTAAGTTGCCTTGAAGAAATCTTGGCCTCTATTTCAACTCGATGCAAATAATATTTTTTTACACGGAGATTTGGATGAAGATGTATTTATGAAGATGCCGCTTGGTTTAGTTTAAGAAAATTCTGCTATGGTGTGCAAAATAAGTCCCTCTATGGACTTAAGCAAGCAAGCATCTTGTAAGCGGTCTGCTAAATTGTTTACAACTTTGAGATCTCGTGGATATAGACAATCTTTGAATGATTATAGTTTGTTTCACAAGAAAGATGCATGCTTCTTCAGTAGTGTTTGTGGCAATATATGTGAATGACGTTTTGCTTACAGGGAGTAATATGGAGGAAATTGCTAATTTGAAAGTCTTTTTACATATTCTTTCAAGATTAAAGATTTGGCATCTCTTCATTTATTTCTTGGGATTGAATTTACTTCCACTGCTCAGGGCATGCTTATGAGTCAATATAAGTTCATTTTAGAAATGCTCCAAGAGTTCCTTTGAATTCTAATTACATTGTTGTCAGTCCTTTGGATTGAGACAAAGATTATCTCCTACTGATGGAGAACTTTTAGCTGATCCTTTATTGTATCGAAGACTTATTGGAAAGCTCAATTTTCTGGTTCATACTTAACCAAATTTGACTTTTCCAATTCATCATCTTAGTCAATTCAACTCTGTTTCTAGACTTCCACATCTTCAAGTTGGATATCATGTGCTTTCATACCTCAAAGGTATACAAAATAAGGCTCCTCTATTGGGCTACTTGCCCTTACCGTGATGCGGATTGAGCTACTTGCCCTTACTCTTGCAAGTTAGTAAGTGGATTTGTGATTTTCTTTAATGTTAATTTGGTATCTTGGAAATCAAAAAAGCACTAGAGTGTTTCTTTATCTTCAGTTGCTGAATATAGATCTCTTTGTTGTGTTTGTGTTGAATTAGCATGGCTTAATCGACTTTTCGCAGAATTGGGCATTGAAGAGATTACTTTTATTCTAGTGAAGTGTGACAAACAAGCAGTTGTCAACATTTTCTTGGAATCCTGTCTTCCGCGAGCATACAAAACATTTCGACCTTGACTGTCACTTCACTCGTAAAAAATTGATTGAATGGGTTATCTCTTTATCTCATTATTCTTCTAATTCAATTCTCAGATTTTAGATTTTCTAACCAAGGCCCTTCCAAGCATTCGTTTGAGACAATTGTTCCCCAAGACAGTGGATCTTTGAGGGGAGGTGTTCGAATATTAATATAATGTTTTATTTCCCACATCGACTTCTTGTTATGTGTAGTATGGACTTTGATATGAATAGTCTTGTACGTAAATCCTGTTTTACAGAATAATGAAAGATGGAACCAAATTCCACCCCCCAGTTTCTGCCATAGCGATCTCAAAGATATGCTTTGGTGATCTTACAACAAGACAATCACGAGTATTTTCGCCCCCCTTTCGAGAAATCCCGATACCGCCCAAGGTGAATGAAGTGTATATAAGTAGTATATGAAAATTCGAATTTGGTAGGTGCAGATGTATACATATCTATCTCCCACATACAACGGGGGCGAGCTTGTCAGCCATCATGATTCACGAGTAACACTTACAAAAGCGATTTGACGCAAAAAAAAAAATAAAAAAAAATAAAAATGCTTTGATCGTACGGACGCTTTTGAATTTGAGCGGAAGGCATTGTTTGGTCCCCCTACTTTATTTTCCCCTCGATCATTATTTGAGTTCAATCGTTTGAAAGAGGTATACAAAGTTTTGTGTAATAATTAACTTCTTAAATGGCTTCCCTGTTCTTAAAGATGACATTACTGTTACGATTACGAATCTTGCAAAAGCATAACTTTCAATGTTTTCTTTATTCGGTAGAAAATCTTTTAATGTTTTCTTAACGAGTTTTTTTTTTAATTTTTTTGAGACATGTTTTCTTAACTAGTAAGTAGCTAAGAAATTTGAAAGTAAATTAAAATAAGCTTTTCAATCTATGGACTTTTACATCTGGTACGTTCTGTCTTTCGATCTCAAAATCAGATTTTATAAATGATTATTGCATTATATATTGATCAATAACAAAAAGTGAAGAAATATAAGTTATGATGAAATTGTTCATTTCCCTAATATAAGGGTGTATTTTAAAAGGGTGAAATTATTTTCTAGCTATCACCCTCCTCTAGAAATACAAATATTAAATCTACTAATCAAAATGAAATTTATGTTAATGTATACCATGTTATCAAATTGGACTAGCTAGATCGATCGATCTGTTTCATTTTCATGGTTAGAAATCAAATGAGTTATGAGTAGAAATAGGGTTGAATACAATAACGATTTTTTTATCATATGTCCTCAGCGCATAGGATAAAAATTCATATTTAAAAACTAAAAGCCTAAATTGAAAACCATGAACTTTAAAAAAAATCTAAATACAAAATTCATAATTTCTTTTTAGAAACTAAATTTTTATCTCATACCCTTAGTTCATAGTTTAGAAAAATCGATACAACAAATCGAAAGTTTCATTAAACCTAGCTATGAGCTCGAATACTGTTTTAATTTGTCAAGATTTGTTGCCAACTGGCAAATCCAATAATATTATATGCACAAAAACATAAATTCAATGGCATGCTTTATCCTATTATAGAGTTTTTGTCATTAATTGCTTGAATTATACGGCATTTTCCCCCACATATATCCATGTAATTTTTTTAATTAAAAAAAGATGAAATTAAGAGAATCAATATGATTCTCCCCCCTAAAAAATTAAAGATGATTACATAAACATTAATTTAGGTGATTAGTTGCCCTTTCTTATCATAAGTCGAGTAAGGGGGGAAGGATCGATCGTGTTAACCAGGCATGTTCAGTGACACATGGATTCTGTCTCCTCTAATTATTCTTATGCCATTTACCAAATTATTATTGTTTAGAAATGAATTAATCAAAGAAACAAAACATGCTATTGCTTATCCTCTCTTTATGTATCATCAATCGTCAACTATATGTACATATTTGTGTGGTCCTTATAAATTGATCTACAACAAATGAATCACTCTTCTTCTCTATTAACCAGACAGTCAAGACTTGATTAGTATCAATTTCGGGCCCCGTATTGATCTTGTTTAAGAGTTTGCCGTGGGTAGGTAGCATATATATGTTTAATTTGTAAATATTGATCATAGCATTATTAATTGAGTAAATAGATTTTGATCCACTCGAATTTGGCTAGTCATCTATAATTGATTGGATCTAAACCGGTAAGAGGATAAACACTTTATGACAAGTTAGTGTTCAATCTTATGGATTTGAAGTAACTTAAGTGTCTAATTAAGAAAGGGTTGCCAATTTATATATTTCATCTGATCAACTTTATTTTTCATTTTAGTATTTGATACAATTGTTGAGAAAAATGTAGTAAAGATAGAGGGAGAAGATTAAGGTGGTGGCAGTCTCGCATGATTGGTTAATTGGATAGGCAATATATATAAGACGGTTATCATGGATCCATAAATAATAAAGGGCCCATTCTAAGAGAAATAATAGTAGTTTAATATAGAAAATAGCCCTATTAAAGTAAAAAAGTCCATTTAAAATTTTATTTATTTTCTTAAGGGGCTCTTGATTTTATTTCGCTCTAACGCTTATAAAATACTAGAATTGGGCCGAGCGGTGGACGAATAGTTGACAGAGTGAAGGACACATGAGTTGTTTTTGTTGTAGTTGTTGTTGCTGTTGTTAATGTTGTTGTTGTTGTTGTAATGGGTCTTTTTGGGTGTTGTTGCGATTGTTGTTTGGATCTATCGGGTGCATTCATCTGACGTGTCAGGTTATAGATGCGCCTCCATCTAAGGTCTCCAAATTCTGTCAAGATGAAAGTATACTGGGTCAATGTTATTATTGTAAAAAAATTAACGCCCCATGAATGAAGAATTTGGAAGGAAGGAGTCAATAAAAATTAAATTCACAACTCTCTTTTCATTAACTGCAATAAATAAATAAAATAATTCATAAAGTTGATCAAAATAAGTATAGAAAAAGATTAGGGTTTATGACTAATTAACGCTTGATTCATTTAGAATGTACGTAGAAAAGCAAACGATTTTTCTCATATAGCATACGAAATTTAGACATAAATAAACATATATAAAACTTATTTTCATATGTTAATGCAAATTAGCAGATTAATTTGCATGTTTCATGCATGCTGGATGTGTTCAGTAATGCATTACTCCATTAATGTAGATGATTGTTATAATTACAATACTATTATGACATGATATGATTAATAATTTCTAGAGAATATTACTGTTGTGAATAGTGAAGGTTACATTAAGCGAATCTTGAAAAGGGTTTGCGAGGCGATATTAAAGATGATCGAAAGAGAAAGGCCAAGATTAAGACTTTTCATGATCACGTTCATATCATACCCCAAAAAAAATCAGGACCCAAAACATCATTTCACCCATCTAATTAAATGTAATTAATTATAATTTGGGTTTATTAGCTGGTGATACATGCTTATGCTAGAATGACGTTATCACATTATGGTTTAACAACTACTCTTTTTACTGTTTTATTTTGATTATATGTTATTTCATACTCAAAATTCTATTCAGATTTATTCTTCCTTACAGATATGTAAGGCAAATTAAATATATTTTTTTTTATCAGACTTGCCTCTTACATTCATTAATTTATTCTATTATTTTATTAAAATTTTCTTAATATATATGTAAATATTTATAAATTAAATATTTATGAAGGAGTACAAATATTTATAAGACGAACAAGATGCATGATTTGACCGTTGCATTTTCCACTGTCTATAGTTCTTAAACAAGCTAGTCTTCGAGCATCTAGTGAAGCAATTAAGCCTCCAAGAATAGTAATATCAAGATGTTTTCGATTCGACTCTTATGAACAAAACCTTTGCCAAATAAAAAAATAACTAAACAAGTCAGTCAACCAATTTAATACGTATACTAAGTATAAGTATATTAGTTAAATAAGTATTACTAGACAAATTCGATTCGCTCTTTTAGTTATAATAATGGCCTAATTAAGTGACTCCTAACACACCAACAAGAAATTACAATATAAAGGTTTGGTCTAGATATGAGTTTTTTTTAAAGCTGCCATCATTTTGATCATTTTATTATGTCAATTTATTTGATTGTCGAGTTTCCTCGAGCTCTCTAATTCTTAATTTTGTCTAATATTTTAAATTCTTACCTCATTGAAAAGAATTTGCGAACGTTAAAAAGATGCAAAATCAAATAATATGACTAACCTATCTTAAAAACTGCTAATTCTTCAATTCACTCCAATACTTTGGCCTTTAATATAGTCTCGACTTATTTATCTAAAAATGAACGAGAAACTAATCTTTATAACATTTGCACTGTTTCAATTTATATAGACACATGCACGAAATATTTTATATATGATTATTGCATTAGATATTGATAAAAAATATTCTATCGTTATCTCAATGTATGTATGAGTAATTAATGAATGGTTTATATATAACTAATGAGCTATGGTAACGTTTATGGATATGGCTTATGGGAAGAGTCTGACCAAGTCACAAATTTTGGGAAAGGACAGAGGGCCCCACCACCGTTGCTTTCTTTTTAAAGAATCCTCCCTTTCTTGTGTTACGTAGCTCTGGTTCAACACCTTGCTAGCTTGCAAATGGCCCCTCGTTGCTTTAATTTATCATCACATTCACATATACTTTCTCTCAACATTTTCTTAAGCTCGCAATATTAGTACAAATAAGACTAAAAAGAAAAAATAAAAGCATGTGGATTAAACTTCCTTCTTTATGGATTAAATTTAATTTTGATGTCTTTAAACAGAGAAATTCGGCTACTTATGTTAGCTTAATATTTAGGAATCATAAGAGTTCAATTATATGTTGTGATAGAATGGCTCTTCAATCAAAGCCGGTTTTAAAAGCTGAGGCGACAACTCTCTTGGAAGGTTTAAAAATGACTGTGACTTTGCAGGTTCAAAAACTAATAATAGAAGGGGACAATTAATTCTTATCAATTCTTTAAAAAATATTTGGAAAGTTCCCTGGGAAATTTATTCAATTATTTAGGATATCCGAAGTTTGGTGTCGGGTTTTTCTAAGGTGGTTTTCCCCCCATTGTTTTAGGGAGGCTAACTTAGCCGCTGACTTCTTAGCAAGAAGACATGTCAGTATGTCGCAAATTCGTCATGCAATCTTTTCCTCTTGCCTGGATTTGTGTTTTGAGGAGATCTTGTTAGTAAGGTTAAGACATTTGTTTCGTCTGCAACTTTTAGATTTTATTTTATTTTCAAAATCATCCGCAGTGATGATTTAGGTTGGCCTTGTAATATTGGGGTGATCTATTGTTTGCCTTGTAATGAGCTAGTAATCATTGTAAAAAAAACATTTTCATAAGTTGTATTAAAGTTCGGTGGACCAATAAGATGAAGGTCATACATGTAACGAGTTTAATATATAAGTCTGTTAAGAGTGTTCCCACATATATAGAAAAATTGGGACAAGAATTTCCTAGTATATAAGCTTATGAGTTACTCTACCCATTGACATATGGTTTTGGGTTGGAACCTCATTGGACTTATATGTTAGGCCACTATCGCACGATCCATAGATTATCGGCCCATCAAACTTTATCATGATATTAGAGCAGGTTTCAGTGTGAGTTCTTTCCTAGAGTCTTTAAGTTTGCTGGCTTCATGGGCTCATTCAGGCAGTCCGCCCAATAAAGGAGCGATCGATTCCAAAGTAGCAGTTCGCGATCCTTGAGGCATTTATTCGGACTTGTCGGCCTTATGAGAGCATATTCAAGCAACCCTCCCAATAAAGGAGAGACCGCTCCAAAATAGAGACGATTTGCAAGCTTTGAGAGGTTCTATCCAAGTGACATCTGGCCCAGGCAGTTGCACTTGAAGGGACGTGTTGAGAGTTATCCCACATGAGAAACTTGAGACTAAAATTACCGAGTATATAACACTATGAGCTACTCCACTCATTACCATATGGTTTCGGATTGAAACCTTATTGAGCTTGTATGCTAGGCATGTTATCGCACGACTCATAGATTATCGAACCACCGGAATGTATCAAAGTCTAATGAAGTGTTAATCCAAAGCCATATGGCCATAATTAGTAACTCAAGAAATCATACACTAGATAATTCTTGTCCTAATTTTTTTCATGTGATAATTCTCAAAACGCCTCCTCAAGTGGCAACTACCTAGGTCGATTGTTACATAGACACAATCCCTCAAGGCTTGTGAACCATCACGTACATTTGAATTGACAACTCCTGTATTGGGCGGGCGGGCTGCTTGAACATGTTCATAAAAACGACAAACCTAAACAATCTCTCAAGATTAGCGAACCATCGCTGTTTGGATTACTCCTTTATTGGACGGATTGTCTGACGGGACCATGACACCCGTAAATCTGAATACTTAAGCAAAGAAAGAAAATGTGTAATCGATCATATATGATTGTTGCCAATGTTTTTATACATACATGATAATTATCTATTTATGAGATATACATATTCTAGCTAGCTAAACGGGCAGGGCAAGGGACAACTCATTGAAGATTGGATAGAGACAAACATGCATGTATATATATGTATAAAGCATTAATAAATGCCTTTTCCTAATATTAATGACCAATCAAATATATATATTGGGTTCATTTTGATGCTAAGGAAATAGAGGTGTTGAAATACCTCCTCTCATATAAAAAGTTGGAAGATAAAAATAGACTACTATATAAATTTATAGATTTCTTTTCTTATTACTAATTAGATTTAAGATAAAAATTCACTGAACTTGTATACTAACTTACGTACGTAGAATTCATTATTTATGATTTATGAACTTTCACATTACATCAAAGCTCACGATCTGATCCTAAACTTGTTTCCTGACTTATTTAGACTTGGATTTAGATCCCTAGAACCAAACCATCACACCTTCAACCGACTCTAGTCTACTAACATGAAAGCAATTTAAAGGAAAGAAACCAAGTAAATGGGTGTCGATATTCATAAACAAATTTAGCGTAGGGAGTAGAAACACCATGGAACCTCGCTTGTCAAACAAATAGGAAAGAATAATTAGTAGTTTTATTATGACATATTATGATAACATTTTCACTCAAAACTAAACTAATAATAGAGAAAGCAAAAAAAATTTGAATATTCTTAATTAGTCGGTAGGATTATAAAGTGGACTACTACTACTACTACGATCGAATACGATTGATCGGTGACCGACAATTGACATATACATATATATTGGATTGGGATATAACTTATAAGTGTATAACGATCACATCACTTGAATGTTTGAACACGGCTGGGATTTTGTGTGTGATTAATGTTAATCACTTAGCATTAACATCGCTATCATATATTATCTCTGTATAGATCTAGGCCAAATATATATATTCACCGAAATATATGATACTTTTTAAATAAATGCATTTATATATCCATCCATTTTTTTAATAATTAGTTCATGAAAAGTAGTCGCTCGATATATAATAAAGTCTTGGTCTTTTAATTAATTGCTTTTCGGCTGACATATATGATATATACAATAATTTTCAAATTCATCGATCTGTCTCTTTATATGTATATTTTGCTATTCGGATGATTTTTTTTTATTCTTAACCGACAATTTTATATGCCCCATTTTTTGTGAAATCTTATATTTTCATTCTCATTTGACCGAGTAATTCGTGTAATTTTTTCTTAAATATACTAGTGATGAAATTAAAATGTTCTAAAAAATTTTAGGCGGTCTTCCTTCGGGTATCTATTCAACTGGTAAACCTCTAAAGACAGTATTCAAAAATCTCTGGTTTAATTTTCTGAAGAGTTCAAATAAACGTCTGAACTAGTTAAGACTGTACATTTAATGTCTAGACGGATTTTGTAGAACAATGGATGCATGAAACCAAAGGCTTGTTTCTGGCCTTAGAAAGATTTAAGGCATGCTATGTGATTCCAAAAGAAAAAAAAAACAGACAAGCATGGTACATGAAAGATAAACGAAGGATAAGGTATGGATGATGATAATTTGGTTAATTAAATAATGCTATAATCAACACGAATCTTGCATAATTAGTGTTAGCTGTTTGACAAAATCAATGGTCCATAATATTATATATAAGATATTTATGTATTATACACAAATTAAATCATATAAATATTTGCAAATACATCATTTTACGTACATGCATGCATATTACATTATAGGAGACTCGGCTTCTTTGCATGTGCTTTTGGTCAACGAAAATGAAAGAATACAAGAACTTGGCATTTAAAAACATGGGAATAATATATATAATGGCATCCAAAAATATATATTGTTCAAATAATTAATTTGCTTTTTTCTGAGCCATATGATTGTTAATCATTGTGGAATAGTAGTACTAACATTAACATTTTATGAAAAATAAAAGGAAATTGTATTCTTGATTTTTTAGCTCTTTAATTACATGCAAATGCAAATGCAATCCAACACCGCCGTCACTACCACCGTGTAATCCGGCTGAGGGAAATGCGCCGGCAACAAAGTTAATACGTAATAAAAAAAATTAGGGAAATAAAGTTAAACATGTTACAAAATTATTTCATTAACATGATGTTACAATCCTTAACTTGATTTACTGTAATAAATATTACCTCATACTCCATCCGCTTCAAAATAAGTGTTGTTTTAGATTTTGACACTAATTTTAAGAAAATTATTAATTAAATTTAAAATCTTAAACTTTTTCTCAATCTTATATACTCCGTATCATTCATCACTTTTTTGGACCAATGAATGAATCTACTATATACTCCCTCCGTCCCACAATGTTTGTCCCTTTTCCTTTGTAATTACAAAGGAAAAGGGACAAACATTGTGGGACGGAGGGAGTATATAAAAGTAATAAGGTTTGGAGCCTCCACGTTGCGCCACGTCAGCTTTTTCCACGTGTCGCTTCTAAAATGCGCCACATCGAATTTTGCCATGTGTCGCCTTTTCCTTAAGCCATGTCATGTAATTTTTGACATGTCATATGCCACATCGTATTATTTTCACCCTGTCACTTACATGTCATATTTAACTATAATGATAAAAAATGCTTTCCTTATAAAAAATATTTTATATAAATAGATAATTATAAGTCTATATATTTTGATAAATCTATGCTTTTTTTAATCAAAATACTTCCTTATGAGAAGTTTGGTCAAAATACCTTCCTTTTATTGCAACTCACAATTTGAAAATTTACCATAACATTTTATGAGCATTGTATATATTATTTTCATTATTTAAATTAATAATCTAAATTTAATTTGTTTTATTTGATTTAAAAATTTTTTTTTATACATATTACAATCAATAAATTACTTACATTAAATTTTATATTATATTTTTTATTAATATCTTTTTTATAGTATATCTAAAAAATATCGAGTCATAGTCGTGCATGGCACAACGGGGACAACTAGTATTTAAGTAAAAAAAAACACATTCCAATAAGAATTTTCATAACTCTCTCCTAATCAATTGTCTAGAAAACTTAAAACGACACTTAATAAATAGATAAAAAATAAAGTATTACAAAGACACTTATTTTGAATCGGATGGAGTAAAGTCTAATTTATACTCAATGAGAAAAGTAATTCCGGAAAACTTGGTTCTTAGGAATTAAAATATTATGGAAACTGTGAAATTATGTTTAGTTTAAAATTGTTTAATTTGTACGGAGTATTGAACTATTGATATGAAAATTCAGAATTTTTTATTTAAAAATGTAGAAGTAGATCTTACCAATAAGGTAAGTGTAATTTATGTGATTTAGAGAAATTGTAACTTTTTGGAAATAAATTCCCACAATTTCACTACGAAGTCATTATCCTATTAGTAGATTTTTTTTAA
This sequence comes from Fallopia convolvulus, assembly GCA_964016875.1. Classification (NCBI taxonomy): domain Eukaryota; kingdom Viridiplantae; phylum Streptophyta; class Magnoliopsida; order Caryophyllales; family Polygonaceae; genus Fallopia; species Fallopia convolvulus. Next base: position 68,073,662 of record OZ024720.1, read on the forward strand.
ACCAAACTCTTTAGTTTAAACCAATAAATTCCCACAAACCCTTTAGTAGACTGTGCAAATAAAGATTCCATATTTATTAGTCAATTTTAGGGTACAATATTCTGTAAATGTACGTTAAGCATATTGATAAAAAAAAGAACCTTGAGGGTTAATTTATACATTAAGTCATCAACTACTACTTGGTATAATTGCTAGCTGTTGAGATTTGATTACAAAACGAAGACAAAAATCAGATCATTAGACCGACGGCTTTAAAAAGCTTTTAATTTTCTGCTTATTAACTATACCAAAAATTGATCATTAACGGCTTACATTGACATGATTAAGCTCAATAACAACAAAATTACAGAATAAACATGCTTACATGCATAGTTAATAATTTAAACTGGACGGAATGGACTTGAAGGGTGGAAAATTATAACAGCTAGCCCATGTAATCATCAGCTGATTAGTGGGGCTGGGGCAAATTAATTAATACACTTTTAACATTTAAATAATTGATAATGTAATACATTTTACGTGTGATTAAAATTAAATTATACTATATGATCTATATGATACATGAAAATATTATCGCAAATGGGGACCTTCGTGTGCGGCCAAGAAGAGACAGCTAATGCTAGGCTAATACGTTACTCAAATACTATTGATAAGATAATTATTGAAGTGATTCTTAATTTATTAATTAAATTGGAAATGTTGGACTTATTATAGTGGGGAAATTATTTAATGTGAAGAAAGTTATTCATTCTGGGCTTTGGATGTTTCCCCCGCCCATGCCTGTCCTTTTACCTTTGGCATCTTTTTTCTTTTCAGCTATACAACAGGAGGCTTTTTTGAGTTCTTTCTTTAATTAATTTTCTTATTTTACTTTTATTTTACCATTTAATTAAAAAAATATTGAAATTAAGCAAGTTTGTGTTGCAATTTAATTAAATTAAATAGTGTCTTTTTAATTATAGTACTATTTCGGTTTTTAGCTATGAATCTTATTTCACAAAATTTATCCACTTTTATTTAATTAATAATAAAATGTTTTAGAAATAACACAAATAATTTAAAATTTTACTTTATTTATAGTTTCAATAAAGACTAAGACCAATTAAAAATAGAGAAAATTATTAAAATAAATATTAAAAAAATATCATTAGTTATTTAATTTAGAAACACGTTAAATATATAAATTAAGTTCCCATGCTTTTATTTTATTTTAAATTATCTTAAAAAGTGAAAAACACTCAATTATTGCTAAACAAAAATAATATATAATTTGTGAATTTTAACTCAAGTCCTATGATGAATTTTAGCTATTCGAATTAATGTTATTAATTTTAAGTTGTAATTTATAAACATAAACACTCTATAGTACAAGTGACACATATAGGTAGGTAGAGGCTAGGTCATGTTCCACTCATACTGGACCATGACCCAAGACTTGAGTCGCTGACCTAACCATGGTCAAGTATGGTTTTTGTGCATGGTGCCATGTTGTGTTGGGTCGGTCCCTTATGTGATTTAAGGCATAAGCCTGCTTGATGTTGTTGTTGGGTCTGTTTGTGATCTTGGGTCTCCTCGCTTCTGATCCAATTTGACGAGCTCATTAATCCAAACACATCGTTTGAGTTAATGAGATGCCTTTGAAAGCAAACGACGTCGCCTTGGCATTTGGGTTCCTTTATAAGCTTAAGGAAGAAACCCTAGCACCTTATCTTGCTCACGTTTTCTCAGCGCTATGGTTTGCTAGGGTCAAATGCTCTCGAGCTCGAGCCCGGCGATGCCATTGTGCTTCCCGGAGAAATGGTGAGACCATAGAAGAAAGAAAGGGGAAAGAGAGAAAAGAGAGGGAGATTGGGGCCTTTGTGGCTTGAGCTCGTCTTAGCTCATCTGTTCCACTCTCCGTTCTTGTTGTTTTGTGCTTGCCTCTTGTTCTTTCTATTGTATCTGGACTTTGCCATTTGTTTGTATGCTTACTTTTTTGGTTGAATTGTGTGTATACTTACTTGTATATGTGTGCGCGCTTATGGCCTTTGATTTCTAGTAGATTTTGTGAGTCTCCCCTCTTGAGGCTCCGCAGAGTAAAATTTTTATTCGAATTGCGTCAACAACTCTCTTGTATCTCTCTTGCGTTTCATTTTAAAGTTTTACAAATACTTTTTGAACAATCGAAGCGGAATCGAGTAGATCTCGATCTTACCATAAATTTATTTTAAAGTATGGCTTGAAATAAACTAAATTTAAGTCATTTTTATCCTGACTTCTCCGACACAAGACACATGAAGGTTGATGATTATATTTTGAGATGAAAATTATTCCAATTTCAAATACCGTTTTTTTAACCTGCGTTCTTATCTGATTTAAAAACTATTATTATATTATAAAAAATAACTTTAATGGAGCCTTTTATTCAATTAAAAAAATACAATGTCATTTTCCACGGCAATGCATAAATCCTTCCAAATCCGTCTCTGTTCTAAACTGTTGGGGAAAATTCAGTCCACGACATCGACATTATTGTTCTTGTCCTACCTATTCATACGTACATGTGGTTATTTATACAATGTGAAATTATTTTAAATGCCACAAAATCCGTAAATTCTAGTATCTAATTTAGTTTAAACCTAGTATTAAGATTAAGATTAATTACATGTTAGCATGAAACTCGCCGAATTCAATATACATTAGTATCCACCCTAACGTGTTAAAATGGATTTGAATATTAGATAATATGCTGCGAGTAGGGATGTCAACAAGGCAGGTTTGGAATAGGTTCGGGATTATCCTCCCCATCTCTATTCCCGTATAATATATGTATTATTTCTCGTATTCATCCCTATATCCTAGCAGGAAATAAAATCTCCTCCTGTCGCCGTTCAAGTCAGGGATTTTCATTCCCGATGGTTAATGATTTTATGCTTTAGGTTTCAGAGAAGGTGCGGAGGTTTACGAGTTAAGAGTCAGGGTTAGAAATATAGGGTCACTATGGATTTTGCGGAAATCCCTAACAAGGTCATTATGGATTATGCGGAAATCCCTAACAAGAACAACCGAAATCTTCGTGGATTTCCCTATCAGGAATCGGGATAGGGAATAGGGCGAAGACCACTATCCCTTACTTCGTATTGTAACAGTTTAAGTGCCTCTTACTAGACGGATAAAGTTATTAAAGAGAAAGACCATAAAAACAAACTCTTGGCACTTACTTTCCTATATAAATGTTGAATTATTCTAAATTTCTAATAGATCCGATTACAATTTTTTTATCTTTCTGAAAAATTGATAATGGTAGTAGGCTCGTAGCTGCACAAATTGGCCAGAAATTGAAGAAGAAATTTAAAAAAAGTGGTTGTTGCCTTTTAATAAGAGGTCTCTTTTTGAGAGTGTATTTATACAAAATTTCATTGCAAGGAGCAGAGTAATAATTTCAGTTAGAAAATGCAATGCAATCAAATTGGTCTCTGGGGACTCTGTAGCACCATTTACTGCTTGCTGTATTCTAAATTATTTAATTTGGGTCCAACTAATGCACTTGATCATGGCTTGTAAAGAGAGGAAGAAAAAAAAATTGAGCAATGAATATATCGGTCAATTTACACAAATTTTTTACTTATAATTAAGTAAAATAATCACGAGCAGTCAAATGCAACTTTTTCTACAAATGCTTGTTTGGATCACTTAATTTAATATATTAAATTTATGATTTAATGTAAATTTATATATTAAATTAGATGATCTAAATAAGGGAAAAGCTTGTATTGTGCATATATATTGACTTTTTTTTAAATTAATAGGAGGTGGCATTTAAGGTATTATAATAAGGGACGAGGATTCAAAGTGTAACTTCTTAATTAGAGGATGTCTTGCTTATAGGTAAGTTATTTTTTTTTTTTTTTCTTTTTTTGAGAAGACAGATTCTGTGCAGACTTAATAAGAAATAGTTTAATCAACCAAAAAAAATAAAGAAATATTTTGAAATAATATTATTTTTGCCGTATCAATATGTAAAACAGACAACCCACTAAACTTATATCTTAGGCTTATCGTGCATGTGCGCATAAATAAATACCTAATTAATAGGTCATTTGCTTTTTAACATGATATCAAAGCCAACCTTAAAACGATACCAAGTTTGTCGACCATAGTATACTATTAGACTTATCAGCCTCACATCTTAAACGAAAACAGAATCGGAAAACGGATATGAAAAAACATATATTATTTACATAATTTTACACTAAGAATGAGTTTACATGTTTCTATTATCGAGTTTCCGATACAGAAAAAAAAAAAGAAAAACGCTACCCTATTAAAATTATCGAATATCTAGCTGTAATTTGGTAGTTTTTTTTTTTACAAAGAAATATATTATGAAGGTTGTTCAATCATCCTTTGAAACTGTGACTTTACTGGTGAAGTTGTTCTCTTATAAACCAAGATTCCCTACCAGCTGCCACTTCATTTTCTCAACCTAGTCATCCTGCCTCCTTTCTTTCCCTTTCCACACCCTCTCCCAAACAAAGAAGAAAGAAAGGAAAAAAACCCCAATTCTCATTCCCCAATCCCCATTTAATTTCATTTTCATACCCACTTACTCAATTCCTCCTGTTGGTGACAGTTCTCTACATAGAATTCTGCAAAAACTCATTTTATCTTTTCCCATCCTTTTTCTTTCTTCCATTGGAACTTTCTGCCACCACCTCTTCTATTTGCAGGTGGGTGGGTAATTGTTTTTTTTTTTTTAATTTGTGAATCTGGGTCTTTGTTGGTTTTTGCTAAAAATAAGGGAAAGATCAAAAAGATTCAATCTTTAGGTATATAGATCACATGGGAAGACACTCCTGTTGCTACAAGCAGAAGCTCAGAAAAGGGCTTTGGTCTCCTGAAGAAGATGAGAAGCTTCTAAGGCATATTACTCAATATGGCCATGGCTGTTGGAGCTCTGTCCCCAAACTTGCAGGTACATATATATATTTAGTTACTAGAAGTGCATCTATTTTTGGCTAAATTTTTAGTACCAAATATCAATGTATGTATGATAAGTTGATAACCAAAAACAAAAAAAAATTGTGTATATTTGCAGGGTTGCAAAGGTGTGGGAAAAGTTGCAGGCTAAGATGGATAAATTACCTGAGGCCTGATTTGAAGAGAGGTGCATTCTCTCAAGAGGAAGAAAGCCTCATAATTGAACTCCATGCAGTTCTTGGCAACAGGTTTGTATTGCTTGCTATCTTCTTCTTGTTCTTCTTGGTTACACTTGTCCTTTTTTAACACAAAAATCTTATCTCATCTCATCTCAACTTCAAGTACTAGTCTTTTGGGGTTCTTCTGGTTTTACCCATTTCCTATTGGTTTGTATATAAATTTATTGTTTTTCCCCCTTTTACAAACTTGCTATTGTCTCCCACCAAAATTCCCCACTTGGGTATTTATTAATTCAATCTGGGTATCTACAAAAGTTGAGCTAACTAGCTCTTTCATATGGAGTATTTAATTAATTGTGTTTAATTTATAAAAAAACTTAGGTGGTCACAAATAGCAGCACAGCTTCCAGGAAGGACAGATAATGAGATAAAGAATCTTTGGAATTCTTGCCTCAAGAAAAAACTAAGGCAAAGAGGCATTGATCCAAATACCCACAAGCCCCTTTCTGAACTTGAAAACAACAACAACAACAACAAGTTGTCATCTCCATTGACGACGCCGACAGGCACAACAGCAACATCAGGATCAGAGAGTTTGACAATTGAGAGCTCAAACCAGCTACGCCGAATGTCGGTGCAAGACACATCAAACCTCTCACCACAGAACTACTCTTCAAGCACCCTTGATCAATTGGTTGCCCAAATGAATAATAATGTAAGTGATCATCACAACAACATGCATGTTCCTAGCACACATGAGTTCTTTAGAGACACCATGATCTTGCCCTCCTATGAACCCTCCACAAGCAACAACACTTCAAATCCATTAGAAAGTGACCACTTTTCCTTTGGTGGATATGGCCTAAATATAGGCCTCTCAAAAAACCCAAATCACACTACTACAACCTCAACAACTATTACCACTACTAACAGTAATACCAATAATACCCTTTCTTTCAACTCAATCGCCCCGGAGTTTACTACTTCATCAAGCGCATTTCCCTATCCTTCTTCTTCTTCTCCTCCTCCTCCTTTACCTTATGCGGCGGCCTTCCAGCAACTGGAAGCCGCCAACAACAATGACTATCAACTCCAGAGCTCTGGCTCATTTATTAATAATGGCCAGAGCTTCTCTTGGGGATGGAAATTACCCGCGAATAATCCCGAAGATACCAAATGGTCGCAATATATTAATGCTCCATTGTTTCCACAAACGGCGTCAATGTATGATGAGATCAAGCCAGAGATTTATAATGCCCAACAACAGGATCTTCAGAGACTTGCTGAGGCATTTGGACAGATCTTTTAGAAGTTTTCATCATAGGAATATTCTTAGTTGATGATGTTAACTTTGAAAAGGATGCATGGTGTTTTTTTTTGGGGTTTGGGGAAGAATTTAAAAAAATGAGGCTGGAAAGAATTGATTGTGCTTCTTATTTTTTTTGTGTGTTTCAATGGGTGTGAATTTGTGATTGCTGATAGGGATTTTCTTTTTCCTTTTCCTTTTCTTTTTGTACTTTGATTTTTGATCAGAAGTATTTGATGTACATAGGAGGGGTCCAATACTTGCATGTAGCTAGCTTTGCAGACTTTTTTTACTCTATTGAAGATTTGTGGTGAAATATCTTTCTTGTGAATTATTATAAACATTTTATAATGGACTATATATAGTGTGCCCACTTCTTAATATCTTAAACAATAAAGTAATATATGGGTGTTTCTTGAAATAGAGGTAAAGGATCCTCATGAAAAAAAAAAAAAAACTTCAAGCTTTAAAGTTTATACTTGTAACACTTTGTTAGAATAGTGTGTTTCATGGTACTATTTAATGAAATCCCCGGGGTACGTAAGAATGTTAGATCAAACAAAAAGATGGAATTCATTGCAAGGAAAAGGCTGCAAATGTGAGGCACCTTTTGTTGTTAATCTCTGCAAACATTGGGATATAAGAGATGGTGACTCTAGATCTCTGATCACAAACTTGAAGCAGCATCAAAGAATATTATTATTATTGTAGGGTAAACATGACACAAAATGTTGGTAATTTTAGTAGCGTCGGTTATTTGTATGACAACTAACAAGGATCGTATAAGATATAAGGGTTCGGTTTAGTTCTAATGCTTTCTCAAATTTAGGTGTGGGGTGTATTCTCGATTGTGAAGAAGACTCAAATCTGGGGCCAATTATCAGCCCAAGCTCATTAGGCTCCATACTTGACAAGGATTGTCGTGCTAATCTCGAGGTGATTATTGGCCCGGTCGTATAAGATAGAATTAGGATTTTTGTCTATTTATATCCACATTGATTATTGTAATTGTATTCTCAAAATGTTAGTGTGAAACTCTGGTTTGGTAGTACCTCGAGACATAATCACTTTTGTGGTAAACTGGATGAACATTTTTTATCTTTGTCTTTCGATTTCTTTTCTTCTCTCACTGCAAAGCGAATTTCCTAACAGTCTCGTTGTGATAACGGACATAATCACGACCATATTATTCGAACCCTCACATATATAGTCACACCTATATAAGATTGTATTGGGTTAGGTTTTGGATGACTTTAGTAATTAGAAATCAATCTCTTCTTTGATTGAAATCATTAAAACAAAACACAAAATCTCTTTGTGTATCTCATTGATTCAAGCCTTAAACATTGTGGGTTTCGTTGTATTATCCTAATGTGTAAGCACAAAAATAAGAGTCCAATTACTACTTTTAAAAAGTGTGTTTTGCAAGATTCACACTATATGCAAGTTTAAGTTTATCTGAATAACAATCATTCTCAAATTTAAGTTACACTGGCTTACCTTATTTGAACTTTGAAGTCTTACCCTTTTTCTCCTGCCCAATTATTATTTTTTTCCCATAAAAACAATCTGACAAATTGTAAGGATTATTACCATTCCAATCCATCGACAAAAATACATATACTGAATTGAAATTTTTTTTTCCTGTCGATGAAACAATCATAGCCATCCCTTTTCTGCTGCAATTCCTTGATTTTCTCAAATCACTTAAATCACACAGTCAGACACTGAAATAAAGGTCAATAAAAAGGACACAATTCTTAGGCCCTGTTTGGAGTGTTTGGTCGTGGACGTACGTTTTATAGCCTTTTTTAAAAATGAAACGACGTCGTTTTTCTACGGCCGGAAAGGGCAAAAGAAGGAGACTTTGCCAACTAATATGATCCTATATTTTCGGGTTTCATATGAATTTTATTTAATTTTTTTAATGTGTATCCATGGACACATTAATTTAAAAAAACCATTTTCATACTTTTCAAATATGAAAAATGTAAAATAATATTTTTACTGTGTGTCCGTGGAAAATCCTTTATTCAAACCCGGCTCTGATTTTTAACCCAAAACAATATTGTTTCTATAAAACTAGTAACTTGTTATATATATTTTTTATTAAGTGAATGTCATTTTATTGGGGTGATGAAGTTCATATGTAACAATTCGAGGGGTTAGACCTGAGTTTGACATTAGATCGAGATGTATTAGGCTAGGTCGCTTGGTGCTTTGAGGCTTCTGAAGATCCTTTATCTGTGTGGAGAAAACGTCAGTAGTCCGTTTCGCACGCCCATGAGGGGTCGACCTGTTGCTTGCGGCGCTATTATATAGTGCTTTACTCACCCTGATCTCAAACTCGTCTAGTTCTTATTTTTCAGAATGTTGTACTTTTCATAGCTTTTCTGCTTGTTTTTTACTCTCTTAACCGTTTTAGGTTGCCGTTTTATTACGCTCGGATTACCAATCCTGTTTGGTATTCCGAATTCTTCCCTTATCAGAAAAAAAAAACGATCCCATTACATGTGGTCTTATGAAATAATGTAAAGCAATGTGCATGTCTCATTGAAATGTTAAAGGAGGTTGTACCTTAAATGGGTGTCCATCATCAATTGTCCTTCTCCTAGCTAGATGAAGGTGCATTGTTTTCACTTTTCTTTTGACAACTGGATGCATGTCAATACTTTTAGTAAAATTGTAGTACCACTTTTATATCCTATACTTGTAAAGAATTCAACTTTAACAATATTTTTTTTATGATTTTCATTTAGAATTTTTTTTAAACTTATCTTTATAGGATTTACGTTCTAAACTCTAGAATTTTAGTTTTCAAATTTGGATCTGTGTTTTAGCTTAAAGGATAGGGAGATCGGTTATCTTGTGATACTCTGATAGGGTACATAGTCGATATTATAATATAAAATGTCTTTTTCTAGATGATAAGGATTGTAATTTTGAAAATTTTGGTTATTTTATTTATTTAGAATTTTTAAAATATGTTCTATATAATTTATCATTGCTAATTAGGATTTTAATATCTAAAAGAGCTTATTATTATTAAGACATAGGTTAGAAAGGCCAAAAATAAATTATATTTTTAGTACCATTACTCATAAGGTTTGATAATTAATAGTGTTATAATTTATAATGTGTTAATAATATTTTGATATGAATGTCTTATAAGTGAAATAAATGTTCACCAAATATATATATATATATAATATATATATATATATATATATCCATGGGGATAATTATTGTGTATAAATAATGCAAACATATTTTGGCAAAACACAACTTTTGTAAATCATAGAGGAAGAAAAGCTAAGGGCTTGATCTTGGGAGGTAGACAGCTCATACAACAGGGCCAGACATGGAAAATTCCAGTCCAAAAAAACAGCAGAAAATTGAACACTCACAAGAACTAATTAAAGAGATGGGTCAATCACATTCACAACTTCAAGTTATTTCTAATTAAGAATGGAAAGAGACTATTATTTTCACAACAACCATAAGTACTCGGTTCCAATACTCAGTTGGTCAAGTGGTCAGGTGTGTTAGATTCGGTAAGTTTTGTCCATAAGATTCGAGTTCAAATCCCCCTAACGAAATGAATGAAGAAATTCTTATTAGGAAGGTCTCTTTCAAAATAGAGCCACAAAATACTCAGTCCAATCAAATCAGACGAGCCAAAGATGAAAGGTACATGATTTTTACAAAGATCTCTTATCTTATGATTCATTACTTTTTGTATGTTCATTTTGAAGAATATCTTTCAATTATTACCATTTACCATATATTTGAGACATTGTAAGTTTGTAATATATAAATCAGAAAATGAAAAGGGAAAAAAAAGTGAGTGAAGATTATATTAGCTAGGATTAAATGGTGAATCCTACATTAAAAGTCGACAGATAACAAACTAAAATATAAGATCACAGACTTTTTCTCGCCATTTTTTTTAATAAAGGACATTAGTTATGAGAGTTAAAATGGAGATTTTATGATAATACCCTAATGTCCTTACCATTTAGTTTTAAGATATTAGTTTGAGACTTTTGAATATGAGCCAAGTTAAGCCAGAATTATTCAGGGCATGTTTTTTTCAGAGATGGGTCATTTGAGTGATGGCTGTATTGTATTGTGAAGAAGGAAGAGCAAAGAAAACCTCCAAATTCAATACAGCACAAAACACATGCTCGTGTGAGTTTTAGACAGCAAAAAGAGGGACCCATTTCCACAATATTAATAAAATAACAATATTTAATAACCAAAAATTTTTTTATAGATTTTCAATAATTTTTTTGTTCTACATTTATTTACATTATTATAGACAGATGATAGAACCAGCAACTAGCTACTAGCATAAGACCAAGTGAATTTTTTTTTGTTATGTGATTTTTTGGCTGATTTTAAATAGTGTTTTAGAGAGAAATATAGACCTCATACTAATTTTTAGTGTATTTTAACTAAATTTAGTTAGTTTTCAGATTAATCTTGCTCTCTATTATTTTTAGGGTCTATTTGATATTTATATCAAAATATCAGATATGGGTATAAATACGACTGATAGTGTTTTTATATTTTCTAATATTGATATCAAATTGATATTTGTTGTTTGTTATTATGAAATATCAATATCAATTGATATTATGAGTATTATTTTGATACCTCACAAAAAAATTAGTATATTAAAAATATCCCTTCATATATGTATACATATATCTAATATCTTTATATCACGTATATTCATATCTTGATATCCACGCCGATACCAATATCTGATATTTCATATCCTTAGTATCAATACTTAAACGAGAGGTCTTAGGTCTATCAAAAACACTCTCCTTCGAGGTATAGATGCATACGTTTAGACCCCCATATTCTATGATAGCATGATCGAATACATTGGGTAGATATTGTTGTTGTTGATGTGAGAAAAAGAAGCATACAATATTACAATGTTATCTTCCTTTTTTGTGGAGAGTAGTACTTGCACCTGCAATATTCATGGCCCATATACATAAATATTATTTCCCCTATCTGATCGATAATCGATTAGTCATTTTGACAGGTCCATGCCAATTGTGCCAAGCCATTTTAAGAGGCTACAGAGAGATAGAAACTGTATATGTTGTAGCTACATACTCTACTACAAGTGAAAACGATCTCATTTCCCTAAGAATTTCAACTCTTGAATATATTTGGTTTGATAAATCAAATCAAGTTCAATTATATAAGGTGGGGTCTAGCATTAAAACGTACAATGCTTCCAAAAAAACTGATATTCAGGGTTTTGAACGGATAATGATAGACAAGTTGATACAGGATCGTAGTGATCTCGTAACGGATTCAATGAACAAATTGTAACTAGGGAAGAGAAGAAGGGCCAAAGTCAGGGGGAGAGTGACTCAGACAAAGGAAGCCGAGATAAAAAAGAAGGAGAAGAGGGATATTAGGATTTGGATAATAATTTTCTCATTAATTAATTGATTGATTTCAAAACATAACAATTTAAAGGAGTATTTATACTAACCCTAATTTCTAGCTAATAAGAAAAAGATAATGCTGAAATATTAAAATTATATTCTTACTAAAACATAAACTATATTCTAAATAGGCATAATATAAATAATTATCCTTAAGATCTCTTTAACCATAAATCCATAATTGTAGTGTATCACAAATAGTGTGATACTATGTGCATTTGATATCATAGACCTTACTTTTCAAATTGTTTTCCTTTAATTGTGTTGATAATATGTTTTCACATATGAAATATGAGACTAAAATTATTTAATATATAATTATATGAATTACTTCACTCATTGCTATATACGTGATTTTGGATTGAAATTTCGTTAGATTTAAATGCTAGCTAGGCTTGTTACATCACGACTCCCAACTTATCGGTACATAAACTTCATCAAATTGAGTGTGCATGGTTAGAACTATTCAATTGTAAATGATGTTTTTTTAATGAACATATAAGAAGCCATATTGTACTAAGTTGTCTAAAAAATGTCACCAACAATAAGGTACTTGATACCAAAAGCTTATAAGCTATCCTTAAAGTTGACTCCTAGCCTTTTTTATCAATGAATAAATGACCATTCATTAAACAAAATTAAATTTAACATAAGAGTTTACCATCTATAATTAAAAGCACTCTTAGTTTTCTTCATTATATCAATCTTGTAACACCCCGACTTCCGTCGAGGCGCTACTGGGGAATAGACCTTACAAGGTACTATTATTTAGGTTGACAACTACATTGTAGGACCTTACAACTCGGGCACGACGAGAAAACATAGTAAAACATCCAACCTTTATTTAGCAAAACTTAGAAAAACGTATCATGCATGAATCCCCGAAAATCATAAATATCCAAAAACGTTACCACACCTACCGAAACTGAACTATCCAACAAAAATAGTAATAAACGAAACGCAGTACCAACTCTATCTAACAAATATTAAAATCAACATCCCTACTGTTATAAATAACTAGTAAAAACCAATCCCACTATGACACGCGCTCTTTACCGCTCCGGCCCGCCATCTTGCCTCGGTTCTTGCACGGCTCCCTGATTCATACCTAGAACTGAAAAATGTTCCCCGAAGGGTCAGCGTCTAATCTACCAAGCTAGAAAGAATATGGAAACTGTAGAACGGTTTGAAAATCAGTTATCTATAGTCAGCATACAAATCCACAACCGCAATCATAACTCTAAAGGCCAATACCTAAATCAGTTATAGTCAGCCACACATAGTCACATACGCATTCACAATCACAACCTCATAACAGCGCAAATCCTCCTTTTTCACAATCCGACTTCCAAGGCGCTCATCACCGCGCCGAGTGCAGAGGCAGGCCCTCTCACTCCACTTCACAATCTCCCTTCTAAACCCCCGGCTAAGTCTCCACTGGAGCACTTGCCAAAAACACACAGATAATAATTTTCGTTTTGAAGGGGCACGGTTTCCCAGTCACACGGGTCAACGTAGCCAACTCTTCCTCCACGCCGGCTACGATGGGCCGCGTCGAAAACGGTACCAACACAGAGAAAATGTTCCGAAAATATCTCTTCGATAAAATACATTTAAAACCCATTTAGCACACAACAATTCAAGAAGTTCAAAATAATTTTAAAAGGTATTCGGGACTAGTTCCCAAAACCCGCCCTACAATATCGATACGCAATCTAACAAGGTAGAGAAGAACCGAGCAAGTCGAGAAACGACTTACCTCCCGTGAAGGATTCCCTATTGATCACCAAGAGCTAGGAACTGGGGAAAAGGACCTCCTAATAATGTTAACGAAAACGATATTTAATATGACAGGCACTTTAGATGAAAAACTAGTAAAACATACTAATTATGAATGACCTGATTAATTTAGTAAACCTCTAAACTAGAATCCCCACTTACAAACCACTCCCGATACCTCATACCACCAACACCAAGAACGCATGCCTTACCCACAGTCTAAAACTAAATGATCCACTTCGTTCTATAAGTAAGCCACATTACTTTTACAAACTCTCCCACGACCACTAGCAATACAACAATTATATAGCCACTAATGACAACATAATTATATAGCAAATTATGACACATAATTAAGGGTCCATACTACTTGATTACCTAATATAATATACAAGAACCTATAATACCTCATATGCACGTAAGCTATATTTCCCACCAAACTCATCCCAAATAAAATCAACGCACCATTGTTAACCCCAAGCACAATTCTACTCCATTATAAAATCACGTAAGCATATATATAAAATTCTACTCCTCCATTGTTAACCTCCTTGTTCCTATCTAAACTTGCCACGAACACCACAATTTAGATTATTGTTGTACCACCAACGACACCCACAACAATGAAAGAGCAAGAAAGCTCAGATCGGGTTACCTCCTGAGGAAAGAAGGGTGAAGTGACAACTCCGAGCATGCGGCGACGATCTCTCAAACCCGATGTCAGTGAAGAAAGGATTCCGGTGATCGAAACGGTCACCGATGATGAAGAATGACAACGTGGATCGGCGATCAGTCAACGATGAGGAACCGCGGGGACTTGACCCTGGCTAGGCTATAACTTGCGACTGGTTTCGCCGATCGACAATGCGGCCGTGCAGCGATTTCCACCAACAATAAATAATAGTGCTTCCCTAGCGGTGAACTAAGATAGTGAATGGACCCGCGAGTATCACGGCTGATACGAAAGAAATCCAAGTGCAGTAAACTTAGCGAGATGAAAAAGGTGGAGGGCGATCGTCCTTCTCGGGTATGTAGGCAGGGAGGTGAGCGTGAGTTGAATACAATTAGGGTTACGGACCTCTTATATATACACGAATGGAAATAGTTTTCTAGGAGAAGATAGATCAATTAGATATACGATATATTCCTGTTAGTTTTACTTATTATTTTATATAACTAAATTAGTCTTGGGTAACGAAAATTAATCAAGAAGGTGGGCTAATTAATTCGATTCCGTTCAAACTTACTAATGTTCCTATGAACCGTCAAATCCCAACACTTGTAAAACAAGAAATCCTAATTCCGATCTCGACAAATATAACAAACCCGAGTATTATAAATCTAGCTAAACTAGAAAAATTGTTGCAATTTTTTTCTATATTAAAATATAAACTAGAAGTAACTTAACCAATCACAAATTGGTTTAGTAGTTGGGGTGCGACTGCAAGGCGCTTTTCGCTATGCTTAAAGATTCAAGTTTAAATTCTTTTGGTTACATAGAATTATATTACTAGTGAGCGAGAGAGATCTTACTTTGGGTCCAAATGTACGTAGAGCAGTTATGACAGATCTAATCAAATTACGCTAAAAGCCCAAACAAATACTTATAAGTGATTTAAGATTCACTTTTTAGCAAATAGCCATCCCAATTTGAGGCAATTAATTAAGTTATGATTTTGGTTGATGTTTTGTCAAAATATTGTCTACCAATTAATGAAGGATTTCATCTCTAAGGATAATAAATCTAAATAGAGTAGAGGTACCAATGAATGACCAACCCATACCCATCCCTACATAATTCCTGCAATAATCGCCAACTACACAGCAGCTCAACACGTAAAAAGTCTCCAATGACTACCACACGACGTCGTTTTCCATTAATTAATACTGATATGGAGCCATCGGAACCTAGTGGACTATGCCCACGTGCACACACATTCACCATCAAACTCATCAACAGCAAATACGTCACTTTTTTTACTATAAATTTCAGGTCTATTTGGAATAATTGAAAATATTATAAAAAATTCCAGAACTATGTATGAGAAATAGTACTAACTTTTTGAAAAATATAAGAATTTATATATTACCAAAGTAAGAACACACAAATTTACATAGTTCAGTAACAATATGTTGATGAACAAAAGAAAAATAAAATAAGGGATAAATAATTCAGATTATATAGTATAATTATGAAGTGTGTTAAGAGTATATATAGAGATTCTAAAAACCATAATGTAGATTATGGGTCGTAGGATCAAATAGATCACGATAGCCCCAAAACAAAATACATAACATACCATTTTGTATGGAGTGTTTTCACCAAACTCCTGGTGAATACCAATCAATGACATACTAAGACACATTAACAGTTTTCTTAATGATATCATTCATTTTAATTATTCGGGATCAAGTCGCTTTAGGTCATGTTCGAGTTATTCATGTTCCTTCACGCTATCAATATGCTGATATTTTTACAAAATAGTTACTTAAACAATTATTTCTAGATTTTAGAGACACTCTCATTGTTAAAAAACCCTGTTTCGACTAAGGGAGAGTATTAACATATTATATTTATGTGTCCTAACTTGTAACCCAAACAATTGTATCCGTATTCTTTCAATTCCATTACAAACACCTTATAACATAGTAAAGTTTTGTTAAAATTTTAAACTTAATTATAAGCACTTGTATCATAAAGTTTATCATCCCGGCGATTGTATTATTATTTATAACATAGTAAAGTTTTGTCGTTAAAGACATTGTCATAAGACCCACATCTACATTTTGTACATTTGTGTATGATCGAGAGAGGAAGACGTGCACATGTGATGTGACCCAGAAATTATTGGAGGGCTTAAAATAACATTGTTCAACAAGGCCTGTAGTTTTAAAGGCCCTACACTCTTCTTCACCTTTCAATGTTTTTTTTTCTTGCACAATTCAATTGCAATTTGTTGATTGAAAAAATATGCATTTATGGCTTTTTCTTGGCTTTGGCAGCTCATAATTTGAAATATCTTTCATCATTTTTTTTTTTTTTCTTTCTACATTCCAATCATCACAGCCTATGATTGCACTTCCAATTTCAATTCATGTTGTTTACAATATCTTCTGATTGGCTGAGTTTGACATTAATCATTCTGCAAAATAACTTCGAATATTTGAGTTTTAACTTGTATTGTGTGGACAAACCATGTAAATCTTCACAAACAGACGGTCAATATGAAATTGGCTTGATATTTCATCACAAGTGTGATATCACAACTCACAAGTACATGTATTAATTGAAATTTATAACGTGAGAAATTTTCAAATTGGCATTAATCTTTCTCCATCCTGTCATTCTCTGCCAGAGCTTTGCATCAATATGTGACCAATGATTGTAACCTCAAATCTAATCTTATATTTTAGTTTAATATCAACTGATCAGCTCAATTCAGTTTAAGTTCAACATCAGTTTTTCAGCTTGAAGAAAACCTCATGTTCCAAAAAAAAACTTCTGCCCAACTCAAATTCATTGCATAAACTATGCTCTCAAATCTCAACATATGACCTTAGTTCCAAGGTCAATGCTTTTTATTGGCTTTGGCAGCTTACTTTGATTTATTAATGTGCAAACAAACCATAAATCTTCAGAAACAGTCAATAATTTCATTACAAGTGTGATCTCTTATGATTGTAATAATTGAAAGTTATAATAAAGTGCCTTAATATTTCGTTACAAGTGTGATTTCAATTTGTTACAAATGATTGTAAGTTTGTAACCTCAAATCCAATCTTACCACAATACAATGTTATAGTTTAGTTTCATTACCTGTTCAACTCAATTCAGTTTGAATCCAACATCAGTTTTTCAGCTCCAAGTCATGTTACAAACAAAAAAACTGATACAAATTCATTGCAAATACAACTTTGTAGTAACATTGGGTTGCACGCGACGGGCAACCGAATAAAGATTACATGATGATCAATATATAACCCAATTTGGGGTATTAAAGTACATGCTAAAATAAATCTTATTTGTCTAGTTGACAAGAATTGCATTTGAATAGTAATGAAGCCTTTTGGTCTTCCCAAACTTGAATTTGTATAAGAATCTGAGTTTAATCAACAATGTTGGCTTATCTGAACACCAAGTTATGGCAAGTGTTGTCACAAGGGTAAGGACAGTCAATGAGCTTAGATCTTGTTCTGTCAAAGTACCAATCCCCAATCGCTATCGCCACAGGCTGCATATAATGTATATAATATCATCACACCAGTACACCACATTCTCAGCAAATTCAGGAATTAAAAAGAACAAAATAAATGCAAGAAGATGAGTTTAATAAGGCTGAATTTGTGTACCTTGCCATGAAGAACAGGAGAATCATCAGCAAACCATGTGTCCTGTCTTTCTGATTGGCAATGTGCAAAGCAAGAATTGATGAAGAGACCATTTTGATTGGATCTTGAAAAGTCTTTTACTGAATTGAGCATCTGATTCCTGAATCCTGTTATCAACACAAGAAAGAAGCGCCGAATTGAGAAAGTCTTTTACCAAATTTTTGTTGGTAGCTCAAGTTTGTAATGAAAGTGGTAAACGTTACGTTGTAAGAACTGGATCTGTGGTGCAGAGCAATGCGCGTGGTTCATCTTGCAGTCGTGCCATTGTCCATGAGGATCAGCAGACGATGGAGCTAAACTCGCTTGAACCTGAATGTTTTTTCAATGCAATTAGACATTTTTGTATAAATAATGGTTTGCACTTTGCAGGTTAAAAATGTGCAATTTTTTTGGATTGGTGATTACCTGCCATGAATCGTAGGCGGCGTTGAGAATGAATAGAGGGGTTCTAATACCATTAATAATGTTTTGAGGGAAGAAACACTGCAATGACAGAAATCACAGAAAATTAGACAGACCTTAAAGTACTATATGGTTCTTTGATCTTAAAATGATTACATAAGTGATAGATTTGAGGAAAGGATTACTTACCGAAGTTGGATCAAGATGGCTAGTGCAATAATGAGGTAGATTCCTGGCAACATTCTACAATGATCACATCCAGTTTCAACAAGAAATGAGTAAGTAAGAGATGCTGTCAAGAGTAAGTAATGAACCAAGGTACATTAATTAGGTGAAATGTACAATTTTATATAAGTTACCTGCACCGTTACTACGCCTTGGAAAAAATTCCTCATGGTGCGCCCATTAGATACATCCGCTCTGTAATGCCAAAGAATTTTTTTGTGTCACCAAGAGTTGTGTTAAGATACTACAATGGTAATTAATATACTAGAAGAACAAGTTGCTTGGAAGAATTACGCGTCAAGGAAAAGGCCAGCGTCGCTCAAGCATTTGACTTTCGTACTATGAGAAAATTGGCTTCGGTATTCATCACAGTGTAGTATAGAAGCTAGCCCTCCAGCTGAACACCCTGAAAGTAAAGCCTGTAACGCAACACAAAAAAAAGGCCACAATTGTCTCAAATTATATAAACAAGAACAAAAGTACAATAGTATGACAGAAAACTAAATGATGTGAACTGATATGTATTTGGATGACGAACCTGGTCGGCATTTCGCATTCCTTTAGACATCAACTCGTCCATTGCAGCGGACCAAATCCGCTGCCCTCTATAATACATGTCATGCGCCTAGAACCCGAAGCTTATTTTAGCGTTTTTCTTTGTATTCTATATTCAGTTTTGAGATAACGAATGAAGAGGAGAATAACAATCTAAGCAATTTAACCTTGTCATATCCTTCTCCTGCAAAAGAAGCACCGTCGCAGTAACGAACCTTGACCCTGTTCCAGTTATAAAAATCTGCAAACCAGCATCAAGACTCCATGAGAATCAGAAACAAAATCACACAGCAAGAAGAAAGAATCACCAGTTTATGAAAATAACAAGGACCTGGATTTTCCTCGGGTTTTTCACTCAATAGTCCTACGAAAGGAATAGACTTTTCCATGAACTTAGATGAACCGCGACGAGTTGTTTTGCGGTAAACACATGCTCTAACTGTATTGCACCATCCTCCTCCCTAACACGAATTAGCACAAATTTGGTTAGACAAATCTGTTATTTTTGGCAAATGGGTAATACTCAAAACACTAATTTTGTATAATGGATTACCTCCAATTGGATGAGCCAACTATTTGCTCCTGAACCAGATCCACGGTGAATATGATAGCCCGGTAAAGTTCCATCCAAACAAACTACAAGCAAGCAAATTCAAGATAACTGTTAAATCAAAGTGCAGGCAACAAACACAAATTATTCAGTTTAGTAGTCCATACTCCATAGGTAACACAAACAGGAATTAGGGTTTAGTCACAAATTTCATGAATCAAACAGAAGAAAGTCTTTCAATTTTCACATGTGAATCTCATTGAAAGTTCAGAAAGCCAAGAACGACATTGTCATGCCTTTCAGACCCTAAAAGAGAGAGGGGCTATTTTCGCAAGCAAATGGAGTGGAAAAAGAGAAGCAGAAAATGGACATAGACAATACATAAGAAGAAAAACTCCCATTGAAACTGGTTTGCAATAAATAGCACACAATAATTCTTCACAAAACCTGTCAATTCTGAAGGGCATGGTCAAAGATCTAAACTTTAAGAATAAGCAATGACCACAAAGAATTCAAACTATTAAAAAAAATGCAATTTCAGACCACAATTCAGACTCGCACTAATTCAGAAACAGAAGATTTCAAACACCAAATGCTGAACCTAAACAGGCAACAAAACAGCAATTAGACTCCAAAATCACACAAATTCACCCAGAAAAAGGTAGCAACCATAGCACATTACACTCAGCTCAATCATCACTTGACAGAAAATTGAGCAAATTTCACAGAGAGAAATCAGTACCAGCGCCTTTGGAATCAGCTCCTTCAATAAGGGTAAGCGGAATCATCAATGGCTGAGCAACAGCTTGAGACTCTCTGTACATGTAACCCTCCAAATACTCAATCTGGGTCACATTTGAATACTCAAATCCATGAACCCATTTGCCCAAAACCACTAAAAAGACCCAAACTTTCAGCACCCTCTCCATTTTACTTTTCCTCTCCTGGAACCCCAAAATCACAATTTCAAAAACAACAATCAGTTTAGAGTTCCTTCCTAGTGGGAAAGCAAAATTAGAGCTTCTTCTTGACTGAACCCAAACAGAAGAAGCTACAAAAACCCTGCAATTTGAATTTGTTGTTTTCTTCACAAAAACCCAAAAATGATAGTACTATCACAAAATGTTTCCTTTTTTAAAGAGATCTAGTAATGAACTGTCCTTCACTCCTTCAAGCAAGAGAGGAGAGTTCGGAGACGGATCTTACAAAGTGAGTGGTCATATTTTCTTGCAAAATTAATTTAATTTAATTATGTTTTCTGATTATTTTTTTTAATGTACAATAATAATGATAAGAATAGGAATCCAAATACCCAATATGAACACGCTAGGAATATCAGCGCAAGAAAAGCTGTTATTCTAGTGAGAGAGCATCAATTTATCCACCGACGAAAGTCATGATCACAGCCGTCTATCACGGATGACTAATCTTTGAAATTGACGTTGACCGCTTTGATTGTGCGTGGACGAATGATTAGCATAAAAAGCTTACCCTGGTCGCGCACGTACTTGATTACGCCCCCTTCCTCGCTGTGTATTGAGCAATCTCCGTAAAGCACAATTTACGTGGTTAGATACTTAGATTCGGACATAAACATCCCTGAGAGGCAATTAATTATTCTGACTGATTTCAAATTAAACTTACATTAAATTGATCAATTAATTAATTAAAATGTTTGTCATGCTTCGAGTAATGAGCGCAAAAAGATGCAAAATTTGTGAAAATTCCAACTTCTTGCCTGACCCGTTAAGGCGCCTAAAGTTCTGGTCTTCACCTTTTGTGTTCTCGTTTACCCCGATTTTTTCTTCCCACGCCAATTCAACATCTTGTTGACTTGATGAATGTTTAATTTGTAAGAATACTTTATTGATTTTATACGTTTGCCTAAGTTATATGAAATGGAGGTTGAATAGTGAATAAATGGATTATTTTTAGGTGTCATATGTTAGGATATGTCTTCGGACATTTAGTTAAATTATTAAAACTTCAGGATAGTACTATAAAATTTTCGTTTTGATTTTTATAGGCGATGTTCTTGATACAAAAAATAAACATACGTTACGATCTTAATATATACACTATGATAAATGCAACTTAATGTTCCAAAACATATGTTAATCTTAATATAATATGATCATTCATACTCATGATATCGAGCCAATATTCAACTTGGTTAACCTTCATGTGTCTCATTGGTTAATTTTGTATAGAAGAGAGCAATGATCCACTAAACAAATCAAGCTATCGATGAATTATAGATTTGGCATGATACAAACAGGAGAACTAGATCACATGAATTTGGGGTACTTTTTGTCTTATTTCTTCTGGTTTGATTTATTATTTCTGAGCTGAGGTACGGATTTTGGATTCTAAGCCAGGTACTTTATGCTGTAGTTTACGTTTTGAAATTTGATTTAGCAATCAGCCAAATCTCATACTGTATATTACATGATGTCTTATATTCATGCACCTTGAATTAATGGCTACACCCCACAAATGAATAGTCCATATGATGCCATGTCCTTGTTTATCTATCTGTCCACATTTTAGATGAGTTGGTTGGAAGATAATCAAGATTTAAGATGAGCTATTGGAACATTAAGTTATCATAATAACATTATCTGATTTTTTTGTGAAAGTTCGAGGGCCATAACAGGGGTCGTGCAGACGTAAGTCCAGTACACAAGCTCAATGAGGTTCCATCCTAAAACCCATCGACAATAGGAGAAGTAACCCAATTAAGGACTTATATAATATGCATGTTTAGTCCCAACTTTCAAATGTAAGAAGAGTATTCTCAACACACACCCGCAAGTGCAAATGACTCGGCCCAATTGACACTTGCACAAACGGGTCTAGAATCTTAATCTCTTTATAGCTCGTTCAACAAACGGGTGGTTGCATCTCAATTTATTATAGTCAAAATACAGCCCAAATAACGGCGCGGGTAGCATCAATTGCTAAATCCAAGCCCAAACAAGTCAGAAAACGGGCCCATAACGAGACCTGCTCTAATATCATTTGAAAGTCCGTGGGTCATTACAAGGGATCGTGCTTACGTAAGCCCATCACATAAGTCCAATAGGGTTTTATATTAAAATCGATTGGTAATAGGAAGAGTAACTCAAAAACTTATATAGTAGAAATGTTTAATGATAACTTTCAAATGTAGAAAAGTACTCCAAACATTTTTTTTTTCTTCTCTGGTGAAATGGTTCAAAGGGGTCTCATACTAGATAAATAAAATGAGATTTGGTATCATATATAGTGATTTATCGAAGTATTGGATTTAAGAGAGGAAAAAAAAACATGTTCAAGTAGAGACGTCGTTACTCTAATGTCATAGCACGAAAGCTGGTGTGGTCCAAGTGCACAAATTCATTGGGCCGACTCCATAAAACGCGGCCCATTTTATGCGGAAGCATGTTTTGGAAACTTGACGATGACGAGAAAACACAGCAGTTTCCATTAAAAAAATACTCTATTTTATGATATTTAATTAATTTATTATAGTAAGTGTTGATTTTAAATTCAATTTTATAATAAGATTATTTAATTTAAATTAATTTTTATTTAAAATTTCTCTAAAAAAATCAAAAATTATTTATGTAAAATACTTTTATAACTAGGTAGTAACGGGTGACTTAACTCGTAACCCAAACGCCCCTCGGCCCCTACTAATTTTTATACGAGTTTATAAAACTTTAGAAAACTCTTTCACCGATTTTTTAAGTACCTAAAAACATATTCTAAGCTTTAATATATACATTCCGCAAGTAAAACTCTGAATATAATACATAACTCGACCACTTTAATTTGAAAAAAGCATCACATATATAATATCTTGATTATTTTCACGCGCAGCGGATGAACATTATGGCAACTCTAAAACGGCGCCGTTGCAACATCCCTAACATCTCTGCGACGCCGTCGTCCGAAAAGAGCTGGTTTCCGAAAATCTCGTCGCACTCATCTTCATCTAAAACGGCGCCGTTGCAACATCCCTGCATCTCTGCGAGGTCTTCGTCGGAAAGAGCTGGTTACCGAAAACGCAATTGCACTCATCTTCTTCTTCGGAATCTTCCATTGCAATTTTGGATCCGTTGGCAACACTCGTCACTGGCTCCAATCCCTGTTAATTTGCATCAACCAATTTACACTTTCCTAAATCTGATTTGATGAGAATTATTAACAAGTACCAAATCGTAGTATCGTACCTGAGTGAATATCTGGAAGGCTTCTTCGGTACTTTTCGTGTTCAACACGAACATCGCCGCCTCCTACACAAATCAATAAACGCGAAAATTGAAATCGATATCCTAAAATTGGGGGAAAAGGAATTGGGATCGAAGATACAAACCCTAGCGAATTGAAGCTGTCCGAAATCGAGAGTCGGAGGCTCGATTTCGATGGAAGATGTTCTGGCGATTCTTACACAAGACGATCCTCCTATTGCCATTTTGATCGATTTATCTCGAAGGATCTGTTAGTTTTTCGAAGTCGGTTCTCGGTTCTTTCACGTTTAGAGGATGACAATGGAAACTTTGTGAAGTTGGAAGGAATTGGAATTGAAAGTTCTAGTTTTTTGTGTATTTATATGGTTAGCTTGCCTTTAGGCGATCGACCACGTGGCAACCTAGGCGGTTTGACAAGCCACGTGGCCTTCACACATCACGTGCTTGCTGACAATAAAAATATCTCGCTTCAGTTCTTTGAAGGAGGACGTGGAATTGGAGTTCATCTCCTTCGGCTAACGTGGATTTTTCTAATGTTTGTCCATGGACACATTATTAGAATTCTAATTTTAATATATTTAAAAATTATTTATTAATTTTAATTTTTTTAAAAGGATTTATTAATTTTAATTTAGGGAATAGTTTTGAAAAAGTTTTCCAAATTAATATTTTTATTGTGTATCCATGGGCACATTAGACGAACCGTTAAATTTTGATATTTATGACCAGTTGATCAACTCGACTTGTTTGAAAACCAAACAACAATCCAACCGGATTGACTCGTAACGATCTGACCCAAGTCAAATCTGAATTTCGAAATAATCGAACCGAACCCGACCCGATCCGATGCGGATCATTTCAGATTTTTTTAAATAAAAGATTAATTAATGTTTGGTTTTCAAATAAGTCGAGTTGATCAACTGGTCATAAATATCAAAATTTAAAATCAAAATTAATGCATTTTATAAATATATTATAGCATTAAGTTTCAAATTAAATTTTATGCTTTGTATAAATATACTAACGGGTCAACCCATGAATTTCTGATTTATTGGGTTCGGTTTATTTTGGGTTCAAATTTTTAAGTTTTGCTCCTAAAATTTTCGAACGATCTAGTATAGATTTGTTGATCGGATTATTTTTTAATGGGTCTAATTGTAGAATGCCAAAGAGTATAAAAGATCATCACATCAATATAAAGAGGTAAAAGATCAAATAAAAATTTAACCTAAAAAATCAAATAAAAGAAAAAATTAATTAAAATATCTTTTGTAATTTTTTTTTTGTGTGTGACGAATTAAACTCTTGAGCTCTTAATCTAGCTGTAAGAACTATAGACTTAGATAAATCGACTTGGCAATTCCATCTAATAGAAAAATATGAAACTTGATTATTTAACTTTTACTATATTTTTTCTAATACTTTTTTTTTAATCTCTCGCTCGGTTCGATTAATCGGGGTCAATGTACGTCCGAACCGGGTACTGCAGAGGCCCATTGTTGAAGGCGACCCTCTCAATTTAATTTTTTCCATACACACCTACCCCCTAAACAAATATTTAAAGGAGCCTAACAC
This sequence comes from Fallopia convolvulus, assembly GCA_964016875.1. Classification (NCBI taxonomy): domain Eukaryota; kingdom Viridiplantae; phylum Streptophyta; class Magnoliopsida; order Caryophyllales; family Polygonaceae; genus Fallopia; species Fallopia convolvulus. Next base: position 68,099,293 of record OZ024720.1, read on the forward strand.
CTCATCCCACTAGACCAATTGATTATTGGTTAATACTTTCTTATTTTACCTATCAAATCTAACATCATAGTTTTATATCAACTGGTCAGCTAATTAAATTCAGTTTAAGTCCAACATCAGTTTTTCAGCTCCAAAAAAATCTCATTTTCCACACAAAAAATAATAATACAAATCGATAGCACAAACTAAGCTCTCAAATCTCAAGGGCTTATTTATTGAAACAACTTTGTAGTAACACCGGGCAACCCTATAAAGATTACATGATGATCAACATATATAACCCAATTTAAGCTTCTTTTTGACAAGAATTACATTTTGATTAATAGAGTGATACGAACCCGAGGTGGATACGTATCGAGCCCTTGTTGGTCAAGGGTTTGAGTCTAGTCCGAGGTGGACTCCAACTCTATAAATGCAGTAAAAGAGAGAGAAGAAAAATTAGGGCAAAATAATTATTGGATAATTAATTAGGAAGACAAGATAGAAGTATTTAAAGCTGAGTTCTAACGGTTCAAGAAAAGCGTCCCGGGAAAGAACCGTAAAGAAAACCCGAGAAGAGAGTAAACTCTAGTTTATAAAAATTACATTTTTGGAATAAAACAGCAAACTAAATAAAAATTAATCTTCATATCGACTCGGACGACGACGAACTCTTATTGGCCTCGTATTCGTAATCTGATCCGTATCTGAGCTTAATCAATGTTGGCTTATCTATGGCAAGTGTTGTTGTTACATGGGTACGGACAGTCAATGAGCTTAGTTCTTCTTCTGTCAAAGTACCAATCTCCAACAGCTATTGCCACAGGCTGCATTTTTATATATCACCACAGGTCCACAACACATTCTCAGTAAATCCAGGAATTAGTTAAAAAATGCAAGAAAAATGATTTATAATAAGGCTGAATTTTGTGTACCTTGCCATGAAGAAGAGGAGAATCAGCAGCAAACCATGTGTCCTGATATAGTGTTTGGCAATGTGCAAAGCAAGAGTTCATGAAGAGACCGTTTTGTTTGGATCTTGATAAGTGTTTTACTGATTTGAGCATCTGTTTCCTGAATCCTGTTATTGACACAAGAAAGAAAGGCGCGCCGGATTAACTATTTATGTTGAAGTTTGTAATGATATATAGATGAAAAAGTTGATTGCCTTGTAAGTATTGAATCTGTGATGTAGAGCAATCTGTGTAGTTTATTGTGCAGTTGTTCCATAGCCTTTGCTCATTAGGATCATCAGCCAGTGGAGCTAAATTCTCTCTAATCTGAAATTTTTTCAATGCAAAAAAGGATTTCTTGTTATGTTATAATGTTTGGAAGTTAAAAAAGTTGTACATATTGTGAAAGTCCGTATAAAATACACAAGCCCGATGGGATTCCATGTTAAAACCAATTGGCAATAAGAGGAGAAATTAAGGACTTATATAGTAGGCATATTTAATCTCAAGTTTCATATGTGGGAAAGGATTCTCAACACATATTTGGGGTTGGTGATTACCTGCCATGAATCGTAGGCGGCGTTGAGAATGAATAGAGGGGTTCTAACACCATTAATTATGTTTTGAGGGAAGAAACACTGCAAATTAGACATATTAGAGGGTTCTTTGATCTTAAAATGATTGCACAAGAGATGGATTTGAGGAAAGGATTACTACCGAAGTTGGATCAAGGTGGCTAGTGCAATATTGAGGTAGATTGTTTGTAACATTCTACAAGGATCACAACCAAGTTTGACAAGAAATGAGTTAGAGAAACTGTCAAGAGTAGTAATGAGGCAATGTACAATGATATAATTAAGTTACCTGCAATGTAACCACGCCTTGGAACAAATTCCTCATGGTGCGCCCATTAGATACATCCGCTCTGTAATGCCAAAGAATCTTTGTATTAAGGTTTGCTAGATACTAAGAGCATGTTTGGATCGCCAGGATAATGACATTATCTTGCATTATAATGCAGGATTTAATGCAAAATAATATCATTATCATAGCGATCTTAACAAGCCCTAAATGATAGATACACTAGAAGAACAAGTTGCTTGGAAGAATTACGCGTCAAGAAAAAGGCCAGCATCACTCAAGCATTTGACTTTGGTCGTTTGAGAAAACAGGCTTCGGTATTCATCACAATGTAACATAGAAGCAAGCCCTCCGGCTGAGCAGCCTGAAAGTAAAGCCTGTAATGCAACACAAAAATGTTACAATTGGCTCAATTTAACAAGAACAATAGTACAATAGGACGTAAGACAGAAAACTAAACTATGTGCATTGATATATGTATATTTGGATGACGAACCTGATCAGCATTTCGCATTCCTTTAGACATCAAATCATCCATTACAGCTGACCAAATCCGCTGCCCTCTAAAATACATGTTGTTTGCCTGGAAACAGTAGCTTGCTTATGTCTTATAGATCTCTCTCTCTTTTGAATATGCAGTTTGTTGTAACGAGAACGATAAATATGAAGAAAGACACAAAGATTTAACGTGGTTTCCTAACAATATGTTAATTACGTCCACGGGCAGAAAAACGTAATTCTTATTTCGGAGGCTGAAAGAAATGATTACAATTAGAAGCTAACCTCGTCATAGCCTTCGCCTGCGAAAGAAGCACCGTCGCAATAACGAACCTTGACCCTGTTCCAATTATAAAAATCTGCAAACGAGCATAAAGATCTTATGAGCAATGTATGAATGATAATGATAAAAGTATGTGTTAATAAAAGAGGACCTGGATTCTCCTCAAGTTTTTCACTCAATATTCCTGTGAATGACACAAATTTTTTCATGTGCTTTGATGAACCAAGGCCACTTTTTTTGCGGTGAACACATGCACTGATTGTATCACACCATCCTCCTCCCTAGCACCAATTAGCACCAATTTGGTTAGACAAATCTATTAGTTTGGCTAGTGTGCAATACTCAAAACACTAAGGGCCCGTTTGGTTCTATACCTAAGGTATAAAGAATCGGGTTAGATATGGTCTATTCCCGTTTTGACATTTGGTATATATGGAACAAGGTTTTGATATGACTCATTCTCATTCTCTCAAAACACACATGAGTTCATACCTTATCTTTGAGGTGGGTATGAGTGAAACCTATCCCAACCCGATTCCGGATATAGAAACAAACGAGCCCTAATAAAAAACCAACTTTGGAACAATAAAACAAATAGAAATGCAAGTTGGGGGCAATGTTGTATGATGGATATGATTACTTACCGCCAAGTGAATCAGCCAACTATTTGTTCCTAAACCGGATCCTCGATGAAGATGATAGCCGGGTAAAGTTCCATCCAAACAAACTACAATCAAGCAAAATGCACAAGTAACCATTAAACTAAGTGTAAACAAACACCCTCTTGCATTAATTGGCTCACCAGACTTAACAAAATTTAATTAGTACCAGCGCCTTTGAGATCAGCTCCTTTAACAAGGGTAAGCGGGATCGTCAAAGGATGAGCTACAAACTGGGTCAGATTGGCGGCCAAGAACAACACTACAAACACACAGAATTTAAGCACCCTCTCCATTTGGTTTTCCTCTCTTGGAACCCAATCTTGTATGATCTCTAAGATTATGAAATATATGGGGTTTATATAGAAATTTTCATATAGGTAATACATCCACATGCCATTTCAAATGGGCAATTAATTATCATGGGAGTGCATGACCCGTTAAGGTTAGGTACTTATTTTTCTAGACGTCAAATTTTGTCTTCCACCAACAACAAAAAAAACAAAGACTTTTTCTTTTGTGTACTTTTTTACACGGTTTTTTCTTCCCAAATTACTATCAACTTGTTGCCGTGTTGTTCGAGGATATAAATTTGGTATAGTGCTCGAGGATATAAATTTGGAATAATTAATATTTATCTGGTATCCTCGCATTTAGGGTCTATTCGACACGTAAGAGCGTTCTTCAGTTACTCCCAAAACACTAGCGGAAAAGATCTCCTCTTGGATGTAGGACGGTACTGAAAATCGCCAAAGCTCTAGCTAACGAAGAGAAGCTCCCAAAACGCTAGTGTCAAACGGTGCCTTAATCAACTCATATGGTGGCTCAAGAGGTCCAACTACCAGATGAATAAAATGAATTTTGAGGTCATAATTTAGTAATTAACTAGTTATGCTTGTCATTTTATACACGATTACATGAATTTAATATTATATTTAATTAATTAATATGATTATAATTTAATATAAAAATAAAAATAACTTGGTTATTAGAAGAAAAAAAATTATATAAAATTTTGTAATTGTTGTCACGTGAAACAAAGCCATAATTATTAAGATAAGTCCCCTATAATTTTGATGGATTTTAATTTTTTATGAAAAAATATAAATATACATTATTTTAATTAGAATCATTTAAATTTAAAAATGTTTTATAAAAATAGATAAAATTTAAAAATAATGTAAATTCTTATAATATTTTTTATCAAAATAAATTATTTAAAAATATTTTAAATAAATTTTAATAACATATTTAATAAGAAACGATAAAAAAATATGAATAAATATTGAATTTTTTAAAGACAAAAATCTCCTATATTTACATAAATAAGTTCAAAAAAGGAAATTAAGGAAAAATCTTCTATATATTTCCTATAACTTCATAAAGCAAAATATAAATTTATTTCAAATTATGGTCGAATTAATATAATTTATTATTATTGTATATGTTCTATATATTTATTATCATCTCTAATTTATTACAATTTTTCAAATTGTATATGTTCTATATATTTTTCAAATTAGGCTCCGTTTGGCACACCTAGCTGGAGCTGGCAGCTGGAACTAGAATCTAGCTGAAGCTGGAGCTGGTAGCTGGATTTTTTATGATAGCTGAAACTGAATTTATGAGCGGAATGGATAAAAAGTGTTTGGCAACTTCGTAACTGAATCTTAAGCATATTAGTGAAAAATGTCAAAAATACCCCTAAAATATATTCTAAAAAATCACCATTCAAAATACCCCTAACATACAAATCTCACAATTACTACTTTCATCAAAAAAAAACCTAAGCTGACAAATCTCACGCTTGCATTCGGGCTTGCATTTGGGTCGACCCGCCTATTCAGACTCCTCCTCACGGCTTGCATTCGGGCTAATGCTCGTTTATTGCAGTATCGACAATTCCACCATTACTACTCTCCTCCAAGCTTCATCCTACATACAACAACATAAACTCTCAAAATCGGCACCCCTCCCGAATCCAATTTCTCCACCTCCTTCCCGATTCCAAATCCGGTTGTTCCGAATTCGGTAACCGTTGAGCTGGAGATTGGAAGAGTTGATGATGACGACGAATTTGTTGACGGATCTGCGTTCGCTCAAGCCACCTTCGTCGTCGACGGAGAGTTGATGAAGACGATTGTTAGGGGTATCGGGGGCAAGAATTTAGGGAAATTAGGACGCTAGGGGGGAGAAATCGAGCGGAACAAGGAAAAGCTGGGGGAGGAGGGGGCGAAAACGAGCGTAAGCACACTAGCGTGCCACCGTTCCGCTTCAATCACCCGCTGATGTCGAACATGGTCGAAGCTTTGAGACGCTGCCTTCCGCGCCCTCTCCCGCCTCTGAAACGCTGCTGCCGATCGAGGTCTAAAGAAGGGGGGAAATCTTTCTACCAAGGGCAAAAAATCTCAAGCTCAACAGTTTGGCCCATGTGAAGCCGATATTCATTGGGCCACCACCTCCATAAAACGCGGCCCATTTTTTAGTGTAAACTTGTTCTGGAAACTTGACATGTGATTATCATTATTTATTTTTCGAAATAAATCGATTAAATCTTTTTTTTGGTCAAATAAATTGATTAAATCTTAACAAAAGGTAATTAAGTTTTTTTAATCTAAAAACTTCTACAATGGATAACAAAAAGTAACCCCCGTGTTATTGTGAAGCATTCATATAGTTTTGCCTTAGCGTAAATTAAACCATCTCTAATTGGTCATTTGCCAGACGTATATACCTAGAGAGCGCTAGGGAGCTAGGACTCGCAATGGTTTGTGTTCAATATTTTTGCTCTACATGTTAGCTGGTGGTGACTGGTGAAAGACATGAGATAAGAGATCTCAATCTCAAATTCGATCATTGTTCTTTCTTTGTGTTGCTAATTCACAAATCCGAAAATTATTCAAAAATATAGGCCTTCTTAAGAAATTATAATAAATTCAAAAGCATGAGTTCATTAGTATTGGCCTCCACTCTTTCATTTTATTCCGATCATGAAACAAAAATATAGTTTTTTTTAATAGGTAAGAATTCAATTGATCAAACAAGTTTTGAATAATCGAGAAATTAGTGACCAAATATGATGATACTAGACGAAATTGGACACATCAAAAAGAGACCCTACACCACCACAAACCAGCTCAAAAGAGGGTTGTAAAATCGAACCGGGATTTATACTCCACACTCGATAGACTCGATAGACTACGAGCATCCAAAAAGAGAGTTTTCATCTAAATTTTTTTTATAAAAAAACTCCCCAGCATTAGGGCTTTAATATATACATTCCGCAAGTAAAACTCAGCCACGTCAAAAAAAGCAAGAAAAAGTAGGCTCTGCCTAACCACGTGTTCATATTTACAGACTTCCAAACCTAACGAAGAATATTTACATAACCGGACCACTTTCAAAAAGCATCACATATCGATAATTTTCACGCGCAACGGATGAACGAACAACAACAAGCCAACCCTAAAACGGCGCCGTTGCAACATCCCTGCATCTCTGCGAAACCGTCGTCCGAAAGAGCTGGTTTCCGAAATTCTCGTCGCACTCATCTTCATCTTCTTCTTCGGAATCCTCCATTTCAATTTCGGATCCATCGTCGTCATCGACTATCCTAGCAACACTCTTCACTGGCTCCAATCCCTGTTAAATCAATTCCATCAATCAATCAACACTTTCCTAAATCAATTTGACGAGAATAATTAATCGAACGAAATCGCACCTGCGTGAATATCTGGAAGGCTTCTTCCATGCTTTTCGTGTTCAGCACGAACATCGCCGCCTCCTACGCAATCAAAAACCGAAAACAGAAATCAACATCCGAACTCAAATTCGAACGATTCATGATGAAGAAAATCGAACAAACAAACAAACAAACCCTAGCGAATTGAATTTGCCGGATATCGAGAGTTCGAGGCTCGAATTCAATCGAAGACGTTCTGTCAATTCCGACACAAGACGATCCGCCTCCTGCCATATCAATCTCTCTCAATCGTATCGATCTGTCCTTTTTCGATCTGAGGATAAGGAATTTGCAGATTAGGGAAGTTGATGAGCTAGAAGAAAAAGTTCTAGTTTCTGTATTTATATAGGCAGGGGAATTGCGGTTTTGGAAGGTTGGAGTATGGTTATTATCGTGGCCACAATCGATCGAACACGTGGCACGTAGGCGGCTTGACTGAACTGACCACGTGGCCTTCACCGATCACGTTTCTTGCTGACGAAATAAAAATCTTCTTCGAGTTCTTCGAAGGAGGACGTAGGGTTAAGTTCATCTCCTCCGGAAAACATTATTTTATTGAATGATTTTTATTTTCACCCGTATTGAATTCCAGGTTTGTGCAGAGCTTTTTGAATTTGACGTGTTTCGCGGCTGGTAATCCGGCGCCACGTTGTGAAGCGTAGATTGATCGAGAGAAAGGCGGTTAAGACGAAGGACACGTGGAGGGCTCTGATTTTGTTGCATGGTGGTGCTCTCTCAACGTAACTGATTTGAGAGCTAATCATGGCTACGCAACTCCGGTTACCGATCCATGGGCCCAGGTCCAGGCCCAGGCCCAAATTCGATTCTATTACCTTTTTTATTGATTTTTTTAAATATTTCCTGATGGAACATATTAATAATGATCATTAATTATAAAATTTTAGATTAATTTTATAAACTTTAATTTATAGGGAAAAATAGCATTCTTCTAATGTAATGTTTCCTAATGACACATTATAGAAAAAAAAATATTTATATGAAGATTACGAGTTAACATAATAGAATATGAGAATTAAATGCCTAACTTAACTTGGTGTAATGGAATCCACTTGTAGTTTGTAGGTGGGTATGTTTCAACATATATTTCATATTATACATGAAAAAAGATGAAATGTGTGGACTTAGTTCTCCTAAATATTACCAAACTTAGTTCTCCTAAATATTACCAAACTTAACTAGGTGGATATGTTGAATCATACTAGTATAGTAGTATTGCATAATCCCTCCCATCGAAATTGAGTGACATTTTAGGTGATTGCAAAAAAAAAAAGTAAGGAAATGTTTTCTTTAAGATAAAACTTACCAATCAATTAATTTGTATTTTTTTTTACAAATATTGGAAAATGGTGAAATCCCAAGTTGGCATGTGTCTATTTAGGCTTGATCAAAATGTCATTTCATTGAATTTGATCAAAATGTCGTCATCTACAACGGAATCCGGGGAGCAAGATGGGGATACCCCTACCCAAGGGAAAAGGGAGTACGCTCAATTGATAATAATAACTGAATTCAGTTAAAATGCACCAAAATTGATATAGGGGTTAAATCCATCTCAAATGAAGTGTATAAAAGTTAATGAGCATGAGGAAGCGCCCCTAAAGATTTCATATGTGGAAGCATGGAGCCAAGTTGTTATGGAATCCACTTGTAGTACCTGCCTTCTTAGGATAATATAATCAAATCAAATTAGCATTAGTTATTTGCCTGGCTAAAACAAAATTAATGATGCTTATTATAATCTAATTGATTGATTGGTCATTTGACTGTTGTAAAACTATGGTTTGACACTTGTACATCCCAGAATCCAAATAGAAAGCGAGGTTTATACACCAGCAATCATGGAGTGTTAAGACTCTCCTACCTAATTCTCATCATTCTTCCAATAATCAAATTATATAAGTAAGACAAATCTATGTTAGACATATGTCATTAGTAGCAATAACCCTCAATTACACCAATAATGACAATAACAAGCAAACAAAAAGACATGGAAGGAATTAGAAGAAATTCTCTCTTTTACCCCCCAATGGCAGACAGCATAACTTCAGCATAACAGCACAAAACTTTATATGAACAACACCAAACATGTTAATCTTATCCGAATGTCACATTACATAACGAACCACACAACATATCAATCCAAACCTGAGGAAAAAAATTGCCACACCTCAAAATCTGATTAGATCTCTTTTAATCAGCAAGATTTGGTGGGTCAAGCTCCTTTTTGCCCTAATCAGTATACACAAGGAAATTGACCCATTCTTTGTATCTTTCTGGTCTGGGAATTTACACAAGGAAAACTAGTAAATGATTGACAATGGCTACGCAGGCTCCCTCTGCAATTGCTATGTACAGTTAGCATCCATGCCAGGATGACCCAGGGAGACGGTGACCAAAAAATCCGGTGACACGTCATCAGTGTTCTTCACAGCTGAATCAAACAGTTCTTTGATGGCAATTGCATTTGCAATCACAGTGGCAGAAATTCAGAAAAGCATTTTTAAGATCACAATATTCCATTCAATACTCTCTGGTAGTAATCATATTGGCGAGTTCTCCATGCGTCTAAGCTGCTGCTGATCAAGGAAAGCACCAAAGATACGCATTGCTGCAGAAGACAACACATTATAACATAAAAGATGTTCAGTAATAGTAAGTGTAGAGTATAGTTAAGACAGATGTCAGACCTCTTCTGTCAGACTCAGCTGGAACCGTTTCCTTAGATTCTGAATTGTCCGAGGGCCACCTTTAAAGCACGGAAAACCAGAATCCTGATCCATTCAGTACAGATAGAGTGAGTTCCAGGAAAAACGTCATGTCCTTTAATCAAGTAAATAACCCGAATCTCTGTATCTTTTTAATCCAGGCAAAAATCTTATGCCATTCAAATATTTGTTCTGAGTAGTTTTGTCGTTGTTACACTTCTATTTGCAGAAAGTGATTTAGGGAACTTTATGCGATTGAAATGAGATTCATTTAAACTCTGGGGTCATTCGGGATCAAATGAGGACAATGAAACAGGAAAATAGCATAGATGTAAAATTGAGAAGTCACGAAGTAAATGTATTCAAAGATTCTACCTGAAGCATTTCAACAAGGAGAATTATCCTTTCTGCATGCTTACGACAAGTAAGGAAACCTTGAATCAAAAGAACCTGAAACCATAGTGAAATAGAGAATCTCATTCATGATTTGTTTTGTTATTAAAGAATATAAGTGCTTAAAATATACAAAGAAGGGGATCCATACTTTATAATAATCAAAGAACTCGCTAGGAACTCCCTCAGCATCAGAATCCATAACCTGGCAGGACCCAAATATGTTAACTCTCACATTTGGGAAGTTAACATAGCATTTGTAATTCACACATAAATTCAATGATGTGGCATCTTCATAGAAATAGTCCCTACCTCAAGAAGTTCACGTGTCAACTTGAATGGTGCACTCTCAAAATTCACACCTCCAGGAGAATTTGAAAGCATGAAGCCGAAGTCAATGTGTATGATATGACCCTCTTCATCCAACAAAAGGTTACCATTGTGTCGATCCTTGATCTGCATAGCATAAAACAATCTCAAACAACTGTATCTGAACACAAAGATCAAAAAGCTTAAGGTAAATATAGTGAAGCATGAAGTTAGTTAACCCGAGGTGTGAATTAAAGTGTACCAGAAAAAACAGATTATAGATAATAAAGGGGAATAATAATTTATTTTCAGTAGAAACTAGCATGATCAAACCTAGTGCATTCAATATCTTGAGATGCAAGTCAAAGATAACTTACTTGTAGAAGGTAGCACACTAGTGAGTATCCTGCCATACTCTCAACAAAGTTCCTCTGCATATAAAAGCTAGTTATTTCTCTTATTTGACATACAACAGCTAGTTATTAACATGAGCAATTAAATATTGTAATTTGAAACTACCATATTCTCAGAATCTGAGCACAATATATACAAGCTGCTTTTGACTTCACAAATCAAAATTATATATTTACAAAATGTAGACATAAAAATATCCAATTTATCTTGAATCTATTCATCTTGGAAATCTGATACTGCAGCGAAGACACCAACTAGATACTGCAACCCCCAGCTCTCCCCTCTCCTAGTCTCACCCAACACCCAAAAAAAGGAAAGCATAGACATAATGATGACATAACTCCACCCAGCAGTCCCTTGAAGATATCACAACCTCTATCACTTAAACTAATTCCTCTATCAGCAAGTTGGCATTGCTTACAATACCAGAAGACAAAATAAATAAAAAAATGGCGGGCGTGATTAAAATGGCAAGATGCCAGAAAGAATATGCTCCAAATGCAATTAAATAAAGAAAATGTGCTAGTCTTAGAAAAATACCTGAGCAAGTTTAAAAGTTGGGGAAGTTTCCTGATACTTGGCATTGAAGAATTCACGTAAACTTGAGATATTAGTATATCTGCTTTTGATAGAATGAATGGAGGCCTAGAAAAAGACATATCTATGTTAAATGGCCATCTTCTAGAGAAAAACGGCGAGAGAGTTTGACTAATAAATAGTCAAAGTAGTATAGGCAGTGAATCAGGGAATTACAGTATCTGGGATTGTTTCAATTAGAGCTGTATATGATGAGGTTACCAGGACCTCATATGGACGCAACCAGAGGGGCAGACCAGCTTCCTGGAATATATCTGAAAAAATAAATTGAATCTACATGAGCAAATTTGAAGGGTTATAGAAGAAGCTACATGTATAGATGCAAATTTAAAGCATATAAGAGTGATATATCCGTAATTCATCAAATTGATTCATTTGACTTCACTGCAGTGGTCAGTGATTGTGAGAATATGTCCACAACTCAAGGTGCACGCCATTTTCCTTCCTCCTTACTTAATTTAGCTGGTAAACAAGGGATAAGTATTTCTGTAGAAGCTCAAAAACATACCATAAAAGTGAGAGATAAGTTGCACAGCTAGATGTTCCTGCCTGCAATCATCACCACTCTTCACAATCATCTGCAGAAGAGTAAGTGGCATCTATCACTGTTCAACAACTATACCAAAAACAGTAAAAAAATATTGTGTAGGACATACAGCATATGCACATACTGTACTTTATCCACTGTGGATCACAATGGAAGAGAAATCAAGCAACAACCATATGCACAATAAAAACTAGAAAGTCATAGTTTGTGCATTGCTTAATCATGGAAAGAAGATGCTCATGCGAAAAGAATGAACAGAGAGGCATAGATCATGTCAAAATAATTCCAAGCATTTGCCTTCATGTGTGTCCATAGCTCTACACAAGTGATCTTTGAAATAAACATAACAAAAGAAAAAAAACACGCCAAAAAGGACAATAAAGCAAGATGGAGAGTGTAATCCATACTAAGATTTCAAACAAAAGCACAAAGTAAGTGTATGTTCTATGTATCAATTCAATATTTAGACAAAAACAGGTCTTGTAGAACATACTCCCTTTACTCAACCCACCCAACCTAACTGCAATTTCATTCCAGATTCCTTTGCTTAACATCACAACATCGACTTCCTCTACATCAAACCTTTTTACCAAATCCTGCAGAAAACTAATACATAGCTTTTAATTTTATTTCATAATGCAGAGAGCCTTTTCCAATTAGCGAAGAAAATCCAGACTTACAATGGGTGTTACAGATTTTAACAAGTGGGTGCAATATCATGAGGTTTTCCAACACTAGAACTCGGAAAGGCAATTTTGAAACACAAAAAAATAAGAGAGGACTGCACAATGAGCATAATGCTTTGAGTTTCTAATATGTGAAAGTTAAAACAAATATAAGAATCACTTACTGAGCGCAAATCCCAACCAGATAATTTTCCATAAATCGATGCTTCACGGATCCTCTCCTTCTTTGCTTCCCAAAGTTCCCCACACAAAGCATCAGTGGGCTTGGGAGATCCACCAATCTGTACAAGTTGAAACTTCAGTTTGTACTTGTGCAAGCCGCAGGAAAAAAAAAATGTAGCAACTAGCAATACACCAACCTTAGGTTGTGCATCTGATGAATCTTGCCCAGCGCCAGCACCTTTTAAAGACAATCCAGGAGGGGCTTCACCTTTAGCAGCAGCTGCCTGGTAAGAGAAGAAGTAGCAGGTCATGCATCTAAATAGATGAAAGAAATAGGGCTGAAAGTAATTGCCAGAGAAAAGAAAAAAACCATTTTGTAACCATTTCACCTCTAGCAGCAGGAGCATAGCTAACTCACCATATCATTATGAAACCGATGTTTTAATAATACTTCATAGCGAGCATATATTTATCAACTAGATAAAACTTAATAACTAGAGAGATGTGTCATGTATGGGTTATATGGGTAGAATTTGTAAGTAGAGATAAGTTTGGGCCATAATTGTAATTAGGGATAAAATGCCTAATAAGAGCCTAACGATCTCTGATGAACAATTATCCAGAAATGAAATGCAAATTCTAATCCTATCTCTCTCTGTTCTCCTCCTCTTACTCTTCTTCTTCAATCTATCTCTTTTCCTTCCTTAATTCTCCCTTCTTTCTATCAAATTGTTCGATTATGTCCGATTATGTCTTAGGGACATAACAAGATGTAAATCTGAGAAACCAAAAATGCTTTAACAAAGTGCATTTCAGTCCAAGGCAAAATTTTCTTCCCATCTTAAATGTTTCACTTTTTTTTTCAGGCATTGGATCACAGGTATCAGTAATTGTGTAAACAAGGGCAAAACTTTTAACAAAACACTGAATTCATACCTTCACTTCTTCAATGGCAGTTGTGCTTGGAACACGACGATGCTCCTTTCTATGTTGTGGCGGTTCTTGGTCTTCTATGTCTTCTAAATTCAAACCAGGATCAGCTGTCAGCACTACTCTGACCCGGCCTAGGTCAATATTATGGTCCCCTCTAAATGAATTAACCCCAGCACAATGAGAGCAGTTGTAGCACCGCTCCTCCACTGTGAGATTAACATTAACAAACTTAAGTTTAGTTTCCCATATATGATCCATTGCCCTGTCAATTGCTTGAGAAGCAGATCCTGACATCCTGTTATCGTTGTGAAGGCCCCCATGTGCTGTCCCAAGAGGGTATGCCCAAGGAGGCGGCTTTGGCAATAGTGCGTCACCATTGGCTAAAGGAATTCCTCCTCTAGATAGCTTTTGGTTGTTTGATGGATCCTTTAAATTACTGAATACAAACGAAATTGTGCAAGTTGTCATAAATGAGGACGAAAACATGCTCTCATTATTATTACAGGTAAAATATACATGTTATTACCTTTGAGTTTCACATTTCAAAACCTCCACACAAATCATGTAAGGTGCTTTTTCTCTAGAATTTAGAAGCACTGCCTCATCTTCTGGTATATTAAGTACACGATACATTCCTCTACCCATCGGAAAGCACAATCCTACAATAACAAAAACTCATAAAGAATGCAGAACAAATTTATCACTACTAAGCAAAATTTAAAACCATGAAATGACTCCTCAATTGTAGATATCAGGCGAGTAAACAAGTCAACCAACATGAACATAAAAAATCTCAATCTCTAAAGGCAACTCAAGTCTTCTTACTGTATTTTAAGAAAGAAGACGTAATCCACAGAAGCAAATTATTCCTACATTGTAATACATCACTCTATTGAATTTTCAACAAGGGTACAGTGATACCTCCATTATTTTGAGATTCAGTTACACGAGCATTGATCTCTGCAAGGGACTGACAGCAGAAATCATGGCAATTAGCAGCCTTTACAATGCTAACATAGGTATCCCAAATGACAATGCCAAAAAAAGAGAAGCATGATCAAATGACGAACCTCACAAAGTGCACTTTTCCGATCCTCACTAGGAAATACATCAACTAGTCCGTAGGATGTATCACAAAGAGACATTACAAAGTCCAAAGACTCGTGATATGCACCTTTACGAAACTGTGCCACAGCATTGTTTGGCAGAGGTGGTTTAGTACTGGCTTTCTCATTCTGCTTTTTAGATGAACCAGGTTGATTCTGTCACACGTTGGATAGGAAATATAAGCATGTGACAAAAAGCAGGCAAGACAAACAAAAGGGCATAAAAGATATCACAACCCATCACATGTTCACATAGAAAATGAATGCTATATCCTATCTGCCTGCCTAAATCATTGAGGCCAAAAAATGCAAAACAAATTCATTGAACGCTTCCGTTAGTCAGAAACTGAACAAATAAGATTCATACATAGTTAAGTCAGCATTAATGTTGAACTAACCTCCTTCTTCGAACCAAAAAGCTCCGAGTCCTCAATAGATCGATCACGATCACGAAACAATTTGCGAATGAAGCTTTCTGTACCAGGACTTCCATCAAACGACTTCCCACCTGATGTTGAAGGTTTCGCTTCTTCAGGATGCACGCGAAATAATCGTCGGAAAAGGGTGATATCTGAAGATTCTCCCTCCTCACCATTGCCAATGTTCTTATCATCAATCATGGTATCATTCGCATCTTTCTTGTCTTCAAAGATTTCTTTGAAAAATTTCCTCACAGATCCGTCTTTATCATCACCTTCGTCATCGCGCTTCTCATTCATGTCCTTCCTGTCCTCAGATTTCTCCTTAAAAAGCTTCCGAAAAAACCCTTCCTTGTCATCATCTTTAAACGACTTGGAACCAACATTATCATCATCATTTTTTTCACTCCCGTCCTTCTTATCATCAAACCTCTCCCTGAATAACTTTTTAAAGAAGCCTTGCTTTTCTTCATCGTCAACGGATCTTTTAGACACAGTATCTCCATCTGTTTCCTCGTGTCTTTCTTCCCTCTTATCATCAGACTTTTCTTTGAAAATCTTCTTAAAAATTCCTTCTCTGGAATCGTCTTCCATTGACCGTGAAGTTGATCTTTCATCAGAATCATTCTTACTTTCGCGAAATAACCGCTTAAGAAAACCTTCTGAATTAGATGCTAACTCATCATCCTCATCTTTGTTGTCTTTTAACAGTCTACGAAAAAATCCATCCTTCTCCGAGCCATCCTCATTTTTATCTGAACTTTTCCTAAACATTAATGCATCCCTCACCTTAGGGCTCGGGATAAATTTCTTGAAGATCTTATTTTCATCAGGAGAGGACTTTCCGCCATCATCTCCTGTGTTCGACACAGAGGATGGTGAAAAGGAAAGTGATCTTTGTGTAGGTGGAGAAGAAGCGAAGGACAGCAGGCGTTGCTTTGAGGAGAACAACTTGTTAAGAACTGGATTCTTACCCCCTACACTAGCTGGTTCACTTTGTGGTCTAATCAATAGAGGCCACTCACCCATAAGTGTGGCAGAAATCTGGCATTTTTCTTGAATTCTACTGATTCCCTCATTATCATCACAATCTTCAATCTCTGCCATCAAGAACCAATGCACTTTGAGTGCTACTTTAAGTGAACTGGCGCAGATATCGATCACAAACTTATCTAGTGAAGGGCTCGGCTTATGTACCATCATGTAACAAATCTGGAACAAGTAGCTCTCGAGTCCCGACAACGGAAGTGTATACATTCTATTACAAAGGTAGTCTCTAACACCCGCATGATCATGTTTGTACAGGTAGCTGACTGCAATCCACTCACAAAAGAAGGCGGAATCAAAGAACCTAATGAGCCAACCATTCTCACCTATGCTCTCACTGATCGGATTAGTCTTAACAATCTCCCTAGGTTGATCATCCGGTTCCCCGATGGTTATTCCCAGCAGCCGAACCATTATCAAATTAGTCTACCACGATAAACCCTAGAGCATCGAGAATCTCCAAGAACCAAACCACGCTAAATCACTAACTAACTGCTTCATTCCCCATTCACCAGTCTGCGGAATTTCAGAACCCTCGAAATGTCAACCCGGGAAATTAAGCCCTAATTTACACAATTCTGCTCAACCAAGCTCCCCAAGTCCGATTGATCGTCGGACTTCGGGGCAAAATTGACCTGGCTAGTGGTGAATATCAATAAAGAGATATGTCGCTTGAATTAGCTTGGATACTGATGAATGATGGAGGAAAATTGAAACAATCTTACAAAAAAGAGTGAAGTAGTAGATCACGCCGAAGTCCACTGACACAGAAGCCGTAAGCTCAGTTTCCCGCCACTTAGTTCGTCGCTGGCACTGTCTTCGTCGTTGAAGAAGAGGAAGAGGAAGGCAGAGTGCAGAGAGACGAGGAGGATGAAGAATTCGAACTTGGTCAGAAAGAGAATTTTGGAAGAACGCCAGGTAACGTAACAAAGGCCAGTGCTACAATTCGCGTACAAGACGTGTTTTATTTCTTCTTTTTGTTTGGTCAGGACACGTGTTTAAATTTTTGGTAAATTAAATCTACTCTAAGGCTGTGTTTGTCAACATAAATTAATAAACTCTAATCAGTTGAAAAAAATACATAAATATATTTGTCTTTTGAAAATAAACTAGTTACTAGTTAATAAACCAATTAAAATGGTAAGCTAAAAAATTTAGTTTATTTGCTAGTTTATCTAGTTTATTTGATTAAGAAAAAAGAAAAAGTAAAAAAATCAACCAATAAAAAATGAGAGAATAAGTAGTGGGTAGGAGAGAGAATGTAGTAAGATGAAGGAGATTTTGAAAAGTTATCGTAATTTAGTACCCTATAAAATAAGGAGCATTTAGTACCATTGGATCTTCTCGATTCAAGGGCTAATATTCTAGAAAAATTAAGGACGCGGTGGCATTTTCGTAATTTATCGGAAATTACAAAAGTGCATCGTTATGGTGAAAAAGTGCATTACTATATACCAAAAAGTGCATCACTAAACCCAAATATTTTGGGTGATTGAGTTCAATTAGAATCGAGTCAATTGGACGCCTAGGATGATGCACTTTTTTGGTTTAGTAATGCACTTTTCAATATTCGCAATTCATTTTTCCACCATAATGAGGCACTTTTATAGTGAACTGAACATAGAGTGTGTGTCCTACTGACTTCATTTTTATTGCACTTTTTTTGCTTACTAATGCACTTTTTGTATTTAGCAATACATTTTTTCACGATAGCGATGCACTTTTGTAATTTCCGAGAAATTACCAAAATGTCACCGCATCCCTAAAAGGGATAGAACATCAGCCCTTGAATGACCTTGATCAAAGGGCTCTAAACACTCCTTATTTTATAGGATAAAGAATTGTTATATTTGAACCTTACTCTATAATTATATTTAGAGATATTAAAATTTGACAAGTGATAGAAACATAATCTTCATTATAAAAATATCCTTTTGAATATTAAGAACATAATATTACTATTTTTTAAAATATTAGGAACATTATTACATTTGAATTTTTTAAATAACTTTTAATATTCAATTTATAATATTAAATCATATATAAATCTATATATGTATTTAAAATATATTTTACTATTATAGACCCATGTAAGACACGGGTACATCAACTAGTTTATTAACTATTTGACAAACGCAACCTTAAGTCTCTTTTGTTTTGGTTAAATACTTTTAGGGCTTGTTTGTTTCTATACCTATGGTATAGTGAATGGGGTTAGGAATGGGTCAAACCCATACCAATATTTGTTATAACTAAGGGATGGGAATGAGTGATTCCCATACCAAGAAAATACACCAGGGTTCATACCCCATCTCAAACTTAAGGTATGAGTGATTCCTATCCCAACCTGATACCTCATTCCAATCCGATTCCGGGTATAGAAACAAACGAGCCCTTAAGTCTCTTTTTGTTTGGTCAGCCACCTTTGTTTTGGACCTATTGAACATCGGAACTTAAATATTCTATCTTATTGAGCACCTCGTTGAGGACATCATATGTTGAGTGTATGTATTGCACGCGCTCTGACATGTAAAAAATATGTTCCACAAAGCGTCATGTGTACGCCACATGTGTGCCACATAATTATACTTAAATTTAAAAAAGTAAATTAAATTTTTTATTCAAAGAAAAAACGAAAAAAAGAGTGAGCATCATCTATCTTTCTTGTGATTTCTTCAAACCATACATCCTATTAATTAGGGAATAAAACCCATTCTTTATTCTATCACATTAGAATCTACGGATATATGAAAGGGTGAATTTCATAAAACCACCTGCAAATTATACATTTACAACAATGCGTAGATTTGCAAAGAAAAAGTCAACACATCCGAAGAGTATATGAGTTGAGGGTTGCTCCTTCGGCTCTTGGAATCACATCCAATAGTGGTTGGAACAGCTCGCGACGATAGGAGCCAAGCGTGGTTGGGAAGAGTGATGAATTGGGTATTTCGTCGAATAGGCGGTGGACAACTTGAGAGAAGACGGAGAAGGGCCATATGGAGATAGATGGGTTTTCGAATACGGAGAATCAAAGGTTTGAGGAGACTGAGCAGGAGGCGGCGGTTATGGATGAGGTGAGAATCGGAGACGACAGTTTAGAAGGAAAACCTAGAATTGACTCGAAGATCCAACCTTTCGCCCACTTTCATTTTATTTTAGGCCGAATGGCTGAAAACCACACGTATAATATTTGATACTTCACTTAACCACCCGTGTTTTGAATAATTACTAAGAACCACCCATATTATATCCTCCGTTAGCGATTCACCACCCACAACTCAAATTCGTTTGTTTCCGTCCGAAATTGTGTGACATGGCATTTATTCATAACTTTTTATTGTCAAATCTTGCCACATCAAACACTTTTTAAAATTTTATTTTAGTTTTTTTTTCTTTTTCTCTCTTTTCTTTTTCCTCTCTCTCCTCCCCTCTCTTTTCTTTCTGCGCTCCCGATCCCTCTGCTCCTTCTTCCTCCTCCATCTCTCAACTTCAGTACTTCACCCTCCCTCACCATCTCTTGCTCAAATCTTCCACCACCGCCCAAAGATGACCCCTCTGCTCTTTCTGTGCACCCCGACCTTCTCCTCTACCTCCCATCTCTTGCTCAAATCTTCCACCACCGCCCAAAGATGACCCCTCTGCTCTTTCTGTGCACCCCGACCTTCTCCTCTATCTCCCATCTCTTACTCAAATCTTCCACCACCGCCCAAAGATGACCCCTCTGCTCTTTCTGTGCACCCCGACCTTCTCCTCTATCTCCCATCTCTTGCTCAAATCTTCCACCACCGCCCAGATCTGATCGAGAAGCACTACGACTCCATCTTCGAGGGCTTCGACAACGACCACAATGGCATCGTCGACCGCGTCGAGTTCCGAACCGAGATCTGCGAGAATGCAAGATTATGCTTGCAATCACTGACGGCCTCGGTTCTGATGCATTTTTTAGGGTTTATCTTCAAATCTCCATTTGGTTCTTCTTCCCCCATTTTTCTAGGGTTTTTTTCATATATGAGGGCTAGATCTAAGGGTGAGGGTGAAGAATTCATTCTTCGAGTCCATGGTCCCGTCCTAATTCTCTCTCATTCCTTCCTATGCTATAGGTAAAGAATTCGAATTCTAGCGGTGAAGATTCTCGTCGTTCCGTCCTGATTATGGGTTTCGTTCGGGAATTGTTGGCGGTGAAGAATCTGAATTCTGATTTTTTTTTTGGTTCCTTGAGTTTTGTTGCGGTGAAGATTTGTATTTTGGATCTGGTCTTTGGTGGATGTCGGATGGTGAAGAATTTGAATTCTTTCTCTGGTAATGTGTTGAACTAAAAACAAGGAAGAAGACCAAAACAAAAGAAACAAGGAAGAAGAGTAAAATTAATTCCATATGGCAAGATATGACAAAAATATATTAAAAATAAATGTCATGTCACACAATTTCTGAC
Organism: Fallopia convolvulus; assembly: GCA_964016875.1. Lineage (NCBI taxonomy): Eukaryota > Viridiplantae > Streptophyta > Magnoliopsida > Caryophyllales > Polygonaceae > Fallopia > Fallopia convolvulus. The sequence goes on from OZ024720.1 coordinate 68,120,042, forward strand.
GGAAACAAACGGATTTGGGTTGTGGGTGGTGAATCACTAATGGAAGATATAATATGTGTGGTTCTTAGTAATTATTCAAAATATGGGCAGTTAAGTAAAATATCGCATATTATACGGGTGCTTTTCAGCCATTCGTCCTTTATTTTATTTTAATTTGATTGTCTATTTAATTATAGTTTTTTAAACTAAACTAGTGCAATTGCTCGTACCCTGTACGGATTTTATTAAATTTAAATCAAATAAATAAATAGTTAAATAGAATAAGTTTTTGTATTATGAATTTTTTCTTAGAAAAATATGGGTCAAAAGACTCAAAACTAATATTCATTAAGATTTATGGTTTAATTGAAATTTTTTATAACTTTTTAAGGAAAAATTGATTTTGAAGAGTCACACATAGTTGAAAATAATATTGAACATTTATTTTTATTCTAATATTTATCTTTATCTAAAATATTTTACCTACCTAGCTCTTATCTAATATTTATGGTTTATAATTTTCCTAAAATATTTTTTAGGAAAATTTTATTTTTTATCAAAATAATGTAATTTAAATTTAATCTTTTTTAATCAAAATTAACTATATATAATAAATCGTAAATATCTTATGAGAAAATAAAAAAGTTAATTATTTTTGTCAAAAGTTAATTAATAATTTAATAGTTAATCTTGTAAGACATAATGTATATTTCTATTTTTTTTTTATCAAATTCTATTTTAATAAAATATTTTCCATAAATAGATTAAAGAAAAAGATAATGTAAATGTTTATTTAATTCTAAGAGTAATTTAGATTCATATCATTTTTTATAAAAAAATTTGATTCTTTAAAAAATATTTTACCAAAATTTGATTTAAGCAAAGTTTTTATCAAAAGAGTAATTTAGATTCATATCATTTTTTATAAAAAAAATTGATTCTTTAAAAAATATTTTACCAAAATTTGATTTAATCAAAGTTTTTATCAAATTTTAATCATAATTCGTTTTTAAAATATATTTTACAAAAATAGATAATTGTAAATCTTTTAAAAGATAGTGTATAATTCTATATTTTTTAAATTAAAATTCTTTTTAATTTTTTTTACATAAATGGATCAATGTCAATCATTTAAAAGATTGCGTAAAATTCTATCTTTTTTAAATCAAAATTCAATTTTTATAAGAAACTTTACATAATTAGATCATTGTAAATTCAAATAAATTAAATATGAACATAATAAACTTATATCTTATTTTAAAAAAGATTCTATTAAAAAATAAATAAATATTCTAGAATTTGTATGATATCATAAAAAAATATTCTTATGATCTTCCTATCTATTATATATAAAAATAAAAGATTGTTTAATAATAGAATTTTCTATTTTATATTCTAAAAACATGGATAAAAATTTATCATAACCAAAAATAAAAGAATTGCGTAATATGTGTTTTGGAGATTGAAATTTACGGTGGAAATCACCACTAGAATTGAAGTTACAATTGAAGGAGGCAAATCCCGAGTAATGGAGTTATCAACTCTAAAACTCCTATTAATTAGGTTTTTTTTCAAGTTCTGTCTTAAACAAGTTCTTTTTCAAAACTAACTAATAAATGGGCCATTTTATTTTAAATGAGCATATTTTTTTTTATCTATAGTTTACAACTAGTATATTTTTTGGGTTGGGCCCTCTAATGTCCATGGGCCCAGACCACCACCCTACCTAGACTACCCAATTAGTCGGGTTTGTCGACGGGAATGGTGGAGGAAATCGCCCTCTCTGAAAAGCGAATTTAGGTTTTTACTAGATTTGGGATGGAGTTGAAAGACCAAATTATATTATACAAAGTTTTATGCTACCAAACAAAATTCATGAAGACATGGACAAAATTAATAGAGTTTTTTTTTTGAAACAAAGACCAACATTACAAACCACTTATTGCACGGGATAAAATATGTAAACCAAAGTCCACAGGAGGACTAGGCCTAATAAAAACAGAACATATGAATAAAGCACTACAAATGAAACTACTTTGGAAAATCCTTGCAAAACCGGATAACATATGAGTCCGAATAATCAAAGAGAAATACATGCGGAATGATGATTTATTTTCCTATAGACTAAAACAAAATTCATCTTGGCAATGGAAACGACTAATGAATTTGCGAAAGGAATTCGATAAAGGACTTATATGGCAATTAGGAAATGGGCACACAATTAAATTTTGGGAAGACAATTGGGCATTGGAGCACTCTCTGAAAGAGTTGGCTTTACGAATAACCTTCCACAATAACACCGAGAAAGTATCTGACTACATTATGGCGGATAGAAAATGGAACATACAACGACTAAGACAAGTTCTCCCTGATGAAATAGTTAACATTATATTAGAGATAGTAATTCCGGAACATAACATCCAAGATCGATTGTATTGGGCCCCTAGTAAGAATGGTTGGGTTTCAACCTTTTTCTGCCATGAAACTGATAACACAAGATCAAACCCCAAACCTACCTAGTATAGATTGGATATGGAAATTACATGTTATACCCAAAGGCAAAAATTTTAATTGGAAAATTAGTGCAAATGGATTGCCAACAAAGGAGAAACTACGAGAAAAACATATGGCAACGCCAGGGGGGTATGTATTATGTAATTGTACTAATGCAAATATCACACACCTATTGATTAACTGCCCTTATACTTTAAATACAATAAAAAGTATAAATCAAGTAACAGAACAGAAAGTACGTGATTATGACCCAGGGAACAAAACACAAAAAACTATGCTCACATAATTATTCCATCTTTTAGGAAAAAAAAGAACTCACTGAATTAGCTGTTTCATGGTAGAGCATATGGCATCAGAGAAATAAACTAACATTTCAACATACGAATGATATATTCAGGATCTACCCTCATATATAAAACTACAAATAGAACAATGGAAAAAAGCAAAATTATGAAATGAAGATGAAGATGGAAGCAAAATAACGAATACAAGGACGAAAAAACGAAGTTCAAAACTAGAACCATGGAAAAAACCAAAGGTGGAATTTATCAAATGTAAATTTGATGGATCAAAAATAAGTAATGGAACAACTTCGGGAGGGGCTGTTTTAAGGGACCACAATGGTAATTTGATTGATTTAATTTCAAACAGGTATGGGAAAATCTCGGTTCTTAAAGCTGAAGCATTAGCACTCAGAGATGGCGTAAATTTAGCATGAAAATGAAAATGTAAGTATATAGAAAAGAAGGAGATAATATTCATGTTATAAAAGCTGCTAAGGGAAGTAGGAATTGCCCCTGGAAAATAGAAATGATTATGACTGATGTTTTAGTCTCGCTTCAAAAGTTTCAGAACATAAAAAACTTTCATGTTAACCGTGTAGATATGCTTATTTATCCGGGACCAAAGTAGGAATTGCCCATGGAAAATAGTACTGTAATTTTTTATTATTACTGAAGTGTAGATATGCTTATTTACCACTTTCCTTGAAATCTACCGTATAAAATTAATAAAAAATTCATATTTCAATATTTGACCTTCCCAAACTGAAAAATAAACTTCCTACTCGTACAGAAATGATTTGTAAAACTCAAGGGCATATAAGTCAAATACATATCCAGTCATCATTTCAAACAACCCGGCCCCGCTTACGGCTTTAATGATTTCCTACTTTCCGGATTTTATGGTGTCATCGCTCTCATTTGACGCCCATTCCGTTGATTCCTCTCTATCTCCGCGACGAGCCCCGACTAATCCCCATCTTCTCTGCAAAATCCACCAACAATCAACAAATCAACGAATCCATCACCACTGAGCTGTATTCATCATGCTGAATCTTACATTCATTCGCTGTCGCTAGGTATTCGACTCGGTCTTCTCTCCGTTCCGTTCACGGAACGGTTGTAAAACCGGTGGCGCCGCCTCCCTCCGCCTCCCAGATCTGGACTCCGAGATCGTGGTATCCGAAATTTCCTCCTTCTCCTCGCAATTAGGACTATTGATTTTGATATTCATTACGCTAATTGATTGTTTGACGATCGATTTGAGCTTCGTGCATTGCTTTTTCCGCTCTCGATCTTGGATGAATGGTTGAGATTTAATGAGTTTTTCAATTTTTTCATTTGCAAAAAGCTTGTATCTCTGATGTTTTCTGTTGAGAGGCTGGGTCTCAATCTGAAAGTACGGCGAATTTGTTGTTTGTTCGAACGTAATGCTTGATTTCAGCAGGATTGCATTGTCGCTTTCGTGCTCAAAAAGTTCTGAACTACTTTTACTTTCTGTGCTTTCTTTTTTGGTGCTTTGGTTACCTAGAAAAGCAAGATCAGTTCAACTGCTGCATATATATTCTTCCCAATTCTGGCATTCTTTAGGTAATCCATGATTAGTACGTTGCTTGCTGGTCAACTGGCCTAAAGTGAAATGGTTATCTGTACAAACTTACGAAGTAAAAATGCATGAAGATTCACGATCTCATGGTTATAATGTCTATTATGTCTTTTAAGTAATGTGTACGGTTAGGTAGAGTCCAGGTGAGGGTTTGATAATGAATGTGTGATTGTATTGTTTGTGATGTAGGAGTTAGCAGTTTTGGAGTTGAACTGGATAAACAAACCATGGCCTTGGGGAAGTACGTGAGAATTGATGGGAGAAAGTCATCTTCCAGTTTCTGTTCGACAGTGTCCGTTGTCGTTTTTGTGGGGTTTTGCCTTGTAGGGGTATGGATGTTGTCATCATCGTCAGTCAGTCCAATGCAAAATGTGGATTTGCTTGCTGAAAATCAAAGGAGCGATGTGAAAGATCTGAAGGATTCTAGTGGGAGCAACACTACACAGTTTGAGGATACACATGGTGATGTGCCTGAAGAAAAGCAGGAGGAGAAAGTTGAAGAAAAGCCAGTTGATGAAGGAAATTTGGAGGATACAACCAAAAACACAACAAAAGATTTTGAGTCTAAAAAGGAGGGTCAATCCGATGATACAAAGACTAATTTTGATAGCAGCAATTCAGAAGCCCCAGGAGCTTCTGAAGAGAGGTCGAGTGAAACAAAGGAGGAAGAGAAAATAGAAGAGAGTAAGAAAAATGAACCAGATGAAAGCTCAGGGAAAGAGGATGGCAAATCAAATGATCAGGATTCATCTAAAGAGGTATTCCCATCTGGGGCTCAGTCGGAGATCCTAAATGAGACAACCATACAGAACGGGTCTTTCTCTACACAGGCATCTGAGTCAAAGAATGCAAAGGAAACACCCTCATCTTCTGAACCAAAGCAGGATGTCTACAGTTTCAAACTCTGCAACACCACTGCTGGGCCTGATTTCATTCCTTGCCTTGACAACTTGAATGCGATTAGACACCTCAAGACTACTAAGCACTATGAACATCGGGAGAGGCATTGTCCCACAGAACCACCCACTTGTCTTGTTCCTCTTCCTGATGGGTACAAGCGTTCCATTGAGTGGCCAAAAAGCAGAGAAAAGTTATGATTACTGATTATAATGTAGCCCAATGCAATAATAAAATCTATTTGTTTTCAACTTTTTTGTTTGCAAGACTGATTGAAATTTGCATCTGCAGATTTGGTACACTAATGTTCCGCACACCAAGCTTGCACAAATCAAAGGACATCAGAATTGGGTCAAAGTTGATGGCGATTATCTTACTTTTCCTGGTGGTGGAACCCAGTTCAAGCGCGGCGCTCTTCATTACATCGAGTTCATAGAAAGTGTGAGTCTTTTACTCGCACCATTCTTTGAAAGCCTTCTACCCAGACTCTTTCTCTAAAATATTATAATTACTGATTTTAGCATGTTGTCATGAACTTTGCTGAAAAGATTTTTTCCATCATCACAAAGTTTTCTTCTATGATTGTTGCTCAATATATTGTCTGTGATGTTATAATGAATGGTTTTGCTAGATTTAGTTGACTGACTTGTTGATCTATGTGGCTTGTTTACCACTATCACAGATGGCTGTTGCACACAACTTAGAATTTCAATGGGGAAAGAGTCCTCGTGTTGTGCTGGATGTTGGATGTGGAGTTGCCAGTTTTGGAGGCTATCTATTTGACAAGGATGTGCTAACCATGTCCCTTGCCCCAAAAGATGAACATGAAGCACAAGTGCAGTTTGCTCTTGAACGAGGCATTTCTGCTATATCAGCTGTAATGGGCACACTTAGACTCCCTTTCCCTGGCATAGTCTTTGATGTTGTGCATTGTGCTCGTTGTAGAGTTCCATGGCATATAGAAGGTACTCATCCTTCATAATTGCATGTGGCTTTCTTAAATGGTTGAGTCAAGTTCAATGATTGTTTGATGGTGCATATCGTTATACATTGGAAAGTTGGAACCAGTAGGAGTTAACTTTTCTAAAAATGCTATGATAGGTGGAAAGCTTCTTTTGGAACTGAATCGTGTGCTTCGGCCTGGTGGTTTCTTCATCTGGTCTGCTACCCCCGTTTATCTGAAGCTGGATGAAGATAAACATATATGGACAGGCATGTGCATGTTTTTTATTTGTTGTTGTCTAGTTTCTTTATTGCTTTCTTAAATGCTAATTCTTTCTTTATACGTACAGCCATGTCCCAGCTGACAAAATCAATGTGCTGGGAACTTGTTGCAAGGGAAAGGGATCCGGTGAATAGAGTAGGTGTGGCAATATTTAGGAAACCATCTAACAACACGTGCTATAAGAAGAGGTCAGAAAGTGCCCCTCCAATGTGCCCTCAATCTGACGATCTCAATGCAGCCTGGTACCTCTTCCTTTCCTTAGTTGATTGTTCTGACAATAACCTATTTCTCTGTCGTCAAATTTTGAGTTTGACAAGTCATAGACTCATAGCACCATGTAATACTGCTTCAAGTAGATCAATTATGGAAGTTGCCTATAAATAGTTCATCCTGCAAGTTCCAACTTGCACGATGATGATGTAAAAAGCAGTTTTTGCAGAAAAAATGGGAACATTTGCTTCCAACTTCTGAAACACTGATTTGGATTATCTTACTTCCAGAAAACCCACCTGAAATACTATGAAAGATGCATGGTAAAATCTTTCCTTTGTTTAACCAGTTTCCTTATGCTCCTCAATCCATAGGAATGTTCCATTGAAACCCTGCATGCACAAAGTGCCTGAGGGTGATTCAGAACGCGGAGCTCAGTGGCCAGAGCCATGGCCTGCTAGGGTTGGGGAACCACCATACTGGTTAAAAAGCTCTCAAGTTGGAGTATATGGCAAGTCTGCACCAGAAGATTTCTCATCTGACCATGAGCACTGGAAGAATGTGGTTACCAATTCATATCTCTCAGGGATTGGAATCAACTGGTCTAAAGTGAGAAATGTAATGGACATGAGAGCTATCTATGGAGGGTAAGTAATCAGAGAATTGAATGTTTCTATATTACCCTACTTGTCTGTTAATCTTTTTTCTGTTTGTATATTACCCTACTTGGCCATTAATATTTTTTTTTATCTGTTTGTATATTTCCCTGCAGATTTGCTGCAGCTTTGAGAGAAAAGAACGTTTGGGTCATGAATGTGGTCTCTGTAGATTCTCCTGATACTCTTCCAATCATCTACGAACGTGGTCTTTTTGGAATATACCACGACTGGTGTGAATCATTCAACACCTACCCAAGATCTTACGATCTTCTCCACGCTGATCATATCTTCTCCAGGATAAAAAAGAAGTATGTCCTTTTTACCAGTGACCATACTATTATACTACATCTTTTCAAATTTATGACCCGAATTGTTTGGATATCATGCATTATAAAGAGTTTATGCAATATCATGCATTAGAATAACTCATAATGTAGTATTTGATTTAATTTTCATCAAGTTTTATGACCCTGAAGCATTATATTTTGGACTTGCCAAATAACACTCAAATTTCTTACCTTATAGTGCATAAATGACTTTTGGGTGCAACAGGTGCAACTTCGTTGGTCTAGTCACCGAGGTTGATCGAATCCTAAGGCCAGAAGGAAACATAATAATCCGGGACACAGTTGAGATGATCACCGAGCTGGAGAGCGTGTTACGGTCCATGAAATGGGAGATCCGGATGACCTATTCCAAGGAGAAAGAAGGTTTGCTTTGTGCACAGAAGACAATGTGGCGACCTAGCCAAACCGAGACCTTGCAATATGCCATTTGAAGCTGAGTTTGCCTCAATTCATTTTGTTCGTTTTAATCTCCCTGCAAATCTTACTTTCATTTCCTTGGGCTTGAGCACACGGTGAATATATTGCCTTTCTTCTTATAGCTTGAATTAGTAGTAGTAGTATATAATATGGGCTTGCCTATTGTAGTTAGTCTATCTAGTTAAGTAGTATTCGGCCCATGCATTTTGATGTAGTAAAACATATTCATACGATTCTGTTTGGTCTAGGTTCTTGCTCGTAGTTTTGCTGGTTTGGTCTTTTTGGTCATATGCGGCATGTTACTGGAGGAAATTACCCCGAAATTTCCGAATCCAAAAACTAGGATCTCTGAGAGTACGGTGAAATCCAAGAATCGTAACTATAGCTCAAAAAGATTACCCAAATGGCCACTTTACAAATGAATAAAAACAAGAAACATGTAATATCATTAACAAAAACATCAAACATAAATGACAACATATATACCATTGTCAAATAATTAAGAAAAACTGAGTAAACTGAGCACGACTAGCCTAGAATCCTAGATAAGAAAATCAATCAGCCTAATGTGATATCATATGCATTTTAGATTATAGTGTGGCCCTAAGACTCCAACACCACAATTGAACAAGGATCCAAAACTTATTTTTGTGATCTTTAGATCGGTTCTATCAGTCAGAATTGCTTTACGTCTGAACTAGATACTACGTGATCTATTTAAAGGGTTGACCCTCTCGCTATGTCTAATTACCTAGCAACAACAGGATCCTTGAGCCAAATCCTGAGTTGAAGACTTCATTTGCTTGCAAAAAATCCAAATGAAGTACATGTTTTGAAGGGTCAACCAAATACAACCCCTCTGGCCCTCACACGACCAATTATCGAGTTACAAAATTGCCAATTTGGGTTCATCCAGAAGAGTTGCAATTCATCGGCACAATTCTTCCCGAATTGTCAAGCGTACACACACTCACACTTTGCAAGTTGGCAATGTCTTCAAACATTGACTACAAAACTTAAGGTTCACACTTCACACTTCACACCTACAATTTGAAAAATATTAGGGACCATCTTTCGCGGAAAATGGATACTTACTTAAGTGGGCCCTTGAACGATGCCACGTGGCTCTGAGGCGGGAGATTTGCCTACGCCATCCTGGTCCTGTGACGTAGCTCTGAAGCGTTTTTTACATCCAAATGGACAACGCGCCGATGACGCGTGGCGAACAACGCGCCGATGACTAACGCGCTGCCTACAATGACGTGGCGGCCTTAGCAAACCGAAACCGAAAGACGGCTAGTGCTCCGTTTGGATAGTAATTAGTAAATTATTAAATTCCTTAGATTTAAAAATACTCTTGAAGCAAAAAAAGAAATTAAGAAAATAAATACGTGGACTGGCCTCGCTGGAGCCGCCTTGAGAAGTACAGAGATCTTAGTGACACGTGTATGAATTTGAATGGCTGAAGCACACCCACTCCACTTGGCTCTTTCATACCTAAGCAAACCAACTTTCTTTAATTTTGATCATCATGTTCAATATTCATATATAGTAAGGAAACCAACTTCCTTTCAAAAAATAAAAGCCAACCGACTTAACGTGTGGAAGTTAAGTTTTACTTTGGCCATTAAGTTTTGCCATGTTTCAATTCAGTCCATAAATATATATTTTCTTTTTCCATAAGGTTTCAAATATATGATAATTTGGGGGTGTGATGCTTACATATAGTGTCTATTAATGGTCCATAAGTTTTCCACAATATTTTATTTTTTCACATTTAATTTACTTTGATCCCTAACCTTTTCTTCATATTTTAATAGTATTTTTTTTAGTAACGAAGAACCCACTTTGGTGGTAAATTCCGGATTCGTAAACTAGCCGACAAACCGCACAGACCAAGTAATTCGACTTGCACAGACAGGCTCGACCTAATGGTAGGGACTAGGGAGTATGGTGTGACTTGGTTTTTTCACATAAGTGAAAGGGCAGAGACAAAGATCGAACCTAGGACCTCTCAACATCTATCATGTCTCTTTCTTACCACCAGGCCACCCCATGTGGGTCCATATATATTTTGATAGCATTACTATAACAAAAAATTATAAAAAATGTAAATAAGTAACATTTAACGACCAAAAATGAAATACGAGCAAAAGTTAGAGGCTAAAAATGCAAATTAGCCAAATATTAATGTCTCTATCTTTTGGGCATCATATATTCCCAATGGTCGCCCTTTATGACTTGGAAATGTCCAGCCTATTGAATTTTCTTTCTCCTCCTCCTTTCTTTTCCTCTTAAAATTAATTCCGAGCTTAATTTAGCACCCAAAAAAAAATCACAGAGCTTTAACTCTCAAGAAACAAGACGCCTCGGCCTCTTTATTTGAGTATCAATTTGTATGTGGATTTTTCTTGTTCATTTGAGCTTTTTTTTTGAGTATTGATTTGTATGATTTTGAAAATTCTGTATCTTGGAGTTTGATCAAGCTGAATTATGATTTTTTCTTAAGTTAGGCTTAGTTTCTAATCAGCTCAACTATTTCAATACAGGTTCTTCATCTGATGGGGAACTCAGAATCCAATTTTGATGATAATTCAGAAAGTTTCTATGCTCAATCTTCATATAATGCAAGTGCAACTCCTTCAATGGTTAAAACCCGTCGAATCGAGCAACGACCCGCTTCCATACCTGATAACTTCAGCTCATTGGATCAGGTTTAATCACATTTTTAGTTATACAAAATGATGCAATTTTGACATTTCTTTTCATATTTATCTTGAATAAGGATAAATGTAATTTTGATTATTTTTTTAGGTGATTGAGGCTTTAAGAGAAGCTGGACTTGAGTCATCAAACCTAATCCTTGGAGTTGATTTCACAAAAAGTAATGAGTGGACAGGTAAGCTTAAAGATTAAATTGGCATCTAATTTTCAATTTTTCATCATCCTATTTATAGTAGTTTTGTAATCTAATTGCATTTGTTGCTGAATTGAGATAATTTTGTACGTGAAGGGAAATACTCATTTCATAGAAGAAGCTTACACGCCATTGGAATCGAACCGAATCCATACGAGCAAGCGATTTCGATCATCGGACGAACTTTGTCTCCCTTTGATGATGATAACTTGATTCCTTGTTTTGGATTTGGTGATGGTGAGTTAATTATATACTTAATTTTTGCATTAACCATAATTGCATTTTGAAGTTGGGATTTTGCCCTTAATTAATTTTGGTTTTGCAGTTACAACAAAGGATGAGCATGTATTCAGCTTTTACCCAGATCATCGTCCTTGTAATGGCTTTGAGGAAGCACTTGTAAGGTACAAGGAAATGCTTCCTCATGTCAAATTATCAGGTACTTAATAGTTAATTCATAACTCCTACTATAATCTTATTGTTTATAGGGTTAGGAAGTGTTAATTGTGTAAGTTATTAATTATTGGACTAGTTAGCTTATAATTGGTTGTAAGTATAGTATTACGTGTAGGTAATGGTCCAATGGAAGATGAAAGTGGCCAAGTGGGTGTTGTTGGGATTTCGTGCCCATATCTCACCTTCTAATTCTATCAATTAATTACCAACTAAAATATGCAAAATAATTTTAAATACTAATTCATTAAATAATTCTAAATCATTTTTTAAATTCAATAGAAATCTAAAAAGCCAGCCGTGTAAATGTTTACAAGCACTAGACTTGTCAATCGGGTTAGGTCGGGTTGGATTCGGGTTCAGTCATTTTGGTTCGGGTTGAATCGAATTCGGGTCGTAACGGGTCACGAATTAATTGGGTCAGGTTGCCATGGGTTTTTTGACGGGTCGGGTTGACCAGTGAGTCAAAAAATCAATCTTTTTATGATTATTAAATCAACTTTTAATTAAATAATAATATATTATTTTATATATTTTAATAATAAAACATGGACTATATTATAAGTTTTAAAATAAAATTTATACATTCTATAAATGTACTAAATCAGTCAACCGAACGGGTTTTGAATTTCAACCCTACGGGTTTCGATTTCGGGTTTCAGATCTAAATTTTCAGGTCTTGACCCTAAAATTTTTGGATGGTTCGAATCGGATTTGCGGGTCGGGTCAATCACCTGAACTTGTTATTATCTAGAACAATAAATACTAACTTAGATAGTTCTAAATAGTTCTACATAAAAATTCCAAAATCTGATTAGTTTGCTTATTTTTCTTTAGGTCCGACCTCTTTTGCTCCAATTATTGATGCAGCAATTGACATTGTGGAGGAAAACAATGGCCAATATCACGTTCTTGTAATAATCGCCGATGGGCAGGTGTGCAAATTTACTTAATTTGTTCTAGTTAAAATTCCACATTAATTCTTGTATAATACCATCTTACAATCACTTGTTGTTTGACCTAGGTTACCAGGAGTCCTGAAATACCACCTGGGAGATTCAGTCCACAAGAGCAAGCCACAATAAACTCAATCATTGCTGCCAGGTAAATTAATGTTTAATCTATAAGCAAATAATGCTTAATCTATTTATTTTTCACTAAGTAGTAGTAATTTAATTCATTTTTATACATTTTATTACAGCCATTATCCTCTATCAATTGTTTTGGTGGGTGTTGGAGATGGACCATGGGATGCCATGCACCAATTCGACGACAACATTTCTCAGCGTGATTTCGATAACTTCCAGGTTAATTAATTATCTTAATTTCTACTTCATTAAAATCCCAATCCCAATCTGCTTTTCTTTTGTAATTTCTGTTTGTGATGAATTGCAGTTTGTAAATTTTACAAAGATCATGTCAGACAACAATGAAATACACAAAAAAGAAGCGGCCTTTGCTCTAGCTGCTTTGATGGAGATCCCATTTCAATACATAGCCACTCAAAACATTCAGCTCAACGAGTAATATTACATACTTTTTTTAAATTCGTTCACAATTTTATCTGCACAAATGTTAATCGAATGCTTAATAAAATGTGCAGGAAAGCTAAGCATGGTCGACGAACTAGGCCACTTCCGCCACCTTATAAGGCGATCGATCATGTTAAACCAGTGTCAAATGCAACAAGTTTTGATTCAAATACTGAAACATCAACCTCTACAGAACAGGTCTAAACTCTACACACATAATTTGAGTGTTTCATAGCTTAATTATATATATAACCCTTTAATTATAATTATTGGCATGATAGTGCTTTTGTTTATTGTGATTCAAAGGCTTGCCCCATATGCTTCACAAATCCAAAGAACATGGCATTTCAATGTGGTCATACGGTAAGCAATTTTTCAACCAGACCATGTATATATGTTTTCTGAAATAATTAACAACACAATTTTGCTTAATTAGATTTCTCAAACGGTTTTTATTGGTGTGTTAGACGTGCAAGGATTGTGGTGGAACGCTTGCAAAATGCCCCTTGTGCCGAGAACTCATCAAGACAAAGATAAGATTGTATACCTGAAGCACTCAAAATGTACCAAGTCTCTTTTGATCTTGTATTCAAACTAGTGAAAGCTCAATTGGAAGTATTTGAGAATGTATATACAACGCCCAAAATTTGCCTAATCAAAATTTAATCAGAAATCCTAATTTAACAATCTTAATTGTCAGTTAACATTTCTATGGCACAAGAGGTTCAAACGTTCAAAATCACTAAATGATATAAGCCTGCATTTTCTCATTTTTTGATTTTCATTTTTATGGAACATTGCATTCTAAAATTTCTAGAGTAGGAAACAAGGTTTATAGCTAAAAAAAGCTAACAACAATTCACATGTGGAAACATGATATCAATACACCAATTTCTCAAATCTTAAATAGATTTCATCCTAGAACAAGTTAGTGCTCAATTCTTCCTGTATACAAAATTCCACTAAAGCCTAAGTGAGGTGGAAAGAGAAGAGATTATACATTCTGGAAAACAGAAATCAATGCATTAGAGCTTCAGATTACACAATAAAACAAACCTTAGAAGCTCCATCTGTCCAATTGAACCTTGGCTTCAGACATATCCTTCTGTGCTTTCTTTCGCCGATAAAATATGGGACAATCTCGGCTGAAAGTCGCAGGATGAACACATCAGCACGACACACGACCAAGAGACTTGAATAATGTAAACAGAACAAGGATAGAATTCAAACCTAGTACAGAGAACATCTTGATGAAGTGATCCTTGGCACTCCTGGCACTGTGTCCATAGCCTCCCAAATAGTGTCTCCAAATCAGCCACTGAAATTCAACCTTACAGTTTTTTTAGTTGCTTCAGATGATTCACTTTCTATTCAAATCACAGTTACAGAAAATATACCCTTAGAGATAGACTTGCAATAGAGTTCAGCTTCTCTTCCTTTGCAGTGTTCGCACAGAAGCGTATCGGTTCCCCTGATACAATAGTATTAAGACGTCAACCATTCAAGTCGAGATAAATGCAAATTACATAACAAAAGCTTAGCCACGTTGTTCAATGAACAAAGGATAGGAAGATCTGAAACAATAAACACATAATTTCCGGTTCGGGAAAAAATGCACAGCCTACAGAAACTGGAGCAAAAGCAATTCAGAGAGGAAATATGTTTGATCAATACCTGATTAATGCTCTGCATCCAATGCAACTCAGCTCTTTCTTGGCAAATTTCATGATGCCAACAGCTGAAGGAGTAGACTTTGAAATGGCTCGTGTGTGACTTCCCTTTAGTAGTTCACTGCTTGCATTTTTCAGAATTGGCTCAAAAATCCTCAGAAGTGGCTACAGCAAGAGTAATTTTTGTCAATAGCAAAGAAAAAAGTGCAAACATAATTAGTGTGGGTGAGAAACTTACTTTACTGATTTGATTTTCAAGGTAATATTGTGCATCTATTGGTATGTTATTTTCGAGGACATAGATGGGATCCTCTGACTTCTCATATGCCTGTTGACCATTCGGACATCAACCACAAAGCTCAAATACTAGATTAAGAAATTAAAATGACAAGAACCAGAAGACTACCTTTGAACCTTTGGCAGCTTGAATTATAACATAGGGTACTCTATCACCAACACCAGGAGCAGTAGCAGCATCTCGCTGTAGATGGACACATTAAAATGGTCGCAGAGCACCGAAAAACCCGAAACAGATGGGTTAAAATAGAAAGTTACAATAATTATCATCTTCGACAAAATCTGCTATCAACAAAAGCCATGTAACTATATATGCATACATTTGTCGATATGCATTATATATTCATGTAATGCTTTACAGGGTCACATAACATATCCTAAAAAGCCAGATGATGTAATTCAACTCAGCAATAGTACTAGTGCACCACTAAGGTCTTTCAGTACTCAATTTGTCAATACTGACTTTTTATGTATGTCCGCTATCATGAATGTCCAGATGGATGACTATTACTCTACTTGAACTCACTCGATCATAATGAAAGGAGTCACAACATTAAAAGTGGATGGTATTCATAATACCTAGACAAACCACACGACAAAATTGGTCATACATAACAGATTTTGTAAGTAAAGTCTGCCTGTACGTTACGATCTCATATTTCAAAAGGTTAAAAAACAAAGAGATGTTACATTGCCATGTGCTGCAAAGATAGTAAGAGAGCAACAGACCTTGCGCATACGTTCAGCCAATTCAACATGTGCCGCCTTTACTTCATAATCATTTCCAGTTTTAGTCAATCCCTGACAAACAGAAAAGTAAGCATAAGAACGTCAAGAGAAAGTTTAGTACCATCACCATGTTGTAATAGCTTCAAAGAGCAAACATAGAAGATTTTCAAGTACAAATCCCAACCTTTGTAATGACAAGAAGAGACAAATCCAAGCGGTTCATTAGTAGATCTGATATGGTATTCTTTACGTACTGAACGGCACCAGGGATATCTCTATCAATAAGAATTTTGTTAAGGCATTCAGTGACCAAGTTCTTGACCAAAAGACAGTTGTCCCTTCGAACTGTTTCAATGCCTGTGAATTAACTAATCATGAGGCCAAGTATAAACAAAGAAAAAGAGATTATAAAGGAAAACATATTCATTTAAAGCATTCCACCTTTAGTGTCCATTTTGTCGTGTTTGACTGGGTTTGTCCAGTAGAGTCCGGCATATCTCTTCTTGCTTATAAGCAGATAAGGAAAATACACCTTCTCAAACTCAAGTTTGATGGGCTTCCATGACACATAAACAAAGATATCATATAGTTTAGCGGTAAAACATGATACAGACAGCATTATTCTAGTGCAACATGTTTACACCAAACGTGCAGTCACATAAATGTTATGTTTGAAGATTTTAAATGAATTTGTAGGATAGATAACTTACTTTAGTAAATGTGCCACTTATGTAGTCTGCAGCTTCCCTTCCCAATTCCATTGCCTCTTCAACAGTAGATACCCCAAATTGCACCATAACTGAATCTGTATCACCATATATAACCTAATTGAAAGAATCATTGCATGTAGTTAGCACAAAAAAAGGTAGATAAGTGATGCCAAAGAACACGCTCAAAGGACCCATAGTTGTATAAAAGCCTTCATGCATTATTAATGAATGGTATCCATAAATGAAATACTTTCTTTCAGAAGTATAACAAAAAAAGAAGCTAAGCCAAAAAAAAGCCACATGAACAATACGATGCATATGTTGAGCACAGTACAAACGGCCAAACGTGAAAGTGCAGAAATTTTTACCTCGGCAGTATGTTCATAGCCTCCAGCTGTAGTAAACCTATCTTCTACAAGTTTTTTGGTGTGTTCAATCATTTGACGACCTTTAAAAAAGCGGCAAGAGAACAAAAAAAAAAGAAATAATTATAATACCCCTTAAAAACAGAGTGAAACATACTCCTTTACGAGTCCCAATCAAAAGGTTAACCCATCATGCATTCATTTAAAACATGATGCAAGAAAAACCATTCTTGAGCAATTTAAAATGTACCGAGAGTGGCAATTAAGAGAAATATGAAAAATTAAATAAGCCAAAGAATAATTACCATAGCTTGTGACACTTGATGATATTTCTAGACAAGGTAACTGGCCAACTGTGGCTCCTGTAAATCCATAAACAGAGTTTGCACTGACCTGAAAGCACACCAGAAGCAGCAATAAAGGTGAAATTTGAAGTTAGTGAATAGTGATAGATGCCGAGGAATGGGTACTTCTAAAGTTTAATAGTCTGGTTATGACTTCCCAAAAGTAATTAGATGAAAAAGATAGCACACAAAGTAAGTACACCTTTAAGGCTAGTTGACGTCCATCTAGAACGGCCTTTTCAAGAGGATCCTTCGCTTCCTGCAATCAGATGATATAATGTTGAGTATTCAGAAAGAGGCAAAGATAAAGATACTCAGATAAGTTCTAGAAACAAACACTCTAGATATAGCAAAGTAAATGAAAATAAATATAAAAAGCCGAGTGAACCTTTAAATCAGCTTTGGCTCTTTTTCGAGCAGCTATGAGCTCCTCGAGAATTTCTGGAAGTATTCCCTGGACATATTGGTATTATATTTCAATAAAAAAATCAATAAGCTTACTGATGAAGATAGCAATTGTCACACATACAATTTAATGTATTGTTATATACCTTCTGAAGCTCTGGTTTTACAAAGGTTTCACCAGATGGAGTTTTAAAAACACATTCTGGAGGTAGATTCAGCTTGCGGGCTTCTTCAGGAGTTACCTTCATACAAAAATATTAAGGAATTTTACATGACTCTAAAAATTGATAATTTTGACAGGAAAGTAAAAATGCTAGTAATAATTATTATTGCTTTTTAACAAAAGTTGGATTACAAGAAAAATTAAAAAATTTCTGTTGGCCAATTATATTGCACTAACTTGGAAGTATTACCTATTAAACCGTTTCTCTCTACCTAGCATAAATTAGGAAGCAATAATTTTTTTTCATTACGACAAAGGCCTTTTTGTATTTTTAGTTCAAAAGTACTTTTTTGTGCATGTAGTTTTAAATTAAAAGAGAAACAAGCCCAAAGCAAGTGTCTACCACTATCCAATCATATTGCAATGAGTTGAAGCAATATCTATCAATTATCAAACCATCTCTCCAAAGAGTAAAAGATTAGGAGTCAATATAACCTATTTTGTTATGATGAAGTAACTGTTTCGTTCTCACACAGATCATGCTTGGTTCTGGGAAGGTATACTTACCAATGTGCAATAACACAAATTATATGCCATCATGATTGATGGATATAAAGATGCAAAATCCAAGGTTGCAATTGGCTTTTCATAAAACCCTGCCCTGGCCTCCAAAACCTGCATTGCATTTAAAAAAATACTAAATATCCAAACCAATCCAATATACAAATAACTCCAGCAAACAAATATATGAAAATGAGAGAAAAAAAAAGTAGATAAATAACAGCTACTTAACCGCTAAAGGTGGTAAACACTTAACAGTGAACAGGAACAACAATGATATTTCACCTCACATGCTAAATTTAAGAGTTACTTGCGATACAGTATTACAAGAATACAAGTAGGCTAAAAAAAGTACTATTGTCTGAACAAACTCAAAAAAATAGAATACTAATAATCATGAAGGTAAACTGAACATTCTACATTATGGTAAAACAAAAATGAAGCCCACCAAGTAGCAATAATAGAATAATTTCTCATCACAAGGAAATTTCTTTTATGAGAATACAAGATTAGGTGCATTCACAGATGTCCATTCAGATCATTGTAATGGCACTCGCCACTCACAGTTGTGCACTATCTCTTTTATAAGATTATAATTCTGTAACCAATCCAAAGTAATAATACTAGGACTGAAGGTTATAACATTTCAATATCACATTATTCAAGCTCCTGTGTCAAATAAAGTATTAACAATACAACTTACAGTTGCGCCTTCATATGTTTGGTCAGATCCACCCTTTTGGACATTAGGAATGACAAGATTCTTCTGTCTTGCCTTCCTAAGAAGTTGAGAAAGCACCTACAAAAAGATCAGTTGTACCTGAGTGAAATCATTCTCCACAAACTACAACTTTTGAGCCCAGAGCATTCAATTTAACCTTAATACTTTGCCCCCTTGATAATAGAAATGACACCGGAACACCTGTTACACGAGCCATCTCCACATAATTATAGATAAACATCAGCTTGTCAAGCAGGCGCTGAGGAAGGTAAGCATCCTGAAAACCATATGACGTAGCAAATTCAACTCATTATACAATAACAGCAAGGATTATGATGTAGCAAACTCAACCCATTATATTAAAATTTTATAACAGAAAAGGTTTTCTTTTGTAAAACTCAATGTCCAAAAGACATGCAAGCAGTAAAGCTCATAACCAGGTAGTGTTACTCTAAGAGAATACATCAACTGCAAAGTTTATCATCTTAAGTTTCAATGATATATATCATACACCATCACAAACTAGAACATCGCAATAACAAGATTGCACAGGCATATATTACAAATCATCACAGGATATCCACCCCCAGCTACCCATGGAAGAGGTAACATTACATACCTTTAAGCAGTATACAGCAAGACGTCTTCTAGTTTCAGCATCCCCATTTTGTAAATCAGATATTATTGAATGGTGCACGTCTTCTTTCTGGAATAGAGCGAGCAAAGTAAATAACATAAGAAGAATTATTCTAAATCCAGTATCTGATAAACTGCTTGACCCTAACTTTAAGAAGAACAAATGCCAGATGAGTTTTAATTAAGAGCACACAGGAACAGAAAAAGATTTTCACATCCAAAATATAACAAATCAATAGGCCTTTACAGTTAAATAATGCTCCAAATATATCAGATGATAGGAGTTTTAAGCTGAGCTTACTACATTTAGCAGGATATATCACGATTGAGGTGAAATTAATCCAAAAAATTATGATACAGCAATCAAGGAATTAAACTTTTTCATCTTAGTACCAAACACTGTACTGGTTATACAGCCTTAAATCTGGAGCATAACAAATTTATTTTACTTTGTAATAACTGAATAAGAAAGACATTCTCAAAGAGGTATTAATAAGGTATTTGCCCTACAGTATGAAGATGGTGGTCATTGCCCCAGGTTAAATCTAAATTACAATGCATAGCTACTATATTAAAAAAAAAGTAAGTGATATGTAAACTTACCTGCTCACCAAGGAAATGTGCTGAAACTGAATTTAGTGAATATGAACTCAGTTTATAGTCTCTTTGCATAACCTGCGTGGAAAACACATGCAACACCAGTTACAAGCTTCTCTATTGAACTCCAAAGGAATTGAATGAGGAAATGTAGTAACCTGGAGCAAATCAAATTGAACTCTTCCCTCGATTGCAATTTCTTTGCTTTCTCTGGTTCCATACTGTCTGCATCACCACATTCTATTAGCATGCATATTCTTTACTGAATAAAAAAGCATCTTAACATGGGATTTCCTTAGACAGCCTGAGCATGGACTGTAAGACATTATCGGAAAGCAATGAAAGTTGGCTAATTCCAAAATAAACTTATTATGCTGTTTCAAAAAGATTATTGCAGAAAAGATGTCCTTTGCAGCCAAGAAAAGATGTCCTTTAGAACAATTCTTAAAGTTATGCTCCAAATGAAAAAAAAAAAAAAGATTATTGCAGAAAAGATGTCCTTTGCAAGGTATTTGCCCTACAGTATGAAGATGGTGGTCATGCTAATATGTTTAGAATAAGTTAATCCTATTTCCTCGCATTGATCGTGGCGAAGAAAATAAAGTAAAAACAGAAAAACAGTACTTAAAGACTATCGATTACTGATGTTCAATCTAATGGTTCATTTTATAAAGGTCTAATTAGATCTGAGTTCAACAGTCCATTATTTAATACCTCGACGAAAATGTTGCATCCTTCATCCGAACCCTGCTGGACTTTAAGCGCCCCAGGAAAGGAAACTCTGATACACCCAATGTCTCTGCTCTCTGTCTCAAAGGAAATATAAATCAAGACATTAGACAGAAACAGTACATTATGTATGAGAAAACAAGGAAAACTTGAGCACAAATAAAACTTCAGCAACCCTTTTGTATGCTGATATGCAGACTATAAGGTAAATAATGGTTATATTAATAACACAGCTTTTTCAAAGAATCAGGTGAGTAAGATAATGGTAAATCAAAAAATGGACTAGAAGGTAAGTTATACTCCCTCCGTCCCCTTTTGTTTGTCCACTTTCTTAGGGAGTAATAAATATCCCAGTTTAATGCAAAAAGTGCAGCTGTGTGCTCAAAAGGAAAAAGAAGTTACCTGAATAAGATATGGTAAATCAAAGTTGCATATGTTATATCCAATAATGATGTCAGGATCTACTTGGCGTACAAGGTCCTGCAAATAATGCTTAAATCAGACTGTGACCAAAATTTTTAGCATATGACATTTCCCTATGAGAAATTATCACACTGATGAGCTTTTGCCTCTTTGCATAAAAGGGGTAAATCGACAAAATCATAGACTTTTTAGATATTAAATAAGCAACACCACTTCAAAAGCTTCATAATATTGTAGATCAGATCTCAAATAACAAATATATGCTACTAACTAGTAGATACTAGATAGGCAACTGTGTAATAAAACCCTCCTTACAATTTACTTGTACGCTTCACTGTTCAGAACAGATAGACCTAATACTCATAATATCAAGATGAAGAAAAGATCTACCATAACTAACAGCAGCAATCACAGATATAAATATGTACACCAAAGCCTCAAGGAGGTATCCTACTAGACTTAAGAGAGCATATACTTTACTTTCCCCTCCAGAGTTAGGAGAAAAAATAACAACAATTTAGAGCAATCATTTGATGCAAATAAAACCAACAAATATAATTTGAGAACTGGGAATAGATTTTACCCTCCATGCTAGCAAAACATCTCTTTCATTGTCAAAGGACATCACATCAGCACCCACAATTGGAGAGCATGATTTAAGCGTCATGACATTTCTCACAAATGGCTGATTTTCACCTTGCAAAGTCACAAGGTTGGCTACCTAATAACACGGAAAAAAAATTATATGTCATTAACTCTTCCCGCAACGTAATAGGACAGGAATTTGTTTTCTTAGGAACGAAAGATAGTATTTGATTTTACTTTTCACCAATCATCAAAAAGGAAAGGGCAAAACCTGGATTACAGGATCATGCTTTGCGTCTGGAAAATGACCTTTGCGACCAGCACATTCAATGTCAAAGCTCAGGATACGAAATGGAGCCATCTTAGAGTAATCTCCTTCTGGAGCATGGCTAACCAATTTTGTATATCTATGAGTGAGTTAAAAAGCAAACAGCATAATGAAGGTGACTGAATGAAAGAAACTCATTGAAGATACAACGAAATATCTGTTAGTTAGCCAACAAAAGAACGTCCAAAATTTGTCACAATAGACAAACCAAAAACACAAAAAAGAAGAAGTTTAATGTGATGTGGATACAAGCAGTCAAATTCCAACTGGCAAGAAGACAAGTTCTTAGCAACCAATTTATATTCTCCGACCGGAACTTCAATCCAATTGCCACCAACAATGCTGCAATCAATCATGAAACGAAGGGCAAAGAGAACATTGCTATCATATGTCATGAAGCTCTTCATACCAAGTCCTTCTATTTGAATGCCTCTTTGAAGAATGCCTGTATTAAATTTTCAGAATTTTACAGATAAATTAGCATATATCATAGTGGAAGTGAACTAACTTTTTAATTATTTATCTTTTACAACAAACCTAAAGCAATCTAGATGCATCATAAGATTATAAGAATAAAGATAACACACTATTAGCCATTCATTATCATAATCGGCAATTGACACTTCAAGCTTGCAAATTAAGGTATTAGATGAAAATAATTACCACGGCAAGTAGCAACCATGGTAGGTAATGCAACCACAATTTTTAGGAAAGGATGAGAATTCTCCTTTTGATAGTACATTATGCTCCTTCTTTGTACCAATTCAATGTGTGTGACACATTGAGAAACCTTATTATTTCTGCTTGCATCTTTCATCTTTCCCTAAAATTGAAATGGAAAGTCAGTGTCACAAACAACACACCAATTTAAGGAACTTCACATTGGTTCTTGAAATTCCAACTATTACATAATCTACATATGGTAGATGGGACTGTAAAAATTACCTCAAGAATCTGATGAAATCGAGAAATATCATCAGGTCCCATTCCTGGAGGGCAGTTAATGTAAAAATATGGCTCGAATCCATGAACATTGCAACAGACACTGTGACCTAGTTAATGCACATCAAACTAATCAGTCAATTACAAAGTATATCAAAAAAGGCACTCGATTATAATTGATCTAGGAAATGGAAGTAGGTAAGAAAAACACAATAAGATTATACCTTCACGAGTCACCCCAAACATTCGAATAATTGCAGCAAGTCCAGTCCTTTTAGGCAACAGCTCCTTATGACAGTCTCCAATCACATAGTCGATGTCCAACTGCTGAAAGACTAAGAAAGGGGAAAAAGAGAATGCAAGCATATTAATGCGGTTTCCTAATGCTTAGACACGCATAATTCATACAAGTACTACCGCAACAAAATTATACCCCGATGAAACCATAAGACTTCAGTAAGACAGAATTTTCGTATACATAACCAAAAATAATCAAATCAAAACCCTAGACTCAATCGATTGGCGAGATCAATTGACCGCAATTTGAAATTCAACAATAGTTCGCGGTGATTTTACCGATATTCATCGATTGCGAGGTGTAGGATTGAGAGAGCGGAGGGCGAGCCCATTTGGAGAGACGAGAGGTAAGAGACTCGTGTCTCTCAATGTCTCGGAGCACCATAGACTCCTCGGAGTGTTCATTGTCCATTAGGGTTTCATCCAGGAAAACGTCTTCGTCGAACTCCTCTTCCTCCATTGTAGCTTGCTGCTTCGCAGCTGGTGACGGTGATGGCGACGGCTTCTGGTTCGCCGCCGGACGCTTTCTGTTGCCACCGCGGTTCATCGCCGAAGCCTGTGTAGACTGACTGGTGTGGGAGAGAGGAAGGAGCGGGAAAAGTGAGAGACAATGAGCCGATAGACAGAGTTCCCGCGCTCTTGGGTATATCTACGTTGTTGGGCTATGGGCCTCGTTACCACGCCTTAGATCTGGCCCATAATGAAAGCCCAAAACCCTAACAAGCATAAAGAAGTCCGCTTTCCGCCTTTCTTTTTCTTCTCAAACGGTGCGTTTGGATCTCTTTTTCAATACATTGAGTTGTATTAAGTTGTATTAATATATTTTTTGAAAGAAAAAAATTAAAAACATTGCACTTATAACTATATGGGTGGCCGATCATCCTATTTAATTTTCTTCTGTCAAAAAAAAAATTTATAACAAAATTATGGCTGAATTTCCAATGGAGTTGTTCAAAAAGTAAAAAAACCCAATATGATGGCCTCATTAATTATCAGATAATCTATATTACACATGTTTATCAATTACAAATTCTGCTTACATATATCTCTACATATGAAGACTGTCAAAATCAAAACAGACTTCCTTGTTATGTAACACAAAACTGGATCCACCACCCTTTATACTCACAAACCTACACCTTTTTTACAACCCAGCAAAGATCATTCTTTTCAGGCTGAGGATGAAACAATCAAACTCACAACATTTCATATAGGTCATTTTTGCAGAATCTCCAGGCTAAATCATCTGGCTGATGATAATTGCACAGCTTCTTGATCATCCATGGACTCCTCGGACGCCCATGGAAACCGGTCAGCCATCTGTGTCAACTCCTGGTTCCTCCTCTCCTCCTCGCCCGTCTCCCATTGGGCCCACCTTTCCTCCAACCCGGCCCCACCTAGCATCTTTACAACCTCCTCCATTCTTGGGCGACGCTCAGGTGCGTTCTGTGCGCAAAGTAATGCCACCTGGAGTATTGTCTCGGCTTCCTTGGTGTCAAACGCCTTCAAGTTGCTGTCTACTATGTCTTGAATATTGCCTTCCCTCAACTTCTTCTTGATCTGAAAAAATAAGAAAAAAAAATCTTTGGATTTGAACTTAATTGGTAAAAAAACAGGATGAGGATACTAAACTTACATGATCAAGAAGCAAAACATCCTCTTCCTCCTCCAGACGCGAGAAGTCAATGGCTCGTTGACCAGTAACGAGCTCCAGAAGGGTAATCCCGTATCCAAACACATCGGTTTTTTCAGAGGATTTGCCAGTGGAGAGATACTCAGGGGCAATGTGGCCCATGGTGCCTCTAACTTGAGTTGTGACGTGTGTTAGCTTTGTATCCACCACTTTTGCAAGCCCGAAATCCCCAAGAACTGCATCAAAGTTCTCATCAAGAAGAATGTTTGCAGCCTTTAAATCCCGGTGTATGATCTTGGGATTGCAATGCTCGTGTAAGTACTCCAATCCGTGTGCTGTTCCCAGAGCTATTCGTTTTCTTATTGTCCAATCCAAACCCTTCTCACCCGGCTTCAGATCTGTCACACAAATTTTGGTTAAGCATGGAGTCTGAAATTATGAGCTCACTTAGTTCAGCTTTGAGTTTCAAGAAAAAAGTTTTGAAGCATTTTTATTTGGAGACGGATTTACCTCTCAAGCGATAGGCAACGCTGAGATTTTGCATGAAAGGGTAGACAAGGATTCTTTCCCATGAAGTTGTGCAAAAGCCAATGAGTCTAAGGAGATTCTTGTGAACTGCAACACTTATAAGTTGAACTTCCCTTAGGAAAGCTGCCTCTCCTCCAGGATTATGATAGTCCATGAGCCTTTTCACAGCGACTTTGGTTCCGTCCATTAAAACACCCTTGTAGACCTTCCCAAAACCGCCTTGTCCAATTATGTTGGTCTCACTAAAGTTATTAGTTGCAAGTTGAATCTCGCGCCATGAAAATCTCTTCACTTGGCCAAAAGAGATTTTCCGGTCATCTTCGCCTGGGAGTGGGAAATGTAAGAGAAACCAGCAAGTTTAAAAGCAGTAAACACGGTATATGATAAAGGAATACCTGTAACATCGATAAAATTGTCATTTCTGTACTTGTGAAGGCGGTTATGACGGCAGGTAAAGATGGCCCCTAGTAAGAGGAGAAAGAATGCACTAATACTTGCACTAATCATGAAAACCTCCACCCTTGATTTTTTGGCTGAGCCTGTACATTGAAATGTAAAATTTAGCCTGGTTGGTACAACAAGAACAAAAATAAGGCGGCAACCCAAATGTGTGGAGCACAAATTGAGCGATTAAGCACACACCTGAGGATAAGGTGGTTGAAACACAAGGTTGGTGTACACTGTTATCACATATAAGGCGATTCCCCGTGAAGCTGAAAAAAATGTCTAATATGAGAATGTTTTAAGCCTGAAAGCTTTATAAAAAGTGAGGAATCAGATAGGAAAGTACTTGTATGTTGCAACATTAAGCAATTGCGACGGTATTCTTCCGTTCAAGTTATTGGATGAGAGATCCCTGCACAAAGAAGAGTGTTATAAACCAGGTATGAACTGAAAACAAAGAAATAAGTATATATAGTTTCATAAATTATTTGGGAAAGAGGGGCTTACAGATTGTTCAGATGGGTACCAAACTGATCCCAAGTTTCTGGTATGGAACCAGTAAAAGCATTTCGCGCAAGATTTAGATTTTTCAAGTTCGTTAAGTTGCCAAGGTAATCAGGCAGTGGGCCATTGAGATTATTATCCTGCAATTCCCTAGAAAAGGAACTTGAGTCAGCATTATTATCTGCTTCAGATGAATTTAAGACTAATGAGATTAGCTGTTAACATTGAATCATACTAGGGGCTTACAGATTTTCCAGAAACTTCAGCTTAGTGATGGAATGTGAAAGAGTTCCTGTAAACCCACATGAGGATAGGCTTCTGCAGATTGAAGAGGATAAGATGCAAAAGATGAGTTAGCTAGTTAGTTGGTTAAACCAATGGATTAAGATAAAGCCACCATTTAGAGTAGAGACAGCTTACAGGGCTACAACATGTCCATTTCTACAAGTGACCTTAGGCCAGCTGAAGCAAGGGCTCACTAAGAAAATATTCCAATCTACTAAAGAATTTTTGGTGTCATTAAGAGCGTTTCGGAGATCCATTAGAGCTAAACCTGTAAATTCAGAGAATTCATCACTGAATCTGGTAAAAGGATTGACATCATATCTAATTGAATTGGTTCATTCAATCAATCATTCTGTCATCAAATTCTTACTTGTATTGAGAAGTGAAATGATAAAAAAAAAAATTACGTTCATCAGGTGAATTGGTTGAATAACCAACTATTAGCAGCAAAATCAGAGTGAGACAGCGGATTGTCGTCTTCATCCCAATGATACAATTTGAAGGAGATCTGAATGGAAACTTGTAGTTGACATCTGAGCAAGTATGACCAAGAAATTTGTTATCTTGCTTAGCTAGTAAAGGAGGGGAATCATGCTAGACCCAATGTAAAAATAAATACAAATCATGAACATGGCTTATGAAAAATGGCTCCAGGCAGAAAATAAACAAACAACATACCTAGGTTTTGAACTAGCTGAGCTAAGAACATCAAGAAAATTGTTAAAAATTATGATTCTTATAAAAAATTATGTTATGGGTGATTCCATTGTTTCTTCATTCATACACACCTAGGTTTTTAATCAGAAATTGCAATTTTGGATGCTATATAATAAGAATGATGAAGAATTTTATTCAGAGACACAAATTAACAATCTTTATGCTAGGATTACACAGAATCCACCAAAACAAACCTATACAGAAGGTAAATTAAGAACCCAGATGAACAAAATCAATCAAATTGAGAGGCATGAAGCTAGAAGAAAGAGGGGAAGTGAAAGTTTGATTCTTTGAAAGCCACTGTTTCACTTACTTGGTACGGAAGCCATGGCCCTTTGCAACTAATTAGGAGGAAACTATCATAATAACACTAAGAAGAGAAGAGCAACAATACACAGATAATGGTGATCAAAGAATATGTGAGAGGGTGTGAAATTACATTCATATTTAGTGGCGATAGTGTATGGGAATGGGACCCTCCACCATGAGTGCAAGATCCCATCTCAATTCGATGAAAAAGGAACAAAGAAGAGAGATCAAGAAAAGGGTTTTTGTTATGTGGGTTTCTGTGCTTGAAAATAAAGAGAAGTAATCTGATTTGATGTGGGAAGTGGAAGAATAGAGAGGCTATTGCCCCTCTTGTGGCCAGAATATGAATACGAATAACTTGATAAATGCTTTTAGCAAGTGCTGTATGTATTATTGTTTTGTTACTTTTTATTATTTTGCATTTTAGATCTTTAGGGATGTCCCCCTCTCATTTGAATCCCTTTTTTTAAAGTTGTTAAGCACATATGCTAAGTAATTGAGCAATCAAGGACATAATTGCTTCTCTAGTTAATAAATAACATGTTGATGAGAATAATAACTTATCTCACATTTGAAATCTAAGTGTTTATTTGGTTGAATGCGGGAAGTATAATTTACAAGAATTTAATTCATGTGAAGTAATTTACATAAAATTGCAAATCATAGGAATTTAAAAAACATGTTTGGTTAAAAAACTATTTCCTAAAATGTAGGAATTGAGAAATCCATGTAAGTTAAAAATCATGAGTTTTTTATTAGCTAATATTCAACCAAACACATGTATTTTATTAACTTCCTGAGATTTTCCAACTTCATGTGAATTTGTTTAACAACCAAACAAGCACTAAAGAGATTAATCCTAGTATATATATTTTTTGGTAACTCCTCCTATTGTCAATTGGTTTTAGCATGGAACCTTGTGGCCTTATGTGCTAGGCCCATCCGCGCATGTGCGTCCGTGCTGACATGTCCTCAGTTTATCTAGTTGTCGGGCCCACAGACTTTCACATGGTATTAGAGCGGTTCGGTCCTCGGCCCCATTATCTACCTTACTTCTTCGGGCCCACAGACCCGCCCGTTATCTACTTACTTCTACCGACTACCGGGTTAGGCTTAGCGAGTTACACGCTCCCAGTTTATCTAGCTGTCGGGCCCACGGAATTTCACATGGTATTAGAGCGATTCGGTCCTGGACCGCATTATCTACCTTGAGTTGGGCGAGTTACTGCTACCCGTCCGTTAATACCTTACTGAACCTATTGGCCCATCAGTGCATGTGCGCTCGTACCGACACATCCCCAGTTTATCTAGTTGTCGGGCCCACAGACTTTCACACATGGATACAAGTTGGAATTGCCCTGAAAGATTGAAATAACATATACTAACATATTCATCAATCTTTAAATTTGCAAATTGCTTCTTTCATATTTTTAGGAAGGTCAATATTGTAGATTTGTAGGGTTGAACATGGGTTGGTTGAAACCTAAGTTTTAAGCCGTATTGACCGAACCGAACCGAACAATAGCTTTTCGATTGCACATTTAACTTGCATCTTTTTTTGTTAAGGGTATTACCCATAAAAGTCAAAACGAATATCTCGTAACTCGTGATATTATCCTAAAGTCATAGTCGCTTGACTGGATGTTTAAAGGTTCAACTCACATCTTTTAGATTTTATCATGCTAATCTATTAATCTTCTGATCCTTTTCTTTAAACCCAAAAAAAAAGACAAAGAAGCTTCCCTATAGTGGTGTGATTATATTCCTATTCTGGAATTGGATAACAACATTGCATTTAGGTCTGTTTTTTGGATGTGAGGATGTCTCACCACCACATAAAATATCTGGCAATTGATTCTCAAATACATGTTTCTATAGAGACACAATTGTATAATAAAATTCTGATCACACACACGCTTGTAAAATGGACCAAAAATGCTTACCGTTTATATTGAAAAAATAAATCAAAGAATAAGATGACCGTGATTAGCCGAGGACACACATCCAATTATGATTGGGAAACATGGATAAAGATTTAGCTATGTTCGTGGCATAGATAAAGTAATTGCTTAATTAATTGTTATTTTCTCCAAAGTAGACTAATTTTCTTATAGAAGCAGACAAGTAGCAAGCACAAAAGTGAGGTGATAATGTTAATAATGGAGAGTTGTGTCATAACGCACCAGTCTAATGACCCCGACGATCCATTATTTCTAAGAGGCAAAGAGAAACCATACGATAACTTTTATGTTTGTTCTATATTAGGGTGCAGTATTAGTGGAGTGCGGATAATTAAAACGCTAAATAACAACAAAGATTATTAAATTAAGGGGGAGAGATCGAGAAAGCGTGACGTAAACAACTCGAAACTCGAAACTCTCGCCAGTCGCCATGACACACAATGTTGGTAGAATCGCACACTACAAAAATAAACGCAAAGTCCGAAGCCTTCATGTCAAAACACACTAAATCGGACAAAATGGTTTCACCAATACACAAACCGCACACTCAATGAACAAAAGCGCAAAACTCAAGTGTCCGGGGCGTTTAGCTAGTGCACTAATATTTTTCAGAGAACAGTTAAAGAATCTAACACCACTTTATGATTTACCACTACACCAACTGAGTATTGGTTTTAGTACGCTAATATGCCATAAGATAAGTCGCATGTTACTTGACAAGGTTCCAACGGGTAATGGCTTAGAAATATGAAATATCGCATGTCAAACTTGCCGACTTATGTATGATGTGTGGTACAACGACGTTGATGACGGGCTTTTGAGAAAACGGGCCACAATTTTATTGGGCTTTTGGCATGGGCTCAAATGTAAGTCAGGAATAAAATGCTGAAAATGGAACAGTATAAATATTAAAAAGAAATAAGGACCGTTCCTCCTCCTCGCGAACTTGTAAAACCCTAAAAAAAAGCGGCAGAGAAGAGAAGCAGTAACAATGGCGAAATCTTTGAGATCGAAGAGGGAAAATAGGCTGAGAGCGATCAGGAGGGAGATGGTTGAACCAATCTACGAAAAGAAAGACGCTGCTAAGCAGACTGCGATTGAGGCCGCGCTTGCTGCCCCTAAGTTGCCGGTTCGCATTCCCGGCGCCAATTCCATGGATACCGCCTCTGCTTCTACTCCCGATATCTCCATTGAAGGCGCCGGTATGTGATTTCTCATTGCTCGAGGCTTTTCGTTTTGATTTTGATTCGATTTGAATTTGTTTCTCGTTATGTAGTTTTTGAATTTCACGCTCGCTCTAATCCTAATCTGCTAGGTTAGTTCTGAATCCAGTCGAATCAATGCAAATTTAAGCTCTTTCGGATAGCAGAAACGTAGAATTTAGGTTAAATCAGCTTTATATTTTGAGTTTTTAGAGCAATTAATCTGCCAGCTAATATGGTTTTGGTGTTGTCTTGAAAGATGTTGAGATGGAAGACGCCAGCCAGAAGAAGGGGGCATTGAAGCCCCTGGGAAAGAAGATGAAGAAGAAGCTCAAGATTGCCAAGAAAAAGGGTCATGGCAAGGGAAAGTTGAGGAGGAAACATATCTAAGGACACACCTGTTAGACTGATTTTTGTGGAGATAAGTGGTTTTTATTCTCAAATGACTGTTCAATATCAAATAGGTTCAATTTAGTTCAAGTCAACTCTTATGTGTCTCTATATGAAGCACAATTTTGCTGTGCTCTACTCTTTCCTCGTGTGTGATGCTAAACTGCTAAAGCATTCAAGTCTTAGTCATTTTTGAGAAGATGATATTGACTTGGACACTAATTTTGATCGTTTCATATTGACAGTATGTTTAAAGAAAAGGATTCACATAATCACAATTATAACAAAATGACTAAATCCAGTTTTTGTTGTCACATAGCTGAATTTTGGTTCTTCTTGGGTCTATCGGACCCATCCTCCTAACAATGGATGCCCTCATCTTGGCCCCCCGGATTCCGCTTGAGTGGATGGTAGATGTTGACTGTATTCAAAGTCCATTAGAACAAGTTCCTTGTTCAATATGCATGTCATCGGACTCATCGAACCACATGGTCTGGGGATATGGATCCATGGTGAATGGTGTTAACTGTTAACTACAATTAAGAGCCTAATTTTCAATAGTACATAATTTTCAATAGTACATAGTTATATGACCGTCAACCATTTGCTAACCAATCATACATGTAATCTTAAACAAATGTATATATCATGAGGCGTGGTTGTAAGATAATGGAGCGCATAAGAAGTCTTTGCTGAAAATGTTGAGCTGCATCCATGTCGTCCTGTCGGTATCTAGCAGGACCTGGATTCTCCAAAATCTCAACTCTCTCTTCCCCCTCTGACTGACTCCATCTCCCAATCCACCACCAAAAATCTGTACAATCCAAAGCAATTTCTCAATAGCCAGATCCAATTCAAGACGAATCAATCCCATTTCTCTCTAATTCCGATCGTTTTCAGATAGTTTGATTCTACACATTCAGAAAATTGACATCTCTCTAACTTCCTGCAAAATCTCTCCTGAATTCTATTGAGAAATGCCTGCGGTGGATCCGAAGTCAGGCTCCTGCTACATATGGATGATCACGAGCTTCCTCTTCGTCTGCATCGCCGGTGGCGGAGCTCTGCTCGCTATCTACATAACCGATCCCGATTCTTCTTCCTGGTACCCAATCGCCGGCATTTCACTCGTCTGTCTCCCATGGCTCTTCTGGTTCCTCACCTTCCTCTACCGCCTCCTCTCCCGCCGATTCGGCTTCCGCATGGTCTGCTGGGGCGCCTCCGTCGACGCCACCCTCCCCCAAACCTCCGCCTCAAACGCCGCCGTGGCCGGATCTGCCGCTGGCGGAGGAGATAATAATAATCAGCGCGAGTTAGAATCCGGCACTACCGGTGGATCTCCGACCGCGAGGGACTCGTCTCCGGCGAGGTTGTCAAACGAGAGCCAAGCTCCTCTGAGATACTCCATGGATGCCTGATTGAACGATCAATCGATCCGGAAAGTGTAAATCGAAGAGGATTTTTTGAGATCTACATTGCGAATTCAGATAACCGCCATTTTTGTTGGAGGAAGAAACCGAAACCGTTTAGATATATATGATCGGATGGATCAAATGCGAGTCGCGAAGAAACAAAATCATTGATGATTTTCCGGCACAAGATTGTTGTAAGCTCTCTTCTAATTGTTCTACATCTGTAAAGATTTGAATCATGAACATAAATCAAAGGAATTGGATTTGTGACTTCTTTCATATACTTTTTTATCTGTACTTAGTTTTCATTGACAAAGCAACTAAAATGTCAAGCAAACATAAGTTAACCATGTTGGCTAGTTATTACTCAAAAGTCTTGAATCCTAGTGGAACCTCCTGATTAAGCTAGAAATCAGTTTTCAGCATCAATGGCCTGTCTTAAGAACTCCATTGAAATGAAAAACAGAACTCAATGCTTTCAGCCAAAGCTCGTTGAGCGACTCCATCCCCCTTTCAAACAATCCTCTACCAACACACTTTCCTCGGTTCTGGTTGTGTAAAACGTATCGTCTTCTAAATCAAGAAACGCCATGTTGAGATGAGACTGCATATCCTTTGAGGATGCTTCACCATCCAAGACGTCGAACTCTGTACACGTCTTGATTCGCTGATTTGCCCACTTGGTTACTTCAGGGTCACCTTGTAGGATCTTAAGAACCTAAAAATAAAGAATGTTACACATCAAAAGATTTGTTCTAGAAAGAAGATAACACAAGAAAACGAATGAATACTCACAATGCTGATTCTGGGTCGAAGCAAAGGCGCCTGTTTTATGCAAAGGGTAGCTGCCAAAGCCATTCTTTCTATCAAATAATGATCACTTGATTCACTTCCCAAACTAACATCTAGCAATTGAGGTAGCTTTCCAGCTTTCAGAATTGGAGTTGCCTGAGTGAGTACATCAAACAAACACATATCAAACAATAATGTCAACATTTAGCAAGATGGATGAATGAATAATAACTTAGTTTTGCCTTACCCACATAACTAGGCTCTTGTGGCCTATTGGATTCCTATTATCAATAGGCTTTCTTCCAGAGAGAAGCTCAAGGAGAACAACACCGAAAGCGTACACATCAATTTTCTCGGTCACCTTCCCGTTCATGAAGTACTCAGGAGCAAGGTACCCAAATGTTCCTGCAACATCAGTGCAAGTAGTGAAAGAAGCGGTTGACGCCCGTGTTGCAAGTCCAAAGTCTGCTAGCTGTAAATCCAAAACTCAACATTAAGTGACCTTTCTTTTCTTAGGCTAACTTTTATCTTTCAAGAAGTATTAGAATCACCTGAGGCTCAAAATCTTCAGCAAGAAGTATATTTGATGATTTGATGTCTCTATGAATGATCACAGATTTGGAACTTCCACTGTGTAGATGATATAGTGCCGACGCTACGCCTAATGCAACCTTATATCTTTCCTCCCATACAAATGCAGTCAAATTTTTCTTATGACCTAACATTAAGAAGATAGTTAGAGTTAATATTTCCATGTAAATTTACATGAAGACGTGAAATGGTGCATATACCATGGAGATTTTGCTCTAGACTTCCTCTTGGTAGAAGATTATAAACAAGAATTGGAGTCTCATGGTCAATACAAAAGCCCAGGAGGGAAATTATGTTCTTGTGACTAATTGATGTAACAATCTCAATTTCAGCAATGAACTCTTTCAACACTTCCTCAGATGACTTCAAGATTTTCACTGCTACTTCCTTCCCATCAGAAAGCCGTCCCTTGAAAACGCAGCTGCTGCCACCTCTTCCGATCACTCTTTCTGATTCCGCAACAACAACATTAATCGGTAATTAGAAGCTAAGCTACATATGTAATCCATAACAAAGATTCAAACACCAGGTGGGGAAAACAAACCAGGTAGAAAGCCGGATGCTGCAAATAAGAGCTCCTTGTACTTGAACAACTTACACTTCGACGAGTACTTGGCTTGAAACCTATCTAACTCTTTGGCGAATCGCTTTGTTTCTGAACTAGCATCAATGCAGGGCTTTGGTTTCGGTAGCTCATGAGGGTAGTTAGACCATTTAGACATCGGTCCACACCCAAAGTATCGCTTTATCATACTTATTCTAGTACTTGAGAATTGTTTGTCCAAACTTCTTGTATTGTCTATGTAAGATTCGACGCCCTTTCTGATCACATCACTTAGTGCCAGATAATCGTCACTTGATGTAAGGCTTCTGCAAATGCCTGCTCATAAAAAATTCAAGAATCCACTTATAATGACAGGCCTCAATCAGACAACATCAACATCATCGTCCAGTATAGTCCCGATAGACCCAAGAAAAAATGAAATTCAGCTATGTGACAATAACTTGAAGAATTACCGGGACTTGTAACAGTTGCTTTTCGTTGGAACACAATTTTGCCATTATGAACAGCTACAACTGAAAAGTTATGTGACAGTTTTCTTGCACAATGTTTGGCAATAGAAG
Organism: Fallopia convolvulus; assembly: GCA_964016875.1. Taxonomy (NCBI): domain Eukaryota; kingdom Viridiplantae; phylum Streptophyta; class Magnoliopsida; order Caryophyllales; family Polygonaceae; genus Fallopia; species Fallopia convolvulus. The sequence continues at coordinate 68,155,474 of OZ024720.1, forward strand.
TAGGCAAGAGACGAGTGTGATGGCTTTTAGGAGTCCCGACGATTACAGTAGCTCCATGATACAATTTCGCTTCTTCAATCAAGGTCTTACGCACAGACGATCCTTTAGTCACCTTTAGCTTCAAATCTACCTGAACAAAACAGATTCAGTACCACTTAACCAAGATACTTGAATATAACCATCTTCAGAGGATACAAAAAAACCTGTTTCAAGTGGCAGAATCCTTCGTAAACAGCAAGCGCGGAATCAAGTGTCTTAACAAGAGAGATAAGCGACGATTGCTCCCCTATACGATTTTTACACATTTTACAAATTTACACATATTAAGGTAAGGATCAAGAAATCATCAGAAAAATTATCCTCAAAATCGAACCAGAGGAAGAATGAACGACGACGTGAAGAGCGATGACAAGATCACCAGGCTGAGCGATCTTCATAAGAGTCCAGGTGAGAAGCTCTCTGCTCCGCCGCTCTAATTTTACTCCGACCACCACCACCTTCCTGCCGCCGCTCCTCTCGGATTCCAAGGCATTGTTGTTTTTGGTGTTGAGTTTCATTTTCATTTTCATGTCTGAGGGCCAATGAGGGTTAATGATGATGAAGCTATGTATGGTATTGTAGAGGATTAGTTGAGCAGCAATTGCAGCTGATTAATTGAGGTGGTTTTTAGTTTTGTTTGGTGTGGAAATATGAAATATGAAAGTGCAAGGAATCCGTTGCTTTTGGTGAAAGTGATTCTTCATCCATTTTTGTTTCTTGGCCCCTATGCTTCATTCCTCCATATTCCATATCTGTTGGGTTACAATGTAGGGGCTTCATTTTAATACTGTAATATAAAGCGCAAACTAGACTTTAGAATGATTAGAAGCTTAGATTAAATATTGCATAATATTCACCATTTCACCTGGTCCCTTATTGGTAAAAACATATGTGAAATGTTAATACCTTAGATTAAATATTGCATAATTAGTTGTTTCCTGTTTTGGTCACCAATTAATTAGATTTCCCTAAACTATAAAACATATTAATAGTCAATATTTAATAAAAAAAAATTCATTCGACTTGGTTGCATGTACGTGCAAGGGTATGTGCAGGGGCTCTAGAAACTAAGGATCAGATCGGATCAATCAAATGTTTTTTTGTTTAAACAAATCAAGGGTTTGTTTGATTTAATCAATTAATCAAGGGATCGTTTGATCTAATCAATTGGATTTAAATGCTTTAATCGTGCGCTTAACTTCAAGATTAGCTGGTCACACCGTATTTAACTGCTGACTTTCTTTCTACAGATAAAAAAACCGTTTTGGTAGTTGATGCTATGCCATTCTCATGCTTATTTGAATTATCCATCCTTTTAATTAATGAATAAAATAATAGGCACTGGTTGCCACGATGGATTAATAATGAATCCTACATGAACTGAAAATTTCCTAATCAATTAAATATTTTGTCATTTTCAGGCCTCACTGCTTACAGAGATGAGAACTATGTTGATCGATCTTGTGGTGCATTGTTTAATAAGAATTGTTCCCAAATATTGATGAAAATTGATCAAGATTGGTTGTATTAACTGAAAAAATATATATTTTGGGCAAATCTTGATAATTATGTATGGTAATCGAGATTTTTTTTCTTAATTTATATAGTGGCGTGGGCAAGTCACAACCAATAATTTATAAAGTATAGTCGACACTTTCATGCATGTACAGAGTAATCAGTATATGGATTTTCTTATAAGAAGTTAATTTTAAAAAGACTTTTTTTTTGTGTGTGTGTTTTCTAAACCATTGGTAACCCATTTATATTGTTAAGTTTATTAATGGGTAAAACATATTTTCATAAGTTTCTTTGTTTTATTTATAAAAAACTACTCAATTTTGTGATCTTAGTCACGGACATCACCACTTATCAACTAAACTAGTTATATATTGTGATGAATTAGCTATATAGCCCAAGGAACACCAAAGAAAGAAAGTGAAACATATCTGTTTATAACTACTTCTATGTTTAGTACTGAATCAGTTATAAATTCAAAAATATATTGTCAGTTGTCAGCATACAAAGCGTTTCTTAACTTTATTTGATAAAAAAAAAATTACTTCAAATAACTACATACTGTACATGCTAAATAATTCACAAATGACATGACATACCTTAACCTTACCATAAGCCAGTATGAATCGACTAAGCTATTTTATAATTGATTAATAAAAACTAATTAATTTATTTTTGCATTAAGAATCCATACTTTTTTTTTCAAAAGGTCTATCTGAACCTGTATATAAACAGTGTAGTCGTACCTCGGCAGTAACCCACCAATTACCCGCTCATTTTAGCAACGACCAGTTCCGCCACCATGTCGCCGCCCACTCTCCGCCTCCTCTCTCTCCTCTTCCTCCTCCTCATCCCCTTCACCCTCTCCCACTCCTCTCCACCACCTCCAGCCACCGTCTGCATCATCGGAAGCGGCATCTCCGGCTCCTCCGTCGCCCACTTCCTCCGCACATACTCCCCTCTCACCCAACCCCCTTCGCCGATAGGTGCCATCCACATCTTCGAGAAAAGCGACGCCGTCGGAGGTCGTATGTCCATCGTCGACCTCGCCGGCGAAATTTTCGAGGCCGGCGCCTCTATCCTCCACCCTAAGAACTACCACGCCGCCAATTTCACCCGATTCCTCGGTCTGAGGCCCGCGGCAAAGGGGAACGATGACTGTTTGTCTCTAGGGATTTGGGACGGGTCGAATTTCGCCTTCAAAACCCTAACTGTTGATAATTGGAAGTACCCGATTTTGCAGAAGATTGTCGATCAGATCAACTCGTTGAGATTGTTCTGGCGATACGGCGTCTCCCTCCTTCGAATGGACACCTTTGTCCAGGTCAATCCCCAATTCTCCCAAATTTCGCATCGTTCTTTGAATTCGAGTGTTTTAGACGATTCAATTAGGAATTCTCAAGCTCTATTCGTTTAAAATTCTTGTGTGTTGTTGGCAATGATCGGCGATAGTTTTCCTGAATTTATCTTCCTTATTCATGGAATGTTGCAGAATACTCTAGACAAGTTCATGAAGTACTACGATAGCCATGATTCTCGGCCAGTGTTCGAGACGGTGGAGGATATGCTCGAGTGGTCGGGATTGTACAATCTCACTAGCCGAGCTTTAGGGGAGGAATTGCTCGAGGCCGGATTATCGCCATTGCTAATTCAAGAGCTTGTCACTGTGAGAACTCTGCTTATCCTTTCCCATATCAGATAATTTAAAAATGTTTTACAGAAAATCTCACGGTTTTCATGATTTTTCAGGTGATTACTCGCATTAATTATGGACAAAGTGTTCAAATCAGTGGATTAGCAGGAGCAGTTTCAATGGCTGGCTCTGATGGTGGTTTATGGGCAGTGGAAGGCGGCAACTGGCAAATGGCTGCTGGACTTATCGATACATCAGGCGTCGATTTACATCTGAATGAAGAGATATCCGCCATCTCCCATGTTGGAAGGTCTTATGAGGGGTTTTACGAGCTCGATTCTGTTGCAGGGAACAGCTACGCTTGTGACGTTGTAGTCGTTGCAAGTTCACTGGATGAACTCAACATCCAATTCAATCCTAATGTTTCAGTCCCAGAAAGAAAAATGCAGCACACTTTCACTACTTTTATAAGAGGGCTTCTGAATCCTGTGAGTTTTAACAACATTGTGTTCATGGCTTCTTTGATTTAATGATTTCCTGGTTTTGGATTTGTACTGACTTTTGGAAATTGTATGATGGAAGGCGTATTTCGGGTTAGCAGCTGTATCTGAGATTCCTGTACTAGTAGGCACTCTTGAGGACCCGAGCATTCCATTCTCGAGTATTTCTGTTCTGAAGAAACATGGCAAGAATGATTTTTCTTACAAGGTGTTCTCTCGTACCCCGCTTGATGATTCATTGCTGGATCAGATATTCAGGTAATGTAGTACTGGATGGATTATTTGTATCAGATCAAGGTGAAATAGAGTTGAGCTAGAATTCTGATTGCTTGTATGTTTTGCAGTGTGAGGATAGAGACGATCAAGATTGACTGGGCTGCATACCCTCATTACAATGCACCCGAGTCGTTTGCACCATTTGTGCTGGACGGATTGCACCTGTATTATGTGAATGCATTTGAGAGCGCGGCTAGTACAATGGAGACTAGCGCGGTTTCAGCTGAAAACATAGCAAGGCTTATATTGTCAAGGCTTTCTCGCCAGCAATTCGAAAGCTCGTCGAATGCTGAGAGATCTGATAAAAGTTTGCATGAAGATTTGTGAGACATGAATGTTGTTTTGTACAATTTTTTATTGTGAGGTGTGAAAGTTGCATATTTTCAGGGTTTTGGGGATTTTTTTTTCTCATACAAGTATGTCATGCGGAGAGGGGCTTACATCTGATACTTACTGAACAAAGAGCTGTGTTGTTGTGATGTGCATTCTTTGTGAAAATTTTGCTGCCTGCACACTGAATTTACACTAAATTATTTCATGATTCATCCGTCAAGATTGTCTTTGGTTTATAGTTCTTTTGCAATTTAATGAATCGCACAAGATTGATATTTCTTAATGAATAATAGGGAATAGGTTAAGAATTTATAATATTTTTGGAAAATGTTTTTTAATGGGTAAGAATTAGATAAGCCTTAAGAACGAGGCAAGCCTAGAGCTTATCTTCCCGGGGAGAAGAACATAAAGTTCTTAATGGGCTTGGATGGTGGTGTCCAAAGGGAGGAGAGAGTGGACTAGGTTCATAATCAGAGTACTTCCTAAGGTTAATGGGCCATTGACTTAAAAATTAAGAAGTTAGATGATTTGATTTAAATACTCATGTGAGATTTTTCCTCTTATATTATATATTATTATATTAATGTAATTTTTTTATTAATGAGGAAAATATCGAAAAAATATGATAAATTATGTCAAATGACAAGTATTTTTGAATAAATCGGACTAAAATGACATTTATTTCTGAACAAATAGAATATTCCAAAATAAATGAAGCCAAATACATATTTCTTCTTATATTATATATTATTATATTATGTGCTTTGGATCTTGTAGCTCATCCTCATCAACCTTTGCTTTATTAAGACTTTGTTTGGATCACTCCATTTAATATATTGTTATATTAAATTCATAATTTAATAAAATTTAATGTATTAAATTGGCAATTTAAAACACGGGGTAAGTTTTAAGCTCATAGCGACTTGCTCTCGTTTTCGAATTTAAAAAATGATAAAACCACTAAGATGAGAACTTTTTTTTACAAACAAGTTTGCTCAATATATAAGTTCAATATTCATATTTGCAAACTAGTTTTACAACCAATATGTCTAATCAAAATCTAAATTTAATCGTAGTTTTTGTTTGAACTTTGAAAATTGACATGACTATTTCCTTTTAAAGTTGATAACACATCCATTTATTGAATGTGCAACGTGTATTTGGTGAAAATGCAGAAAGAAGACAAAGAGCGACATAATCTCACCACCCACAGACACCACTAAAGTCATTATTATAACACGACTTCTTTGATGTTCAAGCCAATAAGTGAAGAAGAAAAACATCAAATAATTAGAAGATAAGACTCTTTTGTATCTTATCGAATTGAACCAATTAACCCTTTCTCTTGCATCAAAGAGAAGAGAACAATCAACAATAAATAAAGAGAATTTTGTTATCGAATTGAACCAATTTGTTCTTACCTTATACATTTTGTTATGTTCAAACCAATAAATAAAGAGACAACATTAGAATTATTAGACGATAAGGCTATCTCGTATAGAGACCCAAGTCCGGTTCCACTAGAATCGATCGGTTCAGTTTCGTGGACGGTTACGGTTCTGCTTCCACCCCCCAAAATCGTGGAACCGGTACCGCATGAAACCACTGGTTCCACAAATATATTTTTTTTTAAAATAAAGTAGGCCTGTAGTCGCGGTTTTGAAATCGTGACGTACTGCGTGCTCTTTTCAAGAGTTGAAACTACGATTGCAATTCTTCAAAATAGGCCCACGTACAGTTTTTTGTTGGACAATTTAAAAAAAAATTATGGTCGGAACAGAAACTAGAACCGGCCTCGAAACCAGCTAGAATTGGAACTAGTCAGGCTCCGATTATGGTTCCGGTTCTAAGTTTCGGAATAATAGTCGGTTTCGAAACCGAACCCATGTCTAATCTTGTATCTCTTCACATATATATTGAACCAACTTTTTCCCTTGCATCAAGGAAGATAACAATGCAACTTTTTTTGATTATATATTTTGCCTAACATTGTCACATCTATATGTAGGCGAAATAAATGATTATATGTAGTCATTTTTAGTGAACATAGAAAGTATTAAGTAGCTATGTGCCCTGGACAATGCATTGAATTTCAACTCATTTTAAAATCTTAAACACACCATGTTCAGGAGAGAAGCTCATTTTCAAACCCTATATCTTTGAGCTTGACTTTTTTTTTCACTTACCCTTATGTCTAAACAAAAAGAGGACTTGAAATCTTATTTTCATTATTGCATTCTGCCTATTTTGCTTCCACCACAAATATGGGTCATTCATTTTTATTTTTATTTTTGGTCAAAATATGGGTCATTCATTGAAGTCGGTAGAGGTGAGAAAACAATTAATACGACCCGGATCCGATTGTAAAAATGTACATTAAACCGGATCCAAGTTCATCCAAAACCCTAATTTGATAACATATACTGCAAAGATGGTACTCCCTCCGTTTCACAATGCATGTTTTTAAAGCCTTTTTTTTGTTTTAAAATAGTTGTTCATGTAATTTTTTTTTCATTTATACTCTTGTATATACCCCTACATTACACATATTCCAAAATTTGCTGATGATTGAGAAAAAAGAAAGAGTATTTAATAGGGATAATTTGGGATTTTTTTTTTAATATATGTGAACTTTTATCTAAGCTTAAGTATTGTGAAACAAAAAAAGTACAAAGAAGCAAATTGAATAATTTTAGCTTAATGTGTTTGGCCTGAAGAAACACACAAATGCAAAGTACCATTTCAAATTCAACCTCAAGTGAGAAATCGTAAAGACTGCAGTAGAGTGAGTTTTTTCCATGTGCATGGGTTTCATTTGGGATGGTTCAACGAGTCGGGTTGATTTATTGACCCATAATAAAAATTAAATTGACACGGTTTATAGTTACGATCGAGTTGGATTACGTGTCGACTTATTAACCCATTTGACTAGATCAAACGATCAAATAAGTTAATAGGTGGACATTTGATCCATTTTGCTTAATTATGAGTTATTTTAACCTATTTGTTTTTTTTAAATAAAAAAAAATTGACTTATTTACAAGTTTATCATATTTGCCACCAAAAACAATAACTGCTTACAACTAGTTGAAAATTTTTAGGATATTAATATATTATTATAAAAAATAAGATATCATTATACTATTGTAAAAAAAAATAAGAAAAATGTAAATAGAGTTATGGGTATATTAAAAATTGACTCGTAACCCGATTCATAATTAACCTGTTATTCGACCCAAAAAATAGATTTGAGTTACGAATTATTGGATCATTTAAGTAACCCTAGTTTCATGTGCATGGTTTCATCTATCCAGGAAATATATAATAGCTGCCACAATTTTTTCCCATGTGCATGGGTTTCATTTGTTTGTTTCCTCATGGAATTTGGCCGTATTCATCATATTTTCATAAGATTTTCACCCTCAAGACATTTTTACTGGAGTATAATGTATTTAAGTATTTTGATACATTGATTATAGGGACCCGTTTTTCTTCTGTGTGACATGTGTATAGATGTCTACCCGGTACCTACTAGCTAGAAGGATGTTTTATTTGTATCTTAGTTGAGATAAATTTAGTGCATGTGTGATAAGACCCACTAAGCCTCCATTTAAATTACTACCTCTCTCCGTTATACAATTTAGGCATTTTAAGCTTTAAATAAAATTTCAAAATATAAGTCCATTTTCTCACTATTTAATGCAAAACATTTTAAATTGGGGCATGGGTACATTAAATGTTCTAAAAAACGCTACGTGGACCCTGGGCGGAGAGGGACCGCCTAGCGCCTAGACGGCTTAGCTTGAACGGTTTCCTAGACGGTTCTAAACGAGTGCCTAGACGGTCTGGACGGCTAGGTAGGTTAGGACTTTCCAGCGCCTAGGCGGGACCTAGAAGAGATTTTTAGAACAATGGGTACATTTACTTAACATTAACTTTATTTAAACAACAATACTAGTTTCAATATATGTCATGGAAAATGTAAATTAAAATAGTTGTTTTTAATTAAAGGGAGAGTCACAACTTTTTTCTATTGGATTACAACATTGTTGACATAATTGAGTTCATTAAATTTACTCGTGAGTTGTTACATTGAAATACTTATTGTAAATGTAAAATCAACTATTAAATATAGGGGTATTCTATTTTAATCTTATCTTAATATATGTCCAAAGTTTTAAAAGCCCCTAAATTATAAAACGGAGAGAATATAAATTTAATGTATTAAATTATATTAAATGGCTCATGTAAAACAATTAAATACAACTTAATGCATTAAATTAGCGGTGCGTGAATTGATTTTATATTCTACTCCTATGCAATTATGCGCGCATGTATGTATTTGTGTTAAAATTGTTCAATTGTGATCTCTCTTGTGTGTTGAGTTAGAGTTTTATTGATAAAACCAATCTTATTTTTAGCAGAGAAGAATGTGGTTCTCCTTGAAATATACTCCGTACTCCATTATTAATTATGCATGATCAGTGATCACTGAAATGAAGGAACAAATAATTATTGCTTTTTATTACTCCAATTTATTGACTATTGTTGTTCGTCATCAATGAAGAATTCATGGTAATTAAATTGAAAGACAGGACACAAGTGGTCAGGTAAAATTAATAGGCCGGAATTCACAAGCTGAGTAGGGTTGCTCAATATTCTTTAATAAGAAGAACAAGTCTACACTAATTTTTAAAGTTGATGCTTATTAATCAATAAAAAACTTTGATATATGAAACTTAGATTTTGGTTCAAATGAAACAAACTCTTATCCTAAAACGTGAAGCTCATGAAACTAGGAAAAGTGCACTCTGAATTAGGAAAAATGTAGTATGAACTAGGAAAAGTGAGTTCGTTTCAGGATAAAAGTTCATTTTATTTGAACCAAACTCATGAAACTTATTTAACAATATTTTTAGCACTAATTAAAAATTAAGAGACGTCATTGAAAAATACTATACACTTGTGTTATATTGTAATTTGTAAGTAACAATATGTCTATATATGATGGGTACAAAAATAAGAAAATTATGAAAAAAAATTGAATTCAATTATTTATTTATAAACATGTAAAAGAAAAAATACTACAAATTATAAGAAGAAAAGTATCAAGATCAAAGACATATGTAGAATATTTGGTGTTATTTCAAGAAAGTCGAGTTTATTGTGGTACACATTATAATTTCTCTCTAGAAATTTGAGATAAAAATATTGTATCACATTTTTAAAAAGATCAACAAAATAGCGTTGCCTATATGCATCAGTTTCTTCATGCACAAAAATCTCAATAGTAAAGTACAAGTGAAAAATGTGAAAGTTGTAGAGTGCATAGTGAGTTTAGGAGGCCCTAATTTTTGGTACTCCTTCCGTTCTACTCTATTTGACACTTTAGAGTTAAAATCGTGTTCATTAAAACTTGTCATTTTAAAGTATTTATTTAATTAATGTATTGGAAAGTGTTTGTATTGACTTTTTTCTTTCATTCTATTGGCTTTAAGGATGAGTTAGTAATTAATTTTTTATTATATATAGAAAATTTGGATTTCCAATAATATTTTTTATATTTTCAATGAATTTCTTAATATGTGCGAATTGTTCTAAAATGTCAAATAAAATAGAACGAAGGGAGTATGAGTTTTACAATCTCATAAAAATAACAAAATATAAAGAAACAAAACTTTGAGAGAATGTTTATCAAGAGGAATTTCTTCCTCCACATATTCTAATCTCATTATTACCTTGGTGCACTCAAAATTCTCACAAATAATTTAATTTATTTTAAAAAAATTTATTTATAATACTTCAAATATCATTACAATATCACCATTATAGATGCTCTTAATGTAACTAATTTATAACTGCCTGTGTTTTCCCCATGTACATGGGTTTCATCTATCCCAAAAAAAGTACTATTTGTTTCTATCGAATTTTGGTGGGCCAATACGGATGGAATGGCTAACCGTCCCTTTGTATATGCGCATCAGACCTAGCACATAAGTCCATGATGTTCCATCCTAAAATCAGTTGATAATAAGAGAAGTAACTCAATAATATACATACTAGGCAAATAATTTCTCAATTTTCCGTTATGGGATAACTATCTCTTCGGATTTTCTTGTGGAATTTGGCCGTTTTCGTCGATTTTCACCTCAAGTCATTTTTTCTGGAGTATATATTGCATTTTAATACATTCAATTTTCATTAAAAAACTTTGGATTAAAAACTTCATCTACAATCAATGTTCTAAAAAATCTCCGCTTAACTCCGTCTAGGCTAGTATAGGTGCTAAAAGGTGCTAATCTCGTAACCCGTCTAGCCTATCAGACGCTCTAGTTAATTTAGGTGTCCGTTTAGACCGCTTAAGTAATAGACAGTCCCTCTGCGCATAGAGTCCGCCGAGTATTTTTTAGAACATTTTCTACAATATACCCCAATTGATTATAGGAACCCGTTTTTTCTTCTATGTCACATTTGTTTAGATGTCTACCTAGTACCTACCAGCTACATGAAGGATGTTTTATTTGCATCAAAAGTTAAGATAAACTCGGTGCATGATAAGACACACTCATGATTTAAACCTTGTTAGTTTTGTACTTGATAATATAATTGACAAGGTAACCAATAAATTAAGTTATCGTTATGATGAACGTACACTTGTAAGATAGAACGATGACCTATTAACTTTTCATTCCCATTAGATAGCAAACTTCTAAAATAGCACTGGTACAATTCAAGCAAGAAACATATGGTTATGCGATTGAGAACACACAATAGTCGCTGTCACGGGAGTTTTGCTGCTCGGTCAGCGAGTTAAATGTTTCTAGGGGCGAAGTCCGTGGGTCTGGGGGTTTTCGGAGGGCAAAGTAGTCCCCCGACACTATGGTATGTCCTATATTTAATTAGTGGGCTTATAGTTAACTGTTTGAGCTTACAACTCATAATTTAATTTAGGGTTTCTACGGTCTCTAAATAAACTCTGAAACGTCTCATAATTATATTCTAGAAAATTTGGTCTCCTTAATAAAATTCGTTTCTCTACCTTGTGGATGTAGCTAACGCATTGTTAGTGAACCAACAACCCATCCTAAAACCAATTATTCTTGGGTTACTCCTCCTACTGCAAATTGATTTTAGGATGAAACCCATGAGATTATGTGTTATGCCCATTCGTGCTTGTGCGCTTGTACCCAACACGTCCCCGATCTTTTCACATAGTACCAAAGCCTTGTTCTCGACCGTCCTTCGCGTTGTCGCATCAGTCCAATTTTTGGCCACCCTTCACACTACCACACCAATCACATAAAAATCTAATTTTCGGCCACCCTTCGTGCCACCGCATGGAAAAAGAAAAGAAAAGAAAAGAAAGTTAGCATTAGCAGGAGATTAATCTTATGGCCTTCCCCACTATCAAATGGTTGAAGATCTACCATAAAAAATTCTTACATGTGAAAACGAAAGTTTACCGTGTTGGCAAATCAGGTCTCAAAAGCTGCTCAATTATCGTATTTTTAGGCAAGCCACTACTTTGTTTTCCATCGGAGGACCCAAGAAAGTCTCTTTTTTACTAAATTAAAAAAGATGACGCCTCTAAAAGAATGTATTTAATTTAATCAGCAGCCACGACCAAGACTAGAAAAGAGAATCCTACCATCACAAAAGATTCAAGATAAAGAGATGGCAAGCCGGAAGGACAACGGAAGATGATCGTTCGGACAAGAGATGTGGACGAGTTCACTCCTTCTATTGCCATTACTCAGCGACAAGATGCTTTGTCTTGTCGGCAAGTTATCTACAACAACCCTCTATTGTGCAGGTGCTAAGATTAGGCAAAAAATGAAATGAATTAGTTCACTTAACCAACCCACCTCTAGTTCTTCTGATTTTGCCAACATTCTTCACATAAATATGTGAAAGTCGAATCACAAACTCCAACTAGAAGAATTAATTTGCAAAGTGGTTTAACCTTAATAGACAAAGAGCCAAAGAAAGAGGCAAAGGGTGGTCGTAGATCAGGTGAGTGTTAGAAAATTGTGGAGGATTCTCAAGCCTTCGCTCGCCAAAGAACTGAGCCGTAATAGCAAAACGAACTCTTTCCATAACATAAAGTGAGTCAACTTGCTCGATGTAGTCTTGCTCCTCTTCGCGACATTCTTCTTCTAGGCTTCTTTTTCCCCTAATAGCTTGAGTTGCTATCTCGGGTTGGATGACTAATCCCTCCCTTGACCCTTCCCTAGCTCTCGTTGAGTTCCTTGATGATCTCACGCTTGTAGCAACAAAATAAGAACTACCTAGCGGAGGACTTTACTTACACCGCAAAGTGGTTGTTGTATTTTGATCAAGTTCCTTCTCCACTGCATTGCTTCATCTAGCACCTTTGGGCGGTCTCGATCATGAGTCACCCTTGTTCTAGTACATCTGCTTCATCACCCTCAATATTAGGCCCATTATCGATCTTCTTTACTTATGTCTAAGTGTTAACTAGCTAACCCAATTGTACTTGATGGGGCGGGATGAGAATATCTCACATCTGAAATCTAGAGAGAAATTAGTCTAGCATATACTCCCTCTGTCCTATTTTTTCCTTCCCCTTTCAAGAGATGCACAAGAATGAAGGAATTGTGTTGGAAAGTGTTAAGAGTGAAGAAAGTTTTGGAAAATGGGAAGAAAGTATTGAAAAGTGTGAAGAAATTATTAAAAAATGATAAAGGGAGTAAATTGGATAAAAAAAAGTAAGAGCATATGGGTAATTTTCATATATTCGAAAATGGAAAGATTTAGAAGTGGAAAGATGATTTTGGGACGTCTTAAAAGGAAAGTGGGAAGGAAAAATTAGGAGGGATGGAGTATACCATTATGTTGCTCTTTCTATTGTCAATTGGTTTTAGGATGAAACTCCATGAGCTTATGTGCTAGGCCCATCCGCGCTTGTGTGCTCGTGCCCAACACGTCCCCGATCTTTCCACAACCCGCCCAATCCATCTGGCAAACTAACATACATGTAGCTCGACGGCCCAGACTGAATGGGTATGTGCGGCCAGCGGCCTACATGCTTTAAAGCCCGAGCATTAAAGATACTAATATTGTACAAATAAAGCCCTAGATCCTTAACATTTTGATTTCACCGACTTTAATTCGTGTGTGAATTACTTATATGTGTTTTGCTAAATATTACCAACTTTTAGTACTTCTTGTACTCCCTCCGTTAATGAAAAGTTGACGCTTCAGCCTTATATTCCTGTTAAAAAGTAATTGTCGTTAGACATATTTATGCACTATAATTTCCGATTTTATCCTCTAAAAAAAGAGCGCTATTTTTCACCTATAAACACAAACAGGCGGTGAAGTTTTCATTTTTTTTTCAATATTCAGTTTTACCGCCTAAAAAACGGGCAGACCACGAACCAAACTTAGATTATTTTTCGTATTATTTTTTTGTGCGATGATGTATCTTATATTAAATTTCTATAATTTTACATGTGTTTTCATTTAGAAAAAAAACGGGCAGACCACAGCGGGTTAACCCGATCCTGCATGCGGGTATAGACATGATATTGGACCCTGAAAAGCGGACCTAAGCCCGGCATGTCTGCACAAGTGAGCCGAAAAAAGGTGTGGCCCGACCCATTTCCGGGCCAAGCCCGTGTTTGATCACCGTCTATGACAACGGCCATAGCCATTGTGAGTTCTTGCACGTTCCGTTACACGACCAAATTGATGAGTAAGCATGGAGCCATGGACTTTTTTCCTCCGAGTTGGCAACTTTACAGTTGTTAACATGAACCGGTTGCCTATCCCTTTCTCTTCTACGAGCTTCCCTACTCCCATTATTCCATTCTTCTGTGTATTCCCATCAGGAAAAATAAATAATTTTAAAACAAATTCGAACAAAAACGAGTGGTGGAGAGCTGAGGAAGCTAAGGGGTCCCCCTATCTTGCCATCAATGTCGACGTAATTGCTCTCTGATAACAAGAACGCAGCTTGAAATATGGTAAGAAAAAAGAGTGAGGGTTTGTCATGTGCGGTCTCTGTCACTATAAATCCCCATTTTACCATTGCTCCCAACATAATCCCCTTCCTTGGTTCCTTCCATCCATCATTTTGCTCCTTTACATTTCAATCTCCAGCGTGTTTGTGTGTGGCAGAAACAGAAGATAAATGGAGCCTGAAGAGAAGGATGAGATGGTGTCTGGGGAAGAAATGAGCCATCCTGAAAAACCCCAATTTCGTAGAGTCCTCCTTATATCTGCTGGCGCCAGCCACTCTGTTGCCCTTCTCTGTAAGTTTTTTGTTTTTTTATTGATCATCTAGGTTTAGTAGCACTAGGGTTTTAGCTGGATTTTGATTTGTTGATTCCAAGCAACCCTTTTGGGTGGAAAGTTCATTCCTTTATGATTGGAAAGCAAAGGCTATGTGTAATTTGACTGTACTTGTGTGAAATTCTTACTTATGAGTGATTTCTTTGATCTCCGGTTTTTTAGCTGGAGATATTATTTGCTCCTGGGGAAGAGGAGAAGATGGGCAATTAGGGCTTGGAGATGCAGAAGATCGGTATTCTCCGATCCAAGTTAGTGCACTAGATGGGCATCAAGTTACTTCTCTCATTTGTGGGGCTGATCACACCATGGCTTATTCTGATTCCCGTTTGCAAGTCTATAGTTGGGGATGGTATGTTCTTCATACACTTTCATTTCAATTTCCCAATCAAATTATTTATATTAAGATGTGGTATTGACATTGTATGGTCACATGCTTACATTGAGCAATTTCCCCAATAATATAAGAAACAGCTGTTTTCAGTTGCTTATATACTATGCTCTCCTTCTGGGTTGTATTGTAAGGAATCTCTTGCAATTTTTGCAGGGGTGATTTTGGGAGGTTAGGTCATGGAAATTCTAGTGACTTGTTTATCCCTCATCCTATCAAAGCATTGGGTGGAGTGAAAATTAGACAAATTGCTTCTGGTGACAGTCATTGCTTGGCAGTAACTATGGAAGGACAGGTTGCCAGGTAGGCAGTTTACTCATATATGTCTTTGTCATTGTTAATTTCACTCCTTCCCTTAAATCAGCATTTGACACTTCTTGATGTTCGATGAACAATCCGGTGACGTAACTATTACCAAATGTACATCAAAAAAAAAAATCCTCTTGCAAATAATTAGACTTTGATCTTGCTATCGGTTTCTTGTGAAGCTGGGGACGTAACCAAAATGGTCAACTTGGCCTTGGAACGACTGAAGATGTACTTGTTCCTCAGATGCTTCATGCTTTCGAGGTATTCATGCCATCCCAGATTTTTTACAATCATGTGACTTGACTTTGTTTTTTGGTGTGAATAGTTTGTAATTTCTGTCTCATTTCTATGTCAGGGTATACCTGTGAAGATGGTGGCTGCTGGTGCTGAGCATAGTGCTGCTGTTACAGAAGATGGCCATTTGTACGGCTGGGGATGGGGTCGATATGGAAACTTGGGGCTAGGGGACAGAAAGGATCGCCTACTTCCTGAGAAAGTCTTGTCTTCTGCAGATGTATGTCAAGACTTGTTTACTTTTTCAATTCTATACAACTCAGATTTTGTTGTTTGACTTGAGTTTTTTATTGTTTTAACATCACAGGACCAAAAGATGACACTCGTTGCTTGTGGGTGGCGTCATACGATATCAGTCAATACAGCCGGTGTCTTGTACACATATGGGTGGAGCAAATACGGCCAACTTGGTCATGGAGATAATGAAGATCACCTTATTCCTCATCGATTGGAGCAACTGAGTAATCAGTGTGTTTCTCAGGTCTTATTCTACTTCCAAATTCTCTTGTTCCCTTCTTTAAGAGATTTTGTCTTTAAATAATTAATTTTGACCAATCTTTGGTTTGCTGTCTTTCAGATTTCAGGTGGATGGAGACACACAATGGCCGTCACCTCTGATGGCACGCTATATGCATGGGGATGGAATAAGGTTCAGTCTCACTATATTCTTGAAGAAGTTAATTTATTTCTTCTTCTTTTTTCTGTGACTTTTGTATGCAATGAACTGAAAAACTGAAATATTAGATCTTCTCTGCTGCAGTTTGGACAGTTAGGCGTAGGCGACAATAATGATCGCTGCTCTCCAGTCCAAGTTCAGTTACCTAATAATCAGGCAATTCCTCACTCTTCCTTAAACTGTAAACTTGCATTGTATTAGAATACCTCAATTCAATTTCTTAAGACACTTTCTTCAAAGCAACATACGATCAAATCCTAACATAGACAAGTTAATGATGTCACATTATTTGTTGACGATGACAGAAAGTAACCCAGATATGCTGTGGATGGAGACACACACTAGCTGTTACTGATAAATGCAATTTGTATTCTTGGGGAAGAGGTACAAATGGGCAGCTTGGCCATGGAGACTCTAGGGACCGGTAATTTGTAGCCTTTGTTTTTGAAACTATGCGTTCCCATTTTACAAACATTTTCATCAATCTTTACCTCAGAGTAGCATGATTCTATAGAAAATTGCAATATAAACTAGATACACTTAGAATTGATGATAATGTGGTAGGTAATTTGAGACTTGAGGTAAGAGAGACAAGTGGATTGCTGTTTTGGATGGATCTATTGCTTGATCCTGGGGCATGATCATCTCTTGTGTTTAATGTTATATAAAATTACAAGCTTTTCTCTATTGTGAAAATATTTTTTTCTCATGGATTGTGTTATGACATCGTAAATTGCAGGAATCAACCAACAATAATAGAGGCCTTGAGCATGGATGGATCAAGTGGACAACAAATAGGATCCTCAAGCATTGATACATCATCAGGTGCCATTTTTTTTTCTTCAAAATCTCTCTTTCCTCCTGTCTTCACCTCTTCACTTCTAAACTGAAAGTTGTATGTTTTTATTCTTGAAATGACTAGGGAAAAGCCGGGTTCCACCATTAGACCGATACGCAATTGTTCCTGATGAAACTGTAGATTCTCTCTACCCTGTTGATTTTTCAGTTCTGTGCTGAGTTTGGTGATAACCATTTACTGATAAATGTAACATATATGCAGGGCCAGGTCACGGTCCCATTGGATGTCGATGGTGGAGATGCAAGCGTGCCAGAGAACGATGGCAAGCGGATCCGGACATGCTGAGTTTGGTATGCTGATTGGGAAAAAAGATTGATATGCTGAGTTTGGTATGCTGATTGGGAAAAGAGATCCTGAAGCTTTGTGATGATGTGTTGTGGCTCAGTTGTGTGTTTAGAGTGTCAATGTCTGTTGGTGTTGTCGTCTTATGTATTGAGAGAAGCCCTTTTGCAGTCAATAATAACTAATAGAGCACTAGGATTTGGAGTCCTTGTGCTGGGCTTTAGAGTGCATTTATTTGAAAGCTTATTGCTATATTTCATAGGTCAGAGCATATGTAATAACCATTTTCTAGTGCCTTTTTATGCTATTATTGGCTACCAAGTAAAATACTCCGTATTATCTCATTGTTTGATGTCATTTACTGCTAAATTGGGAATTGAGTTGCCTTCAAACACAAAATCTGGGAATTGGTAGCCTGTTAGGTGAAGTTTCTGCAAGATTTGAAAAGATCTATTATTACAAAATAAGATTTGACAAGTTCAAACCAGCCCTGTGAACATTTTTCTAATGTTTCAGATGAGCTAAGGCTGTTTGGTATGATTTGTTAAAGGTATTTTCACCAAATAATCCCAAAGATGTAATTGATTGCTGATGCAAAATATAAATGTAAACTGAGTCAACGCTAGCAAGCCCTTCATGAATAGAAAGGCCCTTAATTCAATCATAAAGTTATTGCAACCTGATTGAACCCTGTAACTGCTTGATGAAGATACAAATACACCTGTTAGGGTTGAAAAAAACTCAACTATATGTCTAATTTCCTGTTCTTGAAAGCTTCAATTGCAAAAATAAAATAAAAAAGGAGCAAAGCAGCTTTCTCGCTTGAAAATTCTCCGAAACTAATTTCTATTATGCAGATCATAATCCGTAATCTCAGACGCTCTGCTCCTATTTTGGAATGAAGCCCTATGTAAGCTTACAACAATTTTATTGTCCAGTCCGCTGAAACGCGAACGTTTGGCTTGCGAATGGTCAATACCGAAGGACCCTGTTGCCCTTGAAGCCGAAGAGGGGCCAGTTCAACTGTTGTTTCCTGATTTGCAGGTTCAATGAGGGCGGTTTTGGGTCCAGATGAGTGGCCAAGAAGAATGATCCTTTCTATCACACAATCTGTTGAAAATGGCTTCCCTCCTTTGCCTTTGGGTGCCAGGTTTACAGATGTCAGCTTCCCATTCGCAAAGGTGAAGCGCCGGTGGATGTAAGCTCCATCCTGAAACTCAAAGCTCTTACCATCGTCTATGTAGAGCTCGCCTTCTGCTTCTTTAGTGCTGTTAAGAGCAATTACCTGAAACATGGGGAAAGAGCTTGTCAAAACTCAGAAGGGTAATATGATTTTCAGAGGTGTTATGGGATTTAAGGTTTTATTCTAAGATCTTGATTTGGAAACTATTCCCTAAGAGGTGAAAGATGAGCCCTATAAGAAAAAAATTTAAAATCCTACCTGAACTAATCTAGCATAAATAATCCTAAAAAATAGATTCTTATCCTAGAAAAGCCTTTTTTTTCAATTTGTATTTAAAAAATCAGGTTCAAACTGAACCGAAATTATAGTGTGAACCAAGAACTAAACCAAATAAGCATTATTCGGTTCGCTTTGGCACATTTTTCAATTTTGGACCGAACTCTGAAGTCCCCTAGGTGAGGATCGAGAGCTTACCAAAGTGTAAGGATCGTTCGCCATTTGTGTGGAGCTTCGACGAGAACGGTCTTTCCTTGGGATGATTGTACCAGCTCTCTGGAAAGCAGGGATGCTTTCTTCTAATGCTTCAAACTTGTGGGTTGCCCCGCCCTTGTATGTAGCCCCGGTTCTAAGATCATACCAGGATTCTTTTCCAGGCAAGTAAACTGACACATGCTTTGCTTTCTGGAGAAAAGTAAAATAATAATTTTAGGACTTTGGAGAAATCACAAGAGAGAGTAGGACAAATGTAAGTAGATAGCATACCTCAGTGTATATCCCTTGGACTAAAAGACCGTTTCCAACCATAAATGCCTCATCATTACCGAAAGTGGCTTCGTCGGTGGGAAATTCCATCCAAAGTGGACGCATTACTGGAATGCCAGTAGTGTTGGCTTCCCTAAATAGAGTGTAGAAATAAGGCAGGTACATGTAGCGGGTACGAATGGCATCTCTTATTAACTCTGTGTTTCGTTCCCTGCAATCAAGACAAAAAGGCACATTTAAATATATATCACAGAAAGGAACTTTTATGATGATTAACTTATAAACTTGTTCAAGGTACATGAGGTATCAGTTAGTCATGCCAGATCCTTATAGCAGAAGATTGAAGTTCAATCTCCATCATCAACAAACTAAATAAACAATTTTGATTTGATAACATTTTTAATATTTATAGGGCACAAGTGCACAACTGCACAAGTAAAGAAACAAAACTAATATATAAAAATAAAACAGTTATTATTTTAGTGAGATCAACACATTTTTCCTTGGATTTGAAGCAACGAGATAAACAAATGAGAAAAAGACAATTATTGCTCCTAAAACTTCGTTTGTTTCATAAAAATAAAAAAAAACATCATCTTAACAGAATTTGGGTTTAGCTAGTTAACAATGCTTCAAAGAAAGCAGATAATTACCCAAACAACCACGGTTCCCGTCTTTTGGTATCATGATGAGCATGTCCTCTAAAGAAAGGATAGTAGGCACCCAATTGATACCAACGAACCAAAAGCTCAGGTTCAGGATTTCCAAAGAATCCACCAACATCAGCACCTGTCCAGGAATAAGACGAACCCGTAATTGGCAGATGTAAAAAAAAAATAGAGACATAGTTGATATGGACCTATTATGAAACGTAACCTTACCTACAAAAGGCATCCCAGTGAGTCCCATAGTCAAAACCATCGGAACTGAAACCCTAAGCTGCTCCCACTCTGCTGTGTTGTCTCCTGTCCAAACAGCGCCATACCTTTGGGCGCCAGCAAAGAATGCTCTTGATAGAACAAAAGGCCTATCCTTTCCCTCACCTCGCTTCACAAGCCCACCAAATGTGCCCATGTGGAAATAGTACCCATATGCATTATGTAATTCCCGATGTTCCACACCACCAACATGCAAAGCATCTCTAGGCATCGAGATCTTGTACAAAACAAGGACAAACACATTTAGACAACCATTTAAGCACAATAACCAATACCACCACAAATAATGCATCAATTCTGAAAATCTAGTCAGTAAAAAACTAGCTGAACACTCCAATCATTCCACAAGCGTTGCTAACTTAATGTACAAAGATCAGTAACCTACCTCAGGTCCGTTAAAGACAGATGGCTCATTCATGTCATTCCAAATGTATAAAGAAGGTGTTGATCCAACATAGTTTTTATAAGAAAACTTTTCAGCCCACCATGCTCTCACTTCAGGACTCAACATATCCAGGTATGAAGATGATCCAGGCCAACACCAACCATCATAATCCTTCCCAGAAGCATCCTTCACATAATGCCCCTTCTCTGTAGCTTCCTTGTGTATATAGTACGATTCGTCTCTTTTGATATGAGGATCCACAATATTGACCATGTGTCTACCTTTTCCAGCTAACTTATTCTGCATCTCTTCTGGATGAGGGAAAAGTGAATAATCCCATGTAAAATACTTCTTCCCATCAGTGTGCTCAATATCAAGCCAAAGCACATCATATGGTATATCATACTCATCAAACTTTGAATCAACATGGTAAACATCCTCCTCATCACGATAATTCCACCTACATTGATGATATCCAGTGGCAAACTGCTGAGGCATTGCAGGCTTACCCGTCACGCTCACGTATTGCTTAACCACGTCCTTAGGCTGAGGACCAACAAAGAAAAATGCATCGATTATTCCCGCTTCGCTCATCCACAATGTATCTATCCTCTTCTGATCTGAAGGGAGCGAAAGTTTCGACTCCCCTGCATCCCAGCCATTCCCAAGAACATCAATTTGCATCTCAGCAGCATTCATCCAAAAGAATCCGGATGTTCCATGTGCCTTGCCATGGGAAACCATGAGCGGGATAGAACCGTATAGTCCGAAAGGGGATTCATGAAGGTACTCAAAAACATCCAAGTTAAACAGCCTATATGGCTCAGAGAATTCAACTCCAGGGCCTTTAGTTGGTTTCAAAGCCAGGCTTGTGGCGTGTTCAGGTATACCATAAACGAAATCAGCACCATGAAATGAGACATCAAAGCTAATTGATTGGGGGCCGTAGGGTCTCGAATCCGTATGGCCCTTGAAATGCTCCGCCCAGTCTTCTCCATCTCTCTTCTTCCTCAATTGCTCAAAATCAAATAATCCATGGGAATTCAACGAAATCAACCGCTTACCTCCCTTCTTCTCCCTCACGAAAACCTCGAACGGATCATGTCGAAGAACCGCCTCGTATCCATCGGCGAGATAAACAATCGAAGAAGGCTCGGAGTCGCCATCGAGAACTTCCTCCGAGAGCCTCTGTAACCAAAGCTTATTGCTCAGAAACTCCGATTCAACTACATCGGGGGCCTCGAACCGCTTCTTCGGCGGGTCAAGCAACGGGTCTTCGTCGATCTTAAGCCGCAAGACTCCGCCTTGGTAAGCCGATAATGACAAAATCAGTGGCTTCGCGGGCTCCTCGGGCTGGGAAATCTGCTCTTCTTGTTGCTCGGATCCTTCTAGATTGGGCTTGGACTCCGAAGATTGCTGATCTAGGGTTTCTCCGGGTGCGATCTTGGGGACCAATTTGGCGGTGAGGTCGCCGGAGGAGAGGGAGACGTCGATGGCGGTGAGAGAGCATGAATTAGGTTTGCGAGAGCGAGCGCGCTTGCAGAAGGGGGTCTGGTCGCAATTTCGGAACTCGTCTTTCTTCCATGAGAAGACGGGGATGCAGAGGAAGAGCAGGAAGAAGAAGATGGAGACTTTGAGGGTTTGGAGTCTCATTGTTTGGGTGTGTGGGAGATCAGAGTGGAGTGATCTTCATAGAGGGCTAACTGGAAGCCGATAGAGTTTTGTCTATGGCGGATTGTGCTTAACTAGTTACACAGGTTGTTGGACTACTACTGGTGGGGAAAGATCAGAAGGTAACTTGCAATATGACCAATGCGCCCAAAATAAATGATTTTGATGGAGATAATAAGAGTGAAAATAACATTATTTATAATTGACATGGTTAATTGATATCAAAGACAGATTATTAAAACATGAATGAAAATATTATCGTACCACTAAAATTATTGGTAAAAGTTTTCAATGGTTCCTCCTAACATATCATAGTTAATTGATATCAAAGATAGATATTATTAAAACATGAATGAAAATATTATCGTACCACTAAAATTAATGGTAAAAGTTTTCAATGGTTCCTCCTAACATATCATAGTCACCATTAATCTCTAATCCTTATAAATGTTTTAATTTTTGTAAAGTAGAAGTTCTAGTATTAGTCTTTCTCAAAAAAAAAAAAGTTCTAGTACGAGTATTAGTTTTCCTCTCAAAAAAAATAAAAGTTCTAGTATTAGTCACTATTGTATTTATTAGTCACCCACTTTCATTCAGGAACACTTTATAAATATATAATAGAGAAATTAGCTCGTTTACAATTTATAGTTACAATTAAGGTTTTTCATTAACATGCATGTGATATGTGGTTATGTACGCACACTCCTTAGTCCTTACTCCTTACATAGAAATTTTGGGTTCAGGAGACTCTCCCATGACTGACGAAAACAAACCTAATGACTCTCCGGCCAGTGAGCCTCCGGCCACGACTGCTATGCAATTGGATGTTTCAACTGGTGGCCAACCACTAGGGAAACCGCCCGATCCTAAATCTTCTTGGAAAGATATTGTCACAGGTGGAACAAATCAACCAAAAACTTTGATTAATAAAGATTTTCTTGAAGGGAAAATAGTGGTGACCTTCCCCGACGGAGAAGATGGAGATCCTACTATCTCCATTATTGACGATGTCATGAACGCTTTAGCATCTGTTTGGGAAAGATCTGTGGTGGTCAAATTTCTTGGTCATCCAATCGCCTTCCCAATTATGGAAAAGAAACTCCGAGAAATGTGGTGTTTCTCAGAGCGAATGCAGATTATTGACTTAGCACATGGATGCTTTCTTGTACGGTTTGAACACGAGGAAGAATATTTAGCAGCCATGACATCTGGCCCATGGACAGTTTTTGGACATTGCATGACTGTTCGTCAATGGACTCCAAACCTCCGAACTTCCGAGCCAATCAAAACGACACCTACATGGATCAGAATCTCAGATCTCCCTGTAACTTTGTACGAAGAACAAGTGTTGTTGAAGATAGCGGCTGGCATTGGCAACCCCATCCGGGTGGATCCGAAAACCCTTTACACCAATAGAGGGAAATTTGCGCGCATTTGCGTAGAAATAAACCTGGAGAAGCCTCTCAAAGGATCAATTAGCATTAATGGAAGTCGTTATTTTGTAGAGTACGAGGGTCTCCCGACGATATGTTTTGAATGTGGAAGATTCGGTCACGTAAAGACTAATTGTCCATTCCGACTGCCATCCACAACATCAGTGGCGACCCCTACATCTGGCGGTTTAGCCAGAGGAGAAAAAACCCAAGGCCAGAATCCCGAAATTAGTCCCTCGGCTTCCTCGTCTACATCGGCTTCGTTGACAGCCCATGAAGCTTCCAGGACTGGGCAAGGTTTTTACGGGGATTGGATGAAGCCTACCAGAAATTTGAAGCCGAGAAAACAAGCTTCAAAGGCTTCAACTGAATCAAATGACACTAATGCCTTTGGCACGAAAAAGCAGCCATTTGAAAGAAACCAGTCCCAATACCCTAAATCCAATGAAAAGGTGGTTCAACCTTGGGTGCAAGTCCGCCATAAAAAAGTCCCTAACTCCAGTGGTTCGAGGTTTGCAATTCTTGAAGATGAAGATCAGGATCTTGAAAAGAACGCCGGTGACTCAATGGCTACTAACGGCAACATTGCAGAGGTACCAGCGGCCCACGCAAATTCGGCGGGAGGAAATTCGAATTCAAACGCCACCCTCATGCAAGTTGTCACGTCAATCCCGGTAAATCCGGAAGTTTTCCTTAACAACAAAGGTGTATCCTATGACCAGCCACCCAAAAGCCGGCAAATTAAAGATTATGGCAAACAAATTATGGTAGCTGAAAAACGAAAATCTCGACGTGCGGAAGTATAATCTTCGGTCAAGCGCAATCCTGCAAAGTCAACTGCAAAATCTTCAGTTTCTGAAACAAAAAAATCTTATCCAAATCAACATGGGATTCTATCCAAACCGACTCCAAACAAAGATTCCACGGGATCAGATAATTCTCTCTCTCCTATTGGAATTTTGACGCCAATTCCATAGTAATCCCAACAATCCCAAAGCTTTCATCCGCCTTCCCTACAACTGCGCAAACATCTAGCCCCTCACAAGACACTATCCCTGAATCCCACTCCCTTAACCACGATGACCAGGAGGCCCTGCCAGTTTGTTCCACCGGTGATATGCTCGACAACCAACAACAAACAGAGCCTTCTTTTGTCCCACCGTCAGACAGGGCTAGCTATATTAGTATATATATAAAAGTCGGTTCTCACACACATCTGCATGTATGGATAAATATAAATTTAATTAAAATATTAATATATATATATGTAGGTATAAATATGGATATATATATATATAAGTATATAGATATTTGTATATATATCACACAAGATTAATCTGGTAATTCCGTAATTTTTCTTCGGACTAACTTTATCAAAAATTTAGGATCAAACCCTAGTAATGATTTAATAAAAATAGTCTTTAATTAATATAGAAAATTAACTAAGTTTTGAAACTCTGTTTGAAAAGATTATCCGGGTATTACATATACCCTTCCTTAAAATAAAGTTTCGTTCTCGAAACTTATATCAAAGCATTGATAACCATCACATGTATACTAACAACCGTTGCAAAAACTCTCATCGACTTAAAACGGCTAAAAACCAAAATATCACTCTAAAGTCATGCACATAATACCTATTCAATCATATCAAATATTTTTTTTAACATAAAATCCAACAATCATGTTGGTAAGATCAAACACTTCAAAAAATTCATCGAGATTGAATAATCTATAAGCAAGGTTAAATCATGAACACTAACTGACATGCTAACCTCTAATTCCTCCCCGCTAGTAAACTAGGGTAAAGATCACGATAACCTTGTTATATACTAGTTTCACTTTGATATCGATATACTCATATATTAAACAACAAATATCAATTTGATATCGATATCAGGATATACCAAACATTATATATGGGTATCATTATTTCACTTCACATTCGTGATTCTCATTAAAAGGAAAGTAATAAAAATGCTACATTTTCATTTTTAGGTATAAAGTGTTATTATTATAATTAAACTAAATACTGTACTTGCTCGTGTGCCGACTCGGAATGTAAACAAGCTACGCAAAAAGCTACAATAACATATTTACATATACTACCAAAAAATATAGTGGATATTACATCAACTAGCTACGTATAAACTCGTTTGACAACCACATTCATACTTCAGATAAAAAAACCACATTAATACTAAAAATCATAGGAGTTTCTAAGAATTACCGCTAAGCTTTTGATATATACCCCACGGCCCACACAGAAGTAAAACATTATGGATAAAACAAACTTTTGATATTGCCATGTGATATAAAAAATAGATGAAATGATAGTAACCCCCAGAGCAAATCCATGGCACCTCCTACGGGCGGTGGTATAGATTTTGTCCAAACAGAACATTGGAAGATCCAAAATAGATACAACTGCACTAACAACGGATTCATGACACCGACAGTGTAGAAAGCGATGGCGGTGGTGGCATTGAAATTGGCATCGTTGAGGAGGTCTCCAGTGAAATTAAAGACAAAGAGTCGAAGACGGTAACATCAATCAGAGTCATCTAAATCAAGACTATGCTAGAGAGCCCTTGACGTTGATTGCATCAACGAAGGCAAAAATCGCAACCTCAAGACACCGGTAGAATTTATTTTGAGATCTTAAACTTTGACAAATTGTGTTATGAACATTTTTTTTTTGAAAGTGTGCGTAAGGAGCATAATCTATTACTCCATGAAACAATTTTATCAAATATAATAATGTAACTAATATATAATTATATTTAGATATATTAAAATTCGGCCGAAAACATACTCTTGATTATGAAATAAAATTTTAAAATATAATAATATGACTAATATCTCATTTGTTGATTATATTACATAATCTATAATTACTCTATTCTCAATTATTCAACGTATAAAATTCTCTTCATCATGTCTAATATCTTTTTAAAGATTGACTACTTAAAATTGACTTAACAACACAATATAATTGTATTAATATTCTAGAATTTTTTTTAAAAAAAAGTTCACAATTATTCCATATATATATATATTACCTTAATTATATCTAATATGTTTTAAAAATTGATTATTTAAATTGACTTAACACCAAATAATTATAATATTTTGAACTAACTTTTTTAAAAAATATTTTAAAATAAAAATTTTAATTCCTTTAAACACTACAATCAATTACGAAATCCTAAGAATTATTTTATTGACCAAAAAAAGATGTAACGTTTAGGATTCATATCTTGAATGTTGGGCCGACCCATAAACACGGCAACCTGATTTCTCCACCCCTATATATGAGATTGGTGTAAATTGTCGTTCATCTTCTTCTTCTCTCCATATACAACGTTTTCATCCCCATCTTCTATTCTCATACAGACTCTCATGCTCCTCTCTCAGGCTCACTCACTCTCTCTCAGGCTCACTCACTCGGAAATCTCATGGTTTGTCTTCCTCTTTTCTTAAATATAACATTTTTTTTATTTCTTTTAAAAATTTGATTGGATAATATTTGTTGATTTTGCTCTCAAATACAATCTCCAAAACCAGTTCAAAATTTTGTTCCTCCTCAAAATTACTTTCATATATTTTTTTTTAATTTTTCGAAAATCCTTCAATACACATTTCAAAAAATTTGTTCGAGATTACAGCACCGCCTATCTTCCAGTTCTCTTGACGCTACAATTCCTACAAACCCTAATCGAGAATGGTTTCTTCAGGTAACTGCTCCAACGCCAACTCCGACCGTCCCACTGGCGATGCAAACGCCGATCCCCATGACGGTGCAAGATCCGATCTCGGCGGTGCGAACTCCATGTGGGCCTCGAATTACATTCAAAATCAAAAGACCTGGATCTTGCGGCACGTCTTTCTCCGGCGCCGGCACCTCCTTCGTCTACACCACTTCTTTGGTTGTTTCGGCTTCTACTTCCGTCGTACGTACATTGGGAGGACGCGATCGCGGACGCGGTGGTAAAGTAGACCTTTTCTCGCCTCAGGTTTCTCCTGCATGGCAACAGACCATGCAAAAAAGTCGACCAAAAAGGCGCTTCTGCAGGTTAAAAATCCCCTTCAAAAAGGCGCTCTTTGGGTTATAATTGGCGGGAGTTGGATATATGCCGTACTGCGTTTGTAAAGGGTGATAATGCCTGCCATTTGCATACACTTTGGCACTACCCCATTACCTTTTTATAGTTTCAAAATCCCCTTCCCACTATGTAAACTTCCGATGTGGGACTTCTTTTAAAAAGCAAACTTCCACAATCCTTTGTCCCACATCGGATTTCATGGAGCAAGCAAAACTTAATCAGTCTATAAAATACCTCTTATGCATTGGCTTTGAAATTTGTCTTAATGGGCCATTCAATTTTAGTGGGCTAGCCTTCTATTGCAAGATGGGGCCGACCCATGACCCGATCCGTAAAATCCGTAGTTCGGGTTACGGGTCACGGGTCAATCCGATCCGTAAAACCCGTAATCCGGGTACGGGTCGGGTCAATCCGACCCGTAAAACCCGTAATCCGGGTACGGGTCGGGTCACGTTTATATGCCGTATTGCGTTTGTAAATGGTGATAATGCCTGCCGGTGTGTGGAAAAGTGATTTGGCAAATAGCGTTGCGTTTGTAAAGGGTGATAATGCCTGCCACCTGGAGTTCTTTGGCAAATAAAAGCAAAGATGATGCCAACAAATTCGCCAACAAATTCGTTGCAGGGGCCAGTGCTGCTGGGTACTTGAGGTACTTAGATTCTACTGCTGGGTAGCATAGAGAGTGACTTGATATACTTGATAATGCCTTTGTCTTTGATATCTATAATATACATACAATATAATGTCTTCTTCTGTTGACCATGTGATTGATTGGTTTACTTTTTAGAAAATGTCTTTGGTTCTGTTAACTTGTTATGCGCCAGTTCGGTTCTGTTTACTTTTTAAACTATGGTTCTGTTTACTTGTTATGAATGTGTTAAGCATGTGATTGGTTTTTTAGGCTTATATATGTACCGACTAGCAGATTCTGTTTACTTTTTAAACTATGGTTCTGTTTACTTGTTATGAATGTGTTAAGCATGTGATTGGTTTTTTAGGCTTATATATGTACCGACTAGCAGATTAGTTGATTTGTCTAATGTATGATCAAAACACTAATGTAATGTCTAGGAGAAATGCCATGCACAAGTGAGATCACATACATCTTCTGGTTTGCACTTGGAATTTTTTTGGTGTTAAAATGAGTTGTTCAATTATTGCGCAATGCCTTTAGGTTTTTGAGTTAACCAGGGTAGATACGAGAACAAAAAATACCATAGCATCCAAGGTTTTGAATTTTAATTTTGATATGGAGTTTTGTGGTTCCTCGTTGGTTCTTATATGGCTTATGGAGAATGATATAGTAGCAATATTTATCAAATTACATGAGAGACATTTATTCTTGTATGATTTGTTACTTTCCTGGTTATCTGGTTTCTGTATTATACAACATATGTTAAATTTTGGTTGGATTATATGAAGCTTTCTATATGAAGCTTTCTGAATATTGTTTTTTGAGTATGTGCGTCAATTAGCCTAGCTGCATGCTTCAGTGTGTTTGGATTACACAGGATAATGCGTTTCCTTGCATTTTAATGCATTCTATCTGAAAATATAGTGTAATTGAATACATTTTAATGCAAGAAAATGCATTAATCCCTGTAATCCAAACGCAACCCTCATCCCTAATTGTTTAGTTGTACATTTCCTCAATTTCCCTAATTGTTTAGACAAGACAATAGTTTTGAACTTTTAATTGCTTGATCATCATTGTGAGAGCTTTTCTCCCTTGTACTAATCGCACATTGTACCCATACACTCAACTTTCTTATTCTATACTTTTTTCAAACAAATTAAATGATATCATGGTATCAGCTAAGAGTATTTGCAATGATTGCCCAAGTTGGTGGTCATAGAGGAGAGAGAGTATTTATATGAAAAAAGTAATAAGAGAGAGAAGAACTTGGTCATCATTTTGGGCATCATGATGCCCAAAACTTTATTTGGTCATTGCATGTCATTTTGACATGTGTAAAGATTGTCCATATTTTATTGCTATTACTTATTTAAACATTAAATATAGAAGAAAAAAATATTTTTTTAATTTAATGACCAAAAATCTTGGTTAATCATTGAACATGCTCTAATAACTCTACAAGGCGGGTGGTATGATATGATAGATGCATGTGAAATTATGAATTATGTCCAAAAAAATTAAGCACAGTGCTATTCTTAAACTTTTTTAATGGTAAAAATTGCAAACTTTTATGACCCAAAAAATGAAATAGAAATTATTTGTAGTGAGAAAATATATGATTTTATTATAGATAAAAAAAGTTATAGGAAATTGCGCATGGTAATTATGAGGTTTTGTAAATTTCGCGTTTTTTAAAATTCCGCATTGCAACCTCGAGATTTTACAAATTATGTGTGGTAACATTGGATTATTATATAATGTAAGAATAATAGAAAATTAACCATATTTTTTACTTAATTACATAAAATCACCATATTTTTTAAAGTATTTATAAAATTATCTAATCTACGTTTTTGAAGAAAATCACCTACTTTTATTACTTTCATGAAATAAATTGGAAAATTATGTCCAAGTTATAAATAATTTTTGAAAACCGCACACTTTTATAACCTTTTAGAAAATTCTAAGATACTTATATTATTCACGCAATTTTCATGACAATACATATTGTTATTTTTAAATTCCAATTTAAATAAAATTGGGATTTAAAAAGAAAGAAAAAATGTAATTTACTTTACTTAACGGAGAAAATGACGTTTTTCGTCAAAATGGGTGGTTAAATGCACATAATTACAAATAAGGGGTGGTTAAGTGTAGAAAAAAAATATAAAGGGTGGTTAATCGCAACAAGTATAAAACAAATGGTGGGTAAATGCAATTTCCCCTTTCCAAATTAAAGCATAGGAGTGTCTTATTCTGATCTGAATTGCATCTTTATTTATCTTATTTATATACTCTAATCAAATACAATACTCTATTTAATTTACATTTCATTTACTGCAATATTGATTTGAAATCGATTTCGATTCTATATTTTTTATGATTTATAAATAGTTAATAGCTAAGATATTATTGATGAAATTATTATGCATGTAAAGTTTATTTTATGTGAGCCTGCTTAGCTCAGAGGTTAGAGCATCGCATTTCATCCATCAACGGTCTCTATTATGTCGAGTGTCAATGCCCCCGACTCTATCTAGTGCAATTGCACGACTTGCTGATTTTCCAGTTTTTCGCTCTTTACTTAATAGTGGTTCATCTATGGATTATTTAAGTCTCATGGTGTGGAATGTTCATGGAGCAAAAAATTCTCGTTTTCTCAACTCACTTCGGGAATTGACAAGACTACATAGGCCTAGTGTTTTGGCGCTTGTTGAACCTCGCATTAGCGGTGAGCGTGCGGATTCAATTTGCCAACGCATCCAATATGATGGCTTATTTAGAGTCGAAGCAGATGGTTTTGCCAGTGGTATTTGGCTCTTTTGGAAAACTATGGAAGTTACTGTCACCCCTATTTCCATTCATCGACAACACATAACGGTCGAGATCACTCGTCGTGAAGATGAACCCTGGCTTCTCTCGGCTATTTACGCAGCTCCGAATCCTTCTAGAAGATTTGAACTCTAGGATCATCTGAATGATTTTGCTCGACTCAATAATCGCCCTTGGCTCTTAGCAGGGGATTTTAATGCGACTATGGGCAGTCATGAACGAGTAAGGCATTCTGGTAGTTCACTCCAATCCTCACTTTCCTTTGCAAAGAATATAGATAATCTCCAACTCATCGATCTTGGCTTCTCTGGCCCACCTTTCACCTGGACTTCTGGCACCACAGAAGACACCTTTAATGCGGCTAGATTGGATCGTGCTCTTTGCAATGAATCTTGGAGGCTAAAATTTCCACAAGCTCATGTTCTCCATCTGGTTGAACCTTACTCTGATCATCTTCCTCTACTTATTCAGACTTGCACAGTGGACTCTCCTTTTGTTTCCCAACGTCCATTCCGTTTTCAGGCGGCGTGGTTTCTCCATGATAATTTTGCTAGCTTTATGGTGGATTCTTGGAACTCCGAGACGGATTTATTTTCCGCTCTTGATTCTCTTACCGTAGAGCTTAACAACTGGAACCGTAATGTCTTCGGGAACATATTTCATAATAAGCGCCGTCTCTGGGCGCGTTTAGAAGGCATACAAAAAGCTCTTGCTTCTCGGCCACATCAGCGCCTTCTTGATCTTGAGAGAAAGCTTAAACAAGAACTCAATATTATTTTACATCAAGAACAAATCTTGTGGTTCCAAAAATCCAGAGCAAGCTTTCTTATTGAGGGTGATTTGAACACTCGGTTCTATCATCTATCCACTGTGGTGCGCAGGAATGCTAACAAGGTTTTATCACTTCAAGACGCCGAGGGGAACTGGATTTCTGATAGACCTATGCTTCAAAATCTGGTTTGTAATTTCTTCGCCAATCTATACACCGAGGAATCCAGCTCTGTTTCCTTTGACTATTCATGCGCTATTTCTTTCCCATCTCTCAATCATAATCAGATTGACATGCTTGCTCTACCTCTTTGTCAATCCGATGTGTGGGACTCGCTTAATCAGATGCATCCACATAAGGTGGCAGGTCCTGACGGCTATCCTGCTCTTTTTTTCCAACAAAACTGGTCTAGTGTGGACAGCCAAACCACGACAACAGTGCTTGACCTTCTCAATCATGGCCATTTCCACCCGAAGTTGGCAGATGCTCTCATTACTCTTTTATCTAAGGTGAAAACTCCAACTACGCCCGCAGATTTCAAGCCTATTTCCCTGTTAAACGTTGCTTTTAAAATTGCAACAAAAACCATAGTTAACCACCTCAAGCCGATTCTCTCTGATCTCGTTTCCCCTTCCCAAGCTAGTTTTATCCCGGGGCGTCAAATCATGGATAATGTGGTCATAGTTCAAGAAGTTCTACACACCATGTCTGCCTACAACAGCTCCTCTCGATGGATGATGCTTAAAGTCGATCTTGCAAAAGCCTATGACCGAATCATGTGGAGCTTTTTAAAAGAGACTCTCGTGCAAGCTCACTTCCCTCCTCACCTTGTTGACATCATAATGAGAACGCAAACTGAGGGAACAATGGAAATCCTTTGGAATGGCTCTCGTGATGGATCTTTCAAACCCTCCCGAGGGGTGCGCCAAGGCGACCCGCTCTCTCCATATTTATTTGTGCTTTGTATGGAACGGCTATCTCATATCATCCAAGAATCGGTGCTGAATTCTCGGTGGAAACCTATTGAAATTGGTGGCGTTTCTCTCTCCCACCTCTTCTTTGTTGATGACCTGGTTTTATTTGCGGATGCAACTTTGGAATAGGCCACGGTCATAAAGGAATGCTTGGATCTTTTTTGTGGTCTCTCAGGCGAAAAGGTCAATTTCCATAAAAGCTCCATTGTTTTCTCTAGGAAAGTCCGTAATGTTGTCAAAACTGATGTGAGCAATTTTCTTACCATGCCTATTGCCGAGGACATGGGGAATTACCTGGGAGTGCCTACTGCATGTGGTAAAATATCAGCAGACCGTTATTCTTTTCTACTGGACAGAGTTTCATCTCGTTTAAGAGGCTGGCAGGCTAAAAATATCTCCATGGCGGGCAGGACTACGCTTGCAAATTCAGTTCTTACTAGTCTTCCCCTCTATGTTATGCAATCCACGCTTGTACCACGCACCATCTGTGACAAGATAGACAGGCTCATCTGTAGCTTTATATGGGGTTCAACTCAGGATTCAAAGAAGTTGCACCTTTTGTCTAAAGAAAAAATCTCTCGACCACGTTCAGAAGGAGGTCTTGGACTTCGTTCAATGAGAGCGGCAAATGCATCAATTCTTGCTAAATTAGGTTGGCGAATGATGATTGAACCAACCACAATATGGAGCCGCCTTCTTAGGGGTAAATATTGCCAGGGTCGACTGGACATTGACATGATCACTTCGATTCCCCGCTCTTCTCATATATGGAAGGGAGTAGTTCACGGTGCATCCATTCTTTCTAAAGGACTCCGTATTTCCATTGGAAATGGCATGACTACTTTATTTTGGCTGCATCCCTAGATGGGTGATTCTCTCCTTATTGATGTTGCACTAATCCCAGTGTCGGAAAATTTCCTTGGAGCTACTGTCGCTGAATTTTGGAGGGATTCAGCTTGGGATTGGAATGTGTTGTCCTCTTATTTACCGCACTCTACTAAACAGGCTATGATGGCCTTCTCTGTTATCGCCAATCCAAACGACATGGATCGTTTTTATTGGTCCCCAGAACCCTCGGGTTTATTCTCGTCAAAATCAGCTATGAAAATTGTTCGTGATCAAGCTACGCAGCCTGCTACACCTGTGGTACAATGGAAAAAAGTTTAGCGTATTCCGGTTCAGCAGAGAGTCAGGAATTTTATCTATCTTCTGCTTAATAATGGGATCATGTGTAATTCCAATAAGCATCGAAGACACCTTGCCTCTTCCCCAGCGTGCCCTCGATGCAGTTTGGAAGAAACTGAACTTCACTTATTGCGTGATTGTAGCTCTATAAGGCTGGTGTGGCTCACCATATTTGGTAACTCACCCCCTGCACATTTTTTTTCTCTTGATTTGATTGAATGGGTTGAATCACACATCAGTGTGACAAGTCGGCATCTATCTTTGCAAATATGCTTTGGTATACTTGAAAGTGCTGCAATTCTTTGGTGTTTAATCACACTGATTTAGTTGATACGCTTTCTGCTACTGTGGTGTCAATTACAGACGACTATTGGGCCTGTAGTAAGCGTTTGACTCTCAACAGGAGACCTGTGATTTCAACAATCAATGTTGTCCCCAAGCACTGGACTCCCCCGCCTTCTGGTTGGATCAAATTGAACGTTGATGGCGTGTCAAAAGGAAATCCAGAATACGCTGGAGGTGGCGGCCTTTTCCGAGATTCTGAAGGTAAATTCATTCATGGCTTCACCTTCCAATGTGGTTTTTGTACTGCTTTAAGAGCTGAGCTTTGGGCCCTTTTTAATGGAATCAAACTGTCTATCTCTGCTGGTTTTCCACTGTTGGTTATTGAATCTGATTGTTCTGTCGCTGTTGCTCTGCTGAACTCGCCTATGCCGATGGCTCACCCTGATTTCTGTCTTATTTCTCAGTGCAAGGAGCTACTCTCAAGCACAAGTATGGTTTTTAAGATCTCCCACATCCCACGCACAACTAATGGTGCTACTGATCATCTAGCGAATTTAGCCATAATCAATAATGTTGCTTTCAATTATGTTAATGAACCACCTAATTGTCTTGTTTGCAAGTTGCACGCTGCTGCTGTTTCCTTGTAATTTTTTTACAATTCAGTTTTAATAATATCTAGGGCCCTGCCCTCTCCTTCTTGATCAAAAAAATTAACATGCATGTGATAAAAAAGGTGAAGATATTCTTGTTAACTCAACTAGTAAGTGGTAAATGATGTAGATTCTAGTCTGCTTAATTAATTCTCAGGGTTCCGTTACTTTGAGATATTGCCAGCAACCTACCATATATCCAAATCCTTGACACACACAAGAACACAATTCTCTCGATAGTGGCCACCATGGGTGAAACCGTATACAAATAACAAACTAATCGATTTTCTTGGTTAATCATAACAAACTAATCGATCCAATGCACGTACACACTTTCCTATAATTTAAGAAAAAAGTTTAAACTTAATATTCATTCCAATTGGCCTTTAGATCAACACCATCCTCATCAGGAGGATTCGTTATATTGCCAGTAAAAAGGCAAAAAAAAGCTTAGAAAGTACCTTGAGTCTTCATAGATAACTATCAATAGATAAAATTTAAAAAAAATAAGATTTTATTTAATTTTAAAAAATTTGAAATAATTGAAATCTGGGTATGCCTACAATGTAATCGGGTATTTAGTCAATTTTTTTGGGCATTGATGCAATTGTTAAAAAAAGAAGGCAGTTCTATAATTATGAACTTATTTAGGGGCATAGACCACCATCAATTAGAGCGGAAAAAATCATCCTGTGTTTTGGGTAATCAAACTAATCATCTTACTATCTTACTAACTTTTATGCTCTAAAAAAGGAACTGAAGAAAGAGCAGAAATAATCATCCTGTGTTTTGGGTAATCATCTATTATCGTCTTTACCTGCCTAAATAAATCATAAGCATATTGAATAAAATGAAACCTACCGTGGATTGTTTTCCATAAGTTACAAGTACCATCAATCCCATCATAAGATTTACACCAATAAGAAACAAAATTACAACAGCAAAAAAAAATGGAACCCTCATGGCTTCCATAATTTCAGAGTGCAATCTTCTGCGTACGTAGCAACCAGATTTATGTGGGGATGGTGGGTTACCCCTATCACATCCTTCTCATGTACCTGCACAGAAGAAAAGAAGCCAAATTTCATAGTAAGCATACTGCATAAATGGCTTCGATTCTAGGGTGTTAATCTGAAATAATGAAACCTTCATCAGATGCTCCAATTTTCCAGATTGGTAACTGAAACAGTACAGATTCCTGCACCACAAAGAATATTTTGTGTTAAAGTGGTGAATCTAGTAAAAATGAAATATATAGTGGTCAGTTTGTTTATGAAAACCTGTCTTCCCCGACGCAGTAAATCCATTCCCCTTTAGGCGATACACAGGCTGCAACGAAATCTCCACCTTCTCTCTTACCGGATGAGAAACTCTTCACCACCTGTAATTGTAAAGCACACAAATGAAATGCTTAATGCTAGCTAGTACGCTGGGAATCATGTTTGTTTGAGAGTACTATACCTGGCCTTGAAGGGTCATGATGTATATTGATGATGTCCTGTTGCAAACAACAATATGATCCATATTTTTCGAAAAAAGATGAACAGAATTGACAGAAGCGTCGCCACCCTGCAAATATTTTGGAGGTGGGTCAATTGGTACAAAAAGAACAATTAAATCATAGAAATAATATCAATCATATATTTTTGGGTAAAATGCTGGGGCGACGTTTAGCATTTTCTTATCAATAATAAGATTTCAAATAGAAAGAAATGAAATTTACCCTCAAAGGAGGAGGTGGTTTGAATGTTTGTAGACAGTCTGTGGTTTTGGCATCCCAGACCTATCAAATACATTGCCAAATAAATCAACCATACCCCAAAAAAAAATGAAATTTTTCACATTCCATAGAGAGCAGATCTAAGAATACTCGCCTTGACAGTGCAATCACTAGAAGCAGTAATAACACGACTACCATCATGACTGAATATTGCATTATTCACATAAGATGTGTGCCCTCGGAATTCTTTGATCAGCTTTCCAGACTTCAGTCCATGAATTCTGTATTAACATACTCTGTTATATGTAGAGTACCACAAAACTATATCCCAAAAATATTAGTCTATTAGTTTGACAACTCAGGAAATCCAAATGTATTATAACTATTTTAGACCTTGCTGTGCTGTCAAACGATGTACTCAATATCTGACTTCCATCACGAGAAAATACAAGACTTATGACACCCTGAGCATGTGCTCTTTCAAAGCGTCGCAGGCATTGACCAGTCCTTATACGCCATACCTGAAACACGTCACAATTTATATATAATCTCATAATATTGAACCATATTCTACTACTAGAACTAGTTTTGCTGAGAAATTAATGATAACATTGTAGACGAATTTGCGTAAATGGAATCAAGATCTTAATGATAACATTATAGCTGGACATGCATAAATGGAAGCTAAAGCAAGACTCCTAATGACCACAGGTGTCAAAAGAATAAACCAATGGAATCCATCCAAAAAGAGTAAACTTGCCCAAGCTTGCTTACTCTGATCTTTCCATCTTGGGAGCCAGAAGCAACCATTTCAGAATCTCTGCTGAACTCAACACAAAGCACAGCCTCATCATGCATCATAAAAGCCTCCTGCAAATGCATACCATGTCCATAGAAGCATGATTAAGATGATTTTAAAGTTAGGGTACAAACATAAACATTAATAAATTTGGAAGGAATGCACATCGAGTGAAAAGAAGCATGAGTAAGATGATTTTTAAGAGGTTAGGGTACAAATGTTCTAAATAGTATACATTAATAACTTTAGAAGAAAAGAAAAGACAGAAAAATGGTCAAGAGGGAGAAATATAGCCCCACAAAGAAAATAATCACACACACAACACTACTTTCTTCAGAGACCCTCCCAACTCAAAGATTTTCTTGTAAGAGAAAAAGGGCGGTCTATACTTTTATTAGTGCAAGTTTACATCCTTGGGGAGAAGGTCTCTCCACCACATGGGACCTGCTTCTAGCAGTCCTCGCAGTATAAAATTTGAGACTGTAATTGTACAGGAACTTCAAACTTTGTTTTGAAGGACAAGAACCCCCACAGGGAAAATGAAGAAGACCATGGTGACAGGAAACAAAATATACCATAAATGCTACTCTAGAAGATAATACATAAGTTATAAGTGACTCACATCTGCTTGGTACTGAAGATCTTTCTTCAGCTTCCCACTAACATGGTCCCACACCTAAATATTCGAAAAATGAGTAAATAGAATATCAATTACATGGTCAGTAAACAAAGAAAATGTTTCTGCTCACTTCAATGAGTCCATCAACAGAGGATGAAACAAGAAATTGCCCATCTGGTGAAAACCTGGCACATTCTGGGTAACAATTCTTCCCGAACTGCAGCACAAGGACGTGACATCAGGCAGTGAAAATACAGCTAAGGGGAATATTCAGCAATAACAACTGCAATCTAGTCAGTAGACCAGGCTAGAGCTTGTAGTACAATATTACTTTTTTTAGGAGGATATTATTCTTAATTGAAGTAGATGATTTTCGAAAGTAAACATGTCGAAGAGAGTGTACTAGCTAAATTATATGATTTATTTCTTTTCAAACAAGCCCATCGCAGTACCCATTACAACCATAAAAATAAAACATTAACTATAAACTATATATGCTTTAATAGCTCACCTTAATAGTATGAGTAATAGTGGTGGGATACATATCTTCCACATCTTGCTTCATTGCAGCAGTACCTCGAAATAAGTCAAACTGTGTTCCAGGTGGGAGTAATCCTGACACAATAGAACAGGAGTGTATCAGATCAAGACTGAGCAACCTCTACAAACATGCAAAGTTACCATAAATGCCCTCCACTATACCAACTGCTTTAAATGTCTTAAGAGTTCTGTTAGTACCCAAAAAGAAGAAAGAGAAAGAGTTCCACGAACATAATCAAAAAATGGCTCCAACTTGAAAATAGAAAGCAAGCAAACAATGCATTCACTTCCATTATATGGGATTAATCTAGTAAAAATGCAGCAATAAGTATTCTACAGCATCTTACGCACAAATACACTTTTCTGGAGGGAAACAGAACATAAAAAAGACTGGTGCTAGGATATATAGTTCCTAGGGAACACATTCTGGATTATAATAAAGAAAGGAAATAGAATAATGGTGTTTGAAGTTCACCTTGGTGCTGCTGCCATTTCAAGGCCTGTCCGATTAGAGCCATTAGACGTGATGGTGGCACCACAGAGACTTCTGCAGCTA
The DNA here is from genome assembly GCA_964016875.1 of Fallopia convolvulus. Lineage (NCBI taxonomy): Eukaryota > Viridiplantae > Streptophyta > Magnoliopsida > Caryophyllales > Polygonaceae > Fallopia > Fallopia convolvulus. The sequence continues at coordinate 68,194,939 of OZ024720.1, forward strand.
GGGCTGTCCACAAGAAAGAAAAACCATGCATTGGTAAGTGTCAGAGCATAGATACACCCACATGTGCTTCGTGGTCCAATAAAGTGGAAAAGAAATAGCAATACACCTTGGGCAATCTGTGACCGACGTTTTTCTTTTGTAGAATCTTGATAAGCCTGTTCAATAGGACACAAAAATGCGTACTTAGAAAACCTCTGACAATGTGCAGCCACAAACCCCAACAAAACTTAGAAATATGCCCAACTTTGAAACTGGCAATCTGTTATGGAACCTTCAATTGCTGATATTCAATTTTACAGACATTAGCCATACGATGTTGACCAGCTGAAAGGGCTCCCAGATACTATCCCTAGTCCCCACTCCCCACAAGAGGCAACAACTTATGCAAAATATCGGCTACTACACAAGTATACAGTATTTTTTAAGATCCTTTTTACTTCATCTAACTTCGTATGGCCAGGGTCTCACTGCCTAAATTCATATGTGCTTTATTAAGGAGACATTATTCAAATTTCAACAAATCCAGAAGCTCTAATCTATATACATGCTGTTAAACATCAGCAAGGGACCATCCCTAATTGAGATTAATGAATAGTAAAAGCTTCATTCAGGGGAAAATATAATGATCCAAACCACCTTCCTGCCCCTTCTAACATTGTCTATGGTTACTGCTCAAGGCCATTCGCATCTTCATTCATAAATGCATACAATTTATGAGCTTTCCAATAGTCTTTTTAAGATAATGCAAATACCTAGAACTCTAGAAAGAAAATGGATCAGATGTAATTATTTAACACAAGTAGTGGTCATCAGCAATAGAACCTCATGTGGATCAAAATAAGTCCGAACAAGGAGATGCTCTAAACGGAGGTATCTTTCCGGCTGCTCTTGCTTCATCACACCCATCACTTGAGTCTGCCTCAAAATTGCACGCGCAGTGTCCAACTCACGTAGTTCAATCATCTCTAGAACAATCTACAATAACCCATATTCAAATTCAAACATCACAAAGGGGATATCAATTGAAGCAAAAGCATAGTTCAAATCCAAATTCAGTAGAGTTCCTCCATTGCAACTTGAAAAAATTAGGGCTTGTAAATAAAACCTGCTCGTATAAATCTTCTAGTTTCTTCCTCGGAAGCTTGAGTTGAGCAACCTGCGGCAAGATCGAATCCCACCTGCCACTGTTGATATCGGCGATGAACGTCTCGAGGCTGTCGACGGTGTTGAGGGAGACCTGGCATTCGTTCTGTAGCGTCTGGAACGTCTGTTGCAATGAATTCTCTTTGCAGAATTGAAGTACGATCTTTATCACACTGCAAACGTGACGAAAATAAGATTGAAATTGAAACCATTAAAATTAACAAGTAGAAATTTTGTGCTGTGCTTACTCTCCGGCTTCGATTTCAAGAGCAGACATTGTCGAATTCCTCCAAAGAACGGGAGAGAGTTTCGGACAAGGTTTTTATTAGGGCTTTGGTCTGGAGTTTTCTGCGGGGAGAAAAACCCAGTTCAGGAGCGCGCAATAGAGCCCCATTGACCCCATCCATACGATACGCGTATTTTTAACGCAAATACGCAAATAATACGCCTATATCGGTATATCCCATCCATACGATACGCGTATTTTTAACGCAAATACGCAATTAATACGCCTATTATTATCAACATAATTTTTTGCATTAATTTTTTATTGTAAAATCAGTTATATGCTTTTATAGTTTTATCCCACATAACCGACTCAACTGTCTCTTTTGGGTTTTTATCTTTGGCTTGCCCGGTTCGAATGGTCAACACCACTATATATCTAGACAATTAATATCGCACTATATTAGATCAGGTATTTCATAATCTCAAAAGAAAACCTTCCCAATATTAGTTTTTCCTTACCTGATTTTGAAAAAGACCTTCTCAATATTAATTTCTCCCTACCCTACCAATCGTCAGGAAATTCCAATTCGAATTTTTTATACAATACTTAAGAATCTAACATCATAGGTGAGTATTCAAAGCTCATTTTCAAGTTGATTTATTTAATGATATTCTCGTGTTTTTGTATGGGGTGATTTATAGTAACATTAACTGATTTTATTTATTCAAGTTTTTCCCACTACCCACGTGAAAATCTAACAAAAATACTTATTTTTCAAATGGTTTCATTTAGATGCAACTTAAACTCCCATATGCTATCAAAAGAACACTTTAATGAAACAATTTTAAAAACTTGTGAGGGAGTGTTTTTATCCCTTACTAAATGGACAAAAAAGGTTCATTTATGAATTCACTTTAACATAACAATGCTTTGAATGGAAGCTTAAGATTTACTTGAAGTGGAGAAACAAAATTGCATATTTACACAGAAGAGGAATAAAGACAATTCACAACAATTAAAGGCAAGATGCAAGATCCTAGATACAGCTGTAGAAAGTATAGACACTGGAAAATCATCTTTCTCCCATCAGTGATTCCAAGAGAGCAATCTCCTCTTCCTGCAAATACATACAGAACAAACAACAGAAACCAATTACTTTTAAGCATCCAACCAAAGACATTCTTCTAACAGAAGAAGTTGTGCATACCACAAAGGCATTAAATTCGGTCTCTTCATCTATGGCGCTTATGATGTTTGGATCATCCAAGAGTTCCTACCAAAAATAGGGGAAATAAAAACATCATACAAGACAGTCTATGTCAATTGCTGAAAGATAAGTTATTCTCAACTATGATAGAATAGCATGATGATATATAAGTGTTCACTTTGATACAAAGATGTTCATAGCTAAGACAGCTTACATCGTCAATAATTTGAAGGTGACCATCCTCACCCTGCAACAAAAATGTAGAAGTGTTTTCATGAACACAAGTTTCTGAGCACCATCTAATGAAGATAAATGACATAGTAGCAAATGTGGAAGTAATTGCAGCTGCTAGCTCATGCTGATAATCAAAAGCATCAAAACAGGTTCATTCAATTAGCTAGAGTACCTTCACTGCAACAAATAGAAGGGGATCAGATGGCGTATACATCATGTAGTGGCTGCCATCCTGAGAGACAAAGGCAGAATGTGTGAAATGAAGCATAAATAAAAGAGCTTTAGTAAAGCTTTCACACCTTTTTATCTGTTTAACAACAATTACATACGAAATATTTAAAATTTATAAAGCTGCAGCTTACCAGGTGGAAGCAAGTGATTTCTACACCCTCTGTTGCCATTCCTTCCATTTTTTCCCCTTCTGTACAATACAGAAATGCATTACTGAAATGTTTTTGAAACTCCTTTCATGGGTGAATTGGATATGACAAATCAATTACCTGATACAAACTCCATTATGCTGTCTTCTGAGTAGCAGAAGCCACCACGCGCCGTAAAACAAAACCTGTTTGGGGAGACATCAGACATGAAACATAGATCTGCTTTTAGATATCTTTTTCGCTACAACTGATAAAATAAGAGCTAACATTGATGTAGCCTACCCACTATGCACCAAGTGCATGTGTATCCTGGCAAGAGCATAATCTGCAGTAGGAAGGATTGCTTCTATTTCTTCATCAGGGACCTAGTCAAGCAATTTACAGAAGCTAAGAACTGTATTCATGCGTATGTCATGTACTAGGCCAAAAGCAACAACAAAAAAGAAGGAAGTAACAGAGAGACATACAGCTGCCCATCCATTACTTGTATTTTTCACAATTTCAACAGGCCTGAAAAAAAACAGCCAAAGATGGATACGAGTTATTATGAGATAAAAAGGAATGACATTAAGCTAGAATATTTCCATCCTAACTTACATATCAACTGGGCAAAGAAGCATACACTCAGCGCCTTTAGAGCTTGTAAATATTCTCCTTATAGTACACTCTAGTGGGAGATTATTGGTAGGATCAACCTGAACAAAGACAACAGTGGGAGAGCTTATTCACTCAAATGATGAGAAATACACAAGATAGCAGAGTACATCCTAAACTTATCATATGTCATCAGAAAATAACCACCATAAGTATGATTACTTGGAAGGATCTAAGTAATATGTCTTGAGAATAGTGATTAAGGTATCTTGAGAAAGTTATAGCTTTGAGAATATTATTTGGAAGGATCTATGTAATACTACAGTATGTTTTAAGAGTAATAACCACCTGAATTCAATCATTGACAGTATATCAGTCCAATGCCACCATGAGCTTTTCAATGCAAATACGCAATAACATAAAGAAAAGTAACCAAAAATTTCCCTCAAATAAGATAAGAAGTGAGTGACAGATTTCAAATCAACCAAGCTCGGCAAACTTATTGATTAGCCCTTAATCTATCATTAAATTTAGATTCTTCAAGTCAAATCAGAAAAATAACTTCTTTTTTTTCCCACGAGAGAACAAAAAAACCTGGATACTACTTCCAATTCACCATAATCAAGAAGCATAATTCTACAATCACTCAAGGTCCAATATGATGCCGGGCAACCACTCATCCGGAAGCTATATAATTCCACCACATCTAACTTTTCAAAATGCAACTAAAACGAAGTAGATTTCTACTACCATTCCATGACTCTAACAGCTTGAAAAGATCCCAAAACCCTAATCCTTCAAATTTCATTCCCTTTAACACTTGAATTAATCAAACTACGAAAAATCTTCAATCCAAACACTGAAATTCGCAAGCACGGGAGAGTAATAGAGACATACAACAGTGACAATTCGTTTGGATGACGCCATGAGAACTCTTCCCTGCTCATCCACCACGAATCCAGCAGGAGGCTTCGGCAATGGAGTAGGCACGTAGCCTTGCGACCTCGTATCCCTCCCACCGCCTTCTTCCTCCTCCTCATCATCATACCCGCCGTTACCCCTCTCTTCCGATACCTCAAAATCCCCAAACCCCAATCCCAGCTCCTTCGGAGCGCTGCTGCCTCCCTTCTTCTTCTTCCTCTTCTGGTTCGACTTCACCGAGCCGCTCCGTTGCTGCTTCGCCGCCGAGCACGACACGGATTGGAACCTCGCCGCGTTTACAGAGAAGGGGCTGAAATTGGAGAAGGATAAGGGGAATTGGGATAGGGTTTTGGAGGCTTTAGGGAGGTAATTGTGTGAGAGTAGACCGGATGAGGAAGCCATGGGAGAAATTCGGGGATTTAGGGTTTCTGGGATTGAGAGAATTTTTCTAGTGGAGTGGTGACCTGCTTGATTTGATGGTGAGATATTTTGGTGGCTTCGTTTTCGGCGGCAGAGGGAGTGAGTGTTCAAGAGGAATCTACAACGGCTTATTGAACTTTTTTCCGCTAACCTTTCAACTAATGTACAGTATATCTAATCTTTTTGGTTAAAAATTCCGACCAAAAGAATTATTTCGAATAAAAATGAATATTTTATAAATTAACAAAAATATTAAAGAATTATCTAATTTTATCTAAATATTTTCTATAATCAGTTTGCCTTAGTTTTGGTTTTAGAGAATGAGATTTTTAAAATCTTTTGAGGTATTCTTATAAGAATGAAAGTAGAAAAAATCTTGACAATATACTTAGAATGACAAGTATTGTTGAACAAAAAAATATGTTAGAATGACAAGTATTTTTAAACGAAAAAACAAAACAAAAATTAACTATTTGTATATGTCCATTTTTGAAGTAGTATAGATAGGAATCGGAGTCGCTAATTTGAATGACAAGTATTCGTATAGTCCCATTTTTTATTTTTTTTTCCATCATGAATTAAAAGTAGAGAGACTTTGGGAGTACAAAATTTTGCTTCTTAGATTAATTTTACGAAGTCGCTAATTTGAAAGGTGAATGAATGAATTACCCTTATAAAAAGTTAAATACGACCTATTTTAAATCAATACTTTGATGGTAGATAATTAGGATAACTCCACCCATTAGTAGTCAACATTAGTCATATTGCATTTTTGCTTATCATTTCTCATTGGTTTGAGTCTACACTAGTAATTCTCATTCATTGTAATACTCTAATTTAGTCCACAAAAACACTCCCATATTTCTTGTTCTTCTTCGTATTTTCTTTATCACGAGGGTGCCTAAATTACAAGTTTTTGGACTAATTTGGAGCGTATTTGCTGATTCAGCCCATCAATAGTTGGGCTGAATGGGCTTTTATCATTTTCCTACTGGCCCAATATGTAGATGGCGGCCCATTGGAGCAATGGTGGGGATAGATAGAGAAATGAAGGTTTCGTAGGAAGATGCAACATAAATTTGTTCATTATATTATTTTTAGACAAACCTTGATCAAAAGGAGAAAAGACATGTTATGTTACTTTTTTTCTAACAACATGCACAAAATAAAACACGAGAAAAAGGAAAAATGTGCACTAAAGTTTAACGCTACGCCCAATACTTGCGGGCCCGTTATGTCGGCTTTTGTTATGAACCATGCAATCTGTTCTTTTATTTTAGGGGTGATGAATCATGCAACTTGAATGTTCATGACTGTGGAAAAAAGTATAGAAGTCGGCTGCAACATTAATACACGATGGGGACAGGTATAAAATTAGGTCAAACAAAAACAATATCTCCAAATTCTTGTGATGTATTGAATGGTTGCATTCTCTTAACACGGGCTCGATTTTATAGATAGTGTAGGTCTCTTACAAATTGACCAAAAAAAAACTAATAATCATTGTTTTAAAAATCATGTTTATGTCTCGTTTAGAATTTGCCTAGGTGTTAGAAGATCCTAATCCGTCTAGCCACCTAACCCGTCTAGAACTGCGTAGGTAGTCGTTATGGTACTAGACAGTCCCTCTTCGCCCAGGATTTGCCTAACATTTTTAGAACATCGCTAACAATATAATTTATATCATTTTTATAGAATATAAGGTTCTTACTAGATAACAGACTGGTACAAAAGAGGGTTCGAGATGGGCTTCATGAATCATGATATAGATTATAGGTTCATGAAAACGCTTGAATAATGCTCAAGTTTGGGTCATGTTAACTGACCGGACCTTTATAGGGGTCTAATTTGTTCAGTTCTAGCCTAGATTTATTCAGATTTGCCAATGGGTTAGATAAGTCAGGACCAACCTAAATTTATTCAGGTCTAACATTATTATCCTTAATTGGAGGGGTGTAATTTGCAAACGGGTTAAAGAAGTTGGGACCATATATGCACGTGTTGTAAATACGGGCCCACGTGTTGGAATTGTATTGGTGTTGACTGAGCTAGGTAGAAGTTAACCCCTCCCCAAGGAAAGCAAGTAAGTGAAAATTTGCGTGGTGGCCAAGCATTTGGTGATCGAAAATGACGGGTATATAGTGGAACCAACGAAGAAGCTTCCCTATCCTTATCCTATTCAACCGATGGATGTTTGACACGTGTATGGCCAAAGATAATCCTTTGCCAAGAAGCATATTCTAGAATCCCGACAATGTGTCAGTCCAAATGTTCAAATTTCACTTGATATGACTACGATTCGATATTTTATAGACACTATAAATAGAATATTAATAAATTAAAATACAATATAAACTTTAATATAAATAATTTATTACTCGTAAAATGTTTATTTTTTAAATAAATATTATAATCTTAATATTTTATTACTTTTCATGTACGTAAATTTAGTGATTATCAAATATTTCAATCTATCTATTAAATATTTTATTATCTATTTTTATTAATTTTAAACATTATAAATATTTATCATTAATTTTTTATAAAATAAAATTACTATATATCTATAAATAAATTTGTCAAAAAATTTATGATAAAAGATTTGTATTTATTTTGAAATATCTTATCTTTAATTTTAAATACTTGTATAAGGAAGTTTTCAAATGATATTGTTATATTGAATAGATATTTGTTTGATGTTAGAGATGAATTTAAATAGTTAAAAAAGAATTTAGTAGAAAGAAGTTATAATAATAGAAATAAAATTATTTTTTTTAAATTTGAGGTGGGCCATAATCGTTCTGGTAGCTTGAAAAGAACTTTAATATATAGTTATAGATGTGTAGTTATATTTGCGTGACAATTCGATTTTTCCAAGAGGTTTTAAATAATTAACTAAATTATTAGCAAAAATAAATAAATTAAAATAGAGTAAGCAAATAGTTGAATATTAAAATAGTAAATAAGAAGTTAAGACCGCTATATTATAATTTATTTTTTAGGAGAAAAGAATTATGCAAGTATCAACAGCGGAATACCACGCTAGATCATTCTTGTAGATGAAAATTTATGCGTATTTCACTTCCCGAAAAATATATTGAATCTAAATACGGACAAAATCAAATGCCTCTTAATACATTGTACATTTGTCGTTATTTTTCAAGTTTTACAATCTCTGTATGATGTATGTTAGATATGCAAGCTAACTAGATTATTAGAATGTTTACCAAGTATGCATGAAAATGAACAATTTCAATTCCATCTTTAGCTTATACGTATCATGGTTTCATTTTTATGTATTCATAAACTAAGATACTTAAAAGAAGGAAATAATATTTTGCTTCATAAAAGATGTGAACATACAAATAAATACTGCTATTTATGAACGGTTTGAGCATAGGTTAAAACCTTTAATATGAAAAAATACTAGTTTTTATTATTTAGATAAATTTATTTTTTTTTAATTAATAGGATTTATTTATTTTTTGTATGATTTTAAATTCTAAAATAAAAATATTTAACCTAAAAATATAGGTTAGAAAATTCGGTTTATAGAAAAATTGTGCAGTCTGATGTCATTCTACGTACACATTTCATGCATCATGCATGACAAAATGAGTAATCATCAATATATATCTTCTAAACCTGAAGCACTTTTGGGCAGTTTCGTCATTAAGAATTTATATTACAGTCACCTTATTTTTATCATAACTTTTCTAATTAATTATATATTATATAATTCAATCACCTTATAAAATTTCCAATTTTGTACCCCATCTTATTTAACCATTTTTTTTATCAATTTACTATGAGATTGTATAAATTTATATCTCTACTATCTTTAAAAATTAATATTTTTATAAATTTGATATGGGATTTACCATCCACACATTACGTTATCATATACTATATATTGTAAATTGTATATTAGGTTATTTTGATCTCAAACTTCCTTATATAACACTATATTTTAATTTACTACTTAAGTCAAATTGATTTTAAAATATTGACCCTATCTTTAATAATATACTTTTATATGAATTATATATTATATAATTTACACACTACATTTTTAATTATATATATTTATCAATTTGATATGAGATTATTTTCTCCTTATATTATGTAATTTTGATCTTGCACGTATTTATTTATCATATACAAATATACAATACATGATCTCTGATTTCCTTATATTATATTATTTATTTATTTTAAATTTGCTATCTATATCAATTTAATTTTATAACTGGCACAAAATCTTGCACGTTATCATATACTATCATGTTATATTAATCTCTATCTTCATTATATTATATTTTATTAAAATTTCTAATTTTCTATCTATATCTATTCGTACTCCTACGAGCACTCTAATAATATGAAAGCTTTTGATATTTTAAAAATTTTTAGATTACGGATCCCTAAATAAATAAATAAAAATTAATGCTCCCTTAATGCTAAATTATGTAACTAGATTGGTTCGTTCAGGTTTTGGTTTGGTCATTTCGGATTAGGAGCGAGTTTATTTAATAATTTTTAATCAATTTTATATATGATTGGATAAATTTTTTATCTTTACTCATTATTACATTATATTCTAATATTTAGTTATGGTATGATTATCAATTTCAAAATTTTATACGATAATTTTTTTATTATTGTATTATATTCTAATATTTAATTATGGTATAATTATCAATTTCAGTATCTAGATATAAGATAGATATACATAAGTGGTTATCCTTCGTTATATATTACAAGATCTTGCACATGATAATTATATACCGCATATCAGTTTACTAATTGATCCACTCATCTATTTAAAATTAAATATATCTCGATCACCATATAATTAGTTATGGGTTCTTTTTATATTTATTTTTCAAAGTTTAGTTCAAATGAAACAAACTCTTATCCTAAAACGAACTCCTATCCTAAAACGAATGCACTTTTTGTAGTTAGTAGTGCACTTTTCATACTTCAGAGTGCACTTTTTCGCATTTGCACTTTTCGTACTTTTTAGTGCACTTTTCAAATTTTTTTAGTGCACTTTTTCGTAATGCACTTTTTGTATTTTTCAATGCATTTTTATATGAAAAGTGCATTACTAACTATGAAAAGTGCATTCATTTTAGGATAAGAGTTCGTTTTAGGATAAGAGTTTGTTTCATTTGAACCAAACTCTTATTTTTCATCCATAAATATGTCAACGTTTCAATTATTATGAGCCATATTTTTATTTACATATTTTTTTAATTAATTTTAAGATTTTTAATATTAATTTTTTAAAAGTATGACAACTATTCAAATTTTCTATATATAAGTATGTTGATTTTTTAGATTACGGATCACTAAATAAATAAATAAAAATTAATAATCCCTTATTGTTAAATTAATTAATCAGATTGGTTCGTTCAAGTTTTGGTTCAGTCATTTCGGGTTATTGAGTACAAATTCATGTTGTTAATTCACGGGTTGATTAGATCAATTTTTTGGGGTTTTCTTTTTGGTTAAAATTTACGGGTTGATTAGATTATTAATTTTGTATGATTATGAAAATGATATTACAAGTAAAAATAATATTTTTAATGACAAAATATTATTTAATATATTTTTTAAAATTAAATATATATTAGAATAATTAAAATAAATTATATGTATGCAATTATTAGTTTTATTATTTGAATTATTATTTTTTCACTATATAAATTATAAACGTATATCATATGTAAATCAATATATTAATTTTTTTTAAAAGTCCCCGGGTAAGGCCCGGGGCATCAACTAGTTATAACTAATTATGAAATGCACTTCTTAATTGTTTAATTACTGTGTCCACATTCAACATACCAAGCCTTCCCTGATTTCTTAAGTTAATTTGGTGTCTGCAATTTAATTAAGTGCGTAGTTTAATTTTCATGCCTCTCGCCCTCTTGGGCAATTTAACCAATTTAATATAAGATCAAAATTTAATTCGTATATCATTTTAAAAAATGATTACTTAACGTACATAAAATATTACTCGATCATGATTCATGAACAAACAAGAAAACAAATTGTAGGGCTAAAGAAGAGAGTGTCTTAGAAAAGTTCCACAAGTGTTTGTGCATGGCATTATCCATTACACCATCTACCATAATTAATTAGTTTAATTTGGATTTAGTGGAAGAATCATCTTAGTGCAGTACAATAACTTTCGTGTTCACACTCAAAGTGTAATACATCTAATTATTAATTAAGATAATGACTACTTAGCCAAGTATATATATAAATATTATATATAGTGCTTCATGCCTTCATATTACAGTACATGTCTAGTTGTATACTTTTATATTCCCATTTATTCACTTTGCACGATCGCAATTTAACAGACATTGTCATGTATGTTGAACAGTTAGTGTGTAAAAATAAAGAATATTCGAACACAATATATAGATATTTAATAGTTTAATTAACTTCAATCTATCCTAGTATAAATATAAAATAAAAACTAAATCTCTGTAAAAATTTGAGCCACATAGAAAATTTAAAATATTTTTTGATTCCACTTTTACCTTAATCACTTCCCCACTATCTCAAAAACTACCATCCACTCTTTTCTTCTAAACAAATTAAAATTTTATAATTATTATTACTAAGAAAATAAGATTCAATCGTGAAAATTTATTCCGAATAAATATAAAATAATAAGTTAAAAATAAAATTATTTTGAAATATACCCGTACAAGGTACGGGTATAACACTAATTATGAATTAAATTTCTGATTCAAAATATTGATGTTTAGGGTACGTACATTGGACACTAATGTTTATTAATTAATTATAAGCTTAACTGGATTGTTAAGTAGTTTAAAAAAACAAATTAAACCAACTAATAAAAAACTGGCAAAACCCTATGTAAGTATATAAAATAATACGGAGTATATGATATTTTGACTCAATAAACTTCAGAATACAATTTTCATTTACGTCTCTGTGATTAAATCTAACAACTTTGGAATGGCAGCAAAGCTAGTGTTTAATTTAGTTGTTATATCATATTAGTAAACAAGTGCTTGTTTTGGTTAAATATTTTTCATCATACTCGTTAAATATTTCCTTTAATGGAAGTGTGATGACATTGTTGATCCATAAACTCTGCTTTAATTATTTTTCTTCATTGATGGGTTAGATTGAGATGTGTAAACTTTTTTGTCTCTCTGATGGAGCATATGTGCAAATTTTTTTAAAACGAAAACGTTGTATGTACTAGGTAAGCATGGAGGCTAAATCAATGTGAAAATATAAAAAAAAAAAGATTTTGAGCTCGAAATAAGCTCGCGTTCAAGCTGAAGCACACCTATATTTAATCAAGTCAAATTTGAACAATTCTATTAGATTCCGAGAATGAAATAAATGAGTGATGTGTCAGACATTTTATCCATTTCGCATATAAGGTCGATATTCACCTTATAATTCAAAAGCTTAATTCATTGAGTAGGATTTCACTCTTCTTTACATACAAGTAGTGTTTTGCCTTCGGACATTTGGTTTAATGATTAAGCTTTTGCTGTAGTAACCCGATATCACCGTTTCTAACTCTACAAGGTGTTCTTTGCACATTTTTCATCTTTAGAGACGTTTTAAACATAAATAATATTCGTGACGATCTTAATCCTTATCCAATAAAAACAGTCTTTTATCATATAATCCTTATGTGAAAATACATTTTTTATCCAACTATTCAAAGCTGGACCCAACTAGATTACATTACCATTACAACCCTAATATTTCCTAGAGGTTAAGCGCGAGTGTCATGACTGAAAGTCAAGTTTAATTGAATGGGCCGGGTCTGGTTGGTCTGAAGCATATTCTCCCGCCACCGGATAAACCGCCAATTATTTACTGTTAATTTATTTTAATTAAAAATAGGCGGCGTAACTGCATACGTCATTACCGACGTGATTTTCCATATGCAAATAGTCAAACTCCGCCGTTGAATAAAAAAGGGGCATCTATCATTTCTCGACTCCATTCGCTGCATCTAGTCGACTCCTTCACTTTACATGCATGCAACTACTGTTAATTTTTGTGTCCGGGTATTTTTACAGTGACATAATAAAGGTGATAGGTTAAAATTAAAGGTGATAGCTTAAATTAATCTTAAAGGGAATCCGGTTTCATTGTCCAGATTACATGGCGAATGTGAATAAAGAATTAAAATTAATTATATAAATGATACTCCCGATGAAATTTCAACTAATAATATTTTTAGGGGATTTTTTTTACACAATAAACATAAGACCGTCTCAATTCATCCTATTTCATCAGATCGGGGATGTGATATGGTTCCGAAGGATGAACCGAATATGGACAGTTCCAATAAGATTTCGTTCTTGAACAAAAATCCATTTTTTGATTTATTTCATCTATTCCATGACCGGAACACGGGGAGATACGCGTTACACCACGATTTTGAATCCGAAGAGAGATTTCAAGAAATGGCAGATCTATTCACTCTATCAATAACCGAGCCGGATCTGGTGTATCATAAGGGATTTGCCTTTTCTATTGATTCCTACGGATTGGATCAAAAACAATTCTTGAATGAGGTATTCAACTCCAGGGATGAATCGAAAAAGAAATCTTTATTGGTTTTACCTCCTATTTTTTATGAAGAGAATGAATCTTTTTATCGAAGGATCAGAAAAAAATGGCTTCGGATCTCCTGCGGGAATTATTTGAAAGATACAAAAGAAAAAATAGTGGTATTTGCTAGCAACAACATAATGGAGGCAGTCAATCAATATAGATTGATCCGAAATCTGATTCAAATCCAATATAGCACTTATGGGTACATAAGAAATGTATTGAATCGATTCTTTTTAATAAATGGATCCGATCGCAACTTCGAATATGGAATTCAAAGGGATCAAATAGGAAACGATACTCTGAATCATAGAACTATAATGAAATATACGATCAACCAACATTTATCGAATTTGAAAAAGAATCAGAAGAAACGGTTCGATTCTCTTATTTTGATTTCTCGAAGCGAGAGATCCATGAATCGGGATCCTGATGCATATAGATACAAAGGGTTCAACGGGAGCAAAAATTTCCATGAACATTTCGTTTCTGAGCAAAATGCCGTTACGTTACATCTTTTTGGTTCCGATTTCATCCTATTTCATCCTATTTCATCCTATTTCATCCTATTACATATAGATACAAAGAGATTCCATCTTTTTATTAAACCAGCTTTAACTATTAATTATCATGTTTATTTTCAACATATTGTACTAAGTAATGAGTTGTTTTCTTTGGAAAGAGAGCAAAATGGAAATTCCTACATAATAATTTCTCTTTCTTCCCTATTTTAATAGGTCGAAATTAAACATGGTAATTAATAGTCAAGCTGGTTTAGTAAAAAACTGAAATCTTGGTCACATACAAAAACTTACTATATTTTTGTAACGATTTTCTAACCTATGTCTTAAGTGAATAGTTTAAACGTTCCATTTAAAGGGAACTAAAACTCTATATGAAAATTAGTGAATCCTTTTACAAAAATAAATAAATTTAAATAAATATAAATTAACAAAACATTACTATTTTAAGGAGGTTAACCTATACCCTTGGGACATAAATTAGAAAAATCGTTTTTATAATTAGGTATTTAGTTATTATTTAGTTTTTTATATATGATATATGGTAGTATAGTATGTGATATTTTCTAATGTTTAATAATGGTAATATCTCATCATATAAATTTCAACATTCCACAAGATTTCAAAGTTATGCTAGCGTATTTTGAGATGTATATAATATGCTTTATTTAAGTAAATATTAAAGATATATGTTAACAAATTTAAAAATGAGACTAAACAAGACTATTATGTTTATAATAGTTGTGGATTAATTCTATTAGTATAAAATCTCAACGTACTTATATATTAAGCTTACCAAAATTTAAGTTCTTATACTTTGTTATATTTTTGGTTCGATTAAATTTTAAATCATTGCATATGATTCATTTGACATAAGTACATAACTTGAGCGACTGTTGAGAACGAGATCCAAAAACCCTAATTTATAAAATCGGATCTGGAAGAAGATGAGCAGATGAATGGACTCTTTTTCTTCCTTTCTTTAATCCTTCTAGGCAATTAATCATATTTTTTAATTATAGCCATTAATTCTTAAAATATTGTAAAATTATGAGGATAAAATTCAAATTCTTAACAGAGAAGTAACGGAATCTTGGAATTGGGTGGTTGATTGGAGACGGAAATAAATATATCGGTGGTTTGCAGGAATATCGCATTATGCGGGTGGTTGTTTGCAATTTACCATATGATATGGGTGGTTTTCGGTCAATTGGCCTTTAAACTTTGATGATGATGTGGCACGTGGCACGTGGCGCGGTGTCATTAATCGAAATTCGGAGGTCCAACCCGCTTCAACGCCGAGCAAATTAATAACCCGTTTAGTCAATAGCTAAATAAAACGCATGGTCAGCGTTGGCGCCAAATAGCCTCCCAACGACGCTAGCTAACACATCTACTTTTCCAATACCGCCAAAACACGTGACGCATGCAATGACATCACCACAAACGCCTTTCTACTATACCCATACGTGTTCTTCATACACTGCATTAACACGTGTGTTTTTTGCCGTAGTCTTCATGGGCCCCCACATAGTCACCGGCATGCTTCTTCACCTCATACTAAACCCTATTTTATACTCCTATTAGCATTATTATGTTACTATTAAGAACCGTTCTTAATCTTTTAATTTCAGTAAATCATACTAATACCAGTTAGTTTTATAAAGTAATTTATTAATTATTTTAGAATGGTCAGGTATATTCAGAACCAGTGTTATCTGGACAAACACATCACGGGATTAGTTACCGCGCAAGTTCTCGCGCGTGATCACGCGCCAGGCCCACTTCGATATTTATTTTTATATTATTTTTAATTTTATGTGTTTGTGCTTATAAAGGCTGCGAAGTAGCTCAAGGACTCGAATTCAACGATCTCTGAAACAAGAGGAAGAAGAAGAAGAGGAAGAAGAAGCTCAGGAACAAGAAACCAAGCGCTTCTAGTTGAAGAATCTGAAAAGCTTAGCTTGGAGAAATTTGAGTCTGCAGATGACGACCGGAGAATTGCTGTTACCGCCGGGGTTCCGATTCCACCCCACCGACGACGAGCTGATCCTCCACTACCTCTGCCGGAAATGCGCCGCCCAGCCGATCGCCGTTCCGATAATCGCCGAAATCGATCTCTACAAGTTCGATCCATGGCAGCTTCCAGGTCCGTACAGAATTCGCGAAAACCCTAGGGCTCTAAATCCTCAATCGTTTCCAGAAAGAGGACTAGATTTTTGAAATTGAAGACGCTTAGTCTAGATCTATGAACTCAATTTCACGAATTCGAGATTTTTAACATTTGAATTTCGTGTTGAATACAGAGATGGCGCTATACGGGGAGAAAGAATGGTACTTCTTCTCGCCGAGGGACCGGAAATATCCCAACGGTTCGCGGCCGAACCGGGCGGCCGGGACCGGATATTGGAAGGCCACCGGTGCCGATAAGCCCATCGGTAAGCCGAAAACGCTCGGAATCAAGAAGGCTCTGGTTTTCTACTCCGGCAAGGCACCCAAGGGCGTCAAGACCAATTGGATTATGCACGAGTATCGTCTCGCTAACGTCGATCGATCCGCCGGCAAAGGATCCAATCTCAGGGTAATTAATTAATTAATAATTCTTCCTATAACAAACTCAATCTGATTTGATCCAATTTTTGTGCCCTAAATCTGGATTTCCCCCTTTTGTTATCACAGCTTGACGATTGGGTGTTATGCCGGATTTACAACAAGAAGGGGAGCTTAGAGAAGGATTTCACCATCGACCAAAAGGCGCTAAAGCGGTCCGATTTCCAAGACCGGAAACCGGTTCACATGACATCCGGACCGGTGGCCGGTTTGGTTCACCCTAAACCGGAAACCGATCTGTTGCATTACGACATTTCCGACTCGGTGCCGAGGTGTCACACCACCGACTCAAGCGGGTCCGATCACGTGCTGTCGCCGGCGGAGGTCACGTGGGAGAGGGAGGTCCAGAGTGAGGCCAAGTGGAATGATGAGATGGAGAAGACGATCAATTTCGGGTACGACGATTACATGGATTCGTTTTCGGGTGACCCGTTTAGCCAGACGGTCGGGTTTCACCAGGATCAGCTCTCGCCCTTGCAAGACATGTTCATGTATTACAACAGATAGATGTGCTGCTGCCACGTGTACCCCCATTTCCGTGGGCTTGCTCTATGGTGGGCCGGAATGGTGTATATGGGCCGAAAGGCCCATCAGGCCCATTTTGGCGAATTCTTTCATTGGATGGTGTCTTGTTCCGATTAGTCACGTTAATATCAATTATCGTGGAGTTTGTTAGGTATAACATATAAAGCTTGTAGACTTGTAGAAGAATTTTTGGAGACATTGAATATGTAATGATGATATTAGTGTTTTTTTGGTATTGACATTTAATGGTTCTCTCAACTCCTGTCGGACAACCAAGTAAAGATTGACAAGTATGGTCTTTTTATGATACAAGTAAATGATGCCTAACTCGAATATAAGCAATCCTTACACGGATTTAGAAGAGCAAATCATCTGAAATGTAAATTGTTCAAGCTCTGGTCCCCAAAGTAGGCTATAATTATTCTTTCAAATTATTGGGTGAGTGTATGTATGAAGGCATTACGTAGTGGGTAATTTGATTCTCTATGGGTCATTTTCATCATCAAGATCTAAGTACCCAAGAGTAACAATTACCATTTCTTTCCACTGACGAGGAATCCACCTTTGGTGGTAAATTCTGGATATGTGAACTAGCCGGTAAAGCGCACGGATCAAGTAAATCGGCTTGCATCGACCGACTCGAACTAGTGGTGGAAAGAACGGTGATACTATGTTTTTCACCCAAGCGAAGGGATGGAGATAAGGATCGAACTTGAGACCTCCCAACATCTCCTCATGCCTTTTACCACTAGGCCACCCATGTGGCACAATTTCCATTTCGGCTGACCATTTTTAACAATTTTATATGTCGTCTTAATTCATAATCTCACGGCACCATGAAATCTAATTAAAGTGACAATTCATAAGTTTGCACTTTATGCTTCACAAGTTGGATGGAATCACTTTTTCTTCTTTCATACAAAGATAGTGTATGCGCACACTATGTTTGACACTTTGACAAAGGGCACGTGTACAATTGTTCAAGTCTATATCAAGCATATGAGTTTCAAAAGATAGATGGATTTTCCTTTTTACAACACGCAAATGAAATAAAACGGCCTACACATGATCATTAATTTGTCTCTAATTGTCTTTCTTTATACTGTCTTGTACAGTTGTACATGAGAGATGCCTGTAAAATAGTGTAAAACTCAAAAGCTTCAATCTTGAAACTTATTTGCAGTTAATGTAGCCAATCAGATAAAATTCATACTTGAGTATAGTAGCCCAATCCCAGCAATATGTAGAATTGTTCCCAAAACAAATGTCGCAGGTTCACATGTGACATGACTTGAGTAATTAACTAATTACAGCATAATGGGTAATTTAAACTGAGGAGTTGAATATATATTAATTGAAGGTAAACAAGATTATGCACTTGCTTGAATGAACCCGGGATGTTGGCAATTTGCAACTTCAATTTGTAACACACATTAGCATAAAATATTGATAAATCAATTAAGCAAACACTTGTAATTCAATTGCAGTCAACAAGTCTTGAAAATTGTCAAATCAAAATTGAAAAAGTAAATTTATACTATCTTAGACCAAGTTTGAAAATAAAACTCATCCCATTTCATAGAGGCTATGCATTTAACATTAATGATTCCCCACCTTTGGAAGCCCTAGATTGATTTCCCTCAAGATCCAAAATGACTATTTTTATGCTTTCACTTGACTATTGACTGGCAACAAGCATACACAAGAGTATAGATGTTACTTGGAAGAAACCCATTTTTCAGAAAATGAGGTTAATTAGCTCATTTTTTTTTAAATGAAAGATGAGATGTTTGTCTGATTCACAACGCGTCTTTCTTTATGTAGCCTCTTTTTTCTTCCCAAATGGTAAGGTATGATTTAACAGGCTACAGATTAGGCATAAAACTGCAAGTCTGTCACTTTCTTAAAACGCCACTCTCTCAAAGATTCAAACTTTCTTCTGGGTAATTTTTACCTTGCCCTCATTTCCCTTCGAAAGATGAAGGGAGCGAAAGAGATAGAAGAAGAAGAAGAATGTGGAGGTTGCAAGTCTTTGGAAGAGGAAATTTACTGGAAGCACATCAACCCTATTTGCTTCTTCGTTGCCTTTCGTTCTGATTTTCATCACAAGCTTGTAAGAATCTCACTTTATCCTCTTCTTCTTTGTTAATTTTTTTTTTCTGCTTTCCTTCTTCTATGAATTCTACAACTGATATTGTTGCATTTGACGGCAACCCAGAAGAGAATAGGTAAGAAAAAGTTACCACCTTTCTGGGTTTTTTTACTTTCCTCTTTTTTGTCTTACTTCACTTACTACTAGTATTGGCCTTGAAAGTTGAAACCCTTGACAATGGAGCTCTTCTTCTGTATATATGATTAGGGCTTTTGAGAGATTGAACAAGCTGGACTTTCACTGAAAATTGCTAGGATATATTTGTCTTCTATACCCACAATCTGTAGCTATTATAGTTTCTGTTTACTTGCTTGAGAAATGTGGGTTTCCACTTAGTAGTATTTAGTCTTTACATCCAAAATTGAGTTAATTGACCATTGACAATTCTTTGTTTATGTTTTTTTTTTGTTGTTGTTGTGATTCATAAAGCAAATACCCAAGAAGTTTGCAGAAAATATAATACCAAATATCTTACATGAAAAACTGACTGTTCAAGGCCCAAGTGGTGCTTCATGGGAATTGAACATGGTCAAAAGTGTGGATGGTCATTTTCTCCAAGATGGATGGGAAGAATTTGTCAATGCTTACTCCCTTGAAGAAAATGACACTCTGCTCTTCACATATGACCGGAGGAAATCATCCTTCGATGTCAAGATATTTGATGGAGAATGTGAAAAAGTAGATGCATACTTTGTCAAGAAATGTGGGCATAATTCTCCTGCTGTCAAGAGCCACAAGAAAAGGTTATTAAGTGAGGTTATAGACGACAGTGATGATGAGCTTTGTGTTGCCGCTAAGGAATCACACAAAGATGTTGGGACTCAACCAGTTAACCATAGGAAGCAAGTGGATGGCTTAAAAGGTTGTATTAAGACCTCAAAGAAGATGCTGTCTCACCGTAAGCGCGTTCAATTTGCTATAGATTTTGTAAGAAAGAAAGGCGCGTCTAGATCATCAATGGAGCAACAAGGGAGATCCAACAATGAATTACTTGCTCAAATGTCAATTTCAGCTGAAACTGAATTTGCTAAGCCACCTGAAAAAAATGGCCCATCCAACAAAGAATTGCTTGCTCAAAATGGCTCAGCCAACAATGAAGTCGTACCTTTTGTAGATCAAAACCCTCTAGAAGCACTTGAAAAAACTCCTCCTGGTTTTGAAAAGGTTGTCTTGCCTGGAACAAGATGTAGATCAACAAACGGTTCTCGTCTTATAAAAAGGGCGGCCCCTGCTGGTAGGCCTCTATTTATAGCCTTCATGCTTAAGCTGCAAGTATTGTGTTTCATGATTGTTAATCTTTTTTGATTTTGCAGCTGAGTACGTTTCAAACAGAAGGCCGGTAACAAATCAAGAGAAGACAGAGGCCTTGAAAAAAGCTGCTTTAGAACTAACTGACAACAGTTTCTTTGCTTCAATGCCGTACTCCTCCTGCTACAAAGGCTTTTTCATGGTAAAGATTATACATTTAGTGCAGTTTCCCCTTTCCAGTGACTTGTATTGATGGTGTCCATTGCATCTGCTAGGCAATCCCGGCTAGATTTGCATCAACTCATCTTGGTCTTAGGAACCAGGAAGTAATTCTGCGTGTGGAAAAGAAGAAATGGAAAACCGAGTTCAGCTTCAGTTTAGGTGGACTTGGCGCTGGATGGATGAAGTTTGCATTGGATAATAACTTGGAAGAGTCTGATGCTTGTTTGTTCAAGCTAGTCAGCCGGGAGAGTGGTAAAACTGTGATGCTTGATGTCGCCATTTTTAGAGTGGTGGAAGATGTGGTTACGCCTCCAACGCTGTTGATGAGACCTAGAAATATAGTTCAGTAGACTGATGCTGGTGTTTTGCAAAGTCACCTTTTCGGAAGCATACATCAGAATGTTGTGGAAGTAAACAACATCTCTGATATAACCAAAGCTTGTTAGGACTAGCTGCTTTTGATCTGTATAGTATTTATGCCAAAGACTTGCTTACTCTAGCACTGATTTCCCTCTGATTATGGCATGATGTGAAAAAGAATTGCTACTCTATTGAACATCCTGTGAAATGCAATTATCTGGTCACTGGTCATTTTATTAGCTTCTAACCTGTGAGTTATTGTTGAATTCTTGAATTTCTGATTGCTTCAGACAAGGGAAAATTAAAGTACAGTTGCCTCCAGAAATACACCAATGGATGTTTTGTTTGAACATATCATCCAAGATAGACTTGTTGCAGATGTCTAATGCAAGATTGTGTCAAGATTACTACATGAGCAAGAAAAAACTGTGTAGTACAAACAACCTAAGGACAATCATTCTTCTTTGGTCAATCGTTCTTAACCTAAGGACATGTAATAAGTTATACAAAGACAAAAGATCCCATGGATGGTGCCATATCTTGCGCTCTCATATCCGCTACTTCCTTCCATGGAATTTCGTATAATGGAAGGATGCGTTCTTGTCCATATTACGTGTGACCACAAAATAAGCAGAAAAAAAAATAGAACCAAACTAGTTTTCATAACTAAATCATCAACATACATTCACTCAGACAGACGAAAAGACAATGTATAAGGAATTTTACACTAAGAATATGGGTGTAAATGTTAAAAACAAACGCAACCATAACAACCATAAGCAACGGTAAAATGGAAGAAAAGAACTATGCAGTTTGCTGCTGAGCCATGATCATTAATTTGCTTAAAATGCATGTAAAAGAGGGTAAAACTCAAAAGCTTCAAGGGATTGCAGAGAATTTTAATGAATACAAGTTAATTTCAGGGTAACTAAATTTGAGAAATTGAATCTATTAATTGAGGGAAAACAAAGACCATGGACATGCTTAAACCTAATAATAAGACCAGGATGTTAGTTGTAATTCGTGACCTCAACTTTCATTAAACTTCATGGAAACGAATTTATTATTTATGTATGTAGTATCAAAACGAAATGTTGGCTTTCCCCTAGCTTACAAATTAATCATCATCTAATATTCTTACATGATAAACATTTTTTTCACAAAAATAAATGGCTAACAAAAATCTTTTTTTTCTTCCAAAGGAGGTAGTATATGACTAACAAAATAAGAATGAAAATCCATTGTAATAGTAACAATGTCTTCACTAACTAAGAATGTTCAAAATAAGTCCGGAAGAAGTGCATTTTTACAAAATTAAGGTTATTTTAGGCAATTTTTCTAAATTAAAGGTGCGATTGCTAATTCAAGCCTGAAGCATTTTTTTTGGGTATAAAACTATAAATGAAACATCCTTTAAGTGAGAGTGAGGACGACTGAGCCCATTATTACCAATTCCGCCTTTCTTCCTAACTACAACAATTTCAAGTCTCTGTCTTTCCTAAGAACACTCTCTCAAGTCTCAAACACTCAAAATGATGGAAGCAAGGGAGGTAGGAGAAGGATGTGGCCGTTGCAAGTCTATGGAGGAGAAGTTTTACTGGAAGCATCTCAAGAGTATCAGCTTCTGCGTTGCCTTTCGTGCTGATCTTCATCAGAAGCTTGTAAAAATCTCTTCTTTCTCTACCCTTCTTCCTCTTCTTTTACTTTCCTGCTTTTGTGTAGCAAGCAAGTGATGAGTATATGTTGTTGGCAACCCAGAAAAACAAGAATCATGAAAAGTCTTCACCTTTCTGAGTTTTCACTTCCCCCAGCAAAATTATGTGTGTGTTTTCTTTTACATTCTTTCGGTTTGGTGTGAAAAGTGCAAAACCCACATGTAAATGACAAGTTTTGTCCTTGAAATCCATAACAATGGAGTTCTTTTTTGTGTTTATAAGTATGGATATTGAGTGGTCTGTTTAACAAGCTGTACTGAAATTTATGATGAAAAAGTTACAATCTTTCTGGGTTTTCAATACGGCCTAGCGAAGTTATGTGTGTTTACTTTTGCATTCTTTCTGTTTGGTGTGAAAAGTCCAAATCCCACATGTAATGGCAAGTAAAGCTTGGGTTTGGTTGGCTTGGAAAAAATGGGTTTGCTAATAGTTTTGGCCTTGAAACCTTGACAATGGAGTTTTTCTTCTGTTTGTGATTATGAATTTTGAAAGGGTTTAGAAACTGTACATGATCTGAAGATTGTAAACCTGGAAAACATCAGCCTTTTGTGTTGTTTTTTAATATCTAAACCCACAATCCGTAGTTAGTAGATACTATAGATCTGAGTTTTTTTTCTTCTTTTTTCTTTTCTTTTTTAGCAGCATAGATTTAAAATTATTTCTTCATATTTTATTTTCCTCTCTTGGAGGCCCAATTTCTTAAACCCAAAACAAACTGACTCTTAGAGGCCCAAGTGGTGCTTCATTGGAAGTGAACCTAATCACAAGTGTGGATGGCTTGTGATGAGGTTGACTTCCCATGAAGCACCACTTGTGATTAGCTTCAAGGCACTCATGAGAAGAGCAGTGGACGTGGTCACCTTTTGTTGAAGCATACATCAGAAGTTGTGCTTTTGAAGCTCATGAACATTTTCTATGCCTATTGCCTAGTATTATTAGATATCTTGATTTGTCGCTTATGAACATTTTCTATGCCTATTGACCCTGGATGGAAGTCTTGTTATGCTTGATGCCTCCGACCCTGTTGATAAAAACAAGAATATAGTTTATTAGACTGATGCTGGTGTTTTTGCATGTTATTGTTGATTTCTTGAACTTCTGCTTTCTTCACATAAGGGCAATGAAACTGGAATTGGTGTTTCTTAAAACATATCATCCAAGATAGTCCTCTTAACCACTTGCCTTTTTGCCCATTGTATGTTATATATACAACTTTCTTCCATGGAATTCCAACTAATGGAAGGACACATTCCTGTCCAAATTAAGCTTGACCACAAAATACCAGAAGAAAACATTGGAACCAAACGGATAAATCTAAATCTTCAGCAATTAGCAATGATAGTATATTACAAGTGTTCAGGTCTATATCAACCATATATGAGTTTGAAAAGATTTGACTTTTCCTTCAATAAGTTCACGAGGATATCATAATTTTTGGGTTTTACATAACAATGTATGCACACCTACACGGTTTAATTGTTGTTAACCAACTCAGATCATTAATTTGCTTCCGGTTGTCATTGTTTTCATATTTTCTTAGCTCAACACGCATGTAAAAGAGGGTAAAACTGAAAAGCTTCAATCTTGAGACTTGTGTGTATAGTAAAGTAGCCATCTAGATAATATATTTACTTGTGTGCATTTAGTTAAGTACTGCCTGAGGCCGAGTTGAAACTTGAAAGTCATAGCAAATGATTGCAGAGAATTTCAAAGAATATAAGGTAATTCTTCAGGGGTAACTAAAACTGAGAAATTGAATCTCTTAATTGAAGTTTTTGTTATGACTTTCAAGTTTCAACCCGGCCTTAGTACTTGGGCTTCCACAAGTACTAAGCATACTCTTAAATCCAAAATTAACCATTTGACAAGGTGTGTTTTTGCTGTTGTATATACTCAGCAAATACCCAAGAAATTTGCAGAAAACATGAGACCCAATTTCTTAAATCCAAAACTGACACTTAGAGGCCCAAGTGGTGCTTCGTGGGTAGTGGACCTGCTCACAAGTGTGGATGGCTTCTTTCTCCACCATGGATGGGAACAATTTGTCAATGCTTACTCCCTTGAAGAAAATGACATCCTACTCTTCAAGTATGACCGGAACTCAACCTTCAATGTCAAGATCTTTGATGGAGAATATGAGAAAGTAGCTGCATACTTTGTCAAGAAATGCGGGCATGTGTCTCCTGCTGTCAAGAACAAGAAGAAAAGGGCAATAGATGAGGTTGTAGGCGATGAGGACAATGGCAATGATGATCAGATTAGTAGTGCCACTAAGAAATCACGCAAGGGTGTTGGGACTCAAAGAGATATATTAAGACGTTGTGTTGGGACTTCAACAAAGAAGATATCATCTCACCGCAATCGCATTCAAATTGCTATAAATTTTGCAAGAAAGAAAGCTGCATCAAGATGCTCTCAGGGTATGTTTTGTTGTTTACAGTTTAACACAAAAATTCTGTTTATGTAGGAATCCATTAATTTCTTTACTGTCGATTTCAGCTGAAACTGAACAAAATGGCCAAACAAATAAAGAAGTACCTGCTGTAGATCAAAACCCTCCAGAAGTTACCGGAAATCTTATAAAATATGCAAGAAAGAAAGCTGCATCAAGATACTCTCAGGGTATGTTTTGTTGTTTACAGTTTAAAACAGAAATTCAGTTTTTTGAAAGGATCCATTAATTTCTGTAATGTCAATTTCAGCTGAAACTGAACAAAATGGCCAAACAAGTAAAGAAGTACTTGCTGTAGATCAAAACCCTCCAGAAGTTACCGAAAATATTCTTGCACTTCCCTATACAAAAGATAGACCAAGAAGGAGTCTGCGTTCCAACTCTCTAGTGTCAATGTCGACTGAAATTGAACTTGCTAAACAGCCTGAACAAAATGGATCAACCAACACACAAGTACCTTCTGCAGATCAAAACCCTCCAGAGGTTACTCAGAGTCTTCTTGGTTTTGAGAAGGTGGTCTCGCCTAAAAAAGCAAGAGGTAGACCAAGAAAAAGTTTATGTCCTAAGATTACAGCGTCTCGTGCTGAAAGTGGTACTGGTAAGCCTCCATTCATTACCATTCAAGGTAGCTGCAAATATTGTCATTCATGATTTGTTAATGTGTTCTTTCTTTTGCAGTTGAGTACGTTTCAAACAGAAGGCCGGTAACAGATCAAGAAAAGACAGAGGCCTTGGCAAAGGCCGCTTCACAACTAACTGACAACAGTTTCTTCTGTGCAATGCAATTCTACAACTGCTACAAAGGCTTTTACATGGTAAAGATTTTTCTCTCTCTCTCTCTCTCTCTCTCTTGCAGTTTTCCTTAGTTTCTCATGACTGTTTTTGATGTACATTTCCATTTGCTAGACAATCCCTGCTAGGTTTGCAAGCACTCATCTTCCACTTATGAACCAAGATGTAATTCTGCGTGTGGGAGAGAAGCAGTGGACAACCAAGTTCCACTATGGCCTAGGTAGACTTGAGATTGGATGGAAGCAGTTTGCACTGGATAACTACTTGGAAGAATCTGATGCCTGTCTGTTTAAGCATGTCAACCTGGAGAATAGTGAATCTGTGATATTTGATGTCACCATTTTTAGAGTGGTGGATGAGATTACTCCTCCGAACCTTTTGACAATCTGGTGAGAGGTTGTTTCAAGACACTCGCGAGAACAGCAGTGCAAGTGGTCTCCTTTTGTTGAAGCATACACCAGAAGTTGTGCTTTTGAAGCTCATGAACATTTTCTATGCCTATTGCCTAGTATTATTAGATATCTTGATTTGTCGCTTATGAACATTTGTTATGCCTATATTGCAAATGTCTTAACTTGGAACTCAAGAACATTGGTTATGCCTAGTATTACCAAGTTCAGCTTCAGCAGAGGTGGACTTGGCCCTGGATGGAAGTCATATGTTATGCTTGATATCACCATTTTAAGAGTGGTGGATAATGTGGTTATGCCTCTGAGGCTCTGACCCTGTTGATAAAAACTAGAACATAGTTCAGTAGACTGATGCTGGTGTTTTTGCAAGTTATTGTTGATTTCTTGAACTTCTGCTTTCTTCACACAAGGGCAATTAAACTGGAATTGGTGTTTCTTTAAACATATCATCCAAGATAGTCCTCTTAACCACTTGACTTATGTTGTGCCCATTGTATGTTTTATCTGCAATTTCCTACACAGTTTTAATTGTTGTTAACCAATACAGATTATTAATTTGCTTCTGGTTGTCATTGTTTTCATAATGTCTTAGCTCAACAGGCATGTAATAGAGGGTAAAACTCAAAAGCTTAAATCTTGAGGTGTATAGTAAAGTAGCCATCTAGATAATATTTTCACTTGTGTGCATTTAGTTAAGTACTGGCCGAGGCCGGGTTGAAAGTTTCATATGACTAAAGCAATTATAGCAAATTAATGCACAGAATTTCAATGAAAATAAGATAATTCTTCAGGAGTAACTAAAACTGAGAAATGGAATCTCATAATTGAAGGAAAACAAAGATTAAACCTATTAATAAGATGAGGATGTTATTTTGTGACTTCCAACTTAATAGCTTCATGGAGACAAATTTATTACTGTATTTATATATGTAGTATCAACTATGAAGCACTCCATCTTAGAAATGGTTTGATGAATTAAGAATTTGTTCATATTAAGAAACTAAGGTTTTGTAGATTGCCACACTCTGAATGGGCTGGATCCTTTTAGCGGAAATAATCTAAGCTATATGCTGGAATTAATGATAGTAGGATTAAAAAGTACTAATCTTTTTCCTCTTGAAAGCCCCATAATCTCATTCGGAGATGATTGCTGATTTGAGTGATTTCCCATTTTCCTATTAGGTTGATAAAGCATTCATGTAATTCTTATCAAGGGTAGGTGGGTGAAAATGCATTAAATGAAATGATCCAAAAGCACCTCAAGCTCACCTAAAAAATTAATATGCCTTTTAAAATTAAATAAGTATGTTTTAAAAACAGGTTTGGTAAAAGCATGACATGCAATCACACTTAAAGTTTTAGTTTGTTTTATAAAGTCAAGTTCTTTAAGATTGATGCTTGCCAAAATCAGAATAAACACATAAACCAACTACACACTTCCTCTATTCAATAATTATACTAAAAAATTACATTTATATATTTTTAAAATTATACATTAAGAGAAGTTGCACAGTAAGAATGAATGTATGCAAAATTTAGTAACACCTGGTAGATTAATCATGACTTTAAGGCTTTAAAATAATAAACATTTAATAAAAAATTAAAATGCTAAGAATAGTTTTTTTTTCCCTGAACGGATGTATATGACTAACAAGTCTAACAAAATAAGAACAACACTCCCTTGCAATAGAAAATTATGCCTTCACTAACTAAGCATCACATAAGAGGGGGTCAGTGTATCGAATTTGTTTGAAAGGGTCAATGTCTCTTTCAAACAAATTTTTGATGGTAGTAACTAACTATATTTAGGACAAGCCTGCAAGAATACTATATACAGTACATACTATATTTAGGACAAATTTTCAAAATTACCAAAGCTTGGAAGAAACACATTTTTGAAAATTGAGGCTGATTAAGGCAATTTTTCAAAATAAAAGGTCCAAGTGCTGATTCAAGCAATCAAGCATCTTTTCAGACTAAAGATCGAGCCCATTACATTTCTTCATTTCCCCTTCTTCCTCCCAACTACAAAATTGAAAGTGTGTCTTTCCTAAGAACACTCTCTCAAAGACTCAAAATCATGGAAGCCATGGAGGTAGGAGAAGGATGTGGAGGTTGCAAGACTATGGAAGAGGAGCTTTACTGGAAGCATCACAAGTGTATCAGCTTCTGCATTGTCTTTCGTTCTGATTTTCACCATATGCTTGTAAGAATTTCTTCTTTCTTTATACTTTCCTCCTCCTGCATTCCAAGTGATAGTCTGTGTAAAAATCTCTTCTTTTTCATGAAAAGTTACCGCCTTTCTGGATTTTCACTTCCACCAGCAAAATTCTGTGCTTTTCTTTTACATTCTTTCGGTTTGTGGTGAAAAGAACAAAACCCACAAGCAATGGCAAGTAAAACGTGGTTTTGGCTTAGAAAAAGAAAGGGTTTTCACTTCTTACAAGTTTTGGCCTTGAAATCCTTGACAATGGAGCTCTTCTTGTGCTTATGAGTTATGATTATGGCTTTTGAGAGCTTTGTGTATACTTTCCTGCTTCTGCATTCCAAGTGAGAGTGCTGTAAATAAGAAACTCTTTATTTTCATGAAAAAGCTACTTCCTTTCTGGTTTTTCACCTCCACCAGCAATATTCTGAGTGTTTTTCTTACATTCTTTCGGTTTGGGGGTGAAAAGAACAAAACCCACAAGTAATGGCAAGTAAAACTTGGTTTTGGCTTAGAACAAAAAGGGTTTTCACTTTTGGCCTTGAAATCCTTGACAATGGAGCTCTTCTTGTGCTTATGAGTTATGATTAAGGCTTTTGAGGGGTTTGTTTAACAAGCTGTACTGAAAATTAATTATGATGATAAAGTCCCCACCTTTCCGGGTTTTGCACTTCCCCTAGCAAAGTTTCGTGTGTTTTGTTTTGCATTTTCTGTGTTTGGGGTGAAAAGTCCAAAACCCACATGTAATGGAAAGCAAAACTTGGCTTTCGCCTAGTATAGCTGTTTTGTCCTTAAATCCTTGACAATGGAATTTTTCTTAGGTTTATTATTATGGATCTTGAAAGGTGTAAAAACTGTACATTCGCTAAAGATTGTAGACTTGGAAAACATCTGCCTTCTGTTTTTTTAATTTTTTATTTTACACCCACAATCCTTAGTTATTATACATCTGAGTATCTTTCTTCTTCTTTTTCTGCAGCATAAATGTTAGATTTTTTCTTCATGTTTTTTATTTTTCTTTCTTTGTGTTCAAACGTTGAAGTAACAAGTTTATGATCCACATCCAGTGGCGGGTAAAATTTGGGCTTGGCTTGAGAAGTTTGGGTTTCCATTTTCCACTTAGTGCTAGTCTTACATCTAAAAAATTGACCATTGACAAGGTGTTGTTTTTGTTGTTGTTATACTCAGCAAATACCCAAGAAATTTGCAGAAAACATGGTACCCAATTTGTTAAATCCAAAACTGACACTTAGAGGCCCAAGTGGTGCTTCATGGGAAGTAAACCTTCTCATAAGTGTGGATGGCTTCTTTCTCCACCATGGATGGGAACAATTTGTCAATGCTTACTCCCTTGAAGAAAATGACATCCTACTCTTCAAGTATGACCGGAACTCAACCTTCAAAGTCAAGATCTTTGACGGAGAATGTGAGAAAGTAGCTGCATACTTTGTCAGGAAATGTGGGCATGTGCATCCTGCTGCCAAGAACCACAAGAAAAGGGTGATAAATGAGGTTTTAGGTAGCGAGGACAATGACAACAACAATGATGATGGGATTCGCAGTACCACTAAGAAATCACGCAAGGATGATGATGGGACTAACAGAGACAGCTTAAGACGTTGTGCAGGTACTTCAAAGAAGATACATTGTCACCGTAATCGTGTTCAATCTGCTATAAATATTGTAAGAAAGAATGCTGCAACAAGATCATCAATGGAGCAGGAAAGGACAGACTCTCAGGGTATGTTTTCTTGTTTAAAGTTTAGAATAAAATTTAATTTTTGTAAGAATCCATTAATTTCCTTGGTGTTAATCTCAGCTGAAACTGAACCTATGGAGCGAAGTGAACAAAATGGGCAAACCAACACAGAAGTACCTGATGTAGATCAAAACCCTCAAGAAGCTACTGAAAATATTTTTGCTGTTGCTCCACTTGAGAAGGCTGCCTTGCCTGAAACACCAAGAAGGAGGAGTTTACGTTCTATGTCTCGAGTCTCAATTTCAGCTGAAACTGAACTTGTTACACAAAGTCCTCAGAGAAAGAGTTCACGTTCTAAGATTACAGCGCCCCCTGCGGGTAAGCCTCCAAAAATTACCCTTCAAGGTAGATGCAAATATTGCCATTCATGATTGTTAATCTGTTTACTCTGTTGCAGTTGAGTATGTTTCAAACAGAAGGCCAGTAACAGATAAAGAAAAGACGGAGGCGTTGGCAAAGGCCGCTTCACAACTAACTGACAACAGTTTCTTCTCTGCAATGAAATTTCACAACTGCTACAAAGGCTTTTATATGGTAAGGATTTTCTCATCCTTTTTTTTTACAGCTTTCCTTTGTTTCTCATGAGTCTTTTTGACGTACATTGCCATTTGCTAGACAATCACTGATAGGTTTGCAAGCGCTCATCTTCCACTTATGAACCAAGAAGTAATTCTGCGTGTGGGAGAGAAGCAGTGGACAACCAAATTCCACTATGGCAACAGTAGACTTGAGATTGGATGGAAGCAGTTTGCACTGGATAACTACTTGGAAGAATCTGATGTCTGTCTGTTTAAGCTGGCCAGCCTGGAGATTAGTGAATCTGTGATACTTGATGTCACCATTTTCAGAGTGGTGGATGAGGTTACTCCTCCGACCCTTTTAACAGCCTGATGAGAGGCTGCTCTCACGAGAACAGGGCGGATGTGGTCCTCTATGGTGGAAGCACACACATCAGAAGTTGTGCTTTTGAAGTTAATGAACATCTTCTATCCCTATTGCCTAGTATTTTTAGATCTCTTAACTTGAACCTTATGAACATTGCTATGCCAATATCTAAACTTGCAACTCAAGAACATTTTCAATGCCTAGTAGTTCATGTATCTTAACGTCAAGCTCCTGAACATTTGCTATGATGCCTCATGCCTAGTTATATAAATATCTTGACTTGTTATGCTTTAATCTTGTATGGCTGTGATTGGTTGAAGGTGACCATAATGCAGGGTTAGATTGGCAACCATTCTTATTCATTACAAGTTACCTTATTTGCAGATATGATTACCTTTTTTACTTCAAACTTTAGAGTGGTAGTGTGTAGATCCCAATGCGCCTGTAATAGTCCAAAATATCTTAGGCATTAAGCATGGTAAGAGACTGCAAACAAGACCAGTACTCCAATGCTTATGCATTTCTCATAAACTTCAAGCCAATAAGCTACTTCTGGTCTCATCTTGCTTGTGTATTACATTGTGTTACTTCTCGGGGAATAAGGTGGCAAATACTAGGTGTATTATTAGACAGATTCTCCTAATAAGTAGTCTTTTAAATTGTAGAAGATCATGATTATTTTAAAGGTGTACAACAGATTTATGTACAATATGTGTCCCATCTCAGCTTATCCTGAAGCCTTGTTTACTGATTATGGCATGATGCCTTTACAAAAAGAAAATTGCTATTCCGATGAACACCTTGTGAAATGCAATGGTCGGTTGACTGATCATTTTATTAGCTTGTAATTGTACCCTCTTGTGTTATTGTTGAATTCTTGAATTTGTACAGCTTCAGATAAGGGCAAATAAGATGAGAATTCGCATTAGTCCCCCTAGTCATATAATTCGAGTACAGATTACAGATGATAAGCTTACATTTGCTCAGACAGACGATAAGCTTACATTTGCTCAGACAGAGTATTACAAATCTTGCACATTAGAATAACCTAACCTTTGAGAATCCATTACCCTGTCTAGGAGGAATATGGGGTGAATGTAAGAACAAAGGCAACCTACAACTCATTAGTTTTATACAAGAACTATTAAGAGCAAGTAGCAATTCAAGATGGCAGTACTCCACAAAAATTTACACAGAAAACAAGCACAGTCAAAGATAATGGGCAGAGAAATCATAAATTTCTCACCATTTCTTAATTGTCAACATGACTTAGCTAGGGCCTAGGGAACATCTTATGGCCATTGAAGTCTTAACCCATCAAGCAATGGCATTGCAGACAAAATCACACAAAAGAAAAGATCTTTCATGTGTGGTTCCAAACTAGAGAAGCATCAGACCCTGCATTTGATCAATCTTAACAGCTTTGTGTTACGAATTCTTTGAAGAAGCTCTCCTGCTATACTTCCTAAAGAAGCGATGACATTCCGAATGCCGCCTTTCATTATGTGCTTCTAAACCACAGACCACTACATACTTCTTCCTGTTAC
This sequence comes from Fallopia convolvulus, assembly GCA_964016875.1. Lineage (NCBI taxonomy): Eukaryota > Viridiplantae > Streptophyta > Magnoliopsida > Caryophyllales > Polygonaceae > Fallopia > Fallopia convolvulus. The sequence goes on from OZ024720.1 coordinate 68,228,102, forward strand.
AAGATTGAGACTCCACATTCACACTGTTACCCTCAGACCCAACATTCATAGACTTGACTGAACTTGTTTCCATCAGCTCTTGTAAGGACTCATTATTAAGCTTCAACACCACACAAGATTTTGTATAAGTTTTACCATACAAATGCAAGCCCTTTGATATCCTTGGAGAGCTATTCATAGCTCTATGTAGCCTAAGTGCCAATTTCTTATCATAATCATCCACCAAATCACAATCATCAGAAGATTTCTCATTTTGCCCTCCTTCCCTACCAGCAAAAACCAAATCAAGGGCGCCATTAGCCAACTCCAGAGCTCCCCTCGCCACATCCGCCTTCATCATAGCTTTCTCCCTTGCCGCCTCTGCAATCAAAGACTTCTTCTGCGCCACACAATCGGCATCGTTTACCACCTCCTCCGCTGACCTAGGCCTCTCGTGACAATCGGAAACCCTAGAAATCCCCGGTGAACACGAATCCGACACAGCCTTAATCATCATCCCCTTCGAATCAGCACCTCTCAGCTTGTTATCCAGCAATCGCGGCATCCAGCAATCGATACAAATAGAAAAAGCACGGCTACCTGAATCATCACCGTCGGACGGCAAAAACGAAAAGGGGGCGAAACGAGAGTAGGTAGAAACACAATTTCTGTGCACCTGGCGAAGACATTTCCGGCACTGGTGGATGGAATCCTCTGCCGCTGGCAAATCGGTCAAGCAATAGGAGCACAATTTGGAAGACGAGACGTGATTATAGCAAGATTTGCAGAGGAGAACGATGCGCCAATGGCTGTTTAGGATTCGAAGCCTGTCGCTAGGGTTTGTGCTGTTGGTGCGGCGTTTACAGGCGTGGCAATCGGACAAGTTAGGCAATTCTCTGGTTTTCTTCTTCCGAATCGTCTTGTGGTTGGGAGGTCGGAGATCCGATGAAGCCATGAGTTTCGCCCGTCGCCGCCTGGGCTCCGCCTCTAGGGTTCCGCCGTAGAATTTGTTTGAAGGAGCTTTTGTTATTGGAAATGGAAATTGGTTACGCGAACTTCCAAGAAGCGGATCAAATCATCAGTTAATAAATAGGCAGTAAAGAAACACCGTTAGTCAATAAATAGCTGTACTTTTTTCATCAACCCGGCCCGGTTTTTTTGGACTAGTGTGCTGGACCCGGTTTAAATATTGTTAAATACGGATATGCTGGACCCGGTTTGAATATTGTCAACGAAATTTCATTATAGGCAACCTTCCAACCCTTATTCGGAATCCATCTAGTTTGTCTAGACAATCGTTTAGATCGTTTAGGTATTAGGTGACTCCTCTTCATCTAAAATCCACTTAGTAGACTAACAAGGTCAAGTTTAAACATTGCTAAACCATTTTATTTTTTACCACACTTTTTTTTTATCGACAAGACAAACAAAGTGTTAAGTTTAACAATCAATATACAAATTCTACATATGGAAAAGAATAAAAGCTAACAAAACATGAATGTTATTTTAAAATTAGATAACCCGTTGCGGGTTATTTGGGTGATTTGTCAACTCGTAAAATAAATTTATTTACTTCATTTTCACACTTTTTATAGTAATTTTTTTCCCTTTGAGCTTCATTACAAAACTCACAAATATATATTAAGTTTAACAATTGACATAGAATTAAAATAAATAAAAATAGTGGTTCTACCTATGGAAACGAACAAAAATCAACAAAATATGAATTATGTTTCAAAAGTTGAGACGATTCATGATGGGAGAATGGGTAGGAACTTTGAAAGCGTTGAGATCTTAAAGAGAATTGAGGAGAAATGTGAGAAAGAGGAGAGGGGAAAGTAATTATGGGGGCGAAGATAAAAAAAATACTAATATTTTAGTTAGCTATGTTGGGTGGAACATATATATAAGGAAAACTATCTTAGTATTATAATTACAAAGGTGATAAGTAAGTGTTTTAGGGTCACGGTGATTGGGTCGAGTGATGGGTAGAGGGACCCTCACTTATTATATCCGACTCGTTGTCTATTTTACTAGCCTTATCGCTCATTTCGCCCATCACCCAATATTAATATAATTTTTTGTATGTATATACATATTGTACGTTCGGCTCATTCGGATACGTCAATCACTCGTGGGTAACCCTACTTAAAAGTGTTGAGAGATTTTGCTAGTTTTTTTCCGCTCGTTATTCATCAATAAATCATAAGCAGGACTTGCTCTACTTTCTCATCAAAAGTAATTTTTGATGAAAAAACTAAAAATATGCTTTGTTATGAAAAGATTTATGAAAGCAAGACCACTTAATCTTTTGGAAAGACACTTAAACAAACTTTATGAGAACCTTTTGATCATTAGAAGAGAGGAAGGGAGAGTAAAAACTTTAGAGAGTGTATTTCTTACTCTACTTTGGTGCAAGTTTTACAATGGATGATGGCCATATTTATAGGCCAAGAGTGGGGTAAAACTTTGGTAAATCTCCATGATTTATGCATGGAAATAAGGAGGTGAAGAAGGTGAATAATTCACCTTGTACAAATTTTCCTCCATTATACACTTGTTCATACATAATATGTGTAATACATGTGTGTGTAAATAGATAGCTTGTAGTATGATAATTTGGACTTCATAAATTTGGACTTCATAACACTCCCCCTTGAATATTCACCTTCTTTTCATGGAGTAGGATATGGGTAGACGGTGCCTCATTAAAAACCTTGTCAGGAAAAACCGAGTGGGATAAAAACCTGAACGAAGGGAAAAAGAGTGCAACCATTGATCCCATTGTACGCCTTGATGCTGCCTCATTAAAAACCTTGTCAAGCAAAACCCAGTGGGATAAAAAAACTTGATCGAAGGGAAAAAGAGTGCAGCGCGTATGATACTCCCCCTGACTTCAACATATGTCTCGAAGTCTGCACATTCCAATTCTGGATACCATTTCTCCAAATTTCTTGGGGATTAAAGACTTTGTGAACAAGTCAGCCAAATTGTCATTTGATCGAATTTGTTGGATGTCCACTTCACCAGCTTCTTCCAATTCACGAGTGGAGAAGAATTTTGGAGATATGTGCTTTGTTCGGTCTCCTTTGATGTAGCCCTTCTTCATCTGAGCAACGCATGCTGAGTTATCCTCATATAATATTGTTGGATCATCAGTCATTGGTTTCATTCCACTTCCTTTCTGGATGAATTGAATCATTGCTCGAAGGGACACACATTCTCTTCCTGCCTCATATAGTGCAATCAATTCTGCTTGATTTGATGATGTGGCAGTCACAGTCTGCTTCGTTGATCTCCAAGAGATGGCAGTGCCTCCGTATGTGAACACATAACCATTTTGAGATTTGGCTTTGTGTGGGTCAGACAAGTACCCTGCATCTGCATATCCAATTAAAGTCGCATCCCTTTGGTTACGATAATACAACCCAAGATCATGTGTGCCTCGGAGATAGCGGAATACATGTTTGATCCCGTTCCAATGCCTCCTTGTGGGTGCAGAGCTATACCTGGACAACAAATTTACTGCAAAAGCAATATCTGGTCTTGTATTGTTAGTTAAGTACATTAAAGCACCAATTGCACTTAAATATGGTACCTCAGGACCAAGAACCTCTTCGTCCTCTTCTCGGGGACGAAATTGATCCTTTTCTACATTGAGGGATCGAACTTCCATTGGAGAGCTCAAAGGGTGTGCTTTGTCCATGTAAAATCTCTTAAGAACTTTCTCGGTGTAATTAGACTGATGGATAAAGATTCCATCCCTTAAGTGCTCAATTTGTAAGCCAAGACAAAGCTTCGTTTGTCCGAGATCTTTCATCTCGAATTCTTTCATCAAATATTTCGCAGTATCTTGAAGCTCATTTGGAGTTCCGACGATGTTTAAATCGTCAACATAAACTGCGATAATAGCGAATCCCTTTTCGGATCGCTTGATGAAAACACATGGACAAACGGTGTCGTTCTTGTATCCCTCTTTCATGAGGTATTCACTGAGGCGATTGTACCACATTCGTCCAGATTGTTTTAGCCCATACAATGACCTCCTCAATTTTATGGAAAACATTTCTCGAGGTCCACAATTATTGGCCTCAGGCAGCTTGAGTCCTTCGGGGACTCTCATGTAGATGTCTGTATCAAGTGATCCATATAAATATGCGGTCACGACATCCATGAGGCGCATTTGTAACCTTTCAAAGACAGTCATGCCAATTAGGAATCTCAATGTAGTTGCATCAACTACTGGAGAGTATGTTTCTTCATAATCAATTCCATGGATCTGAGAAAAACCTTGTGCTACAAGCCTTGCTTTATACCTTACAATTTCGTTTTTCTCATTTCTTTTACATACAAAGACCCATTTATAGCCGACTGGTTTCACACCATTTGGTGTATGAACTACTGGTCCAAAGACCTCTCGCTTTTCAAGCGATTTTAGTTCTGCCTGAATAGCCTCTTTCCATTTTGGCCAATCATTTCTTCGTCGACATTCATCGACCGATTTTGGCTCAAAATCATCATCTTCAATTACAATATTACTAGCCACTGAGTAGGCAAATACATCATCGACAATTACATCTTTTCGATTCCATTGTGTGCATGTGGACACATAGTTTATGGAAATCTCAAAATTGTCGATATCATTATTCTTGTCTAGAATATCATCCTCTGTTGAGGTATTTTCATTTTCAATATCTTTGCCTTTACCATCATTCTCATGATCCATTGTGGCTTCTCCTGCTATACCCTTTTGGCTTCTTGCCTTTCTCGGTTTCAAATCTTTTGAGCCTAATGGTCTACCACGCTTTCGGCGTGTTGTAGACTCGCTTGCGATGGATGCATCTGGCAATCCATTGGGTATTTCAATTCTTGCTGGAGCATTTGCTGCAGGTATATGTGATTTAGTTACCTTCTGTGTATCAGTAAATGCATCTGGTAACTGATTTGCTACATTTTGCAAATGAATGATCCGTTGTACTTCTTGTTCACACATTTTTGTTCTTGGATCAAGATGGGATAATGCAGTTGCATTCCATGTGATTTCTTTCACACGTGGGTCCCCATTTTTCTTTTCTCCTCCTAAGGTTGGGAATGTATTTTCATCAAAATGGCAATCAGCAAATCTTGCTGTAAACAAATCACCAGTTGTTGGTTCAAGATATTTGATTATCGAAGGAGATTCAAAACCAGCATAAATTCCCAATCTCCTTTGTGGTCCCATCTTTGTGCGTTGAGGTGGAGCAATAGGGACATAAACCGCACATCCAAATATTTTTAGATGTGAAATATTTGGCTCCTTACCGGACACAAGTTGCATAGGGGAATGTTCATGGTTTGCACTTGGCCTTAATCGAATTAAGGTTGCTGCATGTAATATTGCATGTCCCCATGCCGAAGGTGGTAATTTTGATTTCATCAATAATGGTCTGGCAATTAATTGCAATCGCTTTATCAATGATTCAGCAAGACCATTTTGTGTGTGAACATGAGCCACTGGATGCTCTATATCAAGCCCAATTGACATACAATAGTCATTGAATGTTTGAGATGTAAATTCTCCTGCATTATCGAGCCGGATTTTCTTTATTGTATAATCCAGAAATTGGGCCCTCAATCGGATTATTTGGGCAAGGAGTTTAGCAAATGCAACATTTCTTGTTGATAGTAGGCTTACATGTGACCAACGTGTAGATGCATCAATTAGCACCATAAAGTATCGGAATGGTCCACATGGTGGAGCAATTGGCCCACATATATCTCCTTGGATTCTTTCTAAGAATGCAGGATTTTCACTTGCAATCTTATTTTTAGAAGGCCTGATAATTAGCTTTCCAAGTGAGCAAGCAGTGCAATTAAAATCACTGGACGGAAGAACCTTAATGTTCTTTAATGTATGTCCAAGTGAGCTCTTTATGATTTTGTGCATCATTATTGCCCCTGGATGACCCAATCGATCATGCCATAATGTGAATGTAGTTTGGTCATATGACCTTTTGTTAAACATTGCATTGACCTCAAACGGATAAATGTATGTATGATATAATCCGGAGGTTTGCGTTGGCATCCTTTCGAGAATCTGTTTATGGCCAGATTCATGTTTTATGATGCACAAGTATTCTTTCCCATTTTCATTCATGGTTTCCATATGAAACCCATTTAGACGCACATCCTTAAAGCTTAGCAAATTTCTTCGAGATTTACTCGAATATAGTGCGTCATTTATTACTAGCTTTGTTCCCTTTGGGAGTAGAATGACAGCTCTTCCAGAGCCTTCGATGAGTTTTGACACACCGGATATTGTAGTGACATTGCCTTCAAAGGCTCTTAATTGAGTAAAGTGTTCTTTACTCCTCAAGATGGTGTGTGTTGTCGCACTGTCCAAAAGACATTGCTCCTTCCCATCGGGTTTCACTTTAGGTAAGTCCATGTTTTCTATCAATATAAAGAAAAAGGAGAATTAAGGCATTAATAAAAGTTTCATATATTATACAAGGATAAACATATTATACAAGTTCTATTATACAAAGTCCTACGAGAGAGAAGTTAAAAACATGAGATATAAAAAATACATTGCAAATATTATACAATAACATGGGAGATAGTAGAGATATTTAGGGGTTTGTGCTTTTCATTTAAGCCCCTAAGGCATAGCCATCATCATTCTCAAAGTTGAGGAAGTCATTGATATCCAGACTAGTCACAGGTGACCTATCCACATTTTTGTTATCGATGTAGTTGGTCTCGGTAGCCTTTTCTTTATTCTTTTCAGCTTGGTACAGCTTCACTAGGTGTGGAGCTGTGCGGCATACCTTTGACCAGTGACCAGTCACGCCACATCTGTAGCATGCTGATTTGGATTTCTGGGAGGATCCTGATGGACCCGTCTGGACCTGTTGCTTCACACCCCCTTTGTAGCCTTGGTTCTCACGATGATTATCGTGGCTTTTGTTGTAGACTCGGCCACGTCCATGGCCACCACGACCACCACGACTCCCATAGTTACCACGACCTCGTCCACGCCCATTGTTACGGCGTGATTGCTGCCCACGTTCATTGTCGTTCCTATCATGGAACGCTTTGTTCATAGCATTTGCTTCTGGGGCAGCTGTTGAGCCAGTAGGCCTTAGGTTGTGGTTTTTCATTAGGAGCTCATTATTCTTTTCAGCAACCAACAATACTTTCAACAAGTCAGAATATCTTTTGAAATTTCTTAATCTATATTGTTGTTGCAATAATATGTTTGAAGCATGCATAGTGGAGAAAGTTTTCTCCAACATCTCTTCCTGAGTGATCATTTTACCACATAGTCTCAATTGAGAAGTGATCCTGTGGATAGCACTGTTGTACTCAGTGATGGACTTAAAGTCCTGGAACCTTATAGTGTTCCACTCATGTGTTACTTGTGGGAGCAAAACTTCATTTTGATGAGCATAGCGCTCATTCAGGCTCTCCCACAATTCTATAGGATCCTCCACAAATAAGTACTCAGTTTTGAGACTCTCATGAATGTGGTGGCGGAGGAACACAATGGCTTTCGCCTTTTCCTGTGGGGTGGCATTATTGTTTGCCACAATTGTTTCCTCAAGGCCATTTGCCTTGAGGTGAGCCATGGCATCTACCCTCCATTCGAGGTATTTCTGGCCCGATAGGTCAAGGATGTCAAACTCCCTCTTAGCAATGTTTGCCATTAGTTGCTACATATAAAGATATGCAAATTAAAGATTAACATAATCAATAATATAATACATGAGTCGTGTCTAAGACGATTGAAGGACATGTCATATCAAATAATAAATATATGCATGTAGATGATATATTCGAAATGCATAAAGAAAGATTGCGTGAGTCAGAGAAGTAATCAATATAGATATAGGCATAGACAATAACGTAAGACAAAAGTAAGAGATCATATGAAATGAAAGAAAATTATATAACGGGAATTTTAAAGTTTTAAAGTCCTTAGAGTTCGAGGTCCTTTAAGTCCAAAGTCCGAGGTCCTTTAAGTCCAAAGTCCGAAGTCCTTAAAGTCTGATTCCCTTCATCCCCCTTTTCACTTTTTCACTTCCGACCTTATCTCCTTCCTCCACCTCCATATTCGACCACCTTTACCAAATTTTTCTTTCGACATTCTCCATGGCCGACGACGAGATTATGCGTCGTCTTAGAGCCGGTAATAGGAGATTTTTGATTGAGCTTTTCATTTGCCTTGTTCTTATTGTGATTACCAACATCATGCTCATAATTATTTTGGTTAAAACTTACTTCCAATCCAAGTGGTGAAGTTGAAGATTTTCGAAGGAGAAATCGGTTTAAAGGTAAGCAAATGTAATGTTTTGTTTGTATCTTTTACATATCCAAAAGCATGATTTATTTTTGGTAAGAAATCGTTTCAAATCTAGGAAGAAAAACGAGTTTCTGATGTAGAAGATCCCAAATCGGGCAACTACAGAGCATACTCCTCAAAAACAGTTTTAGGAAATAAACTTGTTGTATGATTAAGATTAGAAAGAGATAGAATTTGTACCTTGGTGATTAGTGAAGCTCAATTGGTAATTAGAGACTCGTGCTGATAACGTGTTATGAAAAGATTTATGAAAGCAAGACCACTTAATCTTTTGGAAAGACACTTAAACAAACTTTATGAGAACCTTTTGATCATTAGAAGAGAGGAAGGGAGAGTAAAAACTTTAGAGAGTGTATTTCTTACTCTACTTTGGTGCAAGTTTTACAATGGATGATGGTCATATTTATAGGCCAAGAGTGGGGTAAAACTTTGGTAAATCTCCATGATTTATGCATGGAAATAAGGAGGTGAAGAAGGTGAATAATTCACCTTGTACAAATTTTCCTCCATTATACACTTGTTCATACATAATATGTGTAATACATGTGTGTGTAAATAGATAGCTTGTAGTATGATAATTTGGACTTCATAAATTTGGACTTCATAACAGCTTTTATTTGTTTTGAAAAGTGTGAACTATAGTTACTTTTTACATATTTTTATGTCCGTGGTCGGAAACCCAAAGTATCCCTCAAACAATACCAATTAAAGACTAATTGTTGTTCGGATATTACAGAGGCCCATTATTAAGGACGATTTTGATGAGAAAATAGAACACTAGACTCTAGAGTAAGCTCACACACAAAACTTCCAATTTATTGAAAAAAACAACAAAACAACAGATAATGGTAAAAAATATATAATGTCTTACATCTAATTCTGAGTACAAAATACATAGCAGGCCAGTATAATTAACTAGTGTTGTAAGCTTAATTAAGGTTTAACGACTTAGAGAATAGAGACGGATCGGAACTACCAGCTAAATCGATCAAATTTATTAGGATTGGACACAACAACACTGAGGTCCGCCCGCCCTGCGAAGATCGCAATAGATGGCGCGGGGGTCGAGTCCAGCGCCGTTGCACAAGTGCGCGCACTGCGCCTGAGTGCCGCACGCGCCCACGTACTTGTATGTCTTCGCCCGCACTTCCCGTCCCCTCGTCGCCTCTGCAAAAACAAACATTTATATTTTCATAACTTGAATAATTAAAAATGTTAAATCATCAAATTCATTTGACAAGGAAAAATAAGCACCTGTGGTGTAGCCGAAGGCGAGAAGGATGAGGACGAGAGCGAGGGGTACAAAGGGAAGATAAAGCTTCTTTGGGGCCATTGCTCGATCTCGATCGATTTCTTGTATAATGTGGAATGTTTTGGGATTGTTTGTTTTGCATATGTCGACCAGTACTCCACCACTACATGTATTTATAGTAGTTGTTTGAGTGTTAGGTGGCCTGGACCACTTGGTCAAATTATTAAATTTAAGTGGGCAGTTGCTACGAATTAAGTAACGAAGGTGTGTAGTAATTAAAGATTCACCTTCCATAAAAGTTCATTGTTGGGTCCATAACGGCTTTTTCTCTGTTTTAGTCAACAAGAGTATAGATTTCAAGTCGTTAATTAGGGACGGTTGAAATCGAAATCGGCGATCAATTTATTAGGTTCCAAGAGACGATTGAATATTTGGTATGGTGTTATGATGCACCATACACAAATTTTTAAGCAATTGGCAAAAGGTGAAAACAATTGAATATTGTACTATTCCAAGAGACATATGATTAATTATTATCAAAAATTAGCTCTTCAGACATTTAAAGATATAGATGCGATAAGTAGACAATGTTTTTGCGGGGAACTGAATATTTCAATCTTAGTACACTCTTTTTTGGTAGAAATCTTAGGACAGTACTCTTTAAACAAGTACTTAGGACATGCCATTATTAATACACATGTGACTAAAAGGACATTTGATACGGTCATTTTCATTCAATTCACGAAATAAGGATTAATTAATTAATTAACCACATGGAAAGGTAATAAACTTTCCCAGGCCGGAAGGCCAGAAGGGCAACAACTAATCCGGATAAATTTAGCAACAAAGCTGAAATATGTTATGCAGAATTCCATATTACTTGGGTCGACTCTTCGGGCAAATTCGTGTTGTTTGGCGTTTATAGAATTTCATATGATCTAACCAGCTTAATTAGTAGCATTGGCATATATTGCGATTTATCAATATATGAAAAACAGAAAGAAAACTATTTAATATAATAGTAGCAATATAATACATGAAACTTCATATTTCAAGTTCACACACTGACACACACTGACACACATATATATGCTTAGTAGTATTGGCATATACATATTGCCATCTTACATCTAAATACAAAATACATATCACGCCAGGGATCCGTATATTATATGCCATATATCTAACATCTTAAGAGAGTATTAAATTAGTGCTAAACTTGAGCTTTAATAACCGATCATGCAACATGTATACATCAACTTCATCGATCAATTTGTTAGGGTTGGACACAACAACACTGAGCTCCGCCGGCCCTGTGAAGATCGCAATAGATGGCGTGGGGGTTGAATCCCGCGCCGTTGCACATGTACGCGCACTGCGCCTGCGTGCTGCACGCGCCCACGTACTTGCATGCCTTCTCCTGCACTTCCCGACCCCTTGTCGCCGCCTCTGCAACATTTAAATTAAATTTTCTTAGCATTTTTCTTATAAAATTTTAATTTTCTTAAAACGTATGCTTAATTTTATTATAACCTAAAAACATAGGTTGGAAAAAAATTTGTGGGCTTTGATTTGTACATATTATAGGAATTTTAATAAAACATATTTACCTGAGGTGAAGCTGAAGGCGAGGAGAACGAGGACGAGGAGGACAAGGAGAATATAAAGCTTCTTTGGGGCCATTGCTCTCTATTATATATATATATATATGATCTCTTCTTTATGGAGCCATGGAGGGGTATATTGTGAAATACAAGTTGAGTTTGTTTTGCATATATCTACCACTCGACCATACATGTATTTATACTAAGCTGTTTTGCGTGTTATGTACGAGGAGGCGTGGACCACCTGGTCAAATTATTATATGTAAGTCAATGGTACACAAGTTTACATTGGCAGTTGCTACGAAGATGTGTAGTAATTAAAGCTTCACCTTCCCATGTAGTACTATTGTGGCCTCGTTGTGTTTTATTGAAGCTCACTTCTAAAATTTGTAAGTACTAACAACATCATCATCGTCCTAGTATAATTTCGTATAAGTAAGATTTGAGCAGTCAAGATATGTAAAGACTTAAACTCTGAATATGTCAGAAAAATATGTCCGATAAACAAGTCATGTTTACAAAAACAAGACCGTCGTTAATGACCCAAAGAACATTTGCAATATGAATGTACGTTTAATGAAGAGTAGATAAATTTTAAAAAATTATCTGTCTAGTAAAAAAGAAAACCAAATTTATAATTTATCAGCATCTGCATTAGATGCAGCAGGTAAGTGTGAACAAGAAACCTTGACTCGAGCATATATGTTTAGTCAATGTAAGATTTGTTTTGTTAGTAGAAAAATTAGGGATAGGAGCGAATCAAGATCAAGGGGTATAGAGAGAGTTTAAATGAGTGAAATCTATTATTTTATTTTTTGGGTAGAAAATGAGTGAAATCTATTTGTTTTTACAAGGATAAACTTTAGGGGTTCGTTCTAATGTTAATTCAATTAGATAATTAAACACTTAAAAGTTGTTAGTTGACCATCATAATTCGCCAATCGAGATCTTCGATATATATAGTTGCTTCAGGCCTTCAAGACAATCAAGACAATCAACTATGTCAAAATTAGAAATTTAGTTTGAAACGACTTTAGCTTCAAGCCTTCAAGACAATCAACAAATCTCATTTGATTTAAGCAACTATTCAAAGTTGTTTCTATCTTTTGTAAATAGAATAAAAATGTCCATTTACTATGCATAATGGAGACTTAAGAGAATTTGTCAAAAAAAGGTGGTGCAATGTAAGATTAGGTGTATAAAGAATACTTTTTAGTATAATTTAACATAAGGAATGGTTAAATGCAAACAACTTAAAATAAGAGGTGGTTAAATGTAACTTTTTCTTTTTTTAACAAAAGCAATTTTCCTTTTAATTACAATGAAATGTGTCAATGTATTTCCTTATTTAAAACAATGATAGTTTCAAATCTCCCAAAGTTATCATTAATTTCCCCTTTTAATTACTAATGAAATGTGTTGTTCTATTTCCCTATTTAAAGCAAGCAATGATAGTTTCAACGACTTTTTAAGGTATAGGGTAAGAATCCAAATGTGAAAACTAAACCCTATTTAGAAAACCCTACCCTTTAAAAAAAAAAAAGAGGTCCTACCGGGAGTCGAACCCAGGTCGCTGGATTCAAAGTCCAGAGTGCTAACCACTACACCATAGAACCTTTTGTTAATTCTTGCGTACTTTAATCTTATATTATATGTTTACAAATTTAATAGGTTTTTGACATAGCACGCGTTATTATTGTTTCTGTTAATGTGTGTAAACGTAATTGGTGAAATTGATCTGCAGATCAGTATAATTGAATCTGTCACTGATCTGCGAACTGATTTCAGTTCATAAAATCTGATTCCAACCCAAATTCTCCAAGTCGGTAAACCTGTTGTTGAGTCATGAAAAGTTGCTTTAGTTTATTATTGCGTTGCTTTGCACGTGAAATTTGATTCTGCAGATTAAACGCTGTTCTCTAATGTACAGTTGGAGAACACTATTTGTATGAATCCTGCAAGACAGAATTATTGGAATTTTTTGTTGGTATATCAGCTTGAGTTTTTATTTTGGGAATTTCCAGACTAAGGCAACAACAACAACAACAATGGCCCAGTGTACTCCGCTTCAGCAGAATTTGGGGGGCCAGGATAGGAACACCCCTGGCTTAAAGCTGAGGGGGAGTGCCCTGAAAGACCCGGGTAGGACCCCCAACCAGAAACCTGAGAGCACAATACCACAATCGACACCCAAAACAAGCAACTCACCACGACACACCAACTCAACAAAAACACAGAAAAAGACACACACAACAAAATACTAAAACGAAGACAACAAAACAAAACAAAACAAAGCACATGAGACCGTCTGTCCTGACAACTAATTTCCAGACTAAGGCATTTATGTAAATAAACATACACGTTTGTGAGAAATTCGGTTCGGTTTAATTTGTAAACGAGTTGAGATTGTGTTATGTTAAAGCTCAAAAGATAAATGAACTGAGATTGAGTATAAGATATTTCGGACCGTTTGTTCATGAGCAAACTCGATTATATGTTCATAACTTAGAATTACACACACAAAAAAAACTAGATTATACGATTATGAATAAAAGTTTTACTATATATTTATGTAAACAAGTTATAAACGGATTTGTCTCACCAAGAAACAAAATAAGAGGCTTGCGAGCTAAGCTCGAGCTCCGTAAACCAAGGTCAAACAAGATTTTAAACTCGAACCAAGCTCGCGTACGACCTCAAACTCGCCTATTTTTAACCGGGCTCGTCTCAGTTCCATTACATCCCTATACCAAACAAATTATGTAAATTATTATAAATTTGTAGCATTAATTTTTGTATAATTAATATCCATGAAATGCGCATAACTGAAGGAATATGATCCTGGAAAAATCAACACTACTCTTCCACGTTTCCCTGTCAGCGTCCTCTCCACAAATCCTCATTTTATTAATATTTTTTTGTCCTTGTTAAAAGAATGTTAGTAGTTTGCAAATGAGATCATTACTATTTTTTTTCTTGGGTTATTTATAAATTTTTCAAGTACACATTTGAATGTTCTTTTATTCTCATCCTTTGCTCTCGGATCTTGACATCAAAGTTGGCAATTAAATTTATTAAAAGGACAGGGAAACAGACATATATGGTTGGGAGCTGAAGATTTTATTAATACATTTGAATCTTTCTCATATTTATTCAGACGGATTTCTTCCATTTGTGGAACATTTTTAAGGTTCATCATCTGATACCGTTGGTTCGAGTCGACAACCAGCAACAATGGTACCTACATCTCCCCTTCTGATCATTTTTTTGTTCATTCTTTTCGTTACCCTCATTCATGCTTAAGCCTTTTTCTCTGATCACAAAGAGCAGATCAATAGAAAGAGTGTATCTTTGAATTTTAGAAAGCATTGGCTATCATAGATCATGAATGATTTTGATCTAATGTTTTGTATTATGTTTTTTCAATCCATAAAAACTTCAATTATGTTGTTAAAATCTCAAAGCAATTGTCTTGTCAGTCTGGAGCCATTGAGGAGGGAAGAGTGGAAGCGAAACCAAAGTCCTATAGTTATGGATTAACTAACCAAAGGCTACAAGAGATAAAGGAAGCATTTGAGCTTTATGACATAGATAATTCAGGTAGTTTTATTAGTACAACTTCTCTTACTTTGTCTATTTGTTTTGTATGATTCTTTCTTGCTAAGTTAATGAACTTTTTTTCTCTTGATATTTCAATGTCATAGGATATATCGATGCTAAGGAGTTGCGCGTTGCTATGAGGTTTGGTTACTTACTAGAACAGAAGTTCATTCACAATTTCAGGTTACTTTGTTTCATGAACTAAAAGAATCATTTCATTTTAACAGGGCACTTGGTTCTGAGATGACAGAAGAGGTAAAAACTAGTAACACTCTTTAGGTTATAGCAAATAAGTTAATTTTGTAAGAAATTAAAGCCTCAGGAATTGGTTTTGTTATTCCAGCAAATCAGTCAGCTGATTGCAGATGCAGATGAAGATGGCAATGGTCTTCTTGACTTTGATGAGTTTTGCTACATTATGACAGCACAGAGCATAGAAAGGGAGACCAAGCAACAGATTACGCGAGCTTTCAGCTTAATGGACAAAGACAATGATGTAATCACTGATTACTTATGTAGATTTAATTGTCTTGTGAAAAAACTCCTTTTGATCCATTCTTTGGTGAAAATCTTCAGGGAAAGATATCTGCAGCTGACATTGAGAGTGTTAAGGAAGAGCTAAGCGAGTTCTTCAGTGAGCGAGAGATTCGTGACATGATTGAAGAAGCAGATCGACGTAGTAAGTCTATATATGTTTATGTGTAGAAGAAGATGAGTTTGTATTGCCAAATTTCACTAAAGATTTACCATTTGCTTGTCTTTAAATATAAAAAAAAAACTGCAGGTGATGGGCAGATCCATATTGAAGAGTTCATGCAGAAGATGAAGAGTTTCATATGCATACTTGAAGTTTGATTCCTGCCCCATGAACAACAGTGGAATTTTAAGCATCTTTTTTATTTATGTCATATAACAGCAACAATATGTTAGCTTGATTGTGTGTTGTGATATACATATTGTAAACCTGTTTATCATGTTGTATGGGTTAAATAACTGAATAAAGAGCTATCTTACATAATAAGTTTCTCAGAAGTTTTCAATTGCTTTGCCTTGACAAAATGGCAGTGTTCTTCAGAACTCTTTCTGAAGAAAAAAAGATGGGTACAATACAGTAAACTCCCTCTATCAATGAGCATTGAACTTTAGGCAAAAGATACATAATATGATACAATACGCTATACACAGATTATGTACTCAGCGCGTATAAGCTTCTTACTAGGTACTATATCTGATCAGATCAATTGCTTTATTCCCCACTTAAGCATGGCAGCTTCTGATCATCATCTAGTATGAATAACAAAGTGATTCATTGTTATTGTCTGATCAAAGGTGATGGCTTTTGCCCACCTACATAGATATGCTTCTGAACAAGGTTGAATGATCATTGACAATTAACACAAGGCACCTTTCCCAGTTCACTTGTTCTGAAAAAGACTGATGATTCTTTGGAGAACTCCAAAGGCTTATCTGAGTCCACTAGAAAGTCATCAAATGTTGCAAGGGATTTCAGTTGCTTTCCAAGAGATGCAATTGTCCTTTGACAATCTGCCAGTTTACCAGCTGCCATGGCAAGCCCCTTTTCCTATTTAATTATCAACATAAAACTAATAAGTTAGAAGATTCAAAATTCATATTAAATGTTATAAGATCTTGCAAGTCTTTTTTTTTTTTAATTCAGTGCTGCATAGAACAAATTTCTGATTGATAAAGAATGAACTGACCTGTTCAGCCTTGTTTTCAGCCTTTTGAACTGGAAATTGGAAATGAGGATCAGTTTCAAGATCCCTTTTGGAAAGTTCATCTTCCAACCTTTGGCATTTAGCCATTGCTTCGGCAGATAAAGCCCGTTCCTTATCAGCTTCATCTATCAAGGAATTTATTTTGTCAATCAATGAGCTTTTCTCTGATTCAAGTTCTTCTCTTTCAGCAGTCTTGGACTGAAGTTCTCTTTCAGTATCCTGCTTCAGTTTATTTGTCAAAGCTAACTGAGCTTGAAGATCCACAATCGTGTTATTAGCGTCTAGTATTTGTCCTTCTAATGCCTTCATCTTTTCCTGGTTTTCACTTATCTGTTTTTGCATCTTTGTCAATTGAGCCTCCACTTCCTTTACCTGTTCTTGAGATTCCTTAATCTTGCTCTCTCGCTCAATTAACTGCCTTTTCAGTTCTACCATGTTAGTTTCTGCGTCCTTCAATCGTGTCTCTGATGAATCAAGCTGCTCCTCACGCTCAATCAACTGAGTTTGTAGCTCAATCAACTCATTCTCTGCAGCGTTCAACTTTGCCTGTGACGTCCTCAGCTGACCTTGACACTCAAATAACTGATCTTGCACCTTCACTAACTCAATCTTAAATTGAGCCCGAATCTCACTCAGGCGACTCTCCAATTCTAACAACTTCTCCTTTGTATCCTTCATCTCCTGTTTTGATTCACTTAATTCCATTTGCAATTTCCTCTTTTCTGCTTCTAGCTTTTCCATCTTAGACTCCAGATCAGCCGTTCGATTGTTCATTGCTTCATCTTCATATTTTAACACATTTTGAGAGACGGCTCCATTTCCTTTCTCTGGCAATGCAGCCAGCATTTCCATCTCAAGAAAATCATCCATTAAAGTAATCTCAGTTGAGGATGCTCTTAAGTCCGGTTGGCTTAACTCAAAATCACTAACTTTAAGCACATCAGTGACGGACATTTGTGATCGGTTATCAGAGACCACCGAATCACCACAACCAAACTCCTTACGGGTTTTTGATCTAAGCTTACGACACTCAGCTTCAAGCTTAGCAACTTTCTTAATACTCTCCAAACGTTGTTTACTAGCGGATTCAGCAGCTTTTGTGCTGAAATCCCTCTCAAGGGTCATAACCTCCAACTTCTGCGACAATGCACCAATCTCAAGCCTGAGAAATTTATTCTCCGCGGCTTCTGATTTAGCAGCTTCGAGCTGAGAACTGAGCTCGGTGAGTTGACTCTCCAACTCAAACTTTCTTGACTCCCATTCATTTTCTTTCTTAGCTATAACTTCCGCTTGCTCTTCCCTTGCTTGTCTCAGCTGCCTCACACACTCCTTGAGAGCGCCGTCTAGATGGCTAACTCGGTCTTCAAGCGCTGAATTCTTCTTTACAGTGGCATCAAGCTGTGATTTTAAGCCTGATACTTCTCTCTCAGCCTTCTCCCAGCCTATAATGAAATAAGCTCCATAAGAAAAGCAACAAATTTGTTTCTTGGAAAAATTAAGAAGAGGATATACCTGTTACAGCTTCTTCAGCAACTTTTGCATGCTGTTTCACAAGCTCTTCCTTGTCATTGATGTTCAACAATGCAGCCGATAGCTTTTCGGTTAATGTTTTTATTTCTCCGGTTGGTTCTTCATTGGGTGCAGATTTGGAAGTGATTTCAGGTGAATGCTTACTATGACTGGAATTCAACTGCCACAGTTGGTATAATAAATTACATCAGTTTCTTCATAACTCATAAAAATGTGCACTCTTTAAAACTTTGAGCAATGTTCTGAAATAGACTCCAATTTCATTGAATCATGATCAATGATCAAACCTACACAGCTATTTCTGTTGTTGTTGTTGGTTAGAAATTAGTATCCAAAAACACAATAGATGAAGATTATCAAAGACATCAACTAAAATAGGCAAAGCAACAGCACATGAATGCCAAAGCAAGATCAATCTTATGAATCCTGATGAGTAAACCAAATTTAAACATAACATTCAAATCCCATAGATACATAACAAGATTGATTATACGGTTTATACCTGTTCATCTGAAAACCTCTCAGAAGGTGATGAAATGGACCCAGAACTCTCAGTATCACCAGTATTCTTCTCTGAAGATTTCCTCCTCCATAGCCAACTACGCCGGTCCATTAACAACTCCAAATTTGGTTACATACATAGAAGTTCAACCCAAACTCATAACTTAAGTCTGAGCCCTGCCTGCATAAATCCCACAAAAGGGCAGAAAAACTTCAATACCCATAAGGTGAGTGGGAAAATATTGAAATAACTTTTTGCAGGTTCAAAATTGGGGCTGGTGCAAGCATACAATGAAAGATGATGTAGAAGGTGAGTGTAGTGTTTTCAAGTGAGATTTACTGATATGACAGAAAAGCAAAAACATTGCTTGTAATCTACTCACCCACACCAATTTTTACCAAACTCCTGCAGTATATCAAATTATGGGGGAATCCTCCATGTGAAGATCCAGAAATGAGGAAAAAAATAAAGGGCAAAAAAGGGTTTTGTAGTAAATGGCTGGAAAAATCAAGAAGCCATGAAAATTCAGAAATTGATAGCCCAAAGAAAAAACCCAGAAGCAAGAACAAGTAAATAAATGTCGCTTATCCCAAGGTTGATCATGTAATTAAAAGTGGGAACTAAAAATTGAGGGGGAAAAGCTATGGGAAAGATCAGAAAGAATGTGATAATGCCAGAGCTTATAGCAAAAATTGTTAGAACAAGCCAAAGGGTTTTTGTCAAACTTTCAATGAAGATGTTGATATTTTACCTTTAAAGTCCAATTCTGGATAGAGGAGAAATCTGGAGAACGTGTAAAGCCAACTCATGAGTGAGGGAGACGCTCATGAGAGAGATGGGGAGAAAGGAGACAGACAATCGCTCTAAAATGGCAGACTTTTATCAGAAGTTAGTTTCCCACTTTTGCTCTCTGGCCCTTGGCAGAGAATAGAAGAAAATTGAAGGAAGAAGGAATGGGAAATTGGGACAAAATAATTGTCGGGTATTTTTTTTAGGGATTTGGGCATTTTATACAAATCAGACTTACTATTGCAAAAAAAAATAAAAAAACTGTGTTGCAATATTTTTTAGAATATAATATTGTGGGTATTTTTTTTTTATCTATAGGAATCATTTGTGTCATAACAATCATTGTGTGGGTATTTTTTTAGAATATGTTTGTGTTGTAATGAAAGTTTTAAAAAAATTATAAGAGTCTCAAATGAGGAATTTTAAAAACCCATTTTAAGTTAAAACAAAAAAACTAATATTTAATTAGTGAGATATTAATTTGGATTATTATCAATGTAGATGCTCTTACAACTTAATAGACATGAATATCATATTCTCTGTGAGTTAGGCTAATAAGGTTTGATAAAGTAAGGATTATTATTGAGTGGCAGAAGTTGGGTTATTTTCGATTTAAAGTATTGTCATAATAATTATTTTTTGCATGGACATTCAATTATTAGGTAAATTATTTATGTAGATAGAGAGTGGAGATCCACTTTCAAATAAGTTTAATATATAGTATAAATAGAGTTTTCCTTAATTCAAACAAAGCTAGCTTGCAAAATATTATTTCATTTTATGTATGAAATGTTTTGAGTCATTATATGTTATGGTCATTTTTTTCGATTTTAAACCATATACGATGATATTTTGTTCTAAGTTTTAAAATATCAGGTCGGTTTCTTGGGTCGAGTCGATTCAACCCATATTAAATCTAAATAAGAAAGCCATGAAAAAACCTAGCAAGCTACAAATATTGGATTCAATTATAATGCATATGAAAACGAAAGGATGTATGAGAATATTTATAGGTGACTGTTTTTATTCAAATGGCTATGGCGAAATTCCCGCCCATTAATGAAGGAGAATGTCAAGTTTTCACATGGCTTTCACAGTTCATGTCTCTCTCTATAACTCTATTGGAATTAGATTCACAAACTGTGCAAATTAGGTCAAATTATTCAGCCCCTTTTACCCGGGTTGATGCTGGATTTTATTTATTTTTTATTTTGCAATAATATGACTTTTTTATGAGCTTTACACAATTGGCCACATTTTTTTCTTGTTGCATGGTTGTATTCAATCCAAAACTTTTGCCCATACTTTTGTCTATTTTAGTTGTTTGATAGTATAGGAATTATTAGAAACATTCTACAAGGGGAAAATTGAACTAGATAGGTCATTATGGTTTGAACCAGCTAGTACTCATCAATTTGGAGACAAATATGAAGGAAATAGTTTAGAGGAGGATGAAATTTTGCTATCTCAATAAAAATAACAAGTTAAATATATAACACGAGATTCTGAATGTCCAACTTATTCAATATAAGACCAAATTGTATTGAACCAAGGACTTTTGTCAGAATGCATGTCAGCTGGTCAAACGTGAATTTGAATGTGAGTCGTATGAACTATATGTCGGTCCTATATCATGAAATATTGACTTAGCATCAATTTAGAGAGTATCTTGATTGTCACAAAACTAATACATTGAAGAGGTATGAGAAACAACAAACGACCGAAGCAACTCTTTCAACCATTACAACGTCTCACAATAGGTGCTAGCCGTGGCTCTATCTTCAGCTTCAACGAACAACTTGGAGATCGTATGTTGCTTCTTAGTCGACTTTCAAGAAACCGATGAGAATCCAAGGTGAACAAAATATATAGACGATCACTAAGTGACGAATAAGAGGACATGTTGCATAATTAGAATCAAGGAAATACATACATACGGTATGCCTCGGACTAAAAGCCTAAGACAATAAATGAGTTGTCTTGTAGTTTTCAAAGGCGACAACTATCATGAGTACTAACTATATATGTCTTTGCACTCTTCGAGCAAAGCATAAACCCGGATTCATTGACGATTCGATCATGAAGTCGAATTATCTTGATGAAATGGATGACTAAAGGAGATGCTCGTGGCTTAGATCATCCAATCCATTGACGATTCAATCGGATCCACAATTACTTATTTTGAAACTACAAAAAAAATTGTGGGATGATTTAAAGCAACATTTTTCGATTAGATCGAATTGGCCCGAGAGTTCACCAACTTCTTTATGATCTAGCCCGGTGTATTCAAAATGGGAAGAGTGTTTCAATCTACATCTACTTCGTGTCCTTTAAGTGCCTAACATAATTATTTGTATTTTAAATATAAAATGAACCCAAGAAACTCAATAATAAGTGCCTAACATAGTTCATTACTTTCATCCTTCATCATGCAAACTCTCCTAACCACAATAATGATACACCTACATGGCTACATGGTATATATAGGAAACTTTATCACTAAGAATAAATTAGACAAATCCTAATATTAGATTGTTGAAAACGTATGGATCTAGATCTATTTATATAATATCAAATTCAGATAATCATTAAGAAGTACGAAATAAGGATTATTCGTTTAACAACTTCAAAACTTCAGGCAGACAATTAGAATCGACAAATCTATAATAATTGACATTATATTTATTTCCATGATTGATATAATTAAAGCTCAATTTTGAGATAATATATAAGTTACTCCTAGTACTAATATACAAACAAAATAATTATGTGATGGGAAGAAAGAAATAGAGAACACGTTTGAGAAATTCCCGCCCTTGCTATACACTCTACCTAGTTGTTATTTTTTGGACCCACCTAGGGCATTAGTTCAACACGCCTTAAGTTTTATGTCTCCTTTGATTTAGTAATATTCCAAGATGGACAAGGATATAGACTAGCTAGGGGTGAGAAAAACATATGATTCGTCCATTCGATATATCAATTTGATAAAGTCCGAATCTAAATGGATTATAAGAATTTAAATTTGTATTCGGTCTATGTCGGAATCTTTTTTCAGATTACTAGATTAGATACGAATTGGAGTTTTGAGATAATTAAATTTGTATTTGAACTCTTTGAAAAGTGCACATAAATACTAAGTAGTATAAATTGTGTTTTTATAACATTTTAAATCATCAAGGCTTCGAGTCTCTCCAACCATATAAACTTTTTTTTACAATTTTATTGGATCGGCGAATATCCGATTTGAACATTCATTGATTTGGTATATTAATTGAGTCTAAATGCAAAATAGTTAAAAAAAATTCAAAACGAATAGTTTGAATATCCGCTACCAAATATGTGATCCAAACAATTATTTCTTATCGGATATGCGACCATTAACGGATCGATATTTTAAGGAAAAAATTATTAAATATTCAATTAATATATCGAACAATATCAAAAATATTCGATTGCTTAGCCCTAATATAGACAAAAAATAGTAGTTCCATGCATCAATAGTAATTCTATAAGATAATTACATCTATCAAATCTTTTATAACAAGGCTTGGACATTCTCGGCGAAATGTATAATGAACTAACAAAAATATAATTATTGATATAATAATTACTTGGTAATGTATTTGACATTTGAGGGACCATATTCTCTTTCCCACGTATCCAATTGATGCAATAAAAAATTCTGACAAAAATATACCAACTACTCCAAAAATTAAAAAAGAGAATATGATCCCTGAACACAACATCAATTAAATAACGGAAAATCTTTATGCACAGGAAAAAAACGCCCCGCACATACGGTTTCATACGTTTCATGAAGCGTGCGCTTCTTGAAGCGTATGACCCAAAGGGTGCCCCTCCTACGGGGTCATACCCTTTGTGGGACGGATTTGTACGCATTATGAAGCGTACGCATCATAAAGCGCGTCGTTGAATAAATATGATACACTTTTAAAATCGAAAGGTCATCGTCTTCCTCCTTCACCTTTGTATTCATTCCGATAACCAGAGGCGAAATTTCATAGATAATTCGAACACCTTTCTGCATAATCACTTGGAAATGGTTCGTGTTATTCGTGGATGTATAACTGGTGGTGGCAGAGGACGCGATTTGATAGAGCAAGTCGCCGACGACAATGTGCAGGCGGAGACCGACGTTGAGAGAGACACACATTCCCCAGGTAAATTACAAATTCAAAATAGTTTGAACAAATCTCGTTGATTTGATTTGGGTGAAATTGTGTTATGGTGAATAACTGAATTGGTGAGTGATTCATTGTAAACAAGTAAAACGAAATTGTATAAATTGTACTAGTTCTATATCAGTGTTGGGTAACAAAAGTTGGTATTTGTGGGAAATGTGGGGAATTGGGTGAGAAATGAGTCGGTATGTGCAATGGTGTAATGGTTTGAGTAGTGACAGTGAGGAAATACAAATGCATACAAGGTGTTTTGTAAAATGCCTAGAAACTTGAAAGAAGGAAAAGCTGCAGACTCTCAATTAGGCTGAGTTAGTGTTAGGGATTTTTCATGAATCTTGTAGTCTTGGATGAATTAGGCAAGTAGTTTTGAGGTAGTGTTACATGATGAGTTATGTCTGATGGATTCAAGGCTAATTCACCAACTGAATTCACCAACTGAATTCAGATGATTTATGTCTGAGCTAGTGTTACATGATGAGTTATGTTTGCATTTGGATGGATTCAAAGGTCTTGGATATGGAACCGTGTATGCGAATTCCAGTGTGGTATATGGAGGAGGTTCATATCCTGTTCAATATCCCATGCATCAGGTACAATCCAAATGATGATGGTATTTGTGTTTCTTCTGTTGGTGTTGATTTTCTCTATGAGCATGAGGGATTATGATAGGAAACAACATTTTTAAGGATGAGTGGTTTAATTTTGGGTGTGAGGGGGTAAGAAATGAAATGGTATGTATGCCAATGATATATGAATTTAAGGAAGCATGGATGCTATGATGTGCTAGGACATGAATGAATTAGAATGTCAACTTCTCATGGCTATGTGAATTCTTGAAGCAAGGAGAAACTTCACTAGTTGAGGTTGAACCCACTGTATGCTTGCGATTGTTTTGGATTGTGTGGAATGAAATGGCAGTAGTCATATATGCTAAAAAATAGGTATGGGTGTATGCATGTTGATGTGATAGTGCGTCAAAGATAAAAATATGTTAATCATTTCTCTCCATTACTAGAGTTGTTCTTGAATTGAGCACACCCTTGTACTGTTTAGTTTGAAAATTTGGTAGGTGGTAAGGAGGAATTGTTTGCAGGCGGCCAATTTGGTAATTTATATTTCTGGAATTTTCACCAGCAGCTTACTACCTATGATTAAGTTGATTTTGTAAACCAGATGTGGGAAGGGATTTGCAGTTTCATCTGGTTTTCCTTGAGCAAATTTAAGGTTTCTTGTGGTCACACATTAACCAATTTACATAAAAGGACCTGGGATTCTGGCTCTCCTTGCTTGATAGGATAGGTTCTCAATAAGTTCCAACACAACCTGATGTTATCCACAAATTCAATATAACTCCAGTCTATTTCTTCTCTTGTATATTCCTCTTGTTCCATCTTGAAAACATGCTGAGCTTGACATAACAAAGCTCACATTAATGATCAGAAAATCAAAATTTATGAATTGTAAATGTAAAAAAACTTACCTGGTTGAAATGTTGTTGCAGCTTTTCATTGGTGAAATTGATACAGAATTGCTCAAAACTGCAAGAATCAGATGTGTTTCCTTGAATTTCCATAAAAGCTAAATATAACATGAATTTAAATGTTCTCTTTTTGAGAAAAATTACCTATTTGTTTTAAAGCTCTCAAAACCATAGATATCAAGAACTCCAATCAAACATTTTGAGTTATGATTAGCGAGTTAATTGAAAGTGATCTGATGTTTATACAGAGTCCAATTGAATGTCAGTGTACATACAAGCTAATGCACACTACACAGCATATGCAACATGCACAGGAAATTGGTATATGGTGTATAGATATCATATATGGATGTACCTATGAATCACTATTTAGTAGAGGCTGCTGTCAACTTTTGCACAAAGCTCTTTCAATTTCTTTCACATATTTGCTAATGATCCTTGATGTTCCTCCTTCATGTTTGATATTGTTGATTTCAGTTTCTCTATTTCCATACAGCTTTTTACACCAACTGGTTTCCCCTCTTCATAGTTAAGGCCGTCGAAAACTTCATTATGAATTTTAAATTCAGGCCTTGAGAATGACTTAGCAAGCTCCTCCACATTTGCATTTGCTTCCATCTACAATGAAAAATCAGAAAACATCCATTCAATATTTTTGAATATGAAATTTGAGGCAATAGGATACATTAAGCCACAGATTTGACAATGGCATTCTACTTTGCAAAAACAAGGAAATATATCAATTACATGAATGTAAGAGCAAATTACATAAACAGATTATTTCTAATTACAATTTTTTAAAGCATTTCCTTTTCAAATATTACAGATTCAGATAGCATTACAAAAACACCGCCTTACTGGTTTTTATATTATTTCTGATCAAAGCTTATATTTAAGGGCTTTAGACGACTATTAATGGAGTCTGAATTTCCACTGCTGGAGAATCATTCCCTCTAATTGCTTATACTCAAAGGATTCAGATATTGAAGGCAACAACTAAAAATATGATAGTTTTGGAAGATGGAGTGATCTGATTAGCGAGTTAATTGAAAGTGATCTGATGTTTATACATACTGAAAATCTGAGCTTTAATGGTTTGAAAATTAATGATGTGGTGCTTAATTTGTTTTATTGGGCAGTGGTTGACGTTGTTAGGGGGGACGAGACGATCGATGCAGATGTCGGTATGATTGCTGAGACTAGTGATAGAGCTGGCAATGATGGTACTGTTGGCGGGGGTTCTCCAGCTCATGATGATACGAGCAAGGGCGATGCGAGGGGTGGTTGGGGCGAGGAAACGATGATGGTACGTATTTAGTAATTTAGTATGCAAAGTATGAAAATTGAATTTATGGCTTACTGAATTTGTGTATTTTTTGTTTATGTACTTGGAAAGAATGAAATTATATGGTCATCTTAAGTTAATACCCATAATTCATATCATATGATTGCTTTCCACCTACTTAAATGTAATTGGCTCCACGAATGTTAAATTTTAGAAGTTTATGTTTTGTTAGCACTTGTTCACTGGAGGGTAATGTGATTTATGTTCTCCTTTATCATATACAGTAGTGATTGAAGTTAACTATTTTGATTTTATTATAGTAATATTAGTTAAAATCACACTTATGTATAAAAAGATATAGGAATTGAATGTAAGGCACAAAGTACGAATTTTATACAAGAGTACGTAAATGAAAGAATGAAAATCGTAAACAGGCGTTTCAGGAGTTGAGTCGTGAGTTGCGAACTCCCGACTCGACTGCACCTCCTGTGCCGAAGAAGAAGAGGACTAGGAACGCGAAGGCACGAGGTATACTGCAGTCTGCTCGTGCTGAGGCCCCTCCGCCGAAAAAGAGGGCCAGGAGATTAGGGGCTGAGACGTTGATATCTGAGCTACAGCGGGACGAGGCAGCGCATGATGGTGCAGATATTCAGATAGAGCATGACATTGGTCCGTCTGCTCCGGCTGAGATTGCTGAGGAGATTCCGACGTACGTCGTTGGGACTGATCAGGCAGAGGATGTTGTTCCGTTTTCCCCGACCCAGCATCCCACCCCTCGACGAGAGTCGGAGCAGATTGATTTATTTAGTTTAGGGACTCCGATTGGCACCGGAGAGGATCTTTCTAGGGACATCGATATGACTCTTGCACTTGCGTCGGTTTCACCTTCACAGACCTCTCATATCCCGTCCCCTCCCATCATACAGACTACAGTTTCTGAGCCTACACTTCATCCGCCTATTATTGTTCAGCCTTTAGTTGCCCCGGATCCTCCCATTGTTGACCCTCCTCCCGCTCCGGTGCCTCCTGTTGCCGACGTACCCATGTGGCAGCCAGGAGGACCACGTTTGGTCGTCCTCCTTCGACATTACCCCACTCATATTGCGGAGTCGATATGGAGGTGGACTCCTCGAGATGATCCAGCCCCTCCTGCTGTCGTCGAGCATGCAGCTGCTCCTGCACCAGCTATCGAGGATGTATTGGTGAGCTTTTTTTTGAATTTTTCTGTGTATTGACATAATTGAACTTATCTAATTTTTTTTCTTAATTTTAACAGTGGAGGAAGCTGTATATGGCATACTCAAGGACGTCGGATTGGACTGATATTGAGGCCCACAGAGTTGATGAGCCGGGTACGTGGTGGCATATTGCAGGGCGTAGTGGATTGAGGCATATCGGAGATATGGATTATCGAGGATCGGACCACGCCATCATTTCTGCATTTATTGAGCGTTGGTATCCGGAGACCAACAACTTTCATTTTCCATGGGGTGAGATTTCCATCACGTTGCATGATGTAGAGCGCATTTTAGGCTTGCCGATCGACGGGGAGTGTGTCGGCGAGCAGTTCTCTGAGATGGAGTTTCAGACGCAGGTCATGCAGATGTTCTCGATTGATGTGCGGACGTTTCGTATATATGATTCTCGTGGCATTCATTTTGACGACCTCAAGGCACATATCATTAGGATGATTGCAGAGGGGGCATCACCTAATTTTATAGCTGCTGCGTACTTGTTGTGGGTCATTGGTTCAGCACTATTCGTCAACAAGAGCACCAACTATGTCAGCATTGAGTATTTGCATTGTCTCTTAGACCCCGACCGCACGAGTACATTTGCTTGGGGTGCTGCGGTTCTGACATTCATGTACCGAGAGTTGGGTGTTGCGTCACAACGTGATAGCAAGGGCATTGCTGGATGTGTTCTCCTTCTAAGGGTAAGAAAATTATTTGAGTAGTACTTTTGTATGTCATTTTATTTTTTAGTTATGTAAGAAACTAACTATACATAAATGACACAGACTTGGATATCGGAGTATATGCAGCTTTTTGGCGGGCATCCGATACTGAGGATAGATCTTTTGGTTAACCCGTACGCGGGTGCCCGATCTAGAGTTGAGACACGCGCTCCTCCGAAGAAGCCAGAGCGGTTGGAGGCGATTCGTAAAGTTTTAGATAAGGTTCGCGCTGATGAGGTAAAAAATTGTAATGTCAAAATATTTGGAATGACATAACTCTAAACACTTGATATCATATTTTCTTAACATATGTATTTATATTTCAGATTAAGTGGCAGCCATGGAGAGGCATAGATTTCGAGTCAGAGCGTTACCGGGTTTCGAGGTTTCGAGGCGTGCTTGAGTGCTTTACTACTCGAGAGGCTTACATGCCCGATAGGTGGCTGCGTCAGTACTTTCGGGTCCAGTGTATACCTCTTGATCCGATTGTGCCGGCTACAGAGGTTCGTAGCATGTCTTGGCGCAAGTATGAGGTGGAATTTTCCGACGATCAACTATACTGGAACCAGCGGTACGACCACCTCATTGACCTTGAACAGCACCCTTTGGCTCGGTATGCTTACCAGGCGGACCTCGCGTACTGGGATTGGTTTAGTGACGTGACACATCCGTATGTAGATCCGAGGTCAGAGCGTCAGGACCGCCCGCGTGAGCCACACACCCACCCATCAACTGTAGTTGATGCTACCATTGTAAGTGAAAGTTCATAAAAAAATTTCATTCAATGATTAATCGTTTTGATATTTTTAGGGTTATGCTAAAATGTGTCTTAAATTATGCAGCGACAAAAGCAGCTCGTTGGATATGCTCACGACGCTTTGGCAGCGATGCCTGCTGATCATCCAGATAGGTTGTACTTGTTGGACATGCTGAGCATATTAGGGGATGATCGTCCGCCAATGCCACCTCCTTTGAGCAGACCGTTTCGGGATTCTAGATATGATCCCGGTTCGGGGAGTGGGTCTAGAGGTGTCGCACGCTGATTGTTGCGAATTTATATTATAAGTACATGTATTAGATGGATATTGTAACAATGCTTTGAATGTTACATTTTTCTTTAAGTAAAGTTGGTTTGTATTATAGCATTGTCTGGTGTCACTTGCTGTTTTGTTTTAGTTGGTGATTTGAACCATCTTATTTCTGCAACAATGTGAAGTCTTGGCGCCCATATACTATATATTTAGTACTGACACCAATGAGCTAATGGTAGTGAGTAACAACTCTCGCTCTCTCTCTCTCTTTCTGGTTGATGCTTTTATGAATCATCTAGAAAAACTGGGTTGTTGTGCTTTTTTTTTATGCAGTCTTTTCTTTATCATGATGTTCAATTGTTAGTATACAGTTGAATATGTTGATTTGCCTGCCTTTCTTTTTTGCTGGCCATCCTTTCTATATGAATTTTTGTGAAAAAATTGATGGTGGATAAACAGCTAGATCTGTCAAAGATAATATAGAAAAGTTTTGCAGCATAATAATTGACAAGTGTGATGAACTACATGGAGCTAGATTAGAACTGAAGTTCTTTCACACTGCCATGGGGTATGGTTAAATTAGATTGAAATTTGACTTGAGGTGATGTGGTCACTGATGATCACAGGAGATTCATAAGAATGGCTTTTCATTCAGCACCTTGAAATTTAGTTTAGATTTTTTGGATGTGATATGAAATACTGTACAATTTCAAGTTGGTTTCTCTATATTGTTTAGTTGTTGGTCATTATTGATTTGAGGCTTTGAGCAATGAAATGCTATATAACCTCTGGTTGACTGAAATTTTTGGCTTCAGTAAATATTTTTAGGATGACCAATGGCCTACTTACCTGTTATTAATTTTCTGAGTTGATTTATAATATGTCAGGGATTGCAAAGGTTGTTTTGAAGAAAGGTAAGGCACAACTCTTCAAGGATGGAAGTCCAATGGTCTACAGTGGCGCAGTCGATAGGATAATAGGTAGACCGCCACCTAAAACTGGAGATGTGGTACTGCTTGTCAACAGTGAAGGAGACAGGTAAGATCTCACAACAGAGTTTGTTGGCATTTTAGCACCGCTCTCAGGAAAAATTTGACATTGCATGATTGTATCATGCAGGATACTAGGATATCCTGTATATTCTTACTACTTTCTACTCTTATAAAGGTTCTTCTGTTCTACCTCAGGTTGTCTGGTCTAATTGTTGATGTATTTGGTGATGTAGTTGTTGTGGCCTCATCAGCAGCTTGGGTTGAAAAATACAGGCCAACAATAGAGGCTTGCATCAGTAAACTCGATGGGATTAATCATATTAGCTGGAGACCATCTGTTGAAATTCTTAAAGAAGAGGGGAATGGAACCATCAAATCTGAAGGAAGCCTCAACAGGTGCTCCCCTTGGCACAGTAAAGGTTGGCTTCACATCCAGACTGTAGTGACTTCATCATTAATAAAAACTATTTAACATCTTCAAAATCCAGTGATGTACAGACACCAATTGTGAAGAAAGTGCATTCTTTTGGGAAATCTTCTGTTGATTCAGAATCCCAAACCTTTGATTAGCCGGATGATTTTGTCACTGATGATTCTGTCACATTGTTGCATTGTGTATTTTCTGTTGCTGTTACTGATTCTGGTTTGTGGTGATTCTGTCACTGGTGTTTTGTTATAGGCTTACCTTACGCTTCATGACGCGTCCGCTTCATGAAGCGCATATATTATCAGAAATCGTCTCTAGTACAATGCATTACGTTTCATGAAGCGTACGCTTTATGAAACGTAAGGCTTATGAGAAAAAAAGGGGTGGCTTTCGCTCGTCCCCCGGATTGAACCATA
Organism: Fallopia convolvulus; assembly: GCA_964016875.1. NCBI lineage: Eukaryota > Viridiplantae > Streptophyta > Magnoliopsida > Caryophyllales > Polygonaceae > Fallopia > Fallopia convolvulus. Next base: position 68,259,234 of record OZ024720.1, read on the forward strand.
AACATACTCCTCAAACGCGTGTACCTGGACCAAGTGTGCCGCATTGGCTATCGATTTATATAGGAATAATTTTAATTTTCACATAACCCAGTTTCGATTGGGTTTGGTCCGGAATTAAATTAAACCGACCGGTTCACCTATTTTTAGGGTTTGAATTACAAAAATAAAACCGGTTCCTAAGAGATTGCACTTTATATAATTTTATGGAGCGATAATAAATGAATTTATGTATATTTTAGGGTGTGAACCCTTATTAATCATATTAAAAGTTTAATATAACCGAACCGGCCCCAAAATAAACTGTAAAAAAAAATTTTGTTCCGGTTCTTGAAATTTCATGTTGGACCAGTTATTACCATAATTTGTTTTAAGGTTCCGATTTATGGTTAGGTTTAGGGTTTAGGGTAGGGTAGGGTTTAGTTAGGGTTTATAAATTTAGGGTTTAGGGTTTAGGTTTCAGGGTTTAGGGTTTAGGGTTTTGCTATATGGTTAATCTTAGGGTTTAGGGTTTACGGTTTAGGGTTTAGGATTTAGGGTTTAGGGTTTTGCTATATGGTTAATCTTAGGGTTTAGGGTTTAGGGTTTAGGATTTAGATGCAAATATGTTATTTGGTTTAATATTTATAATCAGTTACATATAATACTAACATAAAACGATATTTAGCATTACACTCCTACAATGCGACAAATATCCATTACAAATACTACCGCTATTTGACATTTCATGTTACAAGGTCGAAGGTTTAGTTGTCATGGTTGGTTACAATGACATGGTTTTAAGGATATTGTATATATTATTGATATATTGTATATTTGTCATTGTGAATATGTTTTGATGGATGATGCTTGTAAGATAAGGTATTAAGGTATAGGGTATAAGGTATAGGGTTTAGGGTGTAGGGTTTAGGGTTTAGGGTTTACACTAAACCATATTAATAACAACAACTTCACCTCAATTATATAACACTTTAACCATACATTATGCTCATTATATTAATAAAAACCCTAAACCCTAAACCGTAAACCCTAAACCCTATAACCTATACCCTATACCCCAAACCATAAACCCTAAACCCTAAACCATAACAATAAGATTAAGCATATCACAAAACCTAAATTGTAAACCCTAAACCTAACAAACCCTAAATTGTAAACCCTAAACCCTATACCCTAAACCCGAAACCCTAAAAAACCCTAAACCCTAAACCTAACCATAAATCGTAACCTTAAAATAAATTATGTTAATAACAGGTCCAACATGAAATTTCAAGAACCGAAACAATTTTTATTTTTCAAGTTTATTTTGGGGCCGGTTCGGTTATATTAAAATTTTAATACGATTAATAAGGGTTCACACCCTAAAATATACATAAATTCATTTATTATTGCTCCATAAAATTAAATAAAGTGCAATCTCTTAGGAACCGGTTTTATTTTTGTAATTCAAACCCTAAAAATAGGTGAACCGGTCGGTTTAATTTAATTCCGGACCAAACCCAATCGAAACTGGGTTATGTGAAAATTAAAATTATTCCTATATAAATCGATAGCCAATGCGGCACACTTGGTCCAGGTACACGCGTTTGAGGAGTATGTCTACGGTTCGATCCGGGGGAAGAGCGAAAGCCACCCCTTTTTTTCTCATAAGCCTTACGTTTCATGAAGCGCGCGCTTCATGATGCGTGAGGAATTGTACTTTACTTGTTTTAAGGCTTGCGCTTCATATAGCGTACGCTTCATGAAGCGCAACACTACACTAAAGAACATATTCAGAGAAATCAATTGGTCAAAATGAAAATTGATTGCCACACTTTGAGGCTTCTTGTCCAATCTCTCGGTGGAGGAGGAAGTGGGGAGTCGTGCCTCAACCAGACCTGCAAATTAAACACATAATATATTACCGAGTAAAAAATTATACGTGCTAATTTATTTTCATGATAATAAAGTATGACTCACAGGTATAAAGTGATCTCTGTTTCCCATGAGCGCTATGGCATATATCTTCGTTGGAGGTGATCGGTTCTCCCCTCTCGCCTGCATCGGCAAGCATGTATGCGATCCATCCCACGACAACAAAACAACTGCAACCTGATGTATTGTGGCAAAGATCAAACCAGCTATGGCATCTCCATCCAATATCTTTGAGCACAAGGGCTAACCACATAGGGCATAGTATCAAACATCTCATCAATAGGAGATTTGTTCCAAATAGGCTCATATACATATCTGTTCCTCCTCAATTCGGCTGTCAACTCCAACCGAACTCTGCGGTACTCGCCCTGTAATTGTCCCAACAACACGGCGAGTGATCGATAACCGCAATGCCCATCTGCCATTACATCCTGCACCTGATCAATGTAAGGAAACATGAAGTCGTTAACATTGTCAAATCCAAAGTTGAAATCCAGCCACATCATGCCGACCCTTTATTCTTGTGTACTTGACCCCGTCGCAACTTTTTTCGGGGCCTTGTTGGTTGAGCCCTTTGGCCTTCCACGCTTTTTGGCGGGCAATGAAGTTTTTACTTGGCTCTCCTTTTGCTTCTGTTGCTTCTCCTTTTCATATGCCTCCATCCGATGCTCAAGCAAAGTATTGTTCCTCTTTGTTGACCACTTAGTGCACCCCTTTGGCCGTCCCCTCTTCATAGCATCTATCTGCTCAATCAAAGACGACTCTTTTCCAAGCACATTGTCTACAAAAGACTCTGTGATCGAGTACACATGGTCATATGTCAATTCACCCCGACGCTTCCTCTCCACCATATCTTCCCATCTGATCTCGGTAAGTTTTTTTGCCTCTTTGTCTTCTATGGGCATGCGCTTCGGATCAACTCCATCCCATACCACCTGATGCCAAAATGGGTGTATGTCACCTGGCGGGATCGACCGCTTAGTTAGAATGGCTTGGGCAATCGTATGACGACAAGGAAGACCCATGCACTCCCGTACCCAAAAATCAGCACACTCTTTCTCTAATTTTCCTTCAGCGGCGTCCTTGTTCAGGTCGTAGTACATATTCAACAACTTCATAATGCACAAAGTTGACACTTTGTAAAATAGGCGCATGAATATTGTCCTAACTCGACTAGGGACACTATTCAACTCAGTTGGAATCTTGCTACGTGACATCTCCAGATCCCCCCTTATATCATTAACTTGAGACTGAATGTGATTATGGATCCTTCCGATCACTGTGTTGAAGCCTCCTCGAGAACTGTCAAGTATTTTTTTAAGCACGTTGTGCATTCCCTCCGCCCTGTTTCATACATGTTAGTATTATGTACATTACAAATGTGTAAATCACATAATTTGAACAACCAAAAATATGTAAAACATTAAAACGTGTGTACCTGTTTGTTGTTCTCGTTTCGAAGTGGGTATAGTGCTCGGTCCATGCTCTAACAATCGACTTCTTGTAAGGCCCGAGCCACGACCTCTCAACATACTTCATCAGCCCTGGCCAATGTTGTTTGACTCTTCTAAGCCTTTCCTCGTATTTTGCCTCCGTTGTCGACATGAATATGCCCCAACATCTATTAGCAAACCTTTTCGCCTTTTCCTGGTCCCTTAGGATACCTACAGCGTATGCTAATATGTTGCCCTTAACATGCACCCAACATAGAAGATGTTTGACTTCCTCTCCAAACACAGCGTCCTTTACGTTAATTATTGCCCTCTCTCGATCTGTGACAATCACATTTGGCATCGCTCCCACTTCCTGATACAAACGCCTCAAACGCTTCAACACCCATGTGTAACTAGTTGTGTCTTCTCTTGACAGAAATGCAAAACCGATGTTGAAAGATCTGTTAGTACATGTAAACCCAACCATCTGCAGCAAAGCCATGTCGTACCTGTCAATACATTAAACAATTATACAACTTTACAAAAAACAATATTTGCCTCAATATATAGAAAAAAACTTAACAGATTGTACATGTTGGTCTTATATGTGTTGTCCATAATGGCGACATACGGAAACAACTTCAGTAGATGCAGCGACGTGGGGTGCACAAAGAAGAGGATATCAATATAATCTGAATCACCTATCCTATTCGGAAATACTCTGTAATCGTTTCTTTGCAGAAAATGCAGTGCATATTGGGTGGTTGTCAGATTTGCACTATCCTCTTTCAAATATCGTGCCCTCAAATTTGAAACTTGCTTCCTTGATGTCACGTTTCCGGGGTAAAGATTTCTCAACCGCTCCACTATACGAGCAGGTGGCACATATATATAGCTCAATTCCTTCACAAGCAATTTTTGTGCTTCCGTCATTCTGCCTGAAAATGAATTGCCAAGCAAACTAGTGGGGAGGTCGTGGTTGTGAACTCCGCACACAACCGTTAGTGCCCACTTTCCGGTCGATTTACTTCTAACGCCAAGCAACTCGAATTTGCATTTGCACTTTGTGTAAAGGGTTCGCACCTGAGGCGGTGTAACAGTAGGGATGCAATGACCCTTCTTCCCAGGTCTATACAAACCATGCCTATGACATGCTAGCCTGACCAAATTTTCATTTGACGTTTTTATAGGCAACGCCATATATCTTTCACGCCCAACTTGCCTAGCCCAGGCTATCATTTGATCTCGACTATCCCACACCCCATCGTGATGAAAGTCAGCAGAAAAATCTCTTCCGTTTACCTATTTATAAATTATAATTACTTTCAATTAAACTACAAATACACAAAATGTTTTTAACAATAACATCTTTTTTACTATTATTTTCCATTCAACTCTACTGTATTGAATAACAATAATATTATTTCTAAAGGTATATAATCAATACAAATGTATAAGATTAATAATTTAATTTTTTTATTTACAAATACAAATACGATAGCAATGTTCAGAATATAAAACTATAAACTACAATTTATATTTCAAACAACTTACCTCGACTCCATCGTTTTCTTCTTCATCAACGTCTATTGCTCCTCCTCCTTCTTCAAAAGATGATGATAATTCTTCATAAGATGATGATGATGATTCAGCTTCATACGGTTCATCTGAAAAAAACGATTTCGTCGATGAATTTTCTTCATATGAGATATTGGATGCCATTGTATTTTGTTAAACTGTGTTTCTTAACTCATAAACTTTTTCATATATGAATATATATAGGCCTTAAATGACAAAGATATAAATTAGATACGAAAATAATTTTTTTCCCAAATTTACGTAAACAAACCTAATTTCACGGCGGCGTTGTCCGCAAACCCTAGCGCTTCATGAAGCGCAAGCCGTCACACGCTTCATGAAGCGGTCGCTTCATGAAGCGGGCCCAGGGTACTGTAAAGCCCGAGGCTTTAGAAGCGCTATCCCATGCCAACCCAAGGACTTCCCAGGAGGTCACCCATCCTGGTACTACTCTCGCCCTTGCACGCTTAACTTCTGAGTTCTTTGTCCTCACTCGAACTCAGAAAAGGAAGAGCTCTTGTTGACATGGGGAGCACCTCAATCCCTTATAAATTATCGGGATGTTACTATCTCCCCCACTTAAACACTTGACGTCCTCGTCAAGGCCCAAGCACCGCCTTCTAGGTCGAGTGACCGCCCACCGGACCAAGCCAACTCGTAACCTAAAGTAGGCTCTGATACCATTTGTAAAGCCCGAGGCTTTAGAAGCGCTATCCCATGCCAACCCAAGGACTTCCCAGGAGGTCACCCATCCTGGTACTACTCTCGCCCTTGCACGCTTAACTTCTGAGTTCTTTGTCCTCACTCGAACTCAGAAAAGGAAGAGCTCTTGTTGACATGGGGAGCACCTCAATCCCTTATAAATTATCGGGGTGTTACAGGTACCACCCTCGCAGAGGGCACCCTTTGGGTCATACGCTTCATGAAGCGTGTAAAACCGTGTGCGCGAGGCGTTTTTTCCTGTGCATAAGGAATCGACCTTAAATAAAGACGAAATGTTCAAAATTTAACTTTAATGACTCTAAGAAAGCAAAATGATAATACATATCTTGAATTCATCATTAAAAAAAATATGTGGAAAAAACATAATTTTAACAATTGAAGCCTTTAATTCTTCGAAATAACCTCTTTGAAATCGAGCAACTTGAGCTTAAATCTATTGAAATTAAGGTGGATAGTATTTGTTCGATTAATGTACTTAAAAGGATATATACATGCCATTAGGAGATTGAGATGATTATGACAGTTATTTTTGTTGACTTCTAAAAAATCTCAGATATTTGAAATCATCACATTTTTTGAGAGGTAAATTGTATTGGTAGTTGTTTGGCGTCTCCGGCTCTTGCATACTAACTCTATGGAGACTTAACATTAAGAATACTCATCCGCAAAAATGCTCTAAAATAACATATATTTTGTCAAAAATATTTTATACTTTTAAGAAAATAGAGAGGGCTTTATTCGGAGAAGTCATGCAAGAGTGTATACATTGCAGATTTGACAAATGCTCTACTGTATTTTTTTTAATAAGGAAAGAAGTTAGGAAGACCCCTAATAAGCTAGTGGTCGCCCTAGAGCATCCTGGCGGATGAGGGTAAGGAGGCCCGAATCAACTGCGAGTGGGACGGAGGAGACACGCCTGAACGATCCAGCGATGAAGTCCGCCACAAAATTGCACTCCCGAGCAACGTGAGAGATACGCCAATCCTGGAAACGAGCCAACAAGCAATGGATATCTGCACTAGTGATGGTTCCGGTTCCGGAACCGGCGGTTCCGGTTCCTCGGAACCCTAGAACCGGGATCGGAACCGAGAAACCCCCGGTTCCTCGGTTCGGTTCCGGTTCCGGTTTTTTCCGGTTCCGAGGCGGTTCCGGTTCCGGTTCGGTTCCGAACCTTAAAAAAATTTATAAAAAAAATTAAAATTGCAAAACCGCGATCGCGGTTTCGGAGCCGCGATCGCGGTTCCCCATTTTCACACTATTTTTTCTTTTTTTAAGGGAGGGAACCGGCGGTTCCGGTTCCGGAACCGCCGGTTCTCCGGTTCCAAGCAACGTGGAACCGGGACCGGAACCGGCCAACCCCCGGTTCCGGTTCCGGAACCGCCGGTTTTTTTCCGGTTCGGTTCCCCGGTTCCTTGGAACCGAACCCACCACTAATCTGCACGCAACAACTCGATCTCCCACGGGCAGCGCCAGTCGCCGAGCACGGCATTGACCAGTTGCAAACTATCGCCTTCAATCTGGATCCGGGGAATGCCACGTCTGATGGCCTCGAGAAGTCCCTGGCGCAAGGCGATGGTCTCGGATGTCAAAGCAGGTTGTCGACCAAGCAGTCCTCCGTCAAAATGGATGGGGGAGCCACCAGAGTCCCTGAGAATGAACCCGAAAGAAGCCACGCCATCTGCATTAACTGCACCATCAAAATTCAATTTAATATAATCACTTTTGGGTTTTTCCCATTTCATTCGCTTTCTACCATTCCGACCGCGTCCACTACGGTTACGAGGGCCGGAGGAGGCAGCGGATTCTGCAATTAGTAACAATAATGATGATTAAATATGCTATTCCACCAAAAAAAATGATGATTAAATATGCTAAACATCACGGTTAGGTAATGATTAAACGCATCAAATATCAAAAACTCCATCATTCGCATGCATAATGTTATGTATCGATTAATTACATCACGTGAAACTTATAAACATATATATTTTTTGGTGGGCTTAAACCCGCCACTTTTGGGCCTATTGGGCCGAGTTTGGAAAATTTTGCAGGCCTTACATTTGGTTATGCGGATTTGGCCCAACAAAGTGTGTATATAAATACTAATGATTAAGCTGAGAAGCCGTAACGTCAAAAATCGATAGGACGTCCCAAAAAAACAAATCTTAATGTCGTTGTCGAATTCAAGTTTTGTTATTTTTTATGATCACAACAAAAAACAGTGTTTTGTATTCGACCTTGATTCCATGGTCCAAATTACCCGCCATGGATAAGTGATACGTGGTGGGCCGGTGACTTCTAATTTTGTTTGTAAGAATAGTCTCTTTTTTTTGGCTATATTAATTGTGCATTAATATTTCTACCCAAAAAAATTGTGTATTAATATGGATTGTAAATTATAAGATTGATACCAAAAGTCACGTAAATTCTTAACTTAAACTCAATTATAAAAATGAGATATTGCTTGCAAGTGTTGAGAGTATATTTTATTTACTTGGTTGATAAGAATGAAATCTCTTGTTATATGAATGTTTTGGCTCTATATTGTCTTCTAACTTATATAGAAAATAAAGTACAAAAATGAATATTAGTAAGTAACTATAATTATGTTTTGTAGTTAAATATATGTAATGTGTCTATATATGTGTCAATATGACAATTGACACAAATACTAAAATCACACATAAAAAGCCATACAAAATATATATGTCCCTCCTTCTATTAGGTCGAACTGGTCGACGTAAGCTAACTTACTGGATTCATGCGCTTTGCAGACTAGTTTACGAACTCGGGATTTTTACCACCTTGGTGAGTTCCTCATTAAAACAGAAAAAATACTGAAAGTTATTTGGATTTAAATTGATAGAAATTTTATCCGACTTAAACCTTACTATATTACTATATTTGCTTATTAGAAATCAATTTTTTTTAAAAATATTTTTATCTTAAAATATGTGAACAATAGTTGTATTTCTGCTATAAAAAAAATACTTTTTTAAAAAAGTTACTTTCTAATAAGTAAATTTTTGCAAGACATCATTACATTTTTTATTATATAATACAGAATTTTGTAATAAAATTTACATTTTTATACAAATTTTATATTATAATATGTCATCTAAATGAACATTAGGAATTTAGGACAACTAAAATAATCACATATAGTGATATAGAGCGGCAAAATTCCTGACCCATAAAATAAATACTTAAAAAAGTGAACGTCAAATTCAAATTTTGATATCACATGGTGTAGGGGATTCAAGCCAAAGCCTCGTCGTCTGCTTCATCCTTCATCCACGTATTTCTTGGCGCAAAACGAATTTCTCATCTCTCCCCCTTCCGATCGAAACGAACGAACCCTAGAATTGCTAGATTTTGTTCCTGATTTCCGGAATCCAATAGAATCGGGGATGAGCTCCCAAACCCCGCCGCCGCCGCCTCCCCGGCGAACCAGCTCCTCCGGCCATTCCCATTCCCATTCTCATTCCCACAAGCGCGGCTCCTCGTCTTTGAGGCGATTGCCGTCATCGGAAAACGGAAGCACCAATACTTCGAAGCCTACTTCCCCTACCTCGTAAATGAAACTCACAAGATATCTATCCCTAACTCTTTTGTTCGAATTCGTGTGTTTGGATTTCTGAATTTGATGGTTTCGTTTGGAATTAGGTTGAATAGTGGAGATAGGACGGTGAAGAGGCTGCGATTGTCTAGGGCTTTGACGATTCCGGAGGGAACCACGGTGTCGGAGGCATGCCGGAGGATGGCCGCTCGCCGTGTCGACGCCGTTTTGTTGACCGATTCCAATGCTTTGCTCTCTGGCATCGTTACTGATAAGGTTTCTTTCTTTTCAAGTTTTCTTCCCAGCCGAAATGTGGATTCAATTAATACGCAAATCTGTTGCCATAATCAATCAATTGTCAATGGTGTTTGTTATATGGTGCTTGTTTTGGCCATTTTACACACTCCTGTTGAAGGAAAACTACGACATCTTCATGAATTCACCGTCAATTGCAAATATATTCAATTTTTTGTAACAGTTTATTTTTCGAAATTTTCTCTGTGCCATTAATTGCATAATATGTGATTTTGGTAAGTAGGATGTTGCTACGAGAATTGTAGCAGAGGATCTTAAGCCAGAGGAGACATTAATTTCAACAATTATGACAAGGAATCCAACATTTGTGAGTGCAGATGCTTTAGCAATTGAGGCCTTGCAAAAGATGGTTCAAGGTAAGCTTCTTAGAAAGATATGTGTGTGTGTGTTTACACTTGGCAGGACTTTGTACTTTGCATCCCACTTCACAAATTGTATATCATGTTTATTGTCATATAAGTGTGCTTTGAAAGAATTTCTAGTCTTCAACTAAGATAAGTATGTTATTTCATGTTAACAGGAAAGTTTAGGCATCTTCCAGTTGTAGACAATGGTGAAGTCATTGCCATGTTGGATATCACAAAATGCTTATATGATGCCATTTCCAAGGTGGAAAAAGCTGCAGAACAGGGCAGTGCAATTGCAGCTGCTGTTGAAGGAGTTGAGCGCCAATGGGGAAGCAATTTTACTGGTTTGTGAATTTGACTGATTTGCATAATTATGATATAAACACATAATTGTTCATCATACAGTGATAAAAATAATAAGATATTAATATATTTTTTAGATAAAAGTGTTATAATATTTATGGAAACAGTATTTATTCATTGTTTACTCTTTGTAATGTTCAGCCCCACAAGCATTTATGGAAACACTAAAGGAAAGGATGTTCAAGCCTGCCTTATCTACCATAATTGATGAAAACAGCCAGTATGCATTGTCCTTCATCTTTACTTATGCCTACTTAATAAACTAAGATGACATGCTTCAGTCTCTTGTGTAGCTAAATTTCTGCTTTTGTTTATCTATTGCTCCTTGTACATTTCAGGTTGGCAATAGTGTCACCAACGGATTCAGTTCAGGCTGCTGCAAAAATAATGCAGGAATTACGAACTAATTGTGTGATTGTAGCATCCGAAAACAAGATTATGGGGATATTGACGTAATATTCTATCTTTAGATACTTGGATTTTCTGTTATCTCTATATGTTGAGGTAGTCAAACTGCCCAAATGAATTGAGTGCCTCTATCACTATATGGAAAGTTGAAAGAGAAGATATTAGCATCTACAAATCTGCAAACCATTCATGTTTTGTGTCAAAAAAAAATGTTACCCAACTAAACCTAGTATTTTTTAGTCAAGTTGGATCAGTTCAACATTTTGACTAGTCTATTCTTCATTAATTACTCCATTTTTACATTATATATCTGTTGCAGCACTAAGGCAATATGGTTTCTTATTGTTTCTGACCATCAAACTGCAGTTCAAAGGACATCCTTATGAAGGTACTTGCAGCAAATTTGTCACCTCAAACGACTTTGGCGGAAAAGGTTGCTTTCATGTTCAGGCATCAGAAATTATAACTTCAGTATTATTTGCTCCTAAGTTTTTCTGAACTAGTAGTTTTGAAATACTTTGCTTGTTCTCTTCCCCAAGGTGATGACTCCAAACCCAGATTGTGCTAAGCATGACACAAACATCCTTGAAGCATTGCATATAATGCACGACGGCAAGTTTCTACATATTCCTGTTTTGGACAAAGGTAATTATGCTTTAGTTTGTTTAGACTTCTGAATTTTTTGTCAATGATGCCCAACCATAATATATATTTATTATTACTCATTTCCTGTGTGCAGATGGATCTATCATTGCATGCGTTGATGTTTTGCAGCTCATTCATGCTGCAATATTTATGGCAAGTACAGTGTATATTTGAATTGTGTTCTTAAATATTTATTCTCTTATGTGCTAAAGCTATCAGATCTCACTGTCAATGGATCCTTATTTTTTCTTCCAGTTCTAAACTCGTATCTTTTTGAAGTCATATTTATGATCATTCTTATAACAATTTATGTTCTGTACTAATTTAAAGGAGTGATATTACCTTTTTGCAGGTAGATAACAGCTCTGGAGCACTGAATAGTGTGACAAATGTAATGATGCAGAAGTTTTGGGATTCAGCAATAGCCTCGGAGCAAGGAGATGACTTGGATACTCAGAGGTTAGTTTTTGATTCTTGATGGTGTCAACTGATATCATTAAATCTATGCAACTGATTAAATTGATCCTCTTCCTCAGTGAAACGTCGATGATGATGGGAGCAGAAGCAGGAGAATTGGGGAAGTCGTCTCCTCGTCTTGGAACTTCTTTTTCTCCTCGCCTTGGTTCCTCTCCTCGTCTCAGTTCCTCTCCTCGTCTTGGCAATTCATTTTTCTATAAATTTGTGGACCACAAAGGACAAGTTCACCGTTTTGATTTTGGTGAGTTTGTGTCAACTATATGGTTTGTGGTTACATTTAAACACAACTGCTAACAAGATCACAAATATTATATGCTATATTATCACATTTTCAATTGGATTTTTTTTTTCAGGTTTTGAGAATTTAGATGAACTGATAGCTACTGTTATGCAAAGAATAGGAGCTGATGGTGATCAACAACGTCCACCTCTTCTGGTAAGATGAAAAGTTTTATCCTTTTTTTATAATTTAAGCACATATTTTTGTTTTCCAGTTTAACATCTGAATTGCTCTTTTTAATGTGCAATGCAGTATGAAGATGATGAAGGTGATAAAGTGTTGCTCACTTCTAGCCGGGATCTAACTGGGGCCGTAAACCATGCTAGATCACTAGGCCAAAAGGTGATTACATTTTCTTCAATCACTCACTCACAAAAACCTATGTTTATCTAGTTTGGATGATCCAAAGTTTTGACTTATTGCTCAGATTCTGAGGTTGCATTTGGATTTCCCCGAGTCACACCCGAGTCAGCAACCAAAGCCCGAGTTAGCTATAGAAACAGTTAAGGGAAGTAAGTGGGCATTTCACTCTGGTTTTGTGGCAGGGGCAGCTGTGGTGACAAGCATTGCAGTCGTGTCTTACTTGAATCGTTCCAATGGGTAAATAGGTAAATTTATTAGATGTTTTCTAAAGCATCAGATTAAGTCAAGCTTAATAGTATTTGATATATAGCTTAAATGTCCCTCCTCTCTGCAAAGCTAAGAGCTTGTTGTATACAATAAATTGCATGTTGATTTTTCATTTTTTGTATAGAAGAATACTGTATTTTCTACAAGGGGTGAATGAAGCTTGATTTCTTTCGACTGTTTTTGTTATTTTCCGGCCAAGAATGGCCATATTGTTATTTTGAATAAGAAATAAAGTTGTCGTTTAGAGCTACTACAATATTGTTGCTAATAATATGAAGGGAAAACTTGTAAACAGTACATTAGTCTGAAACAAATTCATTCAATTTTACCGGATACCCAATTCAGCTCCTAATTTCAATTCTAGTTCTAGTTTTAGCTCGAGTTCAACTTCAGCTACTAAATTCAATTTCGTCTATAGTTTGAGCTGATTTTACACAACATAGCTTAAGCTTAATTGGAAAATATATGGAAACCCCTACACCAGATAGGTCAACTAAAAGAAGGAAAAACAAATCAATTGAAACTAGTGTTATTCCCGTACCTTGTACGGTATATTTTAAAATAATTTTATTTTTAACTTATTATTTAAATATCTATTCAAAATAAATTTTCACGATTGAATCTTATTTTCTTTAATAATAAAAATTATAAAATTTTAATTTGCTTAGAAGAAAAGAGTGGATGGTAGTTTTTTTTAATAATAAAAATTATAAAATTTTAATTTGTTTAGAAGAAAAGAGTGGATGGTAGTATTTGAGATAGTGGGCAAGTGGGGGTAGAAGTGGATTAAAAATGAGAAATAAAAAATCAAAAAATATTTTAAATTTGCCATGTGGCTCAAATTTTTACAAAGACTTGGTTTTTGCTTTATATTTGTACTAGGGTAGATAACATTTCTGGCTATCATGATAATCGTAGAGTGTCATAATTTGATGCATGCAAGAGATTCGTCAAGTTGACAAATTTTAAAATCAAAATTTAAATTTTCTTCGTTAATAGTTATTAGGTAGAACATACTATGGATAATCATACAAGAGTTATGGTTATAAATCCATTAATTTGAGTTTTGATGAATATACATCTAAATATAAATATAATTTGGCGGATATATGTCCAATTTCCCCTTTTACAATAAGGGATACAATTTCCAAGATGTAACAATCCATGTATGATCCCTTTGCTGTTATGTCAATACATTGACAACATTATAGCTCTATATTTTACTCAACCCAGTTAATGTCTATTTTCTTTAGTTGAGTGAGCCATGTATTTTGGGAAACATATGGTTTAGATGGGTCTGCCTTATCTTCACCTTCTATATTACCAGACGAGACAAAAACCTCAGTTTTCCTCTCCCTTGTGAGATTTCCATGCTTGCTTCGACGTCGTAGTTTGAGTGACAGAAGGCGGGAAACTTCATGTACACCGCCCCATTTTTCAAGTGCACGCGCAATGTCATACCGTCCTGCAAAACCAATAGAGTGCTTAGCTTATCCTGTTCTTGAAACTAATTGTCAAGGGAAAGGAACCATATTTATGCAAGTTGGAGAAGTTGTCCAACAAACACACCCGAAAGTATGTATGCATTATATTACTTCTCTGAAGTAATGAGATATTGAAGGGACACAAGTGTAAACCTTCAAATTACCTGCACGCTGGAATGCTTTTCTACTGGGCATGTATGATAGATCCATTCCCCAGCTTTTCTGAAATCGGTTTATCTGCATCCAAAGAAAAAAAAACAAATATACAATCAGAGATTATTCTGAGGCGAAATCAGAATGCTGTATAAAAGAAAAGAAAGGGCATTTATAACAATTTTACCTCTTCTTGCAAATTGTCAAGATTGTCCCAGTAACCTTTTGGTTTGCGCTGTTTGTAAGCAAGGGAAAGGTTCATTTGTGACGCGATCTTCCTGAACCCGCCCATCCTAGTGATTGCCTTCTCAATGTCCACTCTACCATGTAAACGCAGTTGCTTCCTCATAGGCATAAATCCTTCTTGCCCATACTCTGAAATGAATGCTTGGAGTTCAGATTTAAGAACTTCAATATCGCGTTGCAATCCAGGTACCTTAGGCTTTTGTCTTGAGGGAATTGGAATGCTTGTATCTGAATCCTGAAAATCTGTCTCAGTATGATCAATATCTGTGGTACTATCATCTGGTGAAGTACTTGGTTGATCCAGATTGGTTTCATTGTAAATCTCAGAAGAGCATTTTTCTGTCCTCTTCTCAATGTAATCTCGTATAGCACATAAGTTTGATGGAAGATCTTCATATATAACCTAGAAGGTAAAACAAGTAATGTTTTTAATCAAACTTGCAAGGACTAATGAATGAAAAAAGAAGAAGGGGGAATTCATCATCAAGGAAAAAAATTAAGATTAGGTCACCTCTTCCATGATTGCCTCAGATAATAAAGTATCTTGACGCATCTTTGATTCAACAGAGTATTTAAGCATTGTATGATGATTTCCCAGCTGTTCAAGCTGCCATTTACCCTGAAATGAGTCAAAATCACCCTCAACCTGCTCAAAGCTAACTTCTCGCTCCAGCTGTTCACACAAATCCATAACAACCCGTGCATGAAGTACCATATATAAAAGCCCCTTGCATCCTTCCTGGACACATAAATGAATCAGAAACAGCTTTTCATCTACAGATATAGAGCATCTAATTTCCTTGTAAATTATATTCCTGAGTGTCATAGGCCTACCTGAAGAATACGGACTTTATTGTTGTCCCGTGACAGAACTTTACTTATTGCCAAGTTTGGAACTATTCTGTGAAAAAATTAGCTTCTATTAGGAAACAGAATGCCAAACAACTCTTAACAGACTATATCAATGTCCAAACTTCCCAGACTTGAAAAAAAATTCTCCAGTTGGAAATTATAATAGGTTGGGGAATGGAGCAATATCACTCCTCTAAGACGATCAAAGCAAACAAAAAAAAAAGAAATAGTTAGGTAGCTTAATCATGTCATCACTTACTCAGGCAGACTCTCGTAAGCAGTCAAAACATTCCACACTTCACGCACATTAGCCTTTATAGTTATACTAGCGAGAACAAAGCGATGAACACCGCCATCTTCCTTCAACACAGAATTGACAGTCAAGGGAAAGACTTTGGTGAACAGGAAAACCAGTAAATCATAATTCACAGGCAAGCAATTACCAACAGGCCATCAAATCTGCGCAGATGAATTTCGTCAACCATACAGTGTTTATCCAGGCTGCATACATTCCCAAATATACCCCATTTACCATTTACATCTGATGTTTGGGTTAAGGTACCAACACTAGTGGTGGACAGACTCTTGTTACCAGATTGTAAGGAAGCTGCAGCAGATGAACTTTCAGTGACAAACACTTTCGGGGTCTCTTCAAAACTACACTCAGCTCTGCAAGCGATAGCCCGAAGATTGACAGGAAGGTCTGACTGAATTATTCTTTCCAAGAAAATTGCAGGAAAATTAAACCTTGGTATTACATTGACCTCGTAAGCTAATATAGCTGATGAAGCCCTGAACAAGAAAAGAGAAGCTTGAAGTGCTTGAAATTCTAACTAGATGAAGGTAATTGGTTACTAAAAAACCAGACCTCAATTAACGTTATATTACTAGCATACCTTTTGCTTGATTTTATCGACCATTTTCCTTCAAACTTCTTGAAATCTCCATCAACCATGGAAAAATGGAGTTCACGATCATTAGACTGAGCCACAGACAATGGAGTTTTTATGATAAGATTATTGACACAACTATAAAATATATACTTGATATATAAACCGTGTCATGTCATGTAATCACTTAGCATAGTGTGATATTGAAATACAAGCTACATATGATCAATGCTATATGTACAGAAACTAGATACTCAGGAGCAACTTTAGATATTAAATGATTGATGCTTACTGATTTAATAAATTCCTTCAGATCCAAGACAACACGAGCCTCAATGTGCCAATACAACGCCCTTTGCTGACCTTTCTGCTCTAGCCATATCCTTCCAGGATGAGGACAAGGTATTCTTCCACTGTAATTTCAATGACGTTTACGTTATTAACTAAAAGAAGACGGAAATTTATGATAGGTTTTCTAATTGTAGTCACCTGCTAACAAGATTGGGGATGAAATCAGCGAGACGCTCGTAATCAGTAAGAGCATTCCACACCGATTCCACATCCGCATTGACCTTGATTTCACCGCTAATTCTTCGCTCTCGCCATGAGATCACATCCACCTCGCAATCAACCCTCCTCCCCCATACCTCTCTCTCCTCATCATAACCATACGAACTCCTAAATTGCTCTCCGCCGCCATTATATCTCGCATTTGGTATCCTCCTCTTACTTCGATTCTCCTTTTCGTGCGAGAAGCAAATTCTAGGGTTCCGATTCAGGCCGCTGCCGAAAGATGCTGACGAATCTTCGGCATTGCGGTGAAAAACGTTGAATTTGCTTGAAATTAGGAAGCTGTGGTTAGGATTTCTGTGAGAATTGAGATGTTGAGAGAGAGATGTGAAGATCGAGCTCGAAGCCTCGCAGGAAATCATTGAGAAATGCGGAGTGCGAGCTCCACTGTTGCAGTGTACTGGAGGGAGACTGGGGAGTGGAAACGGTTAAACGGCTGTCGTTTCATACTCTTCAAGAAAAAAAGGGAAATTACTTTTAGTACCCCTAAGTTTTTGCCTTTTTCTTTTGGTGCCCAAGAAAAAAACTTATTCCTCTTGGTACCCATGAGGTTTTGGCTTTTCCCATTGAAGCCCCTCTTTGGTTCAAATTAGCCAATTTCAAACTTACCATTATGTTCACCACCCTCAAATTAGTAGGATTTGACTATTAAAACATCAAAATTCATAACCAAACTACATCAATTTGAATTTTTAAATAATTTTGTAAACAACCCCTTAAAATAGAGAATTGTTTAAAAATTCAAATTGATGTAGTTTGGTTATGAATTTAAGTGTTTTAAGAGTTGAATTCTACTAATTTAAGGGTGATGAACATAATGGTAGGCTTGAAATTAGCTAATTTGAACCGGAGAGGGGCGTCAACGGAAAAAGCCAAAACCTCATGGGTACCAAGAGGAATAAGTTTTTTTCTTGGGCACCAAAAGAAAAAGGCAAAACCTTAGGGTCACCAAAAGTAATTTCCCAGAAAAAAATTAAGTTTGTGTGGCTGGTACTCTTTTGGAAACTTTTGGGATGTTTTCGGTAATTTCTAGTATTTTGTGGTCAGAAATCCACTACCACACTGAGAAAGATCTGGCATCTGCCTTTGATTTTTTTACAACACTCGAATATATTAATGGGCCATTTAACCAGCCCAATATTTATTCAAATATGATGAATGGCCCAAATAATGGAATGGGCTAGGCCCATTTAGGGTTTTAATTAAAATCAATTTACCTTTAACCTAAATCCACCATTGTCAGCACAACTCTCTCGTGATTCTCTCCGTCGCTCTCGTCTCAGCCCCAACCGCCGGCCGTCGCCGTCGCCGTCGACATCCCTCCCAGGTAAACGTCCCTCCGTTGCACCTCTTGCACGCCGCCTTGGCGCCGCCCCTCCCCAATTGCATTATAATTTCTCAGTTCCGTTGTCGGCGTTCTTATTTATCGATCAATCTTAATAGAAGCTGATTTCTGTGATTGTTCTGCTCATGCCGGTGTTTAATCTTGTTGGTATAATTTCGTTTGATGATGAAAGTAGCTCATTGTTTTGATCTTTACATATGTGTGCTTGTGCCTGTGTGTTATTTAGATGGCCTTTAGGGGACGGGGAGGATTTCGGTTTAATCATAAACCTGATAAGCAAGAGCCTTTCATTCTATATCCTGTAAGTGATTTTGTTATGTTCTTCCATGTTCTCATCTCTATAAATTCAACATTGAGTAGAGCATCAAGTTTATAGTCACATGGTAATGGTAGTACTTAATTTGCCACTTTGTTTTTTGTTTTTGGATTCTGGTTCAGTTGAGCTTTGTTTTCATTTGTGGTAGGAGGATGTTGCATTGCCTGACAAAAAGTGTGTGACTCTGGATCAGAATTTTTTCGATTGGAATAACAAGCTGCAGACTTATTTTGAAAACTCTGCCTATTTAGTCGAGGACGAAGACACACAAAGTGAGTCATGTTTCATTTTTGATCTGTTCATTGTTTTGATGATAGCTTGTGTTGCTTACTTTAGGTTGAAACTAGGATATATATATTCCACCTATAGAGAAATTGAGTTGTTCCAGTCAGATCACTAGAATCCAACTAAGCTAGCAGACACATTACTTCATTGATTTTTTTTTTCTTGTAGTCGAACTCTAAGTAAGGGATTGAGAAAGTATATTCTAATGGAATTTGAATGCGAAGTTGGGGTTGAGTTTTTTGGGTTCTTTTTCTTTGGATATTATGTTATCTTACCAAGCACTAATCCAAAGGGTTGATGCAATACAATCAATGGCAATCAAGTTGATGTTTTATAACATTCCTGTATGATTCTACTGTCCTCAATTTTTCAGCAAATCTATTTTCATGCATTCTCATGTTGTTATTCAGAACATGGATAGTACTTGAGATGTCAGATGCTCAAGAACATCAACTGAACTGGTAGTTGCTTTTAGGACTCATGTTTAATCAAAAGCTCGAGTGATGATTATGAACAACATTTTGGCTATCAAATTGTCATGTATTGTAGCATGTAGGACTGAGAATAAAATAATAAAGCCCTTAACGAATAGAAGGATGAAAATATTCAATGTCTTTGCAAATGAAATGTTGTTGAATTAAGGATGCGTTGTACGCTGTTAACTATTCCAATCTTTTCTTCTAATAAACGTGAAATTGTACCTGAAAATTATACTTCTATGTCTTTTAGGCCACAGTTTACTTAAATTGTGGTCTGTCTAATGAACTTCTTGGTGCATGACTGCATTTTTTTTCATTATCTGCTAAGGGAAATATTTTTTTATGTTGCATCAGTGGTCACTTTGTTGTTGACTATTGTTTTTTTTTTTAACCTCAGAAGCCCAACACTGTGATATTGAGGTATATTCTGACCTCTCAAAGCCCAGAAATCAGATGAAAGGAGCTCTTTCTGATTACATGAAGCTTAAGCCTGGCTATTTTCCATTGGAATTGATAAAAAGTTTGTCATGAACCTTTTACTTTAGAAAAAAAATATCTCCAATTTTCTTGTTGTTGTGCATTTTCACCTCTTGATTTACAAAATACATGTTTCAGATGTGGAAGCTCGCCCAAAAAAGAAGGTCAAGTGGAATAATGAAGAAGGTATGCTATGACATGATACTTGTTTTATTGCTGAATTTTTCAAGATGTTGGTTCTTATGAAGTTTACATGTTTTGCTGACAGAAAGTGAGAATTTGCATTCCCTCTTTAAAAAGATTGGGAAAAAAACCAATGTAAGACATGCTAGCTATTTTATGTTCTCTTTGCAATAAGATCATGTTTACTCTGAAGATACTAATGTTTGTTTAAAATACGCTACTCAAGGAAAAGAGAGAGAACAACAAAGAAGAGAAAGAAGAGGGCGACGAAGAAGATGATGAAGAGAATGAAGAAGAAGATTACAGTTCTGGTGGTGATTATGAACAGGTACTTGTCATCTATTTTCATTGCTTGTGTGCTCTTGTTTTCTTCCACACAAAGCAAGTGATTCCGGTTATGATGTTCTTTGTTTTTGCAGAACGAGGACTTTGATGATGATGAAGATGATTTCAATGCCAACGATGACGGTGATGGTAATGAATATTTTTTTTTTCTTTGCTTTGATCTTTGCCCTTGTTTTAAAGTCTCTTTCAAGATGAATGAAGGCTCTTTACTTAATACTTTTTTGGTGTTTGCAGATGAACCCTTCTTTTGAAGACGATTCCTCCCACGCATATGACTGGTACTGGTTCATAGTTGTGGTGTACGAAGACTTTGAGCTTCTTCTATTCTTTTGTCCAATCTGAAGTGTAGGTTTTGGTGGCTGTGTATAAGAAATCTAAGTAATCTGGTTTTTAGAATAGTTTTTCCTGCATGAGAACTGGAATCTTCATGTGATGGATGCTTAGCATTGTAGAGTTTAAGTGAGCAAGAAAAATTGGTTAGTTTTGAAAAAGCTTTTGGGATGTTAGCTTTAGATAGGATTATATTTACAACTCGTTATTAGCTTAGTCAATAATCATATACATTTTCTACTAGTCATTTTTATCCACTGGTCTCTTGTGTTCTAAGGTCATATTATGCAATTGCCAGATTGATGTATTAACAATTTTAACATTACTATCTGCCATTCTAATTTTAGTTGGGACTTAAACCTTGTGATATAAGTTTACAACGTAGTATGTAGTGTCTAGTAAACAATCCAGATGGGTAGGTATGATAACAAAATTCTCTTGATTTCATCAAACATAGTTCCAGACCGACCTTTAATCAATACTTTTTAATTTAGATGAATTTGGTACTTGTGAATTGTGATGAAGATCATTCTGTTTGCACGTTCTCTCAGGAATATTTTTTTAAAAAGAAAGGTAGTGGGTGATCGAGTGTGTAGCACTAGTGTGATTTTATTCAAAGGACTACGGGCCACACACAACCTTTACCATGATTCACGCGTCGCCATGCCTTATTGTCTTTATTGATGCTAAGGGCCTGTTTGGATCGCGAGAGATAATACATTATCTTGTATTATAATGCAGGATTCGTGTTCATTGGCTGGTTTATACCGTGTTTTTGAAATGGATATAGCTTAACTAAATTCAGTTCTCATTGTCATATTATATCTAAATTTTGGGTTTTTTTTTATCTATCGGATCCATTTTCTTGACATATTCAGAATATAATGTCTCTTCTTAACTTCACGGATCATAATTGAGCGGGACTCTCCGAGACGATGATGATGATGATTTTAAAAAAAAAGCGCCACTTTCCGATGAAAAGTCCCACCCCTTATATCACTCAAAAGCAATAAGAAAACACTCTTGGATGAATCAATCAATCAATACATATCTAAACTAGAATGAAACTAGGTTTCCTGTAATAGCATTTGCCTTATGACAGATATTTCGAAATCAGACTTGCCAATCTCTAGAAAAAAAAAACTTTGATTTCGTGTAACTTGAAACAAGAGCAAATCCTAAGAAGAGACTTACCGATGAGACCAACCACAAACTAGAAGTTTATCGGAGACCATTCAAAACACCCCACAACTCGTGCTTATTAGGACTATTTATTGACTCCTTGATTATCTTTTTTCCAAATTACACACAATTCACCAATAGAAAACCGGAAAATTAAATCAAAATAAAACAGAGAATTAGAAAATCAACAATCAAGATTAATTATATTCCATTATCGGTAAACATTCCTCCTGCCTCTAAATTAAACTCCAACCACCCAACCTCTCCCAATCTAATTACATCTTTGCTTTGGAAGAAAAGGGCAAATCAAAAACCAAAAAAAGTATATATTTAATATCTATAACAATCCTCCTAAACATACACTAATAACACTTAACCTTCATAACCCCATGGATTAACAGCTCTTAAACGACAACGAATGATGAAACTCATGGTGGTGATTACTATGGTGGTGTCCTTCTCTCTCGATGGTCCACCTCAGATGAACGAAGTCGTCGACGGAGCACGGAAGCCGGAGCGGGCCCACAGTGTGGTACCCGTACATCTCACGTGTCTTCTCCAACAAGCCCTTGAAGGAGGCGTGGTACAAGTAGGAGATTGGGATCACGAACTTGTGCAAATCGTGATCGTCCATTCCGACATGGACGGCTAGAGACCCCTTCTTCACCTTCATCTTCTTCTCGTCCAACATATCTTCAAAATTTGTTGGTTAATTCAAGCGGGAAGAATATGAAAGAGGGATTTAATTATATAGTTAGAGTTGAGGAATGAATTTTGATAGGGTTGTGTATATATAGAGGGAGAGATAGAAGAGACATTATTGGAGATTATTTTATTGGTTTTTAATATTTAAGGCGTGTAGGGAGTGTAATGAGTAAAGTTTTATTTGATGGGTCTCTTTTCTTTTTTTTTGGTTGTCTGCCCTTTTGTTATTGTGTAGAGGTAAACTACACGAAAATTAATTACCCCTATGAACCCGAGTTATTATATATAAAAATATGTAGTTAATTGCATCATTGTTTATATCTGTTTAAATTAGTGATTTGACTTCAGTATATACGGAGTATTTATTAATTAAGATACTTTTTAAATGTATAAATCATTCAACATACTCTTCGACTAAAAAAATCATTCAACGTAGGCTTATACATTACCGGAAAAAAACATATTTATAGGTGATTGTTTTGAACATCTAATCAAGCGGTTAAAATTTTAAGATAGTAATATATAATCTCTCTTCTATGGTTGAAGATTTTTTTATTGGAAAATCTATGATTTTAATCTTTTATTGTTTTTTCAATTCTTGTATAATTTTATAGGAATTAAATTCTCATTGCCATTAAAGTTCAAATTCTATAAAAATAATATCATATTAATTAAATAATTGAGAATTACATTTTCGACGTTATAATTAAACAATAAATAATTATATTTACATGTGATTTTATGAACAATTTCTGTTTTTCTTAAAAGTTTGATTTACATTGCATTTTAATAAATGTAAAATGTGTGGCCGTGTGGGTGTTGAATTCCTAACAAAATATAGGTAAGAGATAGTCACAAATAGTTTCTTTAATTAAAGGTTATTTATGAAAACTGACCTAATTAAGGGTGATTGTGTAAAAAAAAATTTTTTTAAAAACATTGGTTTATGGTTATAAAGGTGGGTGGTGATTAAATTAAAAATAAATGGTCCAAATTGCTAAAGAAAGTGTCATCCCATGATCATATTTTTGGGTAAGGGGGCAACATTTTTTGGACGGCCCATGGTTGATCGGAAAAGATTATTCATGTTCCCCATCATCATTTTCCATACTCTTTTTCTCTAAACTAGTTGTTCCCGAAATCGATAAATTTTTAGATATATTATAAAAAAGATATTAATAAATAAAATTATAATATAAATAATAATTGTGAATTGATGATTTATATAAATTATAAAAAAAAGTATAATTATAAATTAAAGATTTTGATAATAAAAATAAAAATAATGGGACATTTAATATGGATTAGCAAATAAAATTGACTTGACATACTATAGGATAAAATCTCGGTATATATTATAGGATAAGATCTCGGTATATATTTATATGAGTTTTTTTTGGTAGATTGTATTGGAGAGTTGTTAGGATCATAAAGATATGGTAAAAAATATTTTTATATGTAAATAAATTTCTAAAAAAACATTATTGTAATCCAATATAAAAAAAAATAAAAAATTGATTGATATTTGTAGATTATGTGGCAATATGATGTGTACATAATATATGAGTGATATGGAAACTTTTTGACATGCGGACTATGACATGAAATATTTATAAAAACTTCTAAATTATAAGAAAATGACATGTGTAAAAATATGAGGTGGCTTAATATAGGATCGACATGTGGCGAAATCTTAGGTGGCGTAATGAGAAGGCTTCAAACCTTATTGTTTTTATATATATATAGTAGATTATTTTTCCTGGTTTTATGATTCTGACCTTTTTTTGTACGTGGGGTTAATTTCTTTTTTAAAAAAAAACTATTTTATTGCTGCTTCATTTTATAATTTGTTCGTGAAATGATAGTTTCATGTCATGTACGTAGATTCTACGTTTCGAACAAGTCATCGATGGATATTCTCTTTCACTTAAGACTTTTCTTCCGCAGTCACTGTTTTTTACTCTCCTCATTCTTGAGTTATCTCTAACTTGCTAAACGTTTGTTTTCTCTTTTGTTTGACACAATATGTGATGGAATATGCACTATAACTAAGTCTAGCGGGTCTAGATTTATCGGATCGAGTTTTATGGGTCTTAGTTATAATTAGACCTATAGAATATTATGGAGATTATATATTTATTTTTTCTTGGATAATCATAATTGATTATAAAGTAGTTTAATTAATTATGATTTTAGAAAATTAAATAAAGAGATAATAGATAGAGTTTATCTCTTATATCAAGTGGATAAGTTAAAATCTTAACAGACTATTAAAATAATAATATAGTTTCTAAGATTGAGATTCACTTAGATTGGCAAATTTGATATGCCGTCGATATATATGCTATGGATATCAGCCAATGGACTGAGCGCTTCTCCAGAAGAAACAAAAAACCAGTCCTCTCGTTTATATACATCGGTTAAGCGTTCTAGCAAGGGAGTTCCGGTGTAGAAAATTATTTCCGTTCGTGTGTGTGGATACCGCTAGAGGAGCAACACTTGGGGCTCTTTGGTGATCAGAAAAGGTTTGAACTTGCTATTCGGATTCGCGTTTGAGGTAACGATCTGATCCGATTATTTATTCTATGTTATCATACTGATCCTTGGGAATTTTGGGATGAAAGTTTTTGTCTTTTCCGCTGCGTTTACATCCCTAGAACCCAACAGTGGTATCAGAGCTTCGTATGATTGTATGCGTAGAATAATATGTTCCATAGTATGTTTGATCATGTATATTTCGTAAGGCTGTGTTATACAATTAAAATTAGGTTTTGAGATAAAATTTGCTTTGATTGATATATAGCGCTTGCGATATATATGTAGAATATATGTACCGTATATTTTGATAATTATTTGATAACTATCTAGTATATACACGTGCATCGATTAGTGTTATATATAATCGGATCATGCTGCTGTAATTCGGTATTCACGTACACAAATTCATGCATTTGCCTTGTAAATTTTTTATTATTATAAGAGCTAGTTGCACAGGTGATTTTGTATGCGTGTGATATACATATGATCATGCGATTATAACTATACGTAATATGTGTGTGCATCATGTGATGTTGTAATACTATATGTGATATAGTCGAAGTTCTGTGAATGATATATATAGTCGAAGTATATAGTTTTGTGATATTTTATGTATCCATGTGAACAATATGGTATATTCATATATTATGGTGAGATTATTTTGTGCAATTAAAAATCCCTCGTTAAAATATTAAGTCAAGTGTATTTATGCTCTCCATTAATTAGTTAAGAAAATAGGTAGAATTCTTATTTGGGTCGGTAGAGCTCAGTTGTGGGCCCATATTTGAATATCTATAGTTTTTTTTGATTAAGTTAATGGGTCGACTTAACTTGAACTTTTAACTTGTTAGCCAAAGCTAAGGTTAAGTAGTTCAAGGAGCAAGTGTTGGATATATATTTCATGGATTTGATTTATAGGCGAGAGAGCCATCCGACAGATACTGGAAATTGCATGGAGTTGCAATTGGCAAAGTAAAGGCCTACCTAATGAACCTAGTTTGTAGGTACAGCCAAAGTTGTGTGCAAACTAGACAAGTTGGGGTTTCAGTCCCGCTAGAGAATTTAGGCAACAAAATTCTCCGAGATCATTAGTGAGGGCTATTGATTTTGAATAAATAGTGGGAGTTGCAAATTATTATAAAAGTCCTTTTATTTAAAATATTTGTTATGCTTATTTATCTTCTGTGCATTGTTGATGTAGATATCATGGCAAGTAACAGCTATGGAACCTTAACATTGCGACACATCCTGGACAAGGAAAATCTTCTTAGTGGACCAAACTATCTTGAATGGCTCAGGAAACTGAAAATCGTTTTGAGACATGAAAGAAAGTTGTATGTCCTAGAAGAAGAAGAGCCGGTTGCACCGGCAGATGACGCCCCAGAGGCCGAAGTAAAGGCCTATGAAAAATTCATGGAGGATCAGATAGATGTAGAATGCATCATGATGTCTGCAATGGTTCCTGAATTGCAGAAGCAACATGATGGCATGAGTGCCAGGGAAATTGATGCTCACCTACGTGATCTATTCCAAGAGAATGCCAGGGTTGAGCGTTATAATACCTCTAGAGCCCTATTTAATTGCAAGATGCAAGAAGGTAGCCCAGTGGAGACTCATGTCCTGAAAATGATCGGATACATAGAGCGACTCGGAAACTTGGGTATAGCTATGGATCAAGATTTAACAATGGATCTTGTCTTGTCATCATTGCCGGAGAGTTTTTCTCAGTTTATCATGAATTTCAATATGAATAACATGAAGAAAACTCTACCAGATATTTTGGCTATACTAAGAACTGCTGAAAAGGACATTAAAACGTCAAAACCAGCAAAGCAGTCTTCACTAGTTCTCAATGTGAACAAGAACAAGAGAAAGGGCAAGGGAAAAGAGAATCCCAAGGCCAAAAGTGTGAAGATAGAAAACAAGCCAAAGAAAGGGGTGCAGAAACCTGTAGCTGAGGAGAAAGAAGCTACATGTTTCCATTGTGGCAAGAAGGGTCACTGGAAGAGGAATTGCACAATCTTCTTAGAGAAGAAAAACAAGGATGCTGGACCTTCAGGTATCTTAGTTGAGTGCAGTATGTCTGTTTCTACTTCATGGGTATTGGATACCGCCTGTTTTTCTCACATTTGTGTGAATTTGCAGGGACTAAGTAGGTGCAGAAGGCTTTCCAAAGGCGAGGTGGATATACGAGGTGTTAATGGAGCAAGGATTGCTGCTTTAGCCGTCGGGACTTATTCTATCACTTTGCCGAGTGGATTAGTTTTAAATTTGAACAATTGTTATTATGTTCCTAGTTCTACCAAGAACATTATTTCAGTTCCGGTTTTGGATATTGAAGGTTTTACATTTGAGTATGGAAATCGAACTTTTTCGTTTTACTTGAATGGTTTGTTCTATGGTAATGGAATATTATATAATGGTTTATATCTTTTGAATTTAGAAAAGCCAGTATCATGCATCACTGAAAAGAAACAGAAAAAGGATGACTCAAATGCTACTTATTTATGGCACTGTAGACTTGGTCATGTAAACGAGAAACGCATCGCTAAACTTCATTCTGAAGGCTATTTGGATTCTTTTGAATTTGAATCCATAGATAGATGTGAAGCGTGTTTACAAGGGAAAATGGCTAAGGCACCTTTTACCAAGAAAGGTAAGAGAGTTGGAGAGTTGTTAGAGCTCATACACAGTGATGTGTGTGGACCTTTATCAACTCAAGCCAGAGGTGGCTATTCTTACTTCGTGACGTTCACAGATGATTTAAGTAGATATGGATATGTTTATTTAATAAGGAACAAGTCAAAGACCTTTGATAAATTCAAAGAGTTCAAAAACGAGGTAGAGAATCAACTTGGCAAGAAAATAAAAGCTCTTCGATCGGATCGAGGTGGTGAATATTTAAGCCAAGAGTTTATTGATTACCTTAAGGAGTGTGGAATAGTTTCACAACTAACTCCTCCTGGAACACCGGAATGGAATGGAGTTTCAGAAAGGAGAAATCGCACTCTTTTAGATATGGTAAGATCAATGATGAGTCATGCAAGTCTTCCATTGACATTTTGGGGTTACGCTTTGGAAACAACAATCCACACACTTAAACGTGTTCCAACCAAGGCAGTAGATAAGACACCATATGAGATTTGGCGAGGTCATAAGCCTAATATGTCTTATCTCAAAGTATGGGGTTGTGAAGCTTATGTGAAGAGCTCATACTCGGATAAGCTTGCAGCCAGGTCTATTAAATGCAATTTTGTTGGATATCCTAAGGAAACTAAAGGATATTACTTTTACATTCCTAATGAGCACAAGGTTATTGTTGCTAGGTATGCTACTTTCTTGGAAAGAGAGTTCATCTCTAAAGATAGTAGTGGGAGTAAGGTAAGTCTTGAGGAAATTCAAGATTCAACAAGTGAGTTGGAACAAGAGCAATTGGTTAGGCCATCCCAGCCAGAACCTGAGATTGTACAAATGCAAGAGTTACGTAGGTCCTCAAGAGTGCGAAAGGAACCAGAGAGAATGAGCCTTATCGTCACTGAGCATGGTGAAGTTTTACTCATTGAGAATGATGATGAACCTTCAACCTACAAGGAAGCTTTAGCTTCACCAGATTCCGAGAAATGGTTAGATGCCATGAATTCTGAAATGGACTCCATGTACACCAACGAAGTATGGGAGTTGGTAGATGCACCAATTGGGGTTAAACCTGTTGGATGCAAGTGGATCTTTAAAAAGAAGACAGACATGGATGGTAATATTAGTACCTATAAAGCAAGGTTGGTTGCAAAAGGTTTTACTCAACGTTATGGAATTGACTATGATAAGACCTTTTCACCGGTAGCCATGCAAAAGTCTATCAGGATTTTGCTTGCAATAGCAGCTTACTATGACTTTGAGATTTGGCAAATGGACGTGAAAACCGCTTTCCTAAATGGGAAGTTAATAGAGGAAGTTTATATGGAACAACCTCCAGGGTTTGAAACGTCTACGAGTACAAATAAAGTTTGTAAGTTGAAGAGATCCATTTATGGATTAAAGCAAGCGTCTCGGAGTTGGAATCTGAGATTTGATGATGCAGTCAAGGAATTTGGCTTCATTAGAAATTCAGAAGAACCTTGCGTTTATAAAAAGGTTAGTGGGAGCACTTTAGTGTTTCTAGTTTTGTATGTGGATGATATTCTCCTCATCGGGAATGATAAGCCATTCTTGGAATCTACTAAGGCATGGTTGTGCAAGTGCTTCTCCATGAAGGACCTAGGTGAGGCAGCCTACATCTTAGGAATTAAGATACACCGAGATAGGTCTAAAAGGCTGCTTGGTCTAAGTCAAGGCACGTACATTGATAAGATCTTGAATAGATATAAGATGCAAGATTCCAAGAGAGGACTTTTGCCCTTGTCACATGGTGTACGTCTCTCTAAGCAGATGTGTCCAAAGACACAACAAGAGAGAGACAGAATGAGTAATGTACCTTACGCTTCTGCGGTTGGGTCCATTATGTACACTATGACATGTACACGGCCTGATGTCTCGTATGCAATAAGCATGGCGGGTAGATATCAGTCTGATCCAGGTGAAGGTCACTGGAGTGCTGTTAAGACTACTCTCAAATATTTGAGAAGAACCAAAGATCAAGTTTTGGTCTATGGGGGAGAAGAGGAGCTGGTGGTCAGAGGTTATACTGATGCTAGTTTTCAAACAGATCAAGATGATCTAAAGTCGCAAATGGGTTATGTGTTTTGCCTAAACGGTGGAGCTGTTTGTTGGAAGAGTTCCAAACAAGATACAGTTGCTGACTCTACGGCAGAATCCGAGTATATAGCAGCTTCGGAAGCAGCTAAGGAAGCAGTTTGGATCAAGAACTTTATTATAGAACTTGGAGTGGTTCCTAGCATTGAAGGTCCAGTTAGATTGTACTGTGACAATAATGTAGCTGTTGCACAGGCTAAGGAACCAAGATCTCACCAGCGATCCAGGCATGTACTTCGGAAGTACCACATCATCAGAGAAATAATTCAAAGAGGAGATGTTGCACTAAGCAGAGTTTCAAGCGATGAAAACATTGCTGATCCATTAACTAAGGTCTTACCTCAGCAGAAACATGATGCTCATGTGAGGGGACTAGGACTTAGAGTTTGGCATTGATGTATGCAAGATACTATTTTAGTATGTAAGTTTGTCGAACTAGTTTTATTTATATGACATTGATACATTTTATTTAAAAGGCAGTATTTATCATGTTTATTTTGTTTTTCTGCTAACATTTAATATTGATAAAATCCTTAGAATATGATGTCTTGTGTAAATTGATGATATAGTTATTTATCATTAGTGAGAATTTTACAAACAAGGTTATATTCTTAAAACGTCCTTGGTCGGATTAGTATCGAGAAGGGATATCGAAACTACAGACCAACATGTGAATAGACTGTAGGTTCATCTTGCTGAACCGAGGGATAGTTCTTCCAAGTCATTGCATGGGTGCTCAAGGATAAGTAGAGCTACTGGACCGGCCCGATTTAGAGGATACCACATATATGTGAAAGCGTCATTGGTTCCTCCTCTAAATGAATGAGTGTTAGTGATCTCATGACTTGAGACTGTCACATAGTCCTATGCATGGAGTCCTAACTTTGATGCCGTTAAACGTAGCTTTTAAGAGTTGCAACTAATACGGTTATTAGGTTTGAGGCAAAGTGTAGAGAGGATAGTGATTAAGTCAAGAAAGAATTCATCCCTCTCTTGGATTAGAGAGTATATATCACTGGCCACTTGGTTGAGATATAAGTGACTCTAAAATCCATGGCCATGGTAGAGAATTTTGAGTCTAAGTTATCTTTGCAAAACCAAGTAAATGATTGAGCTTAGTGGTGACGCATTGTGCACTAACTTAATCTTGATATTGGTGATGAAGAGATCGAACTGCACAGTAATCAGTTCATAGTGGTATATGGTTCACCAACCATTTCTGTTTTGTTGGGTGGTCAACAACTGTTGCTAGACGGTTACCTTGACTTGTGTTGGATAACACTACCTTCAAGATAGAAACCTAGAGGGTCGCACGCATAAGCACGATAGATGGGAAATTAATAATTGTTGATTGGAAATTTCTAAAGTTACTAGAAATGAGTCGACATAGTTTCGGAATTAAGTAATTATTTCGAAAAGAATCTTGAATATGAGAGTTGACTTTGAACCCAAGGTTAATAAGATAATGACTCGAACTGAGTAATAGTGCAAGTGGGAGATTGATGGAATATGCACTATAACTAAGTCTAGCGGGTCTAGATTTATCGGATCGGGTTTTATGGGTCTTAGTTATAATTAGACCTATAGAATATTATGGAGATTATATATTTATTTTTTCTTGGATAATCATAATTGATTATAAAGTAGTTTAATTAATTATGATTTTAGAAAATTAAATAAAGAGATAATAGATAGAGTTTATCTCTTATATCAAGTGGATAAGTTAAAATCTTAACAGACTATTAAAATAATAATATAGTTTCTAAGATTGAGATTCACTTAGATTGGCAAATTTGATATGCCGTCGATATATATGCTATGGATATCAGCCAATGGACTGAGCGCTTCTCCAGAAGAAACAAAAAACCAGTCCTCTCGTTTATATACATCGGTTAAGCGTTCTAGCAAGGGAGTTCCGGTGTAGAAAATTATTTCCGTTCGTGTGTGTGGATACCGCTAGAGGAGCAACACTTGGGGCTCTTTGGTGATCAGAAAAGGTTTGAACTTGCTATTCGGATTCGCGTTTGAGGTAACGATCTGATCCGATTATTTATTCTATGTTATCATACTGATCCTTGGGAATTTTGGGATGAAAGTTTTTGTCTTTTCCGCTGCGTTTACATCCCTAGAACCCAACAATATGTTGATAATTGTTATGTGTTAGTTCGATTATCGTTTTCTCGCTCAATTTGCTAAACATATAAAAAAAATTATATTTTAAGTTACTTTAATGCTTCAATTAATTGCTTAAAATTATGATATTTTAAGCACTTAGTAAATCATTTTTTGTAACTTATGTTTTGGGCCGTAGGTTAAAAATTCAAAATTGAAAAGATTTTGTTAGATTTTATTATATTATTTTAGTCCTTTTAATTCGTATTAAATTAGTTTCACTCGATTTTAAGATCATGCACACTTATCATAAGATTAGTTATAAGATTTACGTACATGTGTAGTTTTAAAATCATGCACACTTATCATAAGATTAGTTATAAGATTCTACGTACATGTGTAGTTTTAAAATCATGAAATCATGCACACTTATCATAAGATTAGTTATAAGATTCTACGTACATGTGTAGTTTTAAAATCATGCATATGTAAAAATAGAATTTTGTCTCTACGTGATAAAATATTGCATACACGGTTATAAAATTTATATTTTTTAAAAATAAAACTAGTGTCGTAAAAAAAATTAATTTAATAATCTATCTGTTTAGTTTAATTTGTCCTTCTAGACTTAATTTTTGTTTAGTTCTATTTATCCTTGTAGGTATTTTACTCAAAATTTTTCAATATTACCTTTTGTATTACCTAACAAAAAGCAAAACACATTTAATGGATTTACCATTCACCTTTTTCCAATATGAATTTATAATAGGAATAATTTTGTAAGATTAGAACATATCTTAATATATGTGCATTAGGTTATAAGAACAAACAGGACTGAACGGAGGGAGTAATAAATAAATGGATCAAGGTTGAAGGCTGAATTTCAAGACGTCTTTCCCTTTCCAAGGTCATGCATTAAAAAACATGTTTTTTAGTGTATAAAAAATCCGTCTTCAATACAGTGGTGAACTACTCTCTTCTTCACCTTCCGTCTTCAAACGCTTATGAATTGAACTAACAAAAGACAAATGTATGAAAGTTGTAGGTCTGCAGTCTCATAGCTTTTCGATCAACCAGTATTCACACGTTCTAATCGAACCAAAAGTACCGAAGTGATTTTGGAAGGTTTGCATGTAAGATGATAGATCAAACATATGCTTGGGTTATGAATTCTTCTGAGTTTTATGGACTTGAACCTAATAATCGATCTTATGAATGAACAATAGTAGCGCATTTGTTGTCAATTGAACATAAATCAATTGAAATGAGATTAACTATTACTTTATTTTATTTTAAAGTTCAATTGAAATGTTTATATATCGGATATATATATATATATCCTTAGATGATGGGAGACCGTACTTACTTTGGCGTTTCTTTTAATTTATGAAGGATGGGAGGTATATATTGGATTGCTACGTCAATGCAATCTCGATCTATCGTATACATATTTTTAATCCAGGTTTGACCATTTCATCATCCACTAGCTATTATCCTATTCATTTTAATTTCAGTATGTATGGATACCTTCTATGACTACTTCTGAATAAGCAAACATTATTACATCTCACGCGTAACTTGTTAATTACGTCCAAATTGTACGTTGATCAATAAGTCGATATGTACGTACACATACAGCCATACAGGCTGACACTGAAAAAATTAAATATTATTACGTTGATCAATAAGTCTATTGTAATATATACTCCGTAACTTCTAATAATGCACCTATAGGGTTCAATGGAGTATTATATAGATCAGTCAAATGAATAAGTTCCGACCAACAAATAAAACAAGTCAAATGAATAAGAACCTCATTCAAGATTGATGATTGCTTCCAAGATCTTGTATATTTTTTCTAATTAATGGTTTCTTATTTTTTTATTGTGGCATTATGTACTGTCTACTGTCGTCTACCTCGTCATGGGTTCGGTTTCCTTGGAATTGGGGAATTGAAACCGAACCGGAAAAAACTACCAATTTCGGTTTTGGAATCATCAGTTTCACTGTTTGTTTAAATATTATTTAAAGAAAATCAAAGTTAAATTTTATGATTTTTTTTACTTTTTTTAAAATACTCTCGGAAATGAAACTGGCAGAAACGTACTGGAACCGAACCATCGGGAATTAGCCGGTCTCGGTTCCGGTTCTAGGGTTCCAGAACGTGAAACCGTCGATTTCAGAACTGGACCATGACGTCTATGTCTACCTCCGATGTCTATCTTTAATCACAAATTTAGCACCAATCTACACTCTTTGGTTCTTGTTAATTTCCTCTTTTTTTTTGTCTATTTAATGTGTTTTTTTTTGCCAATTTATTCAAGGGTTAATATTTTCAATCTTTTGATATTATGTTTAATATGTTTAGTACATCGAATTTATTTTTTATTTAAAAAAATTGGTGATCCAAATGCATGTTTGAATTCTACACCTATCAATCTCTAATAAACCTTTCAAATATTGTATAAGAACTTTAATTACCCAAAAAATACTACTTCAATAAGAGCCATATTTATGTGGAACTTGTTCGATCGATCCAAGACTCAATAGTCCTAATCGAATTTTAAACTTTGGTCCATAGATACAACTTGTTCTCGTTCAATTAATGTCGACCAAACAAAGGCAAGTAGCTAGTTCGATCGTTATCAACCAAAATCAATTCAACCCACTTTTGTGTTTTTTTCTTTTTGCTTTATCAAACAATTAATTAAAAAAAATTCCTTCTTGTTAAATTCCGGCGGACCAATATGACGTGGGGGTACGCACGTCGGTTCATACACACAAGCGCGTTCGGCCCAACACATAAGCCCGTGGAGTTCCATCCTAAAACCAATTGGCAATAGGAGGAGTAGCCCAAGGGTATATATGTTGGGCAAGTTATATCAGAATTCCCGATGTGGGATAACATTCTTTCACACTTCTTTTTTCTAAAAAAAATTGTATTAGTTTTGGGACTTTTCCTTCACAAGATAGATTAAAATTATTGGATATATTTTGGGTAGTTTTATATATTGTAAGATATTGTTAATATTCTGTATCTTTTTAGTTAAGATCTTATCCTTACTTAGGTTGATTGTATGTGTATATAAACTCTTGCTTAATGATAATCGGTAACAAGTTTTGCCAAAACACGTCCTTTTATGGTATCAGAGCTGAGTGCTTTTTTCCGATCCTCTGCCCTAGAAATTTCATCGGCCGCATCATCCTAGCACTCGACGCCTTGCCTTGTTGCTAGTTCCGCCGTTTTCCAGCCATGACAAAGACGCCAGCAGAGCCGTCCAATGGAGCCAAGACTGCAGATGGCTCTCGTCCGCAAAACTCGCTGTTCTACTTGCATCCGTCCGATCACCCGGGCATGAAGATTTTCCCCGTGACATTCAAGGGGGATAACTTTCAAGAATGGGAACTAGTTTTACGCAACTCACTCCGAGCAAAGCGTAAGCTAGGTTTCATTGATGGCACTATTGCTCCACCGGATGATATCAACGAGTTAGATGATTGGTGGAGCGTGAATTCAATGATCGTCGGGTGGATATTACAGTCCATCGACGAGTCCATGAGATCCTCCATTACTTTCTTCGAGACAGCGAAGGAGTTATGGGATGATTTAAAGCAGAGATATTCAATCGGGAATGGTCCAAGAGTACAACAATTGAGGTTCGACTTGGCCCGATGTGTTCAAAGTGGGCGTTCAGTGGCCACTTATTATGCAGATCTGAAGAAGCTTTGGGATGAATTGGCCAACTACACAGTGTCCCGTCGATGCACTTGCGGAAAATGTGAGTGCAAGTGGGCTGATGTCCTCACAAAAGAGCGAGATGATGAACGAGTCCATCAATTTTTGATGGGACTCGATGAGGTCTATAGCACGGTCCGGTCAAGCGCCTTGGCGCAGGATCCAATCCAAAACATGAACAAGGTGTATGCCACTGTTGTGTCGGAAGAAAGGGCGAGATTAGCCTTGAAGAGTCGAGATGGTGTTGCTGAATCGCGGCTGGAAGGTGCCGCTTTTGCCGCTCAAGGAGGACGAGGGCGGGGCGAACGCCGTGACCGAGACAGGCGGTCCGAGGGAGATCGTGACAGGCGCCAAGCTGGCGCAAATCACGCTCCCGATCAGCGCCGAGGTGACAGGCCATGGTGTACTCATTGCGAGATTACTGGACATGACGTGAAGACGTGTTACAAGCTTGTCGGATATCCCGAGTGGTGGGGTACCGATCGGC
The DNA here is from genome assembly GCA_964016875.1 of Fallopia convolvulus. Lineage (NCBI taxonomy): Eukaryota > Viridiplantae > Streptophyta > Magnoliopsida > Caryophyllales > Polygonaceae > Fallopia > Fallopia convolvulus. The sequence continues at coordinate 68,295,367 of OZ024720.1, forward strand.
ACGAGCAGCAGCTTGCAATCCAGCGTGAGGCGACTCGCAATACAAGCTCCAGCCGAGGCAGAGGGCGCGGGCGTGGCCTGGCCAAGGCCGCTACCAGCGCTGAGAATTCTGGTGTCCAAACCGAGGGGCTGAGCGCCGCGGATCGAGGCGGGACGGGGCTGTCTGAGTCTCAATTCAATCAACTTTTGCAGCAAATTCGAGTAAACAATTCTCAGAATAATAATACGGCAGGTTCTGGTACGTATAATTCTAATTGGATCTTAGATACCGGGGCCTCGTTTCACATAACGGGAAACGAAAAATTATTGACTGATTTATATCATGTGGCCTCATCCTCAATTGTTCTCCCAAATGGGATGTCTACTACTGCAAACACGGCTGGAAACTTAATATTGTCTGATAAATTCATCATTCGGGATGTGCTGTTTGTTCCAAAGTTGACGTGTAATTTGATTTCTATTGCTCGGTTGTTGAGAGATCATGATTGTATTGCTCGTATGACTGATCGGCTATGTATCTTGCAGGATCGCACTTCGATGAATTTGATTGGGGCGGGTGAAGAGCGGAATGGTGTGTATTGGCTTCGTGTGGTGGCGCCGATGGGACACGCTTCACGAATGGATGTTGCATCACCTGCCTTGTGGCATTCCAGAATTGGTCATCCCTCACTTCCTGTTCTTAAATTTTTACCAAATATTAGAATAAATGGTCCTATGGAACCTTGCGATAGTTGTCATAGAGCTAAACAATCTCGTCCTTCATTTCCGATTAGTCAAACGCATGCTTCTAATATGTTTGATTTAATTCACTGTGATGTGTGGGGTCCCTATCGGACTCCGTCCGTTCATGGAGCTCATTATTTTTTGACTATGGTTGATGATTTTAGTCGATGTGTTTGGATATTTCTTATGAAACACAAAACTGAAGTTGCTTCGTTAATTTCTAATTTTTGTGCCATGACTACACGACAACTTGATAAACATGTTAAATGCATTAGGAGTGACAATGGCACCGAATTTACTAGTTTACGAATTTTTTTTGATGAAAAAGGGATTTTATTTGAAACTTCTTGTGTTGGAACTCCTCAACAAAATGGTCGAGCAGAAAGAAAACATAGACATATATTAAATGTTGCTCGCGCTTTACGATTTCATGCAAATTTACCATTGCAATTTTGGGGCGAGTGTGTTTTGACTGCATGTTATTTAATTAATCGAACTCCAACCCCAGTTTTACAAAATTAAACTCCTTTTGAGTTGTTGTACAGTCGTCCTCCGGCTTATGATCATTTGCGTGTCTTTGGTTGTCTTTGTTATGCTTCTATCATTCCAAAATCTTCCAATAAATTTGCTCCTAGAGCTAGAAAATGCGTTTTTATTGGCTATCCGAATAGACAAAAAGGTTGGAAAGTTCTTGATATTGCAACTAACGAAAGGTTTGTTTCCCGAGATGTCATATTCTATGAAACCAAATTCCCATATCAATCTACCACTAACCCGACTATTACAGACCACAGTTCTCCAACCAATGATCACCCTGCTATGTTTGATATTTGCCAATACCCCTCAGCTCCAACGCAGATGGACGACAGGGGGAGTGGGGTTCAATCTCCTTCTGTTGCCATTCAAGAATCCACTCCTACCTCCTCAAACGACCAATCGCAGACAGAAGACAGGGGGAGTGGGGTTCAATCTTCCTCTGTCGCTGTTCAAGACAATTCTTTACCTAGCTCCTCAAACGACCAAACGCAGGCAGCGGATGGGGGTGGTGGGGTTCAATCCACTCCCATTGTTGCTCAAGCCTTGCCTCGTCGTTCTACCCGTGATCGTACACCATCTGTGAAGTTACGTGGTTTCATTTGTAATACTGTGCGGAAACAAGAAGCATCTCCGTCTCTTTCATCTCAACCGTCAGGTTCATCAGGTACATCCTATCCCATAGCTGATTATGTTACTTTTGATCGTTTTTCTGCTAGACACACTGCTTTTGCTGCTTCTGTTGAGTCTGTTACAGAGCCGCAGTCCTTCTCGGAAGCTGCTCGAGATGCACGCTGGCGTAAAGCCATGGAGGCTGAGATTGACGCTTTAGAGCGGAATGGTACATGGACTATGACTGCTTTACCGTCTGATAAGAAACCTATTGGCTGTAAGTGGGTTTTTAAGATCAAACGACATTCTGATGGGACGATTGAGCGCTTCAAAGCGCGTCTGGTTGTCCTTGGAAATAATCAGAAAGAAGGTATTGATTACAAGGAGACATTTGCACCAATTGCTAAAATGGTGTCAGTTCGTACTTTCCTGGCGGTTGCAGCTGCTCGAAATTAGGAATTACATCAGATGGATGTGCACAATGCTTTTCTTCACGGTGATCTGCATGAGGAGGTTTATATGAGACCTCCGCCAGGTTTTTCTAAACACTTGGTTGGTCAGTATTGTCGGTTGAACCGATCTCTATATGGGCTTCGACAGGCTCCGAGGAACTGGTTTGCTAAGCTCGCTTCCGCTTTGAGAGGTTTTGGTTTTGTTCAATCTCTCACTGATTACTCCTTGTTCTCGTACAATCGTTCTGGCATTACTATTCATGTTCTGGTTTATGTGGATGATCTGATAGTTGCTGGTAATGATTCTGCTGCTATTTCAAAGTTTAAGAGACAGCTTAGTTCTTGCTTTCACATGAAGGATCTGGGAGCATTGAAGTATTTTCTTGGTATTGAGATTGCTCGTTCTGATAGGGGTTTGTATCTGTGTCAACGGAAGTACACCTTGGATATTCTGAGTGAGGCTGGTCTATTGGGAAGCAAGCCTTGTGATTTTCCGATGGAACAGAATCACAAACTTGCTCTTTCTACAGCTCAGACGTTCGAGTTTCCAGATCGCTATCGACGTTTGATTGGGAGACTGATTTATCTGACGATTACTCGCCCTGAGATTTGTTATGCAGTTCACACTTTGGCTCAGTTTATGCAGACACCTACAGATGATCACTGAGATGCAGCGATTCGGGTTCTACGCTATCTTAAGCATCATCCTGGTCAGGGTATTTGTCTTCCAAGGGAGTGTAATCTGAAGCTAACAGCTTACTGTGATTCTGATTATGCTACATGTCCGCTCACTCGTCGATCGCTTACAGGTTATTTTGTTCAGCTTGGTTCTTCCCCTATATCTTGGAGAACCAAAAAGCAAAAGACTGTTTCACGTTCTTCTGCTGAAGCTGAATATCGGGCCATGGCAACTGCTTGTTGTGAGTTGATTTGGTTGAAGTCACTATTGCGCTCGCTTGGTGTGCTTCATTCTGATCCTATGCAGTTGTTTTGTGATAGTCAGGCCGCCTTGCATATTGCTGCTAATCCGCTTTTTCATGATCAGACTAAACATATTGAGGTCGACTGTCATTTTATTCGAGAGCTCCTCCTCGCTAGTACAGTTCGTACAGGCCATATTCGTACTCATTTGCAGCCAGCCGATATTCTTACTAAACCCCTTGGTTCTACTCAGTTTCGGATCTTGTTAGGCAAGTTGGGCATTCGAGATCTACATGCTCCAACTTGAGGGGGAGTATTGGATATATTTGGGTAGTTTTATATATTGTAAGATATTGTTAATATTCTGTATCTTTTTAGTTAAGATCTTATCCTTACTTAGGTTGATTGTATGTGTATATAAACTCTTGCTTAATGATAATCGGTAACAAATTTTGCCAAAACACGTCCTTTTAAAAATAATTAACAACTTATAAATCAACGCTCGTGATATAACAATAGTGATCCCTTTTGGCCTTTGCCTTTTCCATTTGCCGTGGATTTGCCAGTACATTTAATTTTAAAATACTAAAATCAAACTTTAATGCACGTACACGTAAGAAAAGTGAATATGTTGATATCTTAATTTATATTAGATGGCTAATCATCCTCGTCATACATGCACTAATGACTAATGAGTAATGCCCTACAAGATTTATGGATGTCGTACGGTACATGCACCTTTACTTGATTTTCTTTTATGATGTGTATTATAAAGTTATATAATAAGTTTATCTAATCATTCATGGAGCGTGATAAGATTTTATTTATATTTTCTCACTTAAATTTATATCATAAGTTCGAATGTATGAATATTTTTTTTGAAGAAGCAAATTATATTGATTTGTTAATGTGCTTTGAATATGATGTTGATCGATATTTATTAAGAGGATTTTGAGGCTCAATTTTCGACTTAATAGGAGTTCCAATTAAGGGTCCGTCTCTAGCGGGGGTTTGAAAGGCAACGTCCCATGACAGTGGTCTCGTTGACTGGTTAGCGAGTCGGGGATCCAGTGGCAACATGCCCCGTCAAAACGGTATAATATGTATTGTGTTTTTGGATCTATCAGAATCTGAATGAATATATGGTGCATTATCTGAATTATGATTTCAATGATCTCTTATATACTCTTGAAATTCTTCATAATTATAATTTCGAAATCTGAATTTTTTGTTTCCGAACAAAATTAATTTTTTTTATATGCGTAAACGTAAGTCAACAACGTTGATGAACCATATAAATTTAATTGTTTTTATTGTCATTCTTGTTTGAATCTCCGCACATTCGCAATAACACTTATCTAACTTAAGTTCTGATAATAAAAAGTTTATAAACTGTACATATATTGATACAAACTAGTTGGCACATGGTGTATATAATAATTTATTTTTTTGGTAGAAGGTCTATAGAATAGTAAGAATGTGCATAGTGAAGGTCGATCGACGTTTAAAAAAGAGAAATTTTTGCCGAAAATAATCCAATTTTTGGGATGGTTGTGGAAAATTACCTAAAATTCTTAAAGTTGTATATATATAGTTCCAACTAGTTGATATACTTGTGCCCTGCACGGGATCTTTAATAGTTGTTTGATATACTTATTGTAAATAAGTACTTATTTTAAATGAATATTAATAATTATTTTTAAATAAATTAAATATAACTTAATGTTAATAACTTCATATAATTTAACCTTCAAATACTAAATAGAATAACCAATAAGAAAATACATTTGAAATATTATAATACAAAAAAAAGAAAAATATGTTCGAAATAATGATTGAGAAAGAAAATTCATATTGTAATATTGCAATGATTTGCATTGGATCTGCAAACAACTCAGTTTTTCTCTTCGTGTTTCAAAGTTTTTTGGAACTGGAAGTGAAAAGTTGATCTTCTGTAAGTTTGCCTCCATTATCATCATATAGGATGAGCTTTCATTTAAACACTTAGAAGGAGTAAGTGGTTCATTCGACGATACATTGCAGTATAGTTCAAGCTCAAATGCGGTTTGTGGCCTAGTTAAGGTGATGACAAATAGGATAGACGAATTCGACTTTAATTATATTATATTGATATTAATTGATAAGAAAATATTTGCATAATTTGTATTATAAAAATTTTAACGGAATTTATTTATATAAAAAGTTTCTACATGATGACATTATTGAAAAAAGTTCTATATGATAAATCTTGTTGAAATTTCTATGCATTTGAGAAAATAAAGATTAATCAAACTTCATGATACAATGAAATTTAAAATTCAACCAAATATATTTTCTCAAATTCATGGAATTTCAAATCATAGAAATTTAATTCATTGGAAATAACTTCTTGGAAATTGTACTTCCTACATTCAACCAAACAAGCCAGACTAATTATTGTTTCTATAAAAGGAGGGCAAAATTGAAAAGAAATCAAGAAAATATTAAAAGAACAAATTTTATAAAAAAAGAAAAAGAAGTTATAAGGACATGTAGGGAGTATTGTTATTATGCTTTGTTACATTATTTAGGGTGTGTATATAAATGGAAACAAAATGATAAAAGTGAAATTAAAATCTATGAGAAATATTAATTCAATCGGAATTTCTAATGAGATGGTTAATATAGGATGACATTCTAAACAAAAAAGAGAAATAGATTGTCAAGGAAAGGGTAAGAGTGAATATTTTATGTTGGTGGAAATAGATGGTTAATATACGATATGGTTTATTGGTTGGATGAATTCCACAAAATCACTTGTAAAATAAGGACTTTTGTACAAAACCACTCTTACAAATCGAAAATACACAAAATCAATCTTAGGGACCTGCTTCGATTGCCATGAAAATGCCATTATAATTATAATGCAACATAATATTATTTTTGTGACAATCGAAACAAGTTCTAAATCTCCAATGTTATCGTATACTCCGTATTTTGCAAATGTTTGATTAGACAAGGAATTTGATAACAATTTTTTCTGTTTGAATTTAATGCAATTTAATGTATAACTTAATGTATTAAATGTGTAATTTAAATGGATCCTTTATTTGGAGACTAGGTTAGATTTGCAAAATAATTTGTGTAATTGACTTGGTAATCGCCTAGGATTAAACGGAAAAGGAAAGGTTAGTCATAAGTGGATACTTTGTTTTTATGGGTTTAGGGTTTAGGGTTTAGGGATACTTGAAAACATAGAAGATTTCACGGGTGAATTTAAGCGTTTTCTGATTCTAGAGGTGGTTTGGTGCAAATGTTCATATGTTGGGGGTGGTTTTCTGATTCTAGAAGTGGACCACGTGGCCATAACCTACTGGTCTAGATTCCAGAATATGCTAAGTCAAAAGGTCAACGGAAATGTTCTGCTCGGTGTACGGATGATCGCACCAAATGGCATAAATACAACTCAAGCACCACTAGCTTTTTGGACCCCAAATGGAGTACTTAACACCACTTGTGATTTTTCGGTAAAAAAATACCATTTGAAAATTATTAATATTATAAAATTATCTGTTATTGTGAATAGTTTATAATGATTTTTAAAAAAATTCGTGGATTAAGTCGTTAAGAACTTAGAATATATATATATATATATTTAATAGATAGTTTTTTTAGTTTTATTCATGGACTGACACAGATAAATTTAAGAAAATAGTAAAAAATTAAAGTAAATTTAGTAATAAATAAAGTAATTCAGTTGACCTAGAAAAATTTGGTAAAAATTAACTTACCTAAAATTTAAATCTTAGGCCCATCTGTCACCTTATTTCACTATAAATTGAATCCAAAGTTAATTTCATTTATTAAATTTATATTTATGCTCCGTAATAATTTTTTTTTCCTTCTCATCACATATTTTCTCGAATGATTTTACCGTGTAAGGCCATCTCCAACAGCTTCTCCAAACTGTTGGAAATTATGCATTTGGAAAATTTTACCTATTTTTTTGCCCCAACAGTTTCCCTATCTAATTCTCTATAATGGAGAATTCTCCAAAATGTTGAAGTGTTTTCCCTCTATTTAGAAAATGCAATAATTAAAAGTGTGTTGGATCGTAAACCGTTAGCAAAGAGCTTGGGAACTGGTTGTTAAGCTGTTCTCAAGGCAGCGGAAGTAAAGTAAACGCAAGTATTAAAAGCAGTAAAAAACGCAGTTCCCTTATAGAGGAACCCCACTACAACCAACTAGTTGTGTGGGTAAACTTCTACCTCCGCTTGGAGGATTTTGAATGACTTACTTATATTGATTGCTTTGTTCCTTAGTTACAACAGCCGGATCCGCACTTCTCTGTTCCTACGAGTTCTACCTAACTCTAGCAACACTAGTGAATCCTCTCAACTGAGTTCCTAAGCTCACAACAACAAAATACAAGTAACTTAGACCTTACACCGACTTCTCAGTTCCCTTGCTCCTGGGAACTTCGGCTTCACCGTCGTCGAGATCGCACACTCGCCGCCGGGGACTTCTCTTCTTTTTCTTTCTCTTTTCTCTGGTGTGGGTGTTTGTGAGTTCTGGGAGAAGTGCTCAATCCGAGTACTATTCATTTGGCTTTATAGACCAGGTGTGCTTGGACAATCATGTCTTTCATTTGTGTCCAAAATGCCCTTTGCTTGATGCCCAAATTGTACTTTCTTCACATGTGAGAACTAGGTCAACTTCTTGAATCAATCGGACCGTTGGATCATTCGTGACAGTCTGATCCTCAGACTGTTCCTTCGGGCTGTCCAAGACAAAATCTCGCGATCTGCGCTGAACGGTCGTTGTCCTCACATGTGAGTTCCCATGTTATAGGAACTGTCTTCTTCAGAGTTCCCTTGATGGAAACTCTTCATCGTGTAAACTGTGTTCTCTTGATCATTCCCGGGAGTTCCCATTTTATGGGAACTTTCCTCTTCAGAGTTCCCTTGATGGAAACTCTGCATTGTGAGTTTCTGTGGCTTTTGGTCATTCATGGGAGTTCTTGGCTGTACTTGTGTTCCTTAAAAATACTTGAACAAACCACATTAGTTCCTCATGGTGTTTGTCATTATCAAAACTCGGAGAATGGCATCGTTGATCCGTTGTTTATAACCAGAGGTCCCAACAACGTCCCAACAAAGTGTATACATGGAAACTTGTGATTGGTCATATGAAATTTTATAAATATATATATATATATATAAAAATAGAACTAGTAAATATAAGATTCTCTAAAATGAGGAAGTTGTTGGAGTTAAAGTAAATTTTATTTGAAAAATATGACTTTTGACTCTTTATTTTAGAGAAAATTATAGAGAAACTGTTGGAGATGGCCTAATAAGTTGAAAATTGCTAGGTAACTTTAAATTGAAAAATAAATAAATCATAAAGGCAATAGAAGATAACTAGATAGTAGTAGAAAAGTTGATTTAGTTTATTGTGAAAGTGTGAGATAATGACATGTGACCTTACCACTTTTGCTTAAATATATGTATAAAAATAGATTTATTAGGTCGAAATAATTGAGTGTACGTTGAAAAAACATTATCGATATGTGTTTTTTTAAGGAAAAAAAAAGTCTTATCTATTTTTTTTTTAATTTGTAATGTATTAAAGGTATCAGCATGATGCATGAGTGAAAATCCATCTCACTTTAATTGCCTTTTACAACTCTTAAGAAGACTTTTAGTGTACGATAAATGCTGCCCTTAGAGAAAAGCAAGAGATAATAGGCTAATTGCGGCTTTTTTAGTCCTTTGGTATGGTACAAACTACAAAGTACGAATGGGCATTTTGTTGTTGCTGTTGTATGTATATTTTATACAACCACATTGATCTAGTTTTTATGTCAAGGAGAGTTAATCTGTTTAGATGCCCATAAGAGTTCAAACTGGAGCACACTCCAAGCAAAAACGATGAGACTTTATCTTTCGGTAAAAGAAGAAAAAAAAATACGGTTTACCAAAACACAACTTTACTAAAAACGATTCAAGGGGATAGATCTTGTCCTTGACCAATTGAGATACAAATTACAAACACTCGTTTAAACTTGCTTTTATTCGAGGTCATTAAAATCAATCATGTTCCTCGATAGGATAACTCAATTGTTGATATAGTGGTTAGATTACGACATTCTACCTCCTGCATGTGATCAGATTAGACTCAGCGTAAAACTTCGTATTCTCATCCGAAAGGATGATGTAGCGTGATCTCTTTCCATCATAATTGTTACTTCTCTAAAAAAAGAAGCTAGACGTATGTTTTCATATTAAAATTTATTAGTAGAGTTAAATCTTTATTTTTATTTGATTCACCATAGAAACTTAATGGGAATATTTAGACGTAATACAATATTGTGTAATTAGTTAATGTGATCTAAAAAGAATAATACGAAGTATAATATTGTGTGATTAGATAATATATTTTTGAGTATTTTTAAATACATTTACAAGCTTTGTAATAGGAGAACATTTATTTGAGATTGAGAAATAATTTTACGATTTTTACCATCTAGTAGTATACTTCCAATACAGTAAAATCTCTATAAATTAATATGATTGAGATTATGATATTTTATTATTTTATAGAGATATTAATTAACCGATAAATTAATATTTATTAATTTAAAGAGATTTTTGTAATAAGTGCTTTCAAGATGCACTATCATACAAGATTTTATTCTAGAATTTTAGAAGGCTATGAGTTAATACAATCTAATCCATGTAAGACTAATGTTTTGGCTGCTATCATTCTTGTAGTCTCGGCTTGGATAGGTAATGTTGAGCAAGAGGCAATAGCAAATTATTTTAGACGACACTACAAAATTCGTTCATGAGATGAAGTTCTAAAGAATGATTATAGTTGACATTGCAAAATATGTTTTCAAAACAACGCTAGAAATGTTGGATCCAATAAGAAACATTAGAGATGAGCTCCAAATAGGACTAAGAAAAAATAAACAACACTATAATCATATTTCATTAGATTTTCTTAATTATGACTATGTAACTTTTTATATATTTAGTAATTTATGATATTAATGGGACTTTATATTTATATAGTGGTTTTTTGAAAATATATTATCTTATCATCTTATCGAAATTTGTTACATTTTGCATTGGCCCAAGTCGGAGAAAAATATTAATTTAGAGAGTTTATTAATTTATCGAGTATTAATTTAGAGAGGTTCTACTGTACATAGCTAGGCACCTCATTTTGATAAAATAAAATAAATTTATTAATAGAAAACTATAATTTTGGCTCATGCATACTAAATAAATTCAGTTATTATTATTACTTAGTTAATTTTTTTTTTTTTTAATTTATCGGGCGTACCCCATTCTCTTTGACAAGGGATACTCCCATCTTGACCACTCAGATTCCATCGTATATAGCGAAACTTCATTGAGTCAATGTAGTTGTTGTAGTAGTAGAAACTATAAGTGCAATATCATAGTTGAAATCAGGGATGGACCCAAAATTTAAATTTAGGGTGGGCTAAATTTGACCGATTTTTTTTAGGTGGACTAAATTACCTTAATTTAACTAATTTACTACTAAATTTATCTTCTTTTTTAATTTTTTAAATTAAATTTATCCTATTTTTTGTTAGGGTAGGCTATGTCCGTCTTTGTTTGAAATTCAGATCTCCATTTGTATTTCTTAGATATTTTTATAACTGCATGCGTTGACATTTGCTTGGTTGAACCTATTGATTAATTGTATAGTCCCTTCCATTTGCTTGGTCCTCCAAAAAAAGAACCAAAAAGCCCCCACAATTGGAGGTTAGGAAGAAAGTCTAAACCTAAATCTGATATCATGGCCCATGGAATCATAGAAATCATTCATGGTTGAAACCAATTAATTAAGTTGTATAGGAATGCAAATCATCTTTGAGATTGAGAAAGTTTTCATATATGGTTTGAGACCTAAACAAATTCTTACACATTACCAACCAACTTATATGTTCCTTTGAATAAAGGCATCTATATATAGGAGTTGGAAAGCTGGTCGAAGTTTGAAAACTAGTTGAAAAATAAGGCGACGTTGAAACAAAAAATATAAATATTGTTTGAAATATTAAACTAGTTCGAGTGGGATATATTTAATAAAAAAATACTGTCATAAAAGTAATTGGTATTTTAAAATAAATTTTTTTCGGGAGAAATTTTAAAATAATTATTTATATGAAATTTTTTCATACTAAAAAACTATAAAAAAACTACTTGAAGAACTTTTAAAAAATAGTATTGTTAAAAATTAGTTTTTTAAACTAGTTTCTAGGTATTTTTAGTCTAACATATAATATTTATGCAAGTTGAAATAATTGGTTGTAGTTTTCTCGCCCGATTTGATTAGTTAGAGCCAATCTACGTACGGACCAGGTACTGCAAAGGCCTATTGTTGGGGACGACACTCCCAGTTCATTTTTTTCCATACACGCCGTCGGACGACTTCAATATTTAAAACTTCTGAACAAACACTTAAGGAGTCTAACACCTCCTTCCACTAGACCAACCAGTTATTGTTATATTGTTATCAATGTACATTGTGTCATTGTACGTACGTGTTTACTTGCCTTAAGGTTGACCCCAAAAGTATAAACTTAAAAAATATAAACACATAAGTGGTGTGGGTGGAGCTTGAATCTTAGCCATGGATAATGCCCAATTTGTGGAATAATGTCTTCCAACCAAGGAGTAGGTAAACATAAAAGTTTGGCAATAGGATTTTGAATAAAGCTAAAGAATGGGACTAAAAGAGACCTCCTTTTCAAATAAGTTGGAGGAAAGAAGGAAAAAAAAAATTAAGTGGGAAGGTATAAAGAATTTGGTAGAATGAGTAACTCAATCCAATCAATTAGATACGTTGATACTTTGGACTTTGGTAGCTTAGAGTGATTGACCCATTAGATTGTGATTGCCCACTTTGGATGAGCAAGAAAGTGGACACCAATTATAATTTATCGAATTATAATTCAGGAATCAGGATAATAAATTTACTATATCATTATTACATGTATAAGTATATATAAATGCTCTAATAATTAGGATTGTAAATGAACAGAGCCATTCGTGAGAAATTCGATATTCGGATCGATTAAATCTTGTTTATGTTCGGTTCAATTTGTAGACGAGTTAAGGTGGAACACAATTTTAAGGTTCGAAAGATAAATGAACTGAGCTTGTACACAAGATAACTCGGTTCGTTTGTTCATGAGCAAACTCAAGTATATGTTCATGAACAAGCTCGACTATACACTCATATAAACTAGATTATATGTTCATGAATAAGTTGAGTTTGCTTAAGTTGTTCACGGATTTATTTCATGACAAAACTAAATGAAAAGCTCGCGAACTAAGCTTCAGCTTGGTAAGCATTTAAATGAACTAACCTCAAACAAAATTTTGAGTTCGAACCAAGCTCATATTCAAACTCAAATTCGCTTATTTTTAACCAAGTCAAACTTAAGCAACTCAAAGCTCGATTCGACTAAAGCCCTACTAATAATCACATCAAATTGCCGTGTGTATCAACAAGAATTTCACTCCCAGTCTCACTAATACCTCAAATTTTAATTTTTCGACAAAACAAAATATGTCAAATTTTTTAAAAAATTGATGTAGTCCCTAATTTTTTTAGGCGGTTGTTTTGGAAAATGAAAAACAGAAGAAAATATATGATACAGCGCGAATCTTATGGGCCGATCCAAGTATATAGCACGAGTCGGCCCAGTATAATGTAGGAGCCCAACTATTCATTTTGTGATCAAGGCATAAATATACGAGATCTGGATCCATTTCTGGTATTTGGGCGGGTTATACAAGCCCACACTCAATTGGTGGCCTGGGCAGGTAAGTAATAATAATATTTCTGTACCTTATACGGGTTTTAAAAATAATAAATAAAAATTAATTTATGTAAAGATATTATAAAAAATCAATATATTGATTGTTTTATTTAACATATAAATATAAACAATTAAAAATAATCAAATAAGATATCTTAGTTAAAAACCGATTCTATCTAAAAATAAAATAAATATTCTATAATTTTTACAATAGCATAAAAAAATGTCCTAATGATCTTCCTATCTATCATATCCAAAAATAAAAAATTGTTGTTTAATAATGGAATTTTCTATTCTATATTCTAAAAACATGGATAAGAATTTATCATATCCAAGAATAAAAAATTATTTTTAATAAAAAGTGCGATGTGGTCCAATCTAAAAGTAACATATGTCGTTTAATAATTTTTTTAACCTCCGCATTAGGTTATAGTTATGATAGGAGTATGAAATTTATAACTAAAAAATGAAACAAGGGTGTTAGTTATTGCCTTGTGGCTTGTGCCTTGGTGCTTGTTTTGGGTTAGTTTAGAAAAACAATTTACCAAATATGATTAAATTAGATTAGAGTGTCTATCTATTTTTTTTGGTCGAAAGAGTGTCTATCTATTAGACAATGAGTTTATCATTTTTTTTTGATAAAGTAAGAATTTGGTATGGGTTGGTTATCAACAATCCATACCAAATTGGATAATGAGAGGCCAGTTTGGCGATCTTGTCAGCTATAAAATTTGCATTTATGTAGATATAAGAGATGACTACGTCTACCTCCTCCATAGAAGAGCATAACATCAAATTAATTGTGACTAATATTTCAATTTCCCACAGACATTTTCCTTCACGTCGCATAGCTTTAACTAGAATCTGATTATCACTTTCGATTTCTATTTTCCGTATACCAAGATTTATGGCAAGTTGAAGGCCTATATATAGGGTCATTGTTTCCGCTAGTAGGATTGACATGTCTCCCACTTTTTTTACCCAATTATGAGTCTATTTCCTTTGTTGTTTTTTAATGATATATCCAATAGTGGTGCTTCCATTTAATTGTTTTGATGCATCCGCATTTAATTTGAACCAACTCGCTCGTGGGATTTTCCATTTCCTTGTCTCCTATGTCTTGTACATGTGTTTGAGTTGTGGTCGACATTCGCTTTATGATCCGCTTCTTGATTAGCCTTTTCCAGTTTATTTGTTGGAGAAAAATGATTCCCACATCGAGAATCTAGAACAAAAACCACTAGCATATAAATGAGAGTTAAACCCAACTCAATGGCTTAAGCTTTTGGGTAAAAATGGTGGATCCCGATTTTATATGCTAAGTGGCAAAAACCCCTGATACGTCACCCGCTTCTTCGGTCCCTTCTAACATGTTTTTTTAAGATAAAGAGTGGTTTTATAATTCAATTTAATATTTTCTTATTAGTTTCTAACAGAATTTGATCCCGGGCTGGCCCGACATATAGCCCAATCTGTAATCATGGACAATTTTGAATTTAGCCCGGCCCGAACCCGCAGTTTGACAGATCTCACATAATACATTACAGATGAACTTAGAAAGGTCAACTAGTAAACATACAAGACTCAAAACTCAAAAGGACAAAAACGATGAATTTACCTAATCAAGACAACTCTTTGATCATTGTATTGTTAAGCCTCCGGCCACGGCCTCGGCATCAGCTTCATCTTTCGTGTCGCTGGTTTTCTCTCCAAGAGTAAACCGAGTAAACCGACGAACCTTGATGTTCTCTCCCAACGCAGCCACCGTTTGCTTAACTAGATCCTTCACCAAGATGCTATCGTCCTTTAGAAATGGCCTGCAGGGGCGTGTTGAGCATCTCCTTCCCACATTGGAAGTTGAAAGTTGAAAGTTAAATTAGCCTACATATATATCCTTGGGTTACTCCTCCTATAGCCAATTGGTTTTAGGATGGAACCCCATGGACTTATGTGTTGGCCTTATGTATGCGCACACCTCCATTATGGCCCACGGACTTTTACATGGTATCAAAGCTCACGGTTTGGTCCTGGGCCCGTTTCTTGGCTTCTTTGGGCTTGGGTTGCGTTTGGCTATAAAGAGATTGAGATGCCACCACCCGTTCTTTGGGCTAACTATAAAGAGATTGAGATACTAGACCTGTTTGTCTAAGTGTCAACTGGGCCAGACCAGTTGCACTTGCAGAGGCGTGTTGAATTTTTTTTCTCACATTGGAAGTTGAGAGCTAAATTAGCCTACATATATTTCTTTGGAGTAATTTTCTCACATTGGAAGTTGAGAGCTAAATTAACCTATATATACTTCTTTGAATTACTCCTCCTATTACCAATTAGTTTTAGGATGAAACCCTATTGAACTTGTGTATTGGACTTACGTATACACACGATTCTGGCCACAGACTTTCACACATTTTTGTTTGCACGGGAGATTGAATTGTGTCATGAAAAATTACATTTCTTGTTTGTTTATTATGGAAATGAGGAATGTTAAAGGCTGAAATTATACATGGAATTATTTGTCTTGAGAATTGGAAGGTTCGAGTGAAATCTAAAACCAACTCGAAACCATGAAACGCGTCGTTTGGCTGGGGTTGGCGAAGTTGGCCAAGGTGCGAGTGAAGAGAAAAATTAATGAAATTATATGGGAAAATATGCTAATTCAGAATAAACATTTTAGATTTATACTCTGCGATTTAGGGCTGTTCCGTCTTCCTCTTTCCCTCCTCCCTCCGCTGCTCAGGAAACACTCGTACAACCTTTTACATAAGGTTAATCTAAAATAGCCATTTTTTCTCTTCAATTCAATTCAATTTAATTTTCTTGTTGTTGCTTTGGTTTAACTCTGTTGTAGTTCCATTTTTGCTGAAATTAAGAGTTAAATTCGCATGATAGATAAGAATGGTGTAGTTGTAAATGGGAATTGCAATTCACAAGGGCCTCTAGAGTGATAATTTTAGGGTTCTATTAATCTGTTCCCTCTCACTTTTCTTTTTATAATGAATAACGAAATTTACTCTTCATAGTGATATTGCAATACTATCTATAAGCGAAAATTATAGTCTTGTTGGATTTCATAACATCGACCTTACTTTGTTGCTAATACTTTGCAGGAGTTCCGAGGATTGTTTCTTGTTCGCGTGTTATTCAATGGCCATCTTACCTAGTACAACATGGGTAACTCAATCGGGTCTTCTTCCACAGATTGCGCCTAGATGTAAAGGGAAGGTCGTAATGTCTTTGAGTTGGTAAGTGCTTGTTGAATTCTTCAAATGGTAATTGGTGGTGCAATCTTAGTGTTACTTTGGTATTTCCTAATTGGTAATTGTCTTAAATCTTAAAATGGAATTCGATTTGGTATTTTACAGAAAAATAGCAGCTGTTGCTGTTTGTATTTAGTGCATTGAATCATTGAATTCAGGCAGAACCCTGAACCTATCACTCAGTTCCATGAGTTCCTCCCATCCAACCATGACAGCTGTTGTACTGTTTTAATTGGTTCTATAAGATTTGTTTGAAATCCTGTTTATTGTCATTGCCACCAACAATAATATGTGCCATTGTGCAATCAAAAGGCTTGCAACAGTGTCTATTACTGATGATATATATGAGACACTGAAATAGCATTTCATCTTCTTTTTTTTCCTTTTCACAGTGGTTCAACCAAGATAAGATCGCTGCATTCAGTCAGCTCATCTATTTTCTTACACGGGTCCTTGCATGGTTTATTCAATAGATCGTCTCAAAGTGCATCGTTTAGAAGGCGGTCTCGTTTTGTTGTCAAAGCCAATGCTGTAAGTATAATGTGCTCACTCTTTGCAAGTTGCAACACAAAGTGATACATAACTTTGAGATACTTATTGAATAATCATGTGGTTTTAGTCTCCATCACCTTAAAGTTTTTTTATTTAATTTAGAGAATCAATTTTTGCACTAGTATTTTTCCTTACAGCATGGACATATTAAGCTTCAACTGCTTATAATAAAGTGACATCATGTCATGGTACTTTCTTATGAGGTTAGAGGGAAAATAGAATCGTCAATTGGTTACTGAAGAAGCAAATAATGTAGCTATCTTTAACAACTTTGAACTCAAAGACTTGAGCAATATGTGATTATGTGGAGCTATCCAACAACAGAAAACTGTTTTAGTAGTCTGAGGGATTCTATCCCAGAAGAGGGGTTATACAGTTATACTCTTATAACGATTTATTATTTTTTATCCCCAGAAACACCCTTAACTCCTATAAAGGGATTTAGGTAATTTTCACTCTGTAAGAACTTTGCAAGTGACTAATAGAATCTGTCAATCACGTTTAGTCATTTCATCACGTTTTGGACAGAGTAGTGCCAGCTGAACCTTAGCGCACAATGTTTGTTGTCATTAGGACTATTTGTTTTTTATAAGTTTTAAAATACTTATTTTTGTAAGCTTTCTGATAGATTTATGCAGGAACTTAATTGGATTTTTGCTCTGTGCAGGACTTCTATTCTGTTCTTGGAGTATCAAAAAATGCCAGCAAATCAGAAATAAAGAGTGGTGAGCAGCTTATCTAAATTCATCTACTTCCACCAAATTAGAAAATAAGGAAGGGAATTGATATTCTATCATCACATCGATAAATGTGGGGTCTGAGCTAGAAGCAATTCCCTAACAAGAAATAGCTTGAGCAGAAAAGTATCTTACTCGATATGTTTCCACCTACTCTAGACCAGGATATGGCTTAGTTTTCTCCATCTAAATAGTGTATTATTGCTATGTAATCTGTCTTTCTCTAGATGTAGATGTTGAATATACTTGGTTTATGGTAAGCTGGCTATGGGCAATGACAAATTAGTTTAATGATAGCTGGCTATGGCCGATGACTGGTTTATTAATTTACTGTAGTAGATAACTGTAGTGGTTGTAGGTAATATCGTTGTGAATAAAAATGTTTGACGCATACCTCTGAACTCTGATTGGAAAAGCAGTAGTTATGTGATCTCTTGTGCTGTAGTAAAATTTAGGCCATCCACAATCAGAAGGCAATTGGGTTCATATAGGTTCCAGTCCTACAACTTTGCCAGTGTGAGCTATTTACCAAGTTAAAAGTTTAGTCCTAATTTGCACTGTCAGATTCACTTCCCCAGCCTCTGAGTATTTCATCTTGACATATTGCTTCTACCTTAGCCCACTGTTGAACAAGTTATTGTGAAATAAGATACAGATTATGCTGGTTCTTGTGTCTGTATAATTTGTTTTCATTCTAGTTATGTCAGCTCGAAGCATTTTAGAAGCTATACACTAAATCGTATGTGTCACAACTGATCTACTCCTCCTTTTCAGCTTATCGAAAACTTGCAAGGAGCTACCATCCG
Organism: Fallopia convolvulus; assembly: GCA_964016875.1. Lineage (NCBI taxonomy): Eukaryota > Viridiplantae > Streptophyta > Magnoliopsida > Caryophyllales > Polygonaceae > Fallopia > Fallopia convolvulus. Next base: position 68,313,807 of record OZ024720.1, read on the forward strand.
GATGTTAATAAGTAAGTTCATGCTTTTCCTTCCTTGAACATGATATACTACCATCCTGATGTCAACAAGTTAATTTTCGTTGTTTCTGCCCTCCTTGAACATGATTATGGTTATTAAGCTAATCCTAGTTCATATGCTGCTCCATGTCTAATTCTATTTCTTTATTAGTAGGCTCTTGATATAAGGGTGGGTTGGGATCTAGGTTGTTAAGCGTTTGCAAATTGTAATGCATTGTGCGATTTCCACTATTCTAGTCAACTGTTCTCAATCTTTTTTGTATTTGAGGGTCTGTAGTCAACTCTTCTTTCATCTAGCTGAACTCGCACTAAATCAAGAATAATTTCTCACACTTTATGCTATTTTCAAACTTTAGGGAGCCTGGCGCGGAGCAGAAATTTAAGGACATCAGTAATGCTTATGAGGTAAACAATCAATTCCGCTTTGCTTCGTTTATTTTTATACCTATAAGATTTACACGAATACTCATTCTTAACTCCAATCCCTGTTAATTATGTGAACAAAATGCACATTGCAGGTATTATCAGACGATGAAAAGCGCTCTATATATGACAGATATGGAGAAGCCGGGCTTAAAGGAGCTGGAGCTGGCCCTGGTGTAAGTCACAGGCCATACACTACTCTTTCTATCCTTACACCCTAGTTTTTGAACTAATTTATTTATTATTATTATTTTTTAATTATCCAACAGGATTTCAGCAACCCGTTTGATCTATTCGAGTCCTTATTCGAAGGCATGGGTGGCATGGGCGGGATGGGTGGCATGGGCGGCATGGGTGGAAGAAGTGCTAGAAATAGGGCCATGGAAGGTGAAGACCTAGCCTACAACCTAGTCCTAGATTTCAAAGAAGCCATCTTTGGTGTTGAGAAGGAGATAGAGATAAGTCGTCTTGAGGCATGTGCCACCTGTGAAGGATCCGGTGCAAAGCCGGGTACCCGTCCAACCAAATGCAGCACATGTGGTGGTCAAGGCCAAGTCATCTCCTCAGCAAGAACGCCCCTCGGCGTCTTCCAACAAGTCAGCACTTGCTCAACCTGTAACGGCGCTGGTGAATCCTCCACTCCTTGCAACGCATGCAATGGAGACGGTCGGTTGAAAAAGCCAAAGCGAATCAGCCTCAAAGTCCCTCCCGGGGTTGACTCGGGCAGCAGGTTGCGGGTCCGATCAGAGGGTAATGCGGGTCGAAGAGGTGGGCCCCCCGGGGACCTCTTTGTGATCATAGACGTCGTGCCTGACCCGGTCTTGAAGCGTGACGACACGAATATTCTCTACACCTGTAAAGTTTCCTATGTAGATGCTATCTTGGGTACTACATGGAAAGTCCCAACTGTGGATGGGATTGTGGATTTGAAGATACCGGCCGGGACGCAACCCGGGACAACCTTAGTGATGGCTAAGAAAGGTGTTCCATTGCTGAATAAGCCTAAGTTGAGAGGGGATCAGCTGGTGAGGGTGCAGGTGGAGATTCCTAAGAAGCTCAGTGATGAGGAGAGGAAGCTTGTTCAGGAGCTTGCTGATTTGAGCAAATCCAAAATTCCTGCAGGCAAAAGGTAACCCATTTTTTATTGGTTTTTAATAGAATAAATATGGTGACAAGTTTTGGGTTAATTAGGGGAAATTAGAAGTCTTTTTCAGGCTGAGATCTGGCCATCTGGGTTTCTGACTTTCTGTTGTATGTAATTTTGTATACAATTAAAACATTGTAAGTTATGAGATTCACTGGAGGGATATGTACTTGTGGAACTGTATCTTCTTTAAATGTTTTTTGGTACAATTATTCTTCCAGAGTAGTCTATTTGCAGGCTTAAGAGTTAAGACAGATTCTTTTATTTGGTTGAAGGAGAGACGGTACTCTCCGGCTTCTCAAGGGAGCATTTTATTAATAATAAAGAAAAAAGGGCTAAGTAGTCAGCAAACGGGGGATAGCCCGACCCCTAACATCATCAAATAACAGTAAATTAATCCCCTCCGGCGGGGCAAGCAATACATGATAACCTAAGGGAAAACTGAAAGCAAGAGACGCTAAGTAATCCGCAACGGCGTTCGCCTCTCTGTAGATGTGACGGAATTGGATGCTCCAGTTCCTACTGATGAAGCCGCGGCATTGTGATACCAGGCTATAGAGCGGGTGGCTTCTACGAACACCTGCACTAATCATATTAATGACAATTTTGAATCGGATTCGAAAACAACTTGCCTGAAGCCTAAGTCCCAAGCAAGATTAAGGCCCTTCAGCACTCCCCAAAGTTCAGCCGAGGGCACCGAGCAAGATCCCACGTTGTGGATGAAACCTTGAATCCATTGACCATCCTTGTTCCTCAGCAATCCTCCCGCGGTGGCTCTATTCTCTCGAACCGCTCCATCCGTGTTGACTTTGATCCAATCACTATCCGGACATTCCCAAACAACATTTTGCAAACTTTTTAGAATAGCCGATTTAGGGTAGTAATTCTTACCTGAAGCGTCAGAATACTCATGTGTTCTCTCCTTCACAAAATCCAGCTTGTCCTTGATCATAACCGGCTCCTTGAAGATATGAGCATTCCACCATTTCCACACCCACCACAAAGTAGTTGCAAACAGCTCACTCCAATCAAACGATTCCACAATCTTAGTTTCCAGGATATTCCTCCTAACCCATGAAGCGAAATGGTCCTGGAAAAACAGAGGGTAGAAATCAGTAATACTCAGATTAAGCCAAATGAATTTTACCTTGGGGCAATCCCGGAAAAGGTGCTCGAGTGTCTCATCAGTGTTTCCACAGTGAGCGCAACTCGAGTCATTAGTAATGTGTCTCCGCCTTCTCTCAACATTCGTCAAACACCCCGCCTTGGCAGGCCAACCAGAGGAAATGTTTAACTCTTTCCGGGATTTTGATTTTCCAGATTTTTTGAAAGAAGAGGTTGTCAACTCCTTGCATTTTGTCAAACTCCTTGACCACTGCATAGCCGGACGACACAGTATAAGAGCCATCAGCAGAAGCTTTCCATGACATCTCGTCATCCTGATTCTCATCAATCGGCCACAGTTGGAAAGCAGCAATCTTAAACAGAATTTCAGCCGGCAAAACCGCTGCAAGAGCAGACCAATCCCACCCGATGTTGTCCATCCAGTAGTCCCTAACTACCATGTTCTTCTGATTCTCGTCTAAATTCCTAGTAGCAGCCTCTTCAAGAGGAGATTCCAACAGCCAGGCGTCCTCCCAAAACTGCGTCGTTCGGCCATCCCCGACATTCCATTTAATACCTTTGGCGACCACATTCGACACACCTTTCTTTATACTTTTCCATACATGTGACGCAGCCGAAGAATTACCGAGAGCTGAGTCAACATACTTATTCTTGAGCACAGAAATCCACAAGTCACCCTCTTCCATGACGAACCTCCATCCCATCTTACCCATGAGAGCGAGGTTAAGATCTCTCATAGTTTTAATCCCGAGACCCCCCTGTATTTTCGGTTTGGTTACCTCAGCCCATGCAACTTTATGCATTCTTCGATGAGCACGGCTATTGTTCCAAATGAAACTTCGGTTAATCTGATCAATTTTACAACAAGTACTTTCAGGTAACATAACAGTTGACATCGAATACACGGGAAGCGAAGTCAGCACCGACTTCGTAAGGGTGACTCTCCCTGCAAAGCTTAAGCACTTTGACTTCCAACCAGCTAATTTCGAGTTAAACCTGTCCAACAGTCCAGCAAAAGTGTTTTTATTCACTTGCCTATGGAGTATCGGCATACCGAGGTAGTTCCCGAGGTCCTTAGTGACTTTTATACCACTCGCAGTCCTCAGTTGACGGGCAACTCTTGCAGAAACGTTGAGAGATATAAAACTTTTTGACTTAGCCAAGCTGATTTTTTGCCCAGAAGCAGCACAAAAAAGATCGAGACATTCCCTTATAACTTTGATTTGCTCAACGGATGCTTCCGTGAACAACATAATGTCGTCGGCGAAGAACATGTGGGAGAGCGACGGACCATTTCTAGTCAATTTGATTGGTTTCCACTCCTTCTTTTCAACCAGATTCACAATCAAGTGGCTAAGTCGTTCTATGCAAAGCAAGAAAAGATATGGCGAAATCGGATCGCCTTGTCGAACCCCACGGGACACTTGGAATTGAGAAGTGACTTCGCCGTTCCATAAGACCTGCATTCTCGGCGTGGTCACACACTGAATCACCCAATCAATCCAAGTTTTCGGAAATTCCGCCACGATAAGCGTTTCCTCAATGAACTCCCATCTAAGTATGTCATAAGCTTTCTCTAAATCCAGTTTAAGAATCATCCATCCCTTAGCACCCTTTTTCCGTTTCATGGAATGCACAACTTCCTGTGCAACAACAATATTGTCCGTAATCATTCTTCCGGGAAGAAAGCTACCTTGTGTGGGCCCTATAAGTTTTAACAGCAACTCTTGAACACGAGTAACTAACACCTTCGTAATGGTTTTGTACAACACATTGCAAAGACTAATTGGCCGGAATTGGTTAATTTTTTCGGGTTTATCCACTTTGGCCAAGAGAACAATGAGGGTATCGTTCACGCCATTTGGGAGGGAAGAAGTTCTAAAGAAATCCTTGACAAATTGAACAACAGAACTTCTGACAACATCCCAACACCTTTGATAGAATCCGGGTTGGAAACCGTCAATCCCTGGCGACTTAAAAGGTCCCATACTTTTAATAGCATCCCAAACCTCTTTGCTTGACACAGGAGAAGTAATCAAAGCTTTCTCATCCTCGCTGATACTAGGAAAACTGATATTTAAAACCGGCAGAGCAACCACAACTTCACTATCCTTGTTATACAGATTACGAAAAAAATCAATAGCAAGCTGCTCAAGCTCCTCATTCTTATCAATCCAAATCCCATCTTCATTCTTCAGGCCCTCAATACGGTTGTGTTTACGCCTAACAATGGTGGATGTATGGAAGAAAGAAGTGTTACGGTCTCCGAGCGTTAACCATTGCTCTCGAGATTTTTGTAACCAAAAGACCTCTTCCTGTTCAAGTACTAGATTAAGATCCTTTTGCAAATCAGATTCCATCTCCAACAACCGATCAGAATTCACCCTACAAAGCTCCTGTTGAACAATATCCAGCTTTTCCATCAGAAACCGCTTGCGTTGGTGTATGTTACCGAAAACATCCTTGTTCCATTTAATGAGCTCCCTCTGAAGGTTATGAAGAGCTGTTGGCGTGTCCAGATCACCATTCCAACAATCTCTCATCTTATCCAAAAAATTCGGGTGGGATAGCCATGCTGCTTCAAATCGAAAGGGTCGTCTTTTTTTGTTACAAGAAACCGGCGGCTGAAGAGAAAGAAGAAGTGGACAATGATCCGATGAGAACTTCGGGAGGTGTCTAACCCGAGCATCGGGCCATTGAGTGCGCCCTTCAACATTACTAAACACCCGGTCAAGCCTCTTATGGACCGTAACAGCAGCCGAAAGTTTACGACTCCACGTAAACTTAGGTCCCATGAACTCTAAGTCAATGAGGCCAAGATTGTTCTTCCAATTGTTGAACTCCAAAGAATCCGAGTGCAGACCTCTCGACCCCCCTTTCCTCTCATCAGTAGATAAGATGCAATTGAAGTCGCCACCAACCAAAACAGAGCCCTTAACTCTACCAACAACACGTTTCAAACTGCCCCAAAAAACTTCTCTGCGTTTCGCCGAAGGAGGGCCATACACAAAGAAAACGTGATTGTTCTGACCACTATCAGCAAAAGAGATATGAATGAAATGGTTGTTCTTCTCCCTAATCTGTAGATGAACTTTCTCAGATTTCCAAAACACCCAAATATCACCCTTAAATCCTACAGCTTCAACACGAATGCAATCAGAAAACAGAGTCCTGGTCAATCTGTCGCAGACTACTTGAGCTTTCTCTCCCGACACTCTTGTTTCAAAGAGAGCAAGGATGTCAACTTTGTGATTCTTGCACATATAACGGATTGAACGCCGAAAGCTTGGCTTACCTGCGCCAAAGCAATTCCACATAAGTATATTCATATCAATCATAAAACAAATAAATCGAGTAAAAATTAATAATCAAGGCCCAATTGGCTCGAAACACCCTCTGTCATAGCAGAGTCTCCCTGATCGTTCGAGGTGGCTGTGTTGTGATGGAACTCCTCCTCCATTGCAAATAAAGGATTGACGTTCACCACAACATTTGTGTGCACAAGTTGTTCCACCTGATTTTTCCTGATGTTTTCCTGATCAATAGCGGAAATAACGTCCGATATAACAAGATTCTTTGTTGCAATCTCGTACTCAATTGCTTCTAACATATCATCTGGCAGCCGCCTTCTTTTCGCATTTGAGCCCACGTTTGGCCCTTTGATATGGTCCAGGAAACTTGGGCTCACTGTGTTATGGGTTTGATTTCCGGCCTTTCTCCTAGAGCCTTTTTCGGCCCGTTTAGAAACATGGGTTTTTTGGTGTAACGAACCACTATCTTCATTCGCCTTGAAAGTAATCGTAGGGCTGTGGATAATTGGGCTAGTATTATTACTATCCAAAAAATTCCCATCTTCTGCTGCTCTCAAATCGTTTACTGCCTTAATCCCAAAATTCTGATTTTTAACCGTTGAAGATCTTTCGATATCCCTAATCACTTGCCCTGCCTTCTTATCTTTCCTTATCTGATTATTCTTCCCAAGATTTCCTCCAAAATTATGCTCTTCCTTGGTCTTCTCTCTCCTATCTTCTTCATTATCATTACTGTGAACGGATAGCGCTTCAAATCTATTTATTTCAGGGAAAGGCTTCGAAGAGGAAGGAGATAAGATGCCCTTCCCTTTTTCCATTCTAGCGTTGCCTTCTTTAGCTGAATTCTTTTTGTGTGGATCCTTAGATTGCTCCTTAGGATCCGAGGTGGATTTTTGGTTTCCTTTCTGAGGTCGGGCTTTCCTAAACGGGATCATCCATTCGCCGTAACATCCTTTCCCAGTCCTCGAAGCTTCATGAGCAGTCATTGGAGTTTGCTCCGGCGTGGCCGTCGAATCAACAGTTGACTTAGATGTCACAAGCACTTCGGTTCTTGGTTCGCTAGGTTTCTGTTGATCTTGATCTGTTGTAGTGGGCTGACTTGGACGAAAAGGACAATTTGATTTCAAATGGCCAAACCTTCCACACCCATAGCAAATGGACGGAAGTCCTTCGTACTCCACGAGATAGCGATCACCATTAATTGTAATCGTACCTTTGAGAGGTTTTTCGAGATTGATTTCAACACATATTCGAGCGAATTTGCCTCTGTTAGTGTACAACGTTCTTGAGTCCACCCGAATAGGATTGTCAATTCCCGCCGCCACTTTAAGAAGAACATTCTCTTCATAAAGAGTTACTGGAAGATCAAAGATACGTATCCATGTTGGAGTCGTCTTTATCGGCTCCGAAGTGCGGAGATTCGGAGCCCATTTTCGAACAGTTAAGCACCTTCCGAACACCATCCATGGACCACAAGTGAGAGACATAAGAAAGTCTTCCTCCTTCTCAAAACGGACAAGGAAACCAACCATGTGCTAGATCGAGGACATGAAGCCTGTAGCTAGTCTTCCACATCTCACGGATCTTCTTTTCCATGATCGGGAATGCCACCGGGTGTCCAAGAAGTTTCACCACCACCGAAAGCCTCCAAACAGACGCAAGAGCATCCATAACATCTTCCGTAATAGAGATGGATGGGTCTCCATCTTCCCCGTCCGGATAAGCGATTGTGATCTTTCCTTTAAGAAATTCAGTATCGATTGATGTCTTTTGATGAGTTGCATTACCAGAGGTTACCACATCCTTCCAAGAGACACCTGGATCCGGTGGATCGCCAGGAGGTCTGGATGGATTAGAGGCATCCAATTGCATGTTTTGAAAGTTCTCATCGGAGTTGTTAGTCGGACCGGCGGTGAAAGACGACATCGGAGGCGAGAGTTAGAGTTAAGACAGATTCTTGTGCATGCTAGAAGGCAGGGGAATCAAAGGGTATTATTATGAGCTGGATTTATGAAGATATCAATGCCAGCTAAAAGAGCAACTGGTTTAAGATCTTTATGCTTTTTCACTTCTTTGTGGGTTGTTGTTCTGGGCCTTCTCGCTGGCTAGTTTGAAGTATAATAATGGAGATTTTCTTAGGCTGCCATTTGGAAAACCTGGGCTGTTTTTAGTTGGGTGGGAATATTTTATTTCAATATAAAAAGGATTAATTTGTGTGTATGAACTCTCTGAATGCAGCTTGCAACCTCTAGTTTAATGTCTTGCCATCGCGTTAAGGTTTGCATTTTTAATTTGATGTGGGGCATAGTTTTGATAGAATCTAAGACGGGGTAAGACAAGATCTTAGTTGTAAATTATGGTTCAACATAGTCTTCAGCATCTATTAAATTGATTAAGTCTTTAATAAATAATGAATAAATAATGATAGTATCCACATGTTTTTGGTTTGACTCTTATGGACAATGTTTTTCACTTAAAAAATAATGGTTCAACATGGAAAATTAACATAATTACTTCCTAAAAATATATATTTAGTGTAAAGTAGGAAATTATGTATGGCTCAAAATTCTTGTAATTTGTAAGAAAATCATGTATTGTCTAAAATTTCTTGATTTGCGATGAATTACAATGTCTTTAAAATTAAATTCTCCTAAACAAGTTAATTAAATTTTTAGAATAGAAAATAGGACTATGTCTTGAAAAAATTATACTTCTTGAAAAATGATTGATGCAAAAATATACTTCTTGAAAAAATTAATTAAAATTTTAAATTTTTAGTATGAACCAGATAAGGGGTTAATTGATGCAAAAAGGTAGTTTTATTCATTTTGGAAACAACACAAAAGTAAAAATGATTTCTTTTTTCCTTTTAAATAAAAAAAAATTATGGTTTGATTTTGTCTACAAGTGAAGGTATAAAATCCAAAATATTCCTGAAAATATTATTTTTAGATGATTAAACAATGACAGGCTTTAACACACAAGGCATAAATTTAAAGCCAGTTACGAAAACAAATAATAATGTAACTCAATCAATCAACATAATGAAAGAGAGAGGGTGCCAATTATTAAAATTTTGAAAGTGTAAAATTTGCATTACAACTTGGCAAAATTATATATATACACAGCATACAAATAGATACCATGTATGTACACACCCTATAAAATCTCTCCATCTCAAGCCGGCTAGGAAGCAGCTTCGAGCCGAGCCGATTGGGTTTATCAGCCACGTAGGCTTGAAGAAGAAAACAGCTGGAGACAGGCTGTCAGCAACCAAGCCCCCTTCCTCTCTCTCTTGCCTTTTTCTCGTCCGCCAGTTCTCCTCTCTCTCTCTTTCTCTCTCTCCGAGCGAGCAATCTGATTTTCCAGCGGCGGAGACGACGACGAAGAAGAAGAAGCGAGGCGGAGGAGAAAGGAAACGAGCGCGACGGCGCGTGGGATCGGGAACGTGTTTCTCCGGTTTTAAGGTATGCGAATCGTATCTTTTCTCTTTTCTATTTCTATTTCCCCCAATCTGTTTTCGCACGCTAGGGTTTCGTTTTGTTGTTGGATTGTTTCTGTTCTCTTACGATTGAATTGTTTTGCCTTTCGATCTGAGGTAAGGGAACTTTTTCTCCCCCTTGCTGTATGCGTGATTTCGTTTGAATGTTTTTGGATCCGCCGGTTGGACGGTTTGGAAGTTGGGAAATTTGGGAGATTTGTGAGATTTTGGGGCTTTTTTCTGTGGAAATTAAGATACTTGGATCAGGATGGTGGTTAGAGAATGTCGGTGTAATCAGTTTCTGCTTCTGTGAGTGTTCTGGTAATGATTTCGCTCTCCAGGAGTGGGTTGAGGATGTGCTAGCTTGATTCAAACGAGTGTAGGGAGTTTGTAAATTAGACAAGCATCCATAAGAGAAACATGCAGGGATTCTTCACACTCATTATAGGATTACAGAAGTTATTCTCTCAAAATTTATTGTATTATAGTATCAATTAGGCGTGTTAATGTGTGATTCTGCAGAATGTAAGTGAAGGTGGGATGCAACTAATTGGATGAGAAGTTCCATTCCCTTGGCCATTAATGGATATATCTGGTTATTAGAATTATACATACCAAATCACAACTAGATTGTGCTTTTCACTTACAAGGCATATCACATATCTTGTCATGTATGCATCTCTATCTTTGTTGTTTATCAACAAGATGTTTCATTTTTGTCTAAGTAGTTACATTTTTCCATTCTTTTCACAACCTGCTTATACTGCTCTTTAGTCTTGTAATTAGGTCATTCAGTTATTTAAATTTGACAGCAATAGGCTTAGTGCTGACAAATTTAATCAAGTTATGTGTCATATATTATGTCTCTGATCCTATATCTTTTTTTTTATGAGCAGAGAATCTGACTTCAGCCTTGGTAAATTAGAACAATTGTGAGATATTCCGAAGGATTAAAGATACTTGATGCTGCCAGGGTTATTCCATATTCTATTCACAAGGGAACCTTTGTTCTATAGGACGGTCATCCTAAGTATCTATACTGTTAGAGAGCATGCGTGGAATTTGTGCTTCGAGTAATGCCCCTTACCAGACTTGCTGTCGATGCACTAGGTGTGGTGACCATTTGTCTAGTCGTTCTGCTAGCACTTATTGGCCTCTTCTGCATAATCTACACTCTTTACTTCTGCTACCGTATACAGAGATCAGGCTTCATTCGGCTTGGCTACTTTAACGGGCCTTGGATTGTTCGGGTCTGTTTTGTTTTATTAGGGATATGGTGGGGTGCCAGTGAAATTGTACGCCTAGGTTTCCTGAGACAAAAAGGTGGTGTTTTCGATTCATTGGACAAAAAATGGCAGGAAGACACATGCAAGTATTATATACTAGCAAATCTGGGAATTGCAGAACCGTGCCTGTTCTTAACAATGAGCTTACTCCTTCGTGCCTCTTTGAAATGGAGGGGCTCAGGGATTCTGAGCCCGAGATGGAATTTGAGAACAGCTGGCTACGTTTTACTCTGTTGCTTGCCAATCTTTGTCCTTGATCTCATTTTTGTCATGTTCGGGCCTGGAAACAGTAAACTCTTGAACTTACCCCCTTCTTTCACCCGGACAACTCGAATACTGCACAGCGAAGGACAGCATGTAATTTCCGTCTGCTGTTTCCCTTTGCTGTGTACAATAGTTCATGGGCTGTTCACCTTCATTCTAATTTCATACTTGTTATTCCTGGGAAGAAGGATGGTTTCCTCTGTCATCAACAAGAGCTTGCAGAGGAGGGTTTATGTACTGATATTCCTGGTCTCTTGTTTCCTTCCTTTTAGGGTTATTTTGCTTGGCTTTTCGGTTTTGGCTAGGGCTCACTTTTTGTGTTTAGAAGCCCTGGCTTTTGCTGGTTTCCTTGCTCTTTTGTCTTGTGTCATAGTGGCTATTTTTATGCTTGTGTACTTACCGGTTTCGGACTCTTTAGCTCTTAGAAGCAGTCTGATGGATCCAGAGGCAGGGGCAAGGCGCCCTTTTGCCACGGCCACGGCCACCTCATCAGCTGTGGAAAACTACAGTTATGACCCTATTCCTCTCATTGCCACCCCAGCCAGTCAAAGCCTTGAGATGAGCACTGGTACTAGCCTTGGGAGGAATTCTGATGCCTCGACTAAACCCGGGTCCATTTCTTTCAGGACCATGATTAAGGATGATTCCTCCACAACAGGTGCATATGAAGAGGAAATGAGGGCATTCTCACCCCAGGCTTGAGTTTTGAAGAATTGTTGTGGGGCAAAAAGGGAAAATGAAGATGAGAACCAATTTTAGTTCAGGTGAATGTTGTCTTGAAGAGTGGAGAGAGGAAAAAAAAGGCACAGAAGAAATTAAGTGTCTTGAGAGAGTTGTTATAGCAGTTAATAAGGCTGTATCTGTTCATATGACAAGATTTATTTACCATCCTTTTTGCTACATGATGATAGTTTTATTGGGGCATTTATTTTTACCTTTTAGTACTTCATTTTGCAGGGTTTGTATAGCATGATTTCTAGTCTCTTTAGACGTTAGAAACTGGTTATGTTTTCCTTCACAAACCAATCATTTTTGTATAAGTTTCAAAAGAAAAAAAAAAGTTTTGTGTTATATTTGTTTTTTGTCCCCTTTATTCTTACTAGTGGATTCTTGTCCCAAACTTTCTATATAAAAACTATATTTAAGCTAAAGATAAGTAATTTATTCAATGTAAATATTGAAAAATTACAAAAGGCTTATACATTCCTTGATGTTAATTACCACAATATCTCCTAAACCAATTTTCATGAGCCAAATAAGCCACTTACAAGATTTCTAATTGTTCCTTGATCATCTAATCGAATCAATTCTCGAAAGCTAGTAAGCCATTTACGATCCTCTTTTGAATTTTTTATGTAACAATGTGAGATGTAAATTCTATAACTATTCACCATTACTCTCTTGATTATACGATATACATATAATATATTACTAGGTTTTTTCGCCGTATACATTGTATAATATAGCAAGTAAGATTGACAGTGTCACACACATATATACCTATTCCGAGTTTGCCTCGGACTATAAGATACATTGATAACCATGTAAGGTGTTAAAATGACAATATATACAAAGTATTTAATTCAATGAACCAAAATACATTAGTAAGATCATAAAATTGATCAAAAAACAAATAAAAATTTGAAGAGAAGAATGTCCCACAAAGACCAAAAATGAGAAAAACCTCAACAATATGCCACTAACAAATGTAAATAAATTAAATCGAAAAAGAGTTGGGATTAAAAGGGTTTCTCTACAACCTAATTTTGTAAAACTCAAATTTCGTTGGGGCCAAGAATGAAGTTGACGTCTCGTCATTTGCTTTTATTCTTAGAAACCCCCGAGATAACATTATTAGTTTGAATGGTGGTTTTGCAGGCTGATTTTAAGTCTACGCTTATGGTCGTTTATTGTGGTTGTTCTCATGTTAGGAGACAATAGGTGTATGATTGATGCCATTTGTGGTGTTCGCCATCGTCCTTGGGAAATTGAGATCGTCTTCACCCATTGTTTTAAAAATTCTGTGTAGGTCCCGCCTAGGCACTGAAAGATCTGAGTCCGTCTAAACACCCGTTTAGGACTGCCTAGGTAATCATTTGGTCGTCCAAGCACTAGGTGGACCCTGGGCAGAGAGGGTCCGCCTAGCGTTTTCTAGAACATTGTCTTCACCAATATCCTATTAATTGATATCCAACACCTTTAATTATGGAGCTTCACCTACTTGTTCAGAGAGACCAACTCTGTTGCTGATTACACATTGCCCATTCATTTCATAGAGACATAGAGTCTCTCCCACTTTGCTGGCGATCGATCCAGACCTCCATGATCATATATGTATTAATACTTTAGGACGGATGATGTCAATAATCCTAATCCCTTTTCTTATGGAAAAAAATATTACAACTATGCATAAGTAACTTTCTTCTCTATTTCCGTAGACCTTTCTCGTTAGGATTGGATGCTAGTGCAATTTCCACTTTTAAGTTTCAAGTAATTTCTAAATAGCCTCTTTATCCTGGATCAGAATTGCTTCAGCTGCACTCATTGATAATGCTGAAATATTACTGTGCAATTATTGTACTGATTTGACCCAACACTTGATGTCATATCACATTAGTGCACAAACATTGTTGCTCCAGAGTCCAGATACTTGTGGAATTCAACATCTGCTTCTAAAATCGGCAACTTTTTATCAACAAATGTGAAATAAGTGAGTCATGTTTATGTTTGGAATGGAAAGCATAATTTACTGATTTATCTGTCCATGTTATTGTTAGGTGAGGAAAATTATTTTGAGGGAATGAGAATGAGTCATACCCAAATCTTGTTGTTTTATATTGTTAAATTTCGGCGGGCCAATAGGACGTGGGGTACACACGTCAGATCATGCGCATAAGCGCGTCAGGCCCAACACACAAGTCTATGGGGTTCCATCCTAAAACCAATTGGCAATAGGAGGAGTAGCCCAAAAATATATATGTTGGACAAATCTTTTCATAAATCCCGATGTGGGATAGCTTTTATATCTCAACATCTACCAAAGTACCAAACACTAAAAAGGGAATAGATTATTCCTAACCCAATTACTTATATCTTAGGTATAGAACCAAACAGGACCTTAAACTATTTACATAATGTTGTTTATGTGTTCTTGATATATAGGACCCACTTTCATTTAATATATGAACATGTAAGATCTACCTATATGTCGTTTCCACCAAAAATTGCTCAATCTGAGTTGATAGTTGGCATTGATTTGGCAGATGAGTACCCACCGACTTGTCATGTCTGTGGGCAAATTTTTTATTTTTATTTATTAATTTTAATGTGATTTTATAATTAAGAAGCTAGATACCGATCAGAAAACCAAGCCGGTAAAAAAGGTCTAAGGCATGATTTAAGCCCTAAAATCAAGACTTCTTAAGAAGACCAACGCTAGAGCAACCGGTCATGAGAGGTTGGAAAAGCACTTAAAGATGACTCGGTTGTGGCGGCAGCTGGAAGGCGATAATGACAGTTTAAAATGGTTTTTGTGTGAATTTAATTGTTTCATGACTCGAATACTATTAGTTTGAGGATAAAAAATACAATGATGGATTTGAATTTGATCAATTTAAACTGAAAGAAGACATTAGTTGAAGTACACAAAATCTTATGGACACTAACTAGGAAATTTAATCTTAGGACACGGACTAAATTACTCTTGAACATAGGGAAACCAACTAAAATTTATTATTTTATATTCTCAGAAAGTAAATCTATTCTTCTGTGCACTGCTAGAACATTGGCTTTTCAAAGTTAAATCTTATGCAAAATCAATGCTAAATTGGTCTAGTGACCGATAAAACAGTGTTAGACTCCTTAAATGTTGTCTAGCAGAATCGAGGACGACATATATGGAGACACTAATATTGGAAGGATGTTGTCCAAGAGAATTGAGTTCGAATCCCCCTATCGACATGTATGGAGATATTGATATTGGGAAAGTCTTCCCCAAATGAGATCACAAAATACTCAATTTGGACGTAGAGTGGTACTGAATCAAGTGACAATAAAATGTGATTTAGCTTTAGATAAAATGATAGTGTGAAAAGGTAAAACTAACTTACATAGTTACATTTGTAATATCCTCAAATTATTCAGGAGGTATTGTACTGTTAGTAATTCCGGGCTTATCCATATCCCAAGATTATTCAGGCCTTTAAAAGTGTATTTAAATAGCTTAATATTACAAGTTTACAACAATCGTGTTTATAAGATCATCATAAGTAAACGAAAGCATTACAAATAATAATGTTTTAGGATAGAGAATGATACAAACAGTTCATAAACAAAAAAAGCTACAACTTAGGCTAAACAAAACATAAATCATAAGTAGTTCAGATAGCAATCTTGCGATAAAAGGATGGTGCCTTCTCCGTCTTCAACCTTCAATTCCCAATATTGACACCTTTGGAATCTAATGTGTCGTTTAAGTGATGGTGTACACCAACTGAGCATGCAATTGAATAAGGTGGTCAAGTTAATTTAATAAAAGACTAAGTAAGAGAAGAAAAAGGAAATATTCATATGGTAGTGGCTGAACAATACTGGTGTCGCAACTCGAATAAAAGTCGGGCGATGATCCAACTATCAACAGTTTCATCAAAGGAAAGATATATGTGGTATGTGTAGATAAGAGAAAGAAATAGGATACCAAATAAAATGTGGTCCCTTTAGCAGAAGCATGAAAACTTCAAAATAGGATTGTTCAAAATGCCCGTTGACCCGTAACCCGACCCGATCCGATTCGTAAATTACGGGTCGAGTCAGGGTCAAGATTTTTGGGATTATGGGTTACAGGACGGGTTACGGGTCAACTCGTCAAACCCGTAACCCGACACGTAACCCGTAATATTAATATTTTTATATATATTTATGGGTCGATCATGTTAACCCGTTTGACCCGTTTGACCCTAAAATTTTTAATATTTTATATATATATATATAAATATATAAATTTATGGGTTGATCATGTTGACCCATTTGACCAAGTCAAATGGGTCAACAGGTCGCCCGTAAAACCCATAACCCGTAATCCGGGTTACGGGTCGGATCACGGATCAATTAATTTTTTTACGGGTCAACGAGTCGACCAGTAAACCGGGTCACAAGTCGGGTCGGATGGACCCGTTGAACAACCCTACTTCAAAATATTTTTATACACCAATTCTTGAACCATATTCGATCCTTATGTTCATGCATGGTTCAACATAGTTTCTTATTGTAAAAGAATTGATCTTAAAAGAGATTTAGAACGAAAAAGTTTTTCATGAAACATTTCATGAACCATAATCCCTGAAATTCATGCATGGTTCAAAAAAGACAACTTAAAATGAAAGAATGGTCTATTAAAGGCTTAAAAAATCCTTTACATGCAGAATCCTTAAACCATAATCCTTTCTTGTCCATGCATGGTTCAAGGTAACATTTTTTTTAAATGGAAGAAGTGATCTATTAAGAGATCTAAGGACTTAAAATCCATTTTAAGTGCAACGTTCTTGAACCATAATCTCATATTGTTCATATATGAGTCAAGAAACATGTTAAAATGAAAGAAATGATCTAGGAAATCAAACACTTGAAATTATTTACAAGCAAAGTGCTTAAGAACCTTTGTATATATGCAACTCATCTTGAACATAATCCCTTTATGTTCATGTATGGTTCAAGGAAGTTCTTTAAAATGAAAGAATTGAAATAAGAAAGACATTAAGAATATGAAATCATTTGCATGCTCATAAGGTGAATCAAAATCACACATAAACATGCTTGATTCAAGAAAGATTTTATAAGAAAAGATGGATAAAAAATTATATCTAAATTATGGAATCCTTTGCATGTAGCATAATGTGAACCAAAATCTCATATGTGCATGCATGATTCATGAAAGATTTTTATAAAAAAACATGATTACTCAAGAAAGACATCAAAGATGTGGAATCCTTTGCATGCAACATAATGGGAATCAAAATCTCATACATGCATGCATGATTAAACATTTGTCTTAATTAGCTTAGAAAACAATGATTTAAGAGGGCTAGAACAACAAAATCAAATATGGAAAGAAGAAGTCATGCATGTGTCTCCTTGCACATGTGGTCAATCATATTATGGAAAAGAGAAGAAATGGGCCATTTGGCCCATTTGAAGAAAGAAAGAAGAAAAAGGGTTGGACTAGAAAGCCCATTAGGAGAATTTGACCATTATTAAGAAAAGAAAATGAGTAGAACTTGAAATAATTTGACCTTTATGTTACAAGTGACTGTACCTATTTTTGTTAGTAACTGTGCTTTTATTTTTATACTAACTATGTTTTATCTAATACTGACTGTATACAACTTTTTTACTAATGAAGTGTGCATGATTTTTTGGATGAGTACATGTTTCTTAGACGATTTGTAAAGTGTGTGTGATTTTTTAATTGGGTGTACATGACTTTATATCACCACTCACACTTAGTTTTAAGGTAATACACACTCAATTATAGAGCAATATATACACACTTACTTGTAAGATTATGTACACTTAGTTGTACTATTATACACATTTATTATAAAGTCATACACACACCTCTAAAATGCACTCTGTGAAAAAATCATGCACATTCAGTTATAAAACAATCAGGGGCGGAGCTATTTGGGGGTGGGTGGGTGCCATGCCCCCCCAGTCCAATTTTTTCCCATATATATGTTCCTCTTGTTCATAGCTTCGATTTGATATATTATATGCTCAATTCTGACATTTGAGCAAAAAGTTATGACCGTTTGAAGATTGAACATATACAAACAACTTCTAATAAGTCATTTACTTAGTTAAAATGCTTTTATCTTTTGCTAAACTTCCCACTTTCATAATGTGATTGAACACGAAAACTTTGAAACAATAAGTTATTGTTGGGATGTCTCGAATCATACAATTTATTATTAGCGCGAGGGCTTTAGTTTGAGTTTTATTTTATAGTTACGAGCTTGTAATATTTATAGATTCAATTAATTTGTATTATGAAACATTATTAATGTTTTCTTAACTTAAATATATTTGTCATTATAAACTCTTGTTTTCTTAATGTAATTGTATTTTTGAAATATTTTAGTCTCTTCTCTATAAAATATGTTCTTTTCTTCTCTAAATTCATATTTCTACACCTTTCTAAAAACGTACATTAGCTATGTTGAAATTTTTTTGGCCCCTACAATGAGAATTTTCTGGCTACGCCCCTGAAAACAATGCATCGTCAGTATGAAAATTATACACATAAAACATGAAAATTATGTACATTCAATTATTAAATTTATGCATAAACAATTATGAAATTATGCACAAACAAGATTTTTTCTAATTTTTTTAATTTAACTAACGCGTAATTCTAGTTATTTATTTCAAGATTGTGAGAGGCTTTTTTAAATCAGAAGAATTGTTCCGGACATATTGATATTCAAAATAAAAAAAAATAAAAATAGAAAGAAATCATTTTCTTGAAAATTAAAATTATACTTCAAAATATTCGACCCTCGGATCGCCAACTAATAAAATCCAAATCCAACATTACCTTATTAATAAATACATACATACAATACCAAAAAATAAACCGTCCATGTGACATAAATACATTCGTCTCATATTCATCAATCCTCACACAAATACACCTACACATACACGTGGCTCACATCACATGGATAATGCAAACCGCCAAATCTCGTGATCGTTCTTTATTCTTCGATCACACCTTAATCAACTTCCACGTGGCCACCCGAACGACTAATTAAACCAGATCAATTCCTTAAGCTCCATTTTCACATCGTTTTCCGTAATTATCCATCCGATTAAGTACTCAATACAGTAGCAATTTTTGATAATTTTTTTTGTTTCTTGTCAACAGAAAATATTTTTCTTTTCAAAAAAAAAGCAAAGAACAATTTATTTATTTATTTTTGGCTTGTCCAGGTCGTTTTTTCGAGGCCGAATTTTTGGTAACACACATTATAACTCGATTTTGACCAAAATAGATTCATTTTTCTTTTCCCGGTTCCGTAATTGAGTAAATCTCCATTTCCTATTGTCTCTTTCTCTCGAATCCTCTGTCTCTCTCTTTCTTCATGCTTATCTCGACGAATAATTTGTATTGCTGAGTTGTGGAGTACAGAATCATTTTCTCATCTCAGCTTCGGAGCCGAATTTCCACAATCGAGATCATACATTTGCGTTTATTGGAGTTGGAATTCATAATTGAAGCTGTTGACGATTGTCTTCATTTGCGCTCTGTATACGCCAAATTTGAAGCCCTTGTTTTCATCTTCTGTCGCCGCCTGAGGTATTAACTTTGTTAATTTCGCTGTTTGTCGTGTGCGATGGCTGTAGCAGTGTAATTGAGCCAACGATGAGTATTTTCGTTAGTGAATGATAAAGGCCTGAGCCAATAACTAGTAAATTTGACATTATCGAGGTAGAACCGAGTTTTTTTTTGTATTTTAATGGTGAAAAACAGATGTCGATTTGTAATGTAAGTTTCCGTTCTGAAAACGCGACTAACTTCAACTATAATGGTTACAAATTAGCAATTGAGGTTAGGAAACATCTTGATCTTATAAAATGATTTGTAAATTGGATTTGATTGTAGTTAAATACTAGCGAGGAGACAATGGATCATTATAAGGAAAATCCGGATGGCGATTTGCTTGATGATGTTGAAAACCCTGGAGAATTGGATGGGAAGGATTTAGAGAGGCAGTGGTCTGAAACATCAGACAGGAACGTGTCAATGAGAGAGCCGCTACTAGTGAGAAGAAGGACAAACACTACATCTCAAATTGCTGTTATTGGTGCCAATACTTGCCCAATTGAAAGCCTTGATTATGAGTAAGAATTTCAACTTTAATAATGTGATTGGTACATGTTATTAGTCATCTCAATAATGTACTAATGTTTTATCTCAGGATTATAGAGAATGAGTTGTTTAAGCAGGATTGGAGATCAAGGAAGAAGATTCAGATATTTCAGTATGTATTTCTCAAGTGGGCACTTGCACTTCTCATTGCACTTAGCACTGCACTTGTTGGATTCTTCAATAATATTGGAGTTGAGAATATAGCTGGCTTCAAACTTCTGCTGACTGCTGATCTTATGTCAGAGAAAAGGTATGTTATCCTCTTTAGTTTGATTGCCAGACTTCCTATTGTTGTGTTCTGATCTGGTAAAGATAAAGAAACTAAAGATTGAACGTTTATTTGTTCTGATCTTGCGGACTAAAAGTTCTGTATTATGCACTTGCGAATGGTAAATTGTGACCATGTAACAGATTTAGTCCTTGCATTCTCAAGAAAAGCCAGCAAAATCTAATGCTATCCTTGGCAATTCTTTTCTGATTGTGCCACTTCTGATAAAGTGACTGTACTAAAATTAATGCAGATATTTCATGGCTTTTCTAGCATATGCTAGTTGCAATATAGGCTTAGCAACTCTTGCTGCATGTCTTTGTGCTTTCATTGCTCCTGCAGCTGCTGGGTCCGGAATCCCGGAGGTGAAAGCCTATCTCAATGGCGTTGACGCTCCTTCCATATTAGCTCCAAGTACTCTCTTTGTAAAAGTAAATCCCAAAACTTCATCATGCTTTTGTTTTCATAATAATTTTCCAATGCTGTAGCCTGTAAGTAAGTCCTTTGTTACTCTCAGATTTTCGGTTCTGTTCTTGGTGTTAGTGCTGGATTTGTGGTGGGTAAAGAAGGACCTATGGTACATACTGGTGCTTGCATTGCAAATTTGCTCGGCCAAGGTGGGTCCCGCAAGTACCACTTAACTTGGAAGTGGCTTAGGTTTTTCAAGAATGACCGGGACCGAAGAGACCTGATCACCTGTGGCGCTGCTGCTGGTGTTGCTGCTGCCTTCCGTGCACCTGTTGGCGGTGTCCTCTTTGCACTTGAAGAAGCAGCTTCCTGGTAATCCTTTTTCTGGTTGGAAATTGTAAAGTGCAAGTCAATAATAAATAAAGAATTGGATACTAATGGTATTATTCTGTAGGTGGAGGAGTGCTCTTCTATGGAGAACTTTCTTTACAACAGCCATTGTAGCTTTAATCTTGAGAACTTTTATAGAGTACTGCTCGACAGGAAAATGTGGTCTATTTGGTGAAGGCGGGCTGATAATGTATGATGTCAGTGCAACCACAACAGTTTACAGCGGTTCAGATGTTCTTGTAGTTTTAGTCCTTGGAGTTATTGGCGGCATTTTTGGTAGCATATACAATTTTCTTATTAACAAGGTCCTCCGGATCTATGGCTTCATTAATGAGTAAGTGAAAGTCTTCAGAAACTACATTGTCAGGCTTAGGAAGTCAATTGTTTATTTGGATGCCATGCAGTAGAAAAGACTTATTATACAGTATTGGGCATTATAATTCAGAATGCAGTACTAAATTTTCTGTGCATTAATATATCAATGTATCATATAGTTTAGGCTTTATAATACATGCATTATTCATCCAAACAAGCACTTGTCCTAATATCTTTAAACTGTTGTGCAGGAAAGGCCCTGGTTACAAAATCGCACTCGTCCTCTCCATCTGTATACTGACAACTTGTTGTTCCTTTGGCCTTCCCTGGCTAGTTGATTGCACTGCCTGTCCTTCAGACACATTAGAAAGCTGTCCAACTGTAGGAAAATCAGGCAACTACAAACAATTCCAATGCCAATCAGGCTATTACAATGACCTTGCTTCCCTCTTATTCAACACAAATGACGATGCAATCCGAAACCTATTTGGAAGCAGCAGATTCAGAATCTCTTCTCTCATCATTTTCTTCATAACAATCTACTTTCTCGGTATCGTCACTTATGGGATTGCTGTTCCAGCTGGACTCTTCATTCCTGTAATCCTAGCTGGCGCTACATATGGCCGTCTAGTAGGAAGACTCCTTGAACCAATCTCTTCCCTTGAAACGGGTCTCTTTGCGCTTCTTGGAGCCGCCTCTTTTCTAGGTGGTACAATGAGAATGACGGTTTCGCTTTGTGTCATTCTACTTGAACTAACAAATGATCTTTTGCTATTACCGTTACTAATGTTGGTTCTCCTCGTATCAAAAACCGTGGCTGATACTTTCAACAAAGGCGTGTATGATCAGATTCTTAAACTCAAGGGCTTGCCTTATATGGAACCTCATGCAGAGCCTTACATGAGGAATTTGGTCTCCGGAGATGTCGTCTCGGGTCCGCTCATTACATTTACGGGCATCGAGAAAGTGGGGAATGTCGTTCTCGCTCTTCAGGCAACAGGGCATAACGGTTTCCCGGTTATAGACGAACCGCCATTTGCTGACTCACCCGAGTTGTGCGGGTTGGTTTTAAGGTCACATTTACTCGTCTTGCTTAAGGCCAAGTATTTTACCAAGGAAAGAGTGCTTTCTGGGAAAGAGATCTTGCAAATGTTTGCGTCATATGAGTTTGCCAAGCCCGGGTCAGGAAAAGGGCTCAAGATTGAGGATCTAGAGATTGAAGAGGAGGAAATGGAGATGTATATCGATCTACATCCTATTACTAATACATCACCTTATACTGTGGTTGAGTCAATGTCGCTAGCTAAAGCTGCAATTCTGTTTCGAGAACTCGGTCTCAGGCATATTTGTGTTGTACCAAAGAGCCAAGGGGTACGATTCTTCTCACTTGCTTTCATTATCTAATCATATGCATGCACAAATGGTTCATTTTTTCTGGTTAAGAACCTTGAAATGGAAAGTATTAGTTGAATTGTATTCACATTCTCAGAAAAACCGCAAATGATTTAAGGTATTGACTATTAAAATACTAATCTAGAGGAAAGTTTTTAGTAGAGTAAGAGTGTGAGTTTCTTTAGTTTGACATCCACTTTTATTCTGTATCGGTATCCACATTAGTAGATCCTACTTTAACATATAGTACCATACCGTTTTTCAATATTCACATTAGTAGATCCTACATTTACATTTAGTACCATTTTTCTGGTTAAGAACCTTGAAATGTATTCACTTGCTTTCATTAACTCATCATATGCACAAATGATCAACTTTTTCTGGTTAAGAACCTTGAAATGGAAAAGTGTTAGTTGAATTGTATCACATTTTCAGAAAAACCGTAAATGATTTATTGACTAAAGTACTAAACTAGAGGAAAGTTTATAGTAGAGTAAGAGTGTGAGTTTCTTTAGTTTGACATCCACTTTTATTCTATATCCACATTAGTAGATCCTACATTTACATATAGTACTATACCATTTTTCAATATTCACATCAGTAGTAGATCCTACATTTGCATCAAACTCATGCATGTGACTAATTTAAATGCAGAGACCCCCAATCGTTGGAATCTTGACAAGACACGACTTCATGCCAGAACACATTCTCGGACTCTACCCGCACATGAAGCCCCACAAGTAGACCCGAGCAAGGCTTCGAAAGGTCTTACGCTGCTCTCCTTTGAACTTATGTATCCCATTAAGTTATGTTTGTCAAGTTCTTTCAGAACACAAGTACAAGATCCAAGACCAGCAGAAGACAAAAACCAGTCTTCAATTTGAAATCGAGTCTCTCGTCTATGTCGACCGTGATGAGACAAGTCAGACAACAGGAATTCTTTGCAGGTGATTCAAGATTACAAAATTCATGGATGGGGCATCTATATATAGTTTTTGTTGAATAAAGCATTGTGGTTAGGAAGTAGATTCACAGAGAAATTGCTTCATTGTTTTGGCTGATTGATGAATCAGACGGCTAAACCTCGTCTACATGACTACATCCTGCATATATGTGGTATATATATGTGCCGTATAAAAACACAGAATGTAAGTCTCATGAGTTATTTGTTTCCTTTGTTGCAAATCTATCAATTTAATGACGATAATTACATACGTGTACGTATACGTAAGTAACCATATCGTAACGGCAAAACGCATTATAGTTTGGTCATTATCCTAAACATGCAAGCTAAGCTAGTCGTTGCGTCTTGGAATTGTTTTTACTTTTCAGGGTGTTTTGATAGCAAAAGTGGGTAATAATTGTATCAATCAATACATGATGTTTTCTTGATTGCTTTAGAGGCTTTTTGTCACGTAATCAAGGACTAATCTAACCTACTAATCTTTGTAGAAATCATATTAATCAGTATCTAGCTAGGTGTACCCACTAAATGCAAGCAAGCTGGTATGTTTGGTGAAAACAAGTACCGCCTCATTAATAAAGGGACAAAGATCAGAAAAAAGTTTGGACCCGCTTTTTTTTTTTGGTAGACAGTTTGGACCCGCTTGAAAAATAATGATAATGACATTTTTTGTTACTTGTATATTTTTGCTTTAACGTACTGACGTTTGGTCGATTCTTGCAGCTTGCAATAAAATGAAATTATAAAAAATACGAAAGTTCGGCCATTTAATATCTGGCTGGCAATGTGCGTATTTAATAACATGATCGACTAATCTATTCCACTTACTAATGAAATATATGCACCCACGAATCCTGTTTGCATACTTTGCATTACTATTATAATCATAAAATATATTGGGAGTACTATATAGCCTACTTTGTGATAAATTTTAGTGGTTTCCTGGCATCAGCATTTATAAGCATATAATTGCGGGTGGCAAGACTTTTGACTCCATGGACCATTAGAAGTGTAAGAGCCTACGTGATTTCCCACCTACCGTTATCGAGCTCTCACTCTCACAAATAAATTAACATTACCGTTTTTTTGGGTTATAATGGTGATATTTTGATTATTTTCAGTTAGAACAGCTCAACAAACCAAGCATTTCAAATTTTTTTATACGGTAAGAATTTATAGAGTAAGAGATTGAGAAATTTGACACTACACCATTATGTAGATTTAGCGACCATCCAATATAATCGCTAATGCAAAATAATAATAAAAAAAACTTTATCGTCCACGTGAACGCTAACTTAACGATACCGTGGCCGTTAAAATACCGCAGGAAATTGTGGCGTCATAAGACATGAACAAACAAATTCGACCAAAAAAAAAGACATGAACAAAGAAATAGCCAAACTAATTTAACAAAATGACCGAAATTGCATAAGACAAAATCTTAGAAAATAATTGTGACCTCAAATACTTTTCGTATAAGATCTTTTTTCATATAAAACTCACTCGTCAATCTTTTTTGTCTTCTTTCAACCGATGCATTTCATATAGAATCTTTTTCCATTCAATTTTGTCATCACATACACATATACTCCAAATATACCATCACCGCACACACAACACGTCCACTCACACTCAATCACCATCGTCCAGCAGAATCTTGTACCAAGTAAAGTAAAATGCTTGAAACTTCACTAAAGGCAGGATGATGAGGAGGAAGAGGATGACAAATGCTTGGCCATGAAATCCTTGATCTCATGGATCAACGCCGACGCTTCGGACACGTCAGGGAACACGTAAAACGCGTGACACGCGTTCGGATACTCGACTAGTTTCGCTTCCTTTCCGTTTTTCTTCAACCACCAGAAGAACCTCCGCTGCCAATCCTGCAACGGGTCAAACCCGCCCACGACCACCATCGTGGCGGGCAGGCCCAGGCCCGAAATGTCCTTGGAATTGGGCCCGCTCACATTGCTGGCCCAATGGTCAAAGCCCAGCCCATCAGGAAAGAACGCGCCCCACATCCACTTGGTCCGCTCCAGCGTCACCACGGGCGCGCCCTTGAGCCGGATCTCCGACTCCACCCGCTCCTCGCCGCCGAAGAACGGCTGGATGACGACCGACCCGAGGATTTTGAGATCGGAGAGCGGTGATTCGGCGGCGCGGACGGCGGTGTGGTGGGCGATGTTGCCGCCGGCGGAGTCTCCGGCGAGGAAGCATTTGGAGATATCGGCGTTTTCCGGCCAGGAGGGGATGGATCGGCGGAGATCGGGGTTGTCGAGGAAGCGGAGGACGTCGAAGGCGTCGTCGTATTGGGCGGGGAACTTGTGCTCGGGGGCGAGGCGGTAGTTGACGGAGACGACGACGGCGTTGAGGCGGCGGGCGAAGCGGCGGCCGACGGCGTCGTAGGCGAAGGATCCGGCGCTGAGGAAGGCGAAGCCGCCGCCGTGGAAGAAGACGATGACGGGGAGCGGGGTGGTGGTGGGGGCGGTGGTGGGGATGAAGAGACGGAACCAGAGATCGCGGGCGGGGTCGACGGTGACGTCGTGGGTGGAGACGGAATTGCGGGGGAGGGGGTCGGCGGGGAGCTTGCGGTCGAGGAAGTTGTAGAGGCGGCGGTTGACGGTGAGGTCGGAGCGGCGGGCGAGGTCGACGACGACGGAGAGGATTCCGATCTGGAGGCGGGTTTTGAGGGAGAGGGCGAGGGATGGGGAGGAGGAGGAGGAGTTGGAGCCCATTTTGGGGATGGGATGGTGGGGATTAAAGGTTTGATTTGAGAGGAGATATGGTTAGTAGTTGTGAGGAAGGTGTGAGATTATGAAGAGGTTGTGAATTTACGTGGGTATGGGAAGTGGTTAGATGACGGGTGGGAAAGACGGAAAGTGGACCAGAATTGAACGTATAAGATATAGTATTATTATAATATATGATTTCAATACACTATCTATATATCTATTACTAATAACTAAAGCCGGAGCAATTTCTGCCACCATATTGCGCCACATCACCTCTTTATTAAAATAATAATTTTAAATAATTAATTATACAAAATTTTTATCTCCAAGTAAACATAAAGATAAAATAATATTTGTAAAAGTTTATCTCCAAATAAACACAAAGATAAAATAATATTAGTAGATTTGATCAATACAGATAAAAAACGACATTATATTTATTATATTTGTAAAAGATAAATTAAAAAAAAAAGATAAGAAAAAATATGTACACGTGATCACATATATATCTTTAAAACAAAAATTTCTATATAAATGATAATATCTTTGAAATATCGATTATGTGTTTACTTAATTAATATTTCTAAATAAGGATAAAATATATCTGCCATAATATTTTCCTACCTTATATTAAAATAGCTAATTAAATTACCTTTTTTAAATAGTGATATTAAAAATAATTTTTTTTATTTGTGATAACTTGAACAATATAGATAAAAAATATTAAAAATTGACAACTACAATCTTATCTTATCATATGTAAAGTAAAAAAAGATAAGGAAATATTTTTATCTTATCATTTATCCAATAATAAGAAATTTTTTGTTTTTTTTTTATCTTTTTACTTCCACAAATCAATTAAATATATTAGTTCTTACTTCATTTTTATATAATTTTTTATTCTTATAAGATAATAGCATAAAAGTATTATTTTAATTGATTTTTCGTAATTTTTATATTTTTTATTTGTCTTCTTTCTAAAAATAAGAATATACAATTTATTAATTTAATTTATCATTTTTTCTAAAGCTATTTAAGTACGAAAATTATAATAAAATTATGTATCTAATAGAAAAGGTTAAATATTTAGTTCTATCCTAAAATTGTAACATCTCTCAAACAGTAATTTTATATTTCATACATGAATTTTGTGTAATTTTTATACTCAAATTTAATTTTTTTCAATTTATTTTAATTTACTAAATTCAATAATGTACATTTTGCGTAAATTTTTTGTTTTTTATTTATCTTCTTTCATAAAATAAGAATATAAAATTTATTAATTCAATTTCTTATTTTTCTCGAATAGATGTATCTAATTACAAAATTAAATTATAAAGCCTTTTTAACAAAAAAAGGTCAAATAATTAGATTTATCTATATGTTTTAATATTTCTTAAATTTTATTTTTATATTGAAAAAAAAGAAACATGAGTAATTCTTATTGATGATGATGTATTTAAAATTTTTTAATATACTAAATCTAATGATTTATCTTCATTTTTAATTCAAACAAATAAAGTTCATTAGCCTATAACCATATATTACAATTGAACATTTTCAAGTCACATGAATAATTCTGTTCCCACCTCATATTTTAAAAATTATATTATTTATTCATATTATTCCAATTTTTCCTATTAAATTCTTCTTATGTATTTAAATCTATCATTCACACCAAATTATGACAAAATATTTAAAATAAAAAAATAACGACATCTTTGAAGAATTCCTTATACAAATGTTTAAAATATAAAGTTAAATATTTAAAATATAAAAAAAATAAGAATAAATATCTTTTGTCTTTTATCATGATATTTTTTAACCAATTTCTTTGTAGATAGATGTTGATTTTATTTTACAATAAAAAGTTAATGACAATTTCTACATAGATATATGTTGATTTTTACATTAAAAATACGAAAAATATAATATTTAATAATATTTAGTGTTGTAGAAATATTAAAATATTTAGTATTCTACAAAGTTTACATGAAAAGTAATAAAAAAAATATGGATAGTATATTATTTAAAAAAGCTAATTAGTTTATTTAGCCGCTAGAATAATTTTGGCACCACCATAAATTAATTTAATTATATTCTACCTATTTTTCATAAATAACTTATATTTTTTCTTTCATATTAAATTATATCTTATTTATTAAAATAATTTTAAAATTTTATCTATTCCATATTTTAAAAGTATATATCTTTTTTGTTTTATTTTATTTATATTTTATCTCATATTTTACATTAAACCTATTTTTTAAATATTGTTAAGGAAAATGAGAATTGTAAATTATTTTATCTAATAATCTATCTTATTCTCAACTTTAAACTTAGTAATTTAAATTTTATATTATATTTTTTTATGAATATTATATTTATAATATGTCTAAAAATATTGTGTCATAGTCGTGCATGGCACGACGGACGGGTACAACTAGTTCATAACTAAAGTCGAATCACTCAATACTATGTGTCAATCATTAACTATGCCACTTAAGCAAATTAATTTTTACATTTACTAATTTGCCCATTTAAAAATCTTCAAATATTACTTAATTCTACCACATTATAATTTTCAAATACTATTTAATTAGATCACTTTACTTATTGGTTATTTGTCATATTATACTTACCTTTTCTAATCATAGTATCTACAAAAATATATTTTATAAAAGGTATTAATTCTTTAAGTTCAATGTATATAAAATCATTACTATATCTTTCTTAATTAGCTTACATTTATATAACTTTTTAAGATCAATCAATATCAAATAATTGTATTCTAAAATAAATATAGATTAAATAATTATATAAAGGAAATAAATTTATTGTATTCTTTTCTATGCATATATATCCCTAAAATTTCATGGCTACTTTTTCTTCTTATTCACTAATTATATTTCCTTAATGAGTAGTTCAATTTGTATTTTAAAATAATTATTTAGATTAAAGCTCATCCTACATGATGATAATGGAGACAAACTTACAAAAGATTAACTTTTCACTTCTTGTTCCAAAAAACTTTGAAGCACGAAGAGGAAAACTGAGTTGTTTGCATATACAATGCAAATCACTACAATATTACAATATGAATTTTCTTTCTCAAACATATTTTTCTTATTTTAGTCTGATAGTTATTTCAAACATATTTTCTTAATGGTTAATAGTATTTAGAGCTTAAGTTAATTTTTTTGGTCGAATTAACATTAAGTTATATTTAATTTATTTGAAAATAATTTATAATATTCACTCAAAATATGTACTTTTTTACAATAAGTATATCAAACAACTATTAAAGATCTCGTGCAGGGCACTGGTACATCAACTAGTGCTTGACTAAAGAGGAGAAAAATCTATCAATGTGAGGTTTTTTTTTGTGTTTAGAGTTTGTCTTATCTAATCACAACAATAACATTAACCCAATAAAATTTCGCTAAAGTAAAATCTGGGTGGTCAAGATAATATACATATAACTTATAATATTGTTGTTGGTGCTGCTTTGAGGGATTCCTCATGTAACCTTTTAAAGCTTGCCACTAAGAGATTCAATTGTGGCCTTGACATTGCTTGTGGTGAAGCTCTTTCTATCTTATTTGGAATTGACTCCATTACTGATTTGCAAATCTCCTGTCTCACCATCGAATCAGATAACTTGGGGATTATTTTGCGTCTTCGTAGTCGTTCTTCT
Source organism: Fallopia convolvulus (assembly GCA_964016875.1). NCBI lineage: Eukaryota > Viridiplantae > Streptophyta > Magnoliopsida > Caryophyllales > Polygonaceae > Fallopia > Fallopia convolvulus. The sequence goes on from OZ024720.1 coordinate 68,343,950, forward strand.
TCCCTTTCGTATGTTGATATGCTTTGTGATAATTTCTTAGTTCTATTTCTGCTTTTGATGTTGTTAATTTTACTCATGTACGTAGAACTGGTAATTCTGTAGCCCATTATGCTTTTCGTCTGTGGCTGCGTGATGAAATTACTTTTGTATGGTCCTCTCAGTTCCCACAAGACATTCTTGATCTTGTGGAACTTGAATTCCATTAATATATTGCCAGTTTGGTTGCTTCAAAAAAATATATATAGGTAGCTATATGTGTTCGAAACAAACGTTGTTTTATAGGTTTTTTCAATTTTAATGACAATAAAATTTAAATAATTTTTTAATAAAAAGGTGGATTTTTATCTCTTATTATTAAAGTATAATACTAAAAGAAATATAATTAAGAAATTAAATCATATGGTGTCTCATTGAATAAGATAAAAAAAATTCTCACATTTCTCATTAAGCATAGCTATCGAGTCAACTGCTTGATTGGCCTGTCTAGCAACGTATTCGACTCGCGTTTCCCACACATTGTTTTTCCTCACATTCCTCACTAAACTTGAAATGATTAGTGATTTGTTTCATAAGTATCATAGGAATGTCACAAGATAATTGTTAGGGTGAAGGAATGTTGTGAATGACAGAGGGAACGATGGATGATCTAGACAGTGATATTGGGAAGTTACGCAACTTTCTATATTTGACAAGTTATCATATCTTTGACGATGATTTGACGACTAAGATTGAGTTGTTGTGAGAAGATAAGATGAAGTCTTGAAGATTTGTTAAACCAAAAAGATAAGATATCGAGATCTTTTAATTTTGTATATAATTCGAGTGATTGAAGATATGATCGATTGATTTTCTGATTTTATGGAGATTTTGGGATGGAAAATTTGTTATTTTATGTCAAGGAAATAATAGAGATGAGATCTCATGAGGCTATATAAATAAGGATGTGACTTTATAGGTTAAATGTGTGGATTTACGTTGTTGAAGACAGTGAACAATTGAGAAGTAAGAGCTTAAAGATTGTTCGTGTGATTGTGGCATTTTTCGGTGAAGATTCCACGAGAGAGTTTAATTACTCATGTTGGTAGTTCATTCATTGTTTAGGTTTACATTTAGGGTTGGATAAGTATATTTGGTCGAACTTATGTCGGTGCCTAGTTATTAGGGAACTTGACTTGTGATGACGGTGAAAAAAATTATGATGACAATGATGACGGTAGAAAAAATGTGTCATCAAATGCCTTGATGACACACACTAAAAAATTATATGCGATGACATATTTGATGACAATAAAAAAATAAACGTTATGATAGATATTCGATGACAACTTTGTTTTTTACTTGTGATGACGGTAGTTTTTATATGGTTGAATGCCTTTGATGATACTTTTTGTCATCAAAAAGTTGTCATCAAGACATTTTGATAACACTTTTTTACTTTTATTACACTTTTTGTAATCAAAAACTTATGATGACAATAATGACTGTTGTTTTTATGTGGTCGAATGCCGTTGATGATACTTTTTGTCATCAAGACATTTTGATAACACTTTTTACCTTTTATTATAGTTTTTTTCAATCAAAAAGTTGTGATGAAGGTGGAAAAAATGTGATGACGGCGGAAAAAATTATGATGACAGTGAATCAGTGATGATAGTTTTTTTATGTGGTTGAATGCCTTTGATGATACTTTTTGTCATCAAAAAGTGTCATCAAGATATTTTGATGACAATTTTTTTATATCTTTTATTACACTTTTTCTCATCAAAAAATTGTGATGACAGTGGAAAAAATTGTGATGACAGTTATGAAAGTGATGATGTGATGATTGTGATAATGGTCAACGCCGGCCAACCTTCGGTCAACGATTGGTCAACGACCCAATCAACTTGGTCAACGGTCGAGCCAACTCGGGGGATGGAGATTTTTGCTATTTGCCTAATATTTGCATTTGTTTAACAACCACCCAATTATATAATTTTTTTTGCTATTTACTTAATTGAGCCTACAAAATACTCCATCCGTTTCTTAAAACATGTCTTTTTAGTCCATTTTCCATTTTTCATAAAACATTTCCCTTTAATATTTTTTTTCACCTTTTTCCAAATATACTCTAAACAATTTTCTATGAGGGGTTAAGAGAGTACACATTTTTTCAGATATAGGGATAATTTGGGTGGAAAAAAAAACTCATTTCTTAATAATCGTATTGTGGGCTAAAATGACAACTTTTAAAAAACGGATGTAGTAAATAAAAAATACGTGAAGATCTAAATCGTCCAATCCATTAGATTCAAAGCCACTAACATCTAAATTTTCACAATGAGCTCTATATTCATATGATTCAAATATTTAATTATAAGCATAATATTTCTTCCTTTTCTTAACACAACTTGGACTCCAAGTTTATAATTTTTTTATTATATTTATTAAGCTCATATATAAAAAACTTTATATTTCAAAACCAATAGCTTAAAAAATAGTCGGTCCAAATCAGCCCTAGGAAGGAGAACCAGAGAGAGAATCAGGAGTTGAGGACGGAGCGACGGACTCGAGAGATAGATTCGAATTCTTCACCGTCTGCAAATCTTCTCTGCCTCGTCAAAGTCTACGATTTCGTCTCCGAAATTGATCGGTACGTTGTCAATTAAGTTTTGTTTCCTAATTTGACCTTTGTTCTTATTATTTCTCAATTGAGATCGAATGATCCAAATTTTCACTTGTTTTTTTTGCTGCTGGCGCCTGGCTGAGAATTTCCGGCCTCTGGTGGGGGCGGCCGCCCCCACCTACCCCCGCCACATACTGTCTATGACAGAATCTCTTTCAATACAGTGAAAAGAACTAGAGCTTGTAATTTAGACTCCCTACAAGTTAATTTAGGACCTGTTTGGTTTTATACCTAGGGTATAAGGAATCGGATTAGGTATAGTCTGTCATCTTTTTGGTGTTTGGCATAGAACAAGTTTGGGTATGGTTCAATTCCCATTCTCTCAAAATAACATGAGCTCATACCTTATTTTTGAGGTGGATATAAGTGAAACCTATTCTAACCCGATTCTTCATTCCAACCCGATTCCAGGTATAGAAACAAACGGGCCTTTAGGGTTTAGGTTTTTTCTTATCTTTTTATTGCTTTGCTTTTGCAATTTGAGCTTCGTTTGCTAGTATTACAGGGGTATGAGTTGAATCTAATGCTTGTCTTTTACTTTGCTGTAGACTGTAAATGGATCCTAAAGTAGATCACTATAGGGTTCTGGGGCTGCCATTCGGGAAGCAAGGGGTCAGCATAAGTGATCAAGATATAGCTAGGGCCTACCGGATTAAGGCCCGGGAGTTGCACCCTGATAAGTGCCGGGATAATCCTGATGCTCATGCCAACTTCCAGAAGCTCCAATCGTCGTATGAGATACTGAAAGATGAAAAGGCAAGGAAACTGTATGATGATGGCTTGAGAGTTAAGTATGAAAGAGAGTACCGTGAAACCCAATATGAGGCTAAGCGGCGGAAGATGGTATCTGAATTGGCGAAGAGAGAGAGGAGCTCGTGTGCTTTTGAATTGGACCCAGAAGAAGAGAGAACAGAAAAGAAGCTGCAAGAAGAGATTGCTAGGATTCGTGCAAAGCATGCTGATAGAGCCATGAATGAACAACATAAGCAAGCTCGTTGGGGGAGCGGATCATTCCCGTGTGTCAACAAGCCGCCTATGAAGGACATAAGCAATCTTGTTGGAGCTGCTGGACATGAAGGACTTGAAAGTTGTGTTTTAGAGAAATTAAGAAAAGCAGCATCATCCTCAAGGTCTTCTTAATGTTCCATCAATACCCTGTTGAAGGTCTCAACTCTCAAGTGTTCAATACCCTATTGAAGTTAGTGTACCTGTGATGTACTCTTTCTGTGTCTTTTTTTAGAAACAAAAGGATTTGATGCTTGCATTCAAATTTTGTATGATATACTGTTTGGCCGCGAATTTGGTAAAAGTTGTAAATTTTTCTCGGTATATGTGCCCCGAAAGGAGGGGCGGTAAAATCATGAATTAATTTGATTTTATTCACATGTTATAATCTATGGGATACTTGTTTTAGGCCCTACTTTTATAATTTCTCATCTGAGGTGCCTTTTTCTCTGTACGTGTTAATAAAGTGATCAGTTGTGGATTGAGTGTGCATTCAGTTCTAGGTACTAAGCTGATCAGTTGATCCTTCTGTAATTGCCTCTACACAACTGCAATTGCAAGACAGTTACTGCTTTCCTTCACTTCATCTTGGTCTGAGAGCATTCTTGTCCTATTTTTAGTTACTGTTTGAGAATGCTGAATATTTGTAGGTCTTTTTTGTTTTCAACTTTTCTCTTCATAGATGACCTTTCTAAATCAGTTCTGCAAGAGAAAAAATGGAGGACTTTGAAATTGGTTTAGATAATGCTACACATCGTTTCTGAACTTGGAATCAGTGAAATTTTCTAATTGATTAACCTGGTCTTATCTGGATTAAGATGGCAAGTAACTGTGGGTAAGTACACAGGCTACTGCCCTGCTTATTTACTACAACCGAGAAGTTTTTTATATCATTAATTATATATATTGACTTTTCTGGTCTAGGACTTTTCTTAATCATCTCCATCAGGTCCATGGAGCAATACGGGAAACTGGTAGTAACAAGAATGCTCTTTCTGAAAGTGCAGAGGCATCTATTATTTATGTTCGCTATAAGGCTGCTGCAAGTGAGGTAATTTGTTGAGTTTCGTTGCTTGAACAGCAGAGTTACATTATATGGTAAAATTGATTGATCTTCTCTTTGATGGGAGGAATTGTTTCCTTTCTGTGTTTGAGGATGATTGCCTTGTTGCGAAGACTAAAGCACCATTAAAATTTTACTTGAATTATTTGCAGGTTAAACCTGTCTTGGAAGAAGTTGAGAGCAGATCATCAAGTAAAGAATATTCTCAGTTTCTTGCTGAATGTCACAAGTTGTTCTGTGAGCAGCGCCTCTCCTTGGTGGTGTCTTACTGTCTTTAATTGTCCTGACAAACTGTGCTTTCATTCTCTCCTTCTGATAATTACTCATGTTTCCCCTCATAAAGCTCACTTTTCCTATGCAATCAAGGTTAGAGGTATGGCGCAACAACGGATATCAGATTGTTCTAGGAAAGAAAGAAGTACTGCCTTCGTTGACTCGGTCAGGCTGTACATACCTCATGCAGGTGGTTCTTATGGCAAAGTCCTTTGAACCTTGATGCCTCCTGCTTCTGCATTCGATCAATGTTGCATGTTTAAGGTGTATAATACTTTACAAGTGACAACTATCTCAAATTGGAAAAATGATGGGATATCTCAAGATGTCATTAGGCTTGAAATTTGTAGGAAGCAGATTTTCATGCATAATTGCTTATTGGCTTATTGCTGGCACTTGTATGCTCCTTTTGGTATGTTAGTGGAGCAAGTGCTCTTTGTATGCTAGCGGCGCAACCATTCAAGTGCTCTTGTTTTGAGTCATGGCAATTGAGATCAAGAGGAAGGCTCCCAATGCCCATACTGTTTGTGAAATTGTCAAAGCCAGGTACTTTGTAAGAGCACAAGTTAATGCCAGCTATAATACTGCATCATGGTTTAAAATTGAAAGGTTTAAAACTTTGTAAAACTACAAGGCAGGCCATTTGGTGCATTCTTTAACATAAACATCTATTCAGCTTTAATATATTTTCAAAGATTTACCATAATTTAATATTAGAACTTAACAAGACTGTTTATGCAATCCTGAAAGCTTTAATATATTTTCTAAAATTGTCAAAGCCAGGTGCTGTGGTGAATGCTCTTATAGGAGTAAACATCTATGCAGCAAGCTTCCTCATTCGCCTCGGTGTTGTAGTCTACACCTTAGCCGGAGGACTCAAAGCCACCTTCTTAGCCAGTTACATTCATTCCGTCATAGGTGTGTATATTTAGAGGCTTTAGAAAATACGATTTTTCTATTCTATACCCTTAAGTGATAATAATCCAAATTTACTAAACATTATCTAGATTTAGGATTTTCTTAAGAAAATTATTCTATACCACTCTTATTCCTTTCATTGATGATTCATATATCATTGAGGCTGAATCTGTTTTTGATCTTTGAATTTCAGTGCACGTCGTGCTAGTCATATTCGTATACTTAGTTTACACGGCGAGTAGCCCAAGCTTGGTTTACCACTGTCTAGTTGAAGTTGCAAGCAAGTCATGAGTGTGCAACCTCTATCTCTTTTCTTGATTGAATTTCTCATTTTTGTTCGACATAGTTTTCATAGATGATTTATGAAATATCAGTTGACATGATGGAATTCTTGACGACTCGAGATTGAGCTTCAAAAAATGCAGAATCTGTTTTTTCCTTCCTATTTTTTTCTCATCTAGAGGCTCGGTTACGCGCCACCCAACGCCGGTTGGGATCTATACAAGTTTTCGGGTTTTTGCGAGCATACCCCCTTCCCTTGGGCAGGGGTATCTCCATCTTGACCCCCCAGATTTCGCTGTAGCGAAACCTCACTGGGTCAATGTTGTTGTTGTTGTTGTACTTTTTTGTAATGTTGGAATCCAAAATTCTGCTATCATTTGTTGAATCAGAATTTGTTGATATGGGAATTTGGACACCAGGGATTGAGCTAACTTAAAACAAGATCATAATGTTGACCGAGTGCAAGGCTTTCGATCTAAAGGCTTGTGGACCTGTGGTACAGACAAAGGTACTAAACTAGCTAGTGGGAACTAGGCCATGTGTGCTTTGAGCCGTAGATAGGTTATCAGAATCCACATTTCTTAGCTAAAGTGGGATCTGGACATGCACTCAGGAGTCGGGACAATTTAAGCATTTTTCTTAGTACTTAATAACTAAAACTAAAGGCATAAGATGGAAATTGGTAACTTAATTTGAAAGTATAAAAACTTATATAGTTCACGATCATGCTTAAACTATACCCATCTCAAAAAGTTAACAACTGCACCATAACAGGGAAAACTAACCCATGTACAGAAGAAATTTATTGAGATTAGTAGCTTTGAACTGCATTTTGGAAGTAGGAAATCACTATTTAACAGATCCATGTCAAAAACTGCCGGTTGGGGAATTCCTTTGTCATACTTTTCTTCTGTCATGTTTAAATTACACTGTAATCTCTTGCAACGCCTGATAGTGGAGCCATGTGTACCTGATTCCTGAGATGCTATTGTGAACTCTTGCATTTAATTCTTTACTAATTGTGGCAACTTCAATAATCAGAGTTAAATTTGTAGTCTACTAGTTATACCCGTCGTGCCATGCACGACTAAATGAATTTAATACATAATTTATCTAACGAATATGATTTAATTTAATATAAAAAATTAATTTATTAGAAAAACATTATATAGAATATTGTAAATATGAGTTGGGCCAAAATTATTAAGGTGATCACACTATAATTTTGATGGCTTAATGATAATTTATTTATGCAAAAATGTAAATAAAAGTTACTTGAATTAGAATAGTTTAATTTTGAAAATATTTTACAAAAAATATGAAAAGGTAAAAATAATCTAAATTCTTGTAATTTTTTTTTATCAAATTCAATTCTTAAAAAATTTGAATTAAAATTAAAAATATACTTAATAAGAAACAATGAAAAAATATATTAAAGAATTAATTTTTTAATGATAATAAAAACATTTATATTTACATAAATAATTCAAAAAGAAAATTAAGGAAAAAATAACATAATTTTTTTATTATCAAAACTCAATTTAGGCTAGTATTATTTTTTTAGATTGAAAGTTCTATTTTTTATCAAAATTTTATTTAAGATACATCTTTTACATAAATAGATAAAAGATAAAGATAAAATAATTTTATTTAATTTTAAATAAAATTCGAATTTAATTTTTTTCATATCAATAGATAGAAATTTAATTATAAAAACTAAATTAATATATCTATCTTAATATATAATATCTAATATTCTATAATTTATTTTAATTTTAGATAAATTTTTTTAGATCTATTCTAATTCCTAATATATAATAGATAACATTTTTATTTTAGATAGAATCTTTTGTAGAATAATTTATCTTATTTCTATATTATCTTAAAATAATATCAACATATATAAATTTCCAAAATAAAAAAATCCTATGTGGCGAAATCCTAGGTGGCTTAATGTGGGAGCGACACATAGGAAAAATCCTAGGTGGTGCAACGCGGTGGCCTTATTCCTTGCGTCTTTTATATATATACATAGATTGTATGTATTTTTTGGCTTTGTTGTTCTATGCTTTGAGCTTGAGTTGGATTAGATTGAAGAATTTTTATCTTCTTGTATGACACGGAAACTGTTAGTTTTGTTAAATTTATTGGCAAGGATATGTTTATGTGAAGCTGCATAGAGTGTTGATCATGCTTGAATGACCTATTGATCGAATTGTTGGATAAGTCGGTGCTTTTAAACTTGTATGACTTCCTTCTTGTGTCTGCATTATTCCATATCTCCCCCATGTAAAATAACTATATAGTATGTTGTAACATATTAAAAATTTCAGGCATGGGATGCGACCTCTATCTCTTTGACCGCTGGTTGTGATCTCTTCATGCGATATGCCACAAGAACTTCTGCTTTAGAGTACGAGGATTTCAATTCAGCTAATTCTTGCTTTCTTGAGAGTGAGTGCAGAGAAGTTTGGTGAGATATCTTGCAGGGTATGCTCTAGAATTGAGCTTCTAATTTAGTGGCTTATGGCTTTATGCGGGTAACTTATTTGCTTATTTTACCTTTTTCAGGCGCGTAAAACCATTGCTGCTCTTGCCCAAGACTTCAGATTAGATGGTTGTACAATTTTGGTGCATGGTTTCTCCAGGGTAGTTTTTGAAGTCCTGAAGACAGCAGCACAGAATAAAAAGTTATTCCGAGTTTTCTGCACAGGTTTCTTTGTTATCCTCTTTTGTTAGTGAATGTTAGGTGTCCTTTATGAGCAAAAGATCAAGTCGTGTCACGTATGCAATTTCTTTTCTCCCTTCAAAATGTTAATTGTCTAGTATCAGCTGACTTTATTATCCGCTAAAGCAACATTGATAGGCATTATGATTTATGATGATGTAGTGGCAAAGATTGTAGTAATGTTAATGTAAAAAAAAATGATGAAATGGTTTCATGTTCTATTTGTAGATTCTAAACTAGATTTTGTTTTCTCCTTTTCCTTCTGCTGGCTTGTTGTGATTTTGTATGTTATTAAATCCTAACTCATTCTCTGTAATGTCGTAAAGGGAAGACCTGACAGAACTGGGTTACAGCTTGCAAATGAGATGGCCAAGCTTGATATTCCTGTGAAACTTCTGATGGTTTATGTAGCTGCTGAAAGTTACAAGGTAAAATGACTATTTTTTGTTCATTGTGTATCATTCTCTATGAACTGCAATTAAGAAAATGAGAATCGTATATCACTTCCAACATATTATACTTTCCTATTTTGCAATGATTAAGAAAATTGCTTGTGTTTTTTTCTAGTGAACCACTACATAATTTCAAAGAGCTTCTTTTGTACAAGAAGGCTAACTGATCTCATATAAGGCTATAATATTTCAATCTGACGTGATTGGCCGATTTGTTTTTATATCAAAGTTAAAAATCAATTCTGTCCTCCAATTAAATTCAAACAAGGTAATAGGTGTTGGAATAGATTTGACTATTTGAGGATTAGGGGATATGAACTGCATATTAAGAAGATTTGAGTTTGTGGTTTGGATTTGATCCTGAAATGGTTTACTTTTGTACACTTGTTGTAGTTTGCACACCTCTATCCATTGGACCAAAAAGACAGCCTTCGCACTACGTCCAATCGACTTTGACGTTCTAATCCCGTCCAAGATAAATCTGCACGCGACTACACACCGCCTCAGTACCTGACACCTTCTGTAGTCAGCGATGAGCTTATTCAGTTACATGATCTGTAGGTAGCTTGCGCCCAGTCGAAGTGTGCTGTTTTGTTTTGAGGCAGTGAGTTTTTGTATGCAACTTGTCTTGACTGCTTTTGTTCAGTTCTGGATGGCTCTTTTTCAAGTGATATGTCTTGCAACTTCCAAGGCTGCTAGGACTAATTTTCTGTAACTTGAGTTATGATTAAAAAGAGCCTTGCTCTATGTAATGGGTATCATTCAAACTAGATGCATAAATAGAGTATTTTTGACGATACAAGCTGTCTACTTACTTACACTTCAACCACAGACTTGAAATCTCAATGCTTTATATGTAGCAAGCAATTTTGAATGCAAGCAGTATATCATAAAAAGTATCACCTCAACCTAAAATTTACAACTTTTACCAAATTCGTGGCCAAACAGTACATCATAAAAATTTTGAATGCAAGCATCAAATCCTTTTGTTTCTAAAAAAAGACACAGAAAGAGTACATCAAACTTCAATAGGGTATTGAACACTTGAGACCTTCAACAGGGTATTGATGGAACATTAAGAAGACCTTGAGGATGATGCTGCTTTTCTTAATTTCTCTAAAACACAACTTTCAAGTCCTTCATGTCCAGCAGCTCCAACAAGATTGCTTATGTCCTTCATAGGCGGCTTGTTGACACATGGGAATGATCCGCTCCCCCAACGAGCTTGCTTATGTTGTTCATTCATGGCTCTATCAGCATGCTTTGCACGAATCCTAGCAATCTCTTCTTGCAGCTTCTTTTCTGTTCTCTCTTCTTCTGGGTCCAATTCAAAAGCACACGAGCTCCTCTCTCTCTTCGCCAATTCAGATACCATCTTCCGCCGCTTAGCCTCATATTGGGTTTCACGGTGCTCTCTTTCATACTTAACTCTCAAGCCATCATCATACAGTTTCCTTGCCTTTTCATCTTTCAGTATCTCATACGACGATTGGAGCTTCTGGAAGTTGGCATGAGCATCAGGATTGTCCCGGCACTTATCAGGGTGCAACTCCCGGGCCTTAATCCGGTAGGCTCTAGCTATATCTTGATCGCTTATGTTGACCCCTTGCTTCCCGAATGGCAGCCCCAGAACCCTATAGTGATCTACTTTAGGATCCATTTACAGTCTACAGCAAAGTAAAAGACAAGCATTATATTCAACTCATTACTCATACCCCTGTAATACTAGCAAAAGAAGCTCAAATTGCAAGAGCCAAGCAATAAAAAGATAAGAAAAACCCTAAACCCTAAATTAATTTGTAGGGAGTCTAAATTACAAGCTCTAGTTCTTTTCACTGTATTGAGAGGGATTCTGTCATAGACATTATGTGGCGGGGGCAGGTGGGGGCGGCCTCCCCCACCGGCGGCCGGTAATTCTCAGCCAGGCGCCAGCAGCAAAAAAAACAAGTGAAATTTTGGATCATTCGATCTCAATTGAGAAATAAGAACCGATATTAGGAAACAAAACTTAATTGAGAACGGTACAATTTCGGAGACGAAATCGTAGACTTTGACGACGCAGAGAAGATATGCAGACGGTGAAGAATTCGAATCTATCTCCCGAGTCCGTCGCTCCGTCCTCAACTCCTGCTTCTCTCTCTGGACTCCGGTTCTCCTTCCTAGGGCTGATTTGGACCGAGTATTTAATCTATTGCTTTCGAGATATAAAGGTTTTATATATAAGCTTAATAAATAAAATAATAATAAAAAATTATAAACTTGGAGTACAAGTTTTATTAAAAAGGGAAAAAAATATTATACACATAATTAAGGATTTGAATCATATGGAAATAGACAGGGCTGGGCAAGATTTTTACCCTTTGTTATTTTCTTGCAATTTAGGCGGTTTTATAAATATTTTATGTCATAGTTCACATGTCAAAAAATTTTTATTCATATATTATGTACATATTATATTACCACATAATCTACAAATCTCAAACAATTTTTTAATTTTTTTTTATATTGGGTTATAATAATGTTTTTTTTAGAAATTTAGTTACATATTTCAAGAAATTTACATATAAAAATATTTTTTTTACCATATCTTTATGATCCTAACAACTCTCCAATATAATCTAGCAAAAAAACTCCTATAAATATATACCAAGATTTTATCCTATAATATTTTTAAAGTACAAAATTAATAATAGATTGTTAATGATCCATATATATATATGTGAAATGATCATATATTTAAGTACATAACGTATATAATGAACAACAAAATTAACAGTTAACCTATTTTCTAGCAAATAAAAACTGATTTGTAAAAATTAATTTACATGAAATTAACATAAAAATATTTTTTTATATATTTTATAGGATAAGATATTAACATATCTACTAATCTACATGATCCTAACAACTCTCCAATATAATCTAAAAAAACTCACATAAATATAGACAAAGATCTAATCCCATAATATTTTTAATTTACAAAATTAATAGTAATAAATTGGTATTGATCCATATAACTATATGTACATAAAGAATAAATTGAACATAAAATTTAACAATTAACTTATTTTCTTAAAAAAAAGAATTAGAATAGATATGTCTAGAGATAATCTTAACATATTGTCGACAACCTTATCATTGTTTTGACTTTTCCAATATGAGTTACGGTATTAAAAAAATAAATCATAATAAATATATAGAAAAAATAAGTTAAGGTTTTACAATTTATGTACAAATCAAGTCAAACTTTTTTGTTGATCTATATTTTTTTCTCATTATGTTATTTAGATATGATCGAATCTTTTTGTTGCCAAATCTTTAAATTTCAATTATGATATATCTTTAAATTTTATTTTTTAATAATTTACATACAAATCTAGGCAATTGCAATTTTATTTTTCAATTATAATTTCCCGATAATGTTTATTGATAATATACATACATGTCAAGTCAGTTTTATTTGCTAATCCATATTAAATCACCAATTCACAATTTTTATTTATTAATATCTTTTTTATAGTATATCTAAAAAAATATCGAATCATAATCATGCATATACGACGGATACAACTAGTTAACCTCTAAAAGCCAAAACTTCTCTCCGACCAAAAAAACGCATCAGCTAGTTAAACTTTAGTTTTTACTTTTCTAAATTAACACCGGGCATGACTTAAACGTCAATTGTGATTGGCTAAAGCATGTGGCGGTTAATTAATGCAATTAATTTTGTTGGATGGGAATGGTTTCCGATTAGGAAATTGGGGCATTTAATTGGGAAAAATAAAAATTTGTATCAACGATATTTAATTTCGATCACGAAAAATGGCCTGTAACGTCAAATAATTTCGATCGGATGTAGTATTGATAAAAGAATAACCCGGTCCAAACTCGAATCGAACCGAAACAAAGAACATCCAGTCCGGTGCCCGGTCCAGTTTTTGGGGGAATTCAGTCTTGGTCCGGCCAAACATTTGCAATTAAGTACCATCGCACAGAGTATTTGCTTCTCTCCTCCGATCAGTAGCGATCGTCTCTCCTCCGATTAGTTGTTGTCGTCTCTCCTCTGATTAGCCACTGAATGTTGCATCAAAACCAACGACGTCGTCATCAAACCGTCCATATTTGATCGGTGTCATCAAACCGTCCATATAGCGATCCAAGTTCGATCATTTATTGCAAATTCTAAGATAATTGTATGAACTTGCATGTTAGTGTACGGATATATGGTAGACTGATAGCTTGCATATAGATAGTGTTTAGAGAGTATGTTTAAATTTTTTTTACATGGTTTTAGCTAGTTTTAGTTAAGTTCCTTTAGTTTAATAGTTTAGTTAGAAGATTCGAATTCTACACTAGTTTGGTGTTATCTTGCAGATTAGATGATGAGCGAGTGTGGACGAGACGGGAACCAACGAATTTTGATGGAGAGTCGATGTCATTTGGAGCTAAAAGGTGGATAAAGGAGGAGCAAAGAGGAATCAAGACAAGGAATTGAAGATTGTGAAGTGCGCAGTTTGGGCAAAGGAGTGCTCGACCGAGCACTTGAGGACAGAGCCACACAATAGACTCAAAGAGGAAAGCGCGGGCGGGAGTGGCAAATGCGCGACCGCGCTATTGGGGTACCAAACCGCACTTTGGCGCGTGTCGCAAAAATACTTGTGTTGACGTGGATATTTTGTGTTTTAGGTTTTTTATGTATTTTTGGATGTTTTCTTTCGGGGTTATGCTTTTGGGATATTATGTCTACTTAGTATTACCTTTTATCATTATTCATTATCAATTTTGGAATTAGGGTTTGTTCTTGAGAGCTTTTTCAGGGGAAAAATTTGAAACCTAAGTTGTAAGTTTTAATTTCAATCATGCATTGTGAAATCCTTTGTGTTTAATTAGTTAATTGAAGTTGTGGATGACATATTATTGTGAGGTTCAATTGATTCTTAATAATCTTGAGTAGAAGTTATCCCATTTCTTAAGTGAGTCAAACTTTGTCTATGGTTTGTTAGATTGATCTCATAGTAAGACTTCTAGATTAATTTACAACTAAACCATTAAGAACCGGTAGAAATTAATTGGTGAAAGTAGGATCTACGCTTGATTTGGACGCGTTGGCCTGATTAAGTATAAAAGGGTTAAATTCACAAATAACTTGAATGATTGGTTGCTTTAAGGAATTTGTCACCATCGATACTTGGAATTCAAAGTTGTTTAACTGAATCTAGAAGGGGTTTTTTAGGTTGTTAGATGATTAGGATTGTTAGACTGGTAGTTCCAATAAGTAAAACTGAAGTTTGGATTACAAATCCATGGTAGATTATTCAAGAAAAGTGCGAATCAAGAGAATCAATGATTAATAAGCACATTTATAATGGATATTAACTAGTTAACCATGTGTTTCTCATACTTTACTTACACAACCATATTTGCATTCTTACTTTGAATAGGTTTAGCATATTAGAAATTAGATAGTTACTCAAATAATCAAAAATCTCTTTTTATTTCATTACTTGGCAAGTAAACATACTTTTACACGAGTCTTTATGGGTTCGACTCTTACTTATCACTAGGGTTGTCCAACGGGGCGACCCGACCCGACCCGTAACCCGTAAAACGGGTTACGGGTTTACGGGTCGGGTTACGGGTCAACTCGTTTGACCTGCAACTCGACGAGTCGCCCTCGACGGTGAGAAAGGAAGGAGGCTCGCGACGTTGCTGGTGAGGGCTCCTAACGTAGGCGATGGGGGCGCGAATGGCGAGGGCGACAGGTGATTGGGGCGTGACTGGCGAGGGATCCTAGCGATGGGGGCGACTGGCGTCTGGCGATGGCCGACAACGTGAAGACGAGAAACGGAGAAAGGAGGCGAGGGAAAGGAAGGAGGGAAGAGGCGGAGTCGACTGTCGGGAGTCGGGAGATGAGAATCAGAGAATGAGAAAGGAAGGAGGTGACGGTGAGGGCTCCTGACCATTCGGACATAATAAAATTAGGGTTTGGCTTTTGGGCTTTTGGGCTTTTGGCCCATAAATGTATAATGTATTAAACTATTAATATAATATATATTTTAAATATTACAGGTCGACCAGCGCGTAACCCGGCGGGTCAAACCCGACCCGTAACCCGTAATATGAAAAAATTTCGACCCCGTAAATTTACGGGTGAGTCAAATCGGATTACAGGTCAATCCACCCGTTGGACAGCCCTACTTATCACTCTCTCTATTGAGTCTAATTAGTCAAGGCTTTTGTGATGAGTATAATGACTTTGAAAAATATCTTATTATAGGCACAATTTAATCTCAATTATTTTACCAATTTGGATGATTTTGCAATATCTTACTATCTATAACTCTATAGGATATTGAAATTATCACTAGTGAATTTGTGATTATTAAACTCGTATTGTATATTTATTGAACTCGGATAAGTATTGAACTCATGTTGATTGCTGGATAGCCTTGATTTGATTGGTTCTGTATAGAATCTTGCTAGCTTACATAAAATTAGGATTCCTTGCGATCTACATACAAAACATGAACGTAATAATTGAATTCATGATGTTTTACCTTAAAATCGGCTGGTGCCAAATATATTTTTTCGCATAAATAAATCACGACGTAAAATTAACGGAATGAATTAGAATTATGGTTTAAAATTTAGGTTTTAAACTTTATAACTTAATGTTATGAATTTTAAAATTTATTATTTAAAGTTTAGGAAAAGTATAAGATGTTTTAGGGCGGACGCCAAGAGAGAGTTGCCACTTCAGATAAGTGATCAAAAACCAAACCAAACCTATCCCTAGGATCACTCCATCTAAGAATGGCGTTACTTCAGTTCCTCAAGCTAACGACTTACATTGGAAAATGTTAACTTCGTCAGGACTTCTTGATTTCTTCACACCTCTAGAGAGAGTCGCCACTTCATATAAGCGATCAAGAACCAAACCAAGCCTATCCCCAAGATCCCTCCATCTAAGAATGGCGCGAGAAATACAATCAAACTGACACTGCTCCCGTTCTCTCGACCGCCGTTGAACCCTATTGGTAGGCACAAAAGCAGTCAAAATTGCAGCAAGGCAAAATAAGGAGTTGTACCCAAGCCGACACGTCACTCGGACTCACAAGGACCTTATCAAGAACACTAAGAAAAACTCTAGCAAAGCTGATCTAGGCCTTTGGGGCCTCATCCATAAGGATGCTCTAGGGCGGACTATCTCCCACTAGTGGCCCTCTAATCCCTTTTCTTATCAAAAAGTATAATATTCATTATTAACAAAAACTTATAATTATTTTATTTAAGTAATGCCACATGACGTAATTTTTTCAACAGACATAGTTTCGTTTTATAATGTATTAGGGTAGATAAGTCACCTCATCTTCTCAATATCACACCTAAATATACACCTGCAATTATGATCACATAACACTTAAGATGAAGAGTAAAAATATAGACAATTTTGCATATTCATTAACCCCTTTACTTTTTTTAATATAAAAAGTCACTCCACTCTCTCAGTATTTACACTCAAATATACACATAGAACTATATGTGTTGTAACCTTTCTCTCTAGGCTCTATACTCCATTTCTTGTTTCCACCAAATTTTTGCTAGTTGAAACTTCTCTTTTAAAATCAACGCCGCTTTCTCTAATTTGTCGTAAAGGTATGTTCTTCCCTTCCTCTTGGATTTCGATGCTAGCGGGATTTTAATGTGTGTAAAATTAGGGTTCGAATTTGATAGGATCCATCTAACATTCTGACACAATTTTTCTTATATATCAATATCAATATCAATACTTCAATATCAATATCAATATCAATCATCAATACTATAATAAAAGTAGCGTGAACATTTTAACAAGGTTTATTTGAACATTCATTTGTTTTATTAGAGCTTATCTAACCATCGATTTAATTTATGCCTTTCTTATTTCATCGTTCATCCACGCTTCCATTTCCTTGTTTGCCTAGTCCATTATGTCACATTAATTTTTTCCGGTCCTATTGCTTTACGTTGCCCTATCTCGTTCTCTTACTAGCAACACTTCTCTTTTCTCTTAATTTCTCTTCACTTTATTCGCGGCTCTCTTCTCTCGCTCTCTTCTCCGTCTACATCATTGCCCGTCCTTTCCACAATCGCATGTCTTTGTCACAATATGTCGTTTTCAACATTGAAAGCCCCTCGTCGTCTATTCAAGGTGCAATTTGTTTTCATTTTGTGTTTTTATCATTTTTTTCTTGCTGAATCGAGTTTTATATATTTTCCTGAAATCAATTTTGTGGTAATCGAAAGAGGTGATTTGTTTTCGTTTTGTTAGTCAAGTCATTTTGTTAGCCGAAGTGTTGTTTCCAAAATTGGGGACTTTTTTTTAGTCTGATGGAAACATAGTGAGAGGAAAAAGGTTTCGAAATTGAGGTGAAATAGATTTTTTTTCGTCGGAGTAGATGAAAGATTTTTTAAATATGTTTCTTTGTTAAACCTTGTAATTATTATGTGAAATTATTGGTTGGTTGACAGGTTGTCGCCATTCGAAGTGTATCTAGTGACCTTTTAAATCCGTTATTAGTCGTGCCTCTTATTCGTGCTACTGCTGAACCATTCTCGAGTGTAAAACAATGACTGAAATTAGAGGGTCGGGAAATGAACCGCCTTGTTAGAGCGGAACATGAAGCATTTGAAAGTTCAATAGTAGAGAAATGAATGATAGTTTGATCATCGATTTTTGCTTCTTTTTACATTTTTGTAACATAAATTATGCAGCATGATCAAGAGTTTTCATTTTGGATACATGATTGTTATAGTAGTGGTTGTGCCTATAATGTAGTCTCACTCATTCTATGTTCATGTATTCGTGGTATCTCTCAATTATATTTTAATGAATATTTGTGCTCTAAATTGAACAACTTTAAAACTCCAACATGAGGTTATTCCTTATTTCCTCCTATATCATGTATCCCTTTTTATTTATAACTATAAGTAGACACCATCCACTTGTTCTCATGACCTTCCAATTTATCATTATAATTTACCCATCGGATGTAGATGCACCATAGAATGGTTAAATTAATGAATGTTTGTATTTATTAGTAGGCCGTAGACTTATAATTGTAAACTCCGGAACTTTAGTGGTTATGGATATAATTTTTGTATCTTACTCGTTTTTATTTAGGGTAGAATTAGTAAAGAACAATCAGTACTAGAATCTCCACATGGTTGTATTCTACACTTTTGTGCTTGGCGTAATTTCATTCTAAAACTCTTCACAAAATATCGTGGTGCTTCGTTCTTTTTGGTATTCTTTTATCCGCGCGAGCTGCAAAAGGTGGAATGCAATCGGGTTTAATGGCATATAGAGGTTCTCATTTCTAGGTTAGGATCTTATCAACAGTTGATTGAAGAGGTAATACCAATAATCTTTTGCATTTTTGAAATCACTTTCTCAAATAGGCTAATTTTCTATACCACATTGTCTAACTCTTAAGATGTTTTTTTGTTGCAGGAAATTGCAACAATCAATATGCCCATATTGGTGACACTTGGCTCATGGCCATTGTTGTGTGATTTTGAAACTACCAAGGAAGGATGTCCTAAATTTTAGTTGATTGCATGATAAGATGGGACAAGATCCGTTCGTGAAGATTTTAAACCATGTGTTATTATTATTACATATAAGAATTTTTGTTCATAACATTGGAATTGGAGAAAATGAATACAAGTAAAAACCACAGTTGTTGTATTTCGGGTTAACAGTAGTCATGACACGATTAACTGAACCGCTAGTTCCGGATTTGACCAGATCTTAACATGAATTGTCCCTTCCTGATTTGAATGTTTCGGTTTTGACTATTTGAGAGCCAATTCTATTTTGACTAAAAAAGAGAAGAAATCGACGGTTATTCAAATGTTACGGGCATCACAAGTAATTTCTATGTTTTTTCTAGATGAGGAAATTTAGGAGCTTTCATACTTTATATATAACATCCTAAATCGAATCATCTTATACTCCTTATCAAAAGATACGGGTAGTCTCTACTTTAAGCACACAAAAAAAATACACTTTACAACAAACTTTGTTAAATCTCTTGAAACAATAATATGTCCTTGTTTTAGATTGTTGCAACAAAGCACAACCTCTACAACTCTTTGTTTAGTAAGTGGTACTTGTTTAGGAATCAAAGTGATGCAGCTACAATAGAGTTGATACAACCACTCCAGAAAGTGGTTGCAACCATTTCGGAGAGTTTACCTTTTCATATCAATATCGTGTTGATATAAATTTGTTCCTTTTCATTATTTCTAAATAGTATAAAATTTATCAACATCGTGTTAACGATCGAGTTTACTCGTAAAGCAACCCGAAAAACTTGTAACTCGTAATGTAATATTCGCTAATTTTTATTAAGAGAATATAAATTAATTATTTTTGTTAAAATAAATAAATGAGTAAAATAAAATAAGAATAATAATTCTTTTCCCTAAAATTAGGCTTAAAAATAAAAAAGAAATTGTGAAAGGATAATTAAAATGGGAAAATTGGGCAAAAGAAAAAAAAATAGGGACTTGTTCTAGACCAACTACTTCTTCTAGTTTCACAAGGTAATGCTTAGTTATTTTATGAATTATGAAATTGAAAAACTTTGTTAAAGAGATAGATAATACAAAGTAGTTAAGATTTTTGATACGCTGGATTTTGTACAGCGTAATTAGGTATTTTTATATGATTTTTGAGTGTTTTAGGCTAGATCAGAGCGTTTAATTGTAAAATGAATAATGCCTATATAAGAAGAGTTGAAGACAGAAATCTAAGTTTGAGCAGAAGACCCGATATACAACGGTTGCAAGAAGTGCAATGAAGAAGACCCGCGAGCGCGGAATTATACCGAGCCCGCGGTGATGTTCAAATCCACGAGGCTGTAAAGCCAAAGTTGTCGCGACCGCGGCCTACCACCGCGCTCGCGGTTGCCTGTGTTCCGCGCCGACTTCGTTTTATCCTTATTTTATGTTTTACTATATTTATGTTTAAGTTATTATTCGAATGTTTTAGTATTTATAGACCTCGTTCGTAATAAGTTGGGGGAGACTCCTTTTAGTTTAACCTAGAGATTATTGAGTTTTTATGGAGAACTAAAACTTTTGAGTTCGTTCATACTTTGAAGCTTTGATTTATAAGTTTGTGAGATTTGGTATTTAATTTCCTTTTCTTGGTTGATAATTATCTCTCTTGTGCTTGAATTCTTATGACTGTGATTGATTTCTTTTAGTCTGATCACCTGATTGAACTTGATTATATTCTATCGCTAGATCTGAATTTTCTCGTAGTAAAACTTGATCTTAGTAGCAAACTTGATGTTCTAGGACTCGTAGGACTAGATTCATTAAGAAAGAGAGGTGTTTGCATGCTTTTGTTAATTAGCTCGTTGAGATTACAATTGCATGTATCCAAATTATCATGGTGCTTCATGCTAATATTGATTTGATCGTTTCATTCAGTATTAAGTATTGCTTGGCTCGTAGACTTGCAATTATTCATGATTAGGATTGGAATTAACCAAGAGAATACAAGAAATTTATTGCAAATCAATGATCAAACAACCTTATCAAAGTGGATCGGTATGGATGAATTCGTTTTAATAATCTGATTAAGAAATTCAACTTGTTTTCGTATTTATTTCTGCTTGTTTAGTTTTACAGCTTAATTCACAAATCCCATATTTTTATTACTTTCGGTTGGTAAAAGTATTAATTTAGGAGCACAAATTCCCTTGGTTCGACCCCGACTTATCAACTATACTAAGTTGTTAACTAAGGTTTTATCTTTGATTTGGCACAACGACTTTAGTTGGGTCAATTTTATTTAAAAATTAATTATTAAAATATAATCTATCTATATATTAAAGTTGCACCTTTTCGATCAACAAACGATTTTGGCCTCACCTCATATTAAAAAAAAATCATTCTTTTTATTTTTACTCTTTCAATAAATTTAATTTATTTTTATCAAATTCTATTTTAAAATTTTTAATTCTTATCTAAACAACCTTCTACTATATTAAATATAATTTAAAGAGAAGTAAAAAGACAGTACTTATCTAAAAATCTACTATATATAAAAGCAATAAGGTTCGAAGCCACCACATTACGCTACCTCAGCTTTTGACACATGTCATCCCATTATTGATCCACATAGGATTTTGCCACGTGGCATTTAATCCTTTCTCCATAAAAATTATATATTAATTATTCTTTCCACTTCACATTCCACATGACAAATTTTTTCCACTTAATTAAAACATATTTTTATTTCCCAAATTTAGATAATATCTTAATTTTGGTAGGATATAATATCTTAACTAAAAAATTTTAACTAATGGTTGGATTTTTTTCTTATAAGACAATAAAATATATACGCTCAATCTTTTTAACATTTTAGTTGTTTTTAGTTCTATTTTAACTATTTACAATAAATAAATTATCTTTATTTTTATTATTAGATTATATGTCATTATTAAATTAATTATTATTTTTTCAAAATCTCATCTCTTCCATATTTTCAAAGTATATCTTTTTGGCTTTATTTTCTTCATATTTTGTCTCTTTCTTTAAATTAAACCTATTTATGAAATATTGTCAAGGAAAATAAGCAATGTAGATTATGTTCATTCTCATTTTTAAACTTAATAATCTATATTTAAAATTTTTCATTTGATTTTTAAAAACAAAATAATTTTTATACATACTACGGGCAATAAATTAATTACATTAAATTTTATATTATATTTTTATTTATTAATATCTTTTTTTATAGTATATCTAAAAAATATCGATCAGTCATAGTCGTGCTGGGCTCGACGGAGACAACTAATCTATCTAATTCTAATAAAAGTAACATTCTATTCTATTTAATAAAAAAATTGAAAGGAAATAAAAATAAAATTTAATAAAACGAAGAAAAAAATCTATGTATATATATAAAAGACGCAAGAAATAAGGCCACCACGTTGCGCCACCTAGGATTTTTCCTACGTGTCGAACCCACATTAAGCCACCTAGGATTTTTTATTTTAGGAATTTAGGTATGTTGTTATTATTTTAGGATAATATAGAAGTATGATAAATTAATTTAGAAAAGATTCTATCTAAAATAAAGATGTTATCTATTATATATTAGGATAGATCTAAAATATTTTATCTAAAATTAAAATAAATTATAGAACATTAGATATTATATATTAGATAGACATATTAATTTAGTTTTTTCCAATTAAAATTCTATCTATTTAAATGAAATTTTTTAAATTCTAATTTTATTTAAAATTAAAGAAAATTATTTTTTCTTTATTTTTTTTATCTATTTGTATAAAAGATTTATTTAAAAAAATGGCAAAAAATAAAACTTTCAATCTAGATAATTACTTGCCTAAATTAACTTTTGATAATAAAAAATTACGTTATATTTTCCCTTAATTTAATTTTTGAATTATTTATGTAAATATATATATGATTTTATTATCATTAAAAAATTCATTCTTTATTTATATTTTTCATCGTTTCTTATTAAGTATATTTTTTATTTTTATTCAAAATTTTTTTAAAGAATGAATTTTATTAAAAAAACTTGCAATAATTTAGATTATTTTTACCTTTTTATATTTTTTGTAAAAGATTTTTAAAATTAAATGATACTAATTCAAATAATTTTTATTTATATTTTTATAATAAATTATCATTAATCCATCAAAATAATAATGGGCTCACCTTAATAATTTTACCCCCGTTTCACATGACATCAATTATAAAATTTTGTATAAGTTTTTTCTAATAAATAAGTTTTTTATATTAAATTAAAATCATAATCATTAAATAAATTAAGTATTAAATTTATATAGTCGTGTATAGACTTGTCAATCGGGTCGGGTTGGGCGGGTTCGGGTTCGGTCATTTCGGATTCGGGTTGAATCGGGTTCCGGGTCGTTATGGGTCACGGGTCAATCGGGTCGGGTTACAGCGGGTTTTCGGTCGGGTCGGGTTGACCAGCGGGTCTAAAATATCATTTTTTCTTATGATTATTAAAATTAATTTTTAATTAAATAATAATATTTAATTATAATATATTATTTTCATTTATTTTAATAATAAAATATATTATAAGTTTCAAAATAAATTTAAAAAATTATATAAATAAGCTAAATCGGTCAACCCAACGGGGTCGGGTTGTAGCGGGTTCGATTTATTTCGGGTTTCGGGTTCAAATTTTCGGGTCTTAACCCTAAAATTATCGGGCGGGTCGGGTCGGATTAGCGGGTTAGGTCAGTTTTTGACAGGTCTAGGCGTGTATGACACGACGAGCAGTGGCAGATTTAGGGGGGGCATGGGTGGGCATCTGCCCCCCCGTTCGCCGGAAAGTTTTGTAGGGATTAGGGAGAAGCCGTCGTGGCTGGGGGCACCGGGGCAGAGACTCATAGCGGGCCGGGGCAGTGGGCGGAGGGGCAACTGGGCAAGGGCGTGGCGTAGTCGGCACTCGACACTAGCGAGTTGGGCGGAGCCGGAAGCGCAGTCCAGTAGATCTGGAACTTGAAGTCTTGAAGAAAGAAAGGTTGAAGAAAGGGTGAAAGTTGAAACGCACCGTTTTAGTTAAATGAAGATAATGGGCAATTTTTTATTATTTTTCTTTTAAAAATAAATTGAATGTGTTGACTGTTGACTATGTTGAAAGCAGAGACACACCTTTTTTTTTTTTTTTGGCCAGCTCATATTTGTTTCTCCTGTTACCAACCGGATAGAATATGCTATTTCTTTGTACGAGAAGTATATACACCCTATATACTTAATTTTAGTGGTAATTTATATATATACTATCTACTTAATTTCATATTTCCACAATTTGTTTTTTTTGTTAAATTCATTTATTTGTCAAAGACCATTATTCTTTTTTTTTTGTACTGAAATGTATTTGGTCGTAAGTATTGTACTACAAATGTGCTTGTTGGCTAAATTAACATATAGTTTATTTGTTGCCTATTTTGAATCGTTTTAAAGTTTAGATATCCGTAAATGCTAATTGTCTCGTAGTAAGATGTCAAATGTAGTTTAATTTGTAAGCTTGTTCTTTTTTTTTTAATGTAAAACTATCTTTGGTATTATTAATGTACAATATTTTAACGTTTACACTAATTTGATTTGTCCGGAATTTTTTTTACTATTATGCTTGTTGAAAGCTTGCCCCCCCATCCAGTCGATCCTGGATTCGCCACTGACGACGAGTATAGCTAGTAATTATCTAAAAATCAATAACTGTATATTAAAGTAATCCATTTTTAAACCATCACATTACTTTAGGCTCCACGTACTTTATATTAAATTAATTATATTCTAATTAAAGTAGCATAATTTAAAAAACAGTTTTGGTTCATCACTTCATCCCACCAAACGATATTATATAGTATTTAAAAGGTAAATTCAGCTTCTCGGAGATTTTTAATTCTGGTTTTGTTCTTTGTTGGATAGTTTTAACTCAAAAGTCATTTTCAATTTTATATATGGACAAATTTTGTACAATATAGACCATGCATACATCGATATATCATAATCAATTGACGATCAATAAGTTATAAAGTTGCGAGGCGTACGTTTAGTACTGTTGAAGTATTAGAAGCTACCAAAATATGTCAACATATATAATCATCATCAATAGTTGATCGTGCTTATTCTTGGTCTTGTTTTAAATTATTGTCTACAACGATATGTGTTGCAGAACTTTTTAATAAAGGGGTCACAAATATAATAAGGTATTATATACATATTTATCGGTTTTTATAACTTATATTCCTAAGCATAGGTTAAATATGTTATTATTAGAAACTCAAACCCTAAAAAACTTAAAAATAAACCCGAACCACAAATTTATCCGTATTTCTACCCAACATTCAAATAACACAAGTTTCCATCTAAAATGTTTAATTCATCAAAATAATCCAAGTATCAAACTAAATTAACTATCAAATTTAATCTATATAATATAAACAAATATATCTTATAAAATATTCAATCAATTAAATCAAGAAACCAATCGAAAGTTATCAAAATTTACTTACAAAGTTCGAACTCTGAAAATTTAATTAATTAAGCAAAAAAAAAAATCACAATTCAACAACTGTCCTATTAAATAAATCAATATACTCCATTAATCTACAACTACTTAATTGGGCCATTAAACTGAAATCTAATAAAAATCATAATTATATACACATTCAATCGTGCCACTAGTCAAGACAAGATAAACTTACAATTTAGTGGAATACTGAGAAATAGAAATAATCTTGGACTTTTGTGAGTCATGAGTTGCTTTGTACAGGTGAAGAAGCGGGCAAATAAAAGAACAGCCACATAGTATTTTTCCTCATTAAACAAAACGACGTGTTTCACTGTTTTGCTTGTTTATTTTAAAACACCAAAACGGCGTCATTTTAAAACAAAGGAAAAACAATTGTCTTCAACCTTCTGCACTTCGTTTCTCTGTGCACTGCCGGCCCTAATTTGAAAACGATAGAAGGTCACCGACACTCTCCAACTTATGATCCACCGGTAATATAATCGGTTCTCCGGCGGGTTGAGGGGTCATTAGACCACTCAGGACCATCCCCCGCTCCGCCTCTGGTTGTACTTTATTTTTACCTTTACATATTTCTTTTTGAATAGTCTTATGTAATAATAATATGTTTAGTCAAGCGTATTTTCTTTTTGCGAAGTGATGTAACGAGAGCGATAAAAGTAAAGAAAGATATAGAGATTTTACGTGGTTTATCAATGGTGTGCTGACTACAATCACGGACAGAAAAACTGTATTCTTATTATGGAGACGATGACACAAAAAATTACAATAATAAGGCGTTTAATGAGTATATATAGGCACCACTCATGAAACCCTAATTAGATTATGGGTCGTAAGTCCAAAATAGGTCATATAATAAACCTATTAATAGAAAACATAACCTACCGTTTTGGCTGGAGGCAGCGCTAGCGAGACCGTCATCGTGGGATGCTGCCCCCGACCATCACAGAAATCTGCCCCCTAGGACCCCTAGTGTTGTCAGGGGCTCCGCCTCCGAATCCCTAACGAGTACCCAATCAATAACAAATTTAAGGCATATATATTAAAACAAACTCTTTGGAAAACTTAATTAAGTTGTTTATAGGGTTATATATACTTTGTTTAAATTTTCTAAAATGCGTAGTATTACAAACAATTATATTAAAGTACGTACGTTGATAAGCATTCGCATGTGAAATGTCTTTGGAAGGTCCAACACATGTTTTCAGTCTAGAGGACACCCAAGGCCAATCCTTAACGAATGAAGTTCATATTATAAGTTTATAACGAAAGAAGGACAACATATATATATATATATATATATATATATATATATATATATATATATATATATATATATATTTTTAATTATCTGAAGAAAACCTGGACCAAGAAAATTTTAAACAAAATTCATATCTATCTGGTGAAAAATAAACAAATGATCTTTTTTAAAGCGAGTTGAGAGATGGACGTGTGCGTGGCAAATAGATCGGGATCGTAAGCCATGCATGCTAATCTTGCATGCCATTTGGAATGCAAACCATCGGTTCACATATTTAGTTAAATGATTCAATGGTGGACCAAATCTTGTTGAAAATTTGCTTGTTTCCCGAGATATTTAGACTTTTAAGACACATGATTGTCTAGACTTTATAATACATTATTCTCATATATTCTTGATCAAATTAAATTTATAAGTTGCAAAGTTTGAATAATTAAGTTTTATGTCACCCGGCCCGTACGTCTTTGTCAGTGACCACTAGTTTCCCACTAGTTTAGTACGTCCTTATCCCCTTTGAATTATGCAGTGCAGTATATATTATATTATAACGAAAGCGATAAAATACAAAAAATTAACATGATTTATTAATTATGTCCATGGTACAGAAACATATTTCTTTGTTATAGAGGTTGAAAAAACTGATTATAATAATGAGACATTTTAGAAATATATTTATCGATTCAAAAAATCCTAATTAAATTATAGATTGTAAGCCTAAAACAAATCATAATATATCTAATAATATAAAATATGCCATATTGTTTTGATCGGGGTAAAATTCTAATTAAGAACTCCACTTTCAAATCCATGATATATATATTGATCAATAACAAATTCAAGTCACACAAGCAATATATAATCTATGAATGCTTTAACACGTACTAATTAATTATGTCCTTATATATGTCTGATATGATTGAATAAACTATAGCTAAGAATCTCAAGCGTCATTGATCGAGTACTAGAATTAGCATGTGGCGTGCATTGAAAAATCGAGAATATGGTTCAAATTTCCAATTCTAACATCGTATTTCTTTTCAAACAAAAAAAAATAGACAAAGTAGGCCCTATATATCACGATCAATCGATTAAACAAATTGACTAGGGTTAAATTAGTATTTTCTTAGCTTGCTTTTCGAAAGTGCTTTACTAAGTAATTATATATTGTCCTAAAGATGATACAATTCTAAACACGTAAAATACCCCGCATAATAGTTAGGTACGTACAACTAATATAAACACTCATTAATTAATATTGTAAGATCCATTGTATAATATATTGGCATGACGTCGTCAAATCATAGTTGATCCACGTCTTGCTCCCTATTAGTGTGTAGCTAAGATGAGGAATCAATTAAATTAATACATTAATTATCAATTAACTAACATCCGGTATGTTTAAGCGAAACATATATACTTCTCTTGCATTAATGCTAGTACTAAGATAATCATATCGATCACTTAATTATTTGGCACCACAATAATATGCCTTATACTAAAATGACAATAGCAAAACACAGCTTTCACGTTTTCGCTTTCACTATCATAACCATATATAAAGTGATTCAGCTTTTCTCTTACACGTAGCCCACATATTCACGTACGTGTGATCTGTCAAAGTGGGGCCCATTGAAAAAGACAGCTCACGACTCTTTCGATCTCGTTCTATATTCGTCCACGTTATCGTTCAAATATCCAATAGTATACAACATAACGTTATTTTCAAGCTAGCCCCATTAAACAATGCTAGAAAACACAAACGAGCCTATATATATGTGTACCATATATTTTTTTGTACAAATCAAACTTAACACTCAAATTAAGCTTAAACAAATTATAACCATGAGCGTTCTTCTCCGTAGCCTCTCCTTGCTTACCCGGGCGCCGACGCGATCCTCGACGGTGGTTCCGTTGTGTGATCACAAAAATTCGTTCGAAAATCTTAAGCATTCCTTAGAAGAAAGAAGAATAGATCGAATTCATGTTAATTCCGCCATTGATCTAGTACACAATATGGCTGCATTGGTCAAGGCGCAAAAGGAGATTTTACGTGCCGTATCAAATCCGAATAATTCGGGTATGTACGGCCCGGATTCGGTCGAAGAGTATCTTGAGAACGACGTGGAGTTGCTCGACGTTTGCAACTCCTTGCTTGGGAAAATCGAGCTCGTGAAGAGGTACGCTGACTCGGTCAAGAGGGCAGGGATGGGGGCCGCGAGGCGTACACGTGTCAAGAAGGCATTGGATAGGAAGAGGTTTTGCGAGGATGATGACGTGGGGGTTGAGAAATGCTGGTCGAGATTGAAGAGGCTGGTTGCGAGAGAGAAACGACGTCGTAAAGGGGAGGGGGGTGGGTTGACTGGATCGTTGACCGAGGCGGTGAGCACGTGCTGGCGTGTTGATATGGCGTTGTCAGTG
Source organism: Fallopia convolvulus (assembly GCA_964016875.1). Lineage (NCBI taxonomy): Eukaryota > Viridiplantae > Streptophyta > Magnoliopsida > Caryophyllales > Polygonaceae > Fallopia > Fallopia convolvulus. The sequence continues at coordinate 68,373,117 of OZ024720.1, forward strand.
GCGAATCCAGGATCGGTTTAATGGGGGGGGCAAACTTTCAACATGCATAATAGTAAAAAAAAATCGGACAAATCAAATTAGTTTAAATATCAAAATAGCATACAATAATAATAGTAAATATAATTTTACATAAAAAAACAAACTTACAAATCAAACTATATTTGACTCCTTGCTACAAGACAATTGACATCTTATGGTATCTAAAATTTGAAAACGATTGAAAATAGCTTCGTTTTCAATAGTTACAAACATATCACTCTCAATAATGAGGGTAATATTGGAAAAAATATGATAAATTATGTAAAATATCAAGTATTATTGAACAAGAAAATCAAGCTAAAACATCATATATTTTTGAACGGAGGGAGTACGAAACTACCACTACACCAAACAACAACAATAACAATAACAAGTCAAATTAAAAAAAATTAACCTATAATTTCAAATATTGAACAAAACTGAACAATGATAATTTATCAATATTTAACAAATTAAGAACCCGACACTCAATAATCAATAATCAACATTCAACAATATTTGAGTAAAAAAAGCTCAATAATTACTATTTAATTAAATAACAAAATATTACCTTTAAATCCACTAAAATAAAAAATCCTAAGTAGAAATGACCAATCCCAATTGCTACTCTTGCTAGAATTCTTTTTCCCAATTCCTTTTAATTTTTTTGTTAAAAAAAATGAGTTGGGCTGCCTGGGCAATGAAACAAAAAAGGTGCGTATCACTTTCAACATAGTCACACACTTACACTTCCAATTTATTTTTAAAAGAAAAAAAAAATTGCTCATTATTCCCATTTAAGAAAACGTGGCGTTTCAACCATTCAACCCTTCTTCAACCTTTCTTTCTTCAAGTTGCAGATCTGCTACGCCTCCGACTCCGCCCTCGACCCTTCTCCTGCCTGAACTCGCTAGTGCCGACTGCGCTGCGCCCTTGTCCAGTTGCCCTTCAACCCACTGCCCCGGCCCGCCCTAAGTCCCTGCCCCGGTGCCCCCAGCAACGCCGGCTTCTCCCTACTCCCAAAAGCATTTTCCGGCGAACGGGGGGCAGGTGCCCACCCATGCAACCCCCTAAATCCGCCACTGGGCGTTGTCGTTTAAAAAGAGTAGGAGGGGATTATCCGGTGCGGGCGTGTGCACGGGGCAGATGGTGGAGATGCGGGATGTGATCGGCTTGGCGAAGAAGCTGAAGGATCGGACGGCTGAGGTGGACGGGGAGAGCGTGGAGAAGAAGTGTGAGGAGCTTGTGAGTGCGGTGGGGCCCTTGGAGGAGAAGGTGAAGGAGCTTTATTCGGTAATGGTGTCTATTCGCATGGCGTTGCTGTGAATTAATTCTGTTTTACCAAAGTTGAATGTTTATGATCGATCATCATGTATAATATACTTATGTGTATAATATAATTTCCGGAGGCCTTGCTGGCCTAACAGTTTTGCGACACGTGTATGAATTGTAAGTATATTAATTCTTGAAATGTACTTGGTTTGATCGTATTTGTGAAGACTCGCACTGTGTTGATCTAAACATGACCGCCGTATACAGCATATCTACAAGTGTACGTACGAGATGGGTCGTTCAAGATTATGGTCAACGGTTTAGATTAATAGTCAACATAAATTTTCGGTCAACAATCAATGGGGTTTCGGTTGTCAATCTCTAGAGTATAACATAAAGTACGTACGCACAATCAAGTGAATCAACGCGGCGCTAGCTAGCTTGTCGATGGAAGATAAATGCTTATGCCTCCTTCGCGGGGTCGGAGAGTATCGCCTCTCCTTCGACAAAAGAAAAGAAGTTTGTCGACGGAAGATAATAAGTTATGGATTGAGGTTGTTCGTTCTAATTAAATACGTGGGGATTGAGCTTTGTGATCGGATCAATTCGTCGTATATTTGGAGGAGCCTTAGGAAAAGAGTTAATCATGTTTTGATTCCGGGCTCGCGTTGGTGTGTGGGAAATGGCCAGATGGCTCGGTTTTGGTCATTGGCTTGTTGACGACGCTCTCATTAACCATGCTATGGTTGAGGTTGATGTTGGTAGTCGTGCCAGGTCGGTGGCTGATTTTGGGAGAGATGGGTAGGGCTAGGATTGGGCTAGAAAAAGTGCTCGGTTACCGGAGTTTATCACTCTCCGTTTAGCTTCGGTTGCTTTGACTAAAGGCGTCGATTCTGATGACGTCTTGAGTTGGAGTTCCTCTGCCTCAGACCAATACTTTATTGCGTCTGCCTATTTGATTGTCGGGAGCGAGAGCTGGGATTGAAGTTGACAGGATTAACATGAGATTATGGAAGCTTGATGTTTTGGAACCAGTTTGCGCTTTTATTTGGCTTATGATCAAAGGTGTGATTCTTACTAATCAAGAGCAGGTTAGGTGTCATTTTGCCACTGTTATCGTTTGTTCGAGGGTGTCCTACCGAGGAGGAGTCATTGATCCACCTCTTTCGTGATTTCTCTATCATGTCATGGTTCTGGGATGATCTCCACCCTCCTCTTTTCAGAGAAGTATTTTTTTTACTCCAACTGTGCTTTTTGGTTGAGAATAAATATTACTTGTGATTTTATTTCTAATGAGGGTATTGGTTGGGCGAGTTCGTTTGCTTTGTCTCTTTGGTAGATTTGAAAGTGGTGTAATGTTTTGTTTTTAGCAAGGCCACATGAAACCTCACGAGGACTGTTTTGACTTTTGTTCGTCAACAAGCGACAGATTACGTGGTAGCAAAATCAAGGAAGAAACTTTCTTTCTTAGGAGACACCCAAGAGATAAGAAGGGTGGCTTAAGCTTAATATGATGGGTCTATAAGAGATGGAGGGCTTGTATCAGTTGTTGGAGTCGTGCGGGACGACGATGGTAGGTGGCACGTTGATTTTGTTTATAATATTCCTGTTTGTACTTTCCCCATGACAAAGTTCTGGGAAATTTTACATGGTCTGAGTCTTTCTTGGAGCAAGGGTTACAAGAGGGTCTTTTAGGAAGTCAATTCACAACTGGTGGTTCTTCTTCTTCGACGACCTATGGAGCGTAACCATCCACTTGCTAATTTGGTGCGGAGGTGCCAAGACTTTAGGGACTAGGATTTCTAGTTTCGTCATTTCTATAAAGAGGCTAAGGGCCTGTTTGTTTCTATACCAAGGGTATAGGGAATGGGTTTAGGAATGACCTAACCCTATTCCAGCGTTTGGTACGGATAGGAATGAGTATGAAATTGATTCCCATACTTGATTTTTCCATTCCCTCATACCCAACTCTTGAGGTGGGTTTGAGCCATTCCCTAACTTCATCTTCTTCCTCCTTTGCCCCCACTATGGAGAATTCGTGGAAAACTCCCAGATCTGAAGTAAATCAACCATATTTCACTACTCCAATTTCACTACTTGCCTAGATCTTGAATTGAATCAGTTCATTCTTCTCCAATTTTACCAACTCAGATCTGAAAATTGCCTAATATTTCTCTATAAAACCAATTTCTTGAAGAAGCCATGGAAGTAGAGAAGAAGCTCTTCCACTACAATATTGCTGCAACACTATTTTTACTTTCATTGAATGACTAGAAGCCATGAGGTTGACACTAGAAGAAGAAGCTTTCAATGACTAGAAGTCATGGGAGTAGAGAAGAAGCTCATTCCCAATCCCTATTCCAATAAAACACCAAACACCATAATTAGGTATGAAATAACCCCATTTCCAATCTCATACCCATTCCCGATTCCAACCCGATTTCAGGTATACAAACAAACGATCCCTAATAGTTTTGATGACTATCTTGTTTCTCTTGCCTTTTCCTTTCCTATAGAACTTCATGTATTGATTGACCTGTCTAGCGTGTTTTATCTTTTATTGTGAACGATCTTAGGGGTCGGACTATTTCCCGTTTACTAACTATTTAGCCCTCGCAGGTTGAGCCAATACTCGCAAAATAAAAAAATTCAACCCGTGACCCGACCCGTGATTCCCTTGACTCGTAAATTACGGTCGGTTCAGTGCGGGTCGCAGAAGACGCAAACCGTTAAACACCCCTAACTAAAAAGTCAAAAACCTCACAAAACATCTCTTTGCAATCTCCATCCGGCCTTCCCTCTTAACTTTGAAGTTGTTTCTTCTCAAAAAAATATAAATAAGAATAACCACCCATTATTTTGACATTTTTTACATTTAACCACCCCTTATTTTATTTTATACACTTAACCACCCTCATTTATTGGGGTTAATAGATGGGGTAAATGGATTTTGTCCATATAGATGGTTAAATGCAACAATATTGAAAATAAGGGTGGTTAAGTGTAGAAAATAAAATAAGAGGTGGTTAATGAAATAATGTCAAAATAACGGGTGATTAAGTTCAATTTTCCCAAAATAAACTTTGAAGTTTGCTTTCTTTCTGTTTTCAGCGTTTCGGCTTTCCTTCAAAGCCCCTTCTTCTGCACAGAGCGCGCCCTTCCTCTCCTCCCATCAATTGATCCATCCGAGCAATTCGGTGTTTGTAGCTTCGATCATCTTCAATTCAGGTTTTCTTTTTCTCTATTTCGCTCTCTTCGTTATTCTTTTTGAGCATTATACATGAAGGCGCTCCAGTTAGGCTTATTTCTTGTAGTGTGCTAAAACCCTAGATGCCTAATGCATGGATCACTGGACTTGAATGCGTTCTTGTAACGTGATTAGTAGTTCCTTGGATTGTTCTAGGGCTTAATTTTGTGTTTATCCTTGCGTCTTCAGGTCAATTAAGTAGTAATTTGTGTTCCTGATGAAATTATTGTGCTTTACAATTTTCACTTGATAAAAGCTGGTTCTTGTCCAATTGTAACGAAATAGTGAATTGTTCTTATAATTGCAGGATTGTACCTTTCTTTCGATTCTGCAACTCTAAGGCAGTTGGTGGAACAATTTTTTTTTTTTTTTAATCTTTACTGCTAATGATAAAACTAGTATAGTTCCATTTGTAGTTTTCTGTATTCGATCTTTGACAATTCATCATGGCTGCTTATGAAATATAGTCTTATCAAATTACCAGTAGGGAGTATCACTTTCCTTGTATTCTTGGCTGTTGCCTGTTAGCCTGTTAGCCTGTTACACTGGTGTTGCCCCCATTTAGGTAAATTGAAAGATCTTTGACCTAAATTTGAAGTACAAAAGGAGTTTCTTAAAGCTAACCATTCTATCAAAAGTATACATTAGCCCGAAAAGCATATTTGCCTGTCCTCGTTTTCTCAAATCAGAAAACACGGCATGATTGTGAAGAGAAGATCTCATGAACTAGAGAATGATACTAGTGTGTATTCATTCATTACTCATCAACATAAAAGAAGAAAGCAAGCCTTTATAAAGGATAATCCAGCTAGGATTCTGATGGATGCCTCTAGAAGTTTGATCTTTAAAACTTACACTTATTTTCTGAATATGGCAGCAGTGTTTTTGTGGTGCAACTTTAAGGTGCTGACAGCAGCACTCTTGGGCCGAATGTATAGAAGAAATAGAGCATTTATGAAAACTATCAATGACTATTATCATTTAGCTAAAGGTTTCTGTTAACTAGTGTTGAATGATTTTTGACGTAGGGATTTTGTTACCCCTTTCAATTACTTTTGGTTCCACCACTACTTGTTTTTGCCTTCTTCTAAATGTTCATTAGATGAGATTCATTTCTTTTATAGATCATCTATATCCTTTGTGGTATTGAAGCAGCATTGGTACTTCCTAGAGTGCAAGCATGTCTCTTCATCCAAACGAACAACTAAATTTTGTGGGCGAGGATGTTTCGTATGGATCTGGTGGAGAGGACATTAATCTGGTAGATGGTCACAGCAAGCATCCATCAGTAATCCCATCTAGCTCAGGCCGCCAAAAAAGAAGCCGTAAGGCTACAGGTGATGCAATTGTAGATGCCATGCTAGAAATAGCAGCTGCTTCCAAAATGAGAGCCTCTATCATAGCAAGAAATGACGACGACTTTTCTATTAGTAAATGCATTCAAGTACTGGATGACATGCAAGGTTTAGATCAAAATGTTTACTTCTGTGCTTTGGACTTGTTTGAGGTTCCAAGTGCTCGGGAGACGTTTATCTCGCTCAAGAGAGAGAGGCGTCTGATGTGGTTGCAGCGCAAATGTGGCGCGTCATCGAATTCAGTTGTATAGGGTAGAATTATTTGTTATGGCTGATAGCATAACATGTATAACTTAGAATCAGTTTCTATTTTCGCTTAGTCTATAGTTATGGTAGTAGAATTGCTCATTTGGGTGATCCAAACTCAAATCAATTGTTGCCTTGTTGCTTGTTGGTATTTGGATTGCTATTCTTTCATTATCAAAATTTGGCACAGTTGGATTTTTTCCCCCTGAAGGGTGGTAATATTGTTTGATGACATTAGGTGCTCAGAATTGCTCTCATCTTGTGTTATGAATGCATGAATGATGTTAAGGTGATTCTTGCAATGAATTGTAGGTGTTCGGATTGCTCTCATCTTGTGTTATGATTGCATGAATGCTGTTAAATTTAATTGTTCCTCTTCACGTTTTAAACAAAAATTCTTAATCCAAGTCCCCAGGTAATAAATGGATGTTGTTTCAACACTTGAATTTTATTAGCTCGATGCATTGTTTAAAATTTGCTTGGCAATTAAGTAGGAATTATAATTGAAAATTGTTTTAGTACTTCCAAGTAGACCTGTCGATTGGGTCGGGTCGGTCGGGTTCCGGTTCGATCATTTCGGGTTCGGGTTTAAACGGGTTCGGGTCAATTGGGTTACTGGTTAAGTCGGGTCAGGTCATAGCAGGTTATCGGGCGGGTTCGGGTTGACCAGTGGGTCAATAACATAATTTTTATTTTCAATTATTATTAAAATAAGTTTAAATAATAATATAAAAATAAAAAATTATATTAATTGATATTTTAAAATATAATTTAGAATAATTTTCCTAAACCAATATTTAAAATATAAGTTCTAGGGTGTTTTTAGCGGGAATAAGTTTTCATTTCTCGCTATTGTACACTGTCGGGAATTAGAGCAATGAAATATGCAATAATAATAGTTACAATATATGACACATTATGACATCATCGTAATAAAATTTGACCCAGCGGGTTGAACCCGACCCTAACCCAAAAATTTTCGGGTTTAGCGGGTTCAGTTTTATTTGGGTTTCGGGTTTAAATTTTCGGGTCTTAACCCAGAAAAAATCGGGCGGTTCAGATCGGGTTGTCGGGTCGAGTCATGTTTTGACAGGTCTACTTCCAAGCAAGTTAATAGGATAATAGTAAATCTACTGGATATATTATGCAAATTTCCCTACTTCTAGTAACATCATCTTGCAGGCAAAAGTTATGCCTGGTAGAGTGGTAGCCATGACGTGCTCGGTTATGAATACCTGTCCATAACGTAAATGCCAAATTCCAATTTGCTTAGACTGGCAGTCATCTAGAACTTCCCAGCAAGATAAGTTATAATAATTACCCTATATAAAACACTTGAACAAAATTTCTTTATACTTCTACACAGGACTTCATTTAGGTCTTTACCAGGTTGCTAGAATCCTAATATGGTATTTTAGCAAGTTCTGTATATCAATTACGCTGCATTTTACACTAGGGAAGCTACAGTCAGCGACGGCGTGATGAATTGCACCTTTGCAATCTTGTATTCTTTGCCTCCAATCCAGACACCATTTTGTGACCACATCACATCTTCCCAATCCAGATTGTCCTCCAAAACCTATTGACAAGATAAGAACCCCAAATACACTCAGTAAGAATTGTATGATTTTTTAGGAAATTAGAAATTGTATTGACAAGATAAGAACCCAAATACACTCAGGGTTAGATCCTGCTTGAGCAGGACTATAATGGAGAGATGATGATGATGGAAATTGTATTGCAGAAAATTTCATATACCTCTAACATGTCTACAGGTAGAGGAATCCCGTTCTGTAGCATAATTTTCTGCGGAAGAATTTTCTTGCAACGAGAAAATCGGAATAAGTCTATAACTTCTCCATTTGCGGCATCTTGTTGATGATTTTGAGATTTCCCAGCTTCTGTGTCATGTGTTGAGCCAGATTTTACCACTTTCTCTCTCATGTAACACAGCTCATACCTACAAGACACTCCCAGAGAGCTTTTTAGTATAACCACTGAGAATGCAAAACAAGAGAGATTTTCAGTAAAACATACCGGTGGCGACAACTCTCCAGATACAAAACTTCTCCTTTCTTCAATCTTGCAGAGGTGAATGTCGGTTTCTTCAGGCCCTTGTCAGCAACTATGTTTATGCTGTACTTGATCCTTCAAAAATTTATAAGGGGCATCAGAATAAAGAATTGCAAGGAACCAAGGTGCGAAAAGATCTATCGAACTGCAGCTATCATTTTGTCTAAGTTCACAAAAAGGTGGAGATTTCTATACAAGAAAACACTATGAAACAAAATTAGACATAGCCAAAATGATTCAGTGAAAGGACCAAGGATTATGGATTGAACTTGTTCCAAACTTCAAGTTTAAACCTTTCATGCAGCTCCCAAGTTTCAGAATACAATGAGGCAATGAAAAGCTGCTCAAATGTCAAGGGAGAAACTTACCATGGTTCGTTAGACAGATTATACAGAATGGTCACTTCTTTCACCATTCTTTGTTTGCGTGATGCATTCTGGAGAAGAAAAAAAGAATGAATAAGTGCAAAATACTTCACAACTAACCCAAAAACTCAGAGATGATAACCCAAAAACTCAGAGATGAAAAGAATCTCAAGAACTTTATGATATTCGAGATTATAAGCTAAAATCCCATTAGAAAAAATCTCAAGCATATTCAATTCTTCTTTGTATACAATAAATGGTATGAATTAGAAAACAAGTTTAAAATTGATATAGCCGTGTCAGATGTCAGTACATTGATGATGAGACAAATATCATATAGGGAGAGAGACTAGATTCCCCACTAAATTATACAATGATTGTTATAGCACAAGTTTAAATCTATTTTTCCTCACTAGTCTCAGTTTCATTTGGTAGCACCCAAGCCAAAACATAACCAGATTAAAGATTACTTTGTACCAAAGCTGGAATTGAAAACCCACTACTGACCATTATTCTACAAAAATAAGCTGCAGGATAAATACCTACATATCAGAATTTTAAGGGGGAGGGGGTTGTCTTTCCCTTGTTTGAGCAGAACAGAACAATATCAGCAATAAGATAAAGCTCAAAATGAGCCAAAAGAATCAATAGAGTGCATTTCATCTGCTTTAACACATACCGATGCTGCAGCTCTAGTTGTCATTGTACGGCCAACTGAGATGGGTGCAAAAGTAGGTTCAATTGTTGACGAATCAGTCAGACTACGTTGAATCTCACGGGGTTCGCAGCCCTTCTGAAAGAGAAAAGCGAGAAAAGAAAAAAAACATTAGGAGTATTTTGAACATCTGAAGCACAACATTAGAAGTATTTTGAACATCTGAAGCACGTCTTTATTTTGACGAAGTGAAATTGAATCAATAATACAAAAATTTTCATTATAGAAAACTACTGCTGCATAGCATTGACTTTAGTTGAAAAGTAACAAGGCAACTAATCATCAACTTTATGGATACTACTGATAGAAATTACTGTGTCGTGAAATGATCGTCAAAGAAAGTTCACCTTCACAAGGAAGCACTTCTCAACTCGGTAACTACAACCTATTCCAGCTCCCCAGGAACGAGATCGAACATTGTTTCTCCAAGAAGAAACATAGTCTGCGTATGCATAATTTGCTAGTCAATTATCAAAACAAAGACTTCTTATAATTGCCAAAAAACAGTAATATTAAAACAAAGCCTTCTTATAATTGCAAAAAACAGTAACACGTCTCATGTGAGCTTACAATCTTGGGGAGGCAGAACCCGTATATTTACGCGTAGATCTTGAAGATCAGGAGCAGCAGGATTTCTGGATGATCGACAGTAACCCATGTGCATAAGAACTGGAAGAAAAGATTCAAAAACATCATCCACTGACTGGTGAAAGAACAAAGGTTCAAATTTTAGCACCAAAGTCTTAGAAATTTCTTTTTTCACTATTTTTCTTCAGTTACAGCACACACCTGCAACAAGATCTGAATCATTAGTGTATACATCTGTCCCCCAGAGCTGCTCACGTCTGACCTGCTCAGAAAGCACCGAAAGAAGAGCCTCAGTCCCCAAACAAGTACACTTGGTAACATTTAACACAAAAGCAAGTATGGTTGCAGCACCCATGCAATATAAATATTAATTGTGAAAACTGTATTTTTGCAATTCCAGAAATACATTTTTTTTTTTAAAATGCTATACATACAGATGATAAAGTGATGCCATTTCTTATTTAACGGGATCATATTCACTAAAATAATGTCTAGAGACAGTTAATTCCAGACACAACATCCCAGAATCTGCAGAAGTCAAGTAGAATAACATTTTCACCTAGAACAATTATACAAGATCTTAAATATTTCAAGAAACCACAGATCAATTGCATTGCATGTAAACCTACTTGACGATTGGTGGCAGTAACATGTTCCCCTGATATCTTAACTTGTAGAGTAGGGCCACCAAGAGAGCTTTCCTTATTTTTATCAGCTTGACAAGATTCATATTCCTTCCATAGTTTTAGTAATTCTTGCATGCATTCACCAGGTTTGTAAACAATGGTAACAACCTCTGGTTTGCCTGCACAAGTAAATTTCCAAAAGGCTATGCATTAGACCCTTTTTTTTATTTAGATGCAGATAATTTCTGTGATCTCCATTTTCTTTTACCTTGAGCATCGTACACTCTTTTCAGTTTTGTGAGCCTAGATGCATCAGCATTTCCATAGTAATAATAAAGCATTCAAATTCACTTGATTCATATAACAGGTAGATAAACAAGGTTTCCTATTAAAACAGTTTAGACAACTAGTGAAACATGTTGAGATAACACCATAGGCTGCTATGAGCCAATGACAGCCAGTTACGTTTCAGAGTCCATATTAGAAGGAGCAATTGAATTCTCCTAATTCTATTTTCAAAGATGACTGCGTTCAGTTTCATTGTTTATTATTGTTTCTAATGTTAAGCACTAAAGAAGGATGAAGAACATGGAACGGATTATAAAAAACTACCAATAACAAAGGAACAGCACAGCAAAGTGCCTATATTAGCATCTGGAGTGCTTTTGGTAGAATGTTTATAGCATAGTCATGACAATGATTGACTAACTACGCTGGCTGAGATCAATAATAACACCAAGATCTGTGAAAACAAGGCCTCCTAGCATCAATATATAAGCTCTTCTCAAGCATATAAACCATGAAAGCATTAGCTGCAGAAGAAGCAGTGTGCCAGTATCTCACCTTTTGACCTGCATAAACATAAAGACACATCAACAAGGTGCTTTGACAGAAAATACATTTGCAAGAATAAACGAGACAAATACAAATGACAAAACCAAATTTATCTTACACTTCTGGATCATTCACCAAAAATGATCAAGAAAACCACCTAATATTTGTGCTCATCATCACATTACCACAATCTATTATAACTTACTAATAAATTCATCCCACGTCTCCACTACCTAAAAATTGTACTTCACAAAGTGCCTACTATGCTGAATTAATACCACTACATTAATTCTATAGGTAAGGAAGTTATAAACAGTAAAAGACAACTTTTAACATAAAATGATTAAGTGAACATAGAAAGACATTTAGAGTACAAAAAACTTTGTGACAAATTAAAACACTTGTATATTAAGAGATATTCTCCTCAAATTTCATAATTATTGTTTCATAATTTATTCCAAGTGACATTTTGTAGAAAAATTCTAATTCCTTAGCAGTACAGTTCAAAAAAATATGTGATATGGTGATAAAGACAGTGAACTTTAGGTGGGTTTACATGTTATTGGAAATTTTATCTATTAGTATATAGACATCAAAGTTGCTGAGTCAAATCACTGAAAAAGAGGGCCTCTTGGTGAAATCAATCTCCGCACTTAAAGAAGATTGTATTAATGACTTATTTTCATTTAAAACAGATATTTTAATGATTAGTTTGGAACTATTCTACCTACTTCCTAGACCTATACCAACTGCCTCAAACTTACAAGAGCAGCGAATCATACAAAACAAGCTAGATGATGTGCATGTAAAATGAAAACAATAACAGCACAATGTACCTATCAGCTTCCAGTGCACAATGCCTGAGACGAGTCTCCAGATTAGCAACTTGAGAACCATCTGTTGGAAGCACTTCCTTCTGTTGCTGAACCAAACAAGTGACATTTTCCTTTTCTGTATCAGAAATGACACGAAAGTCAGCGCCCCGCTCATCTGACTCCTTATCAACACACCGTGTTCGCTTTTCAGGCCTCTCTTCTTCTCCACAACCGTCCCTCTCTTTTCTCCTCTCCCCCGCTTCCTTACCAGCATTTCTCCAGCCATCAACCTCTTTTGGTTTCTTCTGACTCAAGGCTGGATCAATTTGCACGGTTGACCGGTCCACTATCTCCTTCTCACAAACCAACACTTCTTTCTCCACTGCATTCCTAGATTCTCTATTAATGCAATCCTTTTCGCTATCTTTTGCTCCCACCTTGTCCTTGTGAACATCTTTCCTGTCTACTTCTGACCTGTCACGTTCCTTTTCATTTCTCACGAGGTTGTTATAATTGCTTCCTCCAATTTGTTCCTTTTCATTTCTCGCGAGGTTGTTATAATTGCTCCCTCCAGCAACAAATTGCAAGCTATCTCTATCACCGTTTTTGTCCTTTTCCCCCAAATCACGATGTTTTCCTTCTTTCTTTTTCCTATCCTTATCTTTCTCTTTATCATCACATTTAAGAACAACTTTATTATGTCCAACATCCTCATTAGCCTCTATTTGTACCTTCTGATAGTTAGTTGAATAGTCCTTCCTCGGATCCACCACTCCATGCAAGTGCATACGCTGGTCAAGCCGATCTGCATCTCCAAACCCGCCAATACCATCAGCATATCTTATTCCTTTTTGGTGCTCCTTCTTACTACTCCCAGAGCCAAAACTTTCCTTTTCCGACTTCGCATCAGCCTTTGAATCATTATAAGCTATCCTATCAAACTTTCCTTCTTTGCTACCATCCCCTTTACCTTGAAACTTTTTGTCCTTGTCAGTTTTACTACTTCGAGGATACAACTCCTTGCTTTCTTCCTTTGCGTCTGTACCATCCATTTTGGTTTCCCTACTTTGCTTGAAATCCTTCAATACTTATTCTCAGGATCTGCGTTAACGAACAGTATGGGGATCAATGACATATCTTGGTACATGGGGCTCTAAGTGTCAAAAAAAAAATTGTTTATCCACACCACAGGGTTCCAAATATTTAGTTTTTCCAGTTCATGGATTACGTAAATTTATGTGCCAGCATCCTCATGTGATGAGAATGAATGCCCTCCACAGGCAGCCATTTAGAGACACTACATATTGAAACTTTTTAAACAAAATTTCTGATTCCAAATGCAGCATATGTCCAACACCAACAATGACAGTTTATTTTACAGTGCTCATAACTATTACCACACATAAGCACAGACCATTGAGATCAGAAATCACAAATTGAACACGCAGTTGCAAGGGGCACAAGGAAGCAAGCGAGCGAGCACTTTTCAAACAAACTTTTCAAATTTACAGCATACATATAAAATCGAACCCCTCTGATAACAACGGTCACACATTTCAAACCACACGATCGCAAGAAATCACAGACAAATGTAGGTTTTACACATTGTACAGAATAACCTAACAGGCAACAAAATGCGTAAGCGTCAACAAATTTCAGTCCTACGAGAGCGACACCGATCACACATGCAAAGTAACGAGATGCAAACAGAAATGGCCACACACAATAGAACCGGACATTGACGAAATATCGCAAGCATAAGTGGCAAGTAGAAGCCAGGCAAATACATCTCATAAGCATTACTAGCGCGTAGATTGAAAATAGGTTAGAAGAAACCTGACTGAGCTAGGGTTCCGAGCACCAGAGTGACTCCGAATAGACGGTTTGCGGTGAATGAAGCTCGAAATCTCTGAACTCGGGCCTGAAACAAGAAACTCGTGAGGAGGAGGAGGAGTCGAAGTGTCAGAGAACGAAGCGAGTGTTTACTCTCCTCTTTGTCCGTTGTCGACAGCGCCCTACGAAGGCCCACAGAAAAACCACTCCCTCACACAATCCTCCTCCTCTCAAATCTTGCCAACCCTTTTTTTAGATTTTGATTCTACAGATCTAAAAAAATAAAAGATTGCCTATCTTGAACATATAAATCACCCAATTTTGCTTAGAAATCAGACCTAAATCATGATAAAGGGTTATGAGTAAATGTATTTAGGGGGAAGTGCATAAGACCACCCTCTTATATCCACTTGCACATAGCAATTTTTTTTTATAGAATAAGAATTAGGGTCGCCACAAAATTACTTTCAGGTATTTGGTTCGGCGATTAAGCCTCTGAAGTTGTATATTAAAGTCACCATTTCAAATCTAATGGACGGTCCTTCGTGGACGGTGATTTGTCTATTCCTAAGGGTGTTTTTCCTTTGCTTGCTGATGATGATAGGGGTCGGGCTATCCCCCGCTTGATTACTACTTAGCCCATTTTTTTATTAATAAAAGGGCTAAAAGCCCGGAGAGTATTGCCTCTCTTTCGACCAAAAAAAAACTAAGACTTAATAAAAATTGTATTAAATCACCCTTTATTATCACTTTGCAAAAAAGATGTATATAAAATCAGTAAATCACCCTTTATTCACAATTTATTTTCAAACTGACACCAAAAAGTCCTATTTCGCTAAATTATTTGTCAAAATGTATGGAAAAATTGCCTGAATAAAGCATGAAAGTTGATTAAGACAACAATGAAACTTAAAATTTATCAAAACTTCAAATTAATTCAATAACTAAGTATTGATTAGGTTTAAGTAGGGGTAGTCCGCAATGAAATTTAGTTTAGATTGAACAAAAAGAAACTAGACTAAGGGATGAACTATAAAAACTTTCCTCTAAAAAAACTATAAAAACTTTCGTATTTGGAAATTCTTCATAAGAAATATTTTGGTTCGCACTTATTCTACTCGAACCAGACTTATCTTTGTCGATGCATAATTTAGTTATAACTTAGGGAATAGATTAAGAGTATTAATTTTGGGAACTAAAATCCTAATTAAAAACTAATAAATTTTTAAAAAAATAATTAAATCTAAATAATTATAATTTCAATATATATTACCATATTTAAGTTAGAAAATCGTAACTTTAATTATATTGATGTATATTGAGTATTTTTGTTTTTCACTATTCAAATTTTAGTAATTAACACAATAAGAGTTTGAGTGGTCTTTTTTGGAAGCATGTATTTTTTGGATGAATAAATAATTTTGGGGGCCTTGTAGACACCAAGATAACACCTTAAAGTGTTTTTATTGATGAAATTTTAAAAACTTGAGTCAACTACAAGCAGAATAGAAAAAACACCACAAAACAATTAAGCAATTAAGTCTATCACAGAGTTAGACTTCTTAAAGACGTGTGTGATGCTCAAACTCTGAAAATGGACCAAAAAGTAAAGGATGTCTAATAACTCAATCTCATGTGCACAACGTCGGTCGCTAAGTATATGATTAACTAGATGCACATTATCACCCTCGATCTAGATGTGATGTCATGTCGAGTGACTTTAAGAATTACATGTCGAAGAGCGATGGCATCGATAATCAGAATGGATTGTCAACCGATTAGTCTAGATACCATCGAAATAGATAGGAGAGTCAGCGTGGTCATGGATGATGAATCTGATAGATGAGATATCATCTAAACTAACTGAACAATCAAAATTATGTTAAATGAAGTTATTATGTTTAGGCTTTTCCCACTTAGCCTTTGTTCTTCTTTTCATCCCTTTAGGCACCCGAGCTATGAGAAGGCTTGTTAAGTTCGTTGTTGATTTTCCAATCATTACATTGGGAGTGTATAAATTCACAAATATTACTTTGTGTATGCGGATTTTGCTCGTTTTTTTAGAGACTTTCCTATTCCCGAAGTACCAAATGCATCATCATACACTGGTAAACATTTCAATTTCAGGTTTAAAAGCCATAGAGCGAATTTCCTCTAACAATTGGTGTAGTTTTTTGTTGTTCGGATTGATGTGGTCATTATCCAAACAATCGTTGAGCAAATTGACTTTACTATTGTTTCGCAAAGGAAAATTTTATTAATACGTGTGAGATATCCTCGTTGGGATTATCACACGCAATGCATGCTTGTAAAAGATGGATGTGGTTTGTCACGACTCTGATTTTGGTTGCTAAACCGTTTCTGGCAACTTTTCACGTGGAGTTTCTTATTCTGAGGGGTATGGTCAATTTCCTGATATACTCTTGATTAGGTTGGGGCTCACTTTTATTATTATGGATCCAAAGAATTGTGAAATATGTAGAGTGTCGGCCGTTTGGTTGCCCGTACAACATGTCCAGAATTTTACTAATGTGTGTAATGATTTGAGAGATAACTTGAACGTCCTTAGGGTTTAACACGTGAAGTAATTTGCCGATATCTCATGTATATATTATCCCCATGAAGGTAATTAGCAACACATTTATCTCCGTTCATGTCATTCGCCAAATCTGTCTCTGGCTTAAGAAGCGAGACACTTTTACAAATGATATCATTATTTTCGCAAAACCAACAACCATACTTGTGTTAAGATTAAAAGTACCATTTATAATTATTGCCAAATCTCCGAACAAAAAGGTAACTTCTACAAATCCGCATTTCACGAATAGTACTTGTAATCCGCATTTCACGTGGAGTATGGATCTATCTGGTCTCTTCATTTTATAAAAAAAACAGTAATATTTTCAATCTTGTTCCTCCATTTTGTACAATTTCCAGATCAAATAAATTTTCCAAATTAAAAACACGCCCGCATTAGACAAATACCTCCTCGGGTGTCGTACCTTCAAGTCACAAAAATACTTTTAACCTTTACTTTAAAATTCTTAAAATAAAATACCAATATATTATCTCAAAGAAGTTGGAAAATTTTAATTCAAGCGAATCTCTCAATATAAATATCTCATGCAATCTTTTCTACTATCACAATCGACGTTTTAAAAAAATTGGATAAAACAAAAAAAAAATTACGTAGTTATCTTCCCCTAAATTGGTTAAAATAAAAATATTATACGTCTTTGGCAAAAGTCATCTGCTCTATGATACATTTAATCTTACTCGTGGATAAAAGTTTCGCATAGAGATTTTTATAGGGGTGTTTGTGTAAATAAGTGGGAAAATGAGTGATTATGTGCAATTTTTTCTATAAGAGGTGATTTTGTGATTTTTGTCAAAAAAGGGGTGTTTTATGCAATTATGCATTTGACCAAATAAGAAAGAACGGATGGGACCCGACGTGACTCAGCAACTTTATTCAAGAATGGGACGCGTTCAACGAACGATTTCAGCCGCCCCATAAAAAGCGCCCGAACCCGTTTAGCTCCCCGCCGCCGCCCACCCACCATCTCTTCCGGTAACTCTTCTTAGTTGATGATATCGCCGATTTCTTTGTATGAATTCCTCGCACTTCTGGCTGTAATCGATTGTGGTTTCATTTGTTTCGTTCTCCTTGTAATTTGATTAATCTTGTCTAGCAATCGAGCATCGCATTTGGTTCGATTTTGAACAAGTTTGTGTTTATTTGTGAAATCGAAGTTCAGTGACTTGCTATATTGTTTGATGTATTCAGCGAAGTGGAAGATGGATTTAATATCTCTGAAATTTTCAGCTAAATTCTCTCAATTTCAGTTCTGTTTGGATGCCATGCTGGTATTAGGATGTATTAATAGATCAATGTATTGGATGAATTCTTAATCTACGCTGGATTTGAGAGGAAGGAAGCAAAGTATTATGCTACTTGTGGAGAATTTATAATCGATCGGTATATGCTGAGATTTTGAATTTTGACCTTATTATGCAATTTCATGAGCATAATCTTGGAGTCAATTATGGCATTCTTTCATAGTGTTTACTGTTTTAGTTAAATCTTCACTAAATCTTCACAAGAACTTGAATCCTAGTCATCTCTTTCAGTTGCATTTGAACTGCACAATATCTGTTTCCCTGTGCATCTGGAGGAGTTCTTAGCCTAAAGTGGATAGTTTGATTTATGCAGACATTATTATAATTGGGATTAGAATTACATATTCCCAAATGGAGAAAGTATGATTGTTTATGACACAAAATTAATTTTGCTCAAAGCTGTTTTGGTCATATCCTAAATGCCTCTCTTTGTTTAATGTTCTTGAAATCTCATGTAGTATCAAATAAGAAATTTAATATGATATTGAGAACTTTTCATTCTATCTAATTCTCATTCACTTCATGTAATAACCTTTTTTGTTTTTAATCTATGTGTGCAATCAGATTGTATGGGCAGCTTGGATGTTCTGGATTTGCTGTCTTCTATAGTTGTGTGGTGTATGGCATACATAATTGTTGCAATTATCACCTCCTTACGCAGCGTCATATTCATTTGCTCCCCATCTTGAGTTAGTGACAAATATTCAAGCAATTCTCTAGCACTTAATTTGCTTGTGAGTGGTGAAAAGGTAACGTACTTGCCTGCTTATTGTGCTGGTCAGTTGGTCACATGTCATTTATCTTATAGTAGGAAATAGAAACTTTTACATGAATCCAATTAAAAGGGCATAGCTCCATACAGTTGCATTTTTAATCAATCAATCAATTAAGCCATTTAAGCAATAAGCACAAAAATATAGATGATGCAAACAGAAATATGTTTTGGACAGAGAATATATAACATAGATGAATATATGTATTTATATTATGCAAGTGCATAAACTTAATGGTGCTAAATGGCCGCCTATATCATCTCGGATTTGCAGTGGCATGTCATTTTTTGATTTCTAGGCCTGATTCTCAATATCTGTATGTGTTTCTTTGTTCCTTAGGATCCTCTGGTCGCCTTTTACTGTACTTTATCTCCAAAAGTAGAATAAAGCATAGAATACAATGAAGAGCTTGGACACCATTTTATAATTCTCTACTTCTGGAGACTTTTGAGATCAGAAAGTCAAGTCAGTACTCTTCCTCTTGCCATTTGCCTCGTACTGTGAAAGGAATTCGAAGTTTTAAGGGAAAGAATTGGCTTTTAGAAGAAACCAGCATGGCATTGTAGTAGTAGCTAGCACTTGCTATTATTGTTATGGATGATTTGTTAGCATGTTCAAAATGTAATATCTTGGAATCTCAGGTTTGTGCATATTTGTCACAGAAAAGTGAATATAGTTTTTTGAATGCGGATATCATTCTCAAATCACTGGAATTTTGTAATGAATTATGTATACTATGACAAGAACATCTGTAGTTTTTTCTGTTTTTAGTCCATTTCTTAGCCAAATCCTTGGAAACTACTAAATGATTTACCAAATTTTGGTTGAAGATGACAGTATGAAACTGATCTGTTATTTGGGGTAAACTTACTATGATATAAAGATTAAATAATGCTGTTAAACGACGCGTTTTATTGTCTTTCTAGCAAAATATAATGTGTGTTGTTACTAAGTGCCTGTTAGAAGTTCATCACAGAACAATGCTGGCATATGTTTTCCTTTTTTCTTGAACTCTTCTGTGCAGAGTTGAAATAAATCGTTAGTGCATCTCGTATCATTCCCCTTTCTCAATAATAAAGGGGATTGTAATTTGTAAAGCCATAAGTTATGGCTTTATATATATATTCTGATATTATACTAAACACTTTACAAGGGTCAGATTTGATGTTGCAGCCTTAATTTAGTCATGGTTAACTGTTCATTTCTTGCATTTTTTTTGCTTGCTTCACATGTTCATACCAGTTGAATGTGATTTGACAATCTTCATTTGATTAACTTAGGAACTGGGTTTAGATATGGTGCTTAAGTGTCCTCCTATGTTGCAGATGTTTTGATTAGGAACTGGGTTTGGAATCAAGAAATATTGATTACATTGCTGTTTAGTGTGAAATTGCAAGCAATATGGTTAGATATGTGAATGCATCTCGGCCGTTATAATGCCACTCCTAAAAGAAGAAAATGAATCAAATCTTTGTTATTATGGCATTTGTCCTTATACTATGGTATGAACATTGGGACAACACAGGTAAAAAGACATAAGAAATGTGTAGAAGACTTCCTTTGACATTATTTCTGGTTCACTTTATTGATGTTGATGTAATGTCTCATGTGCTAATAACATTATTTTATGCTAATCACACTGGGCTATTGTCTTGTTATCATTAAGGCAAGACCACGCGGCGCGTATCTAGATCGGATTCTTCTGAGTATCAGCAAACGTGGAAGGCCTTGGATTGCAGATAAGCTTCTTGTTATTTATTATTATGCATTTTTACACATGTGACTTATTTAAAAGTAAATGTATGTCAAGTCTCAGAAAACCGTGTTTTTATTAACTAAGCATAAATTCTTATCAAGGACCACATTCCTTTTAACAGTGTAGTTAACATGATTGTTATATAGTAGCTATAAATAGACGTGTTCACTCCCCACAGATGAACATATTTCACTAAGAACCTTAGTACACTGATATCTTCTTCTTTCTGCCTTAAGATCTACTGACATTAGTGGGTGTAGTGTACACTGTACAGGAGCTGAGGAGCTGTTAGTCAGTAATATACTGAATTTCTCAGTTGTTTTTGCTCTGTGATTTTGATTTGAATCCGTTAAAGTACTTCCAAATTCATTCTGTTTGTATTGCAACTTTTTCAGGTGTCTATTGTTCATGGATATCATTTCACCAGGCCCTTGGCTATGTGAAGTGGTAAGTTTTAACTGTGATTTTTGGAATTGCGTCCGTGTCAAATTATTAAGCTTTGAAAATCACTAGAATCTTGAATTAGGAGAGATTAGATTTCATGTCTATGACCAAGGTTGATTGGATCACCCTTTTTTCATTTGTTTTGTTGATATTCTTCAGTCTGTCATGTATTGTGTTATATTTCAGTTTTTTTTAATCTAGATTCTCTCAAATGGCATTTCCTGGCATTATCTAGGGTTGTCTTCCACATATTACATTTTTCTATATTTTTTAAGCATTAAAATGGACAAAAGAGGTAACTTTCATAGTTTGATTTTGCAGTATGTGGTCTATGATGCTTTTTTAACCTCATCATCTTATATTCTTATATATGCCACGTCTGTAAATTTTTAGATTGTGGGTAATAAATTAAGATATAATCCGGTCCCCTTTGATCAAGTATAATGCACCAAATCCTTATAATGGTGGCATCAAAATCTTAGTGAATTATGTTCTTTTCTTTTCTTAATTCTGAGGGGATATTAAATCTATTTCATTAAACAAGCTTTTGTGGGTCACAATATTTTAACCTAACGTTTATGTGCTGGCCTTGTATTTGTGCAAATAATTGATGGAAAGTGTCATTTTCATTAAAAATCCTGGTCTACAACGTTTATGGGGCGCATTCTCATGTTCATTGGCTTTTATACAATTCTTTTGAGATGGATATAACCTCTATATCAAATTTGGTGCACTTTAACTAAATTCAATTATTATTTTCACATAAGCTGAATTTCAGTTTTCTTTGGGTCTTTTGGGCACATCCTCCTGACATTTTCGGGCTATGGGTGACCCCCAGATCCTGACATGTCCAATAAAGTTAAATTTGGTGACTATACTGGACGACGATGATGAGTCTACAACTTTCCCCATTAATTGATTTGTTGCCATGTGTTTATTATTTTCTGCCTGGCTTTGAATAAAAAACAATTATGCTATGCAGGGAAGTGAGGATCCTATGTTATACCATGGATTTGAAAGCAACTACTTTGATAATGAGCTAAATGAAGAAGACATGGCTTTTATGCTCAACGCCTTTGAAAACAACAACTCCTCTTCTTCTCATAATGCTCCACTCACAAACACACTACCACCACAACACCATTACACATATCATAATGATACGCAAGGAGGCATAAATGAAAGCTCATGTTCTCCAACTCCAATTGTCTTTAACTTTGGTCCCAATAATCCGCAAAGGGAAGACGCGAGTTCCTCAAGCGACATGGATCTTGGGACGATGCATAATCAAAAGGACGTTGCTTCAAAGGCGAGAACACGAAGAGGAGGAGGAAGAAGCAGAGCGCCAGCTCAATCGCGTGATCATATCATGGCGGAAAGGAAGAGAAGAGAGAAGATAAGTGAGCGCTTCATTGCCCTTTCAGCTCTTGTTCCTGGCCTTAAAAAGGTGAACTCTATTATCGTATTGTAATTAATGTTGTTTTTAGCAACAAATGTGGTTAAATTATTAATTAGTGTTTCAAAATGGTATATTTTATGCTAAATAACATGGACTAAATTGAAACCGGGACAACTTTTTTGGTATTAAGGCTCTATTCGGCAACCTCCTATCTTTCCGTTCTGCACTGGCGTTTTTGGAGCTTCTCCCCGTTAGACGGAGCTTAAATTCTCCAAATCCAGCACTTTCCTACTCCCAAAGGGCGAGCTTTTCCGTTAACTTGTTGGGGTAGCAGGAGAAAGCTATGAGGCTGCCAAACGGAGCCTAACTCGTTAAAAAAATCTAGAATTGCTCCTAAAATTTTTCCAAGTATCCCTTATATTTTTATTAATTAAAGTGTTGCCTAATCAAGAAATAACAATAAACATAATGTTGCTTTTAGGAGAATCCATGTGCCAAATTTCAATGTCTTCTTTTTCCCATCAATTGAGCTCTTCTTATTCTGGGAGTCATAGTGGACTTGACTAGGTACTCTCGCTTTCTTTAACTTTACCCTGTTGCTTAATTAATGGGAAACGACAAAAATCTTAACATAAACAATTTTTATGCTAGTCTAGGAGCTTCTTCAGAAAGTAACCCATAAAAAATCATTATCAGACATGGTCACTACTCACTATAGTTCATAAACGTGCTGATGGTCCATCAAAATACATTATTTTAATGTATATTGGCAAGGTTATCATGCTCCAAGATCGGATGGTAAGATCGAATCATAATATAGTATTGCTGAATCGTAAAATATCTATACCTAAGGTATAAGAAATTGAATTAGGTATAGTTTATTCCTTTTTTGTATTTGATATGCAACAAAGTTTGGAAATGGCTCATTCTCATTCCCTTAAAATACACACAAACTCATACCTTTTTTTTGAGGTAGGTATGGCTTATTCATATTCCAACCCGATTCCTCATTCTAACCCGATTCCGCATATAGAAACAAACAAGCCCTAAAAGTATATGAGAATAAATTAATTAGAGGTGTTATATTAAAGCTAACCCGATTCGAACAGTCCGAAAATTTCGTGATTAATCCGAAACTTTAAATAATCCGAATTTAATACACCTGAAATTCGTTAGGTTGAAACCCGAAAATCATTAGGTTAACCCGGACTGTAATATTTGCAGACTGATAAAACTTCAGTTCTTGGGGAGGCCATCAAGTACATGAAACAGATGCAAGAAAGACTCAAGACCTTGGAAGAAGACGCCGCTAAGAGAACAGTGGAGTCCGTCGTCATCGTGAAGAAATCTGACGTCATGGCTGATGACGACCACGACCATGACGTCACTGAGAACGGAGAGTTTCGTCAGCAGCCGCTTCCTGAGATCGAAGCCAAATTCTCCGGCAAGAACGTTCTTCTGAAGATTTACTGTGCGAATCAGAAAGGCGGGATTGCGAAAGTTATATGCGAGATTGAAAAGCTTCATCTCGCCGTTGTTAACGTTCACGCTACGCCGTTTGGTCACGCCACTCTAGATCTCACTATTGTTGCTCAGGTATATTATCATTTTAAATAAAAGAAGTGTGAGTTTTTTGGATAGTGGGGAAAAAATAAAATTATTTTCTTAGTAAAATTAAAAAATATTAATTTATTAATGGATGATTGTTTTTGAGATAGTAGGTAATTGAAAACATTTTAAAAAAATAAAAATATTTTAAATTATCAAGTGATTTAAATTTTTACAAAGACTTGGTTCTTAGGCCATCTCCAACGGCTTTCCTAAATTGTTGAAAATTGTGGATTTGGAGAATTTTACCCATTTTTTTTGCCCTAACAGCTTCCCTATCCAATTCTTTATAATGGAGAATTCTCCAAAAGATTGAAGTGTGTTCCCTATATTTAGATAATTCTCCAAATAAATTTAGAGAATGCATTAATTAAAAGTGTATATATGGAAACTTATGATTGGTTATATGAAATTTTATTAAAAAAATTATATATAATTAAAACTAATTAATGTAAGATTCTCTAAAATGAATAAGCTGTTGGAGTTAAAGTAAATTTTATTTAGAGAATATAACTTTTGGAGAAAATTATAGGGAAATTGTTGGAGATGGCCTTACTTCATAATTATACTATATAGATTATTTTAAATTTGTCTTACGTATTTTTCTTCACAATTGTAGATGGAGAAGGAATTCGATATGATGCCGAAGCATATTGTAAGAGTTCTTCGTTCAGCTTTCGAGCAATTCTGATCGAGTATTTTTTTCTCTCCAGTAAACTTTCCTTTTATTTTATTCCAGCTAAAGTTGAGCAACTCTGTTTGGTTTGGTTTAGTTGGTGTGGTTGTATTTTTTTTTTCGGAAAGTTAAAAATTCGGAGTACCAAATAAGTTTGGTAGTTTGAGAGGTCGTTAAAAAACGGCAGCCGAAACGGTTAAAAAAGAGTCAATAAAGAAGCCACACATGAAAAACGACACAGAGTTATACAAATCGTTGAAAAGAAAGAGCAAAACAAGGTCGAAATCGAGGTGAGTAAAGCGCTAAAGGAAAAACGACACAGGCAACAAGATCTTGAATCCCTGATTATTTAGGTCCGCCAAGCAAAATACTCTTCGCCCGTTATTTTGGACTAGCCCGCCATAATGATGCAATTTGGGCTAAACCACATAAGATCACAGAATACGTGCATGCTTTACATATATCACAAGCATGTTACTACTTTGGCATGACATAGCTACGTACGTACGTGTGTGCAACAAAACACCGTGGACCATATTATTTCAAACTAGATGGACCATCTCGTACATAAAACACACAAATCACAACGCATCATTCTTCTATACACACCGGGAGATAACTAGAATTTAATCTCACAAATCACAACCTTGATTCTTCTTGGCAAGCTACTTATAAATTACAGGACGCATGCTATATATATATACATAGGCACGTATATAAATGTATGCACATGCAAGTGTACGTGTCGATGTTTACTAATATGTATTGCCTAATTGATCTTACGACAATCTCTTCGAACCTCGCCTTGGGAGCCTTCTTTAACGTCGAGAAGGCTCATTTTGATCATCGCTTGTTGAAAATCATAGAAGAACCTAGCCTGGTTCATGGCATAAGCATTCACAAACCCTGCGGTCCTTGAGGATCCGAATAGGCTTTGGTCCGAGTTCAAAAGCCCCATTTTCCTCTGCAAAGCCAAGAAGTATAGGTTGTCGAAGGTGTTCTTGGTTTCGTCAAAGGGTTGCTCTGCAGTGTCTCCGGAGCCACAAGTCTTAGAAAGCGTCTTGGCAAAGTCAGAGTCCATGTCTGGATCGACGTTAGTGAGTCTGCTTTTGAAAGACGAACATCTTGCCACCCCTAATGTGTGTCCACCTATATCCAACTCGAAAATATAGTTTCGTCGGTCAAAACAAGAATCTGTGAAGATAGTTTATCCCACGTCGAGAAATTGAAGAATGAATTGCCTAGTATATACCATTGGGTTACTCCTCCTATTTCCAATTGGTTTTAGGATGGAACCCCACAGGCTTATGTGTTGGGCCTGTTGCGTATGTGCGCTAGGACGAGGCCCGAGGGCCCACCAGACTTTCACAGAGTTTTAGGGAAAGGATCAAGCAGAGCTAGCAGATGGATACCGACCTGACAAGGCAACGAGATCTTGAGCAGTGAAACCGCGTTGGCTAAATGTCGTTAAGAGACTGGAGCTATTGGAATTCGGGGAAGGAAGGTTGATGGTGTCTTCTATCTTAGATCTCGTCCCATCCTTCCTTCCTTTTGGTATGTCAAAGAATGGACCTCCGGTCTTTACATGTATGTACAAAGTACGACCAACTAAATTTAGCATACAAGTTTATGATAAAGCTTTATGATGTAGGTAGACATGTATAGCCAATTTACCCATAAAACAACATCTCTAGCAACCATGGCAACTATGTCGGCACAAGAAATGACTCCGGGGCATTGCTCCTCTAACTCGTTCTTTATGTCATCGATGAGCTCATAACCTCTTAAGCTTTGATTCCCCGGAGAGTCCTTCTCCGCGGTATTCTCCTTTGTTGAGTCGATCAAAATTGATGCATCACATCCCTAATCACAAGTATTTTACATATAACAACCATATGACATATCAAACAACATGATAAGTTATATGCAATCAATTAGTACTATTTTGGTAATTACAAGAGAATAGACGCGAGTATGCTCACTTGTATCCAACAATCATGGAAGAACATACGAAGAAGCGGTCCAGATAAGGTGGGATCAGAATCAAGAGCTCGATTGATGTTGTCTCTAACAACTCCTTCGGCGAAGGGGCAAGACATTATGTAGTAATCCATGGACAAAGCATTAACTCCTCCGAACCTAAATCCACTTGCTACCATAATCTCCATCATCAAGAGCAAGGCAAGTGATTGGTTAAGTATCATTTTGCGAAAGCTTAAAGAAGAACCAATGATTTGTACCATGAAGAGTAGAAATTTGAAAAAAGGGATCAAAATATGATGATTCTTAGTGTGAATAGTGGTATGGTGTGTAGAACTTGGTAGTTGGTTATGAAGGGAATCAAGTGATATATATAGGATCTTTTAGAATAAACTAGACCTATCACTTTAGATTAATTGAGAAGCCGCCAAAGATTGTTTGAGTAATGTTAGCTTTAAAGTTTTGACTATAATACGAGTGCTATATCTAGTTGAATTGGGTATTGACAAGTGTAACGTTGACTAATTTTGGATGCAAACTAAGGATGTAACATGTAAATAGAGATAATAGAGTGGAAAATGTTGATATTAAGTGGGAAACTAGTGGTGCATGATTAAGTTGATGTTGCTCCACTACAAAAAAAATGGGGTTCATCAAGTTTATGATGTAATATTAATTTACATGTAATTAGACACGTACCACATACATGTTTAATGTTAATTTGTTCTCGTCCGTCGGTCAAATCATATGTAATGTAATTGCTAACAAGATTTGTGCACTAACGTATCGTAAAATGAAGTCTACCAAAATATAAAGCAAATGGAGCTTTATGGATGACCTAGTGGTACAAGACACGGTGAGATATTGAAATATTTCAGATTTGATCTACGCTTCCATCCTTTTACGTAGGGTTGACTAAGTCTCATCACTTTCGATAAAAAAAAATTAAGTCTCATCATTCTTGTCATTAGGACAAGCCGGTCGACACAAACCGGTTTACTTTGTTCGTATGCTGGCTGGTTCACATAGAGTTGAGCACGGGTCAGTTCAAATCGAAATTTTAAGTCGAACTGATCGAACCAGAACAAATATTATTCAATTCGGTTTTTGGTTTAGGAATTTTTTTTTGGTTTGGTTCGGTTTCGGTTCATTTCGGTTTGGTTCAAAGTTTTAGGATAACCTACAATCCATCTAAAAGACGAAATTGAAACCATTTCACTTTTAACCAAATTTCGGTTTTTGTATTAATTTTTTTTCCGTTCAATTTAATTTTAAATCGATGTTCAATCATAAATTTACGAACTCAAAGTTTACTACCAAAGACGGATCCCTTGTCGAAATACAGGCAAATGGAGGACGCACGTGAAATGGTTTCACGATTCACTTCTAACTAGTCATTAATGCGTCCTTAAGAAGGAAAAATATGCATTTTCCCAAATAGCAAGTTAGAGGAAAAGTGGTGTTAGCCGTGGTGAGTTGGTTCCCATATTGCCATAAGAAAGCACTAGAAGATAACCATTAGAGAGTGTTTGACAATTAACATAACTTTGGAGGAGCATTTGAATTATTTAGTAGCATTGTAGCTCATGAACTCATGAAGGATGTTTGACATAATAGAATTTACTCAAATCTTGATTCATCGAGAGAGAATGAGCAAGGGTTGCAATTCTGTCGACCACTTGATTCACTTATCAGAAACCATGATTGTCATGAACTCATGAAGGGTGTTTGACATAAAAGAATTTACTCAAATCTTGATCCATCGAGAGAGAATGGGCAAGGGTTGCAAATTCTGTCGACCACTTGATTCACTTATCAGAAACCATGATTGTCATGAACTCATGAAGGGTGTTTGACATAATAGAATTTACTCAAATCTTGATCCATCTAGAGAGAATGGGCAAGGGTTGCAATTATGTCGACCACTTGATTCACTTATCAGAAACCGTGATTGATCCGTACTGCTAGAAAATTATGTAGTTGAGCTAGGATATGGATGTCAAAGATGAGAAACTCGATTTTCCATGGGCAATGACATATTTTCTTAATAGCGTAAATAACTATCACATTATCTCCTTCAATACAATGTGTCAGAGACTCGAAGTCTCGTTTTTTGCTTAACATATTCTATATCAAAAGGGCTAACGTTTCAACGAGGAAAATTGAGTTATAGCCACAATTTCCACCTTCAAAAAATGGGAGTGTATGATCTCATAGAGGTTTCCCTAGAGATCGGGCTTGCCTGGTTATGATATAACTAATTATTGACACACCTTATTCATGGTGTAGTGGAAAAAAAAGAAGCGACCGAGAACATGAATGGTTCAAATTTTCTATTACTTTCCAAATTCCATTGTTTTAATATTTTGTTGCTCCAAACACCATTGGTTTAATTGACTTGATTAGATTGTTTTATTATCTTATTAATGGATAAAAATTATTGATTTGAGTTGAACAAAATGGCCAAGTAAACATTGTCTGAAGTCTGCTTCGGCGCAGTGGGAATCAAGGCATCGGGTTGAGGCGCGACTTCGGTTTCAGGATCAACACCATACATATTGATTTTTTAGAAGACTGTGTTCGATGATGAGTTCAAGATCCTTGTGTTTTAGCATTCCTTTTCCTCACCAACTTGAAGTGAGGACGGTTCGTATCTAAGGGGGAGAGTAATGCGACCTTACCTAGGCTCGAACCCGATCGCGGCCAGCCCTAGACTCCCTATGCCATGGCGGCTCCCATTGTGTAGGACTTTAGTCTTATTTTATGTATTTTCTTATTTATGTTATTTCTTGATTTAGCATTTCTTTTTCATTATTACTATTTTGGGTGTTTGTTCTCTTATACTTAAAGAGATCGGCCCCATTAAGGTAGAATTAGGCTCATTAGGCCATTAGAGTTTTAGCTTGCATCTTTCTAGTTCTATTTAAAATCATGCTTGTAATCAATTTTAACTACGTCAATGATAATATCCAAGTTATAGCAGAGTTGAACGAGTCCTCCTAACATTGGCCCGACATCACCCTTCTCCTTCTATTCTCCTTTCCTTCTTGTTCATCCTCCTTTTTTTGGTTGGACACCTCTCATCTCTAGCCTCACCCCACCTTCGTCAATACGAGCATTAGAGGCCTACAAGATCATCACATTGGTCTCCTACTTATCCCGATTTCACAATTTAGAGAAGATCCCAACATCTCAAGCCTAAATCACCCCCCTACACCTCAAATCCAAGTAGAATCGCATCAAAATTATTGTTTTATTACAGTTCTATTGGAGCACATTTAATATCTAGGGGTAGAGAATTTAGTTTGTCATAACACTCCTATAATTGTCTGACGCATTAAAATGTCTTTTAAGTTTAATGATGTTTCAAAATACAAGAATTACGCCATGTTCATCTCAACATAAGTCCAAAAAACAACATCAAATGATAAAAGGAGTATTAGCACATCAAATTGGTTTGTCCAAATTGATTTGTCCTGTCCAAAACTCCAAATGTACGAATCAAGAAACCGAAAAAAAGAAATGAAAATCTACGGTGTGCAGATGAACTCAGGAAATTAAATTAAAAAAAATGAAAGGTTGCCATGAAATCAGGAAAACACAAAGACCATGAATCATCTTATCATGCTTTAACCCTGCAAGAGCCTTTGGCGGTTTCCCTCATCCACAAAACACTCATTTTCCCCTTCTGAATTCTCCAAGTAAAAAATACTCGAAACATAAATAACCCATTTCACATTCTCCTTATTCTCCAACAAAAACAAATTCCCTTAACATGGATTCTCCAATTCCCCATGTACTAATCTTCCCTTTCCCAATCCAAGGCCATGTAAACTCAATGCTAAGGCTAGCCCAACTCTTCTGCCTAGCCAACCTCAAAGTAACCTTCCTCAACTCCACCCACAACCACCGCCTCCTCCTCCAGCACACCGACGCCCAGGCCCGGATGGCCCGCTACCCGGGCTTCCGGCTCGAGTCGATTCCCGACGGCCTCCCGGACGACCACCCGAGATCGAGCGAGCGGATCATGGAGCTCGTGGCGTCGCTCGAGTCGACTTCGAAGCCGATGCTCAAGGAGATCTTGATGGGGCTAAGGGACGATATGGGCGCGCCCGTTACGCGGTTTATAGTGGATGGGATACTTGGCTTTGCTTATGATGTAGGAGAGGAAGTTGGTGTTCCTGTAGTTGCTTTTAGAACAATTGGTGCTAGTTGCTTTTGGGCTTACTTCTGCATCCCTAGGCTCCTTGAATCCGGAGAGATTCCTTTCGCAGGTAAATATGAAAAGAAAAGAGAAAGGAAACAAATTTATATGGAAAAATGATACTGATTCTCTTTTGTAACTATTCAGGGCCTATTTAGACTAAATACACTTGACCATTTTTTCCACACTCTATACCAAATGAGCCCTCAGGCTAAAGCATTTACTAACCAAGTCAAGCTCATTTGGTTCAAGTCAATTTTGAGTTTTGAAAACAAACAATTTCAAGAAACATCTTTGTTCTTTGCAGATGATACAATGGACAAGCCAGTGAAGAGCATTCCCGGAATGGAGGCGTTCCTCCGACGTCGTGACCTACCGAGCTTCTACAGAGCAAAAGACCTATCAAATCCATCCTTCCAAGCTGTATCCATAGAGACTCAAAGAACCCGGCAAGCTAGCTCTTTGATACTGAACACCTTTGAAGAGCTAGAAGGGCCCATATTGTCTCTCATACGCACCCATTGCTCCCCGACAGTCTACACCATCGGACCACTACACGCCCAACTGAAGTACAGGCTCGAACAAGCCAATGGAGTGATGCCGTCTAACGAGAGCTGGGTCAATAGCCTATGGGAAGTGGACAGAACCTGCATAAACTGGCTCGACGGGAAGGCTGAGAAGTCGGTTATTTATGTTAGTTTTGGGAGTATTACAGTACTCAGCAGGGAAGAGGTAATGGAGTTCTGGGCTGGGTTGGTCAGGAGCAAGAAACCGTTCCTATGGGTCATCCGACCCGACTTGATTATGAGGTCGGACCCAAGAAGCTCGGTCGAGCCGGAGATACTAGAGGGTACGAGGGAAAGAGGGTATATGGTGAGCTGGGCCCCACAGGAGGAGGTCCTGGCCCACCGGGCTGTTGGCGGGTTCTTGACCCATAGTGGGTGGAACTCGACGCTAGAGAGTATAGTAGCTGGTGTGCCGATGCTGTGCTGGCCTTTCTTTGCTGATCAGCAGTTGAATAGTAGGTTTGTTGAAGAGACGTGGAAGATTGGGTTGGACATGAAGGATAGATGCGACAGAGAGATAGTGGAAAAGATGGTGAATGAACTTATGGAAGGGAGGAAGGCTGCTGAGCTGGAGAGATCAATGGCTGAGGTTTCACGATCAGCCAAGCGGAGCGTGGCTGATGGTGGGAGTTCATACTGCAATCTTGACCGTCTGATTGAGGATATCAGAAAAATGACTAGGAAGACATAATATAGAACTAAAAATCAAAAGGCAGCAATCACATGTAAGCATAGGAGCCATATGGCCATAGGTTTCAAAGCAAAATAAGCCTTAAGTTGTTCAGAGAGTGCCTAAATGGCTAGCTTAAACTTCTATCCAACATTAAACCAAGTTTGGCATATAATTGCCTTTTCGATATGTCAAGTTCTATAATATCTAAGAAAATATTAACTCCTTGGGGAACAAATACTCATATTTTCAAGTCTGTTGTGCCGTTACCTGCCTTGGTTTTAGATCATATTTTGAATAGAAGACTTTAAGCATCGCCGCTTGTGGAACTAGGAGCATACTTCTCCATTAATTTGGTCATGGAAACATCAAATTCCTTCTCCAATGCGAGCATTTTTTCCCGGTACCTCTTCTTCAATTCGTCTTGCCTCATGGCGTGGATTTTCTGCAGCTCGTCCCTCTCTAAGATAAACTGTGAGACCTCCGAATCCTGAGACTGTATGAAGCGTTCCACTTCCTCCATCCTAAACCAGACAATTATTCAGGAAAATACATCAGATTTACAAAAAATACAAGAAACAGTCAGCAATAATCTTTTATTTAATATCTATATTCCCCAAACCTCCTCACTAGATATTACAATGAATATGTAGTATGCAATAGTTTAATGTGGCAGAAGACTGTTTTACCTGCGCCTGTGGTCTTCTTCACTCGAAGCATGCAAATTCAGATCTTCAGCTTTTTTCCTTTCATCCTGATGGAACTTCTCAAAACTGTCTTCTTTTGCAGCCACACCCTCTTGTATCTGATCCATCTGCTCTTTGAAAAAATTGTCTTGGAAGTCCAACTGCAAAAAGACCACATCATAACAAACGACACAGTGAGACTTACATTAACATTTGGAAGTAACACTTGCATAATTAACACAATAACACCCAAGTGCAAAAACAAATATCAATAATAAAATTGAATCATATTCCTGTCATTTGGAAGTAAAATTGAATCAACTGCAACAATAACACCCAAGTGCAAATACATCAGACTAACAATAACTGTTACTAAACAGAATTAAATTAGGAACTGCATGATCAGGTCTAGAAAGTAGAATATAAAAACATTATTGCTAGAGTGCCAAACATGGCAAAACTGTTTAAGAAAGTGAGATATAAAAGCGTTATGGTTCCTGGGTTCATCTTTAGGAAGAAGCTTTTGACAACTAAAATCATAGAGTAAACATATACATCAAATATGTCAAATGAATAATCAACTTTAAATGTTTGAATTAAAAAAAATCTCTTCACACATAAAGGACAGAATCTAGCAACCAAACCACTAGTTTCCATTTTTACCTCTTCTTGATGCTGCTGGTGATGCATCTTTGACCTTTGTTTTACAATGCGATTCTCTTCTGATGTCTTCCTAAGCTTTTCACTCATGAAGCTGAGTGATTCCTCCAAGACTTTCGAGTGCCTTTGTTCTTTAGCAACCTTGTGCTTGAACCAATACAGCTGCTGATTGTCTTCACTCATTTGTTTCATTTGAGACACTACCATATCATTGTATGATCTCAAATCGTACTTCAACCTTTCCTTTCCTGATTGATTCAGCATAAGAAAATGTTAGATCAATAAAGCAATCTAACAAAAACCTAAAAATGACCAAATTTCAGTCAAATTCATATAGGGGATATATATTTGCAAAATATTACAGTTCTACGTTTCAACTTCAAGAAAGTAGAGCCTCGTCCATCATCAACATGAAAGGGATGCAAATCTTTGCATTTAGTGGTTAATGGTAAAACAGTAAGCATTTCCATTCCATCAAATAAAACCAAAAAGCAATCAAGTCAGAGTATTTGACCTTGACAGTGCTGATTGAAGACATCTAAATCATCTTTGGTTGCCAAACAGCCATAAAGCTGGCGTTTCCCTCCATAACTAAACAAATTACGCCTTCTTTCCCATGCATCTCTACCCATCCCTTGCTCCAGAAAATGCTTATGAAGTCGCTCTGCCTCCAAGTAACCAACAGCAGAGCTCTCAAATAACAGCAAACTAATACCACGGTGCCCCTGGGGGCCATATGAATGCCTAGCCTTCACAGGAGAGTAGGAGCTGAAATAGTCAACAAGCTCCTGATTGCCCATTCCAAGCCACTGGGTAAAAAATCAAGAAATATGTTAGCAATCAATATTACATAACATAATACAAGCTATCTAAACAATGTGGCCAATCAGAAAAAAAACAGCAAAAAGGTGAGTGGGAACAAAGATAAACCTTGTCATCGTCGCCTTTATCTAGCCTCGTGTTCAAAACAAGAACCATTGGAGGCCAAACAATTTTATGATCTTGTGCTTGTATCTTTAAGCCTTCCCAGTTACCAAAGACTTCACCAGCAGGGATGGTAGACGTTCCTCTCGTTTGCAACTCTTCTTCTAACAGCTTACCAAACATTCGGTGCTTTTTAACTTTTTGAGTACCCTTTGTCCTCGCATGATTAGCAAGAGGCTGAAGCCCTTTATACCAGTCAATAGCACCTGGACCACCTTGACAAGCAGGGCAGTGCCATAGTCGAGCAGGATCATTTATCTCCTCCAGAGTCAACTTATCTAGCATCTCAAAAAAACCCTTCCATGGCTTCTGTCTTTTCAGAGACTCATTACTAGGCGGGCTTTCTTCCAGATCTTCATCACTGTAAAGACCATCATCATCGTCATCAAAAGCATCATCTTCATCATCATCCTCATCATCGCCATTGTCTTCTTCCTCTTCAGCAGCTTTCTTTGGCTGATCATGTTTCACAGCCTGGGAACCAACTCTAGCAGCCCAACTCGAGCCAGGTTGTGAAGCAATATGAGGTGGTGGTGCCACAGCCTGTGGCCTTCCTCTACCAGAATGAGGATTTGCGTTTTGCCAAACATTTCCAGAGGTGGGCCCTGGCCTACTAGCTGGTGCAAAGCCAAGTCTCTGAGCTGTATTACCTTGGCTCCAAGCTTTGGGTGCTGAACCTTGAGATAGACCCGGCCTAACAGCATTGCCTCCACCTCTGCCTAGGTTATTCTTTGATACCTTTTCTGAGTCCCCACCCTGGCCAGAATTAAGGCTCATAGCAGACATATTTTTGGTCACCTGATCCATGTTTCCCTTTGATGTCCTTCTTCACCAACCAATCCCTGTAATAATGAGTACATTTTTTAGGAAAAAAGAAGTGAATCTTACATCACACAGGTTTTGCGGACTACACCTCATGAGAAAATCATTACAAGAACTAATCGCGAATGCATAACAAAACCTGTGAATAAATATTTTATCAAACATCAAAATGTACATCGCATTCAATAAACCAAACTTCTTTTATACAGTAGCTGTATCACAAATAAGGCATGATAACAAAAAAAAAAAACCTGCTACAAAAAAGAAAAATCAAGCAACAAAATGAAAAATGTACATGAAAAGGAAGAAGAATGACGGCCGTAAACAGATTTCACAAGAACTCGACGAATGTTTGTGCTTTTTAGTACCCAAAACAAGCAGATGAACCGGAAATCAAGCATGAAACATCAGCAACGTAAGCAAAAACTCAAATCTAGTGACAAAATCGGGACTTTAACAAAGGCAAAATAGAGAACACAACAAATCAAATGCGCTGAGAAACCCTAGACGTCGTCATTCGCAAGGCCATAAACACAGAGAAGGCAGAATTGAGAGCAAACATAGTGTAAAACAAACACGAAGACATGGCGAGTGCAGAAAAGACGAAGCAGAGACGACACTATACCGATTACCTCTGGAAGACGATCCACGATCGGCGAGAAGGTGCCGATTTTGGAGGAGAGTGAGTGTAGTGGAAAGCGTGTTGAGAAAGAGAAGGACTGTTTCAGTATGAGGAATGCGCAATGACGAAACGTTTACTCGGTATTTTGTAGTTGAAAATGGCAAAAACCGGACGCCAAAGTTTTCTTAAATACAATTCATGGCAGTAGAGTATTGTAAGGGTTAATGAAGGGAGAATTTACTAGTTTTCAGGGTAGTAATTATTTCTGGTTTTAAAAGCAATAACCAGACAAATTCATGGAAATGAGAACTGAAAAAGGTGTCTGTCTACCAATTTGACTAGTACTGTATTTTATGCGTGACATTGAGAAGTTTTTTAAAATAGTTATGGTTTTTAAATATCTTAATTACTTAGATTTAATTATTTTGATTTTTTAAATGGAGTTTAGGGTTGTTCTTCTGTTTTGGAAAAAATGTAATTTTAGAGATAAAATATAGCCTTGAATATGTAAAAAGTCAA
Source organism: Fallopia convolvulus (assembly GCA_964016875.1). Taxonomy (NCBI): domain Eukaryota; kingdom Viridiplantae; phylum Streptophyta; class Magnoliopsida; order Caryophyllales; family Polygonaceae; genus Fallopia; species Fallopia convolvulus. Next base: position 68,409,373 of record OZ024720.1, read on the forward strand.
GTAATTATATGCATTTTAGTAATTTCAAAATAATTTTTTTAACAAAGTTCTTTTTGTGGAGAAAATAAAACAAGCCTAATTTATGCTTTTCATTGAGGTAATATTTTTTCAAAAGAGAAATTCTTGTACGGTATGAAATAGAAACATCCAATTAGGGTAATAGTCATATCATTTGGTATTAGAGTATCCTCATTGAGACCTCTTAATATCTCTCACATTTAAAAAAAACAACAAAATTAATTGATGAGAGAGTCATGTTGTTAGAAAAGTCTCAATTGAGAAATTTTGTGAGAAGAGTCTCTCAATGCATTGAGAATTTTGTTCATTCAAGTGTTGAACTCTTCGTTTGATGCAAGAGCGAATGTGGGTCATGGCTTCGCTCAACATGTAAATTTGTATATTAATATGTCTTAAATTTGTTATTGATTTGTATTTGTCAAGAGTTCGAGGGTGGGTTCCAAGCAATAACATAGGTCTCAAAGGGCGGAGCCCCCTAACAGGGGAGCTAGGGGTAGCACCCACCCACAAAAACGGTATGTTGTGTTATCTATTAGCAGGTTTATCATAATCTATTTAACTGTTTTGGACTTACGGTACATGATTTAATTAGGGTTTTATGAATCATTATATATGCTCATATCGCGCTTTATTGTTGTAATCTTTGTAGTTAACCTTCATAATAAGCTCTCAAAATGGGAGCTTTTATCTAGGAAAACTCCCACTTTCAACACCCTCCTACCTATAAGGATACAAAATAAATAAAAAACGTTTTATCTAAATGAATTTAGCTCCCAAAAACTAGTGCTAAACAGACCCTAATTTAGCTGTTCAGTTAGATGCGTGAAAATAATTAATGAGGATACGACACCGACGAACGAAATGGTATAAATCAAAATAACTTGTTGGAGGAAGTCATTGGGTGGTGATGATTAACCATGAACGAAAAAATGGTAGGGACTTATGGGGCAATACCATGTTTTTTTTAGGTAAAAAAAAATTAGGGTGAGGGGATGATGCCCCAGAAATATCATGCTCTTTGAAGAGCCTTGTGAGAAATTTAGAATGATTTGAGAGTCTTAGATGATACATATCATGTTATGTAACTTCAAAAACTATTATTGATGAATCAATCAGGTCAATAAGCCTCCATTTCTACCTAAAAGTAAACGAAAAGTAAAAAAAAAAAACTCAAAGTGGAAGTAGACATGGGTTTGATTTCGGAACCGGTGGTCCAGGTTCCTCGGAACTATGGAACCGGAACCGAAATCGGTCTTGGGCCGATTCCCTGATTTCGGTCCGGTTTTGAGGCCGGTTCCTCCCAGTTCCAGTTCCGAACCGGAAATATTAATTTTTTTAAAATTAGTCTTTTTTTTACCTCTGAATGAAAAATGCGATCGCGGTCTTCATTCCGCAGTCACGGTTAGCCAAACCGCGACCACAGTTACGCTATTTTTATTATTTTTTTTATTGGTAGAATCAACGGTTACACCCGATTTGGAACAATCAGTTCTCCGGTTCCGGGGGTGGAGTAACCGAAACCGAAACCCATGTCTAAGTGAAAGTATAAAATTTCAGAGTTTGATATGACTATTCCCCTTTATAATTGAACAATTCGGATATCTAAATTCATCTTAGATAGCAGTATTAAGTCAAATCCCAACCTAAAGTGACTTTGGCCGATCGAAATAGGGTTATAAAGTCAAATCAAATATTTTATATTACAAATTCTCTTAAACTATAGTGTTAGCAACTAGGCAACTAGGCATCTAGCCATCTACCATGTGCAATAATAAAAGCTTAATTAATTGATGGTGCTGCTGCTACACCCACATACCAAAAATGGCAATAACCAAATATGGGTTATGTAAAAAGTACAGTAATTATTTTAGCGCAAAATGATCTATGGGTCCGTTTGGTATCGATATCAGGATATCAGATATGAGTATAAATATGACTGATATCCATATTTAGTGTTTGATATATCCTGATATCGATATCAAACTGATATCTGCTGTTTGGTATATGAGTATATTGATATCAGGTGATATCAAAAGTACATCAAGAGTGTTATTTTCATATACCCCATGAAATTGGTATATCAAAGATATCACTCATATCCATACCCATATCCGATATCTAGATATCACTCATACCGATATCTTAATATCCATATCGATACCGATACCCAATATCTCATACCTTAGATATCAATATCAAACGAGCCCTTAGTATATGACAATTTACCATCCTATGTCATCGACCAGCTGATCAAACCCTCCATTATTCATTCACTGGATGGAGCCCCATATTGCTCAGAAGATAATTATATTGTCGATCTTTTGTAATCAATAGGCAAATGTACAAATGTATTAATATCAATACGTATTATACTTGTGTTTACATAATACTCCATGATAGATTTACGAAACTACAAGATAATCAATGACTGTTAATCAGATATTTTCAATAATCGATCATCACAATATGTCAATATTTGATTGTGTATGAACAGGCTCCATCCATATAGCTAATCAATATATTATAAAACTTGACCGTTTCCAAGTCATTTCTTTGATTCTAAATTTCTAACTCTACTTCATATTGAAAAAAATAATTTTTATATATAATATTTATTTTTTTCTATCACATTCAACATTGTCTATTTTATGTAAAAATAGTATTTTGAAATCAAATTTACTATTAAAAATTTATAAAATTATTTTATTCTATATAATATTTTTTCTTCATATTTATCTATTTTTTTAATTTTCATATATATTATTTGATATTTTTTTTATTAAATTTATAAATTTATCTATTTATGAAAAATAGTTTTATAAAATAAAATTTATCATTACAGATTTATAAAATTATTTTTTCTATCTAATTTTCTATTTATCTATTTCATTTTCTTATTTTTTCTTTCTTATTTATTAATTTATTTTTGAATATAAACTTCATATTTCTTAAGTATTAAATTACTATGGTAATATCAATCATAAAGTTTCCTTTTTAAGGAAAAAACAGCCTATTTATACTTTTGAAATTATTTTTTATTATTAAAAATATTTATAAAAAATAATTTCAAAATTTTCTCCATTCATTTCTCTAATTAGCAAAGAAAGTTGGGTGTAAATAATAGTTTGGAATATGTAAACTGTATATTTTTTACCCTAAAGTAAACTATAATATATTTTTTGGTCAAATAAATTACATAGATTTACTATAAAAAAAATGGCTGCCCGGGAAGAATTTCAACTTCCACTGAACACAAATTCCACATCTTCAAAAGCGAGCGAGCGAGAAACGAAAAATGGATTTTGAGGCGATCAGGAGCTACTTGGAGAAGAAGCCCGAAGAAGACGAACCTACGAAAATTCATGATTTACCGCTCTCGTTCTTCGACCCGTTCATCGTGAGAGGACTCCATCTGGATCTCGTGGAACCGGATCGAATCGTCTGCTCCTTCAAAGTCCCTGCTCGTCTCGTGGTCAGTATTCGAGATTTTCCGCTCTCCGATCTCTTTTTCAAACCCTAATTTTTCCTTCTTTCTGGTGTATTGATTTGACTCGATTGTTGATTGAACTTCGAAGAACGCATCGAATACACTTCAAGGAGGAGCAATTGCCGCTCTGGTAGATTTGGTGTCATCGTCTGCTGTACTGGCTTTCGGTGCTCCTACTACTGGAGTTTCTGTCGAAATCAACGTTTCTTACTTGGATTCCGCTCATCTTGATGTACGTCTCTCTCTCTAGTTCTTTCTCTTCTTCAATTTCATCCTACTTGAGTGAATCTGTGTATGATGAGGATTTCAATTTGTTACTAATGAGTTCTAGGCTTTGATTTTGCTGCCTGAAACTGAATTTGAGATCGATTGCACTTTGATTGTTGAATCTGTGTACTGTGGCTTTCGGTTCACAGGCTCTCCTAACTTTCTTAACAATTTGTTAAACTGTGTAATTCAGGATGAGATTGAGATCGAAGTTAAGAATTTGCGTGTTGGAAAAATGGTTGCGGTTAATCCGGTTATGAGCGTTGATATTAGAAAGAAAGCTACGGGTAAAATGATAGCACAGGGACGTCACACCAAATACATTGCTGTGAGCAAAATGTAATAACAGGATTGATTTCATGATCTCACTGTTGTTGTTTCTTGAGATGAAATAATTCAAATGTCAAGCTGAGGATGTGTAATTGTGAGATTCAAATAAAATAGCTGGATTAAATGATACTACATGAGTATTAGTTATGAAAGTCCTTCAGATTTTATAATATTCTGATTTTGTGACTATGAAGCCCTTTTGAGTTGATTTTGTAGCATCGGTGGCAAATTGTTTCAACCAGCCAAACTGAAGATGAGGATTGGAAAGTTCTCAATATCAAAAATGATAATCAATTGTACAAGAGAAGTGTTACCATAGAAAATTTTGAATCTATATAGTACAATACTAAAGTAGAACTCATGTATGTAGAAAATATTGTGCCACTTGTCATGATTTTAAAATATTAGGATTAATTTTTTTTTATGAATTTTGTCAAAAATCTACCCACTCTCTTTCACTTCCTCCACTTTCTATGAAACTACAACAATATTTTTAATTAAAATTTAATTCAAAATATTTTATTATTCTAAAAATTTATGTAAATGGTTATTTTGAAGATAACTAAAATAATATTTTTAATAAAAATTTAATTAAAAAATCTTAGTATTCTTATCATCTAGCACAATTTTTAAATTTATCCAAACACTTTTTTTAATGAATTGTATCCAAACATTATTATTATTCTAACCGTCTTGTACAAATTTTTATTTTGAATTTATCAAAATATTATTATTTACTCGGTTTTTTTTTCTATGAACCAAAAGTTGGGAGAATATTGGGATGAGATTGCACTTAAATGCATATTTTGAATTCATTTTTATAATTTCAGATAATATAATTACAAAAATAAATAAATGTGATAAAAATATATATTGGTTAAGTAGTGTTATTTTTATAATGGGTAAATAATAGTTATAAATTTAGAAGCACTACTTTACTATTCAACTTAACTACTTATGTATGACTTTTACATTTTGAATTGAATTCCACTTTCCATATTTCATATTGTGTTATATAAATATATATTACCTTTTGGATTTTTTTTTTAAACACTATGATTTTGACAATTACGTTTCAAATGTTATAAGTTATTGTATCTATATGTTATAGTTTTACAATAATCTTTCAAATATTAAAAGTTATAATATTTGTCTCTCATATAACCCGTACATGGTACGGGCCTAACACTAGTTGGGTTTTTAAAATTGGTGAAAAATGCTAAAATAAAAAATTGTCGAAGGAGAGGCAGCACTATTCGTCCCAACCGATTTAGCTCGACCCCTAACATCATCAAGAAGTAATATATAAACCCCCTCATGTGGGGGCAGATAATACATGCAAACCTAACAGAAAAAGAAAAGCGATAGACGCGAGGCGATTTGCGACAACGTTCACCTTAGAGCATGTGCAACAGTAGACCAAAATTGTTGATCATCATAATATTAAATATTTAAATTCAAATCTGTCTCCTACTTTTTAAAAGTGGGTGTTTTGAAAGGACAAATTCTACACGTGTCATTATGCCCTTGTATGACCAAATTGGTTTTTGGTCATCACAATGACCGGTCATCACAATGACCGGTCATCACCCCATTTTCCCTCATTTCTCTTCAATTTATTATATTTTATTGTCTCTTACATGTAGGCATGGACACGGGCCGGGCCCGGGCCGGGCCACCACCGGGCCAGGCCGGAGAAGTAGGGCCCGGGACCGGCCCAGTATTGTACCGGGCTGGAGCGGGCCGGGCTGGGCTGCTATATATAGGCCCGGTCCTTTATTAAATTTCCGGGTCGGGCCGGGCTGGCCCGGGCCCGACCGGGCTGGACCACAATTCCCCAACCCGGGCCCGGCCCATGGCCCAGGCGGGTTGGGCCCGTCTGGCCCGCGGGCTGGACGGGCCGGGCTGAACGTTAAAAAAAAAGCGGGCCGAATGTCCATGCCTACTTACATGTAATGACCAAAATTTGGGCAATGGTTGAGCATGCTCTTATGGTACACATAGCGAAATCGGATAGACCAATCCCTACTAATGAAACCTTGGCATTGGGATACCAAGCTAAAGATCAGATGACTTATATTCACCCTAGAGCCAAGAAGGCGAATAACTAACTGTGAGTCCGACTTAAAGAAGCAATTGATAGAAGCCCTTATGCCATGCCAACTTGAGCCCATTAAGCACTCCCCACTGCTCCGCCATAGGCATCGAGCATGATACAAGGTCATGCACAAACCCAACAAGCCAATCTCCATTGCTATCTCTCAAGACTCCTCATGTGGTCGCCAAGTAACCATCCTTAACCATGCCATTTGTATTCACCTTGACCCAACCTTCCTCCGGCTTATCCCACACAATACCCTACATCGATTTGTTAACAATGCTACTAGAATGGACTAACTTGCCTACAACAATGCATGTATCTCTTGTCCTTTCGATGATAAAAGTTTGTCTTATCTGCTCTCGTCCTTGAACACCTTAGCATTCCGCTATTTCCAGTACCGTCAGAGTCATAGCAAAAAGAGAATCCAACAAACCATGTCCATTTTCCTTTCGTCTGAAACATTATTCCTTATTCAAAGAGTAAAGCAATCTTGAAAAAATGAAGGGCAAATATCAATAGCCCGCAAAATAATCCAAATATGACTAACTTGGGGACAATCGCAAAACAAGTGCTCATAGGAATCTTTTGCATCGCATCCAGAAGCACAATCGACGCTCACAGAGATGTGTCGTCTACGCCTCTCCACATTAGATAAAACACCTCCCTTACTAGCAATCCAAACAAACCCACGAACCCGCTCGGGAACCATCAACTTCCAAATCTTACATTAAAATGCCCCCATCGACTTCCATTCTCACAAAACTTCCCTATATCAAATTGTACCTGGAAGCAACCGAAAATGACCCATCAACAGTGAACCTCCAACTCGACTCGTCACCCCCCAACCCCATCAAGAAGAACCACAACAACAACAACAACAACCAACTTCATAAGGACCATAGACGGAACAGTGACGGACAACATGCTCCATCCCCAACAACCATCAACATGCCAGTAGTCACGTGTTGGGGCTGAGGCGTCCGCAAAAAGCACATAATGTCTAGCAAAGACGATATGGGAGAGTAGGGGCCCATTTCTCATCAACCTAATCGGGTTCCAGCTCATAGTCTCCACACCATCAATAATGAGGTGATGCTTATTGCATTCATGAGATCCTCAATGTTAGACTCAAGAAGCTAAGCTTTGTTTTAACTCATCACATATTAAGGTTCCATTGTTACCCATGTCAAATTTTTTGAACAACTCTTTTAAACCACCTATTTCTTCTTTAGAGAGCTCCTCTTCAATCACTTAAAAAATGGACGGAAAAAAGGCAAGTCAACATAAAATTCTTATCATAGTCAACAAGTGAAAAAGAAATGGAGAAGACATTGTTCATAAGCAAAGGCACAAAAAATTACACGACATGCCATCTGCTCATGGCTAAAAACTGTTTGAGACGTTCTTATTACGATATTTAGGATAGTATTTTTGATATATTTTATATGGTATCTGTATATAGATAAAATTCCAAAATTCTTGGGACCCAAATCATATAACCTTAATATATTAAACGATGTTTGTAAATGAATGAGATTAGATTTGTAACCTCAATTTTTTTTAAGACGTGAAAGCACAATTGAATCATGAACCTTATTTGGGACATCCAAAAATCTGAATCCATATACAGTGAAACCTCTCTCCTTTGGATCCCCTCTCTAACATTTTATTATTACTAGTAAAGAAAGTAATGTGTAAATTATAATAGTGTAGAATGTGTAAAATGTATATATCTTTAAAAAAAAAAACTAAATATATAATATATTTTTTGGTCAAATACAGCACACAAGTTTACTATAAAAAATGGCAGCCCGGGAAGAATTTCAACTTCCACCAACCAAACCACAAATTCGGAAATTCCACCTCTTCAAAAGCGAGAGAGAGAGAGAAAAGAAAGGGAATAGCGAAAAAATGGATTTTGAGGCGATCAGAAGCTACTTGGAGAAGAAGCCCGCAGAAGACGAACCTACGAAAATCCACGAATTACCGTACAAATTCTTCGACCCGTTCATCGTGAGAGGACTCCATCTGGATCTCGTGGAACCTGATCGAATCGTCTGCTCCTTCAAAGTCCCTGCTCGTCTCGTGGTCAGTAGAAATTTCTGCTTTCTGATCTCTTTTCCCTGTTCGGAAACCCTAATTTTTCCTTCTTTATGGTGTATTGATTTTACTTATTGTGTTGATTGAAATTCGAAGAACACATCGAATACACTGCAAGGAGGAGCAATTGCCGCTCTGGTCGATTTGGTGGGATCAGCTGCTGTAATGGCTTCCGGTGCTCCTTCTACTGGAGTTTCTGTCGAAATCAACGTTTCATACTTGGATTCCGCTCATCTCGATGTACGTCTCTCGTTCTTTCTTCTCTTCACTTTCATCCAACTAGAGTGAATCTGCGTATGATGAGGATTCAATTCTTTATTAATAAGTTATAGGCTTTGATTTTGCTGCCTGAAACTGAAAATTTGAGATGGATTGCACTTTTAGTGGCATGAGCTTAGCATATTCCAGTTGAATACTGTGAGTTTTGGTGCTCTGTAATTGTTGAAGTGTGGTTTGTTGTGTCAAGTTCATAGGCTCTCTTAGCTTTCTTTGACAATTTGTTAAAACTTGTGTAATTCAGGAGGAGATTGAGATCGAAGCTACGAATTTGCGTGTTGGAAGAACAGTTGCAGTTGTGAGCGTTGATGTTAGAAAGAAGGCTACGGGTAAAATGATAGCGCAAGGACGCCACACTAAATACATTGTTGTGAGCAAAATGTAATAACAGGATTTCATTATCTGCATCATCTCACTGTTGTTTCTTGAGATGAAATAATTCATTGTCTAGCTGAGGATGTGTAATTGTTAGATTCAAATAAATAGCTGACTTGATACATGAAAACACTTGTGTAATATCTGTCAAGTATTATTTATCAAAGCCCTTCAGATTTTCTATATTCTGATTCTGATTATGAAACCCTTTTTGAGTAATTTTGTTGCATTGGTGACAACTTGTTTCAACCAGCCAAACTGAAGATGAGAATTGGAAAGTGCATTGAGCAAAATTTATCAAAAATGGTAATCAATTGTACAAGAGGAGTGTTAGCATAGAAAATTTTGAATTGGTTTTTTTTAAAATTGGTGGGAAAATGCTAATAAAATTCAACAATTTTGTCACTGCTATTCTGAACTATCTTCAGATCCTAAAGCATCTGCCCAGTTTATGTGTCTCATAGTTCTTCTTCCACCACCTCCTCCATTGCCTTTCCTCATCATTGCAACAAATTCTGCATAGTCAATCTGCCCATCCTGAAAGTACCAAATCTCAGGTTATAAAAAGAAACCCAGTATTTGGTCAAGCTTAATGTCAAGATTATGATACCAACTTACATTGTTCTGATCAATCTCCTTAATCATTTCCTCAAGATTCAGTTCACTCATTTTGAACTCCTTGCAGGCGTGTTCCAGTTCATCTATGGTTATGTATCCACTGTTATCTCTGTCAAAATAGGCAAAGGCTTGAACTAAGTTTTCTTCTCTCTCCAGCTTGTTTAGATGCATGGTTGCTGCTAGAAACTCTCCATAATCTAGGGTTCCATTCTCATCAACATCTGCCTGCAAATGATTTGGATAATTCCTAGGTTAAAAAACTTCGAAAACAACTCAAGTGCATTTTTTTTGACAAAGCCTTTTGATGCTTACTGCATTCATGAGATCTTCAATGTCAGACTCAAGAAGCTTAGAATCGACTCGTTTTAAGCTCTGTTTCAGCTCATCACATGTTACCGTTCCATTGTTGTCTGTGTCGATCTTCTTGAATAGCTCTTTTAAACCGCCTATTTCTTCTTCAGAGAGCCTTTCTGCAATCACCTGAAGAAAAGGAAGAACAAGGGCAAAGTCAGCATAAACTCTGATCATAGTCAACTGTGAGAAAGGAAAGGAGAAGACATTGTTCAAATGCAAAAAAGGCACGAGAAATTACACGGCATGCCATCTTCTTGAGCTTGCTCATGGCCGAGAACTGTTTGAGACGCGAAAGAACAGCCGAATCAAGAGGCTTATCTGGGACATTGCTCTCATCCGACATCCATGGATGGCCTAATACAAACATCATTGGATTCACATCAGAAATCTGAATCCATTCATAAGACTTTTGTTGAAAAAAAGTTGTTCAAATCAAAGAGGTCTTACAAAGGACTTGATACGCTGTGAACCTCTCCTTTGGATCCCTCTCTAACATTTTCTTGATCAAATCTTTAGCATTGTCTGAGACACCTTGCCACGGCCGAGACACGAGATCTAGTGTTCCCCCCAAAATCTTCCGAAAAATCCCCCTATTTGTTTCTAAAGTTCACCAAAGAAGAACAAATGCAAATCCTTCATAACAAACATCCATCAAAGTTCAAATCACAGATTTACAGTTGATGATAATGCAATGAGCCAATGAAAGTGACCAATTAACATCCAAGTCAAGTTAAAGATTTCTACCTGCCCAAAATGGTGGAACTCCACAAAGCAAGATATAGAGTATAACTCCAGCACTCCAGATATCAGCTTCTGGGCCATAGCTCTTTCTCAGAACCTCTGGAGCAACATAATATGGACTCCCTACTGTATCTGTGAAAGTATCACCTGCAGAACAATAAACCCCCAAATCTTGAATTTCAGTTTTGAATCCTCAGATCAACCACAGATGAGGAGGATCGGTAAAATCAGCAATAAAAATAAGGATTGGTTGAAATCAGACCTGGTTGGAAGAACACAGACAGGCCAAAATCAATGACCTTAAGAGGCGAATCCTCATCTTTACTCTTGAACAAGAAGTTCTCAGGCTTAAGATCTCTATGCATAACGCCAAGCGAATGACAATCCTCCAAAAACCGAATAATCGTCTTCATCAACTTCGCAGCCTCTCTCTCACTATAATGCCCCTTCCTCAAAATCCGATCGAAGAGCTCTCCGCCTTCGCACAACTCCATGACCAGATGCACGTTCTGAGCGTCCTCGTAGGCGCCGCGGATGGAGACGACGCTGGGGATGGAGGAGAGGTGGTGCAATATCTTGATCTCGCGGTACACGTCGTCGCAATCCTCCTTGCAGATGAGCTTCTTCCTGGAGATGGATTTGCAGGCGTAGCGATCGCCGGAGGATTTGTCGAGGCAGAGGTAAGTGACGCCGAATTGGCCCTGGCCGAGCTTCTTGCCGAGGACGTAGAGCTCCGTGAGCGGCTCGGTTTCGTAGGGGAGGACGGCGGTGGGTTTGGAGGGGTTTAGGGAGATCGATTTGTCCATTGTCATGGAGATGAGGTTGGTTTTGGTGGTGGTGGTGTTGCAGAGAGAGCTTGTGGTTGGTGAGGAGAAGGAAGAGGGAGATCTGCTTTGTTTTGTGTTTAGGGTCACTTTGTTTTGGCTTGATTGGTTCTTTGGGGTTTTGGCCGTTTTGCTTATAAATGGGGAAAATGTCCCTAGTCAAACATTTTTCTTTTTCTTTTCTTTTTAGAAATGGTTTGTTTTTTGGTGTATACAAGTGTGTGTAAGTTGAGGGAGATGAAGTGGGACACCATGATAATAAGAAGATATTGATTGTTGAGAAATGATTATTACTTTTTAAATATAAATTATTATTTTTTTACATATTTTAAAATAAAAAAGTAATATATTTTATGAAAAATTGTGCCTTTTAAAAAGTATAGCAAACCCTAAATTTATTTCGAAACAAGCTAATAAGCTATGTTTACACACTTTACAAATAAGGGTTGTGTAAAAATTGATCTGAATCAAATTAAAATTTTGCAATATGGGTTGGGACATGACTCAGTGAAAATTGATTTGCTTAATCCTTGCTTCTAATATTTTAGAAATTGGTCTTCGGTTAAGACTGAGATGGGATCGGGCCAATTTTTTAAAAAATTAATAAAAATTTAAAAAAATAAAATTTTTGTATAATAAAACTCATTTTATAATATATAAATTTATTTTTAATATTATACATGCATAAAATTTAAATAAATAAATATATATATATATATATATTTCTTTTGAAATGTAATTTTAAAAAAAAAAACCAGTCGAGTCCAATCTCGTCCAATTATTGTGGAAATTTGGTCCCGGTTTTTAATGGACGCCCACCCCTATTCTCAATCGATCACATATACCACTATTCAACAAGGTGTTTTTGCTAAACAAAATGTTAATTATATATTGTAAATGGTATTTAGTAATTTCACATTAATTAGATCAATTGGACTATAAAATGAGATATAAGTGCATCAAATGACCATCATTCGGTCTTTATATACTTAGTTAAGTAGTTAGAACTTCATGATAGTACCACGAAATTTTCATTTCGACTTTTATGGACAGGACCAAAAAATAAATTACCCTTTCTTAATGATATTGGTTTCTCAATTTCTTAAATTCGGCACCTTAAACTAAAGTATATCAAAAATAAGTTGATATGTTGCCTCTCATTTTAACTCTTACTTATTTTTTCAACATAAGTTAATATGTTGAGTTCTTAGTTCAATGGTAACAGGAGGTTTATTATGCCCATATTACTGTTTGTTGTTTAGTGGCAAAAGATGTTCATTATGTTCATATTATGGGTTTGTTGTGTAGTGGTAAAAGTACTTTCATTATATTCATTTTATGATTTGTTGTTTAGTGGTAATAAGGACGTTCATTATATTTTAGTGTGAATCAATGAATAATTGCAGACTCCATTATTTTTCACACCACGATTTGAGATGATTGACGTTTATTACTCTAATAATTACACGAAATTATTAAACAAAGACTTTAAAAGAGAAAAATTTTCATATATGTGCTTTTGTACAATTTTTGTTTGCATAGAAAATTGATAAAAACAAACAAGTAGAGGTCAAAAGGCCATATATGAAGTTATCTGAATATATTTCTTGATAGAAATTTGACTAATTATTCATTTCTTATTAGTAGAGTAGGTTTATAAAAATCAAAGAACTACTTTGAAAAAGTCAGATAATGCATTTGATTAAGTATTTTGTGGAATAAATTGCAAATTGCAAAGCCTGCCATTAGAGAGCATGAGCAGAACTCTTTTGAATATTTATAAGCTTTCGTTCCAATTGCAAGTGGGAAACCCTTCATTTATTCCTTCAAATCACCCACGAAAGATTCAATCAATTTTTTTTTTTGGTAGAAGAAAGATTCAATCAATTGATTTATTGAATAAACATTTCATTAAATGAAGTGTAAATGAGAATAATTTATTTTGGATTTGGTGTAACTTCTTGGTCTGACTTTTGGGTGGGTGATTGGGATGGACCCTAGATCCAGATTCAACTAGATACTCTCTCCGTTTTATAGGAGTATTAACTAACTTAAAACACATTGAAAAAATAAATCAATCATCATTTTTTTCAGTGTCTTAAAAAAATGTGATAAGTAAAAAAGATATTGTACTGTATGACACAAAGGTAGTTGAGATATATTTTGAATTTATTTTCGTGGGGCACAATGTTGAGATATATTTATTAAATTTGGCCCGTTCATACTTTAAGAAAACAATAGCATAAAACTGCAAATTAATGGTCCTAAAAGGTGTATTGTTTACTCTTTCCCACCCACCAAACAAATGAGTTTATTGCATGTCTAATCTATATTAGTAGAATAGTGTAAATGCATGTGTATTGGTAAGATTGGTAGAGGTGTTGTATAATATTACATGTGACATTGTTTACCCAAAATTTATCATATCATCATAAACATAATTTTGCAGACTTTAGTCATCAAAACGTGAACAATTGTCTACTTTATTGCATTAGTACTTTTTATAAAAAGCTGTAAATAGCAACCAACTTTATAATCATTGTACCACGAACTCAAAAACACAAATAACATCACAACAACTGAAGTTTGAAAATGGGTTTGGATCTAAACCAAAATGTTTTTTTAATGGGTTTGTTTGATCCACCGGGGAAAAATTGGGCTTATTGAGTTTGGCCCATTTGTAAATTTTAAGGTTCATCCAAATCTTCTAGGGCTTGGGCCCAAAAGTAGGTCTTCATGAGGAAAGCTTTTTTTAAATTTTCTGTTAGGCACTGTTCTAAAAATCCATTCTAGGCCCCGCCTAGATGCTCAAAGATCCTAGCCCGCCTAGCTGTCCAGACCGTCTAGACATCCGTTTAGGACCGCCTAGGCCATCGTTCAAGCCGTCTAGGCGCTAGGTGGTCCCTCTCCACCCAGCGTTTTTTAGAACATTGTTGTTAGCCAATTGTAGATCTGGGTTCGGTTCCACAAGAACAAGGGAATTGGCTGGTTCGGAACTGATAGAATGAGAAAGACCGATTAATTTACATTGAGATAAACGGATTACATAAATAGGGCTAGCGTGACTTGCCCCCAATCTTATCTACATTCAAGAATAGAAGATTGGCTTGGAATCGGTACTATCGGTTCAGATGCGGAGCGGTTACGGTCCCGGTTTCACCACCCTCATAATTGTGGAACCGACGAAAACCGCTAGCTTTGCATGGAACCGATAAATCCACGATTGCGGCGATCGCGGACTTGGTGCCGCGATCGCGGTTTTACATTTTATATCTTTCAAGCAGAGAAAGTGAAACCCAGGGACAGACCTAGTGGTGGGCTAGGGCCTAAAAAGTAAAAACGGTAAAATTTAGCTCCCCCAATTTTAAATCTTGGGTCCGTCTGGTGAAACCTCACTGCAGTTTTGGACAGTTATTGTTATTATTATTATTATTATGGCAGGTTGGTTTAGGAACCGGCCTCGAAACCGTCCGGAATTGGAACAATGAAGCCGCCCCTGATCCGGTTATGGTTTCAGAACCGGACCCAAGTATATTCAATTGTCGTTGCAACTTGCATAATTGAGGTCGACTGTGTTTGGTAAAATATAATGATCGCGTAGACCATATAAAATCTTTCGGAGTATGAAATAATTGACATGGTGATGTAAACTGTATGCTAGCGACCACACTTGGGGTGACTTTTGCAAGGTTTGTCCAAAATCAAGAAAATCCAAATAACTCGTGGGATGTTTCAGATAGGCTTGGCCCGCAAGGGATTCTTTCTAAAGCAACGTACACTTACATTATTATTTTTCAATTAATGATAATACTTTTTATTTTAAAGCAATGATAAAGTTTCTTATGTCAAACTAATCTTTTATCGTATGCATTTATATATTTTATATGCTTTGTCATATCGGTTTATCCGGTTGTCAATTTTGTTCGGCCTCTTGTGGCGACCTTAATCCTTACTTATTCAAAAAAAAACAAATAAAATGTGTTCAATCTCAATTTAGGCCTATTTGATACATCGAATTCTTTTTTTATTCGGCTTCTTGAACGTGGATGCGAAACTCATACCTTGGCGGTATGAACCTATGTGGTTTTGATTTCAAACCTAAAAATTGGTTAAACAAACGCTAGTTGCTAGGTATCGAGTTTTGATTCCAGAACTCCATACCTTGTTCCCCAAACCCGATAACCAAACGCCCCCTTATAGTATAAATATCTAGTAATACTTCATTCACCTTGTATACAATATCTGTTTCATACATCTCTGAGATAGATAAGCAGCTTATTTTTTTCCTACCCATCATCTCTCTTTCAAAAAAAGGCAAGATACAGAGGTAATAAACTACAAACACATTATACACAAATAAGTAAATGAAAAACAAAAAAACTTCAGATGACTGAAAAATGCCCTGAAATCTCTCTAAACAAGATCAGCTGCTGGAGAAGTGGTAGCACCAAACACTGTCTTCTCAACAATATTAACTTTGTATGAATTGCTTTCTTTGTCACATACACTTTTCCTTCTCGGTTTCGCCTCTTGCAACATTACCAAAATATCTCTTGCAGATGGCCTGTCCTTGGGTAACTTAGCAGTACACAAAATGGCAATCCTCAAAGCCAAGAGCATCTCTTCTTGAACATGCTTACATTGCCCTGCAACACTCAAATCCAAAGTCTCCTCTAATCCTTTGTTCCCTCTAATCTTCGCTCGAACCCATTCCACAATATCAACCGATTCCCCAAAGGAAGGATCCAACGGTATTTTCCCGGTTATCAGCTCCAAGAGAACCACTCCAAAGCTGTATATGTCACTCTTCTCATCCACCTTCATTGTGTATCCATATTCTGTTTGAACAAAATAATCAAGAAATCAGAATTCAAAACACAAACTGCAAGCAAAAGCGAAAAGAACTTGCTTTCCTTATCAATAACAATAATTTTAAAGTTCTAGGATGCTTACCGGGTGCAATGTAGCCATAAGATCCCGCGACCATGGAGATAGTCTTGTTCTTCTGATGCATAGTCTTGGCCAAACCGAAATCAGCAATCTTGGCCTCAAAATTAGCGTCCAAGAGAATGTTGTTAGACTTGATATCCCTATGGATGACCGGCGGATGGCAATCATGGTGTAAATAAGCCAATCCTTGAGCCACTCCAACCGCTACATTATACCGAGAGACCCAGTCAACCAAAACCGCGCCTTGACCAGCCTCCTGAACATGCAAGGCTGACCAAAGATTCCCATTAGGCACAAACTCATACACCATCATAACATCTGTCTCATTGTGGAGGTACCCTAAGAGTCTAACTATGTTCCTATGCCTGAGCCTCCCAAGTAGATTCACCTCACCAAACAAATCTTCTTCCTCTTCATCTCCACGGTTTGATGATTTCCAAAGCTTTTTTACCGCTACTACATTATGCGGCCTTTGGATTTCAGCCTTGTAAACGATCCCGGATCCTCCCATTCCAATCACATTAGACTCCTTAACACATGCCAAAATGTTGGTGCTTGTGAAGTTGAGCCTTTGGAAGGCGACTAGCCTCCATGGCCATTCTTTGTTGTTTTTCTTGAACCACTCTTGTACCGAGCTGCTATACAAGTACCATCTTATGTACACCATCCTTCCGGTTAGCAGCGTTAGGCCAATGCCTAGTGTGATTGAAATTCCTACCAAGAATCCAATTAAAATGTGTTTGATGTGGGATCTTCTTGTTCTTGAAGGCTTAACTCCATCATGTGAACATGGTGGAAGTACTCCTCCACATAGACCAAGATTTCCTTCAAGATCACTCGGGTTTATTGTTGTAAACATCCCGGTAGTTGGGACTGGCCCTTGGAGTTTATTAAATGACAAGTTGAGAGTCTCGAGTGCTGGTGAGCTACCAAATTTCTTCGGGATTTCACCGGTTAAGGAGTTGTTGGAAAGATCAAGGATTGATAATGTGGGCATTGTTGCAATTGATCTAGGAATCTCTCCGGTTAATCGGTTTCCCCTAAGGTTTAAATTGACCAGCTTCTCACAAGAAGAAACGCTTTCAGGAATCTCCCCGGATAAATTGTTGTGTGACAGGTCTAAAACTGAGAGAAAAGGGCAATCTTGGAACTGATTTGGGACATGCCCAATAATCATATTCTTGGAAGCCATGAAAGTCTGAAGAGTGGGAATTGAGAGGATTCCTGAAGGGAGTGATGAGTGGAGATTGTTTTTAGAGAGATCAAGAAATGAAAGCGAGCTTGACAAGGCGAATTCATCAGGGATTTCTCCAGTCAGATTGTTATTCTCAAGCTCCAATCTCTGGAGCTTTGGAAGAGTTCCGAATCCAGGAGGAATGGTTCCTGAGATGAGATTGTTCTGGACCCGGACTCGAACCAAAGACGAGCAATTTGATAGGCCTAATGGAATTGAACCAGAGAAGGAGTTATTGAAAAGAATGAGCTTGGTAAGCTCTCCTGAATCGCACAATCCAGCAGGAATTTCACCAGACAATTTGTTGGAAGAAACATCCAGCCATTGAAGTGGAGAGTTCTTCCCCAAATCCAATGGCAATGAACCCACAAGTGAGTTCTTCCACAGCTCAAGGATTTCTAAATTGGGCAAATCACCAAGCTCAACTGGAATTGAGCCTGTAAGCTGATTGCACATCAGGTTAAGCAGCTGAAGATTCTTCAATCCACCCAATTCCTTCGGAATCTCACCTGAAATCTGATTATCCGAAAGATCCAAGTAAATCAACGACGAAACATTCCCAATCTCCTTCGGAATTCCGCCGCTGAACGCATTCTTGTACAGATAAACCGTGGTGAGATTCTTCAAATTCGCAAGCTCAACCGGAATCCCACCGCTCAAGCTCCCAACGGCGAGATCGAGATACTGCAATTTGCTGAGGTTTCCGATTTCCGCCGGAATCGGACCTTCGAACTCGTTGTACCCCAAAATCATGGTTTCGAGCGACGAGAGCTGCCCGAGGTCAGGCGGAAGCCTGCCCGTGAGATTGTTCCCGGAAAGCCCTAAGAACTTGAGGCTTTTCAAGCTCTTAAACGACGTCGGAATGGGACCTTCGAAGAAGCTTCCACGGAAGTCTAGGGTTTCGAGAGCGATGGCGGAACCGAGGTCTAAAGGGAGGGAGCCGACGAAGTTGTTGCTGGAGGCGTTGAGGTAGATTAGTGACTTGAAGCTTCCGATTCCGGAGGGGAAGGGGCCGACGAAGTTGTTGAGACTGACATCAATGGAGATTAGAGAGGTGAGATTTGAGAGAGAAGTTGGGAGGGAGGATTCGAGGTAGTTTGAGGAGAAATTGAGTGAAGTGAGGCTTGTGAGGAGGCCAATTTCATGCGGAATGCTTCCGCTGAGATTCATGTTTGCGAGATTTAGGGTTTGGATTCGGCCATTGGAGTTGCAGAGGATGCCTGTCCAGTTGCAATGGAGGGAAGAAGAAGGCGGGAATCGCCAGTCTTTGAGGAAGTGCAAGGGGTCAATTAGGGATTTCTTGAGCGATTGTAAAGCGGGGATTTCGATTTCGTCTTCTGGAGCTGTTAATGGCGTAATTGAAGCTGAGATTGTGGCCATGGCGATGAAGAAGGAGAAGAGGAAGAACAAGTGGGCGAGCATTTTGTTCATGTTGTGTTTAATTTCGTTTTTTTTGGTAAATGGGAGTTTGTGTGGATTAAGCTGCCATTGTTGTTGCATGAACTGAGCTTTTCATGGGGTGTGGGAAGATTGGAAGATTTGAGAATGACAGGAATGAAAGTGTGAAGAAGATGACAGGCTCTGATCAACACACTGTGATTATTTGACGTTGAGAGTGATTAATTAACGGTAGAGGTTGAGGATTAGTTATTTAGTTTAATCTTTTTTGTGTACGTGAGGTCTCGGGAAATGTGACTTCTTTTTAAACGTTTAGGGTTAATTGATCAATTATTTACTGTATAATCCATGTGCAGAAACTAAACGAATAAAATCGAATGATTAAGTAATCAATTTGAAATAATTTTGCAATAGCTTGTTTTTCTATTATTTCCGACACCTAAACATGGAGAGAATATGTTTGTAAGAAAACTACTGACATGGTTTTCATTTTACTGAAATTATTATTTGATTATTTGTCAACTGTTGTAAATAGTTATTTGGCATTTAGCACAGTACAGCTAATTTTCTATCCTCAAGTCACGCTATTTTTTATTTTGCCATTATACTTCCAAAAACTATTTTAAATCTTATCTTAAATAAAAAATTGTGTCACGCATGAGATAATTTAGCGGTAAGAATATGAACGCTGGAAAGTTTTGAGTTTAGTCAAAACTAGTTAAGTCACGTGATATTCACGGAATAATTTTATTAAAAAACTATACAATTCTGTGATATTAATTTAAAATATTAAATATATTTATATAATATCATAATAAATTATGCAATAGACAATTTTTTTTTTAGATTGTACTCCATATTTTAATTGAATATATTTTTAAATATTTTTCCATTACTTGTAGAGATCTTGTCCAAATTTAGATTGAAATTATTCAAATATTAATTTTATTTTTTATTGAATATTTTTAAATAATATTTTATTATTTTTTTATACACTGAAATTAAGAAAAATATAATGTAAATTTTTATCAAAATTCAATTTAAGCAAGTATTCATCAAGATTTGTAAATTTTTTCTATTTTTTTTATCAAACTTTAATTTAAGAAAAAATCTTTAATATACCTGCATAAAAGATTAATAAAATATAATTTTATTAATTCAAAACCATATAAGTTCATAATATTTAAATTAAAATTCGAATTTTTATTTATTTTTGACATTTACATATTAACATTACAAAACTTATTATTTAAAATTATATCATTATATAGATATAAATTTTATACTTGGAGATCAAGCCTTGTTACTTATAAGTTATATAAATTTACAACAGACTTGGGTTCTGCTTTATAATATACTAGTTGTCCCCGTCGTGCATGGCACGACTATGACTCGATATTTTTTAGATATACTATTAAAAGATATTAATAAACAAAAATATAATATAAAATTTAATGTAAGTAATTTGTTGATCGTATATGTATAAAAATTATTTTGTTTTTTAAAATCAAATAAAACAAAAAATTTAGATTATTAATTGTAAATAATAAGGATAATATATACAGTGCTCATAAAATATTGTGATAAATTTTCAAATAATGAGAATAATTTCATAAAATGTTATGGTAAATTTTTAAATTGTGAGTTCGAATAAAAGTAAAGTATTTTGACCAAACTTCTCATAAGGAAATATTTTGATTAAAAAAAGCATAGATTTATCAAAATATTTAGGCTTATAATTATTTGTTTATATAAAATATTTTTTTATAAGGAAAGTATTTTTTATCATTATAGTTAAATATGACATGTAAGCGGCGAGTGCAAATAATACGATGTGGCATATGACGTGTCAAAATTTACATGACATGGCTTAAGGAAAAGACGACATGTGTCAAAATCCGATGTGGCGTATTCTAGAAGCGACATGTGGACAAAGCTGACGTGGCACAATGTGGTGGGTCCAAACCTTATTGTTTTTATATATATAGTAGATTAGGGTAGATTTAAGATTTTATTGTGGACTAGATTATGGGTTATTACTTATAAGTTATAAATAAATAAATAAAAATAAAATTGAGTTATTAAATGAGTCATAAGAAAATGAATATAAATAAAATTGTACGATAACATTATTCATTTCAAGAACTATCAGAATGAAATTGTACTCTATCAGTGTCGTACTGTTGTGTCATGTGTGCACACTGCCACACTGTACACACTACTGCAGACATTTCAAACTGTAAAATTGGATTTCCGGACCTGTTTAGTCCCTTATTTGCAAAAAAAGTCCTAAAATTAACAAAGTTTGTTACCTTCACTTATTTTTTGGGTATTGTACTATTTTTATAAACTAACACCAATATCATGCTGTAATAAGAGTTGCAGATTCTATATATACCCATGTTACACAGACATCAGAATCCTCCATTACATATCAGACAAGCAATTCTATCTTTGTGTCCCTCTTATTCAAGGATACTGAATAAGAACAACAAATTAAATTAAATTGAGTGCCCAGAATAATTCAGAAATGACAAATCCTGCCCAATTCCAACAATTTGCCCAGAACTCACATGCACACACCTGGACTTGTTAGAAAGGCAAAGTGCTGGAAGCCATGTGAGAGAGGCAGGGCAACTTCCATTGCAACTGCCATGGGTCCCATCTTTTGGTGCCATACACTATTCTGGAGGGTCCCACTTCTGGGCCCATAATAATTGGTGGTCCCTTTTTTTTCCTTATCATGAAATTATTGTTGAAATGACATGATTGTACAAGGGTAGCATTGTGAATTCATGTGTAGTTTTTTTTAAGAGGTAAAAACTTGGTGTACTGGATAGGTTCGGTAAAATCGAGAGATCGAATAAATAAAAGTCGAAAGAGCGATATGAACATACTGAAGCAACTAAAAATAACACGAGTTAATAAAAGTGACCAAAAGAAGGAATTAAAACGAACAAGGTAGTTGGGAGAGTTGAGGTTAAAGAGAGCAAAGCTTTTAGTATTAAGGTCGAAAATAGAAAATTTGGATGAGATGAAGTAGACTCTTAATGTTACCTCTGCTAGAATGATGAATCTTTAGCAGTTTTAAACACGTACAAGCAACTTCGCTAATCACAAACAATCCACGAATAATTCATATGTAGTAAATTTAACTATTTGATACTTTTATATATAAGTATGAAAAATAAAAGGTCCTACATTGAAAATTTAGGATAACAATGCCTAGCATATAAATTTGATAAATTATTATTTTTATTATCGATTAATTTTAAAAAGAAATCCAATTGAGTTTATGTGTTGAGAATGCTAAATTTATAGTGTAAATGAATGGTTAGTTAATTTATCTACTTAAACAAAATTATTTTTCATATGAAATTGTGGAGAAAATATTAATTTTTTATATATTAAGATGGTTTAAATGAAAATTTTAAACTGCGGATAATATTGTACATAAAAAGCGGTTAAAATAAGTTTACCCACTATATTATTTTCGATGAAATTAATTTTCATGATAATTTATTGAAATGAAAGAATTATTTGGAGATTTCAAGAGAGGTGATGGTGTCAATCCATATGAAATATTGAAATCGAATCCATGGCTTGTAAATATAAAGGATGAGATGTCCCACATGGGATTATACCAAAAGCAATGTACCTATCATACTTCTATCATTTTCATTATGTCACTTTTTTTTTATTGAGCCATCATAATCATCATGAATTATTACTTTGTGGAGAATGTTCATGCAAATTTAGCATTTGATTAGGAAATGAGTGGAATAATTAAGTTTTTTGTACTTTTTTGTGACCTTAATCACATGGGATTATGGCTTAGTTATTCTTATAACTTTAGTTATACGGAGTACCTATCTTCTTCTACTTAAAATGTAAACCAAACAAAATCACTATTGCATATGATTTTTGTAAAGTCAGTGTTTAGTTCTTAGAATTTACTTGTTTACTACCTCGTATAGGATTTTAAAACTCAATCTATAGAGTTTCTAATCTATCTATATACTAAAGAAAAAACTTTTTGATCACATGTCATCATCCTCACATTTAATTCGCCTATGTGTTATTTTTTGGTATTTTTGAATTATTTTTTTATCAATAATTTAGGTCTCATTATATCTTAACTAATTAAGGTTTATACTAATTAAAATAAGAAATACTTACTATTCCTAAAATTTAGGCATTTCAAGTTTTAAAAATTAATCTAATTATTTTATTGAAAATTTAAAAAAATATTTACTTATAAAAATTTTAAACAAAATTCGTGCATGGCACGGAAATTCAACTAGTAAACTCTATAAAACAAGACAACAAAATGTGTCACTCCAAATGCATGATAATACATTTTAATGCATAATTTTGGGAATCCAAACAAACTCTTACCATCTTGAAATCAAAATTTTGGTTTTGTTAATAAAGAAGACATGCTTATTCAACTTTGAGATTTTGATGGACTAAAAATGATCAGCGCTGTTTAAACGTGGCCCAAATTATTTGGGCCCGGCCCAATTCATGACATGGCAAATCCGTGATCGCGGGCTTTTTAAACAGCTAAACAAAACAGCCTGCTTTCGATTAGTGACGTGGACCCAACCATATTGTCCCCTGGTTTCTGAACAACGTGGGTTAATATATGGGCTTGGGCCAATTTGAAGACTTACATATTCGGATTTGGCCCATTTGATAGAGAGAAATCTTACACTCTTATGTTTTCAAACAAGGAAGACCTTATATGGTTCAAGATAACTATTATACTTGTATTTTTTGACAAGGGACTCAATTTTGGTTGCAAACTTTGGATTTATGAACTAGTCAAATAAATTGGCTTACGTCGAGCAGGTTGATGAGATAATTTTTTTATCTAAGTGAAGGGCAGGACTGCAGAGGAAAGAATCGAACTTTTGACTTTTCAACATCTCGAATACCTCATACCACACTAGATCACCTAGGGGTGTTCAAAAATACCCGATCCGGTCAATCCGATCCAGTGATCCGACAATCCGATCCGCAAAAATCCGAATCCGTTGGAAAATTATCCGAATCCGATCCGATCCGAGAAAATTAGCCGGATCACCGGATCAGATACGGATCGGGTCGTCAAACCCCCCGGATATCCGAGGGTATAATACTATACATATATATTTTGTGCAATAACAAAAAGTTTAATAGTCCAAGTAGTTTTATGTGTTTCGACTTCCTAGTACTACCCTTTTTTGATTGTTTTTCTAATTATTTTTAATATATTTCACCCCACAAATAAAATTAACAATAAATAAAACCTAAATCTATATTTAACACCCCATTTATTTTTATTTAAATTATTTTTTCTCTTTCTTTTATGCGGATGATTATTTGGATCATGATTTTTGGGTGAAATTTACCAATTGAATAAATTATTTGGAAGTTAAAGACAAAAAAATATATAAAAATATGAATATTCGGATATCCGCCACAAATATTCGATCCGATCCGAGCTATATGGATCGGATATCCGGGTATACCCGGATCGGATACGGATATGGTTTTAGAGAAAATTTTATTGCGGATATCCGATCCGATTAGCCGGATCGGATCGGATATCCGGTTATGAACACCCCTAAGATCACCTATAGGCGGATCTAGCCAAGGGCGGCTGCCCCCACATCTAGTCGGAGGAGCGATGAGTTTACATGGGGAGGCACGGGAGTGCAGCACAATTCTTGGAATTTCGCACCCACACGACAGTCCAGGGTGAGGCGAAGGTGAGAGGAGTGGCGGAAGGCGAGGAGGACTAGAGGAGGAAGATGCCGAGGGTTGTGTGCAAGTTTGTCGGTGATTCAACGATGGAGGAAGACGAACCAAGTGAACATTGTAGACAAAAATAACACGACGTCGTTTAAACCCTGATTTTTTCTTTGAAAAAATTGACTTTTAGCCTCGTCGAGTTTCGTATATCATATTAAACCATTAATCTTCTTAAAATTCGCCCACACTTTCGAACAATCCTAAATTCGCCCCTGAGGCCACCCCCCTTTTAGGATAACTATTAAAGAAGAATACCATAATAAGCCTACTTTCAACAATTTATTCCAACAATATACCCCACCCTTATCTTCTTTCCAAAACTACGCTTTTTATTTATAAGTACTAAACTACCCCTAAATACTAATTAATAGAAAAACCTAGTAATTCTAATAGATAAGTACATACTCTCTTTCCTGCTTGTTTCCGTAAAATCAATGGTTCCACTAAATTCACGGTTATCCAAACTTGTTATTGAAATTGATTTGGTTATTAAAAGCTAAAAAACGGTTAGTGTACAAATTTATTATAAACATGAATTTCTTCTCAATAATTATACGAACTTAAATTATAAAGTAGAACCTGTTTCCATGAAATACATATGAAATACATAGAATCTATACGTTTACATGAAAAACATGTTTTTTCATGTACATAAGAGTCCATGTATTGCTATTTAGTGTAGTTTTTTTAATCATCTATAAATATCCTTTTGACTTGTTGATCACGTAGGATTTTATATAAAATTTATGTTTATATAAAATTAATGTAACAATAAATTAAATTAACACTCGTTTTTCTCTAAAAATATGGGATTCAATTTTATGCAAGTTATATAACAAAATTAGTATGTGTGAATAAACAAATTTTTGTAACAAAATTTATGTAAAAAAAATTCATGTAGGATGCTAGTACACTAATTTCAGCATACAAATCCACAATCGCAATCATAACTCTAAAGGCCAATACCTAAATTAGTTATATCAGTCACACAAATCACATACGCATTTACAATCACAATCACACAGCAATGCAATTCTTCCTTTGTCCACAATCCGTCTTCCAAGGCGCTCATCACCGCGCCGAGTGCAGAGGCAGGCCCTCCCACTCCACTTCCCAATCTCCCTTCTAACTCCGGGCTAAGCCTCCACTGGAGCGCTTGCCAAAACACACAGATAATAATTTTCATTTGAAGGGGTACGATTTTCCCAGTCACACGGGTCAAAGTAGCCAACTCTTCCTCAACACCAGCTACGATGGGCCGTGTCGGAAACGGTACCAACACAGAGAAAACGTTCCAAAATATTTCCCGATAAAACACATTTAAAATCATTTACGCACACAACACTCAAGGAGTTCAAATCAATTTAAAAGGTATTTCGGGACTAGTTCCCAAAACCCGCCCTACAATATCGATACTCAATCTAACAAGGGAGAAAAGAACCGAGCAAGTCGAAAAACGACTTACCTCTTGACGGAAGATCCTTTGAAGAAGGTGAAAAACTAAAAGCGCGAGCGAATGCGATTTCCTAAAAGAATATATGACGAAAATATTAGGTTCGACCCTTATTATCTCTCAACATCATTTGGATCGACGACTCTTGTTTTACGAACCCGACTTACAAATAAGAGTAACCTAATTATTAAATTCTTCTAACCTCTGAATTCAAACCAACTATACTAATTTATTTGTATCATACAAATATGAATACTAACCCAACCCAAAATTTTCCCACCAATACCAATTCATATTACAAATCTTAACGCACACCACCTACCTTGATCGGCCCAACTAAAAAAAATTATGAATAATAAAAAAAATAAAAAATAAAAATAATAACCCAGCCCATATTTTTGGCACTAATAGACCGAACACCCAGCCCAACTTTCCCCTACCAATTGATCGGTTGCCAACACAGACTTTGACCAAACCTTTGACCAAATTGTATGGGCTCCACCCCTCCCTTCTCCTTCCTCAACCAAACGCCCTGAAATTCTTCTCCCAGTAATCTTCTCCCGCCGGCGAAACTACAACAGCATCCCCTTCCTACCGGCGCCTCAACCAGTCCCGTCCCCGTCCCAACGTCCGTTTTTCCGGTTGACACACGCTCCACCCTCCCAACCTACAACTAATACCCATCCCACAGCAACAACAAAGAAGAACGGAGAATGAGAATCTCACCGGTAGACGATTGACGACGGCGACGAACTCCGGTGATCCCGCAGACCTCTCTCGCTGGCTTCCTATCCTTTGGATTGCGGTGAACAGGGGAAACGAGGTTCAAGCTTACAAAAAAAAAAAAAATTGGATGGGTCTTGCTCCGGGGCGCGAAAGCGTCGTTGATCACACCGATTGAAGATGACGAGATTGCTCCTGCCCAATTGTTTGAGCGGAATAACGAGTGGCAAAGAGTGGTAGAGGAATTGGTTTGACGGTAAGCACAGGAACGACGAATCGTAAAGAGCGAAAATTCGATTCGTCTTGGAGTGATATCCGAAGGGTGAAAAATCAAAGCGTTCTAATATCGTTAGTTACGGAATTGGATTTATGAAAGATAGAAGGATATAGATAAGATATAGGATTTGTTAATTTGATAAGATAAATACCAATTAAGATTGGATTTGGCTAACAAATTGGATTGTGGATCGGGAGTAATATATAAATATATAATTGGGTAGAGAAACGGTTACGGATTACTAATTAGTTTATTTTACGGTTTTACTTACTGATCGAGAACTCAAATACTTGTAAGCGAAGGGACCCGTTTTCCGACTTATGCGACCTAAAATGAATACGGATATTACATACTACTCCCCTTAAGAAAGTTTCGTCCCGAAACTTTATAGAAAGGAACTATATATACCGAGGTTATAAGATATTCGAGGTTCTCAAAAACCTCTCCCCCCTAAAAGAGGGTTCGTCCTCGAACCAGAATTCATCGATAACGATAATCATAACCAGTACTAGCCATCCAAACATACAGCACGTCAATCAAAAATTACACAGTCAAACAAACAAGTCAAGCAACCAAGAATCACGAAACAAACATTGAATCTGAAAACAACACACTAATTACTAACCTTCCCCTCAAACGCCTCTACTAAACCCGGGTAGATCTCTGGATAGCTCTCCCTCATCCGGGATTCCGTCTCCCAAGTGGCCTCCTCGACTCCCCGTCGAGACCACTGAATCAACACCAGAGGAATCTCCTTATTCCGCAGCTTCTTCATTCGTCGATCTAAAATCTTCAGCGGTTGTTCTCGGAAAGTGTGATCTGGTTCTACCACCAAATCCTCATAATTCAGTCTGTGACTAGGATCCGGAATATACTGTCTCAGCTGTGAGACGTGGAATACAGGGTGCACTCCTTCCAAAGCAGGCGGCAACGCTAGCCTGTACGCCACCTCGCCTACTCTCTCCAGAATCTCGAATGGACCGATATATCGGGGACTCAACTTCCCTTTTACCCCGAATCTTCTTACCCCGCGGGTAGGCGATACTCTCAACCAAACATGGGCTCCGACCTCAAACTCCAACGGTCTACGCCTCTTGTCTGCATAGGACTTCTGGCGACTCTGAGCAGCTAACATTCTCTCTCTAATTAAGGCTACTTTCCCGATCGTCTCCTCAACCATCTGTGGCCTCTCTCCTACTACATCCGAGGGATCATCCCAACGCAGTGGTGTCCTACACTTCCGACCATATAAGGCCTCATAAGGAGCCATCTGAATCGACGAATGCCAGCTGTTGTTATAGGCAAACTCCACCAAAGCCAAGTGATCAGACCACTGACCTCCCCAGTCTAAAACGCAGGATCTCAGCATATCCTCTAGCGTCTGAATCGTCCTCTCTGTCTGACCGTCTGACTGCGGATGGTAAGCAGTCGTGAACTGTAATCTCGTCCCCAATGCCTCATGCACT
This sequence comes from Fallopia convolvulus, assembly GCA_964016875.1. Lineage (NCBI taxonomy): Eukaryota > Viridiplantae > Streptophyta > Magnoliopsida > Caryophyllales > Polygonaceae > Fallopia > Fallopia convolvulus. The sequence goes on from OZ024720.1 coordinate 68,438,164, forward strand.
TGCTGCCAATATCTGGAAGTGAAACGCCCATCTCGGTCCGACACAATCGTCTTAGGCACTCCGTGCAGCCTAACTATCTGATTAATAAACACCTCCACTAACTTGCTCACTTGCCATGTTTCTCGGATAGGCAAAAAGCGAGCAGTCTTCGTCAATCTATCCACCACTACCCAAATGGCATCATGACCTCTGCTGAGTCTCAAACCGGTGACAAAATCCATGGAGATGTCCTCCCATTTCCACTCTGGGATAGGAAGCGTCTGAAGCATTCCTCCGGGTCTCTGATGCTCTATCTTCACCTGCTGGCAGACCTGACATTTAGCGACGAATCTTGCTACATCCGGTTTCATGCCATCCCACCAATAAAATTGTCGCAAATCCTTGTACATCTTACTCGCCCCGGGGTGGATTGAGTAAGGTGTAGCATGAGCCTCGTGCAAAATCTTCTGCCTCAACTCTGCATCTCGAGGTACACAAATCCGACCGCGTAAACACAAAATACCATCTGCTCTCTCCGCAAAGTCGGGTGCCTCTCCACGGCTCAATCTCTGCCTCAAATCCTGAATCATCGGACAATCTTCCTGCTTCTGCCTTACTTCCTCAAGTAAAGACGACCGACATTCTAGGGTTTTCAGACTACCCTGATGGCGCTGAATCTGCACTTCAATTCCGTACCTCACCAGCTCCCTCTGTAACTCTGGTTGCGCCGTCAGATGAGCCAACATACTCTCCTGAGGCGTCTTTCTGCTAAGGGCATCAGCGACCACATTCGCTTTCCCTGGGTGGTAAAGAATCTCAAGGTCGTAATCCTTCAGTAACTCAAGCCATCTCCTCTGTCGCATATTCAACTCCCTCTGAGTGAAGATGTACTTGAGGCTCTTGTGATCTGTCATCACTTTGCAGGTACTCCCATACAAGTAATGACGCCAAATCTTCAGAGCATGTACCACAGCTGCCAACTCCAAATCATGAGTAGGGTAATTCTGTTCGTTCGGCTTCAACTGTCTAGAAGCGTAAGCAATCACTCTGTCCCTCTGCATCAGCACACAACCCAGGCCTATCTTGGAGGCGTCACTGTAAATCACAAAATCCTCATTCCCCTGAGGAAGAGCTAATATAGGAGCCGAAGTCAACCTCCTCTTCAGCTCATCAAAGCTCCGCTGACAGGCTTCGTTCCACTCGAAACGAGTAGTCTTCTTAAGCAAATTGGTAAGTGGTTGGGCTATCCGAGAAAACCCTTCCACAAACCTCCTGTAATACCCTGCCAATCCTAGAAAACTCCGCACCTCCTTCACATTCTTCGGAGGTTCCCATGCCTTTACAGCTTCAATCTTTGCAGGATCTACCATGACTCCCTGAGCTGACACGACATGCCCTAGAAAGGTAACTTCAGGCAACCAGAACTCACACTTGGACAGCTTAGCAAACAATCGATGCTGCCTCAATACTCCCAACACCAGCCTAAGATGCTCAGCGTGCTCCTCCTTACTCCGAGAGTAGATCAGAATGTCGTCAATGAATACTACTACGAATCTGTCCAAGTAGTCTATAAACACCCGGTTCATCAACTCCATAAATACAGCGGGTGCATTCGTCAGTCCGAACGGCATCACTACAAACTCATAATGTCCATATCTCGTTCGGAAAGCCGTCTTAGGTATATCTTCCTCCCGAATCCTCAACTGGTGATAACCTGACCTCAAATCCACTTTGGAGAACACAGTAGCCCCCTGCAACTGATCCAACAAATCATCAATACGCGGCAGCGGATACTTGTTCTTGATGGTAACGCGGTTCAACTCCCGATAATCGATACACAGACGGAGAGAACCATCCTTCTTCTTCACAAACAGAACTGGAGCTCCCCAAGGCGACGCACTCGGTCGTACGTAACCCTTCTCCAATAGCTCCTCCAATTGTGTCTTCAGCTCCTGCATCTCCATCGGGGCCATGCGATATGGGGCTCTCGAAATCGGCCTCGTTCCCGGCTCCAACTCAATCCCAAAATCCACCTCTCTCTGAGGAGGTAATCCTGGGAGTTCGTCAGGAAAAACGTCCTCAAACTCGCACACTACAGGTATATCCTGAATGTGCGGTTCCGCCTTGTCCCCCTGGAGAACATAACACCAATATCCTACACATCCGTCGTTGAGCAACTTGGCGGCCTTCACCATACTAATCACCGATCCGGGCCCCTCCTGCTCTACCTCTTGACACACATGTCTGGTCCCATCATCTGCGGTTACTGTAACCGTACCTCTGTGTGTATCCAAAACCGCTCGATAACGCCTCATCCAGTCCATCCCCAGAATCACGTCATCATCCGGCGACAACTGCGTTACTATAAAATCTGCATACCAATCTTATTCCCTATTCTAATAGGGCACTGTAAAATCTCCTTATTCCCTCTTACTTTACTGCCGTCAGGCAGCCCCACAACAAAAGATACCCCCTCAGTGCAAGTCAGTCCTAGTCTAGCCACGCAAGCAGAAGACATAAAAGAATGGGTAGCACCCGTATCAAACAGTATGTGAACAGGTCTAGACTGAATCGTGAGGATGCCAGGATGGTAGTTTACGCCATGAATGAGGAGTGACGGATGGTAGGCTGGAAAGAGAATCGTGAAAATATAATGGAGTTTTTTTTTTGTTAGATACGTATATCGGAGGTTAGTTATTACAGGGGTAATTTTGTCCAATTTTATATAATAGGTTATTTTCGGAAAAATACTAATACAAGGGTATATTTTTGAAATTGATGTTTGAAACTAGTCTAATAGTGTCTTTTTCTCTAACTATTATTCACCCCCATTTTGGCTCACCAAAATCTGTCATTGCTGAAATTATTGATGCGAATTGGTAGCAAAAATTGTTACAAAGATGTATTTTTTGCCTTGAAATTATATAATAGAAAGAGAGGTAAAAGTAGTAGCAATAGCCTAGTTTGGGAATCATTTTAATTAAAATTGCACATGGTGGTGGAGCAAATCATTTAACGCACCTGCTGGTTAGTTTGTTGTCAAATCTGGGACCTGATGATGCACAATATACATTTATCTGTGTGTCAAATCTTGTTCATAATTGTATACATATGCTAATTAAAACGATGCAACAATACAGTATACAAAACTAGACTACTTTTCTATAAGAACTTGAACCATTGCGATTGTGAATCAAGTGTCAATTTTGAGGATAAATGGTCTCTCTCAGAGGATAGTGATGATCTAAATTATGTTACATACAATTTTGATCAAATACATGACGCAAGCACTAACGTAAGCCAAAACTCTTAGCTTAATTGTCCCTTATTTTATGGTCAATTCTCATATATTTTATTTTTGGAAAATTCCGGTTGGTACCCTCGAGTTTTTGGCTTTTCCAAGTGGTGCCCTAAAAAAAACTCAAATCCGAGTGGTACCCCTGAACTTTTACAAAAGTCCGGCTGGTGCCCTTACTTGTAAATTTTCATTAATTTATACCTAAATTAGTATGTTTTTTAATGAAAAAAAATATCTTTTTGTATTTAATTAAATTAAAACAAAATTTTCATCTAATAACAATGAAAATAAATCATATAAAATATTAAATTAAAAATATTTTATATACATTTGTCAAGTAGATTGTATGTTGTATAATTTAAAATTTTTAAATTTAAGAAAATATTATTAAAATAAATATAGTACATAATTAAAAATTTTCATGTAACTTTTATGTAATAATTTTGAATTTTTTTTAAGAAACTAATAGAAATTTCATTATGGGACTCTTAAGTTACATTAAAATTTTAATATTTATCTATTTTTCAAAAATTGTCAAAATTACTATATAAAATCTACATGGAAAATGTTAATCTTGAAATATATTTAGTTTAACATAAATATTATAATAACTTTTATTTTAACTTAAAAATTTTGAATTATATAACACAAAATATACTTGACAAATATATATGATATAAAAATTTATTGTAGTTATTTTTATATGATTTATTTTCATTGTTATTAAATTAAAATTGTGTTTTAATTTAATTAAATACAAAAATATATTTTTTCATTAAAAACATACTAATTTAGCTATAAACTAACGAAATTTACAAGTAAGGGCACCAGCCGGACTTTTGTAAAAGTTCAGGGGTACCACTCGGAATAAATTTTTTTTTAGGGCACCACTCGGAAAAGTAAAAAACTTGAGGGTACCAACCGGAATTTCCCTTTATTTTTTTTGGTCATTGCCACCCCAGTTCTGCGGGGAGCTTTGCTCCATCAAACGCCTACATCTGGAATTCGAGTTTCGCGAGGGCCCCTTTATTTTTGGGTGGGATACGCTCTCCCAACAAGTTCATTTCTTCTCTACTAAGAATCGACCACTCGACCTTAATAAAGGGAAGTGTAACCCCTCCCACTACGCTCCATGCTTGTTGATTTTCATATATTTTATTTAATGCGACTTAATGTATCAAATTAGAAGATTCAAATTAATTGACTCTTAATAGATAACCTTATAATATAATTAATGTAAGGGTTCTTGATGTTTAAAAGAACTCTAACATCCTAGAAAATAGCGTAAGTTAAACGACTAGAGCTTAAATTTATTGAAATTGAGGATGATAATTTTTATTTAATTAATATAATCAAAGGTCTCTGGACTTGTTCGTGAGAGATTGAGATTATTGTTGCAGATATTAACGTTGGCTTTTAAAGTTTTTTATATGTCCGAATTCACCATATTTTTCGAGAGGTGACCTCTATTGTTGTTCATTTACAAGTCCAAAGAGATTGATATTATTGTTGTAGATATTAACGTTGGCTTTTAAAGCTTTTCATATGTCTGAATTCACCACATTTTTTCGAGAGGTGACCTATATTGTTGTTCATTTGACTTCGTAAGTAATTTCGTTCTCGATTATGGAGTTTTTTGAAGGCCTAGAACTGAAAATTATCGCTTGCAATTATGCCCTAATGTTATGCATATTTTTATTGATGCTATACTAATTCTTTGTTTATCAAAAAATTCTAACATATCATCAAACTTAACTAATGATTTATACTATATTTTTTTGAAAATATACCGCTACTACAATAAGAAAGGACCACAAACTCATAAATTGAAATTATGTTAGCTTTTTGTTGAGCTAGCTAGCTTAAGATCCAAAACGAAGAAAAACGTGATAGAGTAAGTTCATTATTTGCCAAAAAAAAAGGACACATAAATGAATAATCAAGGAGAATCTCTTTTAAATCAATCTTTTTATTTCCTTGGTGGCTAAGAATCTGTTTCTATTCCATCGTTGGTCAATAAAACTAACAACTGTGCCTCCAATAAATATCCTTTATTCTTCGACCAAAAATTAATAAATATCCTTTATTACAATTATAATAGTATTAAAAGCATTGATATTCTGTAAACTGCATGAAATCAATCTTTCATTGGAGCAAATTGAGTGAGTCATAATAAATACCACCTCCGTTTAATTAGTACTCCGTATAAGAGATTTTTTAATTTCACATTTTTTAAGACAGGGTTAAAATAGTAAAAAGGGGAATTTAATTTTATACTACTACCTCCGTTTCACATTTAGGGGCTTTTTACCTTCAAATGAATTTTAAAAATATTAGTCTAATTTTAATTAATTAATACTAAAATTTATCAAAAATAATATTTAATTAATGTATTTCTAGTACCAATGTACTTATAAATACTAAAAAATGTCACCCATTGGATAATATTATATGATTTAATCTCATATTGATTTTGTACACAAAAAACAAAATCTCATCAATTCCACTTTAATCTTATCTTAATATATGTGCAAAATTTTAAAAACCCCTAAATTACGAAACGGAGGGAGTAGTACTTAATGAATTATATTATATTTTTAATGTATTATTTAAACAAATATATATTTTTAATGTATTTTAAAATTATAAATATGTTATTTTTGAAATGTTTTAGTATTAATTGAATGAAAATAAAGTTATATTATAAAATATATTTTAGAGCTAAAAAGTCTTACATTATAAAAAGGAGGGAATATAAAATTGCAAGTTGATTGTATTTTCTTAGACTACTATTAACTTCACGTTTAATATTCTCTTCTCCTGATCTTTGAAGTTGCTAGCTAGTCACTAACTCACTATCCATAATCCGAACATGCGATTGGCAACTAAATTAATATAGTTTTAACCAAAAAATAATAAATTAATATCTTAATTTATTCAAAAGGTGTAAAAAAATATTATGGAGATGAGTAATGGGGGACAAACTCTAGTTGAAAATTTTGTTGTATAAAGAAGTATGGTTCGTGGCAATTTTATAGTCAATTATACGGAATACTAATTAATAAGAGTAAGTAAAGCTAGTATATAATATGATCATTAATTTGCATGATGATATCATTGGTGATGAAGATTCACATATTTTGTTTAATGTATGGAATCCTCATATTTTCGGTTTTTTTTTAATATATTATGTAGTTCAATAAGGGATACGTATACTAGTAATATAGGAGAAACTAGTATGTATTCCCATATCTTGTATGGGTTTTTCTTAAATAAAATATTAATAATAAAATATTTTTAAATATATTTATTATCCGAGAAAAATAATTATGTAAATGCTTAAAATATAAATTTTTATTATGATCTGCGTAAAAAGATAAGACAATTATCATATAAAATTAAAATCTTTTCATATAAGTTAACAAATGATTGGATTATAATAATAACCAAATTGGCAAGAAGATTGCTAGTAATATATGATTACAAAGATAATTATTTAATTAAGATATATTCTAAAAACATGGATAAGAAGTTATCATATCCAAAAATAAAAGATTATTTTTTCTAAAAAAGGTGATGTGGTCCAATCTAAAAGTGACATGTGTCATTTAATAATTTTTATAACCTCCGTTTTAGGTTATAGTTATGATAGCATAAGCGATTAATTTAAAATGAATAAATGAATTATAGCTAGCAGAGATTGGATTGTCAAAATACAATATTGATGGCTGACTAATTTTTTGCCAATTATGAATTTTGATTTGCTGCTGAATTGATTTTTCTAACCTATATAATCGAGGGACATAGGTTAAAAATTTTGAAATGGAATTTTTTTACTAATTTTTATTATTTAGGAAATTTTAGTTTTTTTTAATAAGATTTATTTATTTTCTTATAGGATTGTAGTTTTTAAAACAATAATGCTTAATATATATCCTTAGGTCATATATTAGAAAAATCGATTATATAAATTTAAGTTACTACAATATTGTATGTTTAAATAACAATTGTATATATGACTACCGAGATACTATGAAAAATTATCTTATTTCGGAATTTATGAGAAAATTTACAAGTGTATAATTTTTTGAGTTATTTTTCAAACCGCCAATTAATTTCACATGAAATCTCAAAGAGTTTATATGTGTTATTTCTTTTTCTTCTAGTTGATACTTATTTTGAGCCTTATTTGTATATCTATATTTGATAGAAACCTGAAATTAACGGCGATATGGAGAAACGAGATTATTGATTTGATAAAATAGGTTCTTACTTTTATTATAATTGCAATTCGAGATTACAGTTGACAGATTGCTCGAGATCTCTCTACTGAGATTTGAGGTCTCTCTAACGAGGTTCGAGACCTCGTTGATTACAATGAGATTATATCTAGCAAACTACTTTCGAGATCTTTTCTATTACAAATTGAAGATAGCTATTTATTCGAGATCTTTTCTATTACAAATTGAAGATAGCTATTTATTCGAGATTCAAGATCTTTTGAGGGCGGCTTGTAGCTTGTTTGCAATCTTTTTAACTAACGTTGAGAGTTGCTTTTGAGTGACTTGAAGTCTTTCTATTGACCTTCTCTTGATTGTAGCACCGTCTTTGCGATTGCTTCAACACGTCGAACTTAATGAGCAAGATAGTTCTTGAGTCAGAGATGTTTTTCGACCCTTGCAACATTCGAGCTTCTTCCCTTTTTATAGGCATTTGGGAAGTGAGATTTTCACCGTTATCCGATGTGGGATGTGCGAGTTGTTGCTATTTGATTGGTTGACAGAGAAGCGACTTGTGATTTGGTAGAGAAGGGGTGGCATTTAAGTGGTTAAGCGGGCCGGTTGTGTCAACTTTTGAGCATGCACGGTCTTTCACCTTATCGACTTTGGGTAACATTGCTGATGGTGCGCAAATTAGGGGAGTATGAATGGTGGGATCAGAGTACGAGAAATAGCGGGATCCGGCAGGATTCCCAAGGTTAAACTCGAAGGCCTTTGCTATACCCATCTAAAAAAGGCAAATCCATGTCCGGGCGAGGCCTCACAACCATGATCACGAGGTCCAGACCTCGTTGAACTCCTAAAATGGGACGGTTGGGCGGACTCTCCCTAACTAATAACGAGACCCAAACCTCATTGTTCAAAAGCTGACCCCCCCCCCCCATTTAACCACTCAACAACCACCATATTCTCAACCAATGACCAAGTGCCTCACTCTCGACCAATCAGAGAGCTTGATCTCCAGCGTCCCACATCGAGCAAATGGCAAAACCATGTTCCTCAAACCTCTATAAATGGAGGAAAACCTCGAAGGTAGCAAGGGGTCGAAAAATATCTTGAACTCAAGAACTATCTTGTTTGTTGAAAATCGACGTGTTGAATCATCGTCAAAAACCGCTCTACAGTCAAGGGAATGTCCATAAAAAGACTTCAAGTCGCCCAAAGAGACCTCGTCTCAAATCAAAGAGATCTCGCTACACCACTTCACATACCACAATCCCCACGTAAGCAATCAAGTGTCCAACCTCGCCAAAAGACATCGCGCCTAGTTTCGCAACAGGCGCAGGGCCCGTCGATTGTCTATTAGTGATAGAATCCCGCAATAGCTAGGAGGTCTCGAATTTTGTTAGACAGAGACCTCAAATCCTTTGAGAAGGGATCTAGGGCATAATTTCGCTGTTAGTACTCTCGTTGTTTGTAACCTCGTTCTAAAGATATAAATAAAAGCGAGTGTTTGCCTATTCGAATAAAAGCAATCTCGTTCTTGTCTTTTAGCATCGGTTTATTTCGGGTTTCATCGGTTTATTTATTGAAAAGTGCGCGATGTTTGGCCTCTGATTTTTTGAATGGGTGCAGAAAAACCTCTGGAGTTAACCTCGAAGTTTCACCTTCAAACTTATTTTGTCCTCTTATGCATTGTTAATTTCGCGCACCATCAATATTCTTAACCTAATAACTTGTCAACCGTCTTTGTAATAAAATTATCAAACTAATTTGAAATATTTTGAGCTCTCCAATAAAATTCTTCTCTTCCATGCAAATGAATGCAACTAACATTCTATTAGTAAACCATATTAAATTTGTTTGTTTTTATTTACTATTTTTGTTATCTTTTTCACATCAATTATGATAAGTTATGAGTTTATTATTATTACGGAGTATTAATTAATGATGTTCAATTGAGAAATGGCCGAGCAAAAACCAGATAAATTATTTTTCAAATCTCTGATTAATAATATTATTTTTCTCAAATAAATATAAATGATTTATACATGAACATACATTTTCTTACAACTAAGTGAACTAACTAAGTGAATATGTACGCATTTTTCCTTTAAAAAAAGTGAATATGTAGGTAGAGTTTGAGTTGGCAAGGAACATAATTGTTCTCATTCAAACAGAGTAGATGTATTTTTATGACTATTTAGGATAATTGTCCAATCAATCAAATTAATAATTTCATTCATTTTAGTGGAATCATCGTTGACATTTATTTTATTAATTGACTTTTTATGTGGAAGAGATGGTGTAAGAATCTAAGTAAGAGGATAATATTATTTACCATGAAGAATATTTATTAGAAATTTTCTATCCTTATAACTAAAGGCATGAGAAAAAAAATTGTTTTTGAGAGTATTTTACTAATCTTATTTATTTAGATATTTAAATTTATTTTTTATAAGTTTTATATTTTTTTTTAGATTTTAGTCTCTAAAAATAAATTTATTATCTTACAATCTTAGAACATAAGTTAGAAAGACCGTATTTATGAACATTTCGACGCTTCAAGTGTATTCTAGTAGAATTGTAATTTAACTCTCTATGTAAATTTGGTGGGATTTGCACTATTAAAATGTAAATTAATAGACTGAGTATAATTTCTTTTTCTAATTATTTTTAAAATTCATAAATTTTTATATTGTAATCGTGCATGGTACAACGGATAAAACTAATAATAATTCTATATATAGAGTAACTCTACCAAATTTCAACCGGTGAAATAGTGATCTAGTCCCCATAAAACGAACGCACCTTTAATTACAATTCTTTTTGAAGAGTTGTTTTACATTTATTGAGCTTATATTGTCGGCTCTAAATTATACTATATATTAGAACAAGAAGCTAAGCATAGTTTTGAAATTAGTACAATTAATCCCTGCAAATTCTTTATCCCATTTAGAACTAAGAACTCCAAATAGGATTAATTATATCCAGTACTACCGAAAATTAATTTCAACTGTTCTAAATATATATGCAACTGGATTTGAAGTTCTAAATGTTCTAAATATATATGCAACTGCATTTAATCAACTGTTCAAGCTCTATATATTCTACATAATCTTCATATTTCCTTTTTCGATTGAATCCATAAGCATCTTCATAATCACAACTACAATTGATCAATGGATATTCGTTTGGTGAAGCTTGATTCAACGAATAATTAATTAAACAACAGATGTACGTATATACACAGAGAAGATAATTAATTAAGTACAATTAAGAACAATAAATTGAAATTAAAAGAATAATTCATCAACAATTCACAAAAAAATGGAAAGCCAAATTCATATATTTGATTGATTGAATCTTTTTAATACATAAACAAAGAAGCGCAAAGCTGCTTCAATTCAGGGAGATCAACGCTCAAAAACTTTTATAAGTTTATTACATTAGAGCCCCCAACATTTTAACTAATTACCAAACAACTCCCCACTTAATCCCACTTGAAAAATCAGAGAATTGGAATTAACAAGAGCAAGAGCCAAGCATTAGACTTGCCTAGAGAAGGTGAAATCTCTTTCAAACTCACCATCATCATCATATAAACTCTATTTCTTCTTCTTCTTCTTCTTCCTCCTCCTCTTCTTCTTCTCGACACAATCTTCGAATCCAAACACCATGAGCTTCAACTTGCCCGATGAACCCCTCATCGTCGATCTCTAACCAGTTAATTAGATCGATCTCGCTCTTGTTGTTTAGATCAAAGGCGAATCGAGCTTGAGAGAGAAAAAGAAGTCACTATGTAGGAAGAAAAGTTTTGGGAGTTTTAGATCTCATGTACTTAGTTGAAAACTACTACAAAAACTTTTGCAAGGTGTTTGCTTTTTATACATAGAAGTACAGTTAATTATACTACATGGTTGAGGTGGAATTCTCATAAATGACTAAGCATTGTATGGATTTCGACAAAGTAGACCTACTTTTTTTTATTCCTTATTTTAGTTACAAATTTATTTATTTTATGTATGTGAAATTATCATCATCATCGTCCAGTAAAGTCCCGTTTTAGTAGGATTTGGGGGTCAAGAGATGTTAAAAGGATGTGTCCGAAAAATCTAAGGAAAACTGAAATTCATCTATATGAAAATAATAACTGAATTTAGTTAAAATACACCAAACTTAATATAAAGATTATATTTATCTTAAAGACACTGTATAAAAATCGATGAGCATGAAGATACTTAGATACCCCAATTATTTTAAGCAATTAGTTTTTTTTAGTACACCTACTTTGTAAGCTTTATAGAGCTTTGCAAGATTCAAAATTCAAAATTATGTTTTGTGCATGCATTAAGGGATTTTTTATCTATTAATTATTGGTAAGACTGTATGCGTAATTTTGTGTTTTTGGGTGGGGGCATCTTAGCTAAGGGTTAGCCAATAAGTACAGTTAAGTATATTATAATGTGTGTGTGCGTGGGTCCAAGCGGTTAAAATATTATTAAAGTGGGGAAAAAGTAAAGAAGAACAAAATTACAATGATTAAAGTTTAATTATAATGTATTTGTAGGGCATCGTTGAGAAATGAGCCAGTGGACACGTGTTGGGCCATTATAAGTACTTGGGCATTCATGTGAGTTGAATAGGTCAAGTTTGGTTCCTAGCCAATTTCTTCTTCTTTTTTAATTTTTCTTAAGAGGGCAAGAATTCAATCACTAAATAAAATCTTGTAAATTGAGAGGTCACGTTAGGAGGCAGTCGAAAGTAGCTAAGATAAGACCGGACCAAAACAACAAAACAATCAAAAAAAGAGTACAAATACCAAAAAAGTGAGTCAATCTCGGGGTGTGTAAAACACTACACGTAGTGCCCGGCAAAAGGGTCAACCTACGATGAGTGTGTGGAAAAGGTTGTTGACGTTTCTCCATCGCAATAAAGGATTCTCAAAAATCGCAGAACACAAAAAATGACATGGTGATAAACGACTCAGTCCGAAAACCCAAATTCAAGTTTGTCTTTTTGAAAAAATACTACCCAAGTCGATTGACCGTGCCAACCAACGACAACATGAAGCTAAACAAAGAAATAGGTTATTACTTACTAGAGAACTTTGGAGTAAAAATACATGTAGACATGTAGTAAAATATTTATTTGCAACTTTAATGATATAATATATCAAGTGACACAAATATTACATAAAATATAAATTCTCAAAGAAATAAGTCTCAATAGTAAAATCACACTTGGTTAAAGTGGAGCCTAATTCCTAGAATGTCAAAATGCACTTGCTTGGAGTATATTCTTCCTATTAATACATGGACTATGTTTATTATTTTTTTTGGTCAAAATAAGTCTATATTATTAATATAGGAGGAGATAATTAAAATGTGTGAAGATCGACTTGATGAGGATCAAGGCCTTGTGTAATCGTGTTTAGGTGATTGAATAGTTAGTTTTTGAAATTTTTCACAAAGGAAAAAATAGGCCTAAATAAAATTGAAAGGAGGAGATTATGCATGATTTCACCAAATTGTCATTCACGAAGAATATGGCTCGATCAGATTATTACTCCCTTAAATTCTTCATGCTTTTGTTTTCTTGATTCCATCACACACACCATTTCAACATCGTGAATTAAAATAAGAGTAAGTGTATTTTGAACACGAATCCTACAATAACAAAGTTATATACGGAGTATGTTTTTATTGTTGTGTTTAGGATATAGCTTAATTACATAAGAAAATGTAGACCCTCGTGTCATCATTTCAATGATACAAATTTCAAAACACGTACATATGAAAATTTAAATTATTTTATTTTATTTTTGATAAGGAAGAAATTCATGTTAATTTTTTTTTATTAGGAAAAAAATTAGATGTAGTAGACAGATTTAATAGACCAAGACTCAAAAAGCCGGAAAAAAAAAATCGCCAGTCTAACAAATCGATATGAGAAAACAAACATTTCACACAAGTATATAATTCAAGAAAACAATACAGTATAAAAATATACAACTAAAAAAATGTTGGAATAAGAACAAATATATATAATGTGGAGTATCTTATAACTATTTCGTAACATTTCTTTCATTTATTTTGTTAAGAGATTATTCAAGTCCTTATAGATGGGATAAGTTTTAATTGGTGTGCGACACGTGTTCTGGGTTGCTTCAAAGCTGAAACTGAAAGCCATTGGTCAGCCTCCTTTTTCTCTCTCTTTTGACCCAGAAAAGCATATATTGGAGTGGTAGTGGTTTTATACTTCTAATAAATTACTACAATATGGGAATATTAATTAGTACTTAAGAGATTAATAGAGCCCTCAAAGATTTCGAAGGGCCGAAAAACATTCAATTCTACATATAAAAGATTAATATATCACTCTGTAGTGATTAGCTGGTTAAATCCTGATTAATTATATAAACCCCTCAAAGATTTAATGTAATTAGTGGAGCCGCCAATGTTGGAGTTGTAGTGCTAATCCAGCTACCAAATCAATTAACTAGAAGCCATTGATTTTAATCTAACTTTGTATAACATTAAGTGGATATTGAGAAGGATAAGAATTCCTCTCTAGCTATTCTTCTTTAATTAGTATTTTATAATACTAAATATATTATTCCAGATGGTTTAAGCTTTTCCAGTTTCAGTGCTCTTCGTTAATACTTGGGACTACCTAAGTTTAACAATGTTTTTGCATTAAAGATTTCAAATTACTAATACCCAAAATAGCAAAGTTAAGAATGTGGATAACCTCAACTATTAATTGGAGGTTGGTCTAGAGCTAGCATATTTTTTTTTGAAAAGAACCTTAAATTTTGAAAGACTTAGATGATATTCAAAGAAAAAGTGTGATCAAGACGTACAATTTTATCTGTCACTGTATTATTTTTTATATTCAGATATTCGAACGAGATAAAAAATGTTAAATGAATTAAAAAAAGATTAAAATCTCGAACAATTGCCAAATACCTTTAAAGGCGGAGTACGTACATACAGACATCCGTGTTATTTGACCTAAAATAACGAGAAAATAAGTTTGATGGCACAAATTGAACTATAATGGGGTTGTTAAGACTGTTATTCAAAAGGCTGGTGGTGGAGGACTGATTAGATCAGACTCTGGTGAGGTTATATGAGCCTATATATTTCAATGTGAATTCTGCTCAGTGCTTGCTTTGGAGTTGTGGGGAATTTACCATGGATTGAAAAATGACATTTGATCTCCAAATCACCAAGTTGATTGCTGAGAGCGATTCCTTGGTCGCTTGCAAGTTGTTGTAGACTCCAAAGATGAATACACACTCGAATCTTTACCTGGTTCTACAATGTTAACGCTTGATATGATGGAGCATGAAAGTTGGGAGGTGAAGGTTAAACATGTTCCGAGGTCTTCCAACAAAGTCACTGATAGCTTGGCCCAATATTCCTTTAATGGAGAATTACTATTTTTAATAAATTTAACGGGCTTGTCCGGCAGTTCGACAAAAAAATCAATATTAAATTATGTAGTATCCGGAATTTGTCTAGACAATTGGTACTAGGGTTTCTCTAAAAGAAGAAAAATCACATCTGCATTATTGAGGTCCTTTTAAATAGGGCTTTTATAGGAGAATATTCTCGAGTATCTCTAATATCATTTCTTGGGAAATAATCCACGTAATTAATTATAAGTTATATAAATAAATACCATAAATTAATTACACCCACAAATTATATCAAAAATCATAATAAGTGGAAAACAAGTGAAGTTTGATCATGGGAATTGTGGTATTATCAGTATTATGTATGTGACAGCCTACCTAATTAAATATAAATTGCAATAAACGTAACAGTATTCTCTCAATTTGTACAGTTGTACCTAATGACTATTGTTGCTCAATGGAATGATCAAACCTTACTTTTTCAACAAACAAAAATTGTCATTTCAGTTGAACATTAGTGATGTGTGGAGAGACCTCATCATTCCTGAAAGCTAAAAGCAAGTCATAACCTTGCTACCAATTGTAATTCAACACATGAAAACATTCCATTTCAAAACTTTTGATTTTCAAGCAAACTCCATAAATGGCATGATGGCCGGCCAGATTGAGTAGTTTCCGGTTGAATGAATTATTTAAAGGCATAGGTTAAGATTAGTTTTATTTAAAAAACTATTATATTGTAAAGTAGAAAGAAATCATGTTTGTGGAAGAAAAAATTTTCACATCGGAAAACTAAAAGATGAAATGGCTATTATATATACGTTTGAGTTACTTTTCCTATTGTCAATTGATTGTAGGATGAAACTATATGGACTTAATTAGTACTTGCTAGACTCATAATATGTTTATATGCACATACGGGACGTGTGAACCTCCCACCCCTCCCCCACGTTCTATTTGCCCACCGGAATTTAATTTGGTATCAGAGCCTGTTCGATCCTGGGTCTCGACTCTTGGTCGATCTACATGGGCTAGCCGGCCTAAAGGCATGACATCAAGTTGCAACTGGCATATTGTGGGCATAGACAATTGTAATTCCCGACTCCCCGGACAGTTGCACTTGAAGAGGCGTGTGGAAGAAAAGCTTCCCACGTCGGAAAATTGAAAGATGAAAAGTCTAGTATATGGAGTATATGCTTGAGTTACCCATCCTATTGCCGATTGGTTTTAGGAAAAAACTTCATGAGCTTATGTGTCAGGCTTATAACGCATGCTTATGCACATAAACAGACTTGTGAACCCCATGTCATAATTGACCCATCGAAATTTATCAACGTTAAAAAAATTTAAATTATTAAAGCTTTCTAAATAAAGCTTGTAAACCTTTAGTATTAAAAATCATTGAATTATATAATCAAGTTTGAATCAGATTCATAGGAAAAAGCAGGGAGGAAAAGCTACCTAGAAAAACGAATTTACAAAGTAAATGCAGAATACTCCGTATATTACACTGTTTACATTTTTAACAGAAAAAACAATAAAAGGAGATTGCACCCCTAATAATGACACTTTTGGTAAATTTGATGGGGGCATAACTTTATTACTGTACATAATTTCCGTACAAAGGGAGACATTATAAAAACGTCATCTGATGCCGATTGCCCAACCCACCTGTCACTTATATATGATTTAAATCATTTAAGTAAAATAAAAATAATTAATTTAATGCCCACTTAAGGAAGGAAAAACAAAAGACATGAAGAAAAGCAACAAAAAAGCATCGCGTGGGCTGATCAATTATTGCCTTAACTAATGTTCTTGCTCTTTCTAAAATTTGCATAGTACTGTACTAAATTTCTTTCCATTGGACATCAAAATAAGAGGTTTACATACAATAAATTAACATTATGGGATCAAGATTCTAAGATAATTGTTGGTGAAAAGTAGTTTTGGGATGAAATTAGTTTTTATTTATCTTAAAATACGTAAAAAATAAATAAAGGAAATGTACGAATTTTGAGAGCTATTAAAATATGTTTTAGAGTGAAAGTAGTTTTATAGGCCTTGATATGAAGCCCTGCCTTGTTGGTTAATTGCACAAACAATGGATCTAGCATTGGGTTGATAGCTCAATTGTTCAACTTTGCTAGGCCAAGTTAGCACTATCCTCAAGTAAAGGCTATTTCAGGTCAAGGTCAACTCATGGTGTGTTAAGATAATGTATTATAATACATCATATTACATTAAATCTTAACAATTAATGGACTATAATGCAATCTGAGTGATAATAGGAACTTGTTTATATCTAATCAAGTGAAGATAAGTTTATTTGGTTATCTGCCTCTCCATTTAACAAATTGTAGATTTTGTCCAAAATACAAACCATATGGATACGTCATATGCAAACGTCATCCAACTTAGTCCATCAAAAAGCATGGGGGTAATAATTAAATCACCTTACACCTGGAGATGCACAAAAGCAGCAAAGTCATAAAGTGACTTTGCTTGCATTCAAACGAATCACACCCAACGAAACTAAGTGCATAGTAGTTGCAAATTGCCCCCACTCTTCTTCATACTCCAAAAATGACAGTGATCTGATCTCGCTAAAAGTGAAGACAACAGCTCATCTGGTGGCCCATACTAAAATCAGCCACCATTTTTCCTGTTCTTCTTCTCCTATCATATTATGCAGTTGTTCTTTTACAATTTCTTTCATACAACAGTTGTTTCCTAAACTACATTCAGAAAGTGGGTCTTTAATCTCAATAAACACGACCCGACCCCGTTTACGACCCCATGATCAAAGCATGGATTTCAGCCCAGCTTGAGGCGACGTAAACGACGCCAGATAGGCCCTTCCAATTTAAGGGGCTCCCTTCGACGTACTCTCTCTGTTTACTAACAAGGCCTTCATACAACGGGACAAAAGAAACACCGAAATGACTTCCTACCTTCCGCAGGCTAGAGCTTGACCCCAGCACGATCCCTATGTCGGCCTGGAGTAGACAAAGCAAATCACCAACGGAATCCCCAATGTAGACCGTTAATTTCTTCTTGTCGTCATTGCAGCTCTGTAAAATGTTGTTGAAAGCTTCAGCTTTGTCGAGTGGGGACTCAACCTTCTTGAGAATTTCACCAGTGGAAAGGGATTCGTTATATGCGAATTCATTTGCATGTATGTTGGCCACATGTAATCCACCTGGTTCAAAACAGTTGAAATAGAAAGTATTATTAGCATTATTCATATTCAGTCTAAAAAGCTTGTGTAGGTGCATATGATGTCAGTGTTTTACCAGAAACTTAGCTTGCCAACTTTGATCTTTCGTTGAAATATTATATGTACAGGCAAATTCCCTCTCTCTAACAGTATTTTGTCTATCTAATCTAGAGTTTGTTGGGTGTTATTATAAGGACATTTTTATACCTAAAAAAAGGGCTCTTTATATTAGAGCCTTCTTTATACCAAAGAACAAGTCTCTAGCAAATTATTTAATATGCCCAAATGATATCCAACAATGTGCATTGCAAAGTATATTTGAAGTTTCATACTTGAGCCTTTACTAAAAGCACTTAGCACTCCTTTACAGCTTCATAAAGGAAATGACACAATTTTAAATGCTGACAAAAGTAAGACGTTGTTAGGAAAGGCATTACCTAATGAAAAGGCGGATCTAATCAGATCTCCACACCAGCAATATGATAGGACATGTAGGTTCACATCCAGCTCTTCGTTCTGTAAAACCTTTTGCAAGAAACCACTACAACCATCTTGAAGAATGAGACGTTCACCGGCCTTCTTTATATCTTCAATGTTTACACCCTTCAATACCCCGGACTCAATCACTCTATCATTGGCCTTTTTCTCAAAATCTGACAGTAGCTTCAGTCCTTTGCACAGCCCCTCGTAATCAAATTTCTCAGCTTCAAAAGCCATTAATATCAAGAATGTTAAGACATGTCAAAAGGCAAACAATCTTACAAATAACATCTGAAAATAATACTGTGCACAGCCAGGCAATATATGGTCCTTTTAGAACTGAAGATTAATTGACATACCTTTCTCAACAGTTAAAATACTCTCTATGCATTGTTCGTACTCCTCTGTATACTGCTTTGAGAGCAGGCCCCATGTATTTCTCAAGTCAGCTGATGACATCCGAACAATTTCATTTTCAGACTGATTCTGATCGGATTTGGGAGCTGTTAAAATTGCAATCTCAGCTAGAATAGCAGATGAATCAACAACTGTGCACGTCAAGTCAAAATCAGAAAACAACATAAGACGCCATTCTGCAGGTTTGAGCTCTTTACACAATGGAACTACAGTTCGCTGCACTAATGGTTGAGCGTTAAAAAATTCTATTTCAAGTCTCATAGCCTGTAGATAAAGCTTCTCAATGACTTCAAGCTCTTCACTGGTGAGAGAGACACTCAGTTTATCAAGCAAGTCCTCTGTTTGCCGAGCAGATACCTAGATTCAGAAGATGTATAGCAAGTCAGTCATCAAGAATGGAGGCTATAGCACTCGTGTATTATTTGTAGTATCTTGGAGAGGCCTCAGGGTCAGGGCAAACCTGGAAAGTTTCAGATGAGTAATTGTCAATCCATTTCTTATATGGATGACTATGGTCTTCACCAGGATTTAGTAGGGCTTGAAGCTCCTTTCCAATAAAGGCATAAAGCCTCATACAAGGTGTCATGGCAGCCAAGGTGTAAGAAGCAAACTTTGTCTTTTCAAAAGGAGTAGCAAGTTTAGCAGCAGCTTTTACCCCATCAATTTTTCCTGATGTTGTGGCTAACAAGAAATCTATGTACTTTGCAGTTGCGGAACTACGGCTGATATCTTTAATAAGATCAGAACCCCACTCCTGCAAATTTCAAATAATCAGGTCACCTGAATGTATTTAACTAGATAAACGATCAAAAGGGACAAAAGAAAAGAACGAGGATGCACAATTGAGTAAATAAAGGTACATAAGAACATTTGAATATACTGAAAGCCTTTGAAACTGATTTATACAGATAGAACACTGGTAAGCTGTAAGGTATTTTAATTATGAAGGAGAAGCTCCAAAAGTAGGCTAATAGTAAGTTCCCAGGAAGAAAATGCAAAGTAAATTAATTTATGCAAACATTTCCTGAAAATAGTAACTAGGCAGGAAATGAGATAACTAACCATCCCTGATTGGTTATTAGGTGAAAGATGTGTTTGTAACAATTTGTCACCATCTCCACCATCACAAGCAGTCACCAAGTAGTTTGGCTCTCTCACTTAACCAGCCTTAGAAACAAAAAGAAAGAAGCATTGTGGTGATACATTTGCATTCAGGCCTCAAGTATAAGTAGCAAATTTAACCAATCTTATAATGATTCCAGTCATTTTGCAGCGGTTGCTCACTTGCTCAAGTGCTCAACAGATTATTCATACTAAAAGTGACCTTCATTGCTAAACCAAATAAAAGAAGCATTGTGGTGATATATATGCGTTCAAGACTAAACTATAAGTAGCAAACTTAACCAATCTTAGAATAATTCCATCCATTTTGCAGGGGTTGCTCAAATGCCCAACCAATTATCCATACAAACAGTAACCTTCATTGCTAAACCAAAAGAAAGAAGTATTATGGTGATATATATGCGCTGAAGACTCAAACTATAAGTAGCAAACTTAACCAATCTTAGAATGATCCCAGCTATTTTGCAGGGGCTGCTCAAGTGCTCAACTAATTATCTATACTAATAGTCACCTTCATTGCTAAACGAAAAGAAAGAAGAATAGCAGATCCAATGGTGTTCACACTTCCATCCCTTGCAACAATAACAATCCTTTTGAGTACATAGACCAAGCCTAACATAGCAACAAGGGGGTGGTTTCAAACTAAGAGCAGGAATAATGGTTTAGTAATTGTTGGTCTTCTGAGCTTCATTTAGCAGGGTTTTCAAGGACATGGTCCCATGGATGAAGCTTTAAGATTTTTCAAACATAGGAATTTAATTATGTTACATCTTGCTTGGCATAAACTATAGGATTATATTAGCATAGTTATCAAATTTGAATTGATTATTTGATTGAAGTATCTGATTTTTGGCACTTAAATGTATTTCTTGAATTAGATGCTACTAAGAACAACGTGTCCAGCCGTCTAGGCATATTGAGAGTGTAAATGTCAGTATCATGGTATCTCAGTCCAAGATGAATTTCACAACTTTATTTTAGTTTGGTTTAAACTTCTGACTGAAAAAAAAAACTTTTGATAGCAACAAATTTTCAAACAGCTTATAATTAAAAAGAGTGAGCTGTTGTAGAAATTGAGGCAATATTTCCTATCAAGCGGTAACAATGAGCAAAAATGATTTAGATTATATACCCGTGATGAAGATCAATTCAAGGCTTAAAAACAACACTCAAATCTCAAAGGCACAGTCTTGACAAATTACTCCATTTTTTGCCTTCATGAATAGTGATCAGTCACAAAATTTTAGTGTAAACTACTCTTTGTATATAATCTCGGTGCCAATAGATAGGTTGATTGGTTTCAAACAAAGTCATATGAATGCATTAGTTTATTATATGGACAAAGTTGATGGCTACAACCGCTAATCCGCTATTGCTCTCTTGACCGGGAAGCAACCACACATTATAATTTTCTACCAAAGACTACCATAAGCAGCTTACTAAAGTTTTCTCATGCACCCGAAAAATTGACCAAACATCACATTACACGATTACAGTGACACTCTAGCCTCCATGCAACATCTTCAGGTAATGAATTTGCAGGGGTTATCTCCCTTCAATACTAATTTCCTTCCCAACATGCGGAATGAAACAATGCTTTCAGCTGTACTGAGTTGCTGAAGTTCAATAATGGTTTGTTAAAAGATGCTTTTGGAAAGCAAGATAGTTGTAACTGCACAGTAAGACAACTGTTCCACAAGGCATCTCATAAACTCCGAAAGACAAGAGTACCTAATAAATCAAACCATTGGTGACGTTTTATGAAGCTGTTTAGCTCTCCTGAGAGCACCGGTGAAAGAGGTTTAATTCTCCTCCGAAATTGGTTTAATTAAGAAGCTTTACTAGGGCAACATGGCTTCAACTATACACTTTGGGAAATGTTTCTCAATGCATCTTATAAAATCCAATAAATCGAGAGTGCGTGAAAGAAAAGCCGTTGACTATCTTTCTGCGAATATCCATATAGTTTAATTCATATAGAAAACGAGTAGCATCTTTACTATCAGCTACGAATTGCATCCTCAATGAGTGATGGAATCAAATCGTATCAAATAGCCAAAGAGAAAAAACACGTTTAGAGTGGGGAAATCCCCTACAAACAATTAATTTTATGCGCACGATCATGACTAAAGATCCTAGAACCAACCAATTTACATAACGAGAAAAAAATATCTAAACCACAAGTCGGTATTTCTTGTATAAAGCAAGATTCTGAAAACGATCATCAATTGCAAGGATAGAGAGGAGGCAGCAGCAAAAATTGAACCAACCTGTACAAACGAATCGTGCATTTTCAACTCTTCCAGAACACTCTTCCTCAGCTGCGAAATCGCAATCGCATCGTCATCATCAGCACAATCCTCAGCTAATTCGTATCTGAAAAAAAAGGGAGAGCAGCAGCACACAGAAACTTAGCAATCGCTCTTCGAATTCTCAGACAAGCAACGAAAACAACAACTAAAAATCAAGAAAAAGCACAGTAAACTAACGCCTGTGCGAATGCTCGGAGGAAATGGACGTCCTGGGAGATGTAATGGCGGAAGGCATCGATGTCCAAATTGCCGGCGGCCAAGCAGACAACGAAGGGAGTGTACAGAGCGAGAACGGACTCTCTACGGGACTTGATCCAGAACCTTCTAGAGATTCCGACATCCGCTCCACCGCCGATGATCGGAGATTTGGAAGAAGCCGCGGTCGTCATTGATGGCGGCTTCGGTTCGCGAGGGAGGAGATTCGAGCGGCGGCAGTAGCGAGACGGAGGAGATCTCGGGAGAGAAGAAGGAGAGGATTTGGGAGAGAGGAAAGAGAGAGATCGGAGGAGGAGATCGAGAGATGGAGAGAATGTTGAGGAGAGAGATAGCAGAGAGGTTTTGATTGGGTTCGGGGAAAAGAGGGGGAAGCGCATCGAAGCAGACGGGGAGAGAGAAAGATAGAGAGGGGAGGCGGCGTTTAGTTGAGGGGTAAAAAAGGTGGAGAGGGGTGGTTGTGAATTTTGGATGTTGGTGACGGTGTGATGTCTTGAAGAGGCGGTGCTTTGTCATTTAATTTTTTGTTTTTTATTGGATTCGTTTAATAAATACACTAATTAAAATGAATAATTTTGTTTAATGATTTAGGATAAAATACAACTATATTATATTTTTTTTGGGTCTTGACTACATTATTCTTTTTGTCTTAAAATAAGAAAAAACAAATTAAGTCTTAAAAAAAATATCAAAAAGTGTTTTTTTTATATAAAAATATAATAAGGGCTTGTATAGTTATAAAAGGTGTGATACACTAATGCGTTTCCCACCATGACCACCGATGAGGAGGAGGAAGTTATGTCGGTTCGTTCCAACGGATCCTTGACGCGTGCCCGCATCAAGGCCATAGCTCGAGCTACGGGTTCCGTCATAAGTCGAGTTATTCGGTCCATGATTTTGGTCCAAGATCCACCTACTACTATGATGAAGACATCTTTGGTCCAAGGCACACTTTCGGACCAATTGGAGGAATCAAGGATCGAGCCAAGCAATTTCGAAGGAGCTCTCGTCAGCGCGAACGATCAGCGTTGTGGAGTGCCCACGCCTTCATGTGTCACGGTTGCGGCATCTCAAGGCGACCGCGCCATAACCGGGCAAACCCGCGTTATTTCGGTAGAACCTTTGCCCAACATGGCACGGGTTGGGGCTTCTGGTGGCGCGACCGCGCACCCTCGGGTGCCAGGCCGCACCCCTCTAGGCGACAGCGCCGAGGACTTCGACTTTCGACTTGGATCTCATGTCCTCGGGTTTCCGTCTTATCTTTTGTCGGGATTTTTAAGTGAAACATTACTATATTTGGTATTAATTATATTTTCGTTATTTTATTAAAATAACGAGATGGGTTGGGCTTGCATGTTCGGGCCCATTCTCGCTTAGCTTCTAGGGTTAGGATCTAGATCTATTTATTATGTCATACTACTCTTGAATTATTTAAGCTGGAATGAAATTGTAATTGCCTCAATGAATCGAGAATCTCTTCCTCAGGTCTTCAGGCGTCAAATCCTTCTAAACCCTTTTCCCTATCGCTCTTCAACTCTTCTAAGGTTTCGTTCTTCGGAATCGTCTTCATCTCGAGACGACGCTAACCCTAGCGTCATTGTTATCAGAATCCCGATCCGATCCTACGTTCTAACGATCCTACGATCCATAACATGCGAAACGATCCACGATCCCAAGTAGGATCTTAAATGATTTAGAATACAACCTCGATCTGATCTCGATTTTATATACGATTTTAACGATCCTATAACGATTCTAACGATCCTATGAAATGACAATTTTAACTATACATTATTAATAATTTTACGATTAACGTATCATTTCCATTAAAATAGTTGACTAGTCCATCCTACAACATTTTTAATAATCAAATTAATAAGGTTTATCATTTTTTTACTTCATATATAATAAAATATATAATCTATTAGGTTATTCTTGCATAATTTTAGTTATAATGTAGGATCTTACGATTCAGCGATCCGATTTTACGATCCGATCCAAAAGACCCCCAACGATCCAACCTAAAATCCCGATCCTGATAACCTTGCCTAGCGTCGTAACTATTGTTCATCGATCCGCACGCCCTTGCGTGCCTAGTTCATCAATTGCTTCCGCTCTAGATCGAAGCGGGATTCATAAAATGAGATGTCGGTCCTTGTAGCGAGACGAAATGCATCAAGATGTCATTTTGCTTGGGTATCAAGCTAAGCGTCGAACTTGATGAGACCCGGCGCCAACTCAAGCATACCTACGACGTCACCAACTCGACTGAGACCATGGCGTCCCATTGGCGTATGGCTTAGTCTTTTATTTATTTCCTTATTTTAATAAGGTTTTGTAGCATTGTTATTTCAAATTATGGCTATTTTGGATGTGTGCCTCTGGTTCCCACTAAGGTTCCGGCTCCTCCACCCCCGGAACCGTCGGTTCCACCAATAAAAAAAAATAGCCTAACCGCGGTCGCGATTTGGCTAATCGCGTTCGCGGTCCAATTGCGGTTAGGCTATTTTGTAAGAAATTTAAAATTTAATTTTTTATTATTATTTCCAGTTCCGAAACTGGGAGGAACCGGCCTCGGAACCGTCCCAAGGCCGGTTTCGGTTCCGGTTTCGAGAAACCGGACCCATGTCTAGATTTTCCTTTCGCTAAATTTGCTTCTAATTTTTTTTTCCTTTTCATTAATTTTCTCTTAAATCCACCAAAATATTTTAAAATTTTAAAACTTTATCTATAGAATTTGACCTTGTCTTTCTAAGTTGATTAACCATGCAAAGTTTTAAAAATAGTTGTTTTGTGGCTTTTGTTCTAATATTCACGGATGTAAGCGTTTAATGGAGCAAAGCTCTCCGCTGAAGTGAGGTGGCAATGACAAAAAAAAATGTTCATCACGGACAAAAAAGTCATAATAATATTAATATTGCGATTAGTGCATGCATATTGCAAGTGAGGCACGCCTCCTCCGTTATTGAATCTCGTAAACACTTGAGTATTATATAGGACTTTAATTTCCTAATAAGTTATTCAATTTCCTAATAATCACATAGGACTTTAATCAATATTATAATTGTTGTGCAACATATACTTATTTAGAGCTGTTAAAAGCTAATCCGATCTGTAAACTCAATCCAAACAAATCGAAAATTTTAGGGTCAAGATCCGAAAATTTAAACCCGAAATTCGAACTAAAACGAACACGATAAGACCTGAAACCCGTTGCATTGACAGAGTTACTATATTTATAGAATGTGTCAAATTTATTTTGAAATTTATATTATATTTTATTATTAAAATACATAAAAAGTAACATATTAAAATAATTATTATTATTTAATTAAGATTTTGTTTTAATAATCATAAAAATTCTATGCTTTTGACATTCTGGTCAACCCAACCCGTCTGAAAACGCGCAGCGACCAGATTCGATTAACCCGTAATAATTCGAATCCGACTTAATCTGAAATGATTGAACCCAAATCCAACCCGACCCGATTGACAAGTCTAGGACTAACTTATTCAAAAAAGTAAATAGATGATGCTTTAATGAAGTTTTTGACCAATTAAACGGGTTGGTGGGCGGCTTCAAGTTGCAGCTTGTTGTGGTGGGCGGTGGAGAGATTGCGTTATGGAATTGGGCTTTTGACTAATCAAGTGTGGTGGGTTGAAGATTTAATAGAAAGAAAGCAACCCAACCTTCTTTAAGATGGGCCTTTTTCCCTCTTTTGGATCAGACGTCTGCATCTTTCCTTCATATCATTCTTGCTTTCTCCTTGGCTCTTTTCATTTGGTCTCTACTTTCTACCTACTACATTATTGATTATTGTTTTGATTAACATGCCCATCATTCAATCAATTGTATCAATCGGAAAATTGATAAGATGTAACATGATGAGTAGATGAATGTTTGCTACTCTTTTAAAAAGGGTGCCTAGGTGCTTTAATCGTCGGGCGGACTGGGCAGTCTCCTAAACCCTACCTAGGCTCTCGCCTAACTGCCTAGGTGCTAGGCCTCATTCCACCACCTAGCGCTTTTTGAACACTACTTAAGCCATTACAACGAGATATGAAAATTCAAACTCGTGACCTAATGTGTGTGGACGTTATCACCTATCAGCTAGGCTAGTGAGGATTGACGATTGATATGCTTCTTTAATTGTATAGAATAGCATGTATTGTGACAAGTCTATACTTCCATATGAATAAAATCTCGTATACTTTATTAAAACGAGTCTAAAATTCATGTATTATGAGAAAAAAGTGTAACTCAAAGAGATATTCAAGTACCTTTTAGGGCTCGCTATATTCGAGTTATTATGTTGGAGTTCATTTATTATAGGATTTATATATATTTTTAATCGCAATTATGAACAAAAATATATACAAAAGTATCACATATTGTGAAGGTTGCACTTTTGGGCCGACCTTTTATAATGTAATTTGTATTTATAAATTAATAATTAGTGTTTGTATTTCAAAAAAAAATATTGTTTGTTTAATAATGAACAAATTATAAAAAAAAAAAGTATGCAAGATTTTTATAGATATTTAGATGTGCAAATTATATTTTTATTTCATGTATAGACTACCCGGAAAAAAACCGTGATTATAAATCTCGTTTTTATTTTGCATTTAATGTTCGTCGTTACCATCTATGAAAATGTAACACTTTCGTATGTTTTTCTTACCGCTTTTAGGACTTGTTCTAACTAAGTGGCCCCATATGGAGAGAATAGTGGTAGGAGCCATGAGAATATTAAAAGATTTTAGGTTTAATTTTTGTTTTTATTTTTTTATTTGAGTGAAAAATCAATCTCATTATTCTTCATTTCAGTGAGTCGAGCCAGTTGATGCAAACTAAACTATCTGACTTATACGCTTTGTCGATTAATTTACGAAGACAAAATGCTTTTGAAAAGTCAGTGCCTTTTGATGCTTGTGTGGTTAGGATTTACTTTGACTTTTTTTTTTTGCTTTTGTTGAATGCGACATTTTTTTTTTACATGGATGTTAGTTGGCATTTTATGTCACATAACATTGGATGGTGTCAAAGTTAGAAAATAAAAAAGAAAAGAAAAAGCATAGACACCAAAATAGATTTTCAAAAAGGCAAGTATAGAATTTAAGGGTAAGCATTAAGCAACAATGAGAGGACCATATTTTTTTTTTGTTTGAAGGAAAGCTATACAATATGTAAGAGCTTATCATAGTGACTTTTGTAATTGCCCCGCCTGAAGGAGTTTCTTTATTGATCTTTGATGATGTAAGAGATCGGACTATTCCCGTTTGATGACTACTTAGTCCTCTTTTTTTTATTAATTATAAAACACTTTCTTAAGGAGTCGGAGAGTGTTGTATCTCCTTCTTACAAAAAAAGAAAAAGAAATCTAAGTAGAAGAGGAACTGAAAAGGTGGTTTTACCTCTCTTTTGGCAAACTAAAAACTAAAAATATTATCATTAGCATGCATCATAATATTCAAAATCTCTTTTATTTAGCCATAAAATTAACTCATATGATTGAGATCGCACAAGGGACCCTAAACAAACTCAAAAAATTTCATGAGCATAATTATAGGGCTTATATAATATGGCTGCTCAAAAACACTTTTATGTATTGGGCTAATATGCCCAAAGCCCACTAAAACAAAGACTAGATAGATGTACCCAGCTCCAAGAAATTGGATTAGAAGTTAGAACCAGTGATTAATATTATTCGGCCATTGCTTAATGCTATACTAGTTGTGACATAATGGATTGATGGGTGGATCTGGCCTGTCTAGTAGCCAATTTGTATTGTCCGGGCAATATAATTGGTAGGAGTTGGTTTTGTAGCATTGTAGAAATAATAATTTACAATAAATAGAGTTTAGGAAGAAAAATAATTGATTAGATAATATTGTTTAGGAAGATATCTTCTCATTGTTATTTTATGCACAAAGAGCATGCAATATGGAAGATATCAACCATCTGTTTGATTGTAGGAATTTGATATCATTCATGTGAGCGCATAAGCGCATTATGGACCTAACACATAAGCCCGTAGGGTTCCATTCTAAAACCAATTAGCAATAGAAAAAGTAACACAAATACTTATATAGTAGAAAAATATCTGTCATCTTTTAAATGTGGAAAACCATTTATCTCAATACTTCATCATCTTGAGTACACTCAACTTCATCAATAACAATTAAGTCGATTTTCATTCATTTGTATGGTATTAGCCTAGAAAATCATTGGCCTTTCACAAAACTCATACACGACCAACACACAAAAGCGATTTTTCTACTTCTCTTAATAATCCGATCCTCATCAACCGATTAAGTTTATTTCCATTCATCTATATCAGATATTACATAGCCGCAACTTATATCCTACCAACTTTAATAAAGCCCAGTGGACCGATAATTTGAGAATCGTGTAGTAATGGGTGTAACATATAAGTCCAATAAAGTTCTAACCGAAAATCATATGACATTGAGTGAAGTAACTTATAAGATTATATACTAGACAATTTATGAATAAGTTTTCTACGTGGGAAACATTGTCAACAAATTAACTTAGATAAAGATAATAAGAAATCTAAACAAAATCTATTATATCTAGGCAGAATACATCAACATATCCATGTACTTACACTTTTTTCCTATTAGACCCCTGTATTAAAAAATGTTCAAACAAACCCCTGTACTGCCCCCAATTTTGCCTATTTAACACTTTCAATCTTATTCTCCTTCCAGTGTACATCACACGCCTTATGTGTCATGTTATCTTGCCAAATAAACCAAAATGGTCAAATACGTACATGTTATTTTGCCTATTGAACACTTTCAAGTCTTCACGCGCCTTATGTAACATGTACGTATTTGACCATTTTGGCTCATTTGGCAAAATTACATGACACATAAGGTGCGTGATGTACACTGGAAGGAGAATAAGATTGAAAGTGTTCAATAGGCAAAATTGGGGACAATACAGGGGTCTGTTTGAACATTCTTTAGTACAGGGGTTCAATAGGAAAAAAAGTGTAAGTACAGGGGTCTGTTGATGTATTCTGCCATTATATCTATCCTTAACATTTACAACCATCCAAGAGATGAGGGAACCTAATTCCTCCAACTCACACATCCAGTGTACATCTATATCACATGTGTGAAATTGCATTGCTATGAATTATCATCACACACCAGAAGTCTTCCATGTCCTTATTCTTGGATTTTTATTACAAGAGATTTGGGACCATCCAAATTGATCGACCATGTGTGGATTTTAAAGTCTCTCTACCATATACGTACCTTCTTCATATACACAAAAATTGAAAACTCAAGCCATCATTTGTCAGTAATTAACCATGGTTGACTCGTACTAGTAAATTCAGACTTTGTACGTCCATTACTATTTGCTTTGCTACGTTGAGCAAGACTAATGGTCTACAAAAATGATGAATTATATGAGGTGGTTATTGTTGTCTTTTGTGTCATGATTTGATTCTTTCATTTATTTATTTTGGAATCTTATGTTATGTGTATATGGCTCTTGAAAGGAACTAGTTTGTTAGCAAGTTGAATAGATTCCACAATGGTCCATTAATGCATATTGTGTAGAAGACTTATAGATTCCTTTTTTATTTGTTTGCATGCAAGTTGAGGTTCTCCTCAGTTGATTATAGAGATTCCCTTCTAAATTCCTTTTATAATGAGTTTTTGATAATGATTTTGATTCTAACTTTTCACTGTGGATAATTACAAGCTAGGCAAGTAAAATCTGTTTTACAAGTTACTAATGGAGAAATTTTTTAGTTTGTTTCGGTTCGCAGAAATTTTTAAGCTGAGCAAAGCAAAGAATAGATTCTTTTGTTAAGATTCATATTCATATGGTATAGTATTAATGTTGAATGTTATATGATTTAATATAACTTAATAGATTAAATTGAACGATCTTAATAAACCCTTAAATGCCATCTTTTAGACGGTATTGGGTGTTTTGAACTCATTTCATTAATATGAAAATGACTGAGAAAACAAATCAATAATTAGTACATTCTCTCGTAAATTTAAAATGTTGATAGTTGACAGGACAACAAAAACATCTCACCATGCTTGTACAAATATACATTACAAATTAGTTACGCACAAAATTCTCCGGATTCACAACATTCAAACACCAACAATTTTCTTAGGCTTTGTTGTTGATACAAATGAGGATTAAAAGAAATAAAAATCACCCCAAAAAATTATAAGAAAAATGAGAAGCCCAAACATATTGAACAAGGCAAATTAAGACAATGTTTGGCCAAAACTTTTTACACATTATAACTGCTTATGTCACAATTATAATCCATAAAAAAAATGTCAAGCCAAACAAAGCCTTAAAATACCGGCCAATCACCTTCATACAACGATGTTAGAAGGGGAAGACCCAGCGGGCTCCACTCTCCTCATGAACCCGGGCTTAGACGACAGGTCATCATCGTCATTGTACAGGTAAGCAAACCCGCCATGTCTAGTCATATCCATTCCCGCCATCTCATCATCACTCGAAATCCTCAACAACTTGAGCTTCTTAAGCCCGTAGAAAAGCGGGCCCATTGTAACCGTGACCCACCCGAACACCACACAAATCTGGATCAATTGGGCCGCCAAAAGCCTCCCTCCGCCGCCCATAAAAAGCCCATAAGGCCTATCCGCCGCCCCGCCGTACACCTCCCCCACATACTTCTTGGTGGCGAACAATCCCGTGAAAATAAGCCCCCACGCGCCGCACCCACCGTGGAGCTGCGCCGCCTCCAACGGGTCATCGAATTTCGCCTTCTCGGCCAGCTTATTGAACCCGATCAAGACCCATGAGGCCACGAACCCGCATATAATCGCGGCCCACGGCTCGACCACCGAGCAGCCCGACGTGATCGCGGCAAACCCGCCCAGAAGCCCGTTGCACACGTCGAGCACGTTCCAGTGGCCCACAAGCAACCGCTTACTAAAAAGAGTTGTTAGAGCAGCAGTGGAGCCGGCCAATGTGGTGGTGACAGCTGTCCTGCCGACCGCGCTCCATTGACCGTAATACCCTCCGGTGGTCCCGTACGCCTTGAGGATGGTGAGGAACGAACCGGGGTTGAACCCGTACCAGCCGAACCAGAGGAGGAAGGTGCCGAGCACGACGAGCGAGGCGCTGTGGCCGCGTAGGGCCACGGACCGGCCGGCCCGGTCGAACCGGCCGATTCGTGGGCCTTCGATGAGGGCCCCCCATAGACCCGCGATTCCGCCCACCATGTGGACCACGCCCGACCCGGCGAAATCGATCGCGCCCGACCCGAGTAGGAGGTTCGTTGGCTTGAACGGGCTCGCCCAGCCGTCCACGGACCAGAACCAGTGGGACACGATTGGGTAAACAAAACCTGCCAATTAATTAATTAATTAATTCCAATATTAGAGATTTGGACAATTGGTTCGGTAAAAAGAATCTTTCAAAAAAAACGTACGTACCCTAAAAAGTAAAAATGGTACTTGTATCATCATTTAATTATTTTCAATTCGGAAACATTAGCCTTTTGAAGTCCAGAATATTATTTAGTGCTACTTATATGAAAGTTTAGGATTCATTTCATATCATATAATTCTATCCGTTAAGATAAACTTATCTTTTTAGAGTTTGACATACAAATTAAAAAACAATCACATATACAATATCTTGATATAACTCATACACATATATTTATATTCAACCGATATCAAATATTTAATATCTCATATTTTACATATTAATATCAAACCAGCCCTTAAATCATCTAACCATTAAAGTGTATTTAAGGTTTTTTTTTATTTCCCATCCGGTTTGGAAAACTTAAAGTCTTGAAGTGAAAATATTTCATAGCTAGTTTATATTTATTATTTGACCGTAAATTTAAATCAATTTTTAAAAATTATAACGATTTAGTCTAATAACCGATGACGTCTTAACGAGGAAAAAGAAATCTTTACGCTATGATTTTTTTGAAAGAAAAAAACTCCATTGAGCATGATAAAGAAAGTCAAAAGGAGAAACCAAAGATTCAAGCTAGGTGTACGTATAATTTGATTACCAGTAAGAAAGGATGAGTAAATAAGATAAGCAACGAACTGGGTCCTCTCGGCGATGGACCCGCTCGTGATCCCGGCGGCCGCAATCGCAAACGCCCACTGATAAAGAAAAAAGCTATAGTCAAAGTCGCCAGCGGCTATGGACGCGGGGACCGCTTTAAGCCCAAAGAAGTGGCGGCCGACGAAGCCGTTGGAGGGCGCGCCGTACGCGAAGGCGAAGCCGAAGAGGTAATACGAGAGGCCGCCGGCCGCGGCGTCGAGGACGTTGGTGAGCATGATGTTCATGGTGTTCTTGGCGCGGACGGAGCCGGCGCAGAGCATGGCGAAGCCGAGTTGCATTGCGAAGACGAGGTAGGCGGAGAAGAGGAGGTAGGTGTTGTCCACGGCGAAGGTGACGGTGGAGAAGGAGTCGCAGAGGTAGGCGGCGGCGGCTGTCGCGTTGGCGCCGCCGCCCAGGAGGGGCGCCAGGTCGGACGCCTGGCAGGCTTGGAAGGGGGTTGACATGTTGTGTGGCTTGGGGGTGTTTTTTTGAGGAGTGGTGGTAACGATGTCGTTTTGGATTTAGGGGGTGTGGTGGTGGTGGGGTTGGTTTTATAGAGAGGAATTCAAAGTTGAGTTTGGAGATAGTGACAAAAATGACAAAATAATGATTGTGAATTTATTTTTATATGTTATTTTTTTCATAATAGTTTTATATTTTAATTACATTAAAAAATTCCGGATGAAGAGGTTCATTGAATCATACTCCCTCTGATAAAAAAAAAATATATGTGGTTTTCTTGTTTGAGTTTTGATCAATTTTCGGTGCCATTTTAGATTTTATAGTCAGTTAATTGAAATTGAAGTATGAGAATTATTTTTGAAAATTTTAAATTAATTTGTAATTTTCATTTATTGACATATAAAGTCATAAAGGTTATGGATATTTAAAAAGTGTTAAAATTAAGAAAAACAATAAAAAAAAATTAGTTAATATATTTATTAAAATTTATGTCAAAAGCTAAAATGATGTTTATTTCTGATTGAAGAGAGTATACAATTGGCACAAGACCCTATATAAATTTATTTTAAAAAATTAAAGGTTCATAATCTTAAAAAGTTATATTTTATTTTACCATATAAGTTATGGCTTGTGAGTTGTGAGTGATTAATTGAAATCAAATGGTACAGAATTAGTATGGATTTATATTTTTGTAAGAAAGAATTCCGTTTTTTTGTAGAAGAAAAAATTCTTTATCATATATATGTGTAAGGATTAGACCTGTCAACCAGGTTAGGTCGGATAGGTTCAGGCTCGGTTTGTTACTGGTCACGTGTCAATTGGGTCAGATTGTTGCAGCTTTTTTTGTTGGATGGGGTTGAATAGCGAGTCTAAAATATCGTTTTTATTATTACAATCAATTTTAATTAAATAATAATATTTAATTATAATATAATACTTTTTATGTATTTTAATAATAAAATATATTATAAGTTTTAAAATAAATTTTATAAATATTCTAAATCAGTTAACCAAATTAATTTAGGGTTTCAATCCAAACAGTTTCAGATCTATTGGGTTCAATTTATTTCGAATTTTGGGTTGAAATTTTAAATCTTAACTCTTAAATTATCGAAAAATTCGGATAGGATTTAAGGATTAAGTCCATTTGACAACTCTAAGCCTCTGATTAAGATGTACCCACATGTTTTTTTTTTTATATTTTTTGGGAGCAAAACAAAAGCTAAAAGTTTAAATATCTAAAGGGAGAGAAGTTATTTGTGATCTGAATCTTTTGTGACGTACGTCATCAACCATGTCATAAGTGTTAGAATCTCAAAAGAATCTTCTATAAACAGAAATGAGTTTGATATAATCAAAATTAGTGGCAGAATGGCTTTAAAACAGACGGTTCGATTTGTGGAGGCCGGTAACAAGTCTCGGATCTAAAGTTTAATTAAATTTTACATAAGATTCCTGGATTACTTCATCCATTGTTAATTAGTTTTTGCTTGTGACCTCAGTAACTCATGTATTGAGCTTAAAACCTCCAAGTAAATTAGGCTATTTAATTGGTCTCATTCAACTAGTTATATGCATGATTAAGATTCTTGAAAATAACTTCTAACATCCGAAATGTGGTCATGTATAACTATGGGTTTAATAAATTTTAATACTTATTTCAAATCCAACATCAAAAGATTCTAAATCTAAGCTAATATTAATGTCCAAATCCAACATATAATTAAGCTAATACGTATGCACGTATATACACGGCACATTAATTAAAGAAAGTTTAATTAACTCGTTTAATTAAGTCATATAACCATATATTCGTATGATATATTGATAGCTAAGCTTATAGTGGTACACAACCAAATCAGGCCGAAGCCAAATTTCATTCACATGCATGTATTGAGAATAAAATTTATTTCAAGTCTGAAATTTAAAGAAAATTACCCTAATATATACTCTATATATTTAGATTATTCCTTTAATTTATTTTTAATATTGTTTAGTATTAAACTCTATAGGTTTATGTGTTGGCCTAACACGCATGTGCGCTCATATGGACACGTCTCAGGTCTAACAACAATCTACATGACTACATTCCTACTGTATCGATTGACTGACAAACTTTACTCAAAATATCAAAGCAAGTGTGGTCCTGGTCGAATCTATTATTTACCTTGTGTTGGGCTTAGTGAGTTGTTACCCATCTGTTATCTATCTTACTTAACTACTGACTATCTTACATTGGGCTCAACGATCGTGCATACGTATTAGCTTAATATTTGGTACCAAATATTAATGTCCAAATCCAAGACAGCACATGATCGGAACACCAAAAGATTCCAAATCTAAGGACTAGACCGAATCGATCAGTACCAGTTGACATTGTTTATCATAATTAACATTTAGCAATTTCTTGTACACAGAAATACAAACAACTATGTTTAAATGCAAAGACTGGCGTGCATGGTGACGTTATACATTAATTACCTATATCTAAATGATACTTCCTCGGTATAACTCTCCTTGTCTTTTTAGAGTTGGACACATATATTAAGAAAATTTTTAATTAGACAAAAATATCCTTAATTAAATGTTTCCTTTATGCATTGAAAATGAAAATGGAGTAAATTTAGTTCACTTTTTCATTAAATATAAGAGTTAAAATGAAAAAATTGGATAAAAATATGTAAAAGGACAAATTTTTTTAAACAAGATTATAAACTTTAAAAGACAACTAGATTTATATGGAGGGAGTAAAATAAATCATGATCTATAAAAAATACGCAACTTTGAATCTTCTCTTCGATCTGCATATTTTTCAAATCGATAAGGACCTGTGGAATAGAAGTTTTAAAGATCAGAATCAGAATTCAGAACTATAACATCAGTGCCCAATATGAATGATTCAATAATATCTTCTACTATTCATTTGCAATACATGGCTTTTTTGTTATATGTTGAGAATTATACCACGTCTGAAATTTAAAAATATATAGCAGTAGTATATAATTTAATGAACTACTTCACCCATTATCGTATAATTTTGGGTTGGAACCTCATTGAATTTATATGTTGAACCCGTTACATGCACGACTTCCAGTTTGTCGGTCCAACGGACTATATATGGTATCAGAGATCAGAGTAGGTTTCGGTGTGGGTTTATTTCCCGAAGTCTTTCGAGCTTGCTGGCTACATGAGCCCATTCAAGCAGTCCGCTCAATATAGGAGCGACCGAGTCCCAATAGTGGCTGTTCGCAAGCCTTGGGGGATTTATTCGGAGTACTTGTCGGTCATGTGAGCACATTCAAGCAACCTGTTCAATATAGGAGCAACCAATCCAATCGTGACGGTCAGGGGCGTAGCCAGAAAATTCTCACTGTAGGGGCCAAATTTTTTTTCGAACATAGCTAATGTAAGTTTCGATAAAGATGTGGAAACAAAAAAAATAGAGAAAAAGAACATATTTTATAGAGGAGAGACTAAAATATTTCAAAAATTCAATTACATTAAGAAAGCAAGAGTTTATAATGAAAACTTATATAATTATGAATTATGTTTTAGAATACATTTAAGTTAAGAAAACAAAAATGTTTCAGAATACAAATTAATTGAATTTATAAATATTAAAAGCTCGCAACTAAAAAATAAAATTCAAGTTAAAGCCTTCGTGCTAATAATGAATTGTATGATTCGAAACATCTCAATAATAACTTATTGTTTCAAAGTTTTCGTGTTCAATCACATTGTGAAAGTAGGAAGTTTAACAAAAGATAAAAGCATTCTAATTAAGTAAATGACTTGTTAAAAGTTGTTTGTATATGTCCAATCTCCAAACGTTCATAACTTTTTGCTCAAATATCAGAATGAAGCGTATAATATATCAAATCGAAGCTATGAACAACATGAACATATATATGAGAAAAAAAATTGGATTGGGGGGCCATGGCCCCCACCCGCCCCTGGTGACGGTTCGTTAATACCTTAAGGGATTCTGTCCAAGTGTCAACTGGCCCGGGCAGTTGCACTTGAAGGGGCGTGTTGAGAATTGTCCCACATATATAACCTAACGAGCTACTCCACCAATTACCATATAGTTTTGGGTTAAAACCTCATTGAGTTTGTATGCTAAGCCCGTTACACGCACAATCTCTAAATTATCTGTCCATCGGACTTTAATAATAGAGGATAAGATCGATGTTTAGTCCACCGAAAATTTGTGGTTTCAATCGGGAGACCACGATAACCGGTAGATAAAATACACATGTACAAGAATGCAAAAGAGCAAAACTTAATTTTCCAAATCCCTTTTTAGTTTTTTCCAACAATTTTATACTCCGTAGTTGTTACGTCGTCACTCACATAATAATACTCTAGCTAGGTACAAATATTGTCAAAAAAAATAATATTATAGGTACGAAAATCCAACACCAAAAAATATTTTGTAAGAGTAGAAAAAGTTTAAAAAATGTACACATTATGTGGTTGAGCTGGGTCGGGGAACATGAGTTGTGGAGTAATAAGCTTATAAGTTTACGCCTTCTTTTGTTGACTATGAGAAATTTGGTATGCTAAGGACTATCGAGAGAAGTAAAATTATCGGAAATTTAGTTTTATTTCTAGGAATTCAGTTTAATAAACTCCCTTTTAGATTTAGCCCATTTTGTATGTTTTTTCGACTTTTTGTTGACTGCTGTTTCAGAGTGAGGGTTATTAGAATCCGAGGCTTCCGTAATTTTTTAATTTTTAATTCGGTTGTGAATAAAATTTCAAATGTTTACACCGTTATTCAAATTTGTGCCATTATTGTTGTTGAAAGATCTCTTATTTTTATAATACCATAGGTTTCACCAGGTGTTAGCGAAGAGTTTCAATTCTTCTTTTGTTAATAGCGCTTTTATTTCATTCATGATCTGATATGGTTTTTTGTCCTCTGAAAAAATTTGGTTGAGGGTCCGACAAAGTTTGGAACTTACGGATTTGATAGTTTCCTTGGTTAGTGAGCATGATAGTAAAACATGATTAGTGTCTTTTACCTGGCTATTACATATGTCGCAGCCCTGCAAAATCGAAATGTAATTGACAGCAAGTCTCATTTTAATTAACAAGTCGTTTCGGACTATTTTTCAAACAAAAATTTTCATGTTTGAGAGGTGGCAACTTACTAATTAACATCAAGAAACATACAACAAATATATGTGGAATATTCAAAAAGAGTATTAGGGTAAATGAGAGCGTGCGTGCTTAGCTTAAACTATAGGCTTCATGATTAATTATGCCCACGTCACCAGATTAAAAAAAGCTTAATCTAATTTCTATATTTCTTCCACAGTTTTCATTATTTTTTTTATATATTTTTAAAGTCAGACATACTAGCTACTAAACTTGGGAAAAGAAGAGGAAGGAAAATAAATTAAGAAATCGGCATCAAACCATCAAAGTACGTATCAACCCACCTTAGCTAAGCAGGCCAATAATTTAATTGTTTGGTTGCATATTCTATATTTTAAACTTAATTATATTTAAAAATTTGGAGTCTATAATTTGTTTTGACTTATACAAATAAAATAAAAATGATTATTGATTTTTATACATGTCTTTAAAATAGATTTAATTCAGCTATTAAAATAGATTTAATTCAGCTATTATTATCACATACCTATAATTTAATTTTCCTTAGTCATTTCAGACAAATACTCTTGATATATTTAGTTTATGGGTGCCTCACTTTGACCCGTATCCTCAAATTCCGTTTAAACAAGATTATACTGAGTGATAATATTGATGTTGAATTGTACTCGTATTTGGATTTACAGCCTACAACATACATTTTGGAAAGAGGAGAAACATGTAAATTCATATTACATTTTTTTATTTGTTTTGAATGTGTTTTAGTTAAACTAATAGAATTAGTGAAATAGGGTAAGTTTTCGTTGTACGTAGTATTTGATTTCAAACCACTATTTTTTTGATAAATACATTGAAGCCTTTATGATTATATATTTAATATATTTAATAAATTGTATTTTGTTTTCATTGTTTTCATGATGCTATGATGCTACTGTATATGTGGGTTATCTAACAGAGTTTGGTTCAAGTAAAAACAAACTCTTATAATAAAAAAAAACATTTTACCTAATTGGTAGATAACTTTTCTTACTTTAGAGTGCATTTTTTTGCATTTATACTTTTCGTATTTTTAGCACAATTTTCGGATTATACTTTTTGTATTTTGTAATACACTTTTCGTATTTAGTAATACACCATTCATTTTTTTAGGATAAGAATTTTTTTTATTTGAACCAAACTCGTATCTAACATTATTATTAATCACCCAAATAGAAGTGTGGTAAGTTTGTTCGTAAATCTTTTTCTTTGTCTTTTTAAACCTATTTATAAAAGATTAATTGGTGGGAAAAAAATTTAGGTTGTTTAATTAGACTTGTGAATGACCCACTAAAAAGCATATGCAATAAAGAAAGCCAAAATTCTCAAAGAGATTCCAAATCAGCGATGGGTATCAAGTGAGCAATATGCATCACACCTTTGTCTTCCAAGATTCCCTCTTTTTTGGTAACTTTTTGCGTTTGTTGATTTTTTCAATCGACTTTTTTTTTGTTAATTTGTTTGGATAATAGATACCAAGTAGTGATTTTGGAGAAATAAGTGAACCAAATTGAATAAGCATACATTGGGTTATACATGGCATTAATATATGCCTAGCTATATGACCTATTAGATACTCCTGCCTAGTCACGCGTCCGATTTCTGAACCAGCGGTTTCGGTTCCAAGAAACGCATTAAATCATGAATCGCCTGACCACCGGTTCCTGATTTTGGGGTTTTTTTTATAAAAAAAAGTTACAAAAATAAAATAAAATTTATAATTTTAAGATTAAGTAAAATTAGTCTATCCAAACTTTATATTTTAACTAAATCCTACATTGAAACTAAACCCGAAACTCTAACTTTAACAAAAAAAAATCTAAAAACCCTAAAATTAAACTTTAAATTTTTCTAAAAAAATAATTAAATAAATCGTGGAACCGGCCGTTCAAATCGAAGATTCGAAATTACGGGTTTCCACGGTTTAGGAATACCCCAACCTAGAACCGGAGGAGGAACAGTTTCAAATAGGTTCCGGTTTCAAAACCGACAGTTTTCCTCGGTTATATTCTGGTTCGATTTCACATGAACCGTGGAATCGGATCCATGACTAACCCTGTGGCCCTACCCATCAAAAGAACAAAAAAAAAAACTTATTAAATTTATATAGTACGTATGACATTAATTATGCAATTAGTCAAAGAATTAGAAGCAAAATAAAGCAAGCAAGAATGTAAAGACAAAAGGACTTATCACTTATCAGGAAAAGGAGGGATCAAGGCCTACCTACCATACAAAATAGTTGCAAGATTGGACCTTTATATATATATGTAGTTATGTGTTTTCGATCTCCCAAGGCAAAACAAAACGTGTGTTTTGTGGTGGGTTCTAAATATTTTGTCTATTTTTATTTAGTTTAATTGAACACTCGATCAAAGAAAGAAAGTTGATGATTTTCAACCCTACAAAGTGCTCGATCTGTCTATCAATGGCACCCAATGAAGGTTATCCTTTATGTAATGTGCGTTTTTCCTAGCCACTTAGATAAATCTTTAATGTCACAGATTAAGTTGGAGCATGTATTATATTGCAGGATAGATTTGATTGATTAATTTATATATCAATAATGTTAAAAAACTCATTTTTATACTTTATCAGCATGTTTTTAGCTTGTGTGTTCTTATAATTTATTTCCAGGCTTTATCAGTAAAGTTTAAGGTAGCATATAAAAAAATACATAGCATAAGAGTTCTATTTCTACATCACTTTATCTAATTACAATGATCGAGTATACATTTGCTAGTGTAGAATTCTAAACCTAAGTGATACAATTTTATAAATCTGAGTGTTTAACGTAATAACATAAGCATGTTGTACGTTTTTAGAAACTAAAACAATCTTAACAGAAAATAAATACATTTAAAAATTCGGTGTTTTTATCCCATATGTGCTCTTAGGACATAGGATAAGAATTCGGATTTAAAAATTAAAATTCTATTTTATAAAACATAAATTCTGTTAAAATCATTAC
The DNA here is from genome assembly GCA_964016875.1 of Fallopia convolvulus. NCBI lineage: Eukaryota > Viridiplantae > Streptophyta > Magnoliopsida > Caryophyllales > Polygonaceae > Fallopia > Fallopia convolvulus. Next base: position 68,479,546 of record OZ024720.1, read on the forward strand.
TTTCTTTCAAAAATTGAATTCTCATCCCTTTTCTCCTTATGCATAGGTTAGAAAAATTGTTAAAAATAACCTTAAATAAATACTACACAATTAAATAAAATGGTCTCATTTTAAGGTCTTTAACCTATTAAAATTTAAAATCGTTAAAAAAAAAATTATAAATAGAAAACATATCTCCACTGCCCTCCACATTGTATATATATGGAATATGTTAATTAATAGTTACCACTTATCTTGAATTAAAAATAAATTAAACCATCATATTATTTGAAAGATAATCATAAGCTTTCAACAATAGTATGTCTTAAGCATTAATAAAGTAGGTCGCGAGGTTTTTGGGACTAGAAGGAGGAGGAGATCGATTGCATTTGAGAGAGAAAAAAAAGTTGTACATGATCGATTTGACTAATCAATTAAACAAAGGCAGGCAGACAAAAGCCAAACCTACTCCACATTCATCAAACTTGATTGGTACATAAAAAAACAAAAATAAAACTTTATTGCGTAGCCAACCAAGGTGGACTCATTTTTGTTATGATGGAGATCGAGCTCATCTTTTTAACTTGAAGCATATTTTGTCAAACTTTGTTCTTCATTAATTTCGCACGACGTTTGATACTCGGCCGTACATCTCTCTCGATCTGTAACTTTAATGCGTGATCCATTATCATATTATTATATACAGATGGAGTAAGTAAGTACATAGCACTTAATTGTGATTCTGTAGTAGTTGATCATAGAGAGTATGAAACGTGAAGCTGCTGATTTCGAAAGGGGACAGAAGAGTTCAATCTCCTAAGCAACATACAAATACAATAATACATGCATTTAATAAAGCTGTAATACATCTCTTTGTTGTATAGAAAACTGAAAAAACGCTCTCTAACTGGTTCTGTCCTATGTCTCAAAGTTCATCGCCGGTGGAAACACCGGCCACCTCGGAAAAATTGAATGAAGTTGCGATGGAAGATGCAAGTAAAGTGCGTCCCCCGGGTGATCCACCGGATAAATGCGGTTCGTGGAAGGATGTTGTAGTCGTTGGGAGTGCTTTTCATCAGAAAACTATGATCGATGAGGAGTTTCTTGAAGGGAAAGTTCAAATTCATTTTCCGGATGGAGAGAATGGTGACCCGGCCATTTCAATAGCGGACGAGGTTATGGATGTGCTAGCATCGGTGTGGAAGTGGTCTGTGGTGGTTAAGCTCCTTGGTCACCCGATTGCTTTCCACGTTATGGAGAAGAAGATTAGAGATATGTGGCGGTCTGATCAACGATACCAAATCCTTGACCTCACCAATGGGTGTTACCTGGTTCGTTTTGGAAGGGAAGAAGAGTATATGTCGGCTCTTACTGACGGGCCTTGGACGATTTTTGGCCGGTGTTTGGTGGTTCGAAGTTGGTCTCCTAGTTTCCGAACAACGGAACCGATTAGAACGACACCAACTTGGATTCGATTATCGGACCTTCCGGTAACACTTTACGAGGAGAAGATCCTACTGAAAATAGCAGCGGCTATTGGTCGTCCGATCAAGGTGGATTCCAAAACTATGTTTACAAACAGAGGAAGGTTTGCTCGGATTTGCGTCGAGATTGATTTGGACAAACCTTTGAAGGGCTCGATAAGCATAAATGGCGACCGGTTTTTGATCGAATATGAGGGGCTACCGACCATTTGTTTTGGGTGTGGTCGATTTGGGCATGTAAAATCTGCTTGTCCTTTTAGATCGGAATCTAGTAATCGAAACAAGGCTGTTAGTGCTCAACCTTCAGGGCCAACTATGGTGACGGGCGATTATGGAGTAAAGAATGTCCAACCTGACAATCCAATGAATAAGATTCCGGCGACTGGAAATTCTTTAACGACGGATGATGTGAATGCCGGCGAGAAGAAAAGTTTGTACGGTGAATGGATGAAAGTGGAAAAAAGGAAAGTATCCGCCAAAGAAAATAAGCAGATTCCTCGATCGGGCAATCAAAGGAAGGTACAATCGAAAGATGTACAGGCAGAGTTGGAAAAAGGAAAGAATAAAATTGGTGAGGGATCGAGTGTTTTCCTTCCGCAAATAAATAGATTTGGGGCTCTCGAAGATTTGAGTAAGGTAACGAGTGATACGATAGCCAAATCGGTGGAAGAAAATCTCAAGCTAAATCAAAGTGTTAAAGATTCTGTGAGCATGGAAACGGGAAGATCGGGATATGGGGCTCCAGATGGGCCTATGTTTTTGAAAGAAGGTAGTGGTGAAGGGTCCCACCAAGGAGAGGTTCCGAAGGCTTGCCCGGATATAGAAATGGGTTCTCAGTTAACTAAAGGAGATGGATTGTTGGGTTCTAAGAATGGGCTTGTTTCTTTCCAAGCCCAAAATGGGAAGAAAGCTATCAAATTGGGCCGGCATAAGGGGTTTTTTACCCCGATTTTGAAATCTGAAGGGGTTTTGGTTGGGCCGAAAACTGGGCCAACAGGTATCCTCACCAAGCGGCCAAGAACAGAGCATGAAATTGTGGCTATCCCCTCGAATGCAATCGTGATCGAAGAAGTGCCAGTTGAACACGAGAATGGTTTGTTGTGTAATGGTCGACCGCCTGATCAGGATCTGCACCATCAAGGTGATATCTGTGGGTCAATGTCGCAGCAAGTTCAAGTTTCCGAAAGCTCTGTTACTGATGCTCGTATGGCGGAGAGCAGTCATGCTCAAGGGCCAAACTAGTTTCTTTCTCTGGTCTCTTTTCCTTATTATAATCTGTTGTTATGAATATTCTGATGTGGAATTGTTTTGGCGCAAGCAAGAAGGGTTTCCGTCGGGCCATTCGATATATGGTTAGGAGTCACAAAGTGGATGTTCTCGCTTTGTTTGAACCCAGAGTTTCGGGTGATGTGTCTCAAGAAATTTGTGAACGCATGATGAGAAGAGATTTTTCTGATTGCGATCGAGTTGAGGCAATAGGTTTTGAAGGAGGGATTTGGTTGTTACGGAAAACAGATAAAGCTAAGATTACAATTGTCCAAAAGCATAGATCTTTCATTCATGCCATGGTGGAAGAAACTGGTAATCAACTCCATCTTTTCACTGTGTACGGGCCTCCGTCATCTGATAGGCGTGTGTCTTTTTGGAGGGACCTTAAGACTGCTGTTAGAAGCACTTCTGGACCGGTTGTGATAGGTGGTGATTTTAATTGCATTATGTACACTCATGAGAGGGATGGAGGTGCTGGGAAGTTGCATACTGATTCTAAAACTTTCAGTGAATGGAGTAATGCTTTGGGCTTAGTTGATTTGGAATTTTCAGGACCAAGCTTCACATGGAGTAGGAGATTGTCACCATCTTCTGTGGTTTCGAAAAGATTGGACAGGGTGTTTATGAACGTTGAAGGTCGCCTCCTGTGGCCTGAGGATCGTGTGAAACACCTACCTAAATTATCTTCTGATCATTGCCCGTTATTACTCACCTTTTCTCCGAAGCTTAATAAGGATAAAAGGAGGAGACCTTTCAGGTTTGAGGCGGCGTGGATTTCACATCCGGACTTTACGGACCACATTAAAAGAAATTGGTCCAAAGAGTCTAACACGCCTACTGCTCTGGAAAGTTTGAAAAAGAGTTTGATTGCTTGGAACAAAAAAGTATTTGGCAACATCCACAAGCGCAAGAATGAGCTTTATGATCAACTTGGAAGAGTCCAACAGAACCTCTGCAGGTATCGGTCTGATGCATTGTTGAATCTTGAAGCTAAGCTCCAAAAGGACCTCGAATTGGTTCTTGAACAAGAAGAAGTTTTATGGTTTCAGAAATCTAGGGAATTGTGGCTTAAGTGTGGGGATAAGAACACTTCTTTTTTCCATACATCTACGGTCATTAGGAGAAAACACAATCGCATAGAAGGTCTTAGAGGAGATGATGGTTGTTGGATTGAGGATAAAACAACTATGGAAAGCATGGCTACTGAATATTTTAGAAAGTTGTACAGTGCTGAGAATTTGAGGAGATCCGAATTACCTGTACTGAAGTGGAGTTTTCCTGATTTTTGTGATGATTGGAAACGTAGCCTTGAAATGCAGGTTTCTTCGGAAGAAGTTTGGAAAGCTGTAAAGGGAATGAGTGCTTATAAGTCGCCTGGCGTGGACGGATTTCAACCAGTGTTTTTTCAACGATGTTGGGATACAATGGGAAATTCGATAATCTCTTTTGTTAAGGATTTTTTCCGGTCCAGCATGCTTCCGGAAGGGGTGAATGATACGTTGATCGTCTTGTTGGCAAAGGTAGCGAAACCGGAGAATATCAATCAGTTTAGACCCATAAGTCTGTGCAATGTTATATATAAAATTATCACTAAGATCCTTGCTAACCGTATTCAACCGTTGCTCAGTGACATCATTGGACCGACTCAGGGCAGTTTTATCCCCGGAAGACTGATCTCGGATAATATTGTAATTGTTCAGGAGATTGTTCATTCGATGAGGAGAAAGAAAGGGGTAAAAGGCTGGATGGTTCTGAAGCTCGATTTGGAAAAAGCCTACGATAGGCTGGATTGGAATTTTGTTGAATCCACTTTTAGGAATTTAGGCGCGCCTGAATGCTGGATTAAATGGGTGATGGCGTGCATTTCCTCGCCTCGGATGCAAATCTTGTGGAATGGTGAACTTACTACACAATTTACTGCTTCGCGTGGGGTTCGCCAAGGGGATCCGATATCCCCCTACATTTTCTTGATTTGTATAGAGCGTCTTAGTCACATTATTCTTGACGCGGTGGAATCGGGAATTTGGAAGCCTATCAAGGTCACAAGAAATGGCCCATCTGTGTCCCACATTTTCTTTGCGGACGATATCTTACTCTTTGCCGAAGCGTCCGTGGATCAAATCCGGGTTATCCAAAAATGCCTTGATTTGTTTTGTCTTGCGTCTGGCCAGAAGATAAGTCCTGCTAAGTCTAAAATTTTTGTTTCTCAAAATGTCAATGCTGAATTGAAGCGTTGATTAGAAGATGTTAGTGGGTTTTCGGTTACGAGCAATCTTGGAAGCTATTTGGGTGTGCCTGTGCTACATAAAAGGGTGAACAAGCACACTTATAGTTCATTGCTAGATAAGTTTAACACTAAGCTCTCGGGTTGGAGAACGAAGTCTCTTAGTATGGCGGGTCGCATTACCCTTGTTAAATCAGTGCTTACATCTATTCCGGTTTACACCATGTCTACAACTCTTCTTCCGGATAGTTTATGCAATCAAATTGATAAGATCAATAGAGGTTTTATTTGGGGAAGTACTAGAGAGAAAAGAAGGATGCACAATTTTGCTTGGACGGAAATTACCAAACCCAAAGTTCAAGGCGGTTTGGGTGTGAGAACTATGAAAGACTTAAATGTCGCTCTTCTTGGAAAGCTAGGGTGGCGGTTCGTGATGGGAGATGGCGAGCTTTGGACTTCGATTCTGCGCAGTAAGTATGTCGACACTGGTTTGGGTAATTCTACTGCAGCTTCTCAGATATGGAAAGGTATTAGGACTGGAATTTTTGAAGTGGTTGTTAAAGGTTCGAATTGGCTTGTTCGAAATGGTGAATCTGTTCTGTTTTGGAAGGATCGGTGGTTGTTGTCTACGCCATTGTTGAATGTTGTTGTGAATGCGGTTAATCCTGTTGATCAAACTGCCAAGATCAGGGACTACTGGATTGAGGATGCGGGCTGGGATTGGAGACGACTTTCGCACCTGTTACCTTCTGAAATTTTGCTTAAGCTTGCTGCCCATTCGATCTTTCAAGAGTGCAACGATGATGACGAATTGTGCTGGAGCTTTGAGCAAGATGGGAGTTATTCAGTTCGATCTGGATTTAAACTTTTGCAGGTGGGTTTCGATAGGGCTGATGTTGATGAAACCTTTTACCGTAAGCTGTGGAAGTTGCAAGTTCCGGAGAGGATTCGATGTTTCATTTGGAGTGCTAGCAAGGGAGGTGTGATGTCGAACGCGGAGCGATTTAGAAGGCACATCAGCCACAATGCTCGTTGCGTTCTCTGCGGCGCCAACGAGGAAAATTACGAGCACATGTTTCGTGAATGTGCTCAGGTGAGATTTATTTGGATCAATCTTAAGGCAAATGACATGTGTGCTTCGTTTTTTCAGGATCCTTTCGCGTGCTGGATTCGGAAGAATGTTCTGATGGATAAGAATGGCATCGCGGGACGTTGGAACGATCTTTTCGCCACCACCATCTGGTGGGTATGGAAATAGAGGTGTTCTATTGTCTTTGGCGAGCGAGTTTCGGTTCATAACAAGGCCAAATTTGTGATGGAAAGGACTGTTGAAGCTGAAATCGCAACAGGTAAGTGTTCGAACTCTCGTGTTTTTGAAGTTCCAAATAGGGCTATGCAGGATATTTGTTGGTCAAAGCCGGAGGAGGGGTATTTCAAGATCAATACGGATGGAGCGGTTAGAGATGGGCTTGCTTCTTCGGGCGGTGTGATTCGAGACAGCGAAGGACGATGGATCACGAGTTTCGTCTACAATATTGGTTCATGTACGGTACCAATGGAGGAACTTTGGGGCGTCGTCAAGGGTCTTCAATTAGCTTGGGACAGGGGCCTTCGTTGCGTGGTACTCGAGTCGGACTCTCAACTTGCCATACATCTGCTAGGTAAAAAGTTGAATAAGAGTCACCCCCTTTTCAGCCTGGTTAGTCAATGCCAAGGCTTAATTAGTAGGAACTGGGATATCCAGTTCCGTCATGTGTATCGAGAGGCGAATACCGTTGCGGATCGCCTCACGTCTAGTGCTTTTAATTTTCAATTAGGTTTCCATGTATTGATTGCCCCGCCTGAGGGGATTATTTTATTGTTACTTGATGATGTTAGGGGTCGGGCTATCCCCCGTTTGCTGACTACTTAGCCCATTTTCTTATTATTAATAAAACGCTCCCTTGAGGGGCCGGAGAGTACCGCCTCTCCTTCTACCAAAAAAAATAGATGCATTTAATATCAGGAAGAATAATCACGCAAGTGTTCGATAAGTTTTGTAGATGCTAGTTTTTGGGTGCCTACTTAGTTTAGTAGTTGATCTCAATTATCCGGGAGTGCGTATATTAAAGTCCGGTGGGTCAAATATATGACGTGGAGGTTGGGTTGGATATTATTTGTGGGTAACCGACTTATTCGGTTCACTGGCCCAAATATACAGGAGAAAAATGGAATCAATTAAAGCGGGTGACGGGTTGGATATGAATGGAAGGTTTTACAGGTGATGAGTAGATCGGGTGAGCTCCACCCACCCATAACCTGACCCATGGGTCATGACCAGCCTTGTGTTGAGGGTCCATAAATAGTTTATGTGCGTGTTAGACTCTACACAGAAGTCCATTTAAAATAATGGTTAGTAATATGACTGTTGATTTTGAAGTTCTATTTAGAATTCTAAGTAATTCTTGCTAGTAAATTTTTGAAAAGGAAAGCAGTTTGATGTATTAGACAAATCTTAGCAGTCTAGCAGTCGATAACTGGACAAGTTGATATCCGAACACCTACAGGAATACAAAACCAACAACTGAACAAGAGAAACTAAACACGCTATAGACGTGTGATGGGTTCCAAAGGAACCGGGAAACGAACCGGAAAAAAATGACAGTTCCGGTCCCGATTCCACGTTCCTTGTAACTGGAGAACTGACGGTTTCGGAACTGAACCCGAACCTTCAGTTTCGCGATCACGATTATGCATTTTCAACGTTTTTTTTTAAAGATTCGAAACTGAAACCGCCCCGAAACTGAAAAAAAAAAACGGAACCGAACCAATGAACCCTCCATGGTTCAGTGGAACCGGACACACCACCTCTAACCTACTATCATAAACAGGCCTTTTCGACTAAGCCTTTTTTACATCTAAAAGGCTAAAATTGGGCTCCGACATTACCCGATAAGAATCGGGCTGGATTCAACTCAAAAGCGTTTCGCCCGGTCACGTTTCAGGTTGGGCCCGCTATTGTGTTTTGAGCCCAATAGTTCCCACCAAAACAAGAAAAAAAAAATCCATTTTGAACGTAAGCAAATGTAAAACATAATAAACGAGTAGCAAATAAACGAGTAGCTGCTGATTTCGAAAGGGGACAGAAGAGTTCAATCTCCTAAGCAACATACAAATTCAATAATAGATGCATTTAAGACCAGGCAGAATAATCACGCAAGTGTGCGATAAGTTTTGTAGATGCTAGTTTTTGGGTGCGTACTTAGTTATGTAGTCGATCTCAATTATCCGGGAGTGCGTATATTAAAGTCCGGTGGGTCAAATATATGACGTGGAGGTCGGGTTCGATGTTATTTGTGGGTGATCGACTTATCCTGTTCACTGGCCCAAATATACAGGAGAAAAACGGAACAAAAACGGGTGACGGTTCGGATATGGATGGAAGGTTTTACGGGTGATGAGTAGGTCGGGTGAGCTCCACTCACTCATAACCTGACCCATGACCAGCCTGGAGGGTCCGTACATTAGTTTATGTGCGTGTTAGGCTCAACACATAAGTCCATTTAAATTAATACTCCCTCTGTCCCATAATATATGAGGTTTTAGACTAATGCACACTTATTAAAAAATCTTGTAATTTTATATGTTTATGAGTGGCTTCAGCTCCTTTTCCCATAATTTAATGAATGTTTGTATTTAATCTAAGAAAAAATATGAACTTTTCTTATTTATACACAAGAAAAACAATAAGAATAATTAAATGTCTTCTTTTACAAAGATTGAATAACTTTGAAATTTGAAATGATAAATAAAAAATTAAATATAGAGAATTGGAAAACTAAAAATCCATATAATATGGGACAAAGATTTTGGCCTAGAAATTCATATAATATGGGACGGAGGGAGTAGTAAGTAATAAGACGGTTGATTTTGAAGTTCTATTTAGAATTCTAAGTAATCCTTGTTGGTACTTTTTTTGAAAAGGAAAGCAATTTGATGTATTAGTCAAACCCTAGTAGTCTAGCAGATTAGCCCGGAACAGTCGATAACTCGACAAGTCGATATCCGAACACCTACAGGAACAAAAAAAAAACAAGCAACTGAACAAGAGAAGCTAAACATGCTATAGAGGTGTGTCAGGTTCCAAACCGGGGACCGAACCGGAAAAAAAATGGCAGTTCTGGTCCCGATTCCACATTCCTTGGAACTGGAGAACCAGCGGTTTCGGAACTGAACCTGAACCGTCAGTTCCGCAATATCATGGTTATACATTTTCAACGTTTTTTTAAAAGGTTCAGAACCGAAATCGAAACCGCCCCGAAACCGGAAAAAAATCGGAACCGAACTAAGGAATCCTCCATGGTTCAGTGGAACCGGACACACCACCTCTAGCAGTCTAACCTACTATCATAAAAAGGCACCTTTTCGACTAACCCATTTTTACATCTAAAAGGCTAAAATTGGGCTCCGACATTACCCGATAAGAATCGGGCTGGGTTAAACTAAAGGGAATCCAAAAGAGTTTCGCCCGGTCACGTTTTAGGCTGGGCCCTTAGGCTGGGCCCGCTCTTGTGTTTTGAGCCCAATAGTTCCTACCAAATGAGCAAAACAAGAAAAAAATCCATTTTGAACGTAAACACATAAAACATAATAAACGAGTAGCAAATATTTAAATTAATATTAATATCCTTTCATAAATTTAAAATATTTGGATATAATTGTTTGTAAAGAATGGTAATTATCCCATGTCTTTTGGGTTGTAGAAATATGTGCAGTTAATGAGTTGGGTGTTGTAGAAATTAGAATACTCGAAGTAGACCTGTCAATCGGGTTGGGACGGTCGGGTTCGAGTTCGAGTAAAATTGGGTTCGGTTTCGTTATAGGTCACATGTCAATCTGGCCGGGTTGTAGCGCGTTTTCGGTCGGGTCGGGTTGACCGGCGGGTCTAAAATATCCTTTTTTATGATTATTAAAATCAAATTCTAATTAAATAATAATAGTTAATTATAATATATTAATTTCATTTATTCTAATAATAAAATATATTATAATTTTTAAAATAAATTTTCAAAATTGTATAAATATACTATATCGGTCACCCCAACGGGTTTCGAGTTCTATCGAACTCATTTCGGGTTTCAGGTTCAAATTTTCGGATCTTGACTCTAAAATTATCGAGTGGTTCGGATCGGATTAGCAGGTTAGGTCAACTTTTGACAACTCTATTCGGAAGTGATTATGTATGTACTATTGAATCATCCAAGCCGAACATCACAATTTGGCGCGTAATATTTTTACTTTTTATTTTGTGTGTAAAATTCCATAATCCATTTGAGTTTTTACTCCTTGTCATACATAAGAAACTACAGTAATAAGCAAAATATGGCAAAATAAAATGATACTGAATTCATAATTGCTCTCTATCTATGATTTCCATATAACAGGAAGATCATAATGCACAGCATAGTTATTAACCACAAGGGTACGTGACGAATAATATTCGTCTAAAACTCACTAAAAATTAAAATCAAATTCAACCCCCAGAGCTAGTTATTGAATTATTATTACTTTCTCATCCCAAAATTAATAAATAATTTGGGTTCAACCAACATAAGGAATTCTAATAACCTTGTTCTTAGCATCGACTACAAGGTAAACCCTGTTGCAGCAAAAATCACCCTGTCCGACCTGGCCCGGCATGACGATCTTCACGGTCACGATTTTGTTAGTGCTCTCGATCACTGCCTTTGCTTTCTGCGCATCTTGCCCTAATAACTCAGGCCATTGAACTCTGCCTCCTACGCTCCAAAAATCCATTAATTTATTAAAACAAAATTAATAGTATTAAGGTTTTTTTGGTAAAAATAATACTGTTTAAAACAAGTATTTTTCCAAGAAATTATTTTTTTTAAATATTTTTCGATGATATTTTACCTTAGTTAGACCCTTTCAAATTTATTTTTACTAGTTTATATAAATAGATAATTAAAATATAATAAATAAATAAATAAATTTGAAGGGTATTTCGTAGACCTGTCAAAACTTGTCCCGATCCGAAAAACCTATCCGACCCGCCCGACGTTTTTTTGGGTTGAAACCCGACCCGAAAATCAATGGGTCAAGTGTAAACCCGGAAAAAAACTGGGTTGGGTCACCAACCCGATAAAGTATTATTTCAATTAAAAATTTAATATTTCATTATAAATTTTGTATAAAATTATTATTTTATTATTATTATATAATATTAATTATTTTAGTAAATATAAAGATAAAGGTTAAAAAAATTGACAATCATGACACGTTGGATCAACCCGAACCCGTAACAACCCGGTTCATATGAAGTTATGAACCCGAAAATTTTACGACCCGTTTTGACCCGAACCTGACCCGTCCGACCCATTTGACAGGTCTAGTATTTCGGTATAAGTAGAATATAATGGCACCGAAAAATAATTTAAAAGTAGTTAAAATTGAGTGTTTCTATTATAAAAAGTGTTTTTGATTAAAAAAAATAATTAAAAAGTGATTTCTTAAAAATAATAAATTTGAAAGAGTAGTTCCGTTCAACTAGAGTGTTTTATTATAAAAACTATTTTTGTTTAAAAAATATTTAAAATGTGTTTTAAAAAAAATCTTATTTACGATTAATTAAAAATAATTATAAAAGCGGGCGCATGAGGATTATTACCAGGAGAGCAGCACGCGGCATTAGTGCAGGCTCCGGCCTGGCACGGTGGGTAAGGTAGACGTTGTTGTGTTGCCATCTTTTTTTCTTGATTGATCTCTTTTCTTAATTACTTTTTGGAGTGCTAAGCAATGGGGGTTATTCGTTGATTTTTAATTTCTTCAACTAATATGAGTGTCTCTTTATATAGAGAAATTTCACATTGGTAGTAGTAATTCATATGAAGAGGAATTTAATTTTCACTTCACACGATATGGTTTATTCCCATTTAATTATATATTTCATGCATGTACATAATTGATTTCATATACCAAATACGTGGAAGCCATAATTTGCGAGATAATTCACTTCCATAATAACTATTCAATTGATTTTGATCTATAGCACACAATCTTTTTGTTTTATACGCGTGTTTATTACCCATGATTTTTCCTACTTATATTTGATCATATTATGTTATTGATGATTATATTCTATATATTTTCTTAATTTATTTTGTGGATATAAATATGTAGATATATTTATGGAAAACTAAAATAAAACACTAAAACTATAGCTAAAATTACTAGTATTTCGCATTATTACCTTTGATTGGGACTTGGAGGCATTATTATTACCTTTGATACTATATTAACACTAGTATACTACACATGAATTTATGAGATCATAGGTAGATAATGATATTTAACCACACGATTCGTGTAAAATTATTACAAAAGATTGACATTAGAGTTGAGCTATATGCCTAAATATTGATTCTTTTTTTTTTTACAACTTGTTTTTCTAAATCAAACGGATTTTTTCACTTAACAGTTATTTGTGAAAAAACATGTATTATATGCATTAGTCTTAGATGCAATGCTAGTAAATTGAATTTTAACCATACGTTTTATCAGTCCGCTTGCATGATTCAAAATATTGCTCAACTAATTTTACTCTTCAAAAATACGAGAACAGTCATTTCTCAATAGGTTTTGCTTATAACAGGAAGAGAACAGAGAAGTTTCCAATGAAGATTTCAAGCAAAAACCTATTACCATAGTACATATACAAAAATGTGTCAAGGAGTTTCCAAAGAAGATTGAAGGAAACCTCTTATGATATAAATTATACCAGATTCACATACAATTGACCTTGCAAAAGGGTCTCTGTAGCTGAATCTGGTATTCTATGATTCTCTTCTCAAATTCTGTTAGCACAAGAACAGATTTATCAGAGATGAGTTAGCTACTATGAAAATCTAACTCAATTTTCTTTTGTTTTTTGGCACTTAAACTCAAAACTCAAATTCTCATGATGCATTACTTGCCTTAAACTTCATCTGGTGTCAACATTCCTCTCAATTGAGCGGGTCCTGTGTTGCTTCTATCGAAATGGCCTCCATTTTCCAACTGAAAGCCGCTTTCGCTAGTTCCTCTTTTCTTTGGTCTTTTCTCTTGTGTTGAGCTTGATCCATTTTCTCTTGATTGAATTTGTTCATTATCATCTGATTCACTTGCACTTGAACTTGAACTCGAACCCGAACTCGAACTCGATTCTTTCATTTCTGATTTTCCACTTGCACTATAGCTTGAGCTCGGATTTTGCTCCTTCAAAGAACTGTGTGAACTCGAACTCGAACCCGAACCTGAACTCGATTCTTTCATGTCTGATTTCCCAGTTGCACTATACCTTGAGCTCATACTTGGCTCCTTGAAAGTAACCACAGTTCGACGTGAACTGGCTTTTTTCCTATGAGACGACGTTCTTGAAGAAACTCTCTTGGATTTCCCGCGACTCGTTTGGCTAGATCTGATTTTATCAATACCTGTTATCTCCTTGCTTACCGAAGAATCCCCTTCAGAATTGCAAGTGCTTTCTTCATCTTCTGTCCGATCATCATCATCATCATATTCTTCGCTCTCTGAATCCGAGTCACTTTCACTTTCTTCATATGAAACTTGGCTGCTTTGTGTATTTTCAAGACTCTCACCCTCACTATCTGAACTGTTGCTACTATGACTCTCTGAGCCGCTTTTGTCTTGTTTCACTTCATTATTGTATTCCATTTGTTGTTGTGGTGGGGCAACAGATTGTGGCGGGTCGTTTGGTATCATTGAAATGCAACTAAGCACTGCAATAACGTCAGTGATTAGAGGCCGCACCATTGGTTCGTCTTGAAGGCACATTGCTGCAATCCCAACTGCTTGGTTTAGTGCTGTTGCAGGAAAACATTTATTGAATCTTGGATCTGCCATCTCCGGGAACCTTTTCGGGTCCCGAAAAAAAGTTTGAGCCTAGTAAGAAGCCAAAGATAGTAAACAAGATTAATAACACCAGTTGCAGACAGGAAAATGAAAAAGAAAAATCAAACATGGTTCTTGTGTTCAGTTTTGAATTTCTGTTTTGCAAATTTTTTTTCAAACTTAAAAATAGGATATAACATATTTAAAAAAACTAAGATGGTTCAAAATTATAAACTAGAAACTCAAAGCAGAACCAAACGAGTACATAGTAAGAGTACGAGGATTGGAAGGATTTAACTGTACCCAAGTAACTAAATTTTGCTCATCAGTTGGTCTAGTGGTGTCAATGGCTCTTCTTCCGGTTATGAGTTCTAATAGCACAATTCCAAAGCAATACACATCTGACTTGAGTGAGACTTCACCACCTCTAGTGTATTCCGGGGCAGAATAACCGAATGTGTCCATCACTCTTGATGAAGGTTGGTTCTTACCATCTCCACCTCCAAGATTGGACAATCCAACATCAGAGAGTTTTGGTTCCAAATCCTCATTCAACAAGACATTTGAAGGTTTAAAAACACCATACATTACTGGAGGACTGGCTCTTTCGTGTAAATATTCCAGACCTTGGGCAGCACTGAATGCTATTTTCATCCTGGTACTCCAATCCAAGGGCTTCTTTTCAGGACCATCACCTGAAAGTAAACATTAAATCAAGAAGTAGAAATTTTAACAAATCAATGGCTTTAGTATAGAATTGAGATCCAGACAGAATAATAAGAGCAAGATGCTCTGAATCAAATCCGATAAGTTGGCGTACCAAATAGATGGTCTTCTAGAGATCCTAACGACATGTATTCATATACTAAAAGCCTCTGGTCACCATCTGCACAGTAGCCTATAAGATTTACCAAATTTGGATGCTTCAGATGGTTCAGCTTCATAACCTCAACGGCGAACTCCTTGCTTCCTTGCATTCCATTTCTATCAAGCTGCTTCACAGCTACAACCTTCAAGAGTTGCAAGTGAACAGGATTGGTATGTGAGTATAGACTTGAAAGAAATTCTTTATCTATTACGGCGAAAAGATCAACAATAAAGAAAGAAAAGAGGAAAATAGACAAACGAGATGTTTTCACTAACCTGACCAGAAGCTCGCAATGTTCCTTTAAACACTCTTCCAAACCCACCTTCACCCAGTAGGCACTCCTGCCTGAAGTTCTTTGTAGCCATCGCCAACTCACGGAAGTTGAAAGTTTGCACTGAAAGATAATTTTCAAGTAATACAACTTTTCAGGTCCAGCTGTTGGATTGAAAAGGAAATGACGAATGCAGAAAACTATCATGAGTTAAAACCAAGCTGAAAATATGCATATACATGGCTATTAGGATTTTTCATGAGAACCGTGAATCTCTAATTCATTTATTTCCTGAAGATGTAAATGACAAATGATTAAATGCTTGTGATAAATTCAACCGGTTTGGCATTTGGCTCAAGTATTAATCAAGTACAACTGAACATGGAATGAGTGCCAGTGTAAGTTTGATGACCTTAATGCTATACATTTGGCTTTTGCCAATGGACGTTCAAATGAAGTATCCATGCCAAAGATGCCATTGCCAAGGAGACTTCATTCTTCTGTAATTTGTACATTTGCATTGCAATTGGAAGCCAAATTAAGGAAAATTGAAATATTAATCATGATCACCGCCAAATTCCCCCAAAACAGAAAATCCACTTAAGTATGGTTAACATTTTTATTATCTAATTGAACAATGTTACAAATCACCCTATAAGGCATGTTACCAGAGAAATTGACATCAAATTTTCAAATCCATAAGCTCAACCTAGATTCTGAAATTTGTAATTGTTGACACAAACGATATAATCCAAAATCACATGAAGATTCCGGAAGTGCAAAATTACCACTCGAAGATTCGGGGACATCGGTCGCCGTTTCATCAGGAGGCTGATCCTTTTTGCTGGTTGAGCCATCGGAGTCCTTGTTCCGGTTGAAACACGGAAAGCAATTCATCTCCCCTCTCCCCCTCCTCCTCAAAATCACGCCCTCGGAGCCAAACAATTTCCTATCGGAATTAGGTCAAAAAAACCGAAATTCGAGATAGGAAGATCAAATCGGGAGCGCCGATTCCCACTCAATCCTCGCGAGCGCGAAGACGAGAAAATTCGAGTCCCAATCAACAGAGAGATTTTGTGAAATTGGACAATACAAGTGCGGAATCTCGGGATGGCGTTTGAAATGGTGGTCGAAGGATGCGAAATTGAGGAGAGAGGAAGGGAGAGAGAGGGGAGGAAGTGAGAGGAGAGAGCGAAAGAGCAAGAAGAGAGAGAGAGGATGAGGAAGAAGAAGAAGGAAGGAGGATTGAAGTCGGTGGTTTCTCAAGGGGGGAGAACCCCGTTGAAACCGACGCGAATCAAACAGAGACGAGGAAATGGCATGCAAATGCATGGCCTTGTTTTTTGGGGGAAATTGCATCCCAATTTTGGTAAATCGCAACAAATTTTCTATTTTTGCTACCACTTTTTTTTTTTTTTTTCCTCACTAAATTTGGCCCTTTTTTTTTTCAATTTCCTAATATTTTCCTACATTGGTCCAGGATTAAGGTGATCAAAATTACAATTCAAAGTTATTTTTTTCTGATGACTAGGATATTAGATCGGATCGTAAATCTAGACCGGACCGGGATTACAATTTAAGGTAGACCGACCATTCACTCAATCAAGCTTGATTTATGATCACCAACTGTTTATTAATATGACTGACTGACAATTTCAACTGATCCCTGAAATATTATATAGGTTTGCAGAAGTGGTTGAACTCATTGACGTTTGCTGGTTTAATATTAGTGTGAGGATTCCGACCTCCACGTTGTCTCCTGGCACACGATATGCTGCGTATCTGGTATTCAAAATGGCTTCAAACGCCTACGGATTTGATGACACTTTTGAGGCTTCAGTATGCATCAATTCTGGAGGTATAATCACACGACATGTGTATGTTGACGTTACGTATGAGCTGGAGATGCAAGAGAAGAGGATGCCTTCTCGCGTGTTCATGCAGTCGTCCACTGAGGCTATACTAGGTGTCCGAGCTGATCAAATTCCGAATCCAAGAACCGACGGGTGGAATGAGGTGAAGATTGGAGAGTTCTTCACTCTTGCAGGCGAAGAAGATGATGAAGTGAAGTTGTGTGTGAGGGAGGTGGAGGAGTTGGATTGGAAGAGAGGCCTCATTGTTCAAGGGATTGAGGTTAGGCCAGTTAAAAAAAATGGCCCGACTCGAAAAATCAAACTAACCCGTAGTGAGTCTATATAAACCCGACCAAACCGATCCGATTGATAAGGGGGAGCTCATCGAAGCGAGTGAAGAAGGGTGTAATGTAATTTTTTGGGAAGAAATGTAAATGTATAACCCGTGAATGTGCAATTTGTTAATATAAGTTCAACATGTTCATGTATATGTCAATGGAAAATTTACTTTTTTTATATTGGAACCGTAATAAGCTCGAGTGTATTGTAAATTAATTGGAAGGTGAAACATAAGTAATGCAAGCTCTTGTTAGATGTACTACACATTGCCAATATTGATGCATATATTGTACACTTCATAGTAGTATTTTAGAAAGATTCACGGTTATCTTCTAACTTATATGAGTTCTCTAATGTCTTTTGAAATATTATAAGCACTAAAATTCTTCTCTGAGTTGAATATTTACCTTCTCATATGTTAGTATATAATAGGCACATTAATTAGTAATATATAGGGGAAATTAAAATCTCTTACGTAACACACCCGCACCAAGTCTATCAACAACTACAACATTGACCTAGTGAGGTTTCGCTGCAGCGAAATCTGGGAGTCAAGATAGAGAAAGACTTGTGAAGAGCCCAAATTGCACAACACAGAAAGTCAGGACAAGACAACAAAGACACACAAAGCATACAAAACAGAAAAACAAAAGCAGAAAATGTGGCCCAAAGCATGAAAGAAACACGCCCAAGTGAAGAAAAACAAAAGCAGAAAAGGTGGCCCAAAGTATGAAAGAAACACGCCCAAGTGAAACATGGGATCCTGCTCTCCGAAAAATCGATTAACTGTCTACAATTCTGATCCTCAAACTCCAGTCGTCCCTCCAAGTCTATATTATAGCTAAATCAAACCCTTTTTTATACTTTTATGTGAACTCGTCATATCAAATATTAAATCACCAACAATTAAATAAACATAATGTAATTAATTAGCAAATTAAAATTGATTGGAAAATTTCTTGATCACTTGAACAATGGGCAGATCATGGTCACAACTCACACAAGACTCACAACTACTAGTCTCTCTCTCCTTAATGACGCCGACCTCCTCAATCATTCAAATCTTGCTGCTATAATATACGGAGTATGAATTAACAATCCCGAGTTCCGCCCGGTCAAACGAAGCGGAAGAACAGAGAGAAGAGACAACGCAATCCGATTTCGGAGGGACTATGGCGAGCAGGCCCGGCCCTAAACAGGTGCAAGCTGTGCACCTGCACAGGGCCTCAATATTTAATGGGCCTCATTTTTTATGATCAGTTTAGCCCAACCGTATAACATCTCCGTCCAAAAAACATGATTTCCTTATTAATTATCATAGTTTTCTTTTCTTTTTTTTTTTAAATTTCAACTCGTACATTTACTCAAAGAATGAGAGATGGGGCCCGAAAGCTTAAAGGCAAATTGACAGAAGTGAAAATTTAGGCCCCACCGACTTAGTGGGCTTTGTAGTTTGTAGAATTAGGATTTTAATTTTAGCTTTTTTTATAGTTATATGTTTGTTCTATTATTTATTTAATTCTTTTATTTATTTATGACATTTTGACTTGGTGTTCAATAGTATAAATAATTTATATTATTTTTATAATTATACATAATGGTATACTAGAGTGAGTCTTATAAAACTATTAAGTTGTAATAATTTTTCAAGTAATAAATTTATCTAACATTAATTTTTTTATTCAAAGCACCATTTTAAATATTTTATATTTATGTATTTAAAATACTTCATTATACTGTTTATTAGATTCAACCCTATCATTATATAATTGGATAAAAATTCGTAAACTGAAGTGATAAGTTTTTTTTTTTTGAATTTATAAAAATTGTTAGTGGTTATTTAGAAAGAAAAAAATTATTTTTTCTTAATTTAAAAACCCATAAACTGATGTGATAAGTTTACTTTCTTGGAGTTTATAAAGATAGTATAAATTATTTTGCATAATTTTTTATATTTTTTATAAATATTATAAAATAATGTATTAATATATAAACAATTTTGAATACTTTACATTTAATTTTATTGTTTTAATAATAATATTAATGTTAATTTTGCGCAGGGCCTAGTAGCACCATAACACAGGAGGAAAGAGGAATCTTCGCCATATCAGAGGATTGCCTTGCGGCCATCATCGCCTTGACGACGCCAACAGATGCCTGTCGACTTGCTCTCGTCTCGAGGGATTTCCAATCGGCGTCGGAATCCGACATCATTTGGCAGCGCTTTTTGCCGTTGGATTGGGATCTCATCATCTCCCGATCTGCCGGCGGAGAGGCGTTGCTGGCCGAGTTTTCGAAGAAGAAGCAACTTTACATGCGCCTTGCTCGCCAGCCTCTTCTCGTTGACCGTGATTCTAAGGTATTGTATGTTGATTCGGTTCTATGCTCTGCAAATTGACCTTTCTATAGATCGAATTGGAGTATTGGACTAGTTGTGCTTAATTCGGTAGGTGTAATGAATTGATTTACCGGCAATATAAGGTGTGTTTTGATCTGTGATTTTCATGGTGGATTTGTCAAATTGGGATGAAGGATTACGGTTTGCAATTGACAATTGATCACTATCTAAATGTGGCGTCTTGTTGATTAAATTGAGTAGAGCTTTTGGCTGGAGAAATCGAGTGGGAAGAAATGTTGGATGATTGCTGCAAGGAGCCTATCTATAGCATGGGTGATACGCCGATGTACTGGAAATGGATTTCAATTCCTGAATCAAGGTAGGCCAGCCATTCAATTAACACGATCACAAGGTGTTTGATGAATTGCCTGGCTGAATGAATGACTATCTCTGCTGATATATAGAGTATCTGAGTATGATTAGTAATTTACCAAAAACACTGTCAATTAACACCAATTCTGATCATATATAGGTTTCCGGAAGTGGCTAAACTCCGCAGCGTTTTCTGGTTTGATGTTCGCGCGAGGATCCGGACCTCCATGCTATCTCCTGACACACAATATGCTGCATTTTTGGTATTCAATATGACAGAGAACGCCTATGGATTTGAAGACACTTTTGAGGCCTCAGTGCGCAGCAGCACTGCTGAAGGTTTAATCACTCGGTGTGTGTATGTTGACGTTAGACGACAGCAAGAGTCCTCCAATGACCTTGTTCCGAGTGCAAGAATTGACGGGTGGAAAGAGGTGAAGATAGGAGAGTTCTTCACCCGTGGAGGGGAGGAAGACGATGAAGTGGAGTTGGCTGTGCGCGAGGTGGAGGTCTTGTATGTGAAGAGAGGCCTCATTGTTCAAGGGATTGAGATTAGGCCAGCCGGAGGAGCACAAGGCTGATCAATTGTCAATTCAAAGCTGTGAGTCAAGAGTGTGGTTTAGTTTTGTAAAAAGAATTGTAAATGTGTAACGTAACCGGTGTGTATGTGCAAGTTTGGTTTGTGATAAGTTTACGTTTGGTTTTTAACTTTTTAAGATTGGAGCCATATTAAGCTAGGTTGTATTTTTAAGTTGGAAGGCAAACATATATAAGTAATGCAAGCTCGTGTTAGATTAATAAATTCAAAAGGGAGTTAAGTAGATCGAATTCATATATGGAGCTGAACATGACCTTAGGCTCCATATATGGAGCTGAACAGGGAAAGGGAAGCGTGAGCGTTTCCGAAACGCCCCATCACGCTAGTGCCAACAGGACCTTAGGCTCTGTTCGGCAGCCCATCAGCGTTCTTCCGCTACCCCAAAACGTCATTAGAAACACTGCCCCCTTGGGTATAGGAGGATGCTAAATATAGCTAGTGAACATTGAAATCCCGCTCCCACTCTTCTGTATCGCTGGTAGTTCCGCTAATGTCAAACATACCGTTAGAAGATATCTTTTGAACTAGAAAAGTCATCTAGATTAAACTAAGTGAATAGGCTTTTTTTTTGAAGGAATTAGGCTCTGTTCGATATTTTCTAGTTGAAGTTTTTTTACTCATTCACTTAGCGGAAAAACAAGAAGCTTATGAGTAGGAGTTTTATGAATCCACTCAAAATTCCGCTCCATCTACCTGAATCCGCCGCCATCCCGCTACAGTCGAACAAACCCTAAAAGAATATAACCTGTCATTTGAAAAAAGAACAATTCTGTCAATTCTATGCCAAAAATTGCCGCGGGAAGCCGTTATAGGGGTGCGTGGAGACCAAGCTTTGTTTGCGTCTTTTTTTCTCCGCATTTTTCATAGACCGACCTTATCAAAACTTATATGAATTTAATTTTTGGTTAAAATGAAGATTGTCTCTTGCATGAAAAATATGTTTTATTTTTTAGATGTTCCTTCCCAACGTCTGACACCCCAAGGTTTTCATTTAAAGACCTCGTTTATTACGAAGTATACAACCTTCTTAAAAAAGTATCATAAGTTATTTAATGTGATGTTACTATAAACTTATTATTTAATGGGTTATTTAATGGGATTTTACTATAAGCTTATACTAATATTTTAAAAAAAACTAGATGGCTTAGCCCGTTCGATGGAAGGGGTATAATTTTGTGTCTATGGTTATTGATTTTATAAGTGGAGATAGATAAATGTGCATTTTATTTAAATTAGTATAAAAATGTAAAATATATGTGTAATTTGATGAAAAAAATAATGAAAGAAAATTGTATTTAAACCTAAATTTTGAATGGTTGATTTGGTGCAATTATATATAGAAAAGTGAGTATATGTTTATGAAAGGTTAAGCATATAGATATAAGTATATAGTTGTATGATATAATTGATGTAATGTTATATTTTTCCCTGCTTTGTATATGTAGGATCGTGTATTTCAGTTGTGATGTTTTGTGTTGTATGTTTAATTTTGGCATTTTCATAAAACCAACTTGTTTATATTTTTCTAATTTTAGATAGATTATAATTTAAATTCATTTTTATCACTAATTTACGATGTGAAATATGAGACCATTTAAGTAGTAAGAAAGAAGTGTTATTAACTTAAATAATATTTTCAATATTTATTAGAGGCCTTTTGTAATTTAGAATATTTTTAAATTATTATTTCAATAAGGAGAAGATTGTGTAAACCAAATAAATATATTAGTAGGATAATTAATTTATATTTAAAAAACAGAACATTTATTGTTCTTGAGAGGGAGAGTTTTTATAGTTGTATAGATAGTTTGGTCCAAAATCAGTCCTAAACCGGACCAAATCAAGATTGGGCTGAGATCGGACCGTACCTAGAAATTCGAGCCCAGTCCTCAGTCCTTTTTTGGGAAATAATCGGTCCCGGTCCGATCCAGTTTTGGACCAATGCCCCTATAAAACTCATTATTCGTCATCCATTATATTTTCAAATGGGTTGAGTGAAATAAATGAGTGTTTACTTCATGTATTTTTATCCAATCTTACAAAACATGTATAAAACACATAAAAAAACACCAGACTACGAAAATATTCACAATATTATTTTTGGTCCATTTAGTTGTGACCTACTTCATGCCAGTATGTCTATTTTATAGGTAAAAGTTTTTAAAACTGCTTCATTTTCAAGGTTCGAAACCTCTAATTTATAGTCTCTTACCAACTCCACTTTCTTTTTTGGGGGTCAAGTTCAATAATTTTAAAAAAATAAAAAATAAATGTACATATTAAATTAATAACAGCTCATGAGTCAGTCTTATATGGGATGACTTGTAGCAAAAGACACGAGAACCTTAAAAGATATCAGATTTTATTTTTACCTCTTCTTTTTCACTTCGATAAAAAAACTGTCTCACTATTTTCTAGATCGAGCGGATCTATTTACCACCCTAGTGGATTCCTCGTTACTTAAAAAAAACTAATGAGTCAGATGATAATTCAAATAATGGATGTAGGTGACTCATTACAGAATCTACCCATTATTTAATTCATATATTATTCATGATCTGACTAAATTATTATCCGTATATTCCAGTACTATGTTCAGGATAAATTAGACATCCATTATGAGTGTATCCATCCAATCTCTTCTTACATTCAACCGAACTATACATTTTATACTATTTTTTTAATAAAACTAAACTTAGTCCTGAAGTATTTTACTCTAAATTCTATCTCTTCCCCCATATAAAAGCGCCACACAACCCCTACTTTTTTTTCAACATCGACTCGACAAGCAAGAAGGAGAGACCATAATAAAACGGAAAAAGCGGATCAGAGAGAAACAAAGAGAGAAATAATGGAAGAGGGATCCATGTCGCCTCAGAAGAAAGGAGGAGGAGCAATCTCGCGCCGCTTCGACTTGCCGGAGGGATGCATCGCCGACATCGTCGCCTTCACGACGCCGACCGACGCCTGCCGCCTCGCTCTCGTCTCCAGAGATTTCATGTCAGCGTCGGAGTCCGACGGCGTTTGGGAGAGGTTCCTTCCGTCCGATTGCGACTTCGTCGTTTCCCGCTCCGACGCCGGTGAGGCTGTATTGGCCGAGCATCGGACTAAAAAGGAGCTCTACATGAGGCTGGCGAATCGGCCTCTCCTCTTCGACGGCGCCACAAAGGTAATTCAATGTTCTCCGCTGCCTTACTTGAGAAAGCTCGATTGCTGAAATTAATGTCGAATTGAGGTCGATTGTGCTTGTTATTCAGCTTCGACTATCGTTTTGAGAAAGTTCGATTGCTGAAATCAGTGTCAAATTGAGGTGGATTGTGCTTGTTAGAGCTGGTTGTTCAGCCTCGATTATCCTTTCGATTCCTAATTGCTAATTTACATGCCATTTCTCTACTTCGAAAATGAAAAGCGAGAAAAAGTAGTTCATAATTGTAGTATTTTGTTACTGTTACTTGAAATTGAGCTTAGGTGGAACTGAGTATATGCCTTATATCCTGTAATTTGGGGAATAAGTTGTTGGATTGCATCCTCTCTAGTGTGAATATGAATCATTGAACACTTGATTCACTTAATTTGTAGGATGTGCCTTCAATTTTTACCCTAAATCAGATTGCAAATCATCATGATTTTTCTTGTTGAACTGAACAGAGTTTTTCAGTGGACAAATTGAGTGGGAAAAAATGCTGGATGATTGGAGCTAGGAGCCTCTTTATCGCATGGAGTGATACACCAAGATACTGGAAATGGACTTCCAATCCTGAATCAAGGTAGGCCTTGGCATCAAAATCTGACCACTAAATGATTGATCATTACATTTCGTATCGAACCTAAACCATGCTTACTTGATCTGTAGGTTTCCTGAAGTGGCTGAGCTTATGTGTGTTTGCTGGCTTGAAATCCGAGGCAAGATTAATACCTCTGTACTCTCCCCTGGAACACGGTATGCTGCATATCTTGTCCTCAAGATGACAGAGGAAGCCTTCGGTCTACACAACGCTTCAGAGGCTTCAGTAGGCACTGCCGGAGGCAAAACCAAAACACAGGTGGTACACATAAGCGCCGAAAATGAGCAGTTGCTGATACAAAGGATGCCTCCTAGGGGTTTCAGAGGGTTTAGGGGCTACAACAGGCTAATAATGCCTTCCTTTGAGCATAGACAGGAGGCCAGGATTGATCCGTCTCTAAAGCTGAGAACAGACGGGTGGCAAGAACTGAAAATTGGAGAGTTCTTTACCTATCCCGGGCAGGAAGATGAAGTCGACTTGTCTGTGTTGGAGACCAAGACCGGGCACTGGAAGACCGGGCTCATTGTTGAGGGGATTGAAGTAAGGCCAGCGTGAGGGGCCGAGTATGGAGGATTGAGGACGGGTTGAAAAGGCTGAGCTCATTTTCGGAGTTGGGTTTATTCTGGAGCCAATTAAGTGAATTCAAAGTTGATTTTTTGGACGACAAACAACAACCGAGAAGATGAATTTGCTCATTGTTGAAGGGATTGAAGTAAGGCCAGCGTGAGTGGACGAGTATGGAGGATTGAAGACGGTTTGGAAAGGCTAAAACTCATTTTCGGAGTTGGGTTTATTCTGGAGCCAATTAAGTGAATTCAAAGTTGAATTTTGGACGACAAACCACAACAGAGAAGATGAATTACTTGTTGTTTGTGAATGCAAGTGTGTATATAAGCTTTCCTTTTGTGCAAGGGACAGCAAAACAATACTGATAGAGACGAATAAGACAGCACTTTTTGCCTTTCTTAGGATTGTAGTTTAGAGTGCTGAGAATTGTTGGTTATGATGAGTTATTGTAATACGGATTAATATTTGTTTATCATGTTTTTTCTGTTTTTGTTGGATACCATTTTTGACAAACTAATAAGAGGATAACATGCCCTAAGTATCAAAGGCCCCTTATTGTTCTATGGTGATTTTCTGTTTGAGCACCTTATTTTGTAATGTAGATTAATTTTTTGTATCATAATTTTCTGCTTTATTTGACTTTATTTTATTTTTTATCACTCCCTATCTCCCATAAGATAAAGTGATAAAGTGATAAACTAATAAGAGGATAACATACCCAAAGTTTGCCCAAATCTGTAACAAACTCCCTTAATTCCCGCCATCTTCTGGAAAATAAGAATTGACTTTAAAATTTTGTAAACACCTGATAATCACAAAAAAAAAAATCCAAAATGAGTTTTTATGAAAAAGTGAACCGAGAGCAAGAAGAACTGGAATGGAGGTGACCATACCAAAGAAGAAAAGAGAAGTAACCTTCTTCTCCGCCATACCAGAGGATTGCATCTCTGCCATCATCGCCTTCACGATCACGACTCCGGCGGATGCTTGCCGCCTGTCGCTCGTCTCCAAGGCTTTCCAAGCGGAATCGGAATCCGACGAAATCTGGGAGCGATTACTGCCGAAAGATTACGATCTCATCATCGCCGGATCCGATGGCGGAGATGCGGCGTTTCCCGATGTTCAGTCTAAGAAGCAATTATACATGCTCCTCGCCGATCGCCCTCTCCTCTTCAACGGCGGCACCAAGGTACGAATTGGAATGTCGAAGTTAGGGTTTCAAATGACTTGAATTTGGATAAATCTTTTCAGCGTAGTAAAATTGATGGATGGAGACGGAATTGAGAAACAAGGAATGTCACGTTTGAAAGTTAGGGTTTTGAATTTTCAATTGACTTGAATTTGAATAAAATCTGTTCAGCATGGTGAAATTGATAGATGGAGACAGATTTGAGAATTAGGATTTTAATTGATGATTTGAATTTGAATAGATATGTTGAGCATAGTAAAATTGATGGATGGAGACGGATTTGAGAAGCAATTTCTATGGTAATCTGAAATGCCATGTCTTGTGATGGAATTAAGCAGAGCTTTTGGCTGCACAAAGCGAGTGGAAAGAAATGTTGGATGATTGCTTCAAGAAGACTAGCTATCAGATTTAGTGATTCTCTAATAAGTTGGTACTGGACATCTATGCCTGGATCAAGGTATACCTTCCAATTCAACGGTTAATATGCTTTGAATTTGTTGCTCGTCATATTAGCAGCTTATCGTGATTTGTTTTAGTCTTACAGTTCATAATTTTATTAGGGTTTTATAAGTAGCTATATACTCATTAAACGCCTTATTATTGTAATTTGTTCTCTTTATCCTTCGTAATAAGAATTCAGTTTCTCTGTCCAACCACATAAAATTGTGTCTTTTTACAACATAAACAAACCCCCTAGCCTCCTTATTTCAACTCCCCGAGAATCACTGTTTATTTGATGATCTTTGATTCGGACATAGGTTCCCAGAAGTAATACAACTCCTCAGTTCACGGTGGATCGAGATCCATGGGAGGATTCGCACCTCCACGTTGTCCCCTGGAACAAAGTACGCCGCTTATCTTGTGTTCAACAAGACAGACAATGCATATGGATTCCACGATAGTTTCGAGGCTTCAGTGATCATTCGCGGGCGCAAAACCGAATATCATCTTCCATGTGAAAGCAATGTGGCTTGTGGTGGGTTTTGGGCCTTGAATATGTTAAGAAATCCACCTTCCCTTGAATGGAGAGTTGTTCTTCGGAATCCAAAGCTGAGAACAGATGGGTGGAAAGAAATCAAGATTGGAGAGTTTCTCACTTGACGTCGTCTAGGACATGAAGATAAAGTGCGCTTGATTTTGAAGTGTAACAGTGACATCTGGAAGAGTGGCCTCATTGTTGAAGGGATTGAAGTAAGGCCAACAGAATGAACATGCCAACAGAATAAACAGGGTGAAATCAATAAGACAACCGATGAAAGCTGAATTCATACAAAAATTAACGTTAATCTCTAGTTTTCTTTTTGTGACAAATGACAAGATAAATGGTGAAACTTGGTTTTTCACCTAAGTAAAAGAACGGATGTAAGGATCGAATATGATACCCTCAAAATTTTTCATACTTTTTATCACTCGACCACCCTATGTAGGACACATTAATCTCTAATTCAATATAACAAAATTTACATGTACGCAAATGTTGTTGGTAACTTATGACCAAAGGAAAAAGTATTGGTAAGACGAGTTTGATGTTGTAGGTAACATAATAACATATGACCTAAAGGTTTTGTCGTATTCTCAAAATAATAACAAAATAAAACACTCTTAAAACACGACTTTCTTGAAAAGAGAAAGGACATAAAACTATCCATTATTTTCACTTATTTACATAAAATCATCCTTTTTTAAAAATGCAAAGAATCACTTGTTATTTAAAATTTGTTTGCAAACAACCACATGTTTGATTGTTTTCATTAACTCACTGTTAAAAAATTAGAAAAAAATGACATAAAACCGCCTATTAATTAGAAGTGACTTAAAATAAGAAAACAACTTGTTTTAATTAATGATGTTAAATTTCTCCAATGAAGAAGATAAATGATGTTGAAAGTCTTCGATAAATATCCATGTTCATTGAGTCTGACATAAAATCAGATGGAGTACAACCCGGAAATCGGAGAGATAGAGAATTTGTGCATTCTCGGCAATATTATAGCCTTCTTGACGTTAACTTCGCGGCGATATTGCCTTCTCAGCATATCTTTTACTCTTCCTCTTTAATAGAGAGAGTGAAGTCCTTCTTTTATGTCTAACGACACATCTAACATAAGAGGACGGTTGATGATCAGATAAAAGATAATTTTGTATAAATTATTAATAATAGTATATTTTATAATAAAAAAATTATGAATTTGTGGTGATTTTGTGAAATTTAAACTTTTTTGATGATAACTACATAATTAAGATTTCAACCCAAAAAAAATAATTTAAGATTGAGATATTAAAGTCACACTTTATGGTATATTTTCATCCAATCCCTATTATTCAATTTATTTTTCTAGAAAATTATATAAAGATGATTTGAAGAAATAATGACAATTGAAAGTGAAAAATTATATTTTCAGGTGTTTTGTGATAATTTCGTAAATTTTTTTTTTGGCAAATATTATCCCAAACCACTTTCTCTTCGCAGTCTCCAGCCCGCGAAACTTTGAACCCTTCCCTTCTCAGACCCAAACACGCGCCGCCCCCCTCTCTCTATAGTCTATATAATCTCAGACTCCCAGTCCCAACGGTTCCGGCGAAGCTTCTCTCCTCCTCCGGCGCGGAGAGGCACCTGACTCCTTCCGCGAGTGGAATTGTCAGTTTATTCCTCCATCTCTCCTCTAATTTCTAGGGTTTGTTCCTCCCTCTTTCAGACCCAAACAGTACGCTCCTTGAACTTGGGTATTCTTGTTGCATTTAGCCTTCTCTGATTTAGGGCTTGATTGATTGCTTTTAAAAGGTCTATTCTAGGCTTTTTGTTAATTTGTAATTCGATTTAGGGTTCGATTGTAATTCGATTTAGGGCTCGGTCATACTTCAATTTGGGTCAAAATTAATTTGCATTTCGTAGTGCTGTAAATTAGCTTGTTTAGGTGTGGGATTATTTGATTGCTTCAAATGCTTGATCGTAATTTGATTTGACTTACAGCATTATGTTGCTGCTTCTAATATTCATGTTACTTTTATTGACAGCATCTGGTTTTCTCATCTAGACAATTCTAAACAATGTACAGTTCATGCTTCCATATTGAAATTTCTTCCTTAGTGTCATCATCATGTAACCAACTTAAATTGTATTTGCTTCAAAGTTAATAATAGCCATGACCTGCTTTCTTGCTTTGTTTCAGTTATATACTGTGTTCTGTATGCAGTATGCACAACCATAGCCGCAGCCAAAGGTGTTAGGTATCGGTAGAGCGTGACCACCGCTATCGGAGGTGCTAGGTCATCGGAGTTGTGTAGGTTAACGCTCAAGGCCACCTCGTAAGCGGATTCTCTCCTGGCGCACTCATGGCGTCGGAGATTGAAGTTACTGAGGAGAGGCTTAGGTCGTTCCTTAGCCAATTGTTGACCGAGTGTGGAGTTCTCGATCGCCTCGTCTACAAAAACAAGAACCAGCACCGTCGCTCATCCTATTTCCAGTACTTGCTGAAGGTCCTACTCAAATTCCCTATTTTTTCCTTATGGAATGTGGAGCTTAGGTTAAACGAGATTTGATGCTTAGGTTAAACGAGACTTGAAGCTTTTGCAATTGGCTCACTTGGAGGATCTTTTAGAATCGTGCTTTAATGTTGTTACCGGAAGAAAAGCTAAGCAAAAGGTCCATCTTCTTGAAAGGTGAATGCTTTTGCATTCGATTTTGTTTCATAACACACTGTACGAATGCTATTATGCTAGTTTTGGTTTGATGTTTCAGTTTGTGACTTTATGGAATATGTAATCCGTTTTGATCATCACAGCTTGAAGTGGAACCATGATACTGGAAAATACAATTTTATGGAACGATTGCTAGGATCCGCACGCTTGCTCTCACAGGTAAGACAATATAGTTGTTTTGTATTGTTTTTGGGTCTTATCTGTCGTCTGTCTAGCATCTATCTCTAGATTTTTTTCCTGTTAATCTTATGTTTTATTGTTCATTTAGTCATTTAGACTTTAGGTTAGAGTTTAATGTCACTGCAACTACCTTAGCCCTTAGCTTGACCCTGTTGCTGTAATTTGGTTTTTGTTGCAGATGGTTGAGCCTATACTCAAGGCAGCAATGTATCCTGTGTGCTTTCCTTAATAAAGCTGTTAAAAATTATGATATTTATGCATATTTTTATGTTGGAAGTGCATCGCTGAAGTGGCTGAACAAATTCACCATCAACAGTATAGCATTCCTTAATATCTTATTATCACTGTTTGTTTGCCTTAATTTTCTCAGAGAGATATCCAAATTGCTTGCTCGCTCTTTTTTCACTGGGCTTTCCCTTACCATTCTGGCGCTGCTTGGTCGGATCAGGGTCTTGGTTCAGCAAGTATGTTCATTCTTATCTTATTGGCTTTTCATACTGCATTTCTGGTGAAGTACATGAATCTAGTTGTAATTGATGCACTTTTTGTATTAATATGCAAATATGCTATATTCTTATCACATTACCTACTACTAAACCAAAAAACTATAGGGGGTAATTTCATTGGCCTTGAGCCCCTATTCTTTATTTGACTAACATGGTATGGATATCAGACATAATAGTAGATTTTCTCTTCAAATTAGCTATCATCTGCTGAATTCCCCATCCATCAGCCTATAACTAAGTTGCAAAGTTGTCACCTTTTTTACATCAGCTTGTTGTCAACATAAGATGGTTGTTAATGGAGGTATATTGTCTGTTTGGAGATTGAACAATGACGTTAAAATGGTTAGCTCAGGTTTTGTTGTGCCCAGCTTGGTTTACAATGGGGCTCTTCAATTGGGATTTATATGCAACTTCTGGGCGTAGTATTTGTGCTTATTAGGGTGAATTTGATTCTTTAAAGAAAAGACATTCTGAATAACATGATACCAAAGTTTATTTTTACCCTTTAATACAGTGTGGCTCTGGTTTGCAGAAATGGGGTTACTTTGGTGGGGTTTTATGTCATTGATGATTGTGCATATGAAACACCAATTTTCTGAAGTTCTTTTTGGATTTTGTTCTTTTCATTTGGTAGAGTTTTTTCGTTTGCTGAAATCAATATGCTTTACTTTCCTTGTAACAGATGCTAATGGATATAGTTTTCTTGTTCAACGAAGTCTCTTGTATTGCTCAGAAGAAGCAGTCCATTAAAATAAATCAGAATGGAGTAGAGGTACTTTTTCTTACCAAAACATATCACACAATCATTTTCTCATTATTTCTTCATGAAAGTATGATGTCGGTTGCAGGTCTTCCGAGAGTATTACCCTAATATGGAGGAAGTGATCACCTTAGAATGTGTATGGGAAAGGGACAAGTACGTTTTAGTCGAAAAGCCAAACAAAATCAGTGCCAAACTCCCAGAAGTGCTATTGGAAGAGGCTGAACCTCTTAAAAAACCAGTTCCAATTTATCAAACTTTTGAAGCTTTTCTTGGAGGTATGTTTTCTGATTCTTTTATCTGATTTGCTAGCAAGTGCAAAGAGGTGAGATTGGATTTTTTTTTGGTAGGTACTGAAATCTGTTTGGAAAAGGACCCTGATAGTGATAGTAATCGCGATCATACAAAGCCAGAGATCACAGAGGAGCCACCTCACAAGAAACTGTGTTCCGGGGAGGGCAAAACCAGAGTAGCATTCATTTCTGTGAAGAAACCGGTAATGAAACCGCCTGCAGCAACATTAAGCACAGCCGAGCTTCGGTTGAATCAAGCAGAAAGCGAGAGTCGC
Organism: Fallopia convolvulus; assembly: GCA_964016875.1. NCBI lineage: Eukaryota > Viridiplantae > Streptophyta > Magnoliopsida > Caryophyllales > Polygonaceae > Fallopia > Fallopia convolvulus. Next base: position 68,511,284 of record OZ024720.1, read on the forward strand.
AAGAAAGGCGACGGTGAAGATCCTTTCTTCAGCCTGCTTTCTGGAGGAACCACAAGAGGCAGCCTCTTTTGAAAGTTCTGCTATCAATTTTGTTTGTCTGATTATCCAAGAGGTCCAATTTTTGTAAATTATAGCCTAAATTATACAATGTAGCGTGTCTTAAAAGATATTTTTTTGGTGCATTTAGAGGGTCAATTACAATTGAGAGAAGGCGGGATTTTGGCGGTTCACGAGCTCTACTCAGAAAGTTTTCTTTTCACATTGTGCCAAGAAATTTCAGCTTTTCATTTTGGAGATCGTAGGGTTTTGAAACTTCCAACTCTACAAACTTGACTAGATCAATTGAGGCATAGCTTCTTATTTTTTTTTTTATTATTTCAATTATGTTCATTACTTCATTGCTAGTTTGAATGGTGTGAATTGTGATTGTCTTCAATTATTTTTGATTGAAATAGGGTTATAAGATTGAACCCGGTTATAGGCTGATACATCAACTTTGTGTCTTTGGCTTTCATTCATTTGTATGTGAATTCTAGTACTTCGTATGCTTTTTTAGCCTTTGTGTGAAAATGTTGCAACATCAACATTTGGGGTGGTCGTGTAAAGTGAAAACAAAAAGATATTATTTGCAACAACAACATTGTTCCGGAGGAATTCCGTTTTAGAGCGAAATCTGGGGAGTCAAGATAGGGGTACCTCTAGCTTAATGCGGGGTGTGCCTGAAAGACACAAAGATGACCACCAACATGCACTCGAAAGTCGTGGACAACAACCCCAAAAACACCGAAACCGCAAAACGACACAAACAACCAAAAACACTAAACACAAAGAGCAAGACAAAGAAGAACACACGCAACAAAACAAAACCGAAAGTTTAAACCGTGGAGAACCATCTATCCAGACGCTGACGACTAGCTATCCACCACTCTAATCTTCTCCCTACATTCTGCTTTTTTTTTTTTTTATCATTTTAATAATGATTTAATAATGATTTATTGGGGCTCATTCTCATGCTCATTGGCTTTTATAAGTGCCTTTGAGATGGATTTAGTCCCTATATCAATTTGGTGCATTCTAACTAAATTCAGTTATTATTGTCACATAGCTGATTTCAGTTTTTCTTGGGTTTTTTCGGATGTACCCCCTTCCCTTGGACAGGGGTACCCCATCTTGACCTCCAGATTCCGCTGTAGCGGAGCTAGGTCAATGATGATGATGATGATTTTAATAATGATTTAGATATTATTCGTGTTTAGATATTTTGGGGTATATATCTGTTTCAATATTTTTTAGTGGTTCTAAATAATTTGACCAGACGGCTATATTGACTCCTCAATCTCTATGTAGCCACAAACATGAACACAAGTTACACAACTAATCAACTATACTGTGCTCGGGGTGCTTTTGTAAAAAAACCCACTTTAAATTGTTTATTTATAGACTAAAAAATGAAACTAAACTACAATAACCAATCAAGCATTTTCAGCAAAATTTCTTGCGAGTTACGACAATGGCGGGAAAGTTAATGGGAGCGGTTCAGTACTCCGGATACGGTGGAGGTGTCGCCGGTTTGAGGTTTCCTTTCTATCATCATATACGTAAAATACAATATGATAGTATTTATTTATGTTATAAAATATTTCAATTAGATGAAAATCATTTATTAAATTCTTTTCCTTTTCAAATTGATCCATGATCACTCGGATCAGACACTATATATTTCATTTGAATTGACTTTGCGTTCATCATAACCTTGGAGGATGCAAATACTCATCATCATAGTCAAAAGACTCAAAGTGAAGATTTAATAATCACGGACATCATCACCTGTCAATTAGACTGGTTAGGCTTAGACGTTGATTTTCTTGATTGTGTGCGTTTGGTTATTATATATAGCATGTGGAAGTTCCGATTCCTGATCCGAAGAATGACGAGGTACTGATCAAATTGGAGGCAGCAAGTTTGAATGCAGCTGATTGGAAGTTTCAGAAGGGCATCGCGCGCCCCATTCTTCCTCGTAGATTTCCTACCATTCCAGGTTCATCATTCTTTGAGCTTCTTATACTACATCCTCGATCTATTAGTATTGTAGATTAAGTTCAATTGATGAATGTGTCTCTTTGGTATTATTGTTTCAGGGACTGATGTGGCTGGAGAAGTAATCCGGGTCGGATCCGGGGTCACCAAGTTCAAACCTGGTGACCAAGTTGTAGCCTTCCTCCACCATTTTGTAAGTTTTTGTTTTCTCCCTAATCAAGATCTTCATAGTTAATTAAAATAAAGGGCTTTCTACTTATTAGAGTGAACATGTTTACCTACCTTGTTGTAAGGTAGTTTACAAGGCACATAAAGGTAACTAGCTAGTAAAGTGATAATGTGATGATATAGAAACCTTATTGTGTAAATTTTATGCTACCACAACTAAAATCAAAAGTAAAGTATAAAGTGCCCCACATTTACCTCACTAATTTTATTTAGCTAAATTTATAAGACCCAAATACTTTTTCAATATTTTATTACAATCAACCAGAAATATTGAGAGACCGATTAAATATTTAGACAGTCCAACAAGAGAAATCATGACAAATAAATCTAATACTAAATCGGTTCGGCTAATGTTTGCCCATGAGCACACAATAAAAGTGTTAATTTGAAAACTTATTTTAAACTATTCTCTAAATTAGAATTAATGAACCCTTTAAAAAAAATTAAAATTAACAAATAATATCTAAATTTACCAAAATTAGGATTTTTAATGTGTGCCCATGAGAAAAATCCATACTAAATTGTCTAGCATCTTATATTCTTATACACTAAAAGCTAGCAATTTTCAAAATCAATTATTGTTTTTTTTTTTGAGCCCAATTATTGTTTATTTTTGGTCAAAAGTCAAATAATTGTTTATATGCTAAAAGCTGGAATATTAATCGTTTATTACCTAACTGATTTGGTCAAATTCGATCATTTCTAGAAAAATGGCGCGCTGGCCGAGTACTCAGTATCAAAGGAAACCTTAACGGTCACAAAACCGTCACAAGTACCCGACGCCGACGCCGCGGGCCTAACCCTAGCCGGCCTAACCGCCTACGACGCCCTCACGCGCGTCTGCGGTCTCAACCTCAACGGAACAACAACGGGCCACGAGAAACGTCCAAACATCCTAGTCACGGCCGCGTCAGGCGGGGTGGGCCACCTCGCCGTCCAGCTGGCAAAGCTCGCAAACGCGCACGTGACAGCCACGTGCGGGGCCCGCAACATCAACTTCGTATCCAGCCTAGGCGCCGACGAGGTTTTAGATTACAAGACACCGGAGGGGCGCGCCCTTACGAGCCCCTCCGGGAAGAAGTACGACTACGTTGTCGATTGCGCGGGTGGTTTCGGTTGGTCGGTTTTTAAGGGTGTTTTGAGTGAGAAGGGGCTCGTGCTTGACCTGGCGCCCGGGCCAGGCTCGATGTGTGCGTTTGCGGTGCAGACGGTGATGAGGGCGAGGAAGAGGATCGTGCCGTTTATGGCGAGTACGAAGGCGGAGGATTTGGAGTGTTTGTTGGGTTTGGTGAGGGATGGGAAGTTGAAGATTGAAGTGGATTCGAGGTTTGGTTTGAGTAGGGCGGAAGAGGCTTGGGAGAGGATTATGAGTGGGCATGCTACGGGAAAGGTTATTGTTGAGGCTTAGGCACCGTTCGGCACTAGCGGAATTACTAGCGTTTTCAGCTAGGGGAGTGGAATATTGGGCGGATTGAAGAAGCTCCTCCTCACGAACTTCTTCAATTTCCGTTAGATGAGGCGTAAAAAAAGCTCTCTCTAGTGCAAAACAAACGGAACCATAGAGAATGTGTTTGGTTTCTATGTAATGGAAAGTTTAGTCTATGATGTTATGCTAAGTGTTTATGTTCATGTGACATGTTGGTTTGTTGTGTATGTGATAGATTTGTCTTTAAAAAGGGCATGATAAAGATAGTATATATGTGATCTTGATTTGGGGTTTATAGAATTTTTATTGAAAGGATTGTAAACCTTTTCTTTTGTAATAGATGGTCCAAAACTCTCAAGTTAGTTTATCCAAATTTGAACAAATCAATCTACATGATTGAAGTATATATCTAGATGAGTAAATGTATTAACATTGTTTTGACTAAATTTCTTCATAAAATATATCAATGATTTGTCAAGGAGTCGTTGTTGTGTAGAGATAAGAGTTTGCCCTTTAATCTTTTAAGCATTTCGTCAACTAAATAGAACTTTAAATAATACTATAAGGTTTTTATTTCGACTAAAAAAAGAGCTTGCTATAAGTTGGTTGGTGGTCCTTTAGATTTTAGGAATAGTCTAGCTTTAATATTTAATTAGTTAATGAAGTTTCCCTCGCCATCTTTAACGAAAATGTTGCATTTAAGTAAAACTTATCAAGCCTTTTTCGGGCAAAATCATTTTTATTTATAAAGTGAGTGAAACTCCTTTTCTATTATAATTATAGTTTGGTAAAAAGACATTGTAATGACTAGACTTATATTCAAATTTGAATGAAAACAAGCCTTTTGAGACATCTTTGACATATTTTGACGTATCAAAAATACTTTTTTCATTAAAAATTGTCACTATCACCTAAAATGTATTTATAAAGTCATTTACCGAATACAATCCAAAAACGTGTTTTTCAAAATGTCAATATAAATACATCCTAAATGGGAAAATTAGGAATGACGTCTCCAATCAGCACGCTTTCCCTTTTGAATCCACCGGGCAACCGGAGTTACAAAACGACACCGTTTCCTCTCCGCATGATCTTCATGGAAAAATACCCAATACTACTAAAATACGCAAATAAAACTAATTAAAAACATTAAATACTTGCTTTCTTCTCAGTTCTCTGCTTGGATTCGATTTTCCTAGGTCTTCTCTCTCCGGCTCTCAGGGCTTTCCAGACTGTCTCAAATCGCTCCTCCATTCATCTCGCTTCCAAATTCTCTTGAATCCTCGAATTTATCACTCGAGATCTGAGCCGATCTAGCTAGGAGATGGGGCAGCAGAACCTGATCTACAGTTTCGTGTCGAGAGGAACGGTGGTACTCGCCGAGTACACCGAATTCACCGGCAATTTCACCAGTATAGCATCGCAGTGTCTCCAGAAGATTCCGGCCTCCAACAACAAGTTCACCTACAACTGCGATGGCCACACCTTTAACTTCCTTGTCGCCGATGGATTCAGTATGTCTTCGATCTCATTTCTTTTTCTTGCCCTAGATTGGTGATGGAATCTGAATTTCCCTTTCTTTCGTTGTTATGAGATCAATTTGTTGCTTTATTGTGATTTGGAAGTGGTGTACTGGATTTTGGGAGTGTTCCGACTTCTGATGGATCGATTTGTGATTCGGTTGGGCGTGGTGTGAAATTTGAAGCTCCTTGTGTCTGAATTTTGTGGGAATTTAAGAAGTCACGGTAGGATTTCCCGAATACCTTCCCCCGAGTTCGAAAATGAAAAAATCGGGATCTTAAAATTTTCAAATTGCACGATGTGGAGTGGATACTGGTTTAGACGTAATAGTTTCTCAAACGTGGTTTATGTTGCTAATAGATCCTTCTGTCCAAGTGTGAGTTATTCAGCATTCTCATATTTGTATCATTGTATGGATGTGTAGTTTGCATATATGTGATTCGTATGGGCAAATTTAATTGATAAAAAGATAGTAAGATATTCATGATTTGAATAGTAGGACATTAAGTGTCTTGTTAATTAACTGATTCATCAATTTGCATGAGATTCATTTTATTGTTACATACATCTCCTACTGTCCATGCATCTTTAATTTCTCAGTATTTGGGTTGATCTTCATATTATTGAAGGTTATGTTGAATACTAAACTCGTAAGAAAACCTATAGGGGGGTTCAATTAGCTAGCCACTTATTCTTGGCCCCAACAGTGGGTTAGAATATGCTGTATTATAAAGTGAAAATTTAGCTTAATCATTAGCTTCTGGTGTCCCAACAGTGGGTTAGAATATGCTGTATGATAATCAAATTAAGTTTTTTTGGGTTTTGGTGTCGACATGGACAGTGTTTAAAAAGGCAAGGCGACACCCTAGGCGATGGACCCTCAAGATCGCCTAGGCGCGCCTCTAAGGCGAAGGCGATCGCCTTGTACACAAATGTTCGGTAAATAATGAACATACATGATATAATGTCAAATAAGATATAAAAACATATTTTTAAAGAAAAAAACCAAATTTTTATTAAATTTATAGTAATAAATCCAAATTTAAAGATAATATAATAAACTAGTACGAAATCAAAGATTAAAGATAGTAAAACAAAGTACTAAAATAAGTCTTTTCCAATATAAAATACTAAAACAAAGTTAAGTGAATAGTTAGGGCTGGATCATTCATCCAAATCATCAAAATCTTCATCATCAAGGGCAAGTTCAGCAATGCCAGAGAATCAATCTAACAATTGAAAAAGATAGAGGAGAGTAGTTGTGTATAAGGAAAAAAAGAAATAACTTCTGATTATATAGTTATGATAGAGTAAATTGAAATATTAAAGAGATCTTTGAAAATAGATAATTGTATTTAAAAAATATCTTGAAAAGATAATAGCTTCTAATTGGGAAAGTAAAAGATATTAATATGTATTAAAAAGATAAGTAGTTGGTTTGTTGAGATTCTATCTTTTTTTTTACGTTAAGATAATTTTTCAAACAAATCAGCATCAGGCGCATTGAGGCGCGCCTTGGCTCGCCTGGCCGCCTTAGGGCGCCTGAGTCGCCTAGGATCCGCCTCTTGCAGGCAGCCTTGCCTTGCATGATGCAGGCGATGGCATGCTCCAGGCGCGCCTAGGCAACGCCTTTTAATACACTGGACATGGAAAACTGATAAATACTAGTCGCCGCCTTGCCTCAACAATCTGGACTTGGACAAGTCTGTTCTCATATGTATTCTTGGAGAAATTGGACTGGATTCCAAACTACTTACTAGATTTGATAGCATGAAATGTTTAATTAGTGATATCTGATAGCCAATTCAGATATGAGCAAGTAGTTTGTGGTTTGATGTATATAAATGGAAAATTGAAAATGCTTCTTTGATGTTGCAGCCTATTGTGTGGTCGCTGTTGAATCCGCTGGCAGGCAACTTCCAATGGCATTTTTAGAAAGAGTAAAGGAGGACTTTAACAAGAGATATGGTGGTGGTAAAGCTACAACAGCACCTCTTAAAAGTTTGAACAAAGAGTTTGGGTAGTATTCATTTTTCAATTCTGATGCTAAGACCTATTAAAGATTTTGCATTTATTACTGTAAATCATCTTATTGAAGATCTCTGGTTGTTCTCTTAGGCCTAAGCTCAAGGAGCACATGCAGTATTGTGTTGATCATCCAGAGGAAATGAACAAGCTTGCAAAGGTGCAGGCCCAAGTTTCAGAAGTCAAGGGTGTGATGATGGAAAACATTGAAAAGGTAAGTTTACTCTTGATAGTTGGATAATTATCATTTCAAAACTTCTTGTCTGTCTCTATTCTAACTGTCAATCTTAATTTGTTAAACGACTGTTTCCTTTTTCTGTCCCATTAGAAGATTAAAGGAGCTTTTATTTTTCTTCACTCTCTGGGAGTGGTGGAGGAAATGTGTTTTGCATGATACAACCCTTTTGTTGATTTCCTTTCCTTTTGTTGTTACAGGTGCTTGATCGTGGTGAAAAGATTGAACTTCTGGTGGACAAAACTGACAATCTTCGTTCACAGGTTTGTGACTTCATATTGTCTGCAATATTTGTTATTATTTTGCCGTTTTATACTTAGATTGTTGCACATCAATAGAAATATTACATTTTCTCTAAATAAGTGTAGGATTCCACTAGATCGGATTTTGTTTTTATACGTTGGTGGACAGGGATATCACTGTCATTCAAGTTTTTTTGTTCTTTTTTGTAAAGTTTATATCTATGATACATGCCTTTTGTTCCTCCTTTTGATCAACTAAGAACGAAATTCTCATTCATCTCCTCTTTTTTAATGGAACAGTGATTCTATATCGTTTTTCCCATTTTGATTTCCTTTCTTTTTGGTTCATTTGTGTGTCAAAATATAGAATTCCCTTGCAGCTTCATTTTTGCGTCTAACTGAAGTGCTGTTGTTGTGTACTCGTTGACAGGCACAGGAGTTCCGAACACAGGGAACACAGATAAGGAGGAAGATGTGGTTTCAGAATATGAAAATAAAGCTGATTGTCTTGGGCATCATTATCGCATTGATCCTCATCATCATTTTGTCAGTTTGCCACGGCTTCAATTGTGGTGGGAAGAATTAGCCTTCGTCGCTTCCTGCAAAACGCTTCGTGCTTGAATCATCTATCATGCCTACTACTTCCTAGTAATACATGACATTCCGAATATGATTTTGTTCTTTACTAATCATTAAAAAAAAAACTCAGGCTTGCTATACATTTCAGATCAGATTGCTTATTGTGTCTTAGTGTTTTCTTGACATCATTGTATCCAGTTCGAAAACATTGTGGCGTATATAGATTGTCTGAAGTCACACTAGTCAGAACAGAACCTTTCTTTTCAATTATGGAATCATATTCATGCTATCAAAAGAATGACCAATTGTAAGAAAACGAAATCCCCATTTTGCCTCAGGAGCAACTTTTCAAGTCTTCTAAACAACCGTCTTCATCATAAGAGCACAAAACTACTACACAACAAAGACAACAGATAATCCCACAAAGTTTAACGGCTTCTTGCATCCATACACTAAAGAGATTGCCTCTGTACATGCAGAAGCCTTTTAAACACTTTCTATCAAGTACCAACAACAGTCATGTACAAGAACAAAAGATCAGAAAAACCTCAGATTTTGGGGTTATGTCCATCTGAAATGGTCTCCTCGGAGGATGCATCACTATCGATGACAATCAGGTTGCCGGGTTTACTAGCAGCACGTAAATGCACGCCATGATCTACAACATTCTGATGATTTGATGGCCCCGCGGCCTGTGACATTGGAGGAACAACCAGTGAAGCTGTCTGAGTTAATGGTCCTTGGAGCCAATGAGGCATAACATTTCTTGCTGCACCCAACCTGCAATCAAAATCGCTAAACAAACTGCGACTTGGAATTACTCTTTTACCCTTGGAGCGAAAACTATTGTACTTGGCGTTGAGCTTGTACAAGCTCGCTTCGGTCTGGCAATACGCATCCCCAAGAGAGAGCTGAGGCTCGCCTCGGTTGCCAAACTCCGGGTAAATAACCAGTGGCTTCATGTATCTAGCTTGTGAAGTGCCGGTTTCATTCAGAAGCTTGTGTTGCTCGAGTTCCCATCGATGAGCAAGGTCTCTTGGCACTCTCCATGGACAGAAATGCAGCCTGTGATCTCTTAGCATGGTTTCCCAGTTCCCCCTACCATGTCTTCGGACACCAATCCACAGGAAGTCTAGTTCATCTTCTGACCAAGCGGCTTGGCCCGGGTCAAATTTCAAACCGCTTGCTCTAGAGTTGATGCTATCAAGCAGCATCTTTTGCCTTATAACTGAGGAAGACTGAAATGGGTCCCGGTTTCTGACATTGAAGTACTGAGGTATAAATGGAGCTCTGCTGTAAGATTGCTCAGCCTGATGCCTCACACCTCCCAAAGCATATAGTTTCCTCTGGTCCAAACTGCTGGACATGAATTCAGATTGATGATAAGCTGAATGGGCGGCGTTATCCTCTGAATATAACTGAAACACATCCAAACAAACTCTTAGAAAATTCATTGCTGCATTAAAGTAAAGGATTATTGATCAAGATATAAAATAATGGGGAATTATAAGTTGTAGGGTTCCCTACCCACCTGCAGATATTTGCTCTTTCGAGCTAAATCAACGTCAGACATGTGATAAAAATCTTGGAATTCATAGTTTAGTCTGTTTCCATCCACTCCCATGGAAGTAGAAGCATGCTTTAGTGATTGTGGATGGGCATTCAGTCGTGTCTTCCCAATTCCTTCTCCAGCAGTCTCGAATAATTCCAAGACTTCAACCCCTTTGGCCTTGTCATGTGTGACAATGTCATTAGACTCATTACCTGTTAGGATAGAGTGATGCAGATTCTCTGACGCATCAATTGCCATCTGTTCTTCAGATTCTGGCTCAGGAATCACATTACAGTCTATTACAAAAGCATCTGCCAAGATCATTTAGGTTTAACTTTAAAATTCCCAATATTTTCATTGAGGAAACAAGATATAGATAAGAGTTGAGAAATGTTTGCTAACCTGCACGCTTTTCCTGCACTCGAGGAGGTACTTTTGAGTCCGAGCCATCGCTTGAAGTAAGCTGGGAAATTCCCTCAGCAGATGCGCCTTCATTACTGTTATCATTGCAAGAAGAGACTACAACTGGTTCATTTGACAAAACTCCAACAGAATCCTGTAGATCATTTCTAGTGCATGTTACTTCAATTGTCTTAGGTGACACCGGCTTGTTATTGGCTGAACTATCTGCACCCGGTACTAGGGTGGAAGTTGTTTTATCACCATGTGTTATACTGCATGGGAAAAAGTATTAGTATATTAAAAAAAATCTTGAGGACCCTGAAAAGAAGAGGCAAGGGCAAGCAACAGAAATCAAAACATACGTGACATGTGCTGCATCCAATGCAGGGTGACTGCAGTGAGACTCGTCATCAGCTTTGGCAGAAACCTGTCCCAAAATCAGCTACTTTTAGGCTAGTGGCATCAGAGCAGATTTAAAGGTAGATAAACTTCATAAGAAACATACAGAGCTCCATTTATGGGAGAGCGTACTGAATACGTCGGACCATCAGTCAATAGTTGAAAGGAAGTATAAGAAAACGTATGAGAAATGAATACATCAGACCATCCAAAAGTTGAAAACAAAGTTTAAAACAGGAAATTTGTTTTCATATCAGTCTTAGGACCTGAAAGCTTTGCTTTTCAAACTACAATCTCAAACACATGTAAGAAGAAGCACAAGTAACTTACATTATCATTAGCTGCTGGTTGTGGCTGTTTTGTTACGTCAGTATTTCCCTCTAATGAAGCAGAGAGTAGTCTGCTCAACACATCCACCCGCTCCAAATTTGCTTTTCTTTTTACTCTTCGGTTAAAAGTAATAACAGGGATTGTAAACTTTGTTTTGTCAATTTTATCACTGCACAAAGGACTTGGTTTATCAACAGAAAGTTCACCAGTATCTCTGCCTACCAATTGAGAATCAGGACCACCCTCAATAGGTTTTTCACATTGGACCAAGCCAAGTTTCTGGCGTGAGGGGTCATCTTCCTCAATTGAATTCTTGATATTCTCCATAGGCAAACTAGAACATATCTTTTCACCTGCCATATCAGAAGAAACTTCTCTGGATATGCTATTCTTTGGCAAGACGGATATATCTGCGTCTGATCTGTTTGGTTGATCGATCTGGCCAGACATAGAATTGAAGCATAGTTGCTTGCCACAGCAGGCATACTTCAACAAGACAAATGCACGTCTCATCATCATTATGAATAATAATCATTTAAGTTAAATTTGGATGAAAAAGACCATGAGATACCTCATTACATGCCTGAAGTTGCTCCAAGCTTGGCACACTACCACAGGTTACACATGCGAGAATCTACATGGAAAGTTATGCTGTTAAAAGTGAGGCAATGTCCTATATCTGGATCGAGGAAATAAATTTTAACCTATCAACTAGGTCTACAAGCAAGTACTTAGCAAGTAGGAGAGGATGCAATTCTCTTACCCCGGGCTCTCCTTTCCGGTCCTCTGATACACCCCCTTCTCTGACAACTTGAGTTTTATTAGACAAATCGGAAAATACATCCAACCGCACAGGAATTGAACATGAAGAGAACCTCTTTCGTTTGTATGTAAAGGTAATTTTATTAGCCGTCTCCATTTAAGCTTCTGGGAAAAGATGCTCTACCAATGCAAATACTAAAACCAAGATCGCCTAAAGTGATGACTTGATGAACAACTCTTCAGAATTTACCTCACCTTCTACAAAAGGATGAAACAAGCACAATACAATCAGTAGGGAAATATAGACAGTACAAGTTTAAACTCGCCTAAAATGATGACTTGATGACCAACACTTCAGAATTTACCTCACATTCTACAAATGGATGAAACAAGCACAATACAATCGGTAGGGAAATATAGACAGTTCAAGTTTAAACGCTTACTAAAACAAACGGTGAGCCATAAAGAATATGATCGTGCAAACAAAATTAGTTACTAGAACAAACGGTGAGCCATAAAGAATGTGATCATGCAAAGAACTATGAGTCACACGCTATTGCAGGAAATGAGTCTAAACAAGGTAAATACTAAAACCAAGATCGCCTAAATTGATGGCTTGATGATCACTTAAGATTTACCTCACATTCTATAAATTAATGAAACATGAACAATACAACCAGTGAGGATATATAGGCAATTCATGTTTAAACATACTAGAACAAACAGTGAGCTACAAAGAATGCAATTATGCAAAAAAAAAAAATCAGGTGTAAAAGGATTTAAATCCCCGATTATGCACAGAATTATGCGTCACACATTATTGCAGGAAACAAGTCTAAACAAGGTATCTAGAGCTCCCCCATGCGTTGCTGAGGAATAATTCATCAGGGAAGCAGATAGAGCTAGAAATCAAAGCAACAAAAAACAAACAAAAGCATACCAAACTGACTACACCAAAATACTCAAGGATTTGTTCCAGAGGTGAATAAAAACCCAAAAAAGACCAGCAGGTTACTAGTTAAGAGAAAATGAGAAAGCAGCTGGATAATACTAAGATTAAGACCAAGGCACTAAATAAAAAAGAAATCGTCATCTTTAAATGTCTCCTGTACAAGTATCAGCACTGTCATTACAAGAGAAAGATCTTGCTCCACAGCACACCCATGTGATACCCGGACCGTTGAAGTCAAGGATCTGCCCGAAATGGTTCAAAGACTTAATTCAAGGCATAAATTGATAATGCTTTTTTGCGAGTCGCAGGCCCATACAACTCCATTTTCCAAATACGCATAGAATATGTCGTAGAAAGACACGTGGCAAGGACTGAGCCTGAAATCCTGCAGCCTAATCTGTGCCGCTGGCAAAAGGCGCAGCACAACAGAGAATAACCGTGTATGCACCAGATCTCTTCCCCCACATTATGGAGAAATTTAGGGTTAACTACTTGTTTCCTTGACAAAAATATACCATTTACTAGACCTTGTTTTAGAAAATTATGATAAATCAATTTTCCTTATTAGGTTAAGTTCAATATTACATAATATCCCACACACGCTGTTTGCTACAAAAAGTTAATATGCACAAGGGTTGCAAAAGTTATGTAGATATTTAAGCTTACACCTAAAATATTTCTGCAAAGTGCATCGAGAAAAATCAGATGAAATTAACAGATAATGTTTAGACTTTGACACCTAAAATATTTCTACATTGCATGTAGAGACAACTTATACACATCTAAAACAAGAACTAATCTTTCATACCAATACCCCAACCCACAGAATATTAAACATTGCATAAAATGGAACATAAGGTCACATGAATATAAGGCCTTAGCAGTTAGTAAATAAGACGTGCGCTCTTAGTAGTTAGAAAAATAAGCCCTATGCTAGTAAACAAGCCATTTTCTTGGAACATAAGGATACAAGAACCCTAGAAAAAACATGGAGGTGGCCACTACTTACGGACCATCCATAACTAATGCCGGCTTATTTTGTGTATTTTTCACTTCATTAATTCCTCTTCTACCTGATATTCCATAAATTGAATGTCTTTGCTATATATATGTAATTCTACAAACATAGGAGTCACAATCATCCAGTCATCAGACCCTAGATAGGACAAAGTAAAAATCTCACGAGTAAACTAGCACACAATTCTGACTCATAATGTCTTGAACAAAGATGCAACAACAGAACCAACAGTACACGTAATCCCTACTTTTTCTCAAACTATGATTCTAGATTCTTCCACAACAGAATACAATATACACCTTAAAATGGTGTTTAGGCTTTGACACCTACAGGATAAGACAGGTCCATATTTAATACCATATTGTTTAATGATAATACATTCTCTAATGGCCGAGCATTTAGAGAGAGTACTCAAAATATTTTGAAAAGATAATGTCTTACACATTTAATACATGAATAATCTTTCATACCAAAATCCTGACCCACGGAATATTAAACACGCCTAATGCTCTTAGTAGTTAGTAAACTGAGCCTTTTTTTTCGGAATGCTAGGTATGGTAACTGTTGAACTGACACATACCACATGAACCCTAGAAAAAAACTATGGCGGAGGTGACTACTTTAGACCATAAATAACAAATGCTGGTAATTTTTGTGTCGGTTTTACTTCATTAATTCCTTTTCTACCAAATATTCCATAAATTGATATTCATGCAGTAAAAATCTACTTATATCATCTAAATATCAGATCCTTAATTAGGACAAACAAGATAAACAACTCACGATGAGTAACCTAGCATACAATGCTATTGTAGAATGATATTAACAAAGAAGTGCCAACAGAACCAAAATGAGAAGGTCAGTCCCTACTTTTTATACACTTGTGATTCTAGTTCCTTCCTACACGAGAAACCCCCAGTCACAATTTAAAAAAACATTTAGACTTTGGCACCTGAAGAATAAGGCAAATACACATTTTCCATATTTGATATCATATTGTTTAATGGGAATCGCTTTCTTTATGGCCAGAGATGTAGGGAAAATACTGAAAATATTTAGAAAAATACAATGCTTTGGATATCAAATTCCTAACCCACAGAAAGTTTAAAATTCATAAAGTAAACAAGCCACAGAATCTTAGCAGTTAGTAGTTAAGCCGTTTTAAGGAAATGCATTAAGCCGTTTTAAGGAAATGCACGGTATACACCAAATTCCTAACCCACAGAATGTTAAAATTCATAAAGTAAACAAGCCGCACACTCTTAGCAGTTAGTAGTTAAGCCGTTTTAAGGAAATGCACGGTGTATACCAAATTCCTAACCCACAGAATGTTTAAAAATCATAAAGTAAACAAGCCACACACTCTTGGCAGTTAGTAGTCAGGCCGTTTTAAGGAAATGCGTTACGCCGTTTTAAGGAAATGCACGGTGTATACGTTTTGAACTGACATACACCACATGAACCCTAGAAAAAACAAGGATGGCAGCTACTTAACAGACCATCAATAACGCAAGCTGGTTAATTTTTGTCGTTTTTACTTCATTAATTCTTCAACCTTATATTCCAAAAATTAAATATTCATGCAGTATATATCTATTTCGCCAACCCTAGGATCCAAAATCATACATCAGATCCTAACATAGGACAAACAAGGTAAAAACTTCACAATGAGTACACTAAACCAATATTCTAGCCCACCAGAATGACATAAAAGAAGTGGAGACAGAATACAAACACAACATGAACCCTAGAAAAAAACATGGCTGTGGTGACTACTAACAGACCATCAATAACACAAGCTGCTCAATTTGTGTCGATTTTACTTCATTAATTCTTCAACCTCATTTTCCAGAAATCAAATATGCATGCAGTATAAATCTATTTCTACAACCCTAGAAACCAAGACCATCTAAACATTAGATCCTTACATATGAGAAACAAGGTAAAAAACAGTAAATTAGCACACAATTCTAACTCAGAATGACATTAAAGAACTGACAACAGAGCACAAATGCACAGCCACAGTTTAACAATTGTGATTCTAGATTCTTCCACAAGAGACTTCAAAAACCACACCTTCAAATTCCAATCCATTCACGAACACAATTCCCCCAATCTAACCCTCTCATAATTCTTCAGCTTCCAATTTCGGTCCTTTCTTCCCAACCCCAACTAAACCAGAACAATTCCAACAAAACACCAGAATTCCAAGACTTTAAGCTACAATCTAGCGGAAAGAAATCACCAAAACAAGCAACAAATAATACTTACCGAGAAAGCGAAATTTCACAAGATCACTGAGAAAGCAAAAAGAACTGGAAAAAAAGAGCAAGCAGATCAAATTAGTTAATGGAAAAAGCACTTATGGGAATCCGGTGAGGAAAATTGCGGGAGAAGATGAAGATTAAGGAAGGAAGAGAAGAATCCAGCGGCAGCAAAATACCTCTTCTTTTTGGGTAAATGTCTCTCTCGCTGGGTATCGCTATCCGTGTCAAGAGGACTTTCCTTTTCATGGGTATTGCTTCGCTCCTTGCACCACCATTCAATTTTGTCACTTCTTGGAGAGTGTGTATATAATGGACGAAAACCGAACCAGATGGGCAATATATATATATTTTTTCCAAAAAAACGACGGTTTTAATTTGTGAAACGCCTATTTTTTATAAAAAAATATATAAAAAGTAAAAAACCATTTTTTTTTAGAATGAAAAAACAAATTAAAATATAAGGCTCCATGAGTTTTTTAATTTAATTTCATTTCATTTCAAGATTTATTTCTTTTCATAAAAAAATAGGTTTAGTTATGCTTTACAAAAAAAAGTTTATTTCTTTTTTAAAAAAAAGTTTATTTCGTTTCACAAAAAATAGGTTTATTTCAAATTAAGCTCCATAAATTATAATTAGTCTATTCGTAAATAGCGATATAAAGTTTACCATATATAAATTAGGTTTTTTATTCTTTTTTCGACATTTGAAATTTTTTTAATGTATCCGAAGAGTTAATATAGTTGAATTAATAGGCTTACTTTTCTTGGTCATACTTTCTCGCCTATTACTTTCGAGAAGAGACGGATTAACCCCTAATTCTCGAGAACAAACAAACGGATGTTGCATATTTTTTTGTCTACCATCTTCTTGTTGAAGTTAATTTAACTTCAAAAAAAAATAGAAAATTTTAGTAGGCTTGAAAATGACATTTTAATATATTCTTAAATTTTAAATGCTTATAATTGAATTAAATAATTTGATATTCATCTAAAAAATATGATAAATACATACAGCAAGTATACAACTTACTAGGGGATGTACAGATGATAAATTCTTTTTTTCTTCAAAAAAGTGTATCTCAAATTATGCAATGCTCTTAGTTGTTTTTACATCACTTCTTACTATAAATGGATTTTGATTGAACTCTCATTTAATTGCAATCATCTAAAGTAGTAAGAAAATTAATGTGATATTAGTTCAACCCCCCCCCCCCCCCCCCCCCCCCCCCCCCCCCCCCAATTTTTGTAAATTAAGCAATATCATTATGATAATTTTAAAATATCAGTGTATCTATTTGGTCATTAAAAATGTAAACAAGTAAATGTGTTAGAAAATTATTAGTTAAAAAATAAAATAATAACACCAAAAATAAAATAAAATAATAAATAGAAACATATATCTATTTTATACTTTTTTAAAAAGTGTGAAATTATTTGAAATGACTATTATTATTATACTATTTGTCATTATTATCATTGTGCTCATATTAGTCAATGAGTTTAGCTCAACCACCCGCATTTGTGTTACTTCACATTGTAAATTCCCAAAACAAACTCAGTATGCTATAGTACTATATGCTTTGTACTTTCAAAATGACTTATAAACTTAACATGGGCAATTGTTTCGCCTCCTAAATTTTATATATAGATTAGACTTACGATCGCTATGACTCAACTCAATATTCCTTTCTAGTTAAAAATATTTACATAAATTTATAATTGAATTTGAAAAATCTATAACTACATATTAAAGTTAAATATTTTTAAGCCATTATGTTGATTGTGACCCCACCTTATATTTAATATTGAATTTTTATCTATATTAATTTAGCTTTTCAATTAAACTCTTTTCCATTTATTTATTTGAAAAATAATTTTAACATTCGAAATTTAATTAAAATTACGAAAAAATATTCTATCTTAATCTTTTTAGTTATGTAAAAATTTATCTTAAATCAAAATTTGATAAAAATAAATAAAAAATTCAATATCTAGATAAATACTTTACTAAATTAAAATTTGATAAAATAAATTATGTTATATTTTTCTTAATTTCCTTTTTTAATTATTCATGTAAATATAATAAAAAAATTATTTTAAAAAATTCAGTCTTTATTCATATTTTTTCATTTTTTCTTATTAATTACTCCGTATCTTTTTAAATTTTATTTAAAATATTTTTAAAGAATTGAACTTGATTAAAAAATTATAAGAATTTAAATTATTTTTTCATTTTTATCTATTTTTTAAAAGAGTAATTAAAATAATTAATATTTATATTTTTCATAAATAAATTATCATTAAGAGCGCCATCAAAATCATATCGGACTCACTTTAATGATTTTGGCTTTGTCGCACATTATAAAAAGTGTAAAATTTTATATAAAATATTTATAATATATATGTTTTTTTATTTTGTATATTAAATTAAAATCATTTATTTTATAATTTAAGTATTAAATCCATATAGTCGTGCATGCACGACGGGTATAACTAGTATTAATAAAATTAAGAATGTTAAGTCTATCAAGTGGTTTTTTAATTTTTGAGACGATATCTAAAACGACAAGTTTAAATGATCGAACATAATGCTACATGGGGTATTTATTTGAAAATTTGTCATTTTATAATTGTAAGTAGTTGTTCATTATTAAGTTACGAAGATTGTCATGGCACTGAGATACTAGAAGCTAGAAAATTCGTTATACCATTAGCTTCATGATATACATGTCGTCG
Organism: Fallopia convolvulus; assembly: GCA_964016875.1. Classification (NCBI taxonomy): domain Eukaryota; kingdom Viridiplantae; phylum Streptophyta; class Magnoliopsida; order Caryophyllales; family Polygonaceae; genus Fallopia; species Fallopia convolvulus. The sequence goes on from OZ024720.1 coordinate 68,529,995, forward strand.
GAGTTGAATAATCTAATCCATACTAAGTCATGACACTAAGATATCAAGCTAAATAAAGGGTGATAACGCTCCACATGTTTTTCTAGAAATAGAACAACAAGTTGTGAATCACTTCCAAGTGAACCCTCCCATATCTCCTGCTCCAAACCAGACGAAGACCATTCAACACTCCCCAAAGTTACGCCATAAGAACTGTGCGCGCAATAGCCAATATTGTGCACCACACCTACAATCCAATGATCATCATTATCTCGAATCATACCAGCAACCGTCGCCAAGCTACCATCCTTCACAAAACCATCAATTTTGACTTTAACTCAACCCTTAGCAGGGCGATGCCAAGATATCAATTCATCTCACTTCCTTTTAACCTCGCAAGTCGAAGACAAAATTTGTCTATATTCTCCAACCTAGCAACGAATAACATCCACTTTGCTCCCAAGTAGAAGACAATGGATGGTAATCGGTCGCCTAAACTGAAAACCCAAGCAAACTTGCAAAACTCATATAAATAGCCACCTAAGCCAAATTTCAAAATTATAGTTTACATGCTCAGGACGAGAAGAAGAAGCTAACCTCGTCCTGAAGCTTAGACATCACACTTGGTTCTTGTATCAAGTTCAAGGGTGAGGGAACTGTAGAGTTCTGAGGTGCCAATAGATATTATACCCATCTAGTCCTAATTGTTTGGAGTTCTTTCATTTGGGTGGAAATTCTAAAGTTCTTGCTGACTGTAAGTATTTTTTTTCATTAGATTTGTCACATAAAATCCCTGATGTGGCCCTCCATTTTTGCCAACCTCTTTGAATATGATGATTGATGTCCTCGTCTATGTCCCCGTCACTTCGATTCGGCAAAATGACGAGGACATGGACAAAGACATCAAGCATCAGATTCAAAGGGGTTGGCAAAAATGGAGGGCCGCATTAGGGATTTTATGTGACAAAAAGGTCCCACTTAAACTGAATTGCAAATACTACAAGATAGTAATTAGACCCGCAATGTTGTATGGTTCAGAATGCTGGCCTACCAAGAAGGTGCAGGAGCATAAATTGATGGTGGCAGAGATGCGTATGTTAAGATGGATGTGCGGGCACTCGAGATTGGACAGGATTAGAAACGAGGTGATTAGGAACAAGGTCGGAGTGGCTAGTATAGGACAGAAGCTGATAGAATCGAGGCTGCGTTGGTTCGGGCACATATAGAGGAGACCACTAGAGGCCCTGATACGTAGATGTGAGGGGTTGGTTTTCAAAGATTTTCGCCGGGGCAGAGGTAGACCAAAGAAGAGTTGGAAGGAAGTCATAAAGCAGGATCTTTCCTTACTAGACATTTGAGTGGATCTGACAAACTGTAAGGATCTTTGGAGGGAGAAGATTACGGTGGAGGAGTGGTAATTGGCGAGGAAGGGCCCTCATCCTGTGTCTTTGCATTCTCTCTCCCCCCTCTCTCCCTCTCTCCGATGTCATTTTTCCTTGTTTTTGGTCTTTAAGCCTTTTTCACACACCCTCTCGATTCTTAGGTCGAGGGAAGGGTGGTACATCCTGGCCTCCCAAACCCTACCCGAAGCAGGTCCACACTGGATTGTTGTTGTGGTTGTAGATTTGTTCTATCAGACAGTAGAAAAACTAATAGACTGTACTTTCCCCTTGGCTTGTTTTGAAGATTCAACCTAGAATTACATTCTTCTTATAACAACCGTATTCATGTATTACAACTTATAAAATGCTTAGCAATTAACTAACTACTACTTTCAATAAGAGCTCCTTTATATGAAGGTTTAATAAACTAGTTAGGTAACTTGTTTCTTAGATCTTTAGATAATTGCACTTTGAATAGCTTCAACAGAATTCCAATTGTAGAAAATAAGTGTTTTTGAAGTAGTTAAACTGAAATTTATTCATGAAAATAAAAATATCAACTAGATCTAGCATTTTTTTTTAAAAATTGATATAAATATTTTTCAGTTTCAATTTGTTGAGAATATACATTCTCACATCTGAAGGTAAAGACTAAACAAAACCACTATATAAGTTTATGGGCTATTCCTCCTATAGCCAATTGGTTTTAGGATGTAACCCTATATGCTTGTGTATTGGGCCCGACACGTATATGTGCACGGACGGTCGTGTGCACCCCTCACGTTAACGGCCTACATACTTCAATGTGGTATCAAAGCAAGGTCTGGTTCTGGGTCCGTTTCCAAGTGTCAACTGGGACAGACCAGTTGCACTTGCGGGGGCGTGTTGAGAATATGCATTCCCACATTTGAAAGTGAAAACTAAACAAAACCACTATATAAGTTTATGGGCTACTCCTCCTATAGCCAATTGGTTTTAGGATGGAACCCCGTGGGCTTGTATGTTGGGCCCGATATGCATATGCACACGAACGGTTGTGTGCATCCCTCACGTTAACGGCCCACAGACTTCAATACAATTCTATAACAAGGGTGATGTAAATTTCAAATTCGCGAGTCACTCTTGTATATCTGAAGCTCTTTGCATGCTTACCAAATTTGCAATTATTCGCGGCTGGATTGTGCTCCAGTAGAGTTGCAATTTAATTCCATGGGTAGAGTTAGAATAATTTCAACTGTTCAATAAAAAATGATGGTTAAGATGAAATCTTTCTATCACCAAATCTACATTTAATTTTTTTTCTCTTTAATTATTTTTCTAGGGTTCACTAAATTATTATAGGGTTTTAGAACTCTACCTATAGAGTTTTTAACCAACTCTACCGAATCCGAACTATGTTCGGCTATAATTACTTTTGCTTACTTTGTATAGGGGGCGCATCCTCATGCTCATTGACTTTTATACAACTTTGAAATGGATTTAGTTCGTATATCAATTTTGGTGCATTCTAACTCACATAGCTGAATTTCAGTTTTTTTTGGGTCTATCGAGCGTACCTCTTTCCCTTGGGCAAGGGTACCCCCATCTTGACTTCCCAGGTTCCGCTGTAGCGGAGCCTCACGAGGTCAATGATGATGATTACTTTGAAAAATGACTACATTACTAAAACTTATTTGATTGTTTAGTTAATATTTTTGGATGTTTTTATCCATGGTCTAGACCAAAGGATTCTTGGCATCAAATCCTTCACAAATATCTATTTAAAGACAACAAATCAAAGAAATAATTGATTCTCTATTAATGGCATGCAAGTGTCCTGATTTAGAGTCAAATGTCCGATTTGAATTAGCCCAATCCCCCAACTTATAATTCCCAATGACATTATGATGTATCAGAACCAAATTATATTCAACTGTTGTAATTGTTTTCCTTTGATAAAGTGGACATTTAAATATTCTATCCCTTATTCTTGGTCATAAAAATGACTGTTAAATGTTGATTATCTGATACTCATAAAGTTTAATTGAATTCTTCTACTTCTTTCACTCATACTCTTGATGTCTGACTTGAAATATGCAATTATATGTATTATTATCATGCTTATCTTATTTCGATGAATGCTTATAAATTAGAAGAATGTTTTTCAGTAATATTTGTTTCGGATATGATGAATAAGATTCTTATTATCCTATCATGGTTTATGTAAATTTCTAATGTGATTGAATGACATCTCCGTTATGAACAAATGGGTCCATAGCTCAGTGGTAGAGCATTTGACTGCAGATCAAGAGGTCATCAGTTCGAACCCGGTTAGACCAAATTATTCCTGGTCATAAAAACTTGTAATATGTTATGTAATTACATGTGTTGTTGTAGGATGTTTTTCAACAATATTTGTTTCGGATATGATAAATAAGATTCTTATTAGTCTATCATGGTTTATGGACATTTTTGATGTAATTGAATGACATCTCTGTAATAAGCAAATTGGTCTATAGTTTAATGGTAGAGCATTTGACCGTAGATCAAGAGGTCATCAGTTCGAACCCGTTGGACCCTTCCTCTCTTCTTTTTTCAACCAAAGAATGACATGCGGATTCGAACCCGTTGGACCCTTCCTCTCTTCTTTTTTCAACCAAAGAATGACATGCGGATTGAGTTTGCTTGATCTATAAAATCAAGAGCAAAACCGAGCGTTGAAGATCATTTCACGTAGTAGATCCAAAGTGCCTACTATAGGCCCAGAAGTAACTTATACATATCTTTCGATAAAGAGCTAACAAAGTTTAAATAAACAAAGAAAAACAAAGCACTCTCAGCCGATCATTCTCAATCATTCTCGATTAATCATTAGGCTTCACAGAAGTTCTGATTTAAAAAAAAAACGCTTCCAAAATCACTAACAGAATTTCTTTAAAAATCAAAACAAATAATTCCGACGTTATTTTCCATTTTCCATCATTCTGACGTTATTTTCTATTTCCCACCATCATTGTTATTAGACTTTCCAAGATTATGCTCTCTTCAGGGCAGACGACCATATTAGATGAGAAGATCTTTTAATTAGGTGAGGTTTTTCGACTATTTTCTCATTCCATGCCTTCCCTCATATATAGTATATTCTGCTGCTTGCTTGTGTTTATATGCTTGATGTGGGACATACCAAAAAATGGGAGAGTTAAGTACTTACATAACAAGCTCAAGTAACCTCAATTGTCCGCACATGCATGCAAACCCGCTTAATTAATTAAGACCCTTCCTTGACATGGGCTTTGATTGTTGGGCCATGTTATAATATTTCCTTAACGGACCAGCCTATAACTTATCGGGCCAAGCTTAAATTCATTGCCCCGATCAACTTATATACCGATTGCAATGATTGTAAGCTTGTACTGTATTAGATAATCGCCCTCGGACCCAATTTACAATTTATTCTTTAATTATTCAGCCATTATTTCATACACCATCAATTTTATCTTTACAGTTAAAAAGTATATTTTTTGAGCTAGGATAAATGATAGTTGCAACTTGCAAGTACGCACTCATATCTGGATATCTTTTGGATTTATAGCTCTATTCAATTGGATAAATGTAGGCCAATTAGGAGTGTTGTGATTACAATATCTTGTTTTTTGAGAAGGTGACTTCAGTAGTTAATTTTTTTAAGAAAATACAAGAAACTCTTTAATGACAGCCTTTTGGAAGCTTGTCCATGCCTGGTGGTTACTTTTGGAATAGAAAATTGTGTTTTAACTGTTGTTTTTGTTAAATGTATGTTGTAATCTTTGCAGCCAGTCCAAGAACCAGAGAAAATGACTCAACATCATTGTGCAAGCTTTGGAAAAGACTAGTCAGGCATCATTAATGAAGGATGGGGTGATCTTGAGAATTGTAAGACCCTTGTTCCTTTCCTTGTTGTCATAGAAGAACTATGTACTCTTCATTTACAGATTTCCAACTACCTACAGCTGGTGAATAGATGTCGGGATTCAAGAACGCGTTTTAGAAACCTCGCCTTTCTGATCAAGCTGTTGTGAGTCGACAATGGAGATGTTTGGGATACCATCTAATGTGGGAATAATAGGCGGTTGGGTTCTTCGAGTTACCGTCATATTCAACCCAGCTGTTGTGTGTATTGTTGCTCCTGTTGTCATCTCAACCTGCAAAAGCATAAATTATACAAACAATCATCACTTTGTTCTCTTGCACTTGCCAAGGCTCTTCACTAATTTAGAATCACACTATGAATGAGCCAATCTTACAGGTGGTGCTCCGGGTGCCATTTGAAAGTTGAACCTTCTAACAAGCATTGAGAGTGCTACTACATTCTGCATTCATCCGGATAAAGTTACATATATTAGGACAAGTTTTCTTTAGAAATTAGAATTGACATTTGGTGTGGACATCAACATCATCTATAGTTCCGCTCAAGCGGGACAAGGGCACCTATAATCTGAACATGTCAGGAGGATGTCCCAAAGAAAATTGAAATTCAGCTATGTGACAATAATAACTGAATTTACTTAGGATGCACCAAAATTGATATAGGGGCTAAATTCATCTCAAAGGCCCTGTATAAAAACTAATGAGCATGAGGATGCACCCCATAGAATTGGCATTTAGTGTGTTGTGAGTTTACCTCGTACGAAGCAAACATGTCACCCAAACACTTTCTAGGGCCTCCTCCAAAGGGCAAGTATCTAAAATATAAGAATCAGCAATCAAATGATGCAGGCCATTCAAATTTAGTAAGAAAACGTCTTGGCAGGTTTCACACATCATGAGTTGATGGCCAAATTTCAAACATACCTGAACTCTTGGTTGGTCTCATTCGGGCTAGGTCCATCTAAAGGCCATCTTTCGGGATTAAACTTGTCTGCATCTTCCCACAGATGGGGACTGCGGTGCAGGTTCCAGACGGAGATAAAGATATCTTCGCCCCTGCAACAAGTTTAATTCCGTCCTTAGAAAAACATTTTCAATGAGCCAGCAGTTGAATAAGTTAAGGGTGCAAATATTACCTTTTTATTGGGTATTTGTCCAGTACATCGGATTCAAGAGATCGGCGTATCAAAACTGGAGGTTGTGGATACAGCCTCAAGGACTGCATCATAAAGTAACAGCAAACACATGTAAAAAATGCACAAATGTGCTTGTTATCTAAAAATATCACACTCAGCATCATCTTACTTCATTGATAACTCGAGTAGTATACTTAAGCTTCTTCATGTCCTCAATGGATGGAAACCGGTCACCCAAAACTAAATCAACCTAAAAAAAACTTGCAAAAGTCATATACGGATAGGTGCTATGCCAAATTTCCAGATTAAGTTGAAATGCTCAGAACTAGAAGCAAAAGCTACCTCATCCTGAAGCTTTGACATCACACTTGGTTCCTGTATTAATTTCAAGGGAAGTCCCATGTGAGATTAGCCAGGAATTACAACAGATTTTTTAACATTTTAGTTAATATTGATTGCCAAAGGGATTGAACAAAGCTTACCTTGGAAAGGAGATAGAAAGTCCATGTTAGAACTGCTGCGGATGTTTCATGTCCAGCAATCAGCATTGTCATCAAATCATCACGGAGTTGCTTGCTAGAAACCTGCAAGCAAAGAATTCAGTAAACACTTCAAGTTATATTCAGGATAATCTACAAATAATATCTTGATAAAAACTTGATCATACATACATCATCTCCCGATGCCAAAAGGAAACGCAATAAGCTAGGGTCTTGTTCATTCATGTATTCCTCGTAGAATTGCACGTTTTCTTCTTCAACAATTCTCTGAAGAATTGGGTTCAGAAAGTCACTGAGAAAATATTCACCATTATCATTGGGGAATTATTTGCAAAACTTTCACTATGGCTTTACCTTGCAGATTGCTATTAGGCTATCAAGTGTTTCATTTATCAATTTGAGGGCCGTAGTCACCTTTTTCTGCCTCGGTGATATGTCTTTCCAAATGGGTATATCCCAAACTGGAATTGGAGAAACACTTCGATCTTCTGCTTCCCTCAAAACAGTATAAACTGCCTGTTCTAGATCAAAGACAGAAAGCCACATTTAAACTGAAGTCACTGAGAAAATAAGATAAACTGGGAGAGACAAAAACATACCTCTACTATTCCCGTATCATTTGTTAAAGAATCAAAGTCATAATTAAATACAGCCTTTCCAATAATATCCAATGTCAATTTAGAGAACGCCGATTCCATCTCTACATCCTCTCCGTTTGATGCAGCGTCTTCTAGCTTATTGCAGAGTCTATTTGTAGCTTTTCCAAAGAGGCCAATCATGGCTGCTACATACTAAAGAGATGATATTGGATAAGATAAAAATCAGCACAGAAAAAATGAAAATCAATCAGAAGACTCGTAACCAATTCTGTTATTTCTACTTATATAAAGATGGGATGGAAGATGAGAAAGCTAGAAATGCACCTTCATATGCAATGCAGGAACTATAGCACGTCGCCGAACTCTCCATATCTCTCCATCAGCAGGAATCAGACCCTTGCCCATCACAAATTCTAGAATTTCAGCCAAAATACCCTGCAAAATGTTGGAGTTAGCACAAGTAGTTTTTCCTTAAGTTTGACGAATAGCTACGTAATGGATCTTTTGGCATAAATTTATAAAAAGGAACAACTAAGGAAGGGAATTTCCATTTTTTTTTCTTACCTTTGAGTAAGCCTTAGAATTGTCCTTCAATATACGCTTTGCAATGCGAGGATCAGATACAATGAGAAAGGACTGCAGCAAATATACAAGAAGAAGCATCAGTAAACTGAAACCGTAAATTTCTATGTCGGCATTGGCAAGCATGCTAGATAAGATATAGAAGAAACAACCTTTGGACCAAAATTGAGCCTGAAAATTCCACCATAAGTGAGATAAAGCTCATATAGGGGAATGAAGAATGCCTCATTTCTAATGGCACTAATGGACCCCTTTGCCTCTGGGATCTTCAGATAATCTTCAGTTGAATTAAACAGAAAATCCAGGACACCTTGAGGAATACCCAACTTTGACAAGCTATTCCTCAACCCCGCAGAAAAACTTCATACAATTCAACACCCATATAAGACAGCAGACAATTTACCAAGGTCCTCTGATATCATAACCTATTTAACCATTCATATCAAATAAAAGAAGCAAAGAAAACATATATATGTCCGCCTTATGACAGTAACCCTTGCAAGTTGACTCAAATAATTCAATCTTATTCTTCTTCCAATATTCTGAGGCAACCACCAAAGGAAAATTCCTAATATATTTCCCCACAATCAATCACACACAGAGTTAAACTAGCTACTAGCACAAGCTATGAGATGTTTTGATTGAAATATTTAACAATGAAGCCCAAAAATTCCTAATATACTTCCACAATCAATGTCAAAAAGTGATACCTTTGATTGAAATATTTTAACAAATGAAGCCCAAAAATTAACTCAGATTTTTAAAGCTCATCCCAGATTATCACCATGACTGCATTAAATTCAGCAGGTAGTTACACTGAATAAATAGTTGTAAAATCTAAAGAATAAGCATGACAAATTTGAATTGCTCAAATCAGGGAAAAAAAATCAAAATGGCATGGGTTTGATGGTAAGAACTAAGAACAGTTCAAAAAATAGAGAAAAAAGTGAAGGAAAGGGGGAAACCTAGATTGCTGAACAGTGAATGCTCCAGAAGCAATCCGGGAAGACAATTCTGCTCGGCGTTTCTCTTCGAGAAGCTTCTCGACACTCTTAACCCCATCTTCAATTGGGTCATCTGGCTGCTTCCCATTTGAAGAAGAACAAGCAATCACTGCCCACAATTGCAAAATTACAGAAAAAAGAAAGAAAATTAGATTTGAGATGACGAGCAACGAAACCAAAAACCCTTTGCATTGATGAGAATCTGAAGCCATACCGTTTCTGGGTCTGGAAGAACAAGGGATTGTGAGATGTGGAGGAAGTGGCTTGGGAAGAAGATTGATTGGAGATGAGATAGGAGGGGCGCGTAATAGAGAAACGTGGGAAGCCATGGATACCAGATTTGCTGTACGAGTTGAATCTTTTTATTTATGTTTGGATTTGTGTACATATTGAGTGGGTCATGAACACTCAGTTTATTATACATCAATGTCGTCTAATCATACGGAAAATTACCAAAAAATCATCATTAAGTAAATAATTTTTCTCTTTTCTTTTGAAACCCACCTGTTATAATCACTTAAGTATTTTCAACCACTTTTATAATACTGGAGACTGGAGTAATATGATTAATCTAATGATAATGGAATATTTGGATGGATAGCATTAGCAGTTGCCTGATGATAATAGATTAATAGACATTTGCCGCGTGTCGTTTGGTGTAATTTTATACTCCGTATTAACGGACAGGTTTGTGGAATGGTGGCTAAGTCAACCCTAAACAGTCAAATAACGGAGTGAATCTTGACTCACTTCTTAAAAAGTGAAGTACTAATTTTTTTTAATATGAAATTAGTAACTTTATTTTAGAAATTAATCTAAAGTATTTTCTGTATCAAGTGTGTAACCCTTCATAATTATACAATATTAATTTGGGAATATGGATAAATTACACATTTGAAAATTAAGGTAATCTTTCAAGTAAGTTTAAAGGTCTTTTAAATAGATAAATGATAAAATTAACTCTATAAAATACTCGGATCTAGTTTTAGTGGAGTTGACAAAAAACTTTATAGATAGAATTTGAACAATTTTAATAATTAAATGATAAGTTAACGGTTTTGATTAAAACTTTCTCTTTCTATATCCAACTTATTTTTTCTTTTTAATTATTTTACCTAAAGTTCATTAATTTGCTATAAGGTTTTAGTACTTCACGTCTTCACCCATACTCTTACGAATCTATTACAACAAATTTTGAAAATAGAATTGATCTACATGGAATATGGATAAACCTAAATCATTTAATTGTAAGATTTTTTCCACTAGTTCACTAGAGTTTCGTCTTAATTATGTCTAACTCGGTTCGAGTTGCGTATCTGATTTTGGCGGGTGAATCTTCCAAAAAACCTTTTTTAATTTCATTGTAGTTGAACCAAAATCTCATAGATATAAAACAGATCACTTAGCACATGAGCCGACACCATTTACTAGAATTGCAAGAAATTATCATCAAAGACAAAAAATAAAATTAATTAATCAAGTATTTGTCCAACCAAAAGTTGCTAAAGTAAGCGATTATATTTCAAAGTAGAGATACAACCTTATTACATGATGTAATGTTCCCTTTACCCTCCCTCACAACCAATATCCTTATGAAAAAACCAGAAAAAAAAAACATTGCTTTCTCAAACAATCATCCTCAAGAAGTGCAAATGAAAATGGGAAAGTACTCAAAGCAGATGAGGAAATTAAGAAGATCCGTGATTAATTAATTAATTAATCCATTTTCTTCTTATAACAATTAATTAATTAAGAGGCTAATTAATCAGTTTTAGCAATCATTGTCTTTCTTGGTGTTCATGCTACGTTTAGCCACCTCCGCCGCATCCTTGATGGCTCCTTGTGACTGCTCCGCCTTGCCAAGCACCGAGTCGCTCACACTCCCCGCGGCTCCCTTTGCTGATCCCCACGCTTCTTGCGCCACCTTTTTCGCTCTATCTGCTACTCCTTGGGCCGTCTCCTTTGACTCGTCGAATATCTTTAAAACCAAAATCATATTAGTAAGCTTGATAATTATCCGTGGGTGACCGACCCACCCACTTAACCCGTCCGAAATAAATGGGCAAAACTCAAATAAAGTATATGATGGGCGATTCAAGTGACGGGTGAAACAGGTTACGGGTCGGTTAAGGGCCAAAGTTTGTCACCCGAATAACTCGGCGACCCGTCATGCATTTAACTCGAACCCATTTAACTTGCTTTAAGTCTAACCCCCTAGTATATATATACATAATCTCATCCTAATCCGCTTTAACATTTCATACATGTTTTCGTGCTTTTTACTTGAATATAGCTTTATGGAATATGAATTTGTATTTTCGTTTATTTATATTGTGTATTGGCAATTTCCTTATAAAATCATAATCTTTATATATTTTTGTATTTAATTATTAATGTTAAATGTTCCCTTACACACAATGAAAAAAGAAAATATAGAGATTTAAGGGTCATCCGAATAACCCGTGAGTGATGGGTGGAATATTCCACGGATGACGGTGGGTCGAGTGAGACATTTTCACATATTAGGGTCCGTTTTGATTTTCCATACATAATGCATTAAATCAGGAATATAATGTAATTTAACGCATTAAATATGTGATCTAAATTGAGGCTTAATCTTCTTAAACATCTAATTAAACATAAAGATCTATTGGAGATACCAAACCTCATCTGTTTTTGAGCATGCTTGGTTTTTGAGACTCTCTCCGGTCTTCATTGCTTCGTTTAGCCCTTTCTTAACCGATTCCTTTGCTTCTTGATGAGAAGAGCGTTCCTAAACCAATAACAAGAAATGGGTCATGAACAAAATTGAATGTTGATGAGATTTGATTAGGTTAGTTAATTATTTACTTGGATGTGCATTGCTTGAATAGCCCATGGGCTCAAATTGTATGAAGAACTTCTTCTAATGATGGCTCCTGCCAAGGAACCAAGCTTTGTCAAGCTAGAGGAAGTAAGGCTTGCCATGTTTTGGTTTATGGTAGTTTAATTTGAGTGTTTTTGATTTTTTTGGGTTTGGAGCTTGTCTGATTTAAGAAATTGTAAGTGATAATTAAGGTATTTATAGATGAAGTTTATTAAAAAGGAAAGTTTTTATTCATCAATTGTTTCTGAAACGGTTAGAGTGGGAATCGGACAAACAAAGTTTTTCAGGGCTTTTTTGCCGTTAATTTTGCTCCATTACAAAGAGGATAGGCCAAAGGAAATTGTACATTTGTGTTCATTTCATTTTCCAATTTTTTTTTTTTTTTTTTTGCTGTTTATTAGGATCCTGTCCTAATTCCTAACTCCTATTAACCGAATGAAACATTGCTGTTGAATTGGTTGAAATTTCTTAATTATAAAACCGGAAAGTGAAATAATTTTGCAAAAAATGTGCATTTTAGGGTAAAAAAATATGCATTTTGATGTATGGTGAATTATCAAATTAATTACCATTTATCTTGACACGGTGACACCTAAACAAATTCATACCATCAAGAACGCTTGCGATTAAACCTGTCAATTGGGTTGGTTCGGTTGAGTTCGAGTTGATCATTTCGAATTCGGTTTATATACATGTTCAAATCAATTGGATTATTGGTTAAATTGGATCGGGTTATGATGGGTTACTGTATGGGTTCGGATTGACCAACGGGTCAATAACATTTTTTTAAAAATGTTATTTTCATTATTAAATCATTAAATAATAATATAGATGTGTAAAAATAAATAAAAATATTTTTAAAATTATAACTATATTAATATTTAATAAAATTTTACATCTATATTTCAATCGGATCGGTCTCTAGTCGAACGAATTCGGGTCATATATTCTCGGGTCAGAATCGAATTTGGGTCAAAATTGAGTTTTGGATCGGGTTTAAAAAACGGATCGAACGGGTTGGATTTTCAGGTTCAGTCTAACTTCTTAACCGCTCTACTTACATTACATATACAAAGTTTACAAATAAAAAAATTTGTGGGTCGAAAGTGTCTTGAAGTCCTAGCTGCTTGATAAATAACAACATGATTAAAGGCGTATGCTTTCTTGTTATTTTCTTGATCCTTGACTTCGTCCTCAGCACCATCGTCAGGTTGATTTTGATCTCCTCATAATTTACATAAGAAATTATAACAGAAATAAGAAAATTGAGGTTGATTCGTCTTCATATACAAATAATCAATTCTACTCTAATGTTCGAACATAATTAAAAAAAAATTGTTGTTCATCTCCAGATCAAGTGTTGTCAGCTTTGAATTTAAGCAATTCTTCTCTTAATTAATTTGATATTCAAGCAAAATTCTAAGCTTGACGTGGGCATTCGGACTGTAAATTTGTTTATGTTTTATTTGTTTGTTTCTAATTTTCTTCAATTATGGTTTCCAAGCAACTCAGAATCTCAAAACATATCCTCTCTCTTGCAAAAACTGAAGCCATGAAAATTTCACAATTTTGTATCTACCTCCCCATCTCAATCTTATTTATTCTGTTTGCAGAGGCTGCTCAGGAAAATGCACCCATAATTGCAAGGCCTGGCTGTAACCACACTTGTGGAAATGTGATCATCCCTTTTCCATTTGGCATTGGCGCCAATTGCTCCCTCGACGACTCATTCGAAATCAATTGCAAGCCATCTTTAAATTCCAGCACCTCCATCAAACCCTTCTTGTCCAAATTCAACATTGAGGTCATCGAGATCAGTCTTACTGAAGCTCAAAACTTAAAAGTTCAAATACCTCCCATGAATGTGTGCAGTCTTATTGCCAATATCAGTCTTGACTTGAGGAAAAGCCCGTACGAGTTCTCAACAGAAGACAATGTTTTCGTCGTGGAAGGTTGCCCGGGAAGTGCAGTCTTGGCTGATGAAAACAGCACAGTTTTGGCAGGGTGTGGTACCATATGCAACAATAGCAACGGCGATATGCCCACGAACAATTGCTATGGTGTCCATTGCTGTCAAACTCCGTTGCTTTCTGAGAGTTATGGATTTGATGATTCGTCTCTTCAATTTTATAAGATGGAATTTAATCCACAATCTTCTCAGGATTGCCTTGTGGCGAGTTTAATGGATAGTGAGTATCTGAACAAGTATGTTGCAAAGCTGTCAAGTAGTTTGTCATATGCAGCCTCCGGTGTTCCTGTAGTATTGATATGGAGTTGGACGAGTGAGATTGAGCCTGATCACAATTCTAATGTCGATTGCTTCCGTGATATGAATAAATTGTTGTGTAGTTGCGATATTGGGTATTATGGGAACCCTTATCTCTCCAATGGATGCCAAAGTAAGAAATCTACCAACCATTTCAGTATTAGATTTGAGCCTGTCTTTTAATTAACATTAGCTGTTTGGTTTCTTTCTTTCTTTTTGAATTTGTTTGATTGCAAAATGAGCTCAGCTGATTTTTATGATGTTTAATTTTGAATTGATCAGTTGCTGATTTGTGCAAGAACTGCCGAGGATCTTGTTATGGATCTTGGGATATGATGGGGCGTCGTACCAGCACAGTTCCTTTTTCTTGTACAAAGAATTCTCTCTTACATTCTGCAATCTTAGTTGGTGAGGACTATTTCATCTCAAGTTTTGAACTTGGCTACATTAATTCAGCACACTTCCTTTAATCGTTTTGTAGTTACTAGGTCTATACTAGTTATTGTATGATGATATAGAAGCACTCCATCAATTTTGTGCAGGTGTTATTATTGGGTTTGGCATAGTAGTCTTGGTGATTGGCCTCAACGGGCTAAATCGTTACATTAGAAGACAAAGGGAGAAGAAACAAAGAGCTGATTTCTTCAAACGCAATGGTGGTTTGTTGTTGCAACAACAATTGTCGTCGAATGAAGGTGTTGTGGAGAGAATAAAGATATTCCCTATAAGTGAATTGGACAAAGCCACAAACCACTTCAGTAAAAATCGGATATTGGGTCAAGGTGGCCAAGGGACGGTCTATAAAGGTATGTTGCCTGATGGCGGAATTGTTGCAGTTAAGAAGTCCAAACTCGTAGATGAAGACCAATTAGAGCAGTTTATAAATGAAGTTGTCATTTTGTCTCAAATAAACCACAGAAATGTAGTCAAGTTGTTGGGATGTTGCTTGGAGACAGAAGTCCCTCTTCTTGTTTATGAGTTCATTCCGAATGGAACGCTTTCTCATTACATTCATCATCCTGATGAAGAAGACTTTGTCATTAGTTGGGAGATGCGTTTAAAGATTGCTTCTGAATCAGCCGCCGCTATTGCATACCTACATTCATCTTCATCGATTCCTATTTACCATAGAGATATCAAGTCCGCAAACATATTGTTGGATGAGAAACACAAAGCCAAAGTTTCTGATTTTGGATCCTCCAAGACCATTGCGATTGATCAAACGCATTTGACCACTCTCGTTCAGGGTACATTGGGGTATCTGGATCCAGAATACTTTCTATCATATCAATTTACAGAGAAGAGTGATGTTTATAGTTTTGGAGTTGTCCTGTTGGAGCTTTTGACTAGCAAGAAGCCAATTTACAGGGATGGAAGTAGTACGGAGCAAAAGAACTTGGTGACCGAGTTCTTGGTTTTGTGTGAAAGTTCTAGGTTGTCCAATATCTTGGATCCTGAGATTGTGAGAGAGGCCAAGGAGGATGAAATGATATCTGTTGTTGAGCTGGCAAAGCGTTGCGTAAGTTGGAGTGGTAAGATGAGGCCGACAATGAAAGAAGTGGCAACGACGCTAGAGATGATCATAAAATCTCCTGATCAAGTATCTAGATGGTATCAAGAACAAGAAGCTTTTCCAATCCAGTTTGCTGGATTTGATGGGTTTGACATGGCTGGAATAAGTGAAGCGGAGTTCTCAACTACACTAAGGTCTGCTGGTGTTGCCAGTCCTCCATATACTGATGAACACCGGCTTCTGCCCGACACCATATGATTTTTCCATTATGAGAAGCCAAGTATTTGTTTAATAGTTATGAACAATTTTTTTTTGTATAAAAATCATGTTTCAAGGAGTGTTTTTAAGTACCAGTGTACCACAATGAAGTAAAGTAACAGCTGTTCTGTAAGACTATAACCATGTGTGATCAGTTTTTTTTGTGGCATTTGAATTGTAAGACTGTTCTGTAAGTTGGTTTTCCGTTTTGTCTTCTGTGTAAATTGCCGAGAAGGATCCTAGGCTTCATCGTCTCTATTCTGTCGTCAGATTGATTTTGATTCATCAACATCTGCATAAGAAGGTACACTTGAAAATTAAGAATTTGAGGTTGAGACGTCTTCTTGGATAACAAGTCCAGAGTCCACAAGATGTGTTACATATACAACACATTTATGAGAAGACTATACAATTAAGAATTGTTGTTTACTTTGAAATTTGAGCACAATTATTGAGCTATCCGTCATGGATGAGGTTATATAGCCTTGACTTGACACAGTGATATCTTAGGAGTCTTTTATTTATGCTTTCTTTGGATACATCATCTTATTTTTGTTTATTCCTTTTGTTGTCTGTTTGACTGTTTCTAATTTATTCATGATCTAGCCATCTAGGATATGTATCAGATGCATATATGCACACAGAAGAAACAAATTGATACATATCCTCTAAAATGGGAAGAATATCTATGATAATCTCAGTATTTTTTATACTACTACTTGTAACAATATTATTAGTTCCTATACTAAACGCTGCTGAAGCGGATGCACCCATTATTGCAAAGCCTGGGTGCAAAGACACTTGTGGAAATGTGAGTATCCCATTCCCATTTGGGATAGGCGCGAATTGCTCCTTTGACCACTGGTTTCAGATCAGCTGCAAGCATTCAAATGGCTCTATCAAACCTTTCTTATCCAAGTTCAATATTGAGGTCATGGAGATCAAGATGGGCTCATTTGGTAGAGTTGTGAAAGTGAGCATACCTCCTATGATGGAGTGTAGTGCAAATAAATCAAGCAGTATTGACTTGAGAGGAAGTCCTTATGAATTCTCTACGCAGGAAAATGTTTTCGTGATGGAGGGTTGTCCAGGAAGCGCGGTTTTGGTTAACCAAACCGAGAAAATTATGGGAGGGTGTGGAACTGTTTGCCATAACAACAACACTGCAATACCCACAAAGAGTTGTTATGGAGTTCAATGTTGCCAAACACTTCTGCCTTCAGTTTCCTCCTACTTGTCTTCTACTAGCCTTCAGTTTTATCAAATCAGTTTTAATGCCCAAAACTCATCAGGTGAAAGCCGAGATTGCCTTGTGGCGACTTTAATAGAGATGGATTCTGTGAATCAGTATGTGGGCAAGCTGTCAAGTTCCAATGCACCAGTACAATTGTCATGGAGTTTGACAAATCTTCAGACTGTAAACAATCCTCACGCCTATTTTTACCTTGAAACAATTAATACTAGTGATTGTTATTGCAGTGGAGGCTATTATGGGAACCCTTATCTCTCCAATGGATGCCAAGGTATGATTTCTGATAGTCTGCCTTGTCAATAGCCATTTGCAAAGTAGCAAGTTAGATATTTTTACTTAACTGAATTAGCAATATGAGCAAGTTATCTTATGTGTTTCTTTGAATTAATCAGTTCCTCAAGCATGCAAGAGCTGCCGAGGACATTGTTATGGAGATTGGGACGCGATGACAGGACGCCTAACCAGCCCCAACTCATTGCATTGTGAGAAAAAACCACTATTAAAACTTGCAGCCATCCTTGGTGAGAACTATTTCATCTAAAGGAAATTTATTAACTTAAAGATTGTTTTCCTCAAAACCACAAGTAGGATGTTTTGTTGTCTCTTCAATCATGGAATCAAATGATTCGATTAATTTTAATTTGGTTTAAATAATGGCATATATGATAACTCTAGTCTCTTAAGCAGGACTAAGCATTGGTTTTGGCACACTACTTTTGATTGTTAGCATCTACGGGCTATTTCGGTTCATCAAAAGGAGAAGAGAAATGAAGCAAAGAGCTAAGTTCTTCAAGCGTAATGGTGGTTTGTTGTTGCAACAACAACTGTCATCTAACAAGAACATTGTAGAGAGGACAAAGATCTTCACAATCATTGAATTGGACAGTGCCACCGACCACTTCAATGAAAATCGGATACTAGGCCAAGGTGGCCAAGGGACGGTCTTTAAGGGTATGTTGGCTGATGGGAGAATTGTTGCAATTAAGAAGTCCACGCTACTTGATGGAAGCCAATTGGAGCAATTCATAAACGAGGTGGTTATTTTATCTCAAACAAACCATAGAAACGTAGTTAAGATGTTGGGATGTTGTCTAGAAACCGAAGTCCCTCTTCTTGTTTACGAGTTCATTCCTAATGGAATACTTTTCGAGCATATCCATGATCCCGATGAAGATTTTGCCATTAGTTGGGAGATGCGCTTGAAAATAGCGGCAGATTCAGCTGCCGCCGTTGCATATCTTCATTCATTTTCGTCGCTTCCTATCTATCATAGAGATATCAAGTCTTCAAACATCTTGCTTGATGAAAAACACAGAGCAAAGGTTTCAGACTTTGGATCTTCCAAGACCATTGCGATAGATCAAACACACTTGACCACTCTCGTCCAAGGAACAATGGGATATTTGGACCCGGAGTATTTCCAATCATACCAGTTTACAGAGAAGAGTGATGTTTATAGTTTTGGTGTCGTCCTCTTGGAGCTTTTGACGGGCAAGAAGCCAATCTATAGGGTTGAAAATATGGAGCAAAAGAACTTGGTGACAGAGTTCCTTGTTCCTGACCCAAAGTTCTAGAATGGGGGACATCTTGGACCCGGATATTGTGAAGTAGGCCAAGGAGGATGAGCTGACGGCCGTAGTTGAGCTAGCAAAACGTTGTGTAAATAGAAGCGGTAAGCTTAGACCCACAATGAAAGAGGTTGCAATGGCATTGGAGATGATCATGAAGTCGCCTGATCAAGCGTCCAGATGGTTCCAAGAACAAGAAACTCTTCCAATCCCAGATGAAGGATTTGACGTACACGCCATGGATGAGATAAGCGATACAAAGTTCATATCAAACCCGCTCCCTGCTTCTATTGCGAGTCAACCACACACTGATGCTCAGCCTCTTCTTCCTGATACCATATGATATTTCCCTAATTTGACAGGGTTGAAGCTGAGTTATGTTCCATGAGAAAGCTTCAATGAATGCTAATGTGCTATTGTTTTTGTTGTGATATAACCAGTGGCGAAGTTCACCGGAGCGTGCTTATGTAATTGCGTGATTTATGTGCATCTGAATTCATTCAGAGCTCCAATTTCTGTGTATGTAATTGTAATGTGACAAGCAGTGATGATTATTGCCAAATTTGCTGTAGACTATCAGTATTACAGCTATTTGAGAAAGAGAACAAATTAGAAGGAAAAAATGAGACAAATTGATCAAAAACCAAGAACAAATATGCAAGAAAAGTAATGATCTAAAAGAAAGTTCTGGACTTATCAAATCGAGGATGAACTTTCTTCCACAGCTTTACCCAATCCGCCATGGCATCAGCAGCCTGAACGAAAATCTCATTCTTCTTTCCCAGCTTCTCCTTCGCTTGACTAGCCATCTCAAGCAAACAACCTTCAGGCGAAAGAGATTTGAATGACATATACAGCGACTTATAAAATGGATGCATTTCCTCCATCAACTTAACACGAAACAACTGTTTCCTCGTGCTCAATTCAGCATCACTCATTTCATTCCTCCACACACAAGGAATCCCATTCTTCACACCCCATGCCACCTGGTCACAAAACGCCTTAACACACAATCCAACTTACTCGAAACCCTTCTTGATTGGAATAGATCGAAAATAAGTACCACCAGGCACCAGTGTTCGAAAATAACTTTCTGCTGTAAACAACAAAATATTTTCAACATATCAAACGGTTACATAATTTCTTACAGTGTGGTCATCTAGGAATGCTTCTTGATGACTCAAAACTTTAGCAGAAAACCATATGTACAGATACAATTAACCACAAGAGCTACAGAAGCCTTAAACTATACAAATCCTGATATCCACAAAACTGTCATAAGAAACTCAATCTTGCATTCAGTTTATTCCATTCTAGTAAACTATCCTTTATCTCCCTTCATGCCAAACATATGATTTTCATCTCCAATTCCTTCAAATTTCTTCTCATACCCCATACTCCTGTATGTTGCATTCCAAATATCCCCAACTGGGTTTATCCGCTCCATCTTCTGCGTATTCACCTCCATGGTTGCGTTTGTAGTATGCTCAAACTCCACTTGAAGTGAAGCTAACACGTCGTCTTTCTTCTTCTTCTTCACTTTACCACTCTCCATTTGTTCATTGATCGTCTGCAACCTGGGAACGTCATCAATGCCATCTTCTACCGCCAGTAGCTTCACGCGTTCAAGATCAAGAACCGCCCCATTTACTGAGCCCGATACAGAAGGTAATATTGACATTGCTTCTTCCATTGACTGCTGAATATTTTCAATTTCAACTTTGCCCTCGTCTCTTACCGCTTCAACCATCTCCATTGTCTCCTTAACTAATTCGCCTGGTTCAATTTTGGGCGATTTTTGTTCCTCCACTTCATCACAATCTTCCTGAAATCCATCAGCGGTTTCCGTCTCAGGTGGCGCTAAAAGCTCTTCAAGATTACCAAAACTTCCACTGCTTTCCCATGACAAGAAAGGTGATGTCATTTGTGTTGAAGGCGCCACATTTTTGTTTTCATCTTGCTTCTCATCAGCCCTAATACGCTTTTTCATCTCCTTTTCTAACTTGAAAGCACCCATTTCCTTCACTGCTTCTATGTCAATGCCATTTTCGGGTCCATCACTACTTTCCTTTCTATATTCCTTGACCTCTTTATACTCATTTTCTTCAACCATGTCAACAGTTAACTTCTCATAATCTTTTGAAGCTTCAGGATCACGGATGCCTAATCGGCCACTAGTTTGGCAATTACTATGATCCTCCATCCTAGCCTCAACCGCTCTCCTTGTATCGTCCTCTAATTCTTTTTCCTCCTCTTCAGGATCAAAATCTTGTTCGTAGCCCTCTTCCTTAACCTTTTCTTCATCATACTTATCCTCTTTCTTTCCAAGATCACCACTGCACATATCTTCACACACTGAATATGATGGAATTTTTGGCTTAGGCTCACCGAGCAAAATGCAGATGATCCCATCCTTAGCCTTTTCTTCATCATACTTATCCTCTTCTTCAGGATCATAATCTTGTTCATAGCCCTCTTCCTTAACCTTTTCTTCATCATACTTATCCTCTTTCTTTCCAAGACCACGACTGCACAAATCTTCACACACTGAATATGATGAAATTCTTGGCTTAGGCTCACCGAGCAAATTGCAGATGATCTCATTAATTTCTGGACATACCAAACACATAAAACCAAAAGGAACCCATAGCACAAACTCAAGAACAGATAAAACCACAAGTGGAAGAAGAGCTACTAGCAAAGCATAGACTACAATGCCTGTAAATATTGTGTTCCATAATGAATTTAACCCCTGATACCATATCGATCTCAACTTACTATTGGTTTCTTCCATGGGGGCATACCCTTCATTTCTCCCATCCTCATTGGGATCTCCCATCCTACAATAACAGAACCAAAATCCATAATACAACTGGTTTCTCAAGTTCAATCTAAACCCACGTCCGATTTTAAGTTCTGGTTTTGCATCAAACGAAGGCCATCAGACTTCAGAGCCATAGGAAACAGGCAAGCACATTGCTAACATATATAAATCATTTCATCATTTGTCAACAAGCTGAAAACCAACAAACCCTAAATTTATTTTATGTTAGTGCCAATAACTGATGAAAATGACTTCCAAGCACAACATTTTCGCCACAATCATATTGCAAATTGTCAGCACCAAATTAGCCCTAGGACAATAATTTAAACCCCCTTTCCACATGTTTCTTTGTCAATTAACTAATTTCCAGATTAAATTGGACTAATAACACTTTCAATTTCGAAGAATGAAATACCTAAAATCCAGAACAGCAGAAGTAATGAGGATAAATTTGGGGATAAGTAAGGGAAATACCTAACAAGGTGTGAATTGGAAGTTTAAAAACGGGAAGATGATATCTTACTAGAGTCGAACTCCATTACTGGACCTCGGAGCAACTCTGCGTAATCAAAATTGAGAACGAAAGGCATGCTGCATGCGTCAAGGGAAACCCTAAATAAACGCCATCTGTGCAATTTTGCATGCTTTCCATTTGTTCTGAACTTTCTTTTTGGGCCTGCAATTGGGCCACCGGAAACCCTAAATAAATTACACGGCCCACGATTATTCATCAAATTGGTTGTAGATTTCTTGCATACGAACTCATTTCTTGCAGATTCATGGAGAATGTAAATTAAGATTCGACAGATTTGCCCTAATTAACATGAAACAGCAAAAGTAATCCATGTGATCGAATAAGAGATGAGATGGAGCTAGCGCGGTGGCGTGCATGTGAATGAGCTTTGCAGATTTGATTTTGAGAGTTAAAGGCTGGCAATACTACGATTAAGCAAACTGAAGCAGCTTTTAATTCGAAGCTTCATCAACTAATTTTCCAACGACGACAAAAGTCACACGTCGACCCCCTGTTTCAACTTTGCACAATTGATCTTTAAGATCAATGACTAAAAAATTATCTGAATTGTAAACATGGATAAAAGATAGACACTTCATATATACGCCAAGCTTAATTAGATCCATGATTATGAAATATTTAGCCCTTCCTTAATAAGTGAAAGGTAGTTCCAACCTTATAACCATCATTTGTTTAGATTAAAAAAATAAGTTAATCAACCACTTAACATGAAATTTGAATTACAATCCCAAAATCTTAGTAAGTAGGGGTAGTTTGACATGAAATATGAACTTACACTATTTTATTTAAAAAACCATAATAAATCAATATATTCTCATCTCTACTATTGACAAAAAAAAAAGCTTATAACAACTATTCCACTAGTCAGAACACAAAATCAGTTATAACATGAACGATGTAAACTTCCATCAACGACCTAACGTAAACTACATTTGACACGTGTGAGGGACCCACCTTTGTGCTGACGTGACAAACCTCCTACCAATTAGCTGGATCCACACATTCCCAATTTGTGTATGACAGGGATCTACACATACATACTACAATCTCTGACAATCCAGACTGTTCTTCCTCGTTCAATCTCATTCCTCCCGCCACCAATCAGCAATTAAAACAATTAATTAAATTACTCCAAAGTTGTCGAAGCTTCGAAATCAAAACACCAAATCGGATCGACAGGGTTCTGAACATTTAACAAAACCGCTTACTAATCTTGGTTTATCCAGCTACCCAAGTTTAACTAGTCCCCTTAATTGGGAAACTTCTTTTTTTGCTTCTGAATTGAATTTCTCCACTTACCCGCTACGAATTCTCATCAAACAAGAAAGACCCAGATTTGGGAAAGTGTTGTTCTTCAAATTCAAGCGCTACCCAGAATCCCTAACACAGCTAAAGATGTCGATTCCGCAATCGCCATGCCCGGAAAAATCCTTTCTTTACAACAATTCACAGTGTGCTTGTTTACCTGGGTTCTTCTTCAATTCAAGCTCAGAATCATGTAGTCTCTTTGATTTTTCTTCCGATTGGGTGGTCAAATCAGGGGTTGAATATTCCTTTGTGTTGCCAGAGTCCATCAACTCTTTTGAACAGATCAGGAAGTTAACTCAGTCACAGGCTGTCTTCTTGGAGGCAACTGTTGTGCTGTTGCTTTCTTGGTTGCTGTTTTGTTGTCTTGTGAGGTTTGGCAAGTTGGGAAATGGAAGGAGTCTTTGGTTTGAGATTAGGTGGTGGATTAGTCGCTTGGATGTTTGTTTTGCTACTAGACATTGGCTGGTGAGTTTTTGAGCTTCCTTTCATTTGATGCTTTTTTTTAAAAAAAATCTTCTAGAGCCCGTTTGGTTCTATACCTACAGTATATGGAATCGGGTTAGCTATGACTTATCTCGTTTTTGGCGTTTGGTATGAAAAAAGATAAGTCATACTAGTACCGGGCTTATTTTGAGATGGGTATGAGTGAAACCTATTCCAACCCGATTTCTGATTCTAACAACTTGATTCTTGGTATAGAAACAAACGGGGCCTAAATTTTTTTGTTTGTTATACCTATGTTTTTTGGATTTTCATTATAAATTATAATAGATGGATGTTTATAAGTTGATTAGTATATCTATACTATATCTTCATTAATCATTACATTCCATTTGAACCTTGAATTGCTAGGTTTAGTATGATGGGATAAGTTCAACAAATGTGCAATTTTGACATATGACAACTTTTCTTTGCAGGATGACCAAAAGGTAGTTAAGAAGCGAAAAACCGAACTTGGAGGAACATTCTCCATAGCTAGCTTGATATTATTCATCGGTCTGTTTGCAGCGTGAGTATCAAACAACATCAATCTCCTTGCAACAACTATGTTGTTTCAGCGTCGCTTTGCATTGACTTAGTTTTCCCTTTTAACTCTTTTCAGGCTACTCTACCAAATCATATCCAAAAGAACAATAGAAGTGCACAATCTTAGAGCAACAAACGCGCCAGATTTACTCTCTTTCGTAAATGACTTAGAATTCAACATAACCACAGTTTCTAGCATGAGCTGTTCTCAGCTACGCGGTTTAGGGACTTTACTTATGGGAAAACCAGGAATCAATGGCTATAGAGAAGCAAATCTTTCAAGATTTGCTAACTATTCGTGTCTCAACACGAGCAATGGGCCAATGATTAATCTCAGATGCTCCAATTGTCATATTGCTTGGGACAATGTCTATATCTCATGGCAATTTGTTGATGCCCCAAATCAACCTGCAACTGCAGTTGGTTTCCAATTCAACCTTACAGCGAAAAATCCGGGTTATAAAGACCATGTTAGTTTGGTTAGTGGAATAGTGAAGAATGGAAGTAATACTGATGATCTGAAGCCTATCACTTTCAGAGGGAAAGATACAAATGTGTTGCAGTTTAATCTATTTCCTAGAGTATACCACAACAAACACAATATGAAGCTTGTTCAGCCTCTGTTACATGAGTTTCTCCCAGGTTCATTCGTTAGTGATGTAAACGAATTCAAGTCATCGCTCCAGGACTCTAGTACCGGGCTAATCAACACTACATTGTTCATAAATTTTCTGTCTGATTACGTCGTTGAGATTGATAATCGGAACATTCTGGGTCCAGGTTGGTATAATCAGAACATTCTTGTATAGTGATATCTTTAAAGTACTTGGTATGTGCAATTTTTTCATTTGTTGGGATAATATCAAATTCTTTTGTTTGTTTTCTTGTTCAAATTTTTCGAATTTGCAGTAGGCTTCTTAGCAGATCTTGGGGGTCTCTATTGCATTAGCATGGGGATCTTTTACTACCTTCTGGTGCAGGTATTTTCCATGGCTAATTCATCTATTTTTGCCCTCATTATTTGGAAAATTTGACTGATTAGGCATTTATTTCATTATTAGTGTGAGCACAGGATCAAAAGTTTAAGAACTGAGGATCAAACTCTTAGAAACATCAGAGCGCGGTGTAAAGCACAGGATCGTTGGGAGAAAGTAAGTGTTTTTGGTGTTATTATCAACTAAAGATTTTTGGATTGGCAATGACAGATTTGTTGTTCAAACTATGACTAGTTGAGGAAATATGTCATATTTACATGGGGATGCAAGGAACTACAACAAAGATACATGTATATCAAAGAAGATGAATGCTGTACAAGCTCCATGACTAAGCTCTTTCGATTGCGTAGTAGATCCTCGCATAAGAAGAAGTTGCAGGAGATTAGCTTGCATACAATTAGTTTTGACAAAGGGGATTTCTCGCCTAAAGAAAAGGTAACTCTGCTTACATTGTAAGCTCATGTGTTAAAGTTTGAACAGAAAATTTTACCTGCTGTTTTTACTGTTTAGGGATTCAAAGTGTCGAAAGTAGAGCCTTCGAATGCGTATGTCACAAGCTCATACAATGGCATTCCCCATCCACCAACTTGGCCTGGTTAGCCCTTTTGAAATCATTGGAAGATTTTTGGTCTTGATGTGAAATTAAGAGTAATAGCTTGATTTTTGGGTTATAATGTTTTGGTGACAGATTTCAATGGTGGGTCTGCTGATGGAATTTCAGACATCCAAAAGAGTCTGCAGAGCTTGTATGAATACAATATCATGTTGAGGGATAAGCTCGTAGATGCTCAGTCTAAGCTTGATTCATTAACAAACAAGTAACAATCTCATGCTATTTATGAGCTTAGAAACCACCACTACGACACAAAGCACACACGGATCATGATTTCGAACAAGGGCAAGACCCTTCTGGATGATTCAGACAGGTTTGACACTTGCAATTGTCTTTGATATGTCGACATGATAATTGATTAGTGCTAGTCAATGTGTGCAGTGCAAGTTTGCTTAATGCCACCTATAGCATATAGTTTATAGCTTCCTTGCAGAGTAACAGCCTCATGTGTTTGTTTATATAATAGTCATAGGCTCTTAGGGCTTGTAAAGAAGTTGAACTCACAAGGCTCAAGTGGAAGCAAATCAAGCAATGTCATTTATTCAGGATTTCTTCTCACATTGTAATGGGGTTAGCATATTACTTGTATATAAACCCAAAGAAAACAGGCAAAATTAATTAGAAAACAAGGGTGCAAAACAGCATCAATAATCAGATTCGTATTCACAGTTTGCATCTCTGTCATCACTTACATTGCCGTGTTCAATAGAAAATATAACCAACTTGTGCGCTGATACAATTCAAGTATTTAACAATAAGTAATTACACAAATCATGATGCCATCACAACAAGCAACTACATAGAGCATGATGCCATTACTTAATGAAAGCTAAATAATCAAGAAACGTAATAAGTAACAACATCCCAAAGGAGACAACAAGTGTTTAACTACAACAAAATTTTAGAGCAAAAACAGAAAAACTCACCACTAGAATTGTCGAATTGAAGAGTGGGACTGTTTTCATTTGTGACTTTATTAGAATGGCCTTTACTCGTACCCAAAAGCCACATAATTGACCCAGATTTGTAAGAGCTTGAGGTGATATTATCCTAGACTTGTACTTCAAGTAGGATCTCAATCTCACCTATTTTACCAATTCTTGAGTTTCGGAATCATAATGCTAAGATTCGAATGGCCCTCAAACTATCAATGACTGACTTCCTTTCTCTTGAACCTTCCATCATATCCATCAGGATTAGAAGGCTTCATTTGAAAGCACAATAGATAAAAGTTGCCACCCACATAAATTAAGAGGTT
The DNA here is from genome assembly GCA_964016875.1 of Fallopia convolvulus. Taxonomy (NCBI): domain Eukaryota; kingdom Viridiplantae; phylum Streptophyta; class Magnoliopsida; order Caryophyllales; family Polygonaceae; genus Fallopia; species Fallopia convolvulus. The sequence goes on from OZ024720.1 coordinate 68,557,344, forward strand.
GAAAATCTTTAACGCTGTCACATTCATTTTCCTGAACTTGGAGATACTGTCTTCCTGTTGGATTGCATCCCCAATGCCTGTGCAAACATCCTTTTTGCAGCTCCAAGATTTTCCCTTTTCATGCTGTCAATGGAATGGCTTCCATTCCCATTTGCACAAACGGTAGAGGATTTAGGATTTGATACCTTATTGTTATCACATTTCAGTTGCTCACCTGTGGAGCCTTCTGAGAGAACTTGATCCTTGCCTTGAATTTCAGAGCTGACTTTGCCACGGTCAATTCCTCTGATTGGACTACTTGGATTAATTCTTTGACCTAATGCATGAGCAATCATGCGCTGAGCAGCTGCAGGAACATGCCTTGGCCTTTGTCTGATGGATTCCCTTAAGTTATCATCATCCATAGAAAAAATTCTGCAACGTGCAGCCAGATAAGCTTCTTCTCTCTCCTCCAGTGTAACGGGTTTAGGTGTTGTTTTTATATTTAGCACTGAAAGAGAGGAACCACATAAATAAATTTGACAGAATTTCTGCCTGAGTTAAAAATGCAAAACCAATTTCAGTTTCAGAAATTGTTTTTGATAATGGATTAAGTTATGCAAGTCAAATCTCCATACAAAGGCTTGATTTCACTGTTATAAGAAAGAGCCAAGAGAATGCACACCTCTGGATCCATCCTCACGCTTTAATATTTCATGAGGTGTAGGTGGAGACTGATACATATCCTGCTGGTAGAGAATATCACTGACAAGAATAGAGGGTCTGCAAAGTTAAAATTTCCAAAACATCAGCTGAGGAGAAAAACTTACAATGCCACCTTTATCATCAACAATTTTTCAGGGGTCACAAACTATTTAGACCTTTGACTTTACTTTATCAAGGGTGTGTAGAATAACCTAAACAGAAAAGTATGCTTCTTGTCGGGTAAGCCATCATACAGACAAAACATTTAGATTCAGCTTAAATTTATCAAGAGAGCGACTGCAATACTATCTGGAAGTTTAAGATGTTGAGAACTGCATGAGGAAACATACAGTTCCAGAAAATTGGAGATAACAAACCAAATGAAGAAAAATGAACCAAATGAAGTAAACAAAAGGATTGGAAGAGGGTATGATGATTAACATACATTGATGTCTCTACAGAGCACTTCAAAACCAGATGGCGATCACTTCCTTCACCTATGGACTCGTGAGCGAATCTAACAGAAAAAAAGATCAACTTTTCAGCCACAAGATAGGACAGGTAGAACTGTAATTTCAATGCAAGAGGAGGCAAGGAGCATACTAACCCAAATATTTCAGCAAGACGATGCACAAGAAGGCGGTGATAAGAATCCATAGGTTGCAGATCTAGAATTCCATCTGGGCTGTTGTAATCATATAAAGTATTATGAATACTGTAAATAAGCCAAATTTATACTGCATATGAAGTAGAATTATATATAATTGAATTGTGTGAGGAACTACTGGACAAGCAATATGAAGTGATTAGATTACTACTGCTTTTTATACTTAATCAGTTAATGAATTAATTCTCAAGGCAACTATTATGTTTATATGGTTCATTTGTGTTCTGCAGAAAAAACAACAATAGGTTTTAAACAATCCCAGTAAAGCAATTCACTTTAATTTTCCTACAGCCATAGATAGATGATTAGAGGGTTATACTAGATCACATGGGTTGGTCATATACAAAGCCATCTAAGACAAAGATAGAAACTTTAAGCAACAACTTAATAATCAGAGACAGCTCTACAGGAAAATGTACCACAAAGGGGCGGACGAGTTAATCAATCTGAGTTTTGAATGATTCATAAAAGTACCTTGCATCATCTTGAAGGAAGTTCACCAAAGCATCTTCCACTGAGAGCACAAGATGCTTGCTGGAGAGGTTATCCTTGATAAGAAAAGCCAGCTCCTCAACCTTGCATATCGAGCATAATTTGATTATTGAAAAGAAAGAAAACAGACATGCACGAGCACAATATTAGACGGTAAAGGGACAATCTGATTGAAGACACAAAAAAGTATCCCAAATTTCCCTTGATTAATTAACAATTTCTTTCCTTGCTGGGACATGGGGGGTGAAGGAATTTCAATTGACTACTTTGGAGGAACAATGAGCCAATCAACATATCCAAAATCCAATACAGGCATGCTAATACCTAAATTAACCATCTACAAGGCGAAATTTGAGCATAGAACCAAAAATTGGAAACCCTAGAATATAAATTGCCCGGTAAAGACTGAAATTTGATTCGATGTAGCAATTACGAACAATCGAAATTGAATTGAAAGCACAGAGAAGGAAGAGAGGGAAATAGGCATACCATCGCGAACTCTGTAAGGCTCATCGTATTCTGAAATCGACAAAAACGGAGGAGAAATTGAAGAGGAAACTGAGTACAGAAATCTAGCGAAAGAACGAAACCCTAACGAAAAAACTGCCAGCGCCCCTAATTGCGACGCGGAGTATGCGGTACGGATAAGTTGCTATTTTTAAATAAAAAAGAAAAGAATCCGGAATATACTGTCGATGGGTAGGAAACACTGCTTGTAAAGTTGTGTAAGTACTTAGTTATACCGTCGTGCATGGCACGACTATGGTTCAATATTTTATAAATATTAAATAAAAATATAATGTAAAAATTAATGTAAGTAATTTATTACTTATATAATGTAAAAATGTTTTTTTTTGGAATCAAATAAAACAAATTAATTATAAATTATTAAGTTTAATGTTGAGAATAAGAAAGATTATTAAGGTAAAATAATGTACGTTTCTCCTTTCTCCTGATGATATTTAATAGATATTTAATTTTAAAAAAAGATAACATATGAATAAAAAAATATTTCATTTAAGGTGGGGTCAAACTCATTTTGTGGCTCGATAAAGTAAAGATTAGATAAGATTAAGTATTATATTTTTTATTACTTTCTATATACCTTAATTTAGAGATTATCAAATATTACAATATATCTATTAAATAGTATATTACGTATTTTTATTAATTTTAAACGTTATAAGTATTTATCATTAATTTTTTTTATTATAAAAGAAGTATATATATCTATAAATAAATTCTTGAAAGGATATCATGCTAAAAGATAAAAGAATATTTATACTTATTTTAAAATATTTTAAAGTAATTTTATTTAATTTTAAATACTTTTATAAGGAAGTTTTCAAAAGATATAGTTATACTAAATAGATATTTGTTTGAGTTAAAGATAATTTTAAATAGTTAAAGAAGAATTTAATAAAAATAAATAAATATTATGAATAAAAATTAAATTTGTAAATATGAGGTGGGACCAGAATCGTTCTGGTGGCTCGATAAGATATGTCTTTAATATATAGTTATAGATTGAAAGTTCTATTTTTTATCAAAATTTTATTTAAGATAAATATTTTATATAAATAGATAAAAAAATAAAGATAAAATAATTTTTCTTTAATTTTAAATAAATTTCGAATTTTTTTTTCCATATAAATAGATAGAAATTTAATTGAAAAAACTAAATTAATGTATCTATCTTAAATTCTTAATATATAATATCTAATGTTTTATAATTTATTTTAATTTTAGATAAAATCTTTTAGATCTATCTAATATATAATAGATAACATCTTTATTTTAGGTAGAATCTTTCTTGGATTAATTTATCATATTTCCATATTATCCTAAAAAATATCAACATGTATAAATTCCCAAAATAAAAAATCCTATGTGGCGAAATCCTAGGTGGCTTAACGTGGGAACGACACGTAGGAAAATCCTAGGTGGCGCAACGTGGTGACTTTATTCCTTGCGTCTTTTATATATATACATAGATTTTAAATTATGATATAATAATTTTGGAAGTATTTTAAAATATTATATAAGTTACATATTTTATTTTGATTTTTGATTTGAGTATATGCATACTCAGTAATGAGCATGTTACTATAAGAAAAGTTCTGTTGGACGCAAACAAAGTTACTTGAAAAGACTTAAGACATGATTGAGCTTCATATAGGCTATGTGAAGGCAAAACATGAACTTTTCTTATCCGCAAACCAGACGAATTTCTCCAGCGCAAATAAAAAATCAGCTGTACATAACATACAGTCAAGCACATACAAAAATTGCTTGCCCTAACCTTATATGCACCCATGAAACACTACAATAAAAACAAGTTTCTTCCATACATCTAAGCTTGTATTGTCTACTACATTAAAAAGTGTTGATTAGTAGAGGCTGATCAGAATGTGGCCCAGAAGATCCCCATTCCATGGAAACTGTGCTAAAAAGAGAGTCATCAATCTCTGTAACTTCATACGCCATAGCCCTTTCTCCATTTTCATGGGTCAAAGCCTGATCTCGTCCCGACTTCATTCCTTCCAACACCGTCGCAGCTTCTTTCATCGTAGGCCTCTGTTTCCCTTTCATTTGCAAACACCTTCTTGCGAGACTAGCAAACGCCAGCACATCATCCTCGCAACATTCCTTCACAATCCGCTTATCCACAATTTCAAAAAGGGAGGAGTTTTCTAAGGATGACAAAAAATATGCTACTAGGCCTCTTTCATCCCCAAATATGGGTGATCTGATTGGCTTCTGCCCTGTTAAGAGCTCCACAAGGACAACTCCAAAGCTATAAACGTCGCTCTTTTCTGTCAGCTGGTTTGACTGGAAATACTCTGGGTCAACATACCCGAATGTGCCTTTGACACCCGTTGTCAGATGGGTCTGATCAATTGAGATTGTTCTAGAACAACCAAAGTCAGCGACTTTCGCTTTGTATTTTTCGTCTAAGAGTATGTTGGAGGATTTGATGTCACGGTGGAGGATAGGAATGGATGAAGCAGAATGCAAGTACGAAATTGCTCCAGCAACGTCGGTTGCAATTTGTAAACGCATTTTCCAAGTGAAAGGGAAATCCTCGGTTGGGTCATGGATGTGATGGAAAAGGGTTCCATTCGGAATGTACTCATATACGAGTAGAGGAACGTCTGTCTCTAGACAACAACCTAGCAGCTTAACTATATTCCTATGGTTGATCTGTGATAGAATCACCATTTCATTGATGAACTGCCCTATTTGGCTTTCATTTACCTTTGTCGCCTTTTTAACTGCAATGATTCTCCCGTCAGCCAACATACCTTTGTAGACAGTCCCTTGGCCTCCTTGACCCAAGATTCGGTTTTTGTTGAAGTGGTCCGTGGCTGTTTCCAACTCGCAGGATGTGAATACTTTTGTTCCTTCAATGACACCTTCATTTGAAGAAATTTGCTGATGCAATAGCAACCCACCATTTCTTTTGAAGTTGTCTGCCTTTATTCTGTTCTCCTTCCATTTCTTTAGTAAATGGAACAGCCAGTAGCAACCAAGGAGCAATAGTATTGACCCAATGGCCACAGCTACACCTGTTGACATGTTCAAACATTAGTAAAATTAGGGTAAATTACATAAAACCCGCCATAACCAAAATTTCACAAAACCATCTGTATTCCCAAAATGTTAAGAATGAGCCACCCAATCCCCAGTAGGCCAAGTCCTATCAATAGTTTTTGATTTCACAGATTTAGCACAAGAGAAGATTGTGGACATTACCTATAATGACTGGGATTGCCCATGGATACTTCTTCATCCAAGAACGAGAATCCGATATACACTCATACTTGATAGAGACATCATATGAATTAACCTCCAAGATTATGCAGTCCCCATCACACCTTGCACATTCTTCAACTTCTATAGAAATCAACATATGGAAGTTCAGCATTATCATAATCGCACTAATGCAAAGCAAGAAAAACCGAGATAAAATATTTCGGTAAAAAAGCTAACTTTTTCCATTGTTGCCTCATACCATGACAACCATTGGGAAGATAAGCATTCCCCACTTGTCCATCTGGGCAGGAGCATCTATAAAGCCCCGTATCCAGATACGCGCTCAAATCACAATGACCCTGCTGAAAAACAGCTGATGAAGGATCAAGCAAAAGATCATACAACCAATTGAGCACCACAGGAGTGAAAGTTTCATTCTTCACATCAGAAAGATTGAATTGGTACCCAGTTGCAGGATCACTCTCTGCCAATCCGACATATCGACAACTCCCATTCGCTTCCGTGATGTTCACACTGTACGAAGTGAGGCCATATGGTGGATGATTACCTCTACAAACCCCCTTATAGGTATAAGGAACAACATCATCAGAAACACCTTCATCTACCTCAGAGGCATTTTCACAAACAGGTTGTCCGCAACTCGCCATGACCCGGTTTTCATAGTAAGAAAACGAGCTTCCGCTACAATTCACAGGGGCAAACGCGTTATAGCGTCTGGAGAAGCTAAATGGAGTTCCACCCAAGTCCAAGCTCGTCCATGGAGGGACGCCCTTTGTGCAATTGAAGATCATCGGCATGTTGACTTTTACTGTTTGTGAGATTAGGCGAATTTTGAGCACTTCTAGATTGAGTTTGGTTAAATAGGGTTTTGCTGGATTGAATGAATTGTTGCAATTGATCTCGAACCACTCGTTGTGATAGCACCTGGAGCCGATTCCGAACGGGTAAGAGATTATGACGTGTCCGCATTTTTCTTGGCAGCCTTGCTTTGCTAGAGGTGGTCCGGGTGGAGGGGGCGAGTCTGATCCTGCAAGGGTTAGCCATGAAAGCATGATTAAGAGCTTAATAATCACCATACTTTGCAGGTGATGAAATTGAAACTGTATTGATGTAATAATGGTGAGAAGATTGAGTTAATTAGTCTTCATCAGTCAAGGAAATTATCGTTGTAGATTGTTTTGGAGTGAGGGTAGTTGGTAGATTAGTCGTTGACCAAGAAAACGTGTGGAAACTTGAACAATACTTCAATCATTTTTTCTTCGAAAAAAAAAAATGACAGAAGCTTGCTTTTCGAAGATTTGAAAACGGTGTAGAACTAATTAATAGGAGGAAGAGCTTATGTAGTCATGGAGAGTTAGTTCTATTTTGCTACGTCTCTCTTCTAGTCTTCTTGAGAGACCAACAAAAAAAGGGCGATGTTGTATATATGCATACGGAGGACTATAAATTTAGACCAGTCAAGGTCAAAAGGGTAGTTGGTTAGAGTTGAGTTGGGTTCGGTTTGTTATGGGTTACGGGTAGACCTGTTAATCGGGTCGGGTCGGGCGGGTTTGGGTTCGATCATTTCGGGTTCGGTTAAAATCGAGTTTCGGTTCGTTATGGGTCATGGGTCAAAGGGGTCGGGTTGTAGCGGGTTTTGGTCGGGTCGGGTTGACCAGCGGGTCTAAAATCTCCTTTTTTCTTATGATTATTAAAATCAATTTTTAATTAAATAATAATATTTAATTGTAATATATTATTTTCATTTATTTTAATAATAAAAAATATTATAAGTTTCAAAATAAATTTAAAAACTTCTATAAATATACTAAATCGGTCAACTAAACGGGTTTCGGGTTTCAACCCAACGAGTTCGGGTTCTATCGGTTTCGGTTTATTTCAGGTTTCGGGTTCAAATTTTCGGGTCTTGACCGTAAAACTATCGGGCGGGTCGGGTCAGGTTAGCGGGTTAGGTCAGTTTTTGGCAGGTCTAGTTACGGGTCAATTGGATCGGGTTGTAATGAGTTTTTTGGACGGGTCGATTGACTAGCGAGTTAAGAATACGAACTTTTTACGATTATTAAAATAAAATTTTAATTATAATATATTATTTGTATGTATTTTAATAATAAAATATATTATAGGTTTTCAAAATAAAATTTGGTTTTTAGATCTAGCGAGTTCGGTTGATTTCGGATTTTACAGGTATAAATTTTCGGATCTTGACCTTAAAATTTTCGGACTATTTAGATTAGATTTACAGGTTAGGTACAGGGTGTGAAAATGGGACCATGAATTATTAATAGTCAAGAAGTTGTGGCTGTCTTAACTTACATATGCTTCAAACCAAAAAAAAATCTTCTAAGATTTTTTTTTGGTTTGAAGCATATGTAAGTTAAGACAGTGGGTGTTTTCAAAAAAAAATCTTACATTTATGGGTGTCGGACTGTTTCAAACGGTGTTTTCAAACTAATTTATTTGGTTGGAGTTGGAGTTGGGTTCGGTTTGTTATGGGTTATGGTCTTATGGATAGTAGTGTAGCCAGAAATTTATGTCAGTGGGGGTTAAATTCCGTTGATAATTTTTTTGGCTACAAAATCATTCCTGGCGGAGTCAGGATTTTTTTTTTGTATTTTTAAAATAAAATATAGAAAAAAATTATATTTTTCTGTATATTAAATTTTTTTATATTTTTATGCATAAAAAAAGCATTTCAATATATTTTATATGTATTAAAAAAATTAATTTTCTATTTTCTGACCAAATAAATTAGTTTTTTATCAAATAATCTAGAATTTTTACTATATTTGAAAAAAAAAAATTGGAAATCCCAGTGGGGGCTGGCATAAGCTCTCTCCGCCCCTGGTTATGGATCAATTGGATCGGATTGTTGTGGGGAGTTAAGAATATGAACTTTTTACAATTATTAAAATAAAATTTTAATTATAATATATTATTTGTATGTATTTTAATAATAAAATGTATTATAGGTTTTCAAAATAAAATTTAGTTTTCGGAGCTAGTGGGTTCGGTTGATTTCGGATTTTAAAGGTACAAATTTTCGAATCTTGGACTATTTGGATTAGATTTACAAGTTAGGTACAGGGTGTGAAAATGGGACCATGAATTATTAATAGTCAAGAAGTTGTGGGTGTCTTAACTTACATATGCTTCAAACTCAAAAAAAAATCTTACATATGCTTGAAAATCTGTTTCAAACGGTGTTTTCATAAGATAAGAATTTTTTTTTCCTACCAAAACAAGACTTTTTTTGCTAAACGATCAGCAAAATATCTGAATCTCTTTTTTAGAACATTTTAGACCTGTTTGGATTACCTACTATAATATATTATAATGTAAAATTTTACATTATAATACAAATTTTTATATTATAATGCATTTGAATGGTAATCCAAACATGTTCTAAAAAAACAACTTAATTAGCAAGCCTTTTCAATTCATTGGCCTTGTTTTTTTTTTGTTTGTTAGCATACGCTTTTTGTACTACTAAGATCTAGCAAATCCTACAAGAAGTAAGAATATCAACAAAATGCGAAATCAAAAGTTACATTCTCCAAAGTCAAAATTTACTAACATACCTACTTGAGCTTAACAAAAGCTCTAAAGGTTTTGCTTAACCAATCCGCTGCTTGATTAGCGCCTCGTCCACAATAAGGAAAGAAAGCCCTTTGCTCAGCAGCAAGCACTAGGGTTGATCCAAAAGCATTGATGGGCAATTCTCCACAGCGAAACGACTAAATCAGCTTCATGGAATCCGATTCAACTATGACTCATTCCAACCCCAAGGATAACAAGATTTTGAGGCCCCACAAAGCAGCTTCTGCCACCGCCACGGCGCCACATCAACTTCAATTCCCATTTGTATACATTTAGCACCTGGCTGATCTGCCAATGACACCAATTCCACCTTCCGTCCCTCTTACTGATGCATCCATGTTGAATTTGATCCATCCCGTAGGCGGTTATATCCAGTGCATTACTTATGTTGTCTCTTGTAGTGTATTTACGCTCACCTTTAAGTTTGCCTGCTTGTACTCTTCAAGTATTGCACTTGAGCTTCAAAACACTATGTAAAGGTAAAATATGAACTTTTCTTCAATAGCAGTCCCATTTATGTCATCACATGTTTCTCAAAGATTAAAAACTATAACTTATCCACAAACCAGACGAATTTACACAGTCAAGCATATACACAGTCAAGCATATACAAAATTTCTTGCCTAACCATGTATGATATATGCAACCAAAAAACACTACACTATCAACAAGTTTCATCCAGGCATCTAGCTCATATTGTCTAGTGTCTACTACCTTAAAAAGTGTTGATAAGTAGAGGCTGATCAGAAAGCCGCCCAGAAGATCCCCAATCCATGGTATTTGTGCTAAAAAGAGAGTCATCAACCTCTATAACTTCATCCGCCACAACCCTTTCGCCATTTTTATGTGTCAAAGCCTGATCTCGTCCCGACTTTATCCCTTCCAACACCGCCACAACTTCTTTCATTGTAGGCCTCTGTTTCCCTTTCATTTGCAAACACCTTCTTGCGAGACTAGCAAACGCCAACACATCATCTTCACAACATTCATTCACAATCCGGTTATCCACGATTTCAAAAAGGCTTGAATTTTCTAATGATGCCAAAAAATATGCTACTAGGCCTCTTTCATCCCCAAATATGGGTGATCGGATTGGCTCCTGTCCTGTTAAGAGTTCCACAAGGACAACTCCAAAGCTATAGACGTCGCTCTTTTCTGTTAGCTGGTTTGACTGGAAATACTCTGGGTCAACATACCCGAATGTGCCTTTGACACCCGTTGTGAGATGGGTCTGATCAATTGAGATTGTTCTAGAACAACCAAAGTCCGCGACTTTTGCTTTGTATTTTTCGTCTAAGAGGATGTTGGAAGATTTGATGTCACGGTGGAGGATAGGAATGGATGAAGCGGAATGTAGGTACGAAATTGCTCCAGCAACGTTAGTTGCAATTTGTAAACGCATTTTCCAAGTGAACGGGAAATCCTCAGTTGGGTCATGGATGTGATGGAAAAGGGTTCCATTCGGAATGTACTCATATACGAGTAGAGGAACGTCTGTCTCTAGACAACATCCTAGTAGCTTAACTATATTCCTATGGTTGATCTGTGATAGAATCACCATTTCATTGATGAACTGCTCTATTTGGCTTTCACTTACTTTTGTCGCCTTTTTAACTGCAATGATTCTCCCGTCAGCCAACATACCTTTGTAGACGGTCCCTTGGCCTCCTTGACCCAAGATTCGGTTTTTGTTGAAGTGGTCTGTGGCTGTGACTAGTTCGTCGGATGTGAATAACTTTGTTTCCTTGATGGAACCTTCAATGGAAGAAACTTGCTGATGCAATAGCAACCCACCATTTCTTTTGAAGTTGTCAGCCTTCCTTCTGATCTCCTTCCATTTTCTCATTAACCGGCACAACCAGTAACAACCAAGGAGCAATAGTATTGATCCAATGGCCACAGCTACGCCTGTTGGCATGTTCAAAAAATAAAAAAATTACGGCAGAAGACAATGAATAAGTCAAATTAAAATTCTTAGAATTGCACAAGTTAAATACAAGAAGATTGTGGGCATTACCTACAATGACTGGGATTGCCCAATGATGCCTCTTCATCCAAGAACGAGAATCGGATAAACACTCATAACTGACTGGGACATCATTTGAATCAACCTCCAATATTATGCAGCTCCCATCACAGCTTGCACACTCTTCAACTTCTATAAAAAGCAACAAATGGAAGCCTATCAATCTTTAAAACCCAGAAAGAGCAATTAAACTTAATCATCATTCATTATCATAATTGCACATATATCCGCCTCTTACCTACACATCCATTGGGAAGATAAGGATTCCCCACTTGCCCATCCGGGCAAGAACAACTATAAAGCCCGGTATCCAAATACGCGTTCAAATCACATTGACCCTCCTGAAAAGTCGCCGATGTAGGATCCATCAAAAGATCATACAACCAATCTAGCACCACAGGAGCATAAGTTTCATTCTTCAGAGAAGCTGAAGAAAGGTTGAATTGATACCCACTTGCAGGATCACTCTCAGCCAACCCGACATAACGACAACTACCATTCGCTTCCGTGATGTTCACACTATACGAAGTGAGTCCATATGGTGGATGATTCGCTTGACAAGCACCCTTAAATGTATAAGGAAAAACATCATCAGAAAAGCCTTCATCTACCTCAGAGGCATTTTCACAAACAGGTTGTCCGCAACTCGCCATGACCCGGTTTTCATAGTAAGAAAACGAGCTTCCGCTACAATTCACAGGGGAAAACGCGTTATAGCGTCTGGAGAAGCTAAATGGAGTTCCACCCAAGTCCAAGCTCGTCCATGGAGGGACGCCCTTTGTGCAATTGAAGATCATCGGCATGTTGATTTTTAGGGTTTGTGAGGCGAGGTGAACTCTGAGTAGTTCTAGATTGAGTTTGGTTATGTAGGGTTTGGCTGGATTGAATGAGTTGTTGCAGGTGATCTCGAACCATTTGTTGTGATAGCATTTGGGGCCGATTCCGAATGGGTAAGAGATTACGGCGTGTCCGCATTTTTGTTGGCAGCCTTGCTTTGCTAGAGGTGGTCCAGGTGGAGGAGGCGAGTCTGATTTTGCTAGGATTAGCCGTGAAAGCATTATGAAGAGCTTGATCGCCATTTTTTGCAGGTGATGAAATCGTTCATGGGGAAGGAAGGAGAAATTGTAATGGTGTAAGGGTGAGAATTAAGATTGAATTGATCTTTTAATTAGTCAAAGAAATTAGCCTTGTAGAGGATGATTTTGGAGTTTTAATTTCCACGCATCCGCCATTGAAACGATGAAGAAAGCGTGTGGAAAATTTTAATAACGATAGTTTAAGTTTTTTTCTTTCAACGTGTTGGAAAAAAAATGACAGAAGTAAGCTTTTCAAAGATTTGAAAATGGTATGTAACTAATTAGTAGCAAAGACGAGATTTGTTCTAAGATCAGTTTTCAACACACGTTAGATCATTAAATTGTATATTGAGAAGGGAACTTGGAAGTTTCAGTGGTTGACATGTCAAACATGGTGTAATCAAGATCTTAAAATAAGCTCTAAAGTTTCATTTTGCTACGTCTCTCTTGTAAAGTCACAAATTTTATTATATACCAGCATGAATACTAGTATACTACACACACACACACGTGTTTTCAAGTACCACATATATTACATACTTTTGAAGATACTAGCTTTCTCATAGCACGACGTCTTCTATCTTTTTTTCCAAATTTATTTGGTCAAGAAGAAGAGGATTCACATCATTGTATGGAGGACTACTTGAAACAGCAAGGATTGTGCTGAAAAAGAACTCTACATCACTTATATCAGTCATGGCATACTCAACAAATCCACCTTCTGAAATCGGGAAAGGTTCTTGTTCTTGATACCATCTTGACGTACACTTGAGTAGGGGATTTTATGATCATCTCTAGTGTCATTGCCATTTCTCTCATTATCAGTCTCAGCTTTCCACTCCAACTTGTGCAACGCTTTGTCAGCTCAACAATGGCCATCAACTCATCCTCCTTAGCATCTCTTACAATTTTGGGGTCTGAGATGTCAGACAACCTAGAGTTTTGTGTCAAAAACAAGAACTTTGTCACCAATTCTTTTGCTCCATTGTATTTTCCTCCTTGTAGATCGACTTCTTTCCGGTTAAAAGTTCCAACAAGACCACCCCAAAACTATAACATGCATCACTTTTCTCCTTAAACTGGTATGATTGAAAGTATTCTAGGTCTAGATACCCCATTGTTCCTTGGACGAGAGTGGTCAGGTGTGTCTGATCAATAGTAATCGTCTTAGAAGATCCAAAGTCTGAAACTTTGCTTTGTGCTTTTCATCCAACAATATGTTTGATGACTTGATATCTATGTGATAGATAGGAATGGATGCAGACGAGTGGAGATAAGTAACGGTGAAAGCTGAATCTGCAACAATTTTCAAGCACATCTCCCAAGTAATAACAAATTAATTAAATCTTCATCTGAGTCATGTATATATGCTCGAAAAGTGTTCCATTGGGAACGAACTCATAAATAAGAAGAGGGACTTCTGTCTCGAGACAACACCTTAATAGCGCGCTTGACTACATTTCTGTGGTTGATCTGAGACAAAATAACCACCTCGTTTGTGAATTGTTCTAGCTGACTTTCATCCAATAGTTTGGCCTTCTTACTTGCAATGATGCTCCCATCACTCAACATGCCTTTGTAGACTGTGCCTTGGCCGCCTTGACCAATATTCGATTTTCATTGAAGTGGTATGTGTCTTTGTCCAATTTACTCATGGAGAATATCCTTGTTCTTTCTACAATGCCTTCATTAATTAAATGCGCTTCCTGGGCAACCCATGACCTCAATATTGAGTTTGGATAAGAAGTGTTTTGATGAACCATTTGAACTTGGAGATGGCTTGCACTCGATCTCGTACCAGTGATCGAGTGAGCAATTCGCGCCGATTCCGAATGGGAATGGGATCTTTACGTCTCCACATGTGTTCTTGCAACCGGGCTTTGCAAAATTTGCATGAGCAACCTCTACTTTTAGGATTGATAGTAGAAGTAAGTATGTTGAGAATTGGATGATGAATTGTGAGCTCATAGCTCTCCACATTTTAGAATTTAGAGAATATATAGAGAACTAGATTATTGGAATATTTTTCTTTTTACCTTTTGAGAGAATGTTTTTAGAGTGTTTCCTTTATGCATACATATATAGTAGATTAAAGATGAATACAATTCTAGGAAATTAACCACCATAATTGACTTTGACCTTTTTTTTTTTCTCTCGTCCGATTTGATTAGTCAGAGCTAATCTACGTTTGGACCGGGTACTATAGAGGCCCATTGCTAGGGTGTCACTTAATGGACTTAATTAACTTTCTTCCGAGCTTGAAAAGATTATGATGAAAGGGCCCAAAACTAAGTTCAGATTAAGAACTATATGTTTTAAATGTAAATACACACTAATCTTGTAACATACATGATGACCAATTAAAAAGAGTTTTGTAACATCTATGTAAGGATATCACTTCTGTGTATAAAGTCCGTTCATGTCTCAACCTCAAATGTGATGCAAGTAAAGAGATGAAGAAATTTCTTAGTCAAATAAATCAACCTCATAGAATGTTTCAGTTTGAAGTTAATTAATAATTTGTAAGATCTTATTCAACGTTGTGTCAATGTGAAGACAAAAGTTAGATCTTATTCAACGTTCTGAAAAGAGGCCGGCCACAAGTCAGGTTTCAATAATTTGTAAGAACACGTATACCATATAGCTAATTGACAAAGAGAAGCAAGACTTTTCCAAAATCAGTTTTCAATAGAAGTTGCATTATTATCACGTACAATATGAGGCAATTCACTTGGAAGTTTCAGTGATCGGCATGCTGTAACTTGGTCTAATCAAGATCACTAGCTATACTCTAAAATTCCATTTTGCTACGTCTCTCTTGCAAATCAACTCAAGTAAAACCATTAACGAAAAAAAAAATATTTTTTCTTCTTCTTAATACCAACAAAAATGAGCAATTTTGTATTTGTGTATACACACATTTGTAAACCAATAAACACCTTCAAGGTTTTGAAAATGACAACTAAGTAAAAGAAAGTGTTAAATTTCGTGGTCACGTGCATACGTAAGCCTAATACACACACATAATTAAATTTTATGGGTCACGTGCATGCTTAAGCCCAGTAAATAAGTCAAGTGGGGTTCCACCCTAAAATCAATTGGCCACAGGAGGAATAGCTCGAATGATATATATATTGAGATCATATATTATCTTTTATTATAACTAGTATCTTTGTATTAAGGTTAATTATATTTTCATAATATTCTAGGATATCTCCAAGATATCTTTGCCTTATTACTCTATCAGTTCATGTATAAATATCCCTCTACATTGATTAATAAAGTTATGCAATTCTACACAACTCTATTATGGTATCGGAGCGTTTTGCCTAGCATCATTTCGATCCTCAATTTTTTCTCTCATGGCTGCCGATGTCTATAATCGGTCACCAACAATCACCACAAAATAACTTCCGCTGCTTTCACAAAAAAAATCTCTGCCTTCGGGTGTCTTCGACGAAATCGAGATCGCTTTTGGGTGTCTCCGACGGAATCGAGATCACCTTCCGGCGTCTCATACAAAACCGAGATCGCCTTCGGACATCTCATACAAAATTGGGACCGCCTTCGGGCCTCTCATACAAAATCGAGATCTCCTCCGGGAGACTCACACAAAACGTGATCTCCTAAGGGAGACTCACACAAAAATCGAGATCTCCTAAGGGAGACTCACACAAAAACCGAGATCTCCTCATTGAGACTCACACAAAGACGAGATCAACTACAAAGCCGGAATCGCCTTAGTCTCCAACAAAGATGGCTCCGTTCGATTCATTCCAATAACACGAGATTGTCTCCAAGCATAGAGATCGTCTCCAAGCTTGGTCTTCGGGCCCCTCCGTCCAGCTTGCGGGGAGATATTGAGATCATATATTATCTTTTATTATAGCTAGTATCTTTGTATTAAGGTTAATTATATTTTCATAATATTCTAGGATATCTCCAAGATATCTTTGCCTTATTACTCTATCAATTCATGTATAAATATCCCTCTACATTGATTAATAAAGTTATGCAATTCTACACAACTCTATTAGGGCCTGTTTGTTTCTATACCATTGGTATAGGGAATCGGGTTTGGAATGAACCAAACCGATTTTCATGTTTGGTATCACACCAGGTTTGGGAATGAACCATTCCCGGGAATGGACTATACCAGGATTTTTCACTAGTTTCATACCCGAGTAATTTTGTGGGTTTGAGCCATACCTAAATCTCCATTCTTGCCCTTGGTTGGAGATGAAAGAGAAGCACAACACTAGAGGCGAGATATGAGCACCAGAGGCGAGCACCTCTATCTTGTCTCTGTGAAACTGGAATTTGGGTTCTGGCTCTTATTTAGGTTGATTATGTGTACTGCTTTTTTTGGGTTCTGGCTCTTATTTAGGTTGATTTTGTGTACTGCTTTTTTTTTCTATGATGAAGGTGGCTCTGGGGTGGGAATTTGGATTAATGTGCGAGCACCTCCTCTATTTTGCCTATGGTGAAGGTGGTGGGAGAAAGAAAGAGGAGGTGGTTGGGGTAGGAATTTGGGATAAATGTTAAAACCCTAATCCAATCCTAACATATACCAAACACCGGTTTTTGGAATCACTAAACCCCATTCCTACTCTCAAACCCATTCCAAACCCATACCTGATTCCAACCCCATTCCTGGGATTGAAACAAACAGGCAGTTAATATACACTGACTTATTTCCATGTGCACACGTAATTATAGAATTATGCACATACGATAATAAAATTATGTGTCAAGTTATGTGGGTCACCATGTGAAACTCCATGGCCATATGCATAGGTAAGCCCAGTACACAAGCTAAGTGGGATTTGGCGATAGGAGGAGCTCAATGATATATATACTCACTTATTTTCCTTTATATTTTCAATGTGGGATGAGTATTTCAATATTAACCATGTGAACACATAATTATAAAATTATGTACATACGATTATAAAATTAAAAATAAATACGTATTTTTCGGGCTTTTTAATTTAACTAATGTGCAATCGTAGGCATTAATTTTTTTTATTTTTTTACACCGGAGGACCAATGGACGTTCTCAATTTTTTTTTCCCATGTGTTCTAGTGTGAACCGACCCATCTTATAATAACAAAGTCAAATTTCAAACTGAACAGTCTTAATCATGTTCAAAAGGACGCCAACCTTTGTTGACATGCTGCCACTTAATTCCTAATGACCGGAACATGCTATTTGGCAAGTCGTCTCAACGAATCTCCACCTCGCCAAACGAAAGTAAAGCTACAAATTACCTCTTGGTCTAGTGGTAATTGGTGCTAGGTCGTTTAAGCATTTGTCCAGAGGTCTTGAGTTCAAGACTCTAGCGGTGTGGATGCAACAGAGAGGCTTATGAAGAACAACACCTCTTACGGGGTCCGACCACACTCCAATTCAAACGTAGGCACAAAGTGTCGAACTGGACGAGGGCCCAGCCTACCCTAAAAAAAACGAAAGTAAAGCTCAAGGAGCACTAAAAAAAATCAATCCTAAAAGTACTAGAGTATAGAGCCAAGGGCCAAGGGTCACACTCACTACTCGTTATTGTATATTACCAAATAATAGAAAAAAGAGATATTTTATGTTCTTTCCAAGAAAATTCTCACTCAAAGAGATTGGCATATATATATGCATACCCCATGTACTATATAGTATAAAAAGGCACTAAGCATATACATCCTCTCAAAATACAAATAGTCTTCCATATGTGGAGAGCTATGTTCTCACATTTTCATCTAGTGCCATTTCTTGCAGTTCTATCAATACTACAAGTAGAGGTTACTCGTGCGGATTTTGTAAACCCTGGTTGTAATCATACTTGTGGGGATGTCATAATCCCTTACCCATTTGGGATAGGCAAGGGTTGCTTCTACGACGAATGGTTTGAGATCGATTGCAAGCCCACATCTCCAAACTCCAACGGCGTCTCCATCCTCAAACCCTTCTTATCCAAATTCAACTTTGAGATCATGGAGGTATACAACGGCTATCTTCCAAGTGTGAAAGTGGGCATGACACCGATGAATGTGTGTAGTGTAGACACACATCAACAGATTGTCGACTTGAGGGGAAGCCCATACGACTTCTCTAGAGAACAAAATGTATTTGTCATGGGGGGATGCTCGGGAAGTGCATACTTGCTTGATCAAACCGAGACGGTTATGGCAGGGTGTGCCACTATTTGCAGCAATAACAACAACAACAGCAATAACAGCAACAACAACAACAACAACAACAACAACAAAGCAATACACATCAACAAGAATTGCTATGGGGTTCATTGTTGTCAAACACTGTTGCCTTCAGAAAGCGACTATGATCATTCCCCTTTTAAATTCTATAACATAGATTTCAATAACCAATCCTCGGGCGAAGGTGAACATCAGAATTGCCTTTGGGGAACTATAATGGAGAGTGATTATGTTGGAAACCTGTCGAGTTCGGATCCATCCACTAGAGTCCCAGTCGTATTGCTATGGAGTCTGACGACAAGCAAACTTCACCCTGCCTATTCATTCTATTCAAATGGCCCAAATTCCCGTTGTTCGGATGATGAGTATGGTAGATCATCATGTAATTGCGGAGCTGGCTACTATGGGAACCCCTATCTCTCCAATGGATGCCGAGGTAATAGTTCTATATCTTTTTCTTGTGTTGTGTTTAAAGGTAATTTTAGAACACCACAAGTATATAAGCGGTGAATCCACGTTTTTGGGTTAGAAGGTGTATCCTGACATTATATGTGAAATGGTAACGACCTTCGACATGCCATCCGTTTATTTTAGCCCGAAATATCTAACATGGTATATCATAGCATGTTCGGTCCGAGCCCGGTTTTCCTGATAAAAAACGGGTATATAGCTAAAAGAGAGTGAGAAACCTAATAATCAGTTAAATTTGCAGACTAGCGATAAAGAGATCAAGATGTTTATTCTGTCGGAAAAAAAAAGTTCAAGTACTAAGTAGGTTAGTCTAGTTACCACTTTGAGAGAGCGTGTTGGAAATCTCCCACAACAAAACATAAGGGAGAAACACTATCAGCATATAAGGAGTAAAACCCCTACTTATTAGTTTAAATTTAAGATGGATCCGATCTTATATGTGAAATTATTAAAAAAAAAACTCCGACAAATCACCGCCCGTTTATTTCGGCGATATTTACCATTTATTTTAATTGTTTTGTTGGATTGTATATACTATATATGCTGTGTGTGTGTCAATGTATGTGTGATGTATTCATTTGTGTTTATTTATATGGCCAGTTGCTCAAGAATGCAAGAATTGCCGAGGATATTGTAGTGGAAGTTGGGATATAACAGGACGTCTTACCTCCAAATCATTTTATTGTGATAGAGATCCAGCCTTAAAGCTTGCTGCCATCCTAGGTGAGAGCTATTTTAACATCTTTTAGCTAGCTTTAATCAACTTAATGAGAACACTTTTTCTAAAATTTGATAATCATGTATTCATCTAAATCATGAGTAAAATTATGAATACATAGTTAAAGAAGAAAATAGCTAGATTGAGTCATATTCATCATCATCATCATTAACAAAACAAATAAAATGATACTATTTACTTTCTTAGGTAGCAATCAACTATGGTTTTGTCTGACCAGAAAAATATCATGTTTTTTTTATTATATCTTGACAAAGTAACTATCTCTTTATCCAGGACTTAGCATTAGCTTTGGCATAGTACTTTTGGTGATTGGGGTCTATGGGCTATATCGTTTTATCAAAAGGAGAAGGGAAATTAGACGAAGAGCTAAATTTTTCAAGCGGAATGGTGGGTTGTTATTGCAACAACAATTGTCGTCTAATGAAGGCGTTGTAGAGAGAACAAGGATATTCTCCATGAGTGAATTGGACAAAGCCACAGACCATTTCAATGAAAATAGAATATTAGGTCAAGGTGGCCAAGGGACTGTCTACAAAGGCATGTTGATTAATGGAGAAATTGTTGCAATTAAGAAGGCCAAGTTATTAGATGAGAGCCAGTTGGAGCAATTCATAAACGAGGTGGTTATTTTGTCACAAATCAACCACAGAAATGTAGTCAAGCTATTAGGGTGTTGTCTAGAGACAGAAATCCCTCTTCTTGTTTATGAGTTCATTCCTAATGGGACACTTTTCCAGCATATCCATGACCCTGATGAAGAGTTTATGATTAGTTGGGAGATGTGTTTGAAGATTGCTGCAGATTCAGCTGCTGCTATAGCATATCTACATTCGTCTGCATCCATTCCTATCTATCACAGAGATATCAAGTCGTCGAACATATTGCTGGATGAAAAGCACAAAGCTAAAGTTTCAGACTTTGGATCTTCTCGGACAATTGCTATTGATCAGACACACATGACCACTCTCGTCCAAGGGACAATGGGGTATCTAGACCCGGAATACTTCCAATCATATCAATTTACAGAGAAAAGCGATGTTTATAGTTTTGGGGTCGTCTTGTTAGAACTTTTAACAAGAAAGAAGCCGATCTACAGGGAGGAAAACACAATGGAGCAAAAGAACTTGGCGACGGAGTTCTTGTTTTTGACACAAAACTCTAGGTTGTCTAACATCATGGACCCTATAATTGTAAGAGATGCTAAGGAGGATGAGTTGATGGCCATTGTTGAGCTGACAAAGCGTTGCATAAGTTGGAGCGGAAAGTTGAGACCGACAATGAAAGAAGTGGCAATGACACTAGAGATGATCATAAAATCCCCTGCTCAAGTGTCAAGATGGTATCAAGAACAGGAACCTTTCCCGATCTCAGAAGGTGGATTTGATGAGTACGCGATGAATGATATAAGTGATGTAGAGTTCTTTTCAAGCACAGTCCTTGCTGGTTCTAGTAGTCCTCCATACAATGATGTGAATCCTCTTCTGCTTGACAACAAATAATTTTGAAAAAAATAAATAAATAGAAGTGATGCTAGATCCAGCTACGTACAAGACGTCGTGCTATGAGAAGCTTTGATGACAGACATAGCGTTGGTACTAGAATACGCCAGCTTGTTTTTTGTTTATAAGTTAATAGTTTGTATTAATATGGTAGTTTTAAAAGTTTATATATATGTATATTGTATTTTTGTTCAAAAGTAATTCAAAGTCATTTTTTCTGTATGATCGATGTGATTGTACCGATCGAGCAGAACATATCATTTATTGATTGATAATATTGATCGGCATACAACTTTTCTGATAAAGTGCAGTGGGCAGGAGAATCTGGAGGTCGTGTGTGTAATCGGTTTAACATACAAGTTCAACGAGGTTCCAACTCAAAATCATATGGTAATTGATGGAGTAGCTATATACTAGCAATTTCACTCCCAAAGTTTCAATGTGATATATCTCAACAATTGAACATCGGTTCAAAACTGAACCGAACCGACAAAAACTGAACCGAAAACCAAAATTTCATTTAAGACGAACCAAAAACCAAACCGAATTGGTTCCGTTCGGTTTCGATTTTTGTCAGTTTTAGATAAATGAAAGGTTATTCTTTGAAAAATTCGAACCGAATTAAAATTTAACCGAAATTGAATTTTGCAAAATTCTTAAACCCAAAACCGAACCTTAAATGATAGGGTTTTACTATTTTAACTAAAATCGTGATAATAAATTCACACCCTAAAAAATTGTGTCAGCATTTACACCCCTCAAAAATCGTAATATTTTAATTATTTAATTCATTTGCCGTCAAGATTTGTTTCAAAGGAATAATCTTAATTACCGGCCTGCTTGTTGGAACAGTACGTAGAATAACGCCATCTTTGCTGGTGGGTCAATGAACCAATATAAGATGAAAGTTCTAATGACCCACTATTACCAGTAGACGGTCGTCAGAGAAGCTGAAGGAAGCAAATCGACTTTTGTATATGACGTTAATGAAATTAACATCATGCAAAAAGTTAACTATATATCTTCATGGAGCTAGGTTAGCTATATAGGTCAAGTTCTACCGTTGGATTTGTCAATCTTCTTAACTAGAATTCTCCAATGACCCAATTGGCTTTTGAGCGGTATGAATTATCATTTTCTTCCCAACAACTTTAGCTATTTTCAATTTCACTTCACCGAGTACAAACAAACTTCTTTACACCACACAATACCATTTTTTTTGGGAACAACTGAATTTAAGATAAGTGCATGAGCTAGTTTATAGGTGTGAGAGTTTGATCTTTAGATCATCTCCAACAGCTTTTCCAAATTGTTGGAAATTGTACATTTGGAGAATTTTACCCATTTTTTTGCCCCAACAGCTTCCCTATTTAATTCTCTATAATGGAGAATTCTCCAAAAGATTGAGGTGTATTCCCTATATTTAGAGAATTCTCAAATTTATTTAGAGAATGCATTAATTAAAAATGTATACATGGAAACTTGTAATTGGCCATATGAATTTTATATTAAAAAAATTATATATAAATAAAACCAATAAATGTAAGATTCTGTAAAATGAAGAAATTGTTGGAGTTAAAGTAAATTTTATTGGAGAATATGACTTTTGGGTCTTCATTTTGGGAATATTATAGAGAAATTGTTGGAGATGCCCTTAGAGACTTATATATAGGGAAGGGACAACCGATTTTTTTTGGAAGAATAGCATAAGCCAGGCATCTTAATGATATCTTAAGGCGGATGAATTTTTTGTGAATATAAACTAAATATATATTTTTGTCGATGTTTCTAAAAACATGAATCAGAAATTATCATATCCAAAAATAAAAGATTATTTTTTAAAAGAAAGGTGGGATAGTCCAATTTAGAAATGATATGTGTCGTTTACTAATTTTTTTAACCTCCGCTTTAGTATATAGTTATGATTTCTCTATCTCGTAGGACATTATTTCATGGTACGCCTAATGACAAAGCCAGAGTTTAAGGATATCTCAATTTAAGCAAGAACGAAACATATATATAGGCATGAATACAAGCATGCATGCACACTTCAATCCTTGTACTAATTTTTCAGAAGATTAGGAATCAATGCAAATAGACCAAATGAATTAAATCATATGGTAAATTAATATCAGATTGATTTAGGATACAAATAGATTAATATATTCAACCAAATCAATTTACTGGATCATAATGCATCGATATGGCCCTTGACTTAAACTTATGATGTACAAGACCCGTGAATTTGGACACGTTTAGAAGATCCTTTGACGTTAGAGCAAAGTTGAATAGCTGGGCCTCCACCTGGGCCTTCGTAAGCGAGGTTTATGTTTTCCAAACTCACGTCCTTGCATGGGTGGCTTCCACTACATTGCAAATTTATTGCCTCTTTTGAAGCCGACGTCCCCTTTATGTTTGAGAAGTTCACCCCTGATATTTGCACTTGCGAATTTCCCTACACACATGTAATACCATCATGTTACATACATACATATATATTTATGGGCAGAATACATAAACGCCCCTATACTTGGGTCAATTGGTCACTTGGCCCCTTGTACTTTAGCCCTAACTGTTTAGCCTTCTATAGTTGCACATTGTGACCTATTGAACCCCTATTGAGCCACTTATCCCAGCTTTTTTTAGGAGAATGGTGCACACACGATGATGTGTTATATTGTGTTACCACCCTGGCGATGACATGGATGACATGGCGATGACATGATGTGTTTATTGTGTTGCCACAATGGCATCCATGTCATCGCCATTGTGGCAACATAATATAACACATCATCGCGCGTGCACTACACTCCTAAAAAAAGCTGGGATAAGTGGCTCAATAGGGGTTTAATAGGTCGCAATGTGGAACTATAAGGGACCAAACGGTTAGGGCTAAAGTACAAGGGGCCAAGTGACCAATTGGCCCAAGTACAAGAGGCCGTTTATGTATTCTGTCTATATTTATGCATGTAAAAGTTATATCAAAAAGTTAGGTACATACATACCCTAACTTATACCACAAGTAATGTACTCCATATATTTTTAGAGTAAAATACAAAAAAAATCACCCTTTATTAATTTTAGGACATTTGTAAAAAATCACCTCTTATTTCACTTTTCAATGAAAATCACTCCTTATCTTTATTCGTTTTCATTGAACTACCACATTTCGATTTTCATTCATTATACCGTCAAATTGCACTTAAGATTCATAAGGGTAGTTTTCTATAAAAAGTGAAATAATGTGTGGTTTAAACGTTCCAAAATAAGCGGTGATAAGCTGTAAAAAAGTAAAATAAAGAGTATTTTTTACAAACGCTCCAAGATAAGAAATGGCTATCTGTATTTTACCGTATTTTTTTAATAATGTGAATGATAAAATCTAAAGAGAATTTTAACAAAGTGTAACATGATATCAGAGCATGATATTATTTACAACATATATATGCTATCAGTTAGTGTAATTTTTTTTTTATAAAGAACAAAAAAATGATATCAAAGAGTTACGGACTTACCTTGGGACATGTTCGACTAGGGCAATAATTCTGATCAATGATGATGGGATTATAAGCATGGTCAATGATTATATCCTTAAACGTAATACCCGAGCAAATCCCCGAGTTCGGCTTGGCCCATGACTTGATCCTAACGCCGTTAAGTGTCCTGGAGAAGGTGCAATTCGTAACCGAAATTTGCTTCACCTCGTCACCTGGATTGTTTCCCATACTGCCAATGCTGATTCCGTGCCCGGGCCCACACCAGACCCGGGTCACGTTAACGTTGCTGGTCCCATTCAGGATGGCAATGCAGTCGTCGCCTGACTCGATTCTGGAGTCAATAATGCTGATCGCGGATGAGAGGGCCATCTTGATGCCGTCGGTGTTGGGGCTTGTCTCGGGCGAGATGATCTTGGTTTTGGTGATCCTAATGTTGTGGCTGGCGAAGATGTTGATGTGGTTCTTTTGGCTGTTGATGAGGTTTACTCCTCGGATGATTGTGTTGTTTACAAATGATAGGCTTATTAGCTGCATCATTAATGCATGCAATCCTTTCATTTTGAATTGAAGTAAATAATCAATTCGAGAAATATAATTGAAAAAGAAGCTGTTTATTATATATATAGTCTTGGATTATTTTTTTCTATTGTCAATTGATTTTAGAATGGAGCCCTATAAACTTAATTATGTGCCTAGCATGTCATGATAGACCTGGGTCTGGTTTTAGTGGAACTAGCCGGTTCGTAATCGGCCGGAACTGGAATTGCTAATTTGGTTCCAAGGGCGATTCCGGTCCAGGTTCCACCATCCCTGAAACAGAACGGAACTGCTGGTTCCATAAGTTGAAAATGTGGTTCCAAAGAGACAAAATCTGTCCCTTTCCATCTGGGGAAATCATCGATGCGGTTCCAAAACTGCGACCGTGGTTTTTTTTTTGGTCTGGGCAATTTTTTATATTGTTGCTGGTTTCGAAACCGAAATTGGGAGAAACCGGCCTTGAAACTGACCGAAACCGTGGAACCAGCCAGACACAGGTTACAAAACCGGGCCGGGAGAAACCGACCTTGAAACCGACCGGAATCGTGGAACCAGCCAGGCACAGGTTCTAAAACCGGTCCCAAATCACGCATGTGCGTTAAGAGAGTCACCCCTTCCGTCTGTATTGGTCCACCCAATTTTTGACATGATATATATACATATTTAAGAAGTGTACGTAACAATATATTGTCGGGGATAATGCTCAAAAAATTAGTTTGATTATGTTTTTTTTAGCAAGCATTTTTTATATGGGGCACAGGGCACTAATGATTTATGAATTATCTAATTTTATCATACATATGATTAACAAATCTGGTTAGTTTGATATTATGGGGAAACATAAGACATTGCTCTTATTTTCTAGTTTAAAATCTAACTTCCTTTTTTGGCGAAATTAACTTAAAATTTTCTACATGAAACGGTAATTTTGTTGAGTTAGTAAGTAAATCGACTCACAGAAAGAGTACTACTGATCTGATTAAGGTGATCCCAAGCAGTTTGGCCTTGACCATCGATGGAGCCACCATGAATGGTTAATCCGTCAACGTAACAAAAATCAATATAATATGGCGATTTTGATGGGCCTGGAGGAGACTGCAATCGGCCCATATTGGCGAGCTTAACTGGGCTTTTACAAGGCCCAGTTAGATGTACAGGATTCAACAAGTATGTCCCGGGAGGAATCAAAATTTTGGCTTCACCATTCCCCAGCCATTTGCATGCATCCTTCCATGCACTAATCAAAGCCTGCCCACAAAATTTAACTTTCAAAATAACATTATACGATATCCCTTCTGAGTTTTCTAATCAACAATAATTGTTTTTTAAAAGTAAAAACATCTATCATAATACATACACTCAAATTGAACCACCTTAAATAATTTTTCAGCAAAATTATACTCTAATTGGACCGAAATGCCCTTTCAAACATATTTTCTTATCTTCTTTTCTAATTATTCATTTATATAAAATAATTAAATTATTTTTTAAAAATAATTTTCACCGAAAAAGTAATTTAAAAGGGCATTTTGGTCCAAGTAGGATAAATTTTCGCTGATAAATAACTTAAGGTGGTTTAAATTGAGTTTTTGTATTATAAAGGTGTTTTTACTTAAAGGAAATTTAAAAGACGATTTCTTAAAAAACCATATTTTAAAAGGTGGTTTTTGGTAAAAAAAAAACCCTTTTTTTTGGTAGAAAAAAACCCCTTTTTTAACTTTGAGTCAATAAAAATAAATTTCAATTACAATACCTTGCAGCTATTGTCACAAATTGTTGATTGGATCGGAGAAAATACTTAATGGCGAATTAATTACAATATCTTGCTTCTCTAGTTTTTAATTTTTCTATTGGATTTTGTCTTGTTTGCTCTTCGAGAAAGAGAGATTTGGCTTATGTTATTTGAAAGTATTAGGTCTATTTTTATTATTTTTAATAAAAAAATTCTTTAAAATGACGGAAATTATTGTCTCTCTTTCAACTAAAAAAATTACAATACCTTGCTATTGTCCACCTTTAGGCTGGCAACTCCGCCATAATTTTTCAAATTGAAAACCTTCCCTTGTGCGTGAACCTGGTAGAAATAGAACAAGAACAAACACCATAGTAATTTAAATGAATATCTTAGGTGATAAACGAGACCCATCTAAAATATTTGTTGGGTTTTTTTGGGTCGAGTCTAAAGTGTTTTTTTAGTTCAATTTCTACCAGGTTAGCCTTGCAGGCTTGCAAGGAGGCTGGTTGTGTTGAAGAAATGATGAGGTCTATTTATTGTTTGAACAAAAGAAATTAGGTCATGCTAATTAAGTAATTAAGAATAAGAGGTGTGCAATGCTAATACAAATCCACCACAAATAAGATTAATTGTGTAAATCCTATAATTGTCTTTGGTAAGATATTAGCTTAACAGTTAAGATTAGCTGGCGAAATATATTTTCCATGGACAATCTTAAAACTCTTAAAATCTCAGGTTATCAATAGGTTACGAGTTCGAATCTCCTTCCCAATTGTAATGTCCTTAAATTAATGATTTCTAAGAACAAACAAAAAAAAACTATATCGCCTTAATTAATTACACTACTAGCAAGCTACGTACTTGAGTATACTTGCAAGTTCATATAAAATCGACCTCAATTAAATTGACCTGATTTTGACCACAAATTAATCTTATAAAAAAGTCTAGTGTCATTTAACTAATCATAAAATATCAAACACGTTCCTCGTTTTAAACACAAATCACATTCTTTGAAAAAAAGTATGGATAAATTCAACCAAAAAAAAAAAAGTATGGATAAAGGGTGGTTTTTAAATTTTTTATATAAAGGCGATTCTGTGCAAAATCAAATAAATTAAGGATGTTTTTTGTAGTTGACCATCAATACTTACAGCAATTCTAAGAAAATCAATTAATACCCTTAAATTTACGGATATTTTAATTAGTGTCATACATTAATTCTTTTGGAGCATCTTTCTGCATCACACAACTTGTCAACACTTTAACGGCATCCATTTTTATATCTTATTTTGACCTTTTGTACAGCCATCACACAGCCCAATATGAATCACCCATCACCATTATTTCTTCATCTTATAAAATTACGTCAACATGCCCCATAATTTTTGTCTTTTTCTCAATATACCCTCACTTCCAGCCCACAACTTGGACTGCTTTTGAGTCTTCATCATCTTCATAACAACCCTCATTAAATTCTCTTACAACTTGATCATCCTCTCTGTCTCTGGAGCACAGCTATGAACTCAAAACTACCAATTCAACTCCAAATATTCTCACTATTGATCCTAGCACCAATTATCAAGCCAGATGCACCAATTGCAAAACCCGGTTGCGAATTGACTTGCAAAAACGTTACCATCCCTTTCCCATTCGGAATCGGCCCCAATTGCTTCCTCAACCCCTGGTTCGAGATCGATTGCAACCACTCCTCCACACTCAAACCCGTGTTATCGAAGCTCAAGAACATTCAAGTCATGGAGATAATCATGGACACTTTTAATCCTTACGGACCACAAAGCGTGATAGTCAAGATACCACCTCAACTAAACCAGTGTTCTTCCACAACACAATCTCACCAACACGCGACGAGTATCGATTTGCAAGCAAGCCCTTACAAATTCTCAGCAGATCACAATGTTTTGATCGTGGAGGGCTGTTCAGGAAGCGTGACATTGCGTGATCAACACGGTAAAGTCTTAGGTGGGTGTGGAACCATTTGTTACAACAATAATAGCGCGATACCCGAAAAGAGTTGCTATGGTGTTCAATGCTGTCAAACTATGTTGTCCTCTGCTTCATCTGAACTTGCATCTTATCAGATAGATGCTTATGTTGAGGCTTCTTTGAATGATGTGAGTCGAAATTGCCTTGTGACGAGCTTGATCAAGAGCGATTCGGTTGATATGTATGATGGAAAGCTTTTGAGCTCAGCTGGTTTAATTTCTGCTGCTCCTGTGGTATTGTCTTGGAGCTGGATTAGTAGCATTGATCCTGAGAATGATTCTTACGCGTCGTGTACGCGTTCTGGAGATAGTTTGTCTTGTGAGTGTGTTGGTAATACTTATGGGAATGCTTATGTCTCCAATGGATGTCAAGGTAAGAACTTTTTACTTTTGATTCATCTTAGGTGAAATTAAATTTTGTTTGATTTGAAATGTTAGAAAGAGTTCATGTGTGATTTTGTTCTATCTTGTTTAATTAGTTCCTGAAGATTGCAAGGGTTGTCGAGGACATTGCAACCGACAATTTGATGATGGAGGAATTCGCATCCCTCCTGCATATGTTTGTGAGACTGAAGCACACAATCTTGCTGTTGTTCTTGGTAAGAACAATTTCATCAAGTTTAAATCACTGAATTCAATAATAGTGATAAGTTTTCCTATACTTAATATAAAATATGTGTATCTTGATGAAGGTCCTTGCATCAGTGTTGGCCTAGTACTTTTGGTGATAGGCATATATGGACTATATAGAATTATCAAAAGGAGGAGGGAGATGAGGCGAAGAGCTCGCTTGTTCAAGCTTAATGGTGGTTTGTTGTTGCAGCAACAATTGTCATCTGAAGGCGTTGTAGATAAGGAAAAGATATTTCCAATTAGTGAATTGGAGAAGGCGATAGATCACTTCAATTACAACCGGATACTAGGAGAAGGTGGCCAAGGGACGGTTTACAAAGGCATGTTGAGTGATGGGAGAATTGTTGCAGTTAAGAAGGCCAAGCTAATCGATAAAGCGCAGCTGAAGCAATTCATAAATGAGGTCGTTATTTTGTCTCAAGTAAACCATAGAAATGTGGTCAAGTTGTTGGGATGTTGTCTGGAGACGAAAGTACCTCTTCTTGTTTACGAGTTCGTTCCTAATGGAACGCTTTCACAGCATATCCATGATCCTGATGAGGATTTTGTGATTAGTTGGGAGATGTGTATGAGGATTGCAGCTGATTCAGCAAGTGCTATCGCGTATCTGCATTCGTCTTCATCCATTCCTATCCATCATAGAGATATCAAGTCTGCAAACATTTTGTTAGATGAGAAACACAGAGCAAAAGTTTCGGATTTTGGATCTTCCAAGAGCATTGCAGTTGATCAGACTCACTTGACCACTCTTGCCCAAGGTACATTCGGGTACTTGGATCCGGAATACTTCCAATCATATCAATTCACAGAGAAGAGTGATGTTTATAGCTTCGGGGTTGTCCTTTTGGAGATTTTAACGGGTAAGAAACCGAACTATAAGGATGAAAATATGGAGCAAAAGAACTTGGTGACGGAGTTCTTGCTTTTGACACAAAACTCCGGGTTGGCCAAGATCTTGGACCCGAAAATTGTGAAACAGGCCAAGGAGGAGGAATTGGTTGCCTTCGTTGATCTTGTGAAATGCTGTGTAAGTTGGAGTGGTAAACAAAGACCGACGATGAAGGAAGTGGCAATGGCTTTGGAGATGATCATCAAATCCCCTGCTCAAGCGTCTAGTTGTTACCAACAACATGAAGGACTTGCCATGAATGAAGCGAGTGATCACGTGGCGGAGTTCGTGTCAAGCCCAATTCCATTTAGCTCTGCTAGTCCTCAATATACTGATGTGCAACCTCTTCTACCTCATACCATATAGTGTACATGCCTAGTGTGTGTATTGCTGTTGTAAAAATTGTGATTTGCAAACCTCTGAATTCTAGTTCTGAAAGAAATTTTGACAATTGTTGTGTCAAGTTCAGTACAATTATACACTCTGAATGAAATGAGAAAGCTCCAATCTTATCTTGCCTTTTGGAAATGGTAAATTGAAATGTGTTTAAGATGGAAACTGAGAAAAAAAATGATAAATTAGTCATAAATCATGAAATAGTAAACAATAACAAGTCCAGTTGCATACATTGACTATATAATGTTATCATAATAAGTACACTGGGTTGCAAACATTGACTATACATTGGCTCAACTTGGCATATTTAACTCTGACAATGATGGTTGTGTGAGCCCAAATAATTAGTGAGTTTCCTGGAAAGATATAGACACCCACCACCATTACTTTTAATTTTGTCCTGAATCTCATGATAAAATGGTGGCTGTGTTGACTTTCAACCTTGAACAAATTGAATGTAAGGTGCCTAGAAGGTGGCTATGATCCAAAAACAAACTCAAAATAAGGTTTCTTATTTAGAAATCAGAACAGCAAACTCAAAATCACAGAAAAAAAGATATGACCCTAATACATGTCAAAATATGCTTACTAACACTACTAGTGGTTTATGGAGCAAATGCAAAGCCACCCATAATTGCAAAGCCAGGCTGTAGAGATAGATGTGGAAATGTGAGCATTCCTTTCCCTTTTGGAATTGGTGTTGGATGCTTTCTTGATCCCTGGTACGAGATCGAGTGTCATTCAAAGCCCTTTTTATCCAAGCTTCAAATGGAGCTCATGGAGGTAACTACTAGCGCTTATGCCTCTAACTTGGTGACGCTAAAAATGCCCGCGCTAAATGTGTGTAATGCAGAAGATACACAAAACCAGCAACTTAGTAGCATGAACTTGAAGGAAAGTCCCTATTCCTTCTCAACATGGTACAATGTTTTTATCATGGAGGGTTGTCCAGGAAGCGCCGTCTTGTCTAACCAAGACAGCAACACAATTATGGTTGGGTGTGGTGTTGTTTGCAACAATAACATCAGTGTAATACCGAGAAACAGTTGCTATGGAGTTGAGTGTTGCAAAGCACCATTGCCTTCAAGTCCTGAAAGCATGCTTTTATATCAGATTGATTTTAATCGCCAGCCTTCTTCTTCTTCGGGTGAAGCTCAAAAATGCCTTGTAGCAACTATTATAAAGGAGGACTCTGTAGATCAGTATGCTGGAAATCTTTCAATGGTTCCAGTAGGATTGATTTGGGTTTGGAATAGCAGACTTGAGCCTGATACGAATCGTTATGCCACTTGTCAGCGCGATGGAAATGATGTTTTGTCATGTAAATGTGATTTGAACTATGAAGGGAATCCTTATGTCTTGGATGGATGTCAAGGTACCTAAAAAGTTTTATGTGTTCTTGTAAATATTTATTTTCTTGGGCCGCTATCGAAATTTCATTTCTTTAAATAGGTCCAGCAGATTGTGAGAGCTGTCAAGGATATTGCTTTAACCAAAGGGATGATGCAGGACATGAAATCCCTAACAAATATTATTGTGAAAGCAATGAACTTCAGTCATTAAAATCAGCAGCCTTCCAAATAAGTGAGAGCTATTTCATATGCACTTGTTAGACTTTCTTTCATGAATCTTTTGAGGGCATTGCTTGAATTTTTATTTCTTGTTTTGGATTCCCTTAATTCAGTAAAGAGCCTTGGCTTTTTACTAGTGGCGGTGCCTTTCCAATTTGGCCTATATTTGTTGATCAAGAGGATAATGAAGGTGAAGGATAGGCGTAACTTCTTCAAGCGCAATGGCGGTTTGTTGTTGCAGCAACAATTGTCATCTGATTTTGATGTCTTGGAGAGAACAAAGGTGTTCAGTTTGAGAGAGCTGAACAAAGCCACAGACAACTTCAATGAAAATCGGATACTGGGTCAAGGCGGTCAAGGGACTGTCTACAAAGGTATGTTGACTGATGGAAGCATTGTTGCAATTAAGAAATCCAAGCTTGTGAATGAGAACAATCTGGAGCAGTTCATAAACGAGGTGGTTGTATTGTCGCGGGTGAATCATAGACATGTAGTTAAGCTATTCGGATGCTGTCTAGAGGCTGAAGTTCCTCTTCTAGTTTACGAGTTTGTTACCAATGGTACCCTCTATCAACATATCCATGACCCGGATGAAGATTTTGTGATCAATTGGAAGATGCGTCTGAAGATAGCCGCGGATTCAGCAGGTGCTATTGCGTATCTACATTCATCTTCGTCTATTCCTATCTATCATAGAGATATCAAGTCTGCAAACATATTGTTGGATGAAAAGAATAGAGCCAAGGTTTCGGATTTCGGGTCTTCCAAGACTATTGAGATTGATAAGACACACATGACCACTCTTGTCCAAGGAACAATGGGGTATCTGGACCCGGAATACTTCCAATCATACCAAATTACAGAGAAGAGTGATGTTTATAGTTTTGGGGTCGTTCTGTTGGAGCTTTTGACTAGCAAGAAGCCGTTCTATAGGGATGCGAGGACTGATAAGCAAAAGAGCTTGGTGACAAGCTTCTTGTTTTTGACTCAAAACTTTAGGCTGTCCAAAATCTTGGATCCTAAGATTGTGGAAGAGGCCGCGGAGGATGAGGTGAAATCTGTTGTTGAGCTAGCAAAGCGTTGTGTAAGTTGGAGTGGGAATTTGAGGCCTACAATGCAAGAAGTGGCAACGACGCTAGAGAGGATTATAAAATCTCCTGCTCAAGTGTCAAGATGGTATCAAGAACAAGAAGATTTCCCAATCCAATGTGCAGGATATGATGAGTTTGACATGTCTGATTTGAGTGATGCTGAGTCGACACCGGCCTCACTCTCTGTTGGCTCTCTTCGTTCGCCATACACTGATGGTGCATCCTCTTCTGCCAGTTGAGATTTTTGATCACTTGATAGAAAGATAGTTGAAATGCAGGTTTTGTGAAAAAAGTATTTAGTACATTCATATTTGATGTGTGTAAACTAGCTAGGAAATGTAAGTAGTATTTTTGTTGTGAATTAAGGAATATGCTAAGGTGCAGTGAAAAGCTGGTGTGTGATGATCAGGTTAATTGCCTTATCAAATTTACCTATATATGCTCAGTTTTGTTTTACTTTTTCAGCACATTAACTTATCTTTTACTCTGTCCCTGTTTAAAGGTTATTGCTCTTTCGTTCAACTGACATATTGTTGAAAACTTAGTGTTAGTTTCCCTCCTAATTTGGAAGAGGGATTGATTATGAACTAATTGATATAGTCCAAATCTTACTAGTTGAAGTTTCTTAACAAAACATTTTAATTCATCATTTTCGATCAGGCAAGATCAGTGTTCTAAAAAACGATAGACGGACTCTTGACGGAGAGAAACCGCCGTCGACATTCCTTGTACTCAACCTTATAATCAAAATGGTTCAATTTCCTATAGTTTAATGATAAAGAAAACCAAAAATAAAATAACATTCATTCATTTATCACTGTAGTTCAATTTCCTACAGTTTAGTGATAAAGAAAAGAAATGATCCACCAAACTAACCTTGGATTGAGCAAGTACAAGAAATAATCAAAATGGTTTATTACTCAACTTTATACGCAATCTATCAAGGTTCAATTTCCTATAGTTTTATTTTAATATTTTTTATTCACATTTAATTCTTTCCTCCCTAAAATACAATTTTATAATTAAATAAGTATAAATTTTTTATACCTAAAAATATTGACTAACTAATGCAGTCAACAATTTTCGAATTATTGATTTCATCAAAGAAATCATGCCCCCTTAAAATTTATTCAGCATCTGTCACACCCTACAATCCACCACCATTAATCTACACACCACCGTTATCAAGTGGATTGAAAGAAACCTATCCATATTTCCCCTAGTTTCATCTTTAATTTATTTTGCAGCAACCCACTTGCATATTGCCATATTGTTTGGACTTTGGTCAGTATTTTTTTTTGGACGTATTATTACACTAGTATAATATTGCCACCAATTGTGTCTTCGTTTACAAACATTTTTCTTTCCAATTCAAAACGCAACAGCTTTACATATTAAAAAACAAGTAGTGGTCTTAAATATTTAATTTTAATGAAAACGGTGGTTCTTGGAAAACCGGTGATATTCTAAAGCATCCAAATTCTTTTTCTTGTGTGAAGGACATGAGAGTTGAATCCGAATCCTCTGAGTACTACCCTTTATACTTAATCGTTTGACTAGATGTCCAAAGACATATCATCGAAATTCTATCTTGTGGATTTTGCAACTCCTTTCTTGTCACATATTTACCGTATTCAAAAAATAAATTATTTACTGTATTCAAAACTCTGTGCCACATGAAATTGCAACGTATACGGTATACATATTAAACTAGTTTCTCAGCAAACATCAGACCTGCCATGGCAATCCAAATTAGTCTACTCCTATTGATACTCTCCGCAGAAACAATAGCGGTTGTCAAGGCAGGCGCGCCGCCAATTGCAAGGCAAGGCTGCAAGGACAGGTGTGGAGATGTGAGCATCCCGTTCCCATTCGGGATAGGCGCCGGTTGCTTCCTCGATCCCTGGTTCGAGATCGAGTGCACCACAAACGGATCCAAGGCCGCCAAACCCTTCCTATCCAAACTCAACTTTGAGGTCATGGAAATAAACACAAAGCCCGATCCCCATTTCGCATTGCCTCGTATGACAGTTCGGGTGCCTCCCATGGCCGCCTGTACTACTACTACTACTACTACTACTACTACTACTACTACTACTAGTATTGACTTGAGGGAAACCCCTTTCTCCTTCTCCGTGCAAAAGAACGTGTTCATCGTGGAGGGCTGTCCAGGCAGCGCGTTCTTGCTCGGCGACAACAAGACGATTATCGGAGGGTGTGGAACAGTTTGCAGCAACAACAACAACTCAGCAATTCCGCCGGCCACAGACGGTTGCTATGGGGTTGGTTGCTGCCAAGCGCCTTTGCCTTCTGATTACTTTCCTATGTCGTTTCATCGCGTGGTTTTCAATAGTCAAAGCTGCCTTGTGGCGGCCATAGTAAAGAGTGACTCTGTTAATCAGTATGCTGGGAAGCTTTCGAGCTCGGATCGATCCTCGGCTGCCCCGGTTGTACTGAATTGGAAGTTGCAAAGCAAGCTTATGGACGGAAATATTGGCCCTCATGCCACTTGTTCGGCAAGTGGAGATTGTGCTTGCGATTTTCGTTATTTTGGGAATGCTTATGTCTCCGATGGATGTCAAGGTAAAATCTCTGTTCCTATTCTTCATCATATAGACCTAGTGCAGTTCAGTTTGAGCGAATATGGGGGTCAAGATGGAGGCACCCTTGGCTTAACACAGAGGGGTGCGTCCGGAAGACCCATGTTCCTATCTTACTTTATTTGATGATAAAATTGAGAAATTTTATGATGATGATGATTTCTTTTCTTTGGATCACTTAGTTCCTTTAGAGTGTAAGAATTGTCCAGGATATTGTCAAGAACGATATCTTGGAAATCGCAATAACCCTCCTTCATACTTTTGTGAGAAGCAACCGGTCCGCCTTGTACCTATCCTCGGTAAGAACAATTTCAATCAAAACATATTAGGCACTACTTTTTGAGTTCAATAATAAGAGCTAAGTTAGTTTTAGTTTTCAATCACTAGATAAGAACTTGTGTCTCAATAAGCAGGTCTTAGCATCAGCTTTGGCATAGTACTTTTGGCGATTGGCCTATACAGTCTGTATTGGCTTATCAAATGGAGAAGGGAGGCGAAGAGAAGAGCTAAATTCTTCAAGCGGAATGGTGGTTTATTGTTGAAAAACCAATTGTCATCCAATGAAGGTGCTATGGAGAAAACAAAGATATTCAATGCAAGTGAATTAGACAAGGCGACTGACAGCTTCAACGAAAATCGGATATTGGGTCAAGGCGGACAAGGGACTGTTTATAAGGGCATGCTGAATGATGGAAAAATTGTTGCTATTAAGAAGGCCAAGTTGTTGGATGAAAGCCAGTTGGAGCAATTTACAAACGAGGTGGTTATTTTGTCCCAGATAAACCATAGAAATGTAGTTAAAATGCTAGGATGTTGTCTAGAGACAGAGGTTCCGCTTCTAGTTTATGAGTTTATTCCTAACGGAACACTTTCACAGCATATCCATGATCCCGATGAAGATTTTGTCATTAGTTGGGAGATGCGTTTAAACATTGCAGCTGATTCGGCAGGTGCTATTGCGTATCTACATTCATCTTCATCCAGTCCCATCTATCATAGAGATATCAAGTCTTCAAACATATTGTTGGACGAAAAAAAGAGAGCCAAAGTTTCAGACTTTGGCTCTTCCAGGACCATTGCGATTGACCAGACGCACTTGACCACTCTCGTCCAGGGAACAATGGGGTATTTGGACCCGGAATACTTCCAGACATATCAATTCACAGAGAAAAGCGGTGTTTATAGTTTTGGAGTCGTCCTGCTAGAACTTTTAACAGGAAAGAAGCCGATCTACAGGGGTGACAACATGGAGCAAAAGAACTTGGCAACGGAGTTCTTGTTTTTGGCCCAGAGTTCTAGGTTGTCAAGCATCTTGGACGCTGAAATTGTGAAACAGGCCAAGGAGGAAGAGTTGATTGCGATTGTTGAGCTTGCAAAATGTTGTCTAAGTCGGAGCGGAAGACAAAGACCGACAATGAAGGAAGTGGCAATGGCTTTGGAGATGATCATGACATCCCCTGCTCAAGCTTCTACTTGGTACAACCAATCTTTCCGAGTCCCAGCCGGAGGATTCGCTGAAAATGCCATAACAACTGAAGCAAGTGATGCAAAGTTCATGTCAAACCCACTTCCTGCTCGTGTCCCAAGTCCTATGTGCATTGATGTGCAACCTTTTCTTCATGACACAATATGACTTTCCATGCTGATGTTGAGTTCTAGATAATAGATAAGGGGCTTTGTATACTGTTATGTTACATTGTATATATAAATAATATAATCATCTAAGGCATTGTATTTCTCTTACCGTTTGATAAACATGCCTTGTGCCATATTTGCTTCATAGTTTGTGTGATTTGTAATACGGCCGGGCACCTGAATTCCTCTTCTCAAAGAATTTGGTACTCACATACTGGTGGGGGTAGTGATGATATAACTAATAGCAATATGTATTTATTTAAGTAAATCACGTTATTAATTATGCTGTTAAGATTGTTCCCTTATTCTAGTGATTGTTATCCTTAGATAGAATTGTATCCTATTAGAGTTTACGTACTACTTGTATAAGTACCTCTTTTCTATCAATAACAATTACGCTTCTTTTTCACAAACTATTGTCTTACAATAACAACCAAGTGTAGCACTAGATTTTACATTATTTTTAAATGAGATGAAAAAGTAGATCGAGCTATAGTTATGACTTTCGGAAACGGTCAGGGACGGATCTAGGATATCTCGGAAGGTGGGGCGAAAGCCTTATAAGGGGAGATTAATTTGAAGGATAAATTCCGGGGCCGATAAGATAAGAACCCGAATGCTGAATGCACCAGAGGAACCCGATTGACCTAAACCAATTGACAAGTCAACTTTCATGCTAAAACCAATTGACAATAGGAATGGTAATCTAAAAATATATATAATAGGCACGTTCTTCAATTTCCGATGTGGATAAATATCTGCACATATTAACATATTTTTTTAGGATTGGGGTCATGGCCACTAGCCCACTAGTGATCCTCACATGGTTTGGATTGAATGATTAAACAGTAAAGAAAAATCCAATCTAACAAAAATTACTAAAAAAATTCTAAGCAAGAAATTAGGTGCCCCCTACATGGCTACATCCAATCCATACTTTGAAATTTCTATTCAGACAATTTGCAATTTTTTTATTGTTAATGTCCTCGGCAATTTGCAAATTGCCTTAAAGATGAACGTCCTTTTCAAAGTAGGAACGTGTGAAGAAGATTATAATAATTGGCGGCTTCCTAGAATTAGAAAATCATATCTAAAAGATGGAATGGAGCGGTACTTGTGCCACTGCCCATACACTGATACACACTCAAGATTAAAGAAAAAGCAGCATCTAAATTCTTGGTATACCGTGGAAAGCCATGAGCACAAAACTGCTAACACAGATCCATCTATGCTTACTAATAGCGGTTTCCGGGGCATATGCAAAGCCCAAACCTGTTAGTATGGCAAAGCCTGGTTGCAAAGATAGCTGTGGAAATGTGAGTGTTCCTTACCCTTTTGGAATAGGCAAGGGTTGCTATTTTGATCCCTGGTTCGAGATCGAGTGCAAGCCAGAGCCCTTCTTATCCAAACTCAACGTCGAGCTCATGACGTTAAGCCTTTCATCGGAATTTACGGTGAGGATGCCTCCTTTAAATGCTTGCAATGTAGATTCACAAAGCCCGCGACAACTGACTAGTTTTGACTTGAGGGGAAGCCCGTACAAGCTCTCGACATTTAGAAATGTATTTGTGATGGAGGGATGCCCGGGAAGTGCAACCATGGTCAACCAAAGCAAGCAAATAATGGCGGGATGTGGCACTGTTTGCCACACCAACAACAGCATTGCAATGTCCACATCAAACACTTGCTACGGGGTTCATTGCTGCCAATCGCCATTGCCTTATTCGCCCGATGATCATGGCTTTGATCATTCCGATCTTCAGTTTTATCAGGTGGATTTCAATCGCCAGGCTTCGGGTGAAGCTCAGAACTGCCTCGTAGCGACTGTAATAGACAGTGAATCTGTGGATCAGTAATTCAGTATGTTGGGAAACTGTCGAGTTCCGATCCTTCCTCTTTTCCACCGGTTGTAGTGGAATGGAGCTCGCCGAGCCTCTTTGGTGAGCTTGATCAAGGCCAAGAAACTCATGTATGGTGTGAGCGTGACGACGTTGGGACTCTTCTAAGTTGTCATTGTGATAACTATTATGATGGCAATCCTTATGTCTCCAATGGTTGCCAAGGTATGATGACATCTCCTGAGCAGTTTTCATTAACTTGATCAATGCACTCAATTCCAATTACTTCTACATTCTCTCTTTCTTTTTCTCCATCTTATATAGCTCCTCAAGGATGCGAGGGTTGTCGAGGAGATTGCTTACAGAAGCTCGATAACTGGGAATCTCGAGGATACTATTGTAGAAATAGACCGCGACCACTTCTAAATCTTGCAGCCATTCTCGGTGAGAACTATTTCATCTAAGCATTGGGTTTCTTGGGTCTATCGGGCGTACCCTCTTTCCCTTGGACAGGGGTACCCCCTTCTTGACCCCCCAGATTTCGCTATAGCGGAGCCTCACTGGGTCAATGATGATGATGATGATATTTTAAGGATGTTACTTAGTGTATTTTAGGCTCTCTCTTCTCTGTTTTCTTCTTGCAGGGCTTGCCAATGGTTTTGGCTTACTACTTTTGGCGGCTTGCATCTATGGCCTATATCGGTTTGTCAAGAGGAGAAGGGAGGTGAGGAGAAAGGAAAGGTTCTTCAAGCGCAATGGCGGTTTGTTGCTGCAGCAACAATTGTCATCAAATGAAGGCGTTGTAGATGGAACAAAGATATTCACTATAAGAGAATTGGACAAAGCCACAAACCACTTCAATAAGAATCGGATATTGGGTCAAGGAGGACAAGGGACCGTCTATAAAGGTATGCTGACGACTGATGGAAGCATTGTTCCAATCAAGAAGTCCAAACTGTTGGACGAAAGCCAACTGGAGCAATTCATAAACGAGGTGGTTATCTTGTCTGGGGTAAACCACAGGCATGTAGTCAAGCTATTTGGATGTTGTCTAGAGACAGAAGTCCCTCTTCTTGTTTATGAGTTCGTTCAAAACGGAACCCTTTTTCAGCATATCCACGAACCCGATGAAGAGTTTCCCATAAGTTGGGCAATGCGTTTAAAAATTGCCGCGGATTCAGCTAGTGCTATAGCTTATTTACATTCATCTGCATCCATTCCTATCTATCACAGAGATATCAAGTCTTCAAACATCTTGCTTGATGAAAAACATAGAGCAAAAGTTTCGGACTTTGGATCCTCCAAGACCGTTGCTATGGATCAAACACACATGACCACTCTCTTCCAAGGAACAATGGGATATCTTGACCCGGAATATTTCCAATCATATCAGTTCACAGAGAAGAGTGATGTTTATAGCTTTGGTGTTGTCATCTTGGAGCTTTTGACCAGCAAGAAGCCAATCTACAGGGATGCGGCGGGTTCAATGGAGCAAAAGAACTTGGTGACTGAGTTCTTATTTCTGACACACAACTCTAGGCTGTCCACCATCTTGGACCCTAAGATTGTGAGTGAGGCCAAGGAGGATGAGCTGATATCCGTCGTTGAGCTGGCAAAGCGTTGCGTATGTTGGAGCGGTAAGATGAGACCGACAATGAAAGAAGTGGCAATGAAAGAAGTGGCAATGAAAGAAGTGACAATGAAAGAAGTGGCAATGACCCTAAAATCCCCTGAACAAGTGTCTTCTTGGTACCAACAACAAGAAGAGTTCCCAATCCAATATGCAGGATATGATGAGTTTGACATGTCTGGTATAAATGATGTTGAGTTCATGTCGAACACGCTCCCTGCTGGTGCTGCTAGTCCCCCTTACAGCGATGCACGTCCTCTTCTGCCTGATGTCAACTGATCTTCAGGAATTCGACGAAAAGATTGTAAAATTCCAGGTTTCTTTGATAGTTTTCGGTATTTTATCTAAGTAGTGAGTACTGATGATATATATTACAATGCCTGTATAATAAAACTAGGGAATGTTATGCTAGTTCCTCTTTTATGAAATAAAGAATGTTGAGATGCACTGGATAATGGGTGTGTGATATATTGGCATCTGAATTTTGGTACTAATATAAGTTTAATTCTGAAGTGATGGTATCAAATTACCTATTGCTATGTTAAGTGCAATACTGTTTTACATTTTCAAACAAAGCATTTGTATGCAATACAAAGTGATTCGTATAAGAAATTTGAGTGAGCACAGATATGTTTTCTTTTTTAAGCAAATGTGATAATGCTGATAATGAGAAGTTTGGCAACTGAATTTTTGGTCTATTAATGGTTGAAAAAAGTCAGGTTTTCTGTTTCATGGAAATGGGTTTTGAGGATAAATTTGGAACAAATTGATCTTATTGTGATTAGTGGTAACTAATGTGTAATATATATACTGTATGATGATATTTTTATCGAAGCTTTTTTATGCGTAAGGATTTTTGCACACCAAAACTTAGCTTTTTACACCACGTTGTATTATGCCGTAAGGATTTCACGGCATATGAAAGCGTAAAATTAAAAAATATTAAATTAATAGATTTTAATTTGTTTTATGTATGTTGCGTAGGGATTTTACGGCACCATATGCCGTAATATAACGCTGTTTAAAAGCGTCAAAAAACTGTACAAACTAACTGGGCCAACCCGGAACATTTGAATTGGGCGGCCCAATTGATTCTCATGGCACATAATGCCGTGAAATCTGCTATGCTATTTCACATTGTTGGTATCCTCATCACTGGTGGGGATCTTGTTCTCCTTTGCTTTTAGCCTAATCAACATCCCATTTGCCACTTACTGCATTTCCCCACCTTTGTTTATTTTCTTTGTTTATTCATCTACTTTGCTTGCATTATTTTATTTTATTCATCTGATTTGCGAAGTAATATGAACCTAGTATTTATATATTAGTTTTACCCGTCGTACCATGTACGAATATGATTCGATATTTTATAAACATTATAAATAGGATATTAATAAATAAATAAATGAATATAAAATATAAAATATAAAATTTAATATAAGTAAATTTTTTAATCAAATATTATATTCTTCATATTTTATTACTTTTCATGTACGTAAATTTAAAGTTTATCAAATATTTCAAATATTTTATTGCTAGATTATTAAGCCCAGTTTTTTGTTTTATTTTTTAAATAGAAATATTAGAAAATGGATGAAATTAGACATTTTAATGTGTTTAGGGTATGAGAAGGAATTGTTTAAAAAAACGAGGGCACTAAAAGGAATAAGAATTTTTTTCCACACCAATAGAAAAAGTCGAAACCACAGGGGCACCAAAAGGAAAATCTCATAAATAAATAAGAAATTATTAATCCCTTAATCAGTTTAGTCGAGTTTAGGTTCAGTTATTTCAGGTTGGTTGAGTACGGGTTTATATCATTAAAATTTGCAGGTTGATTGTGTCAATTCATTGCGCTTTTTGTGTATGTTTGTGTCAACCCAATGAGTTAAGAACGTCAACTTTTTAATGATTATTACATAAATAGTACAAATAACATTTTAAGAATAAGATAATATTTGTATAAATTTTACTAATAAAATATATTATTATAACTAAATTAAATATTTATAATAATATTTTTGTTTTATAAATTATAACACATATATCATATTTAAATAATATATTACAATTTTTATTTAAAAGTCCCCGGGCAAGGCCCGGGTCAGCAACTAGTTAATTATGAAAGAATTTGATTATAAATTCATGGAAAAATCTTTACTCACGGTCACTGGCAATTAAATTGTCTAATATCTTGGATAGGTGTGAGCTAGAGTTGTCAAAAGCTGACCTAACCCACAAACCTGATTTGAACCGTCCGATAATTTTAGGGTCAAGACACGAAAATTCAAACCCGAAACCCGAAATAAACCGAACCTGAAACCCGTTGGGTTGACCGATTTAGTTTATTTATAGAATTTATAAAATTTATTTCGAAACTTATAATATATTTATTATTAAAATACATAAAAATAATATATTCTAATTAAAATACATAAAACTTATAATATATTTTAATTATCATAAGAAAAGGATACATTAGACCCACTAATCAACCCGACTCGACCGAAAACCCGCTAAAATCCGACTCGATTGACCCATAACCTATAACGAAACTAAACCCGATTTAAACCGAACCCGAACTCTCTCGATCCGACCCGACCCGATTGACAAGTCTAGTGTGAGCCTGATGATGTCCAAAACAGTAAA
The DNA here is from genome assembly GCA_964016875.1 of Fallopia convolvulus. Classification (NCBI taxonomy): domain Eukaryota; kingdom Viridiplantae; phylum Streptophyta; class Magnoliopsida; order Caryophyllales; family Polygonaceae; genus Fallopia; species Fallopia convolvulus. The sequence continues at coordinate 68,601,283 of OZ024720.1, forward strand.
AGCAAAAAGTGGGCCCAGGAGGGCCCCCATAGGCAAACTAGGGACCCACGTCCATGCTCGGTTATTTAAAAACAAAACTCTCGACGGATGCGAGGTCTCTCAAACATCCCGGAACGAGGTCTCGACCTCGTCACCGACTCTACTAATACGCCCGCCCGCTCGGACCAATCACAAGCGACCTCACTCCCGAACCAATCACCAGCAACCTCACTCCCAAGCCAATCACAAGTGACCTCACTCATGGACCAATAAAAAACCCTTATTTCGAGCATCCCACATCGAACATTGGCCTAAACTCGGCCCCCCAATTCTCTATAAATAGAGAAGAACCTCGTAGGAAGAAGGGGTCGAAAAACCACTTGAACTCAAGAACCCTCTTGCTAGTTAAAGATCGACGTGATAGGAACATCGTCAAAAGACCTCGCTACAGATAGGAGAAACCCGCAGAAAGACCCCAAAGTCGCGCAGAGGCCTCGCTCACACCTGAAACCTCACTACAAAAACTCACGAAACTCCCTACATCATATCCCCAAATCTACCTCGCCCTAGAATCGACCTCGCAACAATAGGTGCGATTTCGGAGCCTTGTAGGAGGTCTAGGTGTGATTCTTGAAGTTGTACATCAACCTCGTAGGTGTGTAACCTCGCAACCACGGAAAAATCATAAATAAAGGAGCAAGTGTTTGCACTCAAATATAATAATCTTGTTTCTTGTCTCGTAGCGTATTCGTTATTTCGGGTTTCATCACTGGCGCCGTCTGTGGGAACCTCTTCATCCTAAGCAGCTTCCCATTTTAGTGCAAACCTTGATTCCTAAAACCCCCTCAGAATGGCTTGTCCAAACAATTTCTTCCCCCAACATCCCGACAATATGGCACTAAAGGCAAGGCAACCAAAGAGAAAAACACGAGGTCATGACCCCATGAAAGAAGGAAGAACGATGTCATGCCCGAGATCGAAGAACGAGATCATAACCTCAGGACGAGGTCGGGAAGGAAGGAAGGACGAGGTCATAACGAAGGAAGGAAGGACGACCCCGGGAAGGAAGGAAGGACGAGGTCGAGCCCGAGATCAAAGCGCGAGATCATAACCTCAGGAGAAAATGAGCACGAGGTCGCAACCTCGGGGGACAAAGCAACGCGAGGTCATGAAAGGAAAGGCCACGTGGCGCCCTACGGGCTACTCTGACAGGATAGGACGGCAAAGAAGAATTTGAAGCGCCAAAAGAAAGGAAAGAGAAAGAAGACCAACCAACGGTGGAAGCCAGCGGTGGAAGCCCAAACGTCCCGTCAATCAGACATCATGACGTTTGGGCTCCCGAGGGTTTTCGAAATTCGAAAAGTGGTGGGCGGAGAAACGGAAGTTTAACCGTCACCCCAAGCAGAAAAAAGGAGAGAGAGAAAGAGAAAAGCAATAAACCCAAAAGCCCAGCGGTACCCTCACGGCGACAACCGCCCCCCACCACCGTCTCACCACCGTCTACCACCGCAACACCGCCCCCCAGAGCGTAGCGCAAAGAAAAAAAAGGGGAAAAAAGCAGAACGAAAGGAAAGGAGAGGAAACGAAAAACCAAGAGGAGACAAGGGCACTATGGAACAAAAACCACACCCAACGCCGCCGCATAGCCAACAAAGAAACACCCAGAAATCACCAACACCCACCCAGATGCAAAACGGAACGAAGAAAGAACAAAGAAACACCTAGAAATCACAAACACCCACCCAGATGCAAAACGAAACGAAGAAAGAACAAAGAAAAATAACAAAGGCAAACGCCAAAAAACACACAACCCTGCCGCCGCTGCTTCGCCACCGTGACACCGGCGCGACACACCGGGCGACACACCGTCGCCCTTATAAAACGCGAGGCAAAAAGAGAACAAAGGAAGAATCAAAGGCAAAAAATACCAAAGGAAAGGAGAAAGAAGATCAAGAACTTACTTGTTTAAAGGTCGGCGAACGAGAGGCGGTGGCGCAACTGGCGAACGACAAAAAGCTCGTCGGAAACCGTCTGGAGAAACCGCTCAGAAGAAACCGAAGAGATAAAGAGAGAGAAGGAGCGAAAATGTTGGAGAGAGAAGATGAGGGGGAGGCGTGTGAGATATGCCCTTATATAGAGCAGAGTTGAGCCTCCCCCACTCCCGAAAGGCTTCTTAAAGCCCGTCTCACCTAGACCGCCCACTAAGCAAAGTATGGCGAAAAGGCCCAAGAATCTTCATCCGCGCAGAACAAGAAGAGAACCTAAGTACAGAGCCTCACACCTCGCAAAGCGCCCTCCCAACCTCAAGAACGTCATAACCTCTAAAAAACACCCCACATCTCCCGGATCTAGGGAACTTATGCCCTGCGACCCTCGGGGCGAGGCCCCCAGGCCATGGGGTTGTGATGATGTCCAAAACAGTAAAAGCAAAAAGTGGGCCCAGGAGGGCCCCCATAGGCAAACTAGGGACCCACGTCCATGCTCGGTTATTTAAAAACAAAACTCTCGACGGATGCGAGGTCTCTCAAACATCCCGGAACGAGGTCTCGGCCTCGTCACCGACTCTACTAATACGCCCGCCCGCTCGGACCAATCACAAGCGACCTCACTCCCGAACCAATCACTAGCAACCTCACTCCCAAGCCAATCACAAGTGACCTCACTCATGGACCAATCAAAAACCCTTATTTCGAGCATCCCACATCGAACATTGGCCTAAACTCGGCCCCCCAATTCTCTATAAATAGAGAAGAACCTCGTAGGAAGAAGAGGTCGAAAAACCACTTGAACTCAAGAACCCTCTTGCCAGTTAAAGATCGACGTGATAGGAACATCGTCAAAAGACCTCGCTACAGATAGGAGAAACCCGCAGAAAGACCCCAAAGTCGCGCAGAGACCTCGCTCACGCCTGAAACCTCACTACAAAAACTCACGAAACTCCCTACATCATATCCCCAAATCTACCTCGCCCTAGAATCGACCTCGCAACAATAGGTGCGATTTCGGAGCCTTGTAGGAGGTCTAGGTGTGATTCTTGAAGTTGTACATCAACCTCGTAGGTGTGTAACCTCGCAACCACGGAAAAATCATAAATAAAGGAGCAAGTGTTTGCACTCAAATATAATAATCTTGTTTCTTGTCTCGTAGCGTATTCGTTATTTCGGGTTTCATCAGAGCCCACCTCTTAATTACTACTCCGGATCATTCAATTGAATTTGTGGTTAGTGACCATTATCCGGATCATTCAATTGAATTTGTAAATTAAATCAGGGAAATTATTTGGAGAATTCCTATTATTTGGAGAATTCTCTAAATGTAGGAAATATCTTCTTCTTTTTTCTCGTCTTTTCCTATTTTGGGGGATGAGATAGAGAATTTATTAGATTAAAACACACCCCAGAATGACTCAAAATTCTCTATTTTAGAGCATTTGCTAAGATGCTCTTAGTATTTAATTTGATAATATATTATAGATATTGAACAAAACAAATAACCTTCAAAATTCGAAAATAGAGCTTGATTCCAAATTTGAGATTCATTAAACATTGTTCAATTACTTAGAGCCACACAATTCCTATATTATTCTATAAAGAGGATAAACATTACTAGCTAGATATACAATGGGACCCAGTAGCATGTGTCCATCAGTGATATATTGTTGTATATGCTGCTTCTATGATTTGTGGCTACAAACAAAGCCAACACCTAAAATATGTTGTATTGTATATGTCGTCATCTCACCGCACGAGAGTGTGTGAGTTTTCTCGGCCCATTTTCTTGGTTTGGCCCAATATCTTGGCTTGGCCCAATTATTCTAAATAGGATTTCACGCTTTATTGTGCCGTGATATAACTGCATAAGGTGCCGTAAAAATGTTAAGCATCTACTCAATTGTAGATTAAAAATCTATTATTTTAATATTTTTTAATATTACGGCACAAAATAGCGTGAAAATGTTACGCTATAACATGCCGTGGTGCATAAAGCTTAAAATTAGTGTGTAAAAAGGCGTAGCCTTTTTTATAGCCATTGACATTGATAGCATGTAACCTGGACAATTTTTACAGTGGTTGAGATCCTATTATTGATTTGAATTATTTTCGGTCATGCAATAATGTCCTCGAAATTCCCAACTTTGGATTAAAAAATGACCACAACTTTGGAATTATATATGTGTGTTTCCTGGAAAGATCCTGCTATGGAGTATGGAGTCAATCAGTCAACTTGTAAAAGTCTTTGTGAAAGATCATTATCGTCGCATCATTGAACAAGTCTGTGGTGCTCTTGAACACGTACAGAAAGTCATTCATATTATTAGGATATATTGTATATTGTGTAATATTCTCCATATCTTTCTGTTATTATTATATCAGGCTCCAAAATAGATAAGATCCTTGGGCCCCAAGTATATCTTTTGTATATATAAACCCTATTGGGTATTCTCATGAATACAAGATTACATTCACAAATATCGTATCTTTACATGGTAATCAGAGCAATTTACGATCCTTAAATTTTTTTTTCAACCCTAATCGGTTTCAATGGCCAATGATAATGCCACTCCACGTGTGTCAACTGGCCTCGATCCACCAGCTGTCACCCCCGATCTCGTTCCACCAGTTGTTACACCGACGGTTGTGTCTGGCGATGAACAACCGCACTCCAAGTCCAACGCTGGTGCCCTCCTTGCAGCGGCGTCGGGCATGGCAACCCCTTCGCTGGCCTTTCCGACTTTGAATGTGAAGTTGGATCGTACGAACTACGTTCTTTGGCGTCATACTATCAAGTCTTCTCTAGAAGCCTACAATGTTGATCAATTTCTTCTTGGCAATAGTGCACCACCGGCAACTCTTCCTATTGCATCGGGATCTACAGCGCCACCCCCTCTTAATCCGGCTTTTGCTGATTGGACGCAAAAAGACAGGTTCATTCTTTTATGGATTCGTTCCACTTTATCTACACCTTTACTAGCACATGTGGCTCGCGCCAAGACCACTCATGAGGCCTGGGCTATTCTCGAGCGCATGTTTTTTGCCCAAACTAGGGCTCGATCCATGTTTCTTAAACATCAACTACAGAATCTGTCTAAAGGAAATTTATCTATTCTTGACTATGTTGAGAAAAAGCGGAGCTTTTCTGATGCTTTGGCTGAATGTGGTTATGAAGTTTCTGATCATGATTTTATTGAGTATCTTCTTAATGGCTTAGATTCGTCCTACTCGGCGTTTTTGACTGCTTACAATATGCAGCGACATCCTATTTCTTCTGATGAGCTTTTAGGTTTATTATTACAAGAAGAGGAGCGTATTAATGTTTCTAATCAACCGGCCACACTTGATTCGACTCTTTCCGCTAATGTAGCAAGTCGTGGTGGCCGACCTCGCTCTAATTCCTCTCGGCCAGATGCTGCATCCGATGCAAGTTCATCCTCGGGTCGCAAGATCTGTCAACTTTGTGCCACACCTGGGCATGAGGCTATCAACTGCTGGCAACGTCAGAATTTCAATGAGTTTCCTCCTACAAACCCTAATTATGCTAACCGAGGGGGGCGTGGTGGAAACCGAGGCCGTGGTGGACGTGGACGTGGCAGTCGAGGCTCGTACAACAACACTAGAGATGATCACTTCTCGTCCCAACAACAGCAGAATTCAGTTCCTCAGTCCAACTTTGCTCAGCAACCTCATTATGCATATCAAATGGCTAATTCTCCTTCTACACTTGTTGATCCCAATTGATGCTTTGATACGGGGTCCAATGCTCATGTCACCGCTGATTTCGGTAATCTCTCTGTGCATTCTGATTACAATGGCAATGATGGTTTGCAAGTAGGCAACGGTATGTCTCTTCCTATTACGCATTTGGGCCATTCCACCTTACCTGCTTATCCTAAACCTGTTCAATTACATAATGTCCTTTTTGTACCTCAAATCAAGAAAAATCTTATTAGTGTTTCTCAATTAACCAAAGACAACAATGCTTACATGATATTTTATCCTACTTGTTGTTTTGTGAAGGACAAACAGGGGCGAACCCTCCTCAAAGGAACCGTTGACAACGGGCTTTATCACTTGGCTCAACCACAACCTTCCTTACCATCACCACGAGCTTACCTTGGTGAACGCACTACCCTTCAAACTTGGCATGAGCGCTTTGGTCATCCACATGAGTCTATTTTCCGTCGTTTAGTTTCTAGGTTTAAGTTGCCTGTGTCCTCAAACAATTTAAAATCTATTTGTGAGTCTTGTCAGCTTGGGAAGAGTCATTGACTCTCTCTCCCTAGCAACCATGTTTCTAGCTCTTTTCCTTTTGAATTGGTATACTCTGATGTTTGGGGGCCTTCCCCGATTTCTTCTTTCAATGGTAATTCATACTTTCTAATATTTGTGGATGATTGCACTAAGTTTGTATGGATTTATTTTCTCTCCCAGAAATCCCAAGTTCTATCTCATTTTCAACTATTTCAAAAGATGGTAGAAACTCAATTCTCCACAAAAATAAAGCAATTCCAATCAGACTGGGGGGTGAATACCGCAATGTCTCTTCGTACCTACAAACTCAAGGCATCATTCATCGGGTCTCTTGTCCCCATACACAGTCTCAAAATGGGGCAGTGGAGCGTCGTCATCGTACCATTGTTGAAAAGGGTTTGGCTCTTTTATCTCACTCTAAGTTACCCTCTTTATTTTGGGAGCATGCCTTTCACACTTCGGTTTATTTACATAATCGAACAATCACTCCAATCTTGAGTTATAAATCTCCCTTTGAAGTTCTTTATGGTAAAATTCCCGATTACTCATTTCTAAAGTGTTTTGGTTGCCTTTGCTACCCATTCTTACGACCTTATGTAGCCAACAAACTTGAATTTCGGTCATCCCCGTGTGTCTTTATCGGTTATAGTTCCAAACATAAAGGCTACTTGTGTCTTCATGTCCCTACCCGTCGTGTCTACATCGCGCGCCATGTCATTTTTGATGAGACGACCTTTCCATACCCCCTACATGCTCAAAATCATGCCGATTCACCACCACAAAATTCCCCAACCGAAAACCCCGTTTCACTTCTACGCCTCGCGTCGTCACCAGCGTATCCCTCGGTCCAGGACTCGGACGAGACCCAGACCGAGTTTCCCACTGCTGCGCACGCCCCTTCGCCACCACAACTGCCTTCCGCTGAACCCACCTCCAACCAATTCTCTCCTCCGACGTTGGCGAGGCATGACACATCACCACATACCACACCACCAAACCCTCAGATCACCACTTCCAGCCATGTTGATAACTCGGTGTCTCGTTCCATTGATGGAGAACTAGCCGCTGTTTCCTCTACAGACTCAGGTACGGATTCTTCTCCCCATTCCTCTATTCCCTCTTATTTTCGTCCCGCTGATAATTCCACTCATCAAATGGTTACTCGTTCCAAAACGAATAACCTTAAACCCAAAACCTTTACCTCCACCAAACATCCTTTACCTGTCTTGCCCGCTTCACACACAGAACCCAAAACCTTTACTCAAGCCTCTAAAATCCCTGCATGGCAACATGCTATGCAATCTGAATTTGATGCCCTCTTGCGTAATGGGACTTGGACACTTGTCCCGCGCCCTTGTAATTCTAACATTGTTGGTTGTAAGTGGGTGTACAGGATAAAGCAGAAAGCAGATGGTTCCATTGAGCGTTACAAAGCTCGTCTTGTTGCCAAAGGCTATAATCAGGAAGAAGGTGTTGATTATTTCGATACGTTTAGTCCAGTGGTTAAACCGACTACGATCAGACTTGTTATGTCTATTGCTTTGCAGCACTCTTGGCCCATACGACAAGTTGACATCAATAATGCTTTTCTTAATGGTGATTTGTCAGAGCAAGTTTTTATGCAGCAGCCGCCTGGATTTATTGATCAGTCTAAGCCCAATCATGTCTGTCTCCTTCGGAAAGCTCTTTATGGACTCAAGCAAGCTCCTCGTGCTTGGTTTAATAAGCTTCGACAATTTCTGCTGGGTCATGGTTTTCGTTCTTGTCGGTCTGACACATCCTTATTTGTCCGACGACTTGGCTCCTCTGTCTTATACATTCTGGTCTATGTTGATGATCTTCTTATTACGGGCTCCATTTCTGCTGATATTGATCGGTTTGTTCACCTATTAAACAAGACCTTTGCACTTCGGGATCTTGGTCCACTGCATTACTTTCTTGGTCTTGAAGTCTCTCGTGGCTCAGATTATTTTCTTCTCTCTCAGCAGAAGTATATTCGGGATATTCTGGTTCGCAGCAAAATGCAGGATGCTAAGCCAATCTCATCCCCGGCTGAACCGGCCTCTCGTCTGACTCGTTCAGGGGATCCCATCTCTGATCCTTCTTTATATCGGAGTATCGTTGGGGCTTTACAATATGTCACCATCACTAGGCCAGAGATCTCTTATGTTGTCAATAGAGTCTGTCAGTACATGCATTCTCCTACTGAGACACATTGGGCTGCTGTTAAGAGGATTCTACGCCATCTCAAGGGTTCTCTGTCTGCTGGATTACATATTCGACCTTCGGTTGACAATCGATTAATTGCTTATTGCGATGCTGGATGGGCTTCTGATAGTGATGATTGTCGTTCTCAGCATGGTTTTGCTATTTACTACGGAGGTAATTTGATCAGCTGGGCGTCAAAGAAGCAACATGTTGTTGCCAAATCTAGCACTGAAGCTGAATATCGTGCCATTGCTTTCACTGCCACTGAACTTATTTGGATTCAGCAACTTCTGCTTGAGCTACAAGCTCCCGTTGTTCGTCCACCGATCATTCTATGTGATAATTTGAGTGCCACATATATGTCTGCTAATCCAGTTTTTCATCAGCGCTCCAAACATATCAAAATTGATTTTTACTTCGTTCGTGAACAAGTAGAGGATGGTTCACTTGTTGTCCGTCATGTCCGAGCGTGTGATCAGACTGCAGATATCTTCACTAAGGCTATTGGCACAACTCGTTTCTTACAATTACGCTCCAAGCTTCATGTTCGGAATCCACCATGAGCTTGTGGGGGGGATTAGGATATATTGTATATTGTGTAATATTCTCCATATCTTTCTGTTATTATTATATCAGGCTCCAAGATAGATAAGATCCTTGGGCCCCAAGTATATCTTTTGTATATATAAACCCTATTGGGTATTCTCATGAATACAAGATTACATTCACAAATATCGTATCTTTACACATATCATTATCAGGGCGACACTGACACTAAGCTTCTTCACCCTTGATGTCAATCTAAAAAGGATTTGCTTCTTATATATAGTGGTCCTACAAGTTCCTTTAATTACGGAATTTGTCTGATAAAATGGCTTGGTCCAAAACCAAAACAAATGATGCCCAAGAGAACGAAATATCTCCGCAATTAGGATCACCGATGATGCATTCACAAAATTGCTTGCTTCTTATAGCGATCCTATTTATACCAGCCACAGCTGCATCGATTGCAAGGCCCGGGTGCAACGATACGTGTGGAAATGTGCAAATCCCTTTCCCGTTCGGAATCGGTCCCAAATGCTCCCTTCACAACTGGTACACAATTGAGTGCAGGGCATCCTCAAATCCAAACGGCTCCAACAAACCATTCTTATCCGTTCTCAACGTCCAAGTCTTGGCGATAACTTACGATATCGGCTATAACAACAAAATGAGTACACAAAACATGACAGTGGCCATACCTCCCCTGAGTGTGTGCAATACAAAAACACAACCTCAACAGCTGCGCGTTGACGGTAAAGACTTGACAGGAAGCCCATATGAATTCTCTATGCTCGATAACGTTCTTGTCGTGGAAGGTTGTCCAGGTGGTGCAGTCTTGGTTAGCCAAAGCAAGAATGTTGTAGCCGGGTGCGCCACCATTTGCGACAATATTACCAGTGCAGGCTCCACAAAAGATTGCTATGGGTCCAAGTGTTGCCAAGTACCACTTTCTTTACATAATAATCTTCAGTTTTATCATGTAGATTTCAGCGTCCAGTCGTCAGGGGAAAGCCGAAACTGTGTTGCCGCGACTCTGTTAAAACGTGGCTCGGTGGATAAATACGTTGGTAAGCTGTCGAACGCAGGATTATCCTCCATGGTCCCAGTAGTACTGACATGGAGATGGATGAACGAGTTTCCGCTTGAAAACAGTTCTCATTCCAGTTGTCGTCGTCACCTGGATGAGGCTAATGGTTTATATTGCTCTTGTGATGAACCTTATTTGGGAAATCCTTATGTCGCCGATGGATGCAAACGTAATTCAATCATTTTATTCTTCAAACAAATTCAATTAGAGTCGTTGGTCCTGCCTTCAACCTTTCCTTTTCTCATCATGTTATTTCTTTTTGATTAGTTTATGCATATTGCAAGGCCTGTCGAGGAAGTTGTGTCCGTATCTCTGAGAATCCCTATTCATACTATTGTGACCGGAATCCGCTCAATGTTACGCCTCTAAGTAAGGGTCTTTATGAGTTATGAGGATTTTTATTTATCAACTATGGAAATACTATTTATTTAAAATTATGCCTAATTAGAAAGTTTTGGAATAAGACTTATTTTGATCCTCAGTTGTCTGTTTATGCAGCTATACTTGTTATGGGGATAATAGTTGTGGTGTTAATAATTGTGGTGATTGGCTTCTATGGGCTATATAGATTGATCAAAAAGAGAAGGGAGATGAAACGTAGAGGTAAATTCTTCAAGCGTAATGGTGGTTTGCTGTTACAACAAGAGTTGTCATCGAGTGATGGTAATGTAGAGAAGACCAGGATATTCACCATCACTGAACTGAACAAAGCCACCGATCAGTTTAACGAAATCGGATACTGGGTCAAGGTGGCCAAGGAACTGTTTATAAAGGTATGTTGCCCGATGGGAGAATTGTTGCGGTTAAGAAGTCAAAGTTGTTGGACGAAAATCAGCTGCATCAATTCATAAACGAAGTTGTTATATTATCTCAAATAAATCACAGAATTAAATGTAGTCAAGCTGTTGGGATGTTGCCTAGAGGCGCAAATCCCTCTCCTTGTTTACGAGTTCATTCCCAACGGAACACTTTTTCATCATATCCATGAGCCTGATGAAGACTTTCCCATTAGTTGGGAGATGCGTTTAAAAATTGCTGCGGACGCAGCAACTGCTATAGCACATCTACATTCATCATCATCCATGCCTATCTATCATAGAGATATCAAGTCTTCAAACATATTGCTGGATGAGAAACACCGAGCAAAAGTTTCAGACTTTGGAATTTCAAGAACCACCCCGGTTCATATATCATACTTTGTCACAGATGTCCGTGGTACATTTGGATATGTAGATCCCGAATACTTCAGAACGCTTAGGTTTACAGGGAAGAGCGATTTTTACAGTTTCGGGATTGTTTTGTTGGAGCTTTTGACCGGGAAAAAGGCAGTCTATGGGGAGGAACCCGGCGTAAGAAACTTGGCGGCTGAGTTTCTACATCTGATGGATGACAATAGGCTGTCAGAAATCTTGGACCCTGAAATTGTGAATGAGGCCATGGAGGATGAGCTGTTAGCTGTTGTAGAGTTGGCAAGACGATGCTTAAGTTGGAATGGGAAATTGAGGCCTTCAATGAAAGAAGTAGCAATGGCATTGGAGATGATCATGAAATCCCCTGCTCAAGTGTCTACTTGGTTTCAAGAGGCTTTTCCGAACCCAGACGAAGGGCTTCCCGAGGAAGACGACATGGCTGAAACTGAGATCAGTGAAGTGGAGTTCATGTCGAATCCACTACCTTTGTTTGAAGACTTGGTATTCCAAAGTCTGTAACTTCTTCAAGCGCAACGGCGGTTTGTTGTTGCAGCAACAATTGTCATCTGATTTTGATGTCTTGGAGAGAACAAAGGTATTCAGTTTGAGTGAGCTGAACAAAGCTACTGACAACTTCAATGAAAATCGGATACTGGGTCAAGGAGGCCAAGGGACTGTCTACAAAGGTATGTTAACTGATGGAAGCATTGTTGCAATTAAGAAATCCAAGCTTGTGGATGAGAACAATCTGGAGCAGTTCATAAACGAGGTGGTTTTTTTGTCGCGGGTGAACCATAGACATGTAGTTAAGCTATTCGGATGTTGTCTAGAGGCCGAAGTCCCTCTTTTTGTTTACGAGTTTGTTACCAACGGTACCCTCTATCAACATATCCATGACCCGGATGAAGATTTTGTGATTAGTTGGAAGATGCGTCTGAAGATTGCTGCGGATTCAGCAGGTGCTATTGCGTATCTACATTCATCTTCATCTATTCCTATCTATCATAGAGATATCAAGTCTGCAAATATATTGTTGGATGAAAAGAATAGAGCCAAGGTTTCGGATTTCGGGTCTTCCAAGACAATTGAGATTGATAAGACACACATGACCACTCTTGTCCAAGGAACAATGGGATATCTGGACCCGGAATACTTCCAATCATACCAAATTACAGAGAAGAGTGATGTTTATAGTTTTGGGGTCGTTCTGTTGGAGCTTTTGACTAGCAAGAAGCCGTTTTATAGGGATGCAAAGACTAATAAGCAAAAGAGCTTGGTGACAAGCTTCTTGTTTTTGACTCAAAACTCTAGGCTGTCCAAAATCTTGGATCCTAAGATTGTGGAAGAGGCCGCGGAGGATGAGGTGAAATCCGTTGTTGAGCTAGCAAAGCGTTGTGTAAGTTGGAGTGGGAATTTGAGGCCTACAATGCAAGAAGTGGCAACGACGCTAGAGAGGATTATAAAATCTCCAGCTCAAGTGTCAAGATGGTATCAAGAACAAGAAGATTTCCCAATCCAATATGCAGGATATGATGAGCTTGACATGTCTGATTTGAGTGATGATGAGTCCACGTCGACCTCACTTCCTGCTGGCTCTTTTCGTTCGCTATACACTGATGGTGCATCCTCTTCTGCCAGTTGAGTTTTTTGATCACCTGATGGAAAGATTGTGGAAATCCAGGTTTTGTAAAAAAAAAAATTCAGTACATTCATATTTGATGTGTGTAACTAGCTAAAAAATTTAGAAATGTAAGTAGTATTTTTGTTGTGAATTAAGGAATATGCTAAGGTGCAGTGAAAAGCTGGTGTGTGATGATCAGGTTAATTGCCTTATCAAATTTACCCATATTTGCTCAGTTTTGTTTTACTTTTTTCAGCACATTAACTTATCTTTTACTCTGTCCCTGTTTAAGGGTTATTGCTCTTTTGTTCAACTGGCATATTGTTGAAAACTTAGTGTTGGTTTCCCTCCTAATTTGGAAGAGGGCTTGATTATGAACTAATTGATAAAGTCCAAATCTTACTAGTGCTTTTGATGTTTCATAACATTGTCACACCTCATTTTAAGTATTCAGATGCCCATGTAGGAAAATAGTGCACTTATTTCACAACAAAAGCATTATTAAAATTGCTCAGATAATCAGATTCTGAAATTTGACAACAATGGTCTTAATTGTTTTTGCACAGAGTGAAAAATATACTTAAATCCAACTAACAACACGGAACGGACATGTGATGGTTCAAAGCCAGATAAAATTACAAATGTAACTAGGCATGATTACACATCAAATGTGACTAAGATTAATTACATTACATACACTGTCTAGTAGACACTAGGATAAACCCATACATAGCTGATAACTGAAAATCACATGGTGTGAGGCAGAAGAGGACGCGCATCAGTGTACGGAGGGCTGCTAGCACCAGCAGGGAGTGTATTCGACATGAGCTCCGCATCGCTTATACTAGCCATGACATAATCATCAAATCCTGCATCAGAGATTGGGAAAGGTTCTTGTTCTTGATACCATCTAGACACTTGAGCAGGGGATTTCATGACCATCTCTAGCGTCATTGCCACTTCTTTCATTGTCGGCCTGAGTTTTCCGCTCCAACTAACGCAACGCTTTGCCAGCTCAACAACGGATATCAGCTCATCCTCCTTGGCCTCTCTCACAATCTTTGGGTCCAAGATTTCAGACAACCTGGAACTTTGACATAGAAACAAGAATTCTGTCATCAAGTTCTTTTGCTCCATAGTACTTGCATCCCTGTAGATTATTATGGAGACAAATTGCATATTATTAGGTATTTCAAGAGCTTATATAAAGACTCAAAAAAACCTATTATAGCTTATGGGGCGGCCTAAACAGATCGCGAAAGACCCAATAACAAATAATATTTTATACCGTTTTAGCGGGGGACTGCCCTCCAGCCCCACACCAGGGGCGTCGTTGCGAGACCACCGCCGAGGGTTAATAATCCCTTCCGGAGTGTTGTCGAGGGCTTCTTTCCTGAATCCCTGACGGATCCGATCAACGACAGATTCAAGGCATATTACCAATAACAATATCCTACCAAATTAGTAGTAATAAATTCTAGAGAGTTACTTCAAATCAACTCTACCCCTTAATTCAATAGGTTCTTAAAAATGGTATTATTGATTTGACTCATTCTGGATAAACTTAACGACCACGGATAATGCCAGCAATAGTGTCTTCGTTCACATTTCAAAATAAGAAATGGTCTTAAAATAAGAAATGGTCTTATTATATATTATTTGATGATCAATTAATTTGGAGCAACTGGTCCTAATTCTGTAGCACTAAATTCCTTGCATTGAAAATTTTATCAGCAACTATATATTGATAGTGAGTTCTCTACTTTCCAGGAAAAGTCTGGCCAAGGGCTAAGATGGAAGCTTAGAGCTTGACTTAAAGAGTCAATTAAATTGAGATTGTGACTTGAAACTCCCTAGATAGTGACTCCAGGTCCACAATAAGTGCAATTTCTACATATTAATTAGACTAGTACGTATAAGGTTGACCACAATTTAAACTAATTTGTAGGCGTTGGGTGAAATTATTAATAAATTGCACTGAGCCAACCGTGCTATTATCAACTGTTTTCAATACAGACACGTACATAGGGTATTTAACCGGGCCGAACCGAACCGGAATATACGGTCCGGTCCAAATCGACGGACCGTAATATTTTTAATCTTTAGACCGTTGACTGGATCGGACCGAATTAATACGGTCAAGTCTTATTATAGTCCAGTCAGGGTTTGGACGTATGGTAAGGACCGGGTTTAAGTATATTATCATAAAATTTTAACATTTTATGTTAAAAAATGTTTAAATTATGATCCGATCTGATTTTTTAGTGTAAATGGAATGTAAAAAATTGAGATTTTATGTCAAATATAACTATTAAAATTTTAGATTTTATGTCAAATATATATATACTATATTATTTTTTATATATAATTTTTAAAAACATACATATTACAGTCCAATCTAATCCGGACCGTAAATTTACGGTCCTAGACCGACTGTAGAGACAGTCCGGTCTATGTTTGCATAGCCCTACATGTAGTCATGTACATCAATCAGCCAATAATAATAGTTGGGATTCCTCCCCTAGATGTGTGTGTTGCTTACACAAACACCTCAGCAACACAGGGTGTAGAAATTTGGTGGTATAACTTAACAAAGGGTGTAGAAATTTCAAAGGGTGTACAATCTGACTGTTGGCCTTCAGTCAGTTGGTTGTAGACTTGAAGTTAATAATACAATTAATTCATAATGAAAAGAGCCCAACTCTCCAAAGTTGAAATATTCAAAAGACACTTGCATATAGTTGAATGACTAAATGTATGCAACAGAACTTGTTAACTGTTTTAATATTCCATGGTGTGGTTAATTTCTTTGTTGGATATGATTTGGAAGGTTTCATCTTCTAATCCACCATTTCCCAGAGTCATAATTGGAGCTCTGCTTTCTCATCTCACTTCAAAATTATGTGGGTACCAAATTCTTTGAGAATTGGAATTCAGGTGCTCATGATAAAATATTAAACTCACACACATTTATATTATTACAAATGCACACTCCAGAGTACCCTACCACAACATATTAAACATGAATTCCTTGGATAATTGTACTATGTAAATATATCAGTACACAGAATTATTGGCTTCTTATGACACACAGCCTCTCATCTAGGACTCAGAATCAGTGCAAAAACTCATATGGTGTCAGGAAGAAGAGGGTTCACATCAATGAACATAGCACCTATAACGCGAGCAGGAAGTGGGTTTGATATGAACTCTGCATCATTTGCTGAAGTTATGGCATTCTCAGCAAATCCTTCATGTGGGACTGGGAAGCCTTCCTGTTGTTGATACCAAGCAATAGCTTGGGCAGGGGATTTGATGATCATCTCCAATGTCATTGCCACTTCCTTCATTGTCGGTCTTTGTTTTCCGCTCCAACTTGTACAGCATTTCGCAAGCTCGACGACGACAACCAGCTCTTCCTCCTTGGCCTGCTTCATAATTTCAGGGTCCAAAATGTTAGGAAACCCAGAAGTTTGGTGGGTCAGAAACAAGAACTCTGTTACCAAGTTCTTTTGCTCCATATTTTTGTCTCGGTAGATCGGCTTCTTGCCCGTCAAAATCTCCAAGAGGACGACCCCGAAACTATAAACGTCACTTTTCTCTGTGAACTGATATGACTGGAAGTATTCCGGATCTAAGTACCCCATTGTACCTTGGACGAGAGTGGTCAAGTGTGTCTGGTCAATAGCAATGGTCCTGGAAGATCCAAAGTCCGAAACTTTGGCTATATTCTTCTCATCTAGCAATATGTTTGATGACTTGATATCTCTATGATAGATGGGGATGGATGAAGATGAGTGTAGATACGCAACAGCAGCTGCTGAATCGGCTGCAATTTTTAAACGCATGTCCCAACTAATGACAGAGTCTTCATCAGGGTCATGGATATGCTGTGAAAGTGTTCCGTTAGGAATAAACTCGTAAACTAGAAGAGGGACTTCTGTCTCCAAGCAACATCCCAACATTTTAACTACATTTCTGTGGTTAATTTGGGACAAAATAACCACCTCGTTTGTGAACTGCTCCAACTGGCTTTCATCGAGCAACTTGGCCTTCTTAACTGCAACAATTCTCCCATCATTCAACATGCCTTTATAAACAGTCCCTTGCCCACCTTGACCCAATATCCGATTTTCATTGAAGGAGTCTGTCGCCTTGTCTAACTCATTCACAGTGAAGATCTTTGTTTTCGCTAGAATACCCTCATTAGATGCCAATTGTTGTTGCAACAACAAACCGCCATTGCGCTTGAAGAATTTAGCTCTTCGTCTAATTTCCCTTCTTCTTTTGATGAAACGATATAGCCCATATAGGCCAACCACCGAAAGTACTATACCAAAACTGATGCTAAGACCTGCTTAAAGAGACACAACTTACAGCTTTTTGATTGAAAGCTAAAATTGAATTAGTCTTACAGCTATATCCCACTTCTGTTTGGAGAAATTATTCTTACCTAGGATGGCTGCAAGCTGCAGCGGTTGATCGTAGCAATGATATGCATGAGGGATAACGCCACCTCCACCAGCAAGTAGTAGACCACACCTTCCTCGACAACCCTTACACTGTTCAGGAACTATTTAAGACAAAAGAAACCATCAGAAGAAACCATCAGCATGAACTATTATCTCAGCTTTATGATCAAACAAATTAATTAAATTGAACGGTAGAAGAGCAAGTAGTAGACTGTGATACGGGAGAAATATCCGTTGCCAGGCCATCTCGAGTCCGACGTCGTCCAAGACGATATGAAGATTAGCTTATTTAATTTTATTAGCATAATTTATAAACTTTTTAGGATATTATTTGATAATTTCAGCATTATATGCAATTTATGTAATTTTTATAAACTAGAGCAAAGCTCTCTTCTCGGGTTTTCTTTACGGTTCTTTCCCGGGACGCTTTTTTTGAACCGTTAGGGCTTAGGTATAAATACTCTTGGTGTCACCTTCATAAATTATCCAAGAAATAGTTTGCCCTAATTTACTTTGTCTGCTCTTTGCTTTCCGTGGCCACCAACCACGATTATCCGAGTCGGAATCCACCTCGGGTTAGGCTCAACCCCCTTGACCAACAAGGGTTCGATACGCGATCCACACCGGGTCCGTATCATCTGGTGCTTTCATCCCGAACATCATGTCGAAATCCGGGGTCGACGATACGTCCGCCACCGCCGGAGATTATCCCGATCTTCGCACTTTGATCTTGCAATTGACCGATACCGTTGACACGATGCGTTGCGATTTTGATATGCACAAATCTACGACCGCCAGTTTGCGGGAACGGGTCGACAAGCTGTCGAACCCTAGCCCCACCGCCGCCGCTATCGCGCCCGAAGCCAACACCAGGATCGGATCTTCCGCGGGTCCGTTCTCGCCAAACCCTAGCCTACCACCGCAAGTCTTCCCGGGCTGGACTCCGCCCTTCACAGCAGCGAGCGAGGGTGCGCAAGTCTTCGCTGGATGGACGCCCCAACCTGCCGTTCCCAGCCCTGGCACCGCGCCCTTCGCAGATTGGACGGCCGTGGCACCACTCGGTCTTCGTTTCGCTCCTTATGGGCCTGGCCAAGGATCGCATCCTGGACCCTATGGCGCGGGGACGTCGCAGGTTTTGCCCTACCCTTCCGCCCCGACAACCGAACCCGACCCCTTGCGGCAGGCTCCGCCGATCGCGATTCGCGAAGGGCCGCGCATCCCACCAGCCCCCGATTTCGGTCCTAAAATTCGGGTGGATCCGCCTCGCTTTAACGGGCTGGATCCGAATGGATGGGTTTTCAAAGTCCAGGCGTATTTTGACTATTTCAGAATTGCAGACCACGATCGTTTACGACTCGTTGGTATGTTGATTGATCACCCAGCTTCAGATTGGTTTCGTTATCAACGCCGGAACAATTGCGGCGAAACTTGGGCGGCCTTCCTGCTGTCAGTTCAACAGCGTTTTGATCCCTCCTATTATGAAGACTACACAGAGCTCCTTGCCAATCTGAAACAGAAATCATCGGTTATCGAATATCAGACTGAATTCGAAGCCTTGCTGAATAAAGTAACCGGCGTTCCCGAACCAACATTGATTTCGCTCTTCAAAGCCGACCTGAAACAACCTATTCGTCGAGAGTTGAATCTGCGTACTCCGCAATCATTGGCACAGGCTTTCGCTCTAGCCCGTGAATTGGCAGCATCTTATACGGAGACCACGTCGCAGTGGATGGTTAATAAGCGAACGTGGCAGCCGAACGCCCCGCGCCAGAGTGCGCCACCGTCGAAATCCAACGTCGGAGACCCCGTTTCAACCGGCCCTTCGCAGACACCGGAAAATCCTAACGGTAATTTCTCTTCTCTTCCAATTCGTCGTCTTTCTAGAGCTGAACGTGATGAGCGTACTAAAAAAGGCTTGTGTTGGAATTGTGATGAGAGGTTTGTTCGGGGCCATCGCTGCACACCTCGATTTTTAGCGTTACTAAGCTGCGACGATAGTGATGACGACGAGGATGCCGGGAATACAGATGACATGGCCGTTCAGGGCGACATCTCAAGTCTTAATTCTATGGAGGGACTACCGAATCCGCGCTCCCTGCGCCTTGCCGGATCGATTAATGATGCACGGATCCAGGTTCTCATCGACGGAGGTAGTACTCATAATTTTATTCATCCCGATTTAGCTGAGAAATTGCAACTACCTTTGTTACACATATCACCTTTTCGGGTGTTCGTTGGAAACGGAGCGTATTTATTATGCTCCCATCAGTGCCCGGCAACGCGTGTTGTTCTGCAGGGTCACACGTTTGCTATTGATCTTTTTGTCCTTGCGGTTCATGGACCGCAGGTCGTACTCGGTGTGCAATGGTTACAAACTCTGGGCACTGTGTCCCATGATTATGCAAAACTTACTATGCAGTTGATGTGGAATGATAAATCTGTCTTTCTGACGGGCGACCGGCAATCGCCGAAACCCATTACTATGTCGGAGCTTCATTCTCTTTGTGCTTCTGACAACATTTTGGACTGTTTTGAAATTTTACACATAACGCCGGCCGAACCCTCTGCGCCCACCGAGTGGCCGTCCGATCTGGCGTCTGAAATTCGTGACGTGCTGGAGCGCCATCAGGCGGTGTTCGCCTTACCAATAGGGCTACCTCCTTCGCGGTTATGGGACCATAGAATTCATTTACAACCCGGATCTAAGCCGGTCAATGTCCGTCCATACAGATATCCTTACTTTCAGAAATCTGAGATTGAAAGACAGGTTAAATCCATGATGGATCAAGGCATCATTCAGCACAGTACAAGTCCTTTTTCCTCGCCGGCGCTATTAGTTAAAAAGAAAGATGGCAACTTCCGATGTTGTATTGATTACAGAGCTCTGAATGGCATCACAGTTGCAGATAAGTTTCCTATTCCCACTGCTGATGAGTTATTTGATGAATTAGGGAAAGCGGTTATTTTCACTAAACTTGATCTGCGTTCGGGTTATCATCAGATTAGGATGCATTCTTCAGACATTTATAAAACTGCTTTTCGGACACACGATGGGCACTTCGAGTTCTTAGTCATGCCTTTTGGCCTGACGAATGCCCCGTCCACATTTCAGGCTGCCATGAATGCCCTGTTTGCTCAGTATCTACGACAATTTGTCATTGTATTTTTTGATGATATTCTGATTTACAGTCCTTCAGTTTCAACTCACGCTTCACACTTAGCGACTGTTCTACAGATTCTTCAGGCTAATCACTTTTATGTGAAAGGATCCAAATGCTCTTTTGGCACATCTCAGGTCGAGTACCTCGGGCACATTGTCACCGCGGGCCAGTTAATCGCAGATCCGGCCAAGTTATCCGCCATGGCCGAATGGCCTGCTCCGACTTCTGTCAAGAAGTTGAGGGGATTTTTAGGGTTGACCGGTTATTATCGGAAGTTTATCCGCCACTACGCATTGCTAGCCGCCCCTTTGACTGATTTATTACAGAAAGATAAGTTTGAATGGTCTGCCGCTGCTGATTCTGCCTTTCAAAAATTAAAGTCCACTATGATGCAGCCTCCTATTTTACAACTTCCTGATTTCTCCAATCAGTTTGTAGTTGAGACTGACGCTTCTGACGAGGGCGTTGGCGCCGTATTATTACAGGACGAGAAACCCCTGTCGTTTTTCAGCAAGAAACTGGGTATTCGTCGACGCGGGTCTTCCGCATATCACAAGGAATTATTTGCTATTGTTTCGGCAGTGCAGAAATGGCGTCAGTACTTGTTAGGCCGCGAGTTTGTTATCCGAAGTGATCAGAAAAGTTTGAAAGAACTTCTGACTCAGGTAATTCAGACACCCGATCAACAATTCTTTATGCGCAAGCTCATGGGTTATAAGTTTCGCATTGAGTACAAATCAGGCGCAAGTAACAGAGTTGCCGATGCCTTATCCCGCTGTATGATCGATGATGAGGCCACGCTGAAGCAGTTTATGTCATTCACGGCTCCATTACCGGATATGCTACATCGTCTTCGATCCGAGAACTCCGCGTTGGAGGATCTCCGAGCGTGGCATGCGGCTGCCGAGGCGGGGACTCTTGCCGCGCCATTTCGTGTGCACGACGGCGTCTTATATTATGGACATCGTTTGGTTGTCGGCGCGTCTTCTCCACTTAAGGCTGATATTCTTACCGAGTTTCATGCCTCACCCAGTGCTGGCCACCCGGGCATCGACCGTACATTTCGTCGTGTCGCTGATGTTTTCTATTGGAAGGGAATGCGAGTTGATGTTAAACGCTTCGTGGACTCTTGTTTGATCTGTCAGTCCACTAAATACAGTACCGCTAAACCTGCCGGCTTAATTCAGCCTTTACCAGTGCCGACACAAGTTTGGGATGATGTCTCTATGGATTTCATTACGGGATTACCTCCGTCCCGCGGTCATACGACGATTCTAGTTGTCGTTGACAGGTTATCTAAATACGCACATTTCGGCGCCTTAGGACCATCTTTTGACGCCCCCCGAGTGGCGTCCTTGTTCATCGATATGGTCGTCAAGCTCCACGGGATTCCGGCTACTATTGTCTCGGACAGGGACCCTATTTTTCGCAGTGCTTTTTGGTCCGAGTTACATCGTTTGAGCGGTACAAAACTACATCATAGCACAGCTTATCACCCTCAATCCGATGGTCAGACGGAAGTCAAAAACCGATGCTTGGAACAATATTTACGGGCTGTGACGCAGGGTCGCCCACGCCGCTGGTTCGACTTCTTGCCTTGGGCTGAATTGGCATTGAATTCCATGCATCACGAGGGCCTCGGCATGTCACCATTCAAAGCCTTGTACGGCCGTGAAGCACCGCCGATTGCTCGTGTCACTATTCCGTCGGGTCCAACAACACCGGCGTCGGAGGCCATGCGTGATAGAGAGCATGTTTTAGACCTCATCCGTCATAATCTCTCCAAAATGCAACAGCGGATGGCGAACCAAGCCAACAAGCATCGGAAAGATGTGGAATTTAGTGTCGGAGATCGAGTTCTGTTGAAATTGCAACCATATCGGCAACATTCTGTCAGTCGTCCTCTATCCGCTAAGCTTGCCCGTCGTTTCTATGGACCATTTACAATTCTTGAGCGGATTGGACCTGTTGCATATCGCCTAGAGCTGCCGGCAACGGCTCGTATACATAACGTATTTCATGTTTCGCTGCTCCGACCATTTACACCGGATGGTTTCCCTGTGCCACCCGCTTCTTTACCGGCGGAATTTTTGTACGACCGGCCGATCTCACTTCCGCGACGTGCCACGGCCGAGCGCCAGGTAATTGTGGACGGCATCCCCAGGCACGAGTGGCTCATTGAATGGTCGGACGGAGCGCCAGGCGAATCTACTTGGGAACCAGTCGATGTGATTTCCCGTTCTTTTCCGGAATTACGGCTTGAGGACAAGCCTATTCTCAACGGGGGAGAGAATGATACGGGAGAAATATCCGTTGCCAGACCATCTCGAGTCCGACGTCGTCCAAGACGATATGAAGATTAGCTTATTTAATTTTATTAGCATAATTTATAAACTTTTTAGGATATTATTTGATAATTTCAGCATTATATGCAATTTATGTAATTTTTATAAACTAGAGCAAAGCTCTCTTCTCGGGTTTTCTTTACGGTTCTTTCCCGGGACGCTTTTTTTGAACCGTTAGGGCTTAGGTATAAATACTCTTGGTGTCACCTTCATAAATTATCCAAGAAATAGTTTGCCCTAATTTACTTTGTCTGCTCTTTGCTTTCCGTGGCCACCAACCACGATTATCCGAGTCGGAATCCACCTCGGGTTAGGCTCAACCCCCTTGACCAACAAGGGTTCGATACGCGATCCACACCGGGTCCGTATCAGACTGAGCTTTCACCTTGACATCCATTGGAGACATAAGCATTTCCGTAATAATTACCAGTGCAATCACATGTTAAAGAATCTTCGTATCTTGTACAAATCGAATGTGAACTGTTGTCCGCCTGAACTGGGCTGATCCATTCCCAAGATAGTACAACTGGGGCGGCGGCAGAGGATGGATCAGAACTCGAAAGTTTTCCGACATATTGATTAACAGAGTCGCTCTTTATTATGGTCGCCACAAGACAATCTCGAGTTGCGCTACTTGAAGCCAGGCTATTAAACTCTATGTAAAGACGTTTTGTACTCGACGAGTAAGCATTAGTCAAAGGTGTTTGGCAGCAACGAACTCCATAGCAACTGTTTGCGGGTATCGCAGGGTTGTCATTGCTGCAAACAGTTCCACACCCTCCCAAAACTGTCTGGTAGTCATCAAGCAAGATTGCATTTCCTGGACAACCCTCCGTGATGAAAACATGATCATCTAGTGAGAAGGAGAAAGGGGTTTTCCTCAAGTCAAGACTAGTCTGTAGTTGAAGTTGTGTCTGTGCAGCACACGCAGTAAGGGGAGGCATTCCAACTGTCAGAGTCTGAGAATCGGTGGAAACTGTTGTTATCTCCATGACCTCAAATTTGAGTTTGGCTAACAAGGGTTTGAACATGGTGCCATTAGAAATGCACTCCATCTCGTACCAGTCCCCGAGGAAGCAACCGGGGCCTATCCCGAACGGGAAAGGGATGCTCACATTTCCACAAGTATCCTGACATCCAGGCTTAGGCTTTGCAATGGGTGGTTCATTTGCTTCAACAACCTCGACTTCCAACCCCGGCACAAGTGTCATCACTGTTAACCATATTTGGAGGACGTGTAATAACAATTGTGACTTCATATCTCACTCTCCACACTTTAAAAACAGTTATGCATTAAGAGAGGAAAAGAGAATCTATGCAAAGTGGCTTGCACACAGAGAGAGAAATAAAGTATATTATTATATTTGGATGAAATTGCTTCCACAACTATACTTTTCAAAAGAGAGACTTTCTAGGAACCTCACTCCTCAGTTTGCTGTAAAAAAAACCCAAAATCTCCATCAAACCATTTAGAGTTGCTGAATAATACAAGGTGGTGGGTGACATAACCCCACAAGACATTAAAGTAAATTAAATACATCTTAGCCATTAGTCATTTCCAGTCAGTCTTCTACTCTTCTCCATGAGAAATTTACAATGAACCTCATATCACAATCAATCACCCAGTAAACAAGGTATAAAGACATTTCACCCATTCTTTAGCTTGATTGAAGTGGAACGTGGGATTTTTATTGATTTTTTGACCAATTCTTTAGCTTCAAGTTTGGAATTTAATCTTATTAATATTTACCCCCAAATTCTTTTCAAAGTGGGAAAAGGTAGGTTGCTGTTTAGAAAATCATATTTAGCAAACAATATGTACGTAAATTGAAGAAAAAGAAACATCCGAGGGAAAGCTATGAACTCCAACCTGCTAATACACCTCCAAATATGCTTACTACTAGCACTACTACCTACATACCTGAAAATAGTGGTTTATGGGGCATATGCAAAGCCTGGTTGTAGAGATAGCTGTGGAGATCTAAGTATCCCTTACCCGTTTGGAATAGGTCTAGGTTGCTTTCTTAATCCCTGGTTCGAGATCGAGTGCAACCCATCTCCTCCAAAAAATCATTCTAAGCCTTTCTTATCCAAATTCAACATTGAGATCCTGACGTTTGACCTTCAAAGGCAAGAGATGTATGTGAGGATACCTCCCCTAAAAATGTGTAGTGCTGATGTACAAAGCCAACAGCAACCAAGTGGTATTAACCTGCAGGGAAGCCCGTTTAACTATTCTACATATGATAATGTATTCATGATGGAGGGATGCCCAGGAAGTGCAGTCATGGTCAACCAAAGCAAGCAAATTATGGCGGGGTGTGGCACAGTTTGCCACACCAACTCTACAATACCCACAGCAAGCACCTGCTATGGGGTTCATTGTTGCCAAGCACCGTTAACGTTATCTTCAGACCTGTTTGAGCCGATTCCCATTCATTCTTCCCTTCAATTTTATCAGATGGATTTCAATCGCCATCCTTCAGGTGAAGCTCAAAACTGCCTTGTGGCGACTATAATAGCGAGCGACTATGTGAATCAAAATGTTGGGAACCTCTCAAGTTCCGATCCATACTCTTTTCCACCAGCTGTACTGCTATGGAGTTTTCCTAACGACTTTGATGAGCCTCATAGCCATTCTCATGCCTACTGTGACCGTGACAAAGATGGAAGTCCGTTAAGATGTACTTGTGAGAATAACTATGTTGGGAGTCCTTATGTCTCCGGTGGCTGCCAACGTAAGAGTCCTCCTAAGCATATCATTATCAGTTCTTATGAATGATTATTACTCAGTTGCAATTACTTCACTAACCTTTTGTCCATCTTATACAGCTCCAAAAGGATGCGAGGGCTGTCGAGGATATTGCTTAGGCCAATCAGAAGAGACAGGATACTATTGTGAAAATGGACCACTCCTAAACCTTGCAGCCATCATTGGTGAGAAATATTTCATCTATTTTTTTGGCTTAACATATGCTATTTTGATCAATCTGTCAAGGGTGTTTGCTCAGTGTTTTTCTTATCCCTTTATGCAGGACTCAGCACTAGTTTTGGCTTGCTACTTGTGGTGGCTTGCATCTATGGGCTGTATCGATTCATCAAGAGGAGAAGGGAGGTGAAGAGAAAGGCTAAATTCTTCAAGCGTAACGGTGGTTTGTTGTTGCAGCAGCAGTTGTCATCAAATGAAGGTGTTGTAGATAGAACAAAGATATTCACTATAAGTGAATTGGATAAAGCCACAAACCACTTCAATGAAAATCGAATTCTGGGTCAAGGTGGACAAGGGACCGTCTATAAAGGTATGCTGACTGATGGAAGTATTGTTGCAATTAAGAGATCAAAATTGTTAGATGAAAGCCAGTTGGAGCAATTCATAAACGAGGTGGTTATTTTGTCTAAAGTGAACCACAGACATGTAGTCAAGTTGTTCGGATGTTGTCTAGAGACAGAAGTCCCTCTTCTTGTTTATGAGTTCATCCCCAATGGAACCCTTTTTCAGCATATTCATGACCCCGACGAAGATTTTTCCATTACTTGGGAGAAGCGTTTAAAAATTGCTGCAGATTCAGCAAGTGCTATTGCGTATCTACATTCATCTTCATCCATTCCTATATACCACAGAGATATCAAGTCTTCAAACATATTGTTAGATGAAAAGCACAGAGCAAAGGTTTCAGACTTTGGATCCTCCAAGACCATTGCTATGGATCAAACACACATGACAACTCTCGTCCAAGGAACAATGGGGTATTTGGACCCGGAGTACTTTCAATCATATCAGTTCACAGAGAAGAGTGATGTTTATAGCTTTGGTGTTGTCATCTTGGAGCTTTTGACTAGCAAGAAGCCAATCTATAGAGATGCGGGCTCCATGGAGCAAAAGAACTTGGTGACGGAATTCCTTTTTCTGACACAAAATGGCAGGTTGTCCGACATCTTGGACCCTAAGGTTGTGAGTGAGGCTAAGGAGGATGAGTTGATATCCGTTGTTGAGCTGGCAAAGCGTTGTGTAAGTTGGAGCGGTAAGATGAGACCGACAATGAGAGAAGTGGCAATGACACTAGAGATGATCATGAAATCCCCTGCACAAGTGTGTTCTTGGTACCAGCAACAAGAAGATTTTCCAATCCAATATGCAGGATATGATGAGTTCGACATGTCCGGTATAAGTGATGAGTTCATGTCGAACACGCTCCCTGCTGGTGTTATGAGTCCCCCTTACAATGATGCACGTCCTCTTCTGCCTGATGCCAACTGATCTTCAATCATTCGACTGGAAGATTGCGCGCCAAATTCCACATTTGTTTAATTAGCTAAAGAATGTTGTGCTAGTTCCTCCTTTATGAAATAAAGAATGGTGATGTGTACTGGACGTACTGTGGGTGTGTGATAATTAACTAAGCATTTGAATTTTGTACTAAAATAAGTTTGATTATAAGTGATCGATACCAATTGCTAAGTGCAACGAAGCGCTTGTGTTATGCAATACAAAGTGATTCATATATATATAAGAAATCTGAGTAACACAGATATGTTTTCCATTTTAATTAAACAAATGCATATGATAATGCTGGCCGGTAATGAGAAGTTTGGCAACTGAGTTTTTGGTCTTTCATGGAAATGGGTTTTTGATACGCAACATGAGGACCAACATGGCTCGATGTTAAGAATCCGGGTAGGATCCCTAACGCTTGGCGGAGAACTTTGGGAGAGAAGACTAAAATTAGGGCTAAAGGAAAAATTCTTATTAATTGATAATCCTCCTGATAGCTTACAGGGTGTATAAATAGCCCAAGGATGATTCAATAAAAGCGACTCGGGAAAGAATCACCCTAAAAGAAAACCCGAGAAGACCGATAACAGCTAATCCGTACACGGTAACATGAAAAACCCTAATTTAAACAATAAAATATCTTATAAAAATAAATCAACCCCGCAGCTTTGCCGGGGTTTTCCTGACGCGAGCCGATCTTCTCGGCTTAGGCGTCTCCCATGGTCCGTCGTCTTCTATCGAACCAGATTGTGTCGACGTCTGAACCGTATCAATCTCCCCCCCCCCCGATCAAATCAGGCTTGTCCTCAAGCCGTAAATCAGGAAAGGAAAGGCGAATCTGATCAGCCGGTTCCCAAGAAGCAGCGGCCCCATCGGCCCATTCAACCAGCCACTCAGTACGGGCCGTACCATCACCCAATATGTCACGAGAGGCGATCGCACGCACGGGTCGTGAAACGGGACGTCCCTGCAAGAACTCAGAAGGCAACGATGTCGGGACGACCTTGGAGCCGTCTGTGATGAAAGGCCGAAGTAAGGATACATGAAACACATTATGGATGCGTGCCGACTCAGGCAATTGTAAGCGATAAGCGACAGGACCCACGCGCTCAATGACCCGAAATGGTCCATAGAATCGGCGAGCTAATTTTGCCGATAAAGGTCGAGCCACAGAATGCTGCCAGTAAGGCTGTAGTTTAAGGAGAACATCATCACCGACTTGGAATTCCACCTCTCGACGGTGACGATTAGCCTGAGATATCATGCGCTGTTGCATTTTAGCTAAATTAGACCGGATCAACTCTAACATCTGCTCACGGTCCTGAATTGCCATTGTGGCGGGGGAAGGAGGTCCTGTCGGCAAAGTCACGCGCGCTAATGGCGGTGCATCACGTCCATATAAGGCCTTAAAAGGCGACATGCCGAGGCCTTCATGATACATAGAATTCAGCGCCAGCTCAGCCCAAGATAAGTAATCAGCCCAACGCCTAGGCCGATCCTGTGTAATGGCACGCAGATATTGTTCTAACCCTCTATTCTTAACTTCAGTCTGGCCATCTGATTGCGGGTGGTAAGCGGAAGTGTAATGTAATTTAGTCCCGCTCAAACGATGTAGATCTGCCCAGAATGCGGCCCGAAAGATCGGATCCCTGTCAGAGAGAATAATGGACGGAACACGTTGGTGTTTAACAACAATATCAACAAACACCGATGCCACTTTTGGGGCGTCATAGGAAGAACCAAGTGCGCCAAAGTGACAATACTTCGAAAGGCGGTCCACCACTACTAGAATAGTCGTGTAACCTCGGGACGGGGGCAACCCTGTGATAAAATCCATGGACACTTCGTCCCAAACCTGCTGCGGAACTGGCAACGGCTGTAACAGACCGGCTGGTTTCTGTGTACTGTACTTGGTGGACTGACAGATTAAACAAGCGTCAACAAAGCGCTTGACATCCTTACGCATACCGGACCAATAGAAAACAGTGGCAACCCTACAGAAAGTACGATCAATGCCCGGATGGCCTGCAGACGACGTGGAGTGAAACTCTGTAAGAATTTCGGCTTTCAGTGGAGAAGCCGCACCAATCACCAAACGCGTGTCGTAGTATAAAATTCTGTCGTGTATCTGAAATGGTGCAGACAATGTTCCGGCAGCCGCGGCCTGGTGCCACGATTTCAAGTCATCTAACTGTGCATTCTCCA
This sequence comes from Fallopia convolvulus, assembly GCA_964016875.1. Lineage (NCBI taxonomy): Eukaryota > Viridiplantae > Streptophyta > Magnoliopsida > Caryophyllales > Polygonaceae > Fallopia > Fallopia convolvulus. The sequence goes on from OZ024720.1 coordinate 68,630,615, forward strand.
AACGCACACGCTGCAGAAGTGTTGGAATCGGAGCTGACAAGGACAGAAATTGATGCAACGCGCTGGTGTCGTCAATCATGCATCTGGAGAGTGCGTCGGCCACTCTGTTGCTGGCGCCGGACTTGTATTCAATGCGGAATTTATAACCCATCAACTTCCGCATGAAAAACTGCTGATCCGGCGTCTGAATGACCTGTGTAAGAAGTTCCTTGAGACTCTTCTGGTCGCTACGAATTAGGAATTCGCGACCCAACAAATATTGTCGCCACTTCTGCACAGCTGAAACAATAGCAAACAACTCACGGTGATATGCTGAAGACCCTTTGCGGCGGACGCCAAGTTTCTGGCTAAAGAAGGCCAATGGTCGATCACTCTGTATCAATACTGCACCGACGCCCTCATCTGACGCGTCTGTCTCGATGACAAACTCCTTGTCGAAATCAGGGAGTTGTAGAACGGGAGGGGACATCATCGTATTCTTAAGCTGCTCGAAAGCCGTCTGAGCCTCTGAAGACCACACAAATTTCTCTTTCTTAAGCAAATCAGTCAACGGAGCGGCTAACATGGAGTAGTGCCGAATAAATTTTCTGTAATAACCGGTCAAACCCAGGAAACCTCGGAGCTGCTTTACAGATTTCGGAGTAGGTCACTTGGCCATAGCGGCTAGCTTCGTCGGATCGGCAACTAAAGTACCCTGTGTGACAATATGGCCTAAGTACTCGACGCGAGATGTAGCGAATGAACACTTCGAACCCTTGACGAAAAAATTATTATCGTGCAAGGTCCGGAGTACGACGTCGAGGTGCTGAGCGTGTGCTGCCAAGGATGAGCTATAGACCAGTATATCATCAAAAAATACAATCACGAAGTCACGTCGGAAACGAGCAAAAATACTATTCATTGTCGCCTGAAAGGTGGATGGTGCATTCGTCAGGCCAAAAGGCATCACTAAGAATTCAAAGTGGTCGTCATGAGTACGAAAGGCTGTCTTGTATATATCGGACTCATGCATCCGAATTTGATGGTAGTCGGAGCGTAGATCAAGCTTAGTAAAAACTACGGCACGGCCCAGCTCGTCAAACAATTCATCCGCTGTAGGAATAGGAAATTTATCAGCGACTGTAATGCCATTCAATGCTCTGTAATCAATGCAAAACCGGAAGGTGCCGTCCTTCTTCTTGACCAAGAGAGCCGGAGAAGAGAAAGGGCTCGTGCTGGGGCGAATAATACCCTGATCTAACATCCCCTGAACCTGACGCTCAATTTCAGTCTTCTGAAAATACGGATAACGATATGGCCGGACACTGACTGGTTTAGATCCCGGCTGAACATGAATGCGATGGTCCCATAATCTGGGTGGCGGCAAGTCAGACGGAACGGCAAAAACGGCCTGATGTTGTTCAAGTACAGTGCGTACCGTGTCGGGAACGTCGGTCGGAATCTCCAACGGGTGCGCAGGCGGGGGTTCCGGCACACGCACCACTTCATAGAACTCAGAGACTGATTCTGCTGCCCATAATAAATGAAGCGCATGAGCCGAAATTTGTTTCGGTGCCGGTCGGACTCCTTGCAAAAAGACCTCTTTATTATTCCAGGAAAAACGCATCGTCAGCTGAGCGTAATCATGTGCGATTACTCCCAATGTCTGCAACCACTGAACACCCAGCACGACCTGCGGTCCATGTACGGCCAGAACGAAAAGATCCACAGAAAAAGAATAACCCTGTAACTCAAGAACTGTAGCTGCACACTGATGTCCGCAAAGGAGATATGCACCGTTGCCCACAAATACCCGGAATGGTGGCACGGCTGTAAGTGGCAACTGCAACTTCTCGGCGATGCTCGGATGAATGAAATTATGTGTACTGCCCCCATCAATGAGAACCTGAACCTGCGTATCCCGAATAGTGCCCGACATACGAATTGCGCGCGGATTCGGTAAACCCTCCAAAGAATGAATATATGAAATGTCAGCTGTAACTGCAGTCTCATCCGGCGGGTTGTCCGCCCTCTCATCATCATCGTCACTGTCATCACAGCTGAGCACTGCTAGAAAGCGTGGAGTGCAGCGATATCCTCGTGTGTATTTCTCGTCACAATTAAAACACAATCCTTTCTTAGAACGTTCGTCACGCTCAGCTTTAGAAAGACGACGAATTGGAAGATTAGAGTAATTACCGGGAGGATTGGCGGGAGTGTGTACTCCCGGTGCAGGCGAGGTTGTGTGTGCCGGAGCTGTCGCCGTAGGTGAAGGCAGGGACGGCCCAGATCTGGAGGCGGTCGTCTGCCATGGCCGACGGGAACCGGTGGACGCCGCGGCTGTCTCGGTGAAGGACGCGGCCAACTCCTTGGCTAGAGCGAAAGCTTGCGATAGCGACGTCGGATTTCGTAACCACAAATCGCGTTGCACCGGTTGTTTTAAACCAGACGTGAATAAAGAAATCAGCATGGGTTCGGGAACGTTCCGAACTTTGTTGAGCATCGCCTCAAACTCGGATTGATAGTCATGCACAGAAGTACGCTGTTGAAGCTTGGAAAGGAGGCCGAGATAGTCCTCATAGTATGAGGGATCAAAACGCTGTTGAACCGCTTGTAAAAAAGATTGCCATGTCTCTCCCATCCGATTCAATCGTTGATAGTGGAACCAATCCGACGTCGGGTGATCAATAAACATGCCAACAAGACGAAGACGATCATAGTCGGGGGTATTATAATAATCAAAGAAAGACTGAATGCGAAAGATCCAACCTGGGGCATCGGATTCGTTGAAGCGAGGCGCGTCAACGCGGATCCGAGGTTGTGAATCATGACCATGCGATGCGCGGAAACCGACACCATTAACGCCGTAAGGAGGTGCGTATCCCGACATAGCGGACGGTGGGGCGGCGAACGGTGACGCGGTGGGCTGGTGGTAGCCGTCGAAGGGGCTAGACCCGAAGGGAAGCGTCGGCTGGTGCGCGTCGAACCCTAGCGGAGGCGGCCAGAATGCGGGCGGCCCGGTCTCGTGCGAAACGCGGCCAGCGAAGGCGCCGAACGATTGGCCGCCAGTACCACCGGCGATGGCTTGGAGCGCGGGATCTCCGCCAGTCGACGTCGGCAGAGGCAGCGGCTGGGACGAGGCGAAAGGCAGGGCGGCGAGGGGCGCGGATCCCGATGGCGGCGGTGGGCGGACCCCAAAATTAGGGTTTGCGGGGATCGATGTGGCGGCGGCTGGCGGGAGGCTCGACGCGGAGAACGCGTGGCTGCGCAGCGTCGCCGAGATCTCGTCGAGGAGGGAGCGGTCCCGCTGTCGATCGTCCGTCAACTGTAACACCATATCGCTCAATTTGGCGACGGTGTCGGAAAGGGAGGCGTGCGCCGCCGGTGTGACGGTCGACGGCTCGGGCGCCGAGGTGTTGGTCATGGTGTTCGTAGATGAAAGCACCAGTTGTTAAGAATCCGGGTAGGATCCCTAACGCTTGGCAGAGAACTTTGGGAGAGAAGACTAAAATTAGGGCTAAAGGAAAAATTCTTATTAATTGATAATCCTCCTGATAGCTTACAGGGTGTATAAATAGCCCAAGGATGATTCAATAAAAGCGACTCCGGAAAGAATCACCCTAAAAGAAAACCCGAGAAGACCGATAACAGCTAATCCGTACACGGTAACATGAAAAACCCTAATTTAAACAATAAAATATCTTATAAAAATAAATCAACCCCACAGCTTTGCCGGGGTTTTCCTGACGCGAGCCGATCTTCTCGGCTTAGGCGTCTCCCATGGTCCGTCGTCTTCTATCGAACCAGATTGTGTCGACGTCTGAACCGTATCACTCGATGACAAGGCCGGTTCGGGACCGTCCACCAGCTCGTTTTACAAATTATTTAGTTAATTGATTTATTAATTTATGTAATTTTTAAACAGTTATAAACTCCTTCTCGGGTTTTCTTTACAGTTTTTATCCGGAACGCTTTTATTGAACCGTTAAATCTTAGTATAAATACTTTATGTTATCCTATTTTTAGAATATCAGAAAATATTCATTTTACCCTAATTCTCTCTTATCTCGTCTCTTCTCTTCTCCTTGCTTCAGCCGTTCCTTCTCTTCTTCCCCATTCACTGCATTACTTTGGTACAGTTTAATACGAGTTGTATCAGTTTCGAGGATAAATTTGGAACAGATTGATCTTATTGTGGTTAGTGGCACAATTATTTAGCTCTCTTTCTCACAACTTTGGAATTATCCGGGGTACGTCAATCAGTCAACTTGTAAAAGTCTCCTGTGAGATTCCTTTCATACAAATCTGTCTTATTGCCTTGTTTTATTTGGTTAATTTGATTTCAACATTTTGAAAATTTCCCTCCCACACACAGATGATAAGATCCTTCCTACTATCCAATCTTAAACAAGACAATAACGTTTACGGTCTGTTAAGGCAACTCCAATCTAATATTCTAATGAAATGAAATAGCTCTCACAAGTTAAAAATAACGGTAAAAAAAAGTAATATTAACATGAGACAACAATGATTGCACACTTGCATCATGGTTCTTGGTAAAATTTATCTCCCCAGATTCTTTACATTTATTTTCTTGATCGACCAGTTACTTTTCTTCATCGACCACCTGACTTAATTACCCCTTATTACATTGATTTTTTTCCTATAAAAAAATAACAGATTTTGGGTAACATCCTCCTTTTATTAGAAGGGTTTTTCTAATGTTATGTCTAAATCTAATAAGTATGATGTTTTTATTTTTATTTTTATTTTTTAAAGGATTCATTAATTCTATTTTCGAAAATAATTGCAAAAAAAAATTTTAAAACTAAATTCTTGAGCACACATTAACCAAATCCTTGTTAGAAAATGTAAATGTTCATATCATATCTTGCTAGTGAATAGTGCTAAAGAAAGGCCAAATCACTCGTGTAGAATATTATTATAGACATGTATAAATCAGTTGCATCGCTCGTCAGTCATCACATATCAATTGCGATATGACAATCAAATTCTTTTCTTATAAAAAATAATAATTGTGTAAAATTTATATTTCTTTTTTATGTAAAAGTTGATGAATTATCAACTTTAAACTATAAATATCTTGACTTGTTCTATCAAAAAAAAATATCTTGACTTGCTACTTGCTAGTGATGAAGAAAAGCCTTCTATCAATTTAGATATGACTATTGAATTTTTTTTCTTATCAAAAATGATTTTGGGTAAAAGTTATCTTCCTTTTATTCAAAAATATAAAAGTGGATGAATTATCAATACACATCTTTCCACATGTCCATATTTGATGTAGACAGGTTTTCAGCGCAAATTATGATTTTACTTTGTTGTTAAAAGGGTCGGCTAATGTATGTCCATGTAGGGATGGAAATCATTCATGGATGCTCAATCCATCCGTACATCTGATCCAAATATATATGGATAAAACCTGATCTAAGACAGATGATGGATGAGTGACGAGTGAACTAAATAATTGGTGGGTTGGATGCGAGTGAAGGGTCATCCGACCCACCACCCCATCCACCACCCATGTAAACACCCGACCCGTTTCATTCGTTTAATAATTGTATATATACAACAACACACCAACCCAGTGTGGACCTGCCTCGGGCAGGGTCTGGGAGACAAGGATGTACGTACCCAACCTTCGAGAGGGTGTATAAAAAAGGCCTAACGACCAAAATCTATAAAGGAAGGGAAAACGACACTGGAGAGATGGGGGAGAGAGAGAGAGAGAGAGGGCTAGAAACACAGAGAAGCAAGATGAATGCCCTTCCTCGCCGACAAATTTTAAATTATTATTATATTTGAGTTTATTCTTTATTTTGTTTTAATGTATTGATTTGTATAGAATAATTTTAAATTTTAAATTATTATTATATTTTATTAGGTTGAATTCTAGATAATGATTTATCTTTATACTTCTTTTTGTAATTTTTATACACTATACTTGTATTTTGTATTGTGAAATATAACTATTATACATGTTTTGATGGGCTAGACCGAAAAAATATGTAAAATTTAACACCTGTTTATTTCACCCGACCCACCCGAAAACCCGAGGGATGATGAGTGGACGATTGACGGATGATGATTTTCACGGGTGGTGGACGGGTTGGGTGGAGCATTTACTTTGTAGATTGGGTGATGGTATTGGGTCATCCATCTATAACCCGATCCATTTTCATCCCTATGCCCATGGTTACACAATAACCATGTCAATTTTGGAAATTATTTCAAACTATTCCCTAAGTTGGAATTAATAAATACTTTAAAAATTAAAATTAACAAATAATAATCAAATTTACCAAAATTGGTATCTTTATTGTGCGCACATGTCTCTTAATTACCACCGAAAAATTATACCTCATACATGTCTCTGTTTTAGAAATCTATCTTGCATTTATTTCATCCAATGGTCCGTATTAATTTTCAGTTTTCACGATAAAAGCTATTTTTACCCGAACTAACCTGTAGAATGTAATTCATATTTCCAAATGTTTGGATAATTTTTGGGCTTCTTGAATTTATAATTATACATTGGGCTAGGAATGGACAAGAAATGGGTTGACGTGTCTTTGGCCCAAAAAGGTAGTTTAATTTAAAGCTAGTGATTGCACATTGGAAATTCAAACTGGAAGATCCATGCTCGAGCTTCCATCATAGCTGTTAGTGAAAAATAGAAGCTTTAAAGTTACATGGAAATGCAAGTGTGTAGGAAGTAAAAACTGACGTAAATATGAGGCTATGCTGCTAAGTTTTCATATTTGATACGTATACAAATGCTGCATAATTTTTTTGAGAGAAATTCAATTCATAATGCACTCTTAAATATCAAGTTCTGCCAAAGCGGTTATACCAGAGATGGATGTGACTTAATTCGGCTACAAAGTGAGCAACTGTTGATGCGCACTTAAAAGTTCGTGCAATTATAGTACATCATAGGGTTCATGGGCTAAAACAATAACATACACAAAAAAGAAAAAATGGAAATGGAATCTTTTGTGAAAATGGTGAATTGAAATCTTTTATTTATTTATTTTGTGCCCAAATTGGAATCTATGGAAAGCCCAAGACAGTATATATGTTGGATGAAGAGCAAGTTAGTTGGCATCAGGCAGAAGAGGACGTGCATCGCTGTAAAGGGGACTCGCAGCACCACCAGGGAGTGTGCATATTGTATTGGAAAGTCTTCTTGTTGCTGGTACCAAGAAGACACTTGTGCAGGGGATTTCATGATCATCTCAAGTGTCTGTTATGTCCGGACTAAGATTGAGATTAGGGTAGAGAGAATTAGAGAAAGAGAATGAAGAATTAGGGTAGAAAGAGATTAGGAAAGAAGAGTTGCAGAGGAAGAGAAAGATAGAAGAAGAATATTGAAATGTCATTCATTTTCTGGATGAACTTCCACGAGTGTACAGTAGCATCTTAAATCCTATTAAGAACTAATTACAACACTTGCCTATAAATCTTCCTAATTACAAACAAGCCTCATTAATTCCCTTTGTTACCAATATGCCCAATCATTACAGTGTCATTGCCACTTCTCTCATTGTCGGCCTCATCTTACCGCTCCAACTTACACAACGCTTTGCCAGCTCAACAACGGATATCAACTCATCCTCCTTCGCCTCACTCACAATTTTAGGGTCCAAGATGTTGGACATTCTAGAATTGTGCGTCATGAACAAGAACTCAGTAACCAGGTTCTTTTGCTCCATGGAACCTGCATCCCTATAGATTGGCTTCTTGCTAGTCAGAAGCTCCAAGATGACAACACCAAAGCTATAAACATCACTCTTCTCTGTGAACTGATATGATTGAAAATACTCCGGGTCCAAATACCCCATTGTTCCTTGAACAAGAGTGGTCAAGTGTGTTTGATCCATCGCAATGGTCTTGGAAGATCCAAAGTCTGAAACCTTTGCTCTATATTTTTCATCCAACAATATGTTTGAGGACTTTATATCCCTATGATAGATGGGGATGGATGAAGATGAATGTAGATACGCAATAGCATTTGCGGAATCTGCAGCAATTTTTAAGCGCATCTCCCAACTAATTGCAAAATCCTCATCAGGGTCATGGATATGCTGAAAAAGGGTTCCGTTGGGAACAAACTCATAAACAAGAAGAGGAACTTCTGTCTCTAGACAACATCCAAATAGCTTGACAACGTGTTTGTGGTTTACCCGAGACAAAATAACCACCTCGTTTATGAATTGCTCCAACTGGCTTTCGTCCAATAGCTTGGCCTTCTTAATTGCAACAATGTTCCCATCACTCAACATACCTTTATAAACAGTCCCTTGGCCACCTTGACCCAGTATTCGATTCTTATTGAAGTGGTCTGTGGCTTTGTCCAATTCACTTATACTGAATATCTTTGTTCTTTCTACTACGCCTTCATTAGATGACAATTGTTGTTGTAACAACAAACCACCGTTGCGCTTGAAAAACTTAGCCCTTCTCTTCATCTCCCTTCTCTTCTTGATAAACAGATATAGCCCATAGATGCAAACCGCCAAAACTAGCATGCCAAAACTATTGCTAAGCCCTGCATTAAGAGAGGCCAAAAGCATAATTTAGCATAATTCTTGACAAATTGAGGAAAAGAACACGATGTTTCGAACAAATTGATTCTAAGAGCTAAATAAAATATAGCTCTCACCAAGGATGGCTGCAAGATGTATGAGTGGTTTATTTTCACAATAATACTCTGCACTATCCGGTTTGTTTAAACAATATCCTCGACAACCCTCACATCCTTTGGGAGCTGTTAAGATAGGAGAAAAGAAAAAATGAGCATGAAGATAAACTAAATGCAGTTGAGAACTTATCATTGTACTACTATTATTACCTTGACATCCATCAGACATATAAGGATTCCCAGCATAATTAATATCACACTGACAGTATAACGAATCCGAACGTGAACAAAAGGCGTGATCATGGTTATAAGGACCATCTATGTTGTTTGGCCAACTCCAGAACAAAGTTACAGGAGGATACAAGTGTGGATCAGAACTCGACAACTTTCCAACATGCTGTTTCACAGAGCCACTCTCTATTAAACTGGCCACCATGCAATTTTGACCTCTACTTGATAACAACTGGAGATCAAATTTGATTTCATAAAATGGAAGAGGAGAATAGTTAGAGCTATCAAAAGCTGAAGCCAACGTAGTTTGGCAGCATTGAACACCGAAGCAACTGTTTGTGGGTATTGCACTGTTGTTGCCATTGTGGCAAACAGTGCTACACCCAGCCGTAATTGTGTTGCTTTCGTTAACCATGACCGCGCTTCCTGGACAACCCTCCATCATGAAGACATTGTCTTGTGTCGAGAAAGTATAGGGGCTTCCGCTCAAGTCAATACTCTTTACTTGAGGCTCCATAGTAGTAGTAGTAGTACACGTTTTCAAGGGCGGTACACGCACTATCAAACGCATAGGATACTGAAAAGTTACCTCCACCACCTCGACGTTAAATTTGGATAAGAAGGGTAGCTTGCCATTTGATCTATGTGTCGGCCTGCACTCGATCTCAAACCAGGGATCAAGGAAGCATTCGGAAGCGCCTATTCCGAACGGGAAAGGGATGCTCACACTTCCACAAGTATCATTGCAACCAGGCCTTGCAAGACTAGGTGAGTTTGCCTTTGCCCCGGCAACCACTTCTAGAAGTAAGCATATTTGGAGTTCAATTACAAGTTTTGAGTTCATAGCTCTTTTTGAAATTCTTCCTTGGGTGCTCTACTCTTCTGAACATACTCCACCTCTTCCCGGTTTCAAAAGGTAGAAAAGACCATATGAAGCCCAAGAATTGGTCCAATATCCTTCTATAAGGCATTATATAATAAGCACATCCAACGACGGTTGATAGTTGTGTTCAAAACTTGAAACTATTCTTTATTGTGTCGTGTTCAAAGTTAATACTAGCTAGTCTCGAATGCAGACTATAAATTTAGTGATTTGCTCATATCATAAGGGAAAATAGAGAAAATTGATTGCAGATTTGACTATTATTTTATTAGTCATGATTAGAGAAAAATTAATGTGGATTTGACTATCATTATTTTGTCATCATGTCACTTATACAATTGAGTTTTCCAATTTGATCTTTCCTCGAAACACACAATGAAAAGAACCAAATTCAGGTAGAACTAGAGATGGACATGGGCCGGGCTGGGCCGGGCCCGGGCCACCACCGGGCCGGGCCGGAGAAGTAGGGCCCGGGACCGGCCCGGTATTGTACCGGGCTGGAGCGGGCCGGGCCCCGGGCCGGGCCGGGCTGATATATATCAGCCCGGTCCTTTATTTTTTATTTTTTTAATACATAAATTATCCGGGCCGGGCCGGGCCGGGCCGGGCTGGTCCGGGCCCGACCGGGCCGGGCCGCAATTCCCAAACCCAGGCCCGGCCCATGGCCCGGGCGGGTTTGGCCCGGTTGGCCCGCGGGCTGGCCGGGCCGTGCCAATTTGGCCCAGATGGGCGGGCTGGGCTGGTGCGGGCCGGGCCGGCCCGCACCTTTGGCCATCACTAGGTAGAACTCTAGTGATTTTAGAAAAATATTTTTTTTGGTCGAATTTTTTTAGGAAAATATTAAACCCAGACAAATTAATCGATTCTAAGGCTAACCTTATACCATTTGACAATAAGAGCAAGCCCAACAGCTTTTCCAAATTCTTGGGGATTGAGCTTTTGGGGAATTTTGACCAAAAAAATGCCCCAACAGATGCTCCATTTCATTCTCCATTTTGGAGTAATTCTCCAAAATGAGGTGAGTTTTCCCTAAATTTGGGATGATCCCCAAATCTCCAAATCAATATATTTTCCTTTTCTTTTTTCTTTTATTTACTAATTTAATGGATAAAAAATAAAAAAGAGCCAACCAAAAAGTGAGATTATTAAATTAAGATTCTAGAATATTTTTATTCCTTATAAGTCAAATAACAAATAACAAATATTTTTATTCCTTAAGATTCTAGAATATTTCCTTATTAATCAAATAACAAATAATTTATGATTTATTAAATTTAGATTCTAGAATATTTTTATTCTTTATAAGTCAAATAATAAATATTTTTTCATTTATTACGTTAAGATTCTAGATTATTTTTATTCCTTACTAGAATGCTAATGGACGGGGCAAATCTTATATTTTATGTTTCTTATTATTTTAAAAGTCTAGGTTTTTGGAAATTATAATATATAATTAAGTGTACTAATTTAGAGTTTATTGAATTGCATTATGAAGCACGACTAATCATATAACTAAAACAAAGTAAAATATTACAAATTATGCATAAACAAACTACATAGTATTTGATTATTTAATCGGTTCACACTACATTGCAATTTAAGAATTGATAATTTTTTTCATCTAAACTTGGTTAGTACTTCATGTATTATTTTACTTTTATTTGATCAATCTACTACCAATTTTTTCGGTTTATATTATAACTTTTTTTCAAATTCAAATTAGTGCAATTCTCGTATATATAAAATTGTAAATAGCCAATAATGATATTGTGTCTTTTTTTAAGAAAAATGATATTATGTCTTCATATGTAATATGTTTTTAAATCATATAGAGTATTTATATTTATTATTCTAAAAGAAGAATCTCAAGTTATAAATAGTCAATTTGTAAATATGTGTATAATATCTTTCAACTATATTTAAATTACTTATTGTATTTTAATTTTGATAAAAATTAATACATAAATGTTGTACATTTATTTGGCTTGAGGGAGAACTTTTATACTTGTAAAGATAAGTCAAATTAACAAATAAATTATCATTTATTAAATTAAGATTTTAAAATATTTTTTCCTTAAAAGTCGAATAACAAATAATTATCATTTATTAGTTTAAGATTCTATAATATTTTATTTTCTTATGTAAGATAATATATAATTAGTTATTGTAATTTATATGGTAAAAAATGTAAGTATTAAATGCAGTGTTCTCCAAAATAGAGAATCTGTTGGAGTTGGGTTGAATTTTTTTTGGAGAATATGACAATTGGTTCTCCATTTTGGAGAAAATTATGGAGAAGCTGTTGGGCTTGCTCTAAGTGTAGTAATGGGTCTAGTTCCACTTGAACCGTGCAAGCAAATTAGAACCGAACCGGAAAAACAGCCGGTTTCGGAACCAGCGGAATCGGCCCTCCTCTGATTCCAGTTTCGGTCCTGGTTCGTGATATTCTAGAATTGTGGAACTGGTGGTTCCAACCCGTTCGAACCGGTGAATTTGAACCAGGGTTCCAAACTGGCGGTTCTATGATTTATTTAATTATTTTTTAAGAAAATTAAGTTTTAATTTTAGGGCTTTATGATTTTTTTGTTAAATTTCGAGTTTCGGGTTTAATTTCGATGTAACAACTATAGGGTTTGAGTACATCAATTTTACTTAAATCATAATATTAATTTTTTTTGTTAGGTTTTGTTTTTAGTTTTGTAATTTTAAAAAAAAAATCCCAAAAAATAGAACAGAACCGGAATCGGGGAACTGTGGGTCGGGCGGTTTGGTTCCGGCCAGACCCATTACTAAATAGGTTTATGTCAACACTAAAAGTGTAGTCCACTCCTCGTGTAATTCAGGTCGTAATGAGTAATGACTCAACTTTGTAAGCCATAAGCTTGGATTAAAAAAAAAAATCACAGAGCCCATGTACTAGCATTTCAATTCAGCATTCTGTTTTCTCATCCACTAATAAAATCACTTAATTTCACAACATTACTCACTACACTTGCACATGTTCCTACGTACCCACAGTTTAGTGTACACTAAATATTTCCTTACATACTTATTATACAATGTAATATATCAGTTTACTGAATATTTTTTCGATCTGTGAAATCATCATATGGTGTCAGGCATAAGAAGCTTCACATCAGTGTACAATGGAGTTACAGCTCCAGCAGGAAGTGGGTTCGACATGAACTCCGCATCACTTGCTCCAGTTATAGCATTCTGAGCAAATCCTTCAGCCGGCGCTCGAATGGCTTCTCGGTCTTGGTACCAAGTAGACACTTGAGCAGGGGATTTCGTCGTTACCATAGCCAAACGCATTGCCACATCTTTCATTGTCGGTCTCATCTTGCCACTCCAACTTACGCAACGTTTCGCCAACTCAACAATGGCCATCAACTCGTCCTCCTTGGCCTCTCTCACAATCTCGGGGTCCAAGATGTCGGACAACCTTGAATTTTGTGTCATAAACGAGAACTCTGTCACCAAGTTCTTTTGCTCCATAGTGCTTCCATCCATGTAGATCGGCTTCCTTTTAGTCAAGAGCTCCAACAGGACAACCCCGAAACTATAAACATCACTCTTCTCCGTAAACTGATAAGATTGGAAGTACTCGGGGTCCAGATACCCCATTGTTCCTTGGACTAGAGTGGTCAAGTGTGTTTGATCAATCGCAATGGTTTTGGAGGATCCGAAATCGGAACCTTTGCTCTGCGCCTTTCATCGAGCAATATGTTTGAAGACTTGATATCCCTATGATAGATAGGAATGGATGACGACGAATGTAGATACTCAATAGCACTTGCTGAGTCCGCGGCAATTTTTAAACGCATCTCCCAATCGAAGGCAAAGTCTTCCTCGGGCTCGTGGATATGCTGAAAAAGGGTTCCATTGGGAATGTACTCGTAAACAAGAAGAGGGACTTCCGTCTCGAGACAGCATCCCAACAACTTGACTACATTTCTATGGTTTACTTGGGACAAAATGACCACCTCATTTATAAATTGATCCAATTGGCTTTCATCTAGTAACTTGGCCTTCTTAATCGCAACAATCCTCCCATCGGGCAACATACCTTTGTAGACGGTCCCTTGGCCACCTTGACCCAGTATTCGATTTTCATTGAAATGGTCTGTGGCTTTGTCCAATTCCATTATGGTGAATATCTTGGTTCCCTCGACAACACCTTCATTGGATGACAATTGTTGATGCAACAACAAACCTCCATTACGTTTGAAGAATTTAGCCCTGCGCTTGATCTCCCTTCTCCTTTTGACAAACCGATATAGCCCGTAAAGGCAAACTACCAAGAGTACGACACCAAAACTTATGCTAAGACCTGTGTAACGAGACAACGAAAGATCAAATTAGTGGTAGAGTTTGAGCTTCGTCCAAAGAACCACTTGATAGAAAGGTATTGGAGACTCCGTCCCACATCGGAAATATAAAGAGAACTAAGCCAGTATAAATATCCTTGGGTTACTCCTCCTATTGCCAATTGGTTTTAGGATGGAACCCCACTGGGCTTGCGTACTGGGCTTATGTATACACGTGGCCCATGAACTCCACATGGTGGCCCACGGATTTTGACAAAAGGAATTGAAATTTCACTTTCTTTTGGAGAAATTTTGTCATACTTTCCCTCTAATTCATATAGTATTATCTTGAAAAAAAAGTTGATGAAATAGATCTTACGTACCAAGGATGGCTGCCAACTTGAGCGGTCTCTTTTCACAATAAAAGGAGGTGTAGATATATATCATCCAATCCTACACTACAATATCCTGGACATCCCTTGCATACTTCAGGAACTGATCATCCAACAAATTAGCTTATTGAATGCTAGAAGAACCAAATGAAACTAGAAACTAACAGGGTTGTCCAACGGGTCAACTCGACCTGCAACCCATAAAACGGGTCACGGTTTTACGGGTTGACCTCTTTGATTGGGTCAAATGGATCGAAAAGCTAGGGTCAACCCTTTTCGACCCGTTTTGACCTATTTGACACATAAACTTTTATTTTTATTTTTTTAATATTATGGGTCAAACTTGTAACCCGGTGGGTCGACCCGTAACCCGACCTGTACACTAAAAAACTCCGACCCATAACCTATATGTAAACTAAAAAAATCTGACCCATAACTCGTAAAATTGCGGGCGGATCGGGTCGGGTTACGGGTCAAACCACTCGTTGGACAAAACCAAATTAAATTAAAATGATTGATTGGTTTGAGAGATAAGAAGATTCACCTTGGCATCCATTGGACACATAAGGATTCCCATAGTAGTTAGCATTGCATCTACAAATTAAGAGACTAGCAGACACACGGTGACAAGAAGCATGAGAATCATTATCAGCCTGATGTGGGCTCATCCAACTCCAAGACAGCACGGCTGGTGCTGCAGCCGCGGCATAGGACTGATCCTCACTAGCTGATAATAGCTTTCCAGCATACTGATTAGCCGAGTCGCTCTTGATCAAAGCAGCCACAATGCAACTCTGAGCCTCCTCGCGACCACTCGAATCATCATCCTGCAAGATCGCATCTATGTGATACAACGGAAAGTTATCGTAATCATAAGACAACGACGTTTTGCAGCACTCGACACCATAGCAACCGTTTGTCGCGGGTGCTGCACTGCTGCCGCGGCAAACAGTGCTACACCCGGCCATGATTTTCTCGTCTTGATCACGCAACACCGCGCTGCCTGAGCAGCCCTCCACGACCAAGACATTGTGTCGCGTCGAGAACGAGTAAGGGCTTCCCGTAAAGTTAATGCTAGTGTTGTTGTGTTGCTGAAGTGTTTCAGCAACACACGCACTTACGGGAGGTAACCCGACTACTATAAGTGGTTCATAGACGTTTAAGGCGTCCATGAATACCCCCATGACCTCAATGTTGTTGAATTTGGACAGTAAGGGTTTGGTGGTGGCGTTGGGAGATGTTGTCGTCGTCGTCTTGCACTCGATCTCGTACCGATCATCAAGAAAGCAACCGGCGCCAATACCAAATGGGTATGGTATGTTCACGCCTCCACAACTGTCCTTACAACCTGGCTTTGCAATCGCTGGTGCATCATCTGCCCGAACAAACACTGCTAATGGTATCAATAGTAGGCACACTTGGAGGTGTATTAGCAAGTCTGGCGTCATAGCTCTCTTTGCTTTTAATTTTTTTTTTTGAGAGAGATTAGTATGTTTCTGTGTTTGTCCGAGATTACATATCTTTATGTATAATCTTCAAGTTATGAACTTCTTGGAAAGCACCTTTCTTTGACCTTCCCCGGCCATTTGAAAAAAAAAAAAAAAAAAACATACGTCGTCCACATCAACAAGTCAAGGAATTACTGAACACTTTTGTGTGTAGAAAAAAATGCTCAAATTGAAATAGCTTAATTAATATGGTACACAATGCACTTCTTTAGGACGTGGAGTCGATCGCTATATATCTAGGAAGTTAATTGTGTCAAAATGCAACCTTAATTTAATGGGGCCACAATTTAATTGACTCCGTCAGTCAAGTTCAAAGCTCTCATCTAAGGTAAGTTTTGGGTGCTAGCTACAGATCGATTAGGACCTCTAATCCAAAAAACCACCCTTTGTTTAAAAATTCATTAAATAGTACCCAAAATAAATTAAATTAATAATACCAATGTTGACAAAACATCTAAGTTTTGGGGTGGATAGCTTAAAAATGAAAGAATCAGATTAACACTTTGAAAGTTGTAAGGACGTCATGCACGTTGAAAATACGAATCATAACTTGCGTAGTATATATTACCCCAAAGTCACTTATCGAACTTTTCATGGGCAACATGATCAATAACCTGCCTAGTATATAAGTACTCTGTTGTGTATTGGAAAACCATATAGGATGATCATGCCAAGATCCCATCAAAATTGTGATAAAAAAAAAAGGGAAGCAAGTTGCATATAAAATGGGCGTTTTAAGTGCTAGAGGAAGAATCATGGGCATAAAACCATACAAACGATAGAAAAACGGGTATAAACTATAAATAAGTTAAATTTGAGGGATCTCATGAGCCATGATTTAAAAAAAGAAAAAAAACTGAAAGGAAAACTAGAGAAGGAAAAATTCCCCAATTTCATTCGGATTCGATTAAGTACTCATGTTATGACTAAAATTTGTCTTCGATCATTTGGCTGCTAAAATCATCTGAGGAGTAAAGGGGATTAGGTTTGGATCACATCGATGTTGTTTACTTTGCCCCTTTCCAATCGATTTGCTCTTCTCAACAAATCTCTAGTCGATGGAGCAAGAATGTTTCCTCAGCTTCCTGCGCGAAGAAAAACCGTGTGCAAATTGTATAGCTCCTCCAAGCAATATGAGCGAAGGATTCACTACCCTTAAATTGAATGTAAGCCCTTTGTTAAATCGCTGTCTTTCATGTTTAAACCATGGATTTAGTATATGTAGCTAGCCAGGTTGAATAAATTCAGTAAATGTAGTGCTTTACGGAAAAGATAGATTTTGGTTAATTAGAAAGTTTTAAGCTACTCTTGTATAAGAATGTTGCCCTATGTAGTGTTGAATGCAGAATTGTATATGGAGATGTCATGTGTTGAAAACAGTTATATATGTAATAGAAAAGGTCGTATTGAGCTAATTTTATTTCAACTCCATAGTTTGTACGGTCTGTAGCACCGAAAAGATTGCTAGTTTTTCTATGGCGAAAGGTATTTTATTAGTTCTTTGACTTCTTGATGTGGACGTGGGTTTTTTTTTCTTACTCTTGTTTTTTCTATGGAGAGAGGTGCTTTCCAAGAAAATCATATCTTGAAGATTACAAACATTATATATGCATTATTCCTAGACAAACCCAGATAAAAAAAACTGTATGTTAGGGAAGAGCTATGAAGTCACAATTGGTAATTCAGCTCCAAATGAGCCTACTATTGTTGCTGATATCATCTCTCAAAGTAGTGGTTGTTCATCCCGCAGATGCACCACCGATCGCGAAGCGAGGCTGTAAGGATACTTGCGGAAATGTGAGTATCCCGTTCCCATTTGGGATAGGCGCCGGTTGCTTCCTTGATCACTGGTTCGAGATCTCGTGCAAGGAAAAGGCACCCATGCTATCCAAATTCAACGATATTGAGGTCATGGAGGTAATCCTAGACTCCAATAATATTGATTTGCAACTGATAGTTGGGATACCTCCTCTAAATGTGTGTGGTGCAGAGACACCTCAACAACGCAACACTAGTTTTAACTTCACGGGAAGCCCTTACAACTTCTCAACTCAAGATAATGTTTTCGTCGTGGAGGGATGCTCGGGGAGTGCAGTCTTGCGCGATCAACACAAGAGAATTATGGCTGGATGTGGCACTGTTTGCCACACCAACAACACCACTGACATGATACCCAAAAGCAGTTGCTATGGAGTCCAGTGTTGCAAAACTCTCTTGTCTTCTAAATACTCTAGTCTTCCGTTTTATCACATCGATGCATATCTTCAGGATGATTCGAGTAAGAGTCAAAATTGCCTTGTGGCGACTCTAATCAAGAGTGACTCTGCTAATCAGTATGCTGGAAAACTATCAAGTACTTCAGGTGCAGCCTATAATGGTGGTGTTGCTCCAGTAGTGCTGACTTGGCGTTGGATAAGCCCACTTCAGGCCGATAACGATTCAAATGCATATTGCAAACGTTACCCATATCAGAATAATATTTTAGACTGTTGGTGCATTCCTAACCATTACGGGAATGCTTATGTTAAAAATGGATGCCAAAGTAAATCTTCTCAACTTAACTGTTTTGATTTCATCTACTCTAACTTCATTTGCTTTTCTATCATTCAAATTTTAACTAATTTTTGCTGGATGATCATGCTTGATGATTTCTTCTATCTTAATCAGTTCCGGAAGAATGTAAGGGTTGTCGAGGATACTGTGTTCAAAGATGGGATGATAGAAGCGGAAGACCTATCCCCCACTCATTTTACTGTGAAAAGAAACCACTCAAGTTGGCACCCATCCTTGGTGAGAACTATTTCATCAACTTTTCCAGGATATATAAGAGACTACTTCATGATTGAAGTGAAACTAAGACAAAATCTGTCTCTACTCTTAGATGAAGTTCAAACTCTAGCACTAATTTGATTTTTGATTTTTGAATTAGCAAGTAAAATCTGCCTTTTTACACAGGTCTTAGCATCAGTTTTGGTGTCATACTCCTAGTGGTTGGCCTTTATGGGCTATATCTTTTTGTCAAGAGGAGAAGGGAGATTAAGCGCAAGGCTAAATTCTTCAAACGTAATGGTGGTTTGTTGTTGCATCAACAATTGTCATCTAATGAAGGCGTTGTTGAGGGAACCAAGATATTCACCATAAGCGAATTGGACAAAGCCACGGACCACTTCAATGAAAATCGGATACTGGGTCAAGGTGGCCAAGGGACTGTTTTTAAAGGTATGCTGGCTGATGGGAGAATCGTTGCAATTAAGAAGGCCAAGTTATTGGATGAAAGCCAGTTGGAGCAATTTATAAACGAGGTGGTTATTTTGTCCCAAATAAACCATAGAAATGTAGTGAAGATGTTGGGATGTTGTCTGGAGACGGAAGTCCCTCTTCTTGTATATGAGTACATCCCCAGTGGAACCCTTTTTCAGCATATCCATGAACCCGATGAAGACTTTGTCTTTAGTTGGGAGATGCGCTTAAAAATCGCTGCAGACTCAGCAGGTGCTATCGCGTATCTACATTCGTCATCATCCATTCCTATCTATCATAGGGATATCAAGTCTTTAAACATATTGCTCGATGAAAGGCACAGAGCAAGGGTTTCTGATTTCGGGTCATCCAAGACCATTGCGATTGATCAAACACACTTAACCACTCTAGTTCAAGGAACAATGGGATATTTGGACCCAGAGTACTTCCAATCATATCAATTTACAGATAAGAGCGATGTTTATAGCTTTGGGGTCGTCCTCTTGGAGCTTTTGACTAACAAGAAGCCAATCTATAGGGATGAAAGTACTATGGAGCAGAAGAACTTGGTGACAGAGTTCTTGTTTATGACACAAAATTCAAGGTTGTCCGACATCTTGGACCCTGAGATTGTGAGAGAGGCCAAGGAGGATGATTTGATGGCCGTTGTTGAGTTGGCGAACCGTTGCATAAGTTGGAGTGGAAAAATGAGACCAACAATGAAAGAAGTAGCAATGACACTGGAGATGATCATGAAACCCTCTGCTCAACTGCCTACTTGGTGCCAGCAACAAGAAGCCTTCCGAGTCCCAGCTGAAGGATTTGCTCGGAATGCTATAACTGAAGCAAGTGATGTGGATTTCATGTCAAACCCAATACCTGCTAGAGTTGTAGGTCCGTTGTACATTGATGTGAAGCCTCTTCTGCCTGACACCATTTGAGTTTATCTGACCATGTACCAGATAGAAGATCATCAATGATGGTGGGTTCTTGTTGAAGGGGCAGTCAGTGTCATTAGAAACCAGGTTCGTGTAATATAAGTGTACTGATAGATTTTTACATTGTATAATAAGTGTTTTATTGTGAAATAAATATGTCTAGGGTATGTTAAACTTTTGAGTATGTAGTAACATGCCAAGTGCAATATGTAATATAATGTTGTTGTGAAATTAAGTATGATTTATGGGCATTTGAATTCTAGATCTCTAAAATGAAATATGGTAATCACTGGTGAAAGTTCTACCTGAATTTGGCCTTTTTCATTGTGGGTTTCCTGGAAAGATCAGATTGGAGAATGCAATTGAAAGTCAAATCTGCATTCAATATTCTATGTACATTAATTATTGCAAGAGAGTAAGAGACTAAGTCTTGTTTATCTTAGTAAGACTAATTTATAGTCTGCGTAGAGACTAGTTAGTTCAAGCTTTTCAACACAACACTAATAAAAAATTCTTATATGAAGTTTGAACACGATTATCTTAATTAATTTATGGAAGTATGTTGGACCAATTCTTAAGCTTTTTATGATGCACAGGATTACATCTTTCTTAAGCTTTTTATGTACTCCCAAAGTAACTCAAAAGGAAAACAATATGTGGGTAGCTATGTCGACCTCAAAACTGCTAATTCAACTCCAAGTTTTCTTACTTCTAGCTGCAGGTGTAAACTTAGTGGTTGCTGGAGCAAATTCAAAGCCAGGCGTTATTGCAAAGCCTGGCTGCAACGACACTTGTGGAGATGTTGAGATCCCTTTCCCATTCGGGATGGGTACTTCCAACTGCTTCCTTGCTGCCTGGTTCGAGATTGAGTGCAGGCCGGAATCTCAAACAAATCATTCAATCAGCAAGCCCTTCTTATCCAAATTAGACGCTGAGGTGATGGAGATAAATTACAAGGTCCTCCCGAATTACGTGCGAGTGCGGATGCCTCCTATGAATGTGTGCACTAGTGCAGACACACAAGTAAAGAGCTATGACTTGAGTGGAAGCCCCTTCAGTTACTCGATGGCTGATAATGTTTTCATGATGGAGGGTTGTCCAGGCACCGGTGTCTTGGTTAACCAAAGCAACACAATCACGGCTGGGTGTGGCACTGTTTGCCACAACGAAAACAACAGTGCAATACCCACAAACAGTTGCTTTGGGGTTCAATGCTGCCAATCTCCGTTGGGTTCGGATATTGGTAGCATCTACTCGTATGCTGCTCCTCTTCTATTTTATGAGATAGATTTTGATTTCCAGCCATCTGGTGGAGCTCAAAGTTGCCTGGTGGCGACTCTTATAGACAGTGGATTTGTGGATCAGCATGTTGGAAAGCTGTCAAGTTCCGATCCACGCTCTTTTCCGCCAGTATTTTTGTTTTGGAGTTGGCCAAACAACTTGGATGGGCCTAGCAACCATCCTCATGCATCTTGTGCTCGTGGCGACGATTATTTCCTTTGTAGTTGTGATCCCAACTATAATGGGAATCCTTATGTGTCTGATGGATGTCAAGGTAAGAGTATTGCTCCTTTTCAATCTGCATGATCAAAATGAGAAATTCATGGTTGTTGTTTCCATTAATCTTTCTAAATAGGTCCTGAAGAATGCAAGCGCTGTCGGGGATATTGCCTAAGCCGACAGGATAGAACAGGGAACACATATTATTGCGAAAATAAACCACTCTTACGTCTTGCGGCGATCCTTGGTGAGAACTTTTTCCATCCAAATTTTTAGGATAAATTTGTTCCAAACACCAATTGTCAAGATTATTGCTTAGTTTTGCTTTTGTATTCACTTTATGCAGGACTTAGCAATAGTTTCGGCATGCTACTTTTGGCAGCTTGCTGCTATGGGCTGTATCGGTTCATCAAGAGGAGAAGGGAGATTAAGAGAAGGGCTAAATTCTTCAAGCGCAACGGTGGTTTGTTGTTGCAGCAACAATTGTCATCTAATGAAGGCGTTGTGGAGAGAACAAAGATATTCAGTATAACTGAATTGGACAAAGCCACAGACCACTTCAATGTAAATCGAATTCTGGGTCAAGGTGGTCAAGGGACTGTCTATAAAGGTATGTTAAGTGATGGGAGCATTGTTGCTATTAAGAAGGCTAAGCTATTGGATGAAAGCCAGTTGGAGCAATTCATAAACGAGGTGGTTATTTTGTCTCGAGTAAACCACAGACACGTAGTCAAGCTATTCGGATGTTGTCTAGAGACAGAAGTCCCTCTTCTTGTCTATGAGTTCATCCCCAACGGAACCCTTTTTCAGCATATTCATGACCCTGACGAAGATTTTTCCATTACTTGGGAGATGCGTTTAAAAATTGCTGCAGATTCTGCAGGTGCAATTGCGTATCTACATTCGTCTTCATCCATTCCTATATATCACAGAGATATCAAGTCTTCAAACATTTTGTTAGATGAAAAGCACAGAGCAAAGGTTTCTGACTTTGGATCCTCCAAGACAATCGCTATGGATCAAACACACATGACCACTCTCGTCCAAGGAACAATGGGATATCTAGACCCGGAGTATTTCCAATCATACCAATTTACCGAGAAGAGTGATGTGTATAGCTTCGGTGTTGTCATTTTGGAGCTTTTGACTAGCAAGAAACCAATCTACAGAGTCGCGAGTTCCATGGAGCAAAAGAACTTGGTTACTGAGTTCTTGTTTCTGACACTAAACTCTAGGATGTCCAACATCTTGGACCCTAAAATTGTGAGCGAGGCCAAGGAGGATGAGCTGATATCCGTCGTTGAGTTGGCAAAGCGTTGTGTAAGCTGGAGCGGTAAGATGAGACCGACAATGAAAGAAGTGGCAATGACACTTGATATGATCATGAAATCCCCTGCACAAGTGTGTTCTTGGTACCAGCAACAAGAAGATTTCCCAATCCAATATGCAGGATATGATGAGTTTGACATGTCTGGTATAAGTGATGCTGAGTTCATGTCGACCACTCTCCCTCCCGGTGATGTTATTCCTCCGTATAGTGATGCCCGTCCTCTGTTGCCTGATGCCTGAATGCTGATATATTGTCATGTCTCTATATAATTAGCCAAGGAATGTTATGTTGTTGCTTTTTTTATGAAATAAAGAATGTGTTGTAGGCATGTCAATTGCTAAATGCAGTCCAGTTTATGTGTAAGGGTGTGTATTACATTGGCATCAGCATTTTGGTACTAAAATAAGTTTGATCTTGTAGTGATTAAGACCCATTGCTAAGTGCATTACAGTTTTACTTTTTCAAACAAAGCACTATATGCAATTATGCAATGAGAAGTTTGGCAACTGAGTTTCTGTTTTGTTAATGGTTGAAAACTGTCAGCTTTACTGTTTATTGGAATTGGTTTTGGAGGATATATTTGGCACATAAAGATATTTCTGTGATAATATTTGTGTGACCTGCATGAAAATCATTTAAGGTGAAGCACATATCAAACAAGAAGTTGTAGTTCTTTGATGTTATTTTATATTTATATGTTGCTACTCCATAGTATATATAGTAGTATATATAGCCATTGATAAGAGTGTTCATTCAAACTTAAGAACTAAAGGGTATAAACTATAAATAAGATGTAAAAAGGGGTTAATAATCGAAAAATGTATAAACTATCAGGGGCATAAAACCATACAAACGATGTGAAAAGGGAATAAATTATAAATAAGATAAATTCAGGGGTCTCTTGAGTCATGACCTTAAAATTTCACACTCCCATACTCTTTCAGTCTTTCTCGCAAAATTTCATGTGCCTCAATTGCCCTAAATCTGCTCCTGTAATGACAGCAAATCTATCTCGAATTCCACTGTCAATTATCAAATTTTGATTGGTATCAGTGGATTTTGACCGTTGAATTACATTCACATCCGCTTCAAATCCCCAATTTCATCTTCTTCTTTGAGAGTTTGATGAAACTTAGAGGTTTTCTTCTTTCTAAGCCGTCAGGATTCGATTGAATAGCTAGATTTATGGCTTAAATTCGTCTTCGATCTTCTGGCTGCTCAAATCGTCTGAGGGGAAAAGGGAATTAGGTTAGAAACGCATGGCCTCCATATCATCGGGTTCGGTGTTGTTTACTTCCCCTCTTTCCAATCGGTTTGCTCTTCTCACTAAATCTCTAGTCGATGGTGCAAGAATTTCTCCACAGCTTCCTGGGCGACGAAAAATCGTGTGTGCTTGTTTAGCTCCTCCTAGCAACATGAGCGAAGGATTTGCTACCCTTAAATTGAATGTAAGCTCTCTGTTAAATTGCTATGTTTCATTTTTGAACTAAGGATGTAGATTGAATGAATTCAGTATCTTTCTTTGTACTGATTTGTGATGTAGTGCTCTACAAGATAGGTTTTGGATTGAAAATTGCAAGTTCAGCTTATTAATGTATAAGACTGTTGCCTTTGTAGGCCCTGGCAACATATGACATCTTCATTGTGATTGATCCCAGGGTTCATCTAAAGCAAAGAACTTGAGCTCAGATGAAGAGTCTGAGGATGAATCTGATGTGCTTATAGAGTGTAGAGATATATACAAATCATTTGGGGAGAAAGATATATTAAGAGGTGTAAGCTTCAAGGTCAGGTTGTGTCCCAATTTGTCTTCTTTTTTTATGTTTACTACTTCAAATTCATGTATGCATCCATCAACTTCATATTGGTTTAACCTTTTTCGTTGGAGCATCTTTCGATTGCTTAAGCTATGAATACATGTATGGTGACTATACAGATTAGACATGGAGAAGCTGTTGGAATCATAGGGCCTTCTGGAACTGGGAAATCTACTGTTCTGAAAATCATGGCAGGACTTCTTGCTCCGGACAAGGTTATCAATCTGAGTTTAACACTGAATTTTCAGCATTTGCATATCCAAGTCTCATTAGTTGCTTTGGTATACTTTAAAACACCTCAGAATCTTAGTTTTTGATATGCAGGGGGAGGTTTATATTCGAGGAAAAAAGAGACAGGGATTGATTAGTGACGAAGAGTTATCCGGTCTTCGCATTGGCTTGGTAACTGCTAACTACAGTATTATTAATAATAAAAAAATTATAGTGCAAAATTTATATAGCAATTAGTAATTGCTTGCATTGCAGGTCTTCCAGAGTGCAGCTCTATTTGATTCTTTAACTGTACGCGAAAATGTTGGTTTCCTTCTGTAAGAGTATCTCTCAAGCTTCACTAGTTATTTGTTCTCTTAGAACAAAATTTTCGTTAGTACTTGTTTCCAATATCTACCACTCCAATTGTCATAGATATGAAAATTCTAGCATGCCGGAGGATCAAATTGCAGCACTTGTAACCGAAACTTTAGCTGCAGTTGGGCTGAAGGTAAGGGAAAACGGGAAATTGGAATGTTAATGTTGGCCTATTTCAAGTATTCAGAGACTTCTGAGTATCTTAACAAAACTCGTAATTTTTATAGGACGTTGAAGATCGAATGCCATCTGAATTGTCAGGGGGGATGAAGAAACGGGTTGCATTAGCTCGTTCCATCATCTTTGAAACCTCAAAAGATGCAGAGCCAGAGGTATGCTTCATGCCAAAGATTCAAGAATTATTGGATTATAATTCAGAGCTACTCATTAACAAAGATTCTGAAACAGGTGCTTTTATACGATGAACCAACAGCTGGGCTTGACCCTATTGCATCAACCGTAGTTGAAGATCTTATACGGTCTGTTCATTTGAAAGGCCAAGACGCACTAGGGAAGCCAGGGAAAGTCGCATCATTTGTTGTTGTAACTCACCAGCATAGTACCATCCGACGAGCAGTTGATAGGTAATTTCCTTAGTCCCAAAACATTTGCCTTATCCACAATTTTCCACAAAAACTCACTGATCAATCTTGGTCTGTCAGGTTGATTTTTCTTTATGAAGGGAAGATTGTGTGGGAGGGCCTGACTCATGAATTCACGACGTCTACAAACCCAATTGTTCAACAGGTATCATTTTAATCAGTTAAGACAAATTTTGGATCTGAAATTTTTTCAGTTAGTTACTAATTTGATCCTTCGTGTTGGCTACCAGTTTGCATCTGGGAACTTGGATGGACCAATAAAATACTAATGCAGGTGGTTTCATCAAATAATTTATGTGCAATTTTCTTGGCTTCCTATGGTGAGAATAAGGGAAAACTGCAACTACACACCATGGTGACCCAAATTGAAACTGTGATTCAAACTGATGCCTTTGGTTGAAGATCGAAAGCAGGATGTTTTTAATGATAAGCTAGCTGGGATAAACATTTCTTATAGAACAGTTGTAACTTTAAGCTCCTATATGCTTTGATTATTGATTAGCCACTTGTTCTGGCTGATCCCTAAATTATGAAATGTGATTGATTAGGCTCTGTTGAATTGAGCTCAAGCTGTTTGGCATGTATCTTATTGATTCAGATTTCAGATTCATCCTGTTGAAGTCAATCCTGCTTTTGGGCCTACAACCTGCAATTTTTCTTCAAGTCCTAATCCTTCCTTGTCACACATTCATCTCATTGAGATATTTTTTTTGTTAATTTGTGATGGGCAATTTTTCAACATGCATTGAGCTTATGATTGATGTATGACATGACCAGAAAAGGGTATTCTCATGAATTTTTATGGATACAAGCTTATATTTGTCTACGAATTCTAGCTTAAGAAAGGGATGGAAACATCATGGTTCATGGACAGTCAAAATAGGATGCTGGATTAGTATAAAGAAATGATCTTTATCAACACCAAACAAAATTATTACTGGTAAAAGGTTTTTTAAAGCTCGAAAATGACTGTATCTGATCAGATCTCTGAGATCATCTGTCTTATCCTCATGTTAATTAATTATCCATAATGAAGGATTAATTAGTCTTTAGTCTTCACAGCCACCACATAATACAAGCACATTATCATGTGCTGATCTGTCGTTCTCTCCAATAATTGATTTTGTTGACATGCAAATTAGCACACATTAAACATAATTCAACCCTAATTAACAGTGTTGTCAACTTAATTTTCACACGAAATCATCCCCAATTATTTCGAAAGTTGGTAAATTTATGAGCTGTAATTTGCAATTTATGAGGCATGACATTTGTATATAACACAGATGCAATCATCCTCCTCCTGAATCTAGAAGTCTCTTGAATTGAATTTCCCCCATTTTTGCAGGATAACTCCAATTTCAGAGAATTTTGTGCTTTAGATGGGAATTCACCATCGTCTTCCATGGCGGCTCGTTTCTCCGCTTGCCCAATAATTTTCACTCTGAACTTCCTCTCACTTCCGATTACTGAATTCCACCTTCTACTCATCTTCCTTCATTCTCTCTTATAGCTCTCAAATCCCTATCTTTCTCACTCGATTTCGCTCTCAAACTATCCAATTTCAAGATGGCGTCGGTTTTCGTGTACCACGTAGTTGGGGATCTTACGGTGGCGAAGCCGGAATTAGTGGAGTTTCTGGAGACGGAGACGGTGGAAGCCGCCATTAAAGCCATCGGAGAGTCCACCGAGAGCGGAATTCCTGTCTGGAAACGGAAGAAGGGGAATGTGGTGGAGAACAGCGAGATGAGGCAGCAGAGGTTCGTCGGAATCCTGAATCCGTTGGACATCGTGGCGTTTCTGGCGAACGATCGGTGTTTGGAGGATCCGGAGAAGGCGATGAAGACTCCGGTTTCAGAGATTGTTGTGCCTGATAAGTCTCTTCTCAAGGAGGTAGATCCTGCTACAAGGTTAGTTAGATGAATCTTTCATGGCTTTGTTGTGAATTTGATGCTTTGCTGTGTTTGGAAGTAGGGTTTTATAGGGCTAGGGATTGGATGATTGTGATGATTTGTGTTGAAGAAGATGAATTTTATGTGTTGGATTTAGGGATGGCTTTGCTTTGGCTTTATGCTGTCATTTTGACTTCTTTTTGCTTGGCTGTTATTAGCAATGAGATTTGTTTGTCTTCTATGTGATTTGATGTACTTCAGCTTCAGCTTGAAGCTTCATTCATCATTATTTGTATCAATTATGAGAAGAGTTGCATCTGAGTAATGAGTTTTCTATTATCATTTGTGAATTGATTTGATCCAGTTCTGAAATCAGTATGAAAGTTCAATCCTTCTGCATAAAAGGTCATTTCTTGTTTTTAGTCTCAGTGGTCATTTGCAAGAATGACAATAATCTTTTGCAGATTCCAGATACATTATGGATGGTGTTTTTGCTTTACACTAATTGTAATTCATATATATACATATAAAGATTGAAATGGAACCTTACATGATCTGATTTGGTATGACAAACTTACATGTTATGGATCATGAAAAACCCAAAGCTACATAAGCATTCTTGATTACAATGTTGGTGTTTATGTATAGATTGCAAAAGTTCTGTGCTTGCATAAGAATTAATGAACTGCGAAGAAGTTCATGTTGCCGCCTTCTGTATAATGTCATTTGATGTTTTCAATCATCAAGTTGCTTCAAATTGGAAAGCTTATTTGTCTTCAAGTTTCTTTTTAAGTACTTGATTCTTAATCTAATGTTCCTAAACTTTTGTTAAAGATTGGTGGACGCCTTAATGATGATGAAGCAAGGCGTTAAGCGCCTGCTCGTTCCTAAAAGCATTCCCTGGAAAGGCTTCAGCAAGAAATTCTCAATCCTCTACAACGGCAGGTGGCTAAAAAACTCGGACTCGAGCAACGCCCTTCTTCTTCCTCCAAACCGACCTTCAACCTCCACAACCCCGACCACCTCAACCCGCATCAACAAATTCTGTTGCCTCTCAAGAGAAGACGTCGTGCGTTTCCTCATCAACTGCCTAGGAGCACTCGCCCCAATCCCGCTCTCCTCCATCTCCACACTCGGCGCCATCAACCCAGACTACTGCTCGATCCCGTCATCCTCCCCATCAGTGGAGGCCATCAAGAAGATACCTCATGACCCGAGCGCAATAGCGGTGGTGGACCCGACCCCGGACGGCCAACACCGGATCATAGGCGAGATCTCGGCCTGTAAGCTATGGAGCTGCGACTACCTATCCACTTCATACGCCCTAGCCCACCTCTCGGCGGGCCAGTTCGTGATGGGGGTCGAAGACGACATGACGATGAGATCGAGCGTTGACGTGGCCACAAACGGAAACAACTTCATCGAAACCGGGTCCGGAAAGCTGAGGAAGTTCAGCAGCCGGAGTCTCGGGTTTTACAGCAACAGCATCCATAGTCCTCGAGCTGGCGCTGCTAGGAGCATGTACCGAGGAAGGAGCGTCCCGCTGACGTGTAAGCCGACGAGCTCGTTGGCTGCTGTGATGGCTCAGATGCTGTCTCATAGGGCGACCCATGTTTGGGTGACTGAAGGCGAAAACGACGACGTTTTGGTTGGTGTTGTTGGGTATTCTGATATCTTGCGTGCTGTCACTCTACCTCCTCCTGCTGTTGTACCTTAATCTACTGATGTTGTTGTTGTTGTTGAGTTGAGAATTGTATTTTTGTGTGTTTGATTTTGTTATCATGTTTTGGTGCATTGTTTGATTGCAGAGACTGTTTTTTGTAATTATTATTATTTGGGCGGAAAAATTAATCAATGGAGTGTGATTGAGGAACTGTTTTTGATTGGACAAGATGAATTTTGTTAGCCGGTAATTGATCAGCTTTTGATCTGTTTAGTGGGTAAAATGAGGCTCAGCATGAAATTGCTAAAAATAACGGTATTTGGATGTCATGTTTTAATCAAATCCTTACAAGATTGAATTAGAATATATACGAACTTGGCGGTAACAAGCTTATTGATAGTGATAACTGATAAGGAATTCTATTCCCGCCGGAATTTTATCCACCAGATTGATGGCATAATCTTCAGCAATCAGGAAAACTTGCTACACATTTCCAGAGCTTGTCTTGTCAATTTTGAGCTCAAAATTTCCCGAATATTTTTTACAGCTAATAATTTAACCAATATTGTCATGATCGGGATTTTTTTACAGCTAATAATTTAACCAATATTGTCATGAATCATGATCGGGATTTTTAGATCGGATCGTAAGGGGTAGTAGAACCGAATCGTAAGATCCTATAGCGAGTTAATATAATGATAAAGGGACTAATATTAATATGTTCTATATCACTCAAATATTAAATTAAAGCATAAAAAATATACACATTATTGATCAAATGCCCCATATGCAACAAATCCATATCCATACATAAGATGAAATAGAAGGAATGCAATTTTATAGGTTAAATGAGTTTAAGGGTATGAATATCGGCGAATTTGCACCTGGTTTCATCGAATTTCACATAAAAAAATTCAAAAAATTCGCATGTTCAGTTTCAACTTGCGAAACCCATGGATTGGGTTTCAGTGTCAGTGCACTAATACGGATAGCCAATTGGAGTGTGCCAAATTATGCTCCATTTTGCCTAATTAAACGTAAATTAGTACTCCGTATAAGTTAGTACTTGGTTATAATTTTAACCAATTTTAAATTAAAAATAATAAAAATAAATTATACTATAATTAATAATTTTTTTCTCTATCCATAGATACCAATTTTGTATATATTTAAATAATTCTTAATTAAAAATTAGTTTTTTATAAAATTAAAGTAGTTATATATATACATTATACATATATCCATATTAATTTGCACCAATTTTTAAAAATTAGTTGTATCTACCTTATCATTAAATTTAATTATATCTACTAAATACAAGTAATCCTATTTTAAAAGAGTTAGTATATCTATATTATTATTCTATAAATATATTAGTTTCATCTACCCTATTTTAAAAGGGTTAGTATATCTATCCTATTATTTTATTTTTCTGAAAGCTTAATTTAATTTTTTACATTTTTTTTCAAACAATAAACTTTTCCTTATATTAATTGATGTATCCAAAATGACATAAATATTAATTTATTCCTAACATCATCTTCTTATTTTGTTGTGATTTTCTGGCTATGATATGAAACTAATACAAAAGACAGGATCAAAAATTGTCTCATAAGTTTGGATTAATACTTTAAACAATCTGATCCACAAAAAAAAAATATAATAGTTTGATCAAATCTGGACCAGAAAGATAAAGAACATTCTTTTAGACTATCTGGAATCCTAAATTTACACTTTCAAGTTGCAAGAGACAACCTTCTTCTACAAGTGAATTGCATAATCAGTCACATTAAGCCACCAACTGCAAAAAAATGAGAGCATATGCCTTCATAATCAATGGAAGGAAAAACACACACAACATTATTACATTCTATGCTATTATATTTGTAAGTGGAATTTCAAGGGCAAAGAGAAATGAACCACAAAATGAAAGAAAAAATTGCATCTTTAAAGATTTGATGCTTGCCCACACCAAGATTTTCCTCATCTCTGGCAAATTCTTCAACTTATACAAGTGTATTCAATACATCATAATCTCAAGAAGGTGATTGTACAAACAAAAAAAACTGTCAAAATTGCACTTTATTAGCTTGAATTGAGTGGCCTTGGTATATTTGATTTTCCTCAAAAAAACAAAATTTAACAACAACATGATCTAGTGTAGTTCCTCTAAAGGAGAACCTGGAGGTCAAGATAAAGGCACTTCTGACTTGACGCAGAGAGGGTGCAATCGAGAGACCCAAATGAACACAAAACACATAGAAAGAACAAGACACCAACCACAAAGCAACAGAAACAAAGCAAAACAAAACAAATTAAATAAGACACTCCAAGTGAAACCGTCTGTCTAGGCAACTAGTTGATTTTCCTCAAAAAACAAAATTTAACAACAACATGATCCAGTGCAGTTCCTCTAAAAGAGAACCTGGAGGCCAAGAAAAGGCACCTTTGACTTGACGCGGAGAAGGTGCAACCGAGAGACTCGAAGGAACACAAAACACATAGAAAGAACAAGATACCAACCACAAAGCAGCAGAAACAAAGCAACACAAAACAAAATAAGACACTCCAAATGAAACCGACTGTTTAAGCGACTAGCTGTCCACCACTCGGATCTTCTCCTTCTAACTATTCCTGCATGCTGCTAGATTTGCTGAGATTCTTCACAAAAATATTAAAAATTCAACTGAGGAAGGAGAGAATAATGAGTCCACTTTACAGGGAAATTCCACAAATGGGTAACATTTTATGGTTTACATACACCAACACCATAATTTCAGGTGTCACATTTGTTCATCTTCAGTGCCACTAATATTGGTGGTACTTATATTCTATACTGATATAGAACATACAACCTTCATATTCCTTTGAGTTGATACTGCTGATTTATTGTGTATGGCAGTTATCATTGAAATGGACAGGAGAGGAGAGATTGTATGGAGATAAAGTTGAATTTTGGAAGAATTGTTATCTTTCCTGTTGAAAGTGAAAATTAGTCAAAAGATTTTCATACTTGTTTTTGTCTTTTTTGTTTTCCAATACAAATTGAAATATATAATGAACATATGCACTAAACCATCAAATCTGAAACTGTAAGCATGAAGCTTTAATGTTAAGAGGATATATTCAAATGAGAATATTAGTTTCGTCACAAAGATATAAAGAAATGATGCTTATTTGTTTTCCTTATATCATGTCAATATATTGATGTTGCAAGTGCTCAATTTTGAAAGACAAGGAACTACCAAAATTGCGCAATTTGAAGAAAATCCTATGCCGAAAAAGGTAATTTTGTTCTAAAGGAATATCATTGTCAAATCCATTGAAATGAGCATCTTAAGGAGAAACGTTTGCAATCTACATAGCATCAAAGAGATGAAAGAAACAGGAAAATTTGCAGTAAATAACCCTACCTTTGAGAGTGGTTGTGAAAAATAGTCTGAACTTTCAAATTTACGACAAATAGCCTTAATTATGAATTGAGTTGTGACCACTAGCCTAAACATCGTTAAATAACATCTATGGCTTGTAGGGATTGATTAATGATTATAGGTAGGGTTGTGCAAATCTGGATCAGACCAACCGGACTAGACACGGTCCAAGTTTTTTTATTTTCTGGGTTTCGGTCCAAGATTGAGACCGGACCGAAAATTTTCAGTGCAGTCCATGGTCTAAGTTTTTGTATTTTCCGAGTTACGACCCAAGACTAGGACCGTATTTATTTAAAGTGTAGATAATATGGGGGCGGCTAGCCCATCCAATCTAACTTAATTTACCTGTTTGATTTAATTTTAAACTTGTTTGATTTATTAGCATATAAATTCTAATGGTTATTGTGTGGATTTGAATGTGCTCAATATAATCTATTACAAGATCTATTAAGGTTCGGTTCAATTTGGACCATAATTACCGAATTTATAAGCTAAACCAGGACTGGATTGTAATTGGACCGGTCCACAACTTTTTGAAATTATAGTCAACTGGTCTGATCAGATTGTGTATATCCGATTATCCTGTCCGGTTTGGTCGGGACCGTTTGCACAACCCTAATTATAGGTAACATCAACATTAATATATAATATTATGTGAAATTTTAAAAAATATCATCTTAGACTAGTGATCACAACTAACCTTATAGGTGAGGCTACTTGACACAACCTTGAAAGTCCATGCTATTTTTCGCAACCATCCTAAAAGTAGGGTTATTTTTCACAATTTCCCCAGATATTCTCTTGGGGAGTACTGAATTGGGTCAATGTTGTTGTTGTTGTTTCTCAAAGAAATATAATAAGCCTTTTTCTACTAGAGGAAGGAGAAGACAAATAAATGATCATGAATACTAAGTGATCAATGTAAGAAACAATAAGATATATGCTATTTGTCTGGTTAGAAACACAACAGCACACGTATGTTCTAACAAGCCTTGCCTCTAACACTAAAAAATGACAAAGAACAAAACTCTAGACCAAAAGTTCCTCAATGCAAGAATATATCAGCATATCTAAAAAAGGTCACAAATAAAGCTATTTTTAATTAGGGGTGAGATTTCTTGATTTGATGATTCATAGAATTTCTCCATAAAACAAAATAGAAATGAGAATTTGCTTTCTTCTTTGCCATTAAACGTGCATGACTTTGCATTTCTCAACAATGGACCAACCATCATCTAGCTAGGGTTTTCCAATTCATAATGAAAACTTATTTTTGTTCATTCCTCTCCTCCTCAAATTTTTGTAGCTAGCTCATAGAGTAGTCAAATATTATACTTATTCTCAATTGGAAAGATTTCATTTTAGGGTTTTTCACTTGAAAAACTTAGATATAAAATTGTCTAGCATATAAGCATAACAATGTTCCGACCTAAAATCATATGGCAATGGCTAGAGTAATTCATAGGCTTATATACTAGACAATTTTATGTCTAAGTTTTCCATGTGTGAAACACTTTATCAACATGCCCCCTCAAGTTCAACTATTCGGGCCAGTTGTCACTTGACAAAATCCTTCAAGGCTGGCAAAGCGTCACTATTTGGATCGATCGCTCCTTTATTGGGCAGACTGCTTAAATATGCCCATAACACCAACAAGAAATGAACTCGTACTGAAACCTTCTCTGATACCATGATAAAATTCGATGGGCCGATAAATTAAGAGTCGTGGATGTAACGGGCTAGCATTAATATCATTATCTCCTCATCACTGACAAACAAGGAATATAGATAATTAAGAGGGTTTCATGTTTATGAAGCAGAAGATTGATGGAATAATCATTATTCATTAACATGAACATGATCCCATTACCATGCATATAGCCTCAAGTTGATCCAAAAGTTAGAACTTATTCTATCTCATGCAATTGTCTAAGAATTTAAGTATTGAAACCTTTCAATACCCTATTTTCCTATTAGGGTGTACAAGATCCAATATGTATGGCACAAGCACAAAGAACACTACAAATCAAATAGTAACTCTAAAAATATAATGATGAACTCTAATTGCAAGAGGTGGAATGGAATAAATTCTAGAATTCATCCTTATTCTAGCATTCCACAAAATTAACCATTACCATACACAACCCAATCATGTCAATCTTTGATAATTGAGAGCATATAGAATAGAGCACATATCCACACAAATGACCCATCAATGTAAAGACACTAACTTGAAGACATATATGCTTTCTTAATGCATATAAAATGACTCCAATTTCTTCTACATACCATATCACCAAACCTTTTTCTACTGTTTAATAGAGTCAATTAGTACTACTAATACTATCACATACAAACTAAAAATGATAGGGTGGGAAGATATTTACAAAGTCACAATGGCAATGGTGCCACTTTATGTTGCCTTACTTCTAGGCTATGGCTCAGTCAAGTGGTGGCACTTGTTCAAATCAGATCAATGTGACGCCGTGAACCGATTAGTTTGCTACTTCACTCTCCCACTCTTCACCTTTGAGTTCACTGCCCACACAAACCCATTCAAATGGAACTACTTGTTCATAGCCGCGGATGCGATATCAAAGGTCATCATAGTTGGAGTGATCACCTTGTGGGCTAAGTGTAGTGCAAAAGGAAGCTATTGTTGGTCAATTACAAGCTATTCTTTGTCCACTTTGACTAACTCTTTGGTTGTAGGTGTTCCATTAGTTAAGGCAATGTATGGGGATAAGGGTGTGGATCTTGTTGTGCAATCTTCAATTATTCAAGCCATTGTTTGGCTAACTGTCTTGCTTTTCGTGTTGGAGTTTCGTCGCTCTGGGTTGGATTTTTCCGCGAAGGTGGATGTGGTTAGGGAGATTGGAGATGTGGGTATTGAAGAAGGGAAGGATTTGGAAGGGAGTGAGGGAGTTAAGAGTGAAAGGCCATTTTTTTGGTCTTTGATGAAGGTGGTGATGTTGAAGCTTGCTCAAAACCCTAATTCTTATGCTTGTATTATAGGGATTGTTTGGGCAGCTGTGGCTAATAGGTATGAGTTTAAAATTAAGTTTGGAAAGTGGTTAGAAAAATGTGTTCTTTTTACTAGGAAAATGTGAGTAGTGCTAATTTGGAAGGTTTGTTTTGTTGTGTTTTTGATTGAATTGTGGACAGGTGGAACATGGAGTTGCCAATTATAGTTGATAGATCGGTTCAACTTATGTCAAATGCTGGGACAGGAACAGCTATGTTTAGTATGGGTAAGACTATGAAATTAGCAGTTGTAATTTATGATCTTCCTTACTCTAATATATTATGTCTTGTTTCACTTTCTACCCAAAACTACTTTCTCTCCAAAAATTACTTTTAACGATCTTGAAATCCGTGCACTCATTTCTACTTTTTACGTTTTTAATAACTTTCACTTAAAAACAACTTTTCATCAACTAGTGAAACAAGGCCAATTATCTCTAATTACAGAATAAACTTCTTACATCAGAAGTTGTGAGTAAATCGGGTTAGTACATAAGGTTGATGGATTACTCTTCCGAGTTGGGTATGTTTTGATATAGGGGGCAGGGGTTGTGCCCCTGCTTTTCGTCTGGCAACTCAACGAGATTAGCATAGCTCAGTTTAGTCGGTTATTAATCTTCGAGCTTCTACAATATTTTGTTTTTCTTTTATTTTTTTAGAAAAAATGTCAAAACAACATTTTAAACTCTTTTAAAAATAAAGGTCAAACTGATATCATTTTAAACTCGTTTATGGAAGTAAAAATGATGTCGTTCTCAGCCTGTTTATTTCCAAACAAAATAATCCTACCTCGTCAGATTATTCTCTTTTTCGACCAAAAAAAATAATCCTACCTCGTCAACCACCAAAACGACACTCGGTTAAAATTTGTGTCCTCGCTTCTAGTATTTATTGTTGGACTAGTCCATTTGGCTTGTCGATAGTTGCGCTTGAGGTATCAAGTGTATAGAAATGTATTGAGCTTATTTACCGACCCACCAAACTTTATCAATACTTATATGGAAATACTAATTTGACATAACTCCGGGTGTATATATTGTATTATAAGGCCCCGTTTGGTATGTTGTTGGAATTAGATTGGAATCAGGAATCGGAATGAACCAATCATGTGACATGTTGTTTGGTATGCTGTCGGAATGAACTATTCTTGAGAATTATGGTTTAAAATTTTGGTTTAGACCTTATAAGTTAGGGTTTATGAATTTTAGAATTGATTATTTAAGGTTTTGGAGTTTTAGGATTTTAAGATTTAAGATGAAAAATTAATTTTTTTTGGAATAGATGACCTTCCATTTTCCGCTGGAATCAATTTTGCATGCAGGCTTGGAATGAGCCATTTCTGGGAATGAAATCGATTCCTGATTTTAGTAAACCAAACAGCAAACCTGGAATCAATCATTCCTGATTCCCAGAAAATCGAACCAAACGAGGCCTAATTACATATTATAAGTACATATTATATATTAGTATTTGCTTGGCACGTACGTGGTACTCATTAATTTTTATGCAAAGATCGTTGTTGTAGACAAAATTTTATATCTAAGATGTAAATCTTCATGTAGGAATGTTCATGGCTCTACAAGAAAAGTTGATTGCATGTGGACCTAGCTTGACTATATTTGGGATGGTGTTGAAGTTTATTGCTGGCCCATCTGCCATGGCAATTGGTGCAATTGCGGTTGGCTTGCGTGGTGATGTTCTACGTGTAGCCATCATACAAGTAAGTTGTACAATAATAATTCCATCTCCAACACACTAAACATTTCACATCAGAATATTATTGTGACCATAATAATCTAGATATCTAGCATATATAAATGAACAAATTCTGTTGTGATAAAACAACATAATTCAACAAGAATATGAAGGCTAAATGAATCATTTTTAATTTGAATT
The DNA here is from genome assembly GCA_964016875.1 of Fallopia convolvulus. Taxonomy (NCBI): domain Eukaryota; kingdom Viridiplantae; phylum Streptophyta; class Magnoliopsida; order Caryophyllales; family Polygonaceae; genus Fallopia; species Fallopia convolvulus. The sequence goes on from OZ024720.1 coordinate 68,668,504, forward strand.
TTGGCAAATGTTTTTTTAAAATAATTTTTTTGTGTGTTTTAATGAACAAATCATTTTGTGGCTTGGGTATGGCTCTTTGGTTGTATATATACAGTACTTAGCTCGAGAATCGGTTCAAAACGGAACCAAACCGACAAAAATTGAACCGAACTAAAAACCAAAATTTGGTTTAAGGTGAACCAAAACCGAAATTGGTTCGGTTTGGTTTTGGTTTTGGTTTCGGTTTTGTTGGTTTGGATGGATAGAAGATTATTCTTTGAAAAATTCGAAAAGAAACCAAAATTTAACTGAATCGAAACCAAAATTCAATAAATTCCCAAACTAAACCGAATAATATCGATTTCGATTCGGTTTAGTTAGTTTGATTCGACTTAAAATTTTGGTTTGAACCGACCTACACTCAACCCTACTTCGAGCCACTATATTAATTATTGGTGCATTTGAACTAAATTTAGGAATTTTTGTCACATAAGTGAATTTTAGTTTGTTTTTTTTTTGCCTTGCTCTTGTCACCTCTTAGTCTTTCGAAAACATCCTCTCGAGTTTCTCGAGATTACACTGGGTCGATATGTAAGTAAGCTTTTGTATCCTATCTAATGTTCATTTTTTTCATGTTGTAGGCAGCATTGCCACAATCTATCACCTCATTCATTTACGCCAAAGAATATGGAGTTCATGCGGATGTGCTTAGTACTGCGTAAGTGGATCTTAAAATGATAATATCTCTAGTTAATTAAGACTTAAAACATAATTAACGAAGATTACCTTCATTTTAACTAAATTTATGTTTTCCTACATTTGTGATTTTCAGGGTGATCTTTGGAATGATGGTTTCACTTCCAATTTTGATTGCTTATTACGCGGTGTTAGAGTTTGTACACTAGTAACAGGCTCCAGAGATTTCGTATCGTTGAATCAAGAAACAATATAATGGCACCAATTAGAATCGGTCAATTGATGTTTTTTGTGGGTTTATAGCGTTTATTATTTTACATGTTAAAAAAGAAACAATTACAATTGTGATTTTAATTTATCGTGTATGTATCGATATACTTAATACTTTGATCAAGAATTCATATGAATTCAGAATCAAGTTCCAATTTTCAGTAGCCAATCAAATTCAGAAGACATGAAACTGAGTTGTATGTAGAAAATAATTATTTGCTAAAAATTGCATGAATTTTAGAAGAGTTTAGACTTTTAGCCTATTTAGGAAATATGAATCATAAAATATTTAATAATAACATATACAATTGATTTTGATGATTTTTTTTTATTTTAATAGATCTCCTTGTCATTATGCAATATTAAAACTTACGCAGTGAGTTTTAATATTGAAGTCGGACTCCATGAGAAAAAGGAACCTTTAATTTTTTTTAATTTTAATAGATCTCTTTGTCATTATGTAATATTAAAACTTAAATGGTGTGATTTAATGGCATGTGATTTGTTGCTTGGTTTGAAATATTCTATTGATAAATCATACAGATCGAGAACTAATTTATGTTCGCAGTTTATGATTGTCATTTGCTCGAAGAAAATTTGCACGCGGGAAAAATTAAATACCAGACTTCTTGCTATATAGATCACCCTCTTTCGTGTGAATGCAGCTGAATCTTAGCCATACCGTTGGTTTTGTGGCTTATCTACCCAATTATAATCTTCAAACGGTCTCGATGTCAACACTTTCGGGCTTTGTCTGATTTGGGTTGAAGAAAAAAAAAGAATACAATTAGGTTTTTGTTCTTTCATAAATAAATAAAAAATGGAAGGACAACATGGTCTTTTACTATATAAATCGTTTTATTTTCGTGTGAACTGTGAACGCATCTAGACCTTACACCATTGAGCCAACCGGTTGAATCCGAGGCTTTTCTATCCATACAATTTCCCTCCCTCTTATGGTTGCCAATGGGCTCGATTGGAGCATTTCGAGCTTTCTCTAATTTGGGTAAAAAAAATTAATTAGGTTTTTTTCTTTCGTAAATAAAATAAAAATGGAAGGACAACATGGTCTTTTACTATATATAGAAGAGACTTGCGAGATTTGTAAAAAAAAAGTAGTGAAATATAATATCGATTTTTGATCTTTTAATATTTTTAAAATTATTTCTTAAGGATTTATGTTTTCCTTCTTAGGGTTTAGTTTTCATATTTGGTATTTTTATCCTATATCCTTAGAACATAAGATAGAAAAATCGATATAATATAAGGATTTAGGTGTATAATGGGTCATTTTTTGAAAAATTCAACTTAAAGGGTGATTAAATACAAATAACTTGAGTTATAGGTGATTAAATGCAATTTCCCATAACCCATAATATATTAAATAGAAATAAACTTTTATATGAAGTTTAAATACTCAATTTCCTTTTAAAAGATAATAAAAATTGCAGCGAAAAGTTACCTTTTAGTTTTTATGCCTTTCCCCGTAGTATATTCTTTCGATTTAAAAAAAAATCATATCGTGAATCTAAGTTTTTTCTATCAAATATCTATCTTTTAGTTTTTTTATTGTATTTAAGTTATACAATTTGGGATTCCATTTCAATATATTTTTCTCTGCACTCTCTCTTTCAATTTCATATCCTGATTTCCCCATGCTCCTACGAAATCATTGACTTTTAGACGATGTTTCACAAAAACGTAAGTGAAATAAAAATTGCATTGATTTTGAGATGCTTAATTTGTGGATTCAAGTTTCTTCCTTTAAAGGGTTTCCTGTTGCAGAAGTTTAGGATTACTTGGTGAATATTCCTATAGAGATTACTAACTCTATCTTGCATTTTAGTTTGTTCTTGGAACTAGGTCAAGGGTTTTGCCTGATGCTGAAGTTTTATACTTAATAACTCTTGTTTTAACTCAATCCTATTCTGTTGTTATCTTTATGATGGATTCTCAGTTACCAACCGAGTCCAAAAGCCGAAAATCGAGTCTCTTGATCATCATCCAAGCTGCTGCTTTGCTCTTTTCAGTTTACTTCATAGCAGCTGTGTTCATCCTGCCATCATGGCGAATGGTAAAGATTAAACTTTTATGATTCAGCTTATGGAGTCTGAATCTGTTTTGTTAGGTTAAAAAATGGATCATTATGTGCAGAAAACGCCGCTTTTGGTAACAACCGAAACTGTGATTGAAACTGTGAGTGAGGAATTATCGGCTGCTAAACTAGCAGCCGATAAATGTGAGGCAAGTCTAATCTTAACCGTAGATTCTGTGTGTTTTTGTTCTACTTTTGTTATGATTTTGATCATGTTGAGAGGTTGTTGTTTTTTGAACTCTTGTAGGATTTATATAGACCGCGCGGAAGTGAGCCTTTGCCTAAGGGTATTGCTGAGAAGGTTTCTAACCTTGAAATGAGACCTTTATGGGGTAAACCTAAGGTAAATATCTATGTTACAACTTTTTTTTTTGTATGGTTTTGTGTAGTAGTAGTAACAATTTGGTTGTGGATTTTGACGAATAGGAGCGCCCTTCGTCGATGAGTTTGCTGGCTCTTTCCGCGGGAATCAAGCAAAAACACCTTGTGAATGAAATGGTTAACAAGGTGATTATGATCAAACCATACTCACTTCTTTGTCTTACTTCCACATTCATGTTAGTATTTTTCTTTGGTTTCTGTTGTGGTAGTTCTTAGGCAGTGATTTCGTCGTAATGCTGTTCCATTATGATGGCAACGTCGATGATTGGAAGGCATTCGGATGGAACGACAAGGTCATTCATGTATCTGCAGCAAATCAAACTAAATGGTAGCAAGCAACTCTTCTTTGTGTACATTATAGTGCACAATTCAAAACTAGACAAATTATATGAGATCCTTCTGTATACATTATAGGTGGTTTGCAAAGCGCTTTCTACATCCAGATATAGTTAATGATTATGACTACATTTTCCTCTGGGATGAAGATCTTGGAGTTGAGAATTTCGATCCCAAACGGTTGGTAACATCTCCGAATCTTTAAGTTTCATGTCAAATTTTCTTATAATAGTTGATGCTAAATGAATGCTTAAACTTGTTATGCTAGGTACTTGTCTATAGTTGAAGATGAAGGGCTTCACATATCACAGCCAGCGCTCGACACCCAAAAGTCTGAGGTGCACCACCAGATCACCGCCCGAGGAAGGCACGGAAGAGTTCACAGGTTAAGATTCAAATGATCCTTCAATTAGCAAGTGACATTATTTTCACATAACAAGTTGGTTTTGCAGAGTTAGTTCTAACACAACTGTTGCGTAACAATCGCCTTTTGTTGTGCAGGAGGATCTACAAGGAGGGCAAATGCTACTCGAATAGCACTGCGCCTCCTTGCACTGGGTATGATCTCTAGCCTTCTATCAATCAAACTATCTTGGGCAATAATCTAGAAACACTAGGCGGACTCTGGGCGGAGAGGGGCCGCCTAGCACCTAGACAATTGCCTAGGTGATCCCAGACGGACGCCTAGACAGCCTAGGACCTTCCGGCGCCTAAAACGGGATTTTTAGAACAGTGATCTTAGGAAACAAAAAAAAAGTTTCATACCGCGGTTTATGTTTTCAGGTGGATAGAAGTCATGGCTCCTGTCTTCTCCAAATCTGCTTGGCGATGCGTATGGCACATGATCCAGGTATGTGGGCGAATGCTCGTTTGATGCTTCAACATATTGAATCTATGGATTTTTCGGGATTTTTTCGGATTTAGGGTTTATGGTTTGGTATGTTTTGCAGAATGATCTGATTCATGCATGGGGTCTAGATCTATATCTAGGATATTGTGCTCAGGTACTCTTTTCCTTTCCTAGCTTCTACATTTCCATGTTCTTTGGATCCGGTTTTCGTTCTTCAAACCCGAGTGGACTCCTTTCAGGGCGACCGGACAAGAAATGTTGGCGTGGTTGATGCAGAGTACGTTGTTCATTATGGCTTGCCAACACTTGGAGAGCCAAGAGCAAAGAAGGTAACAAATGATATAGTAAAAAAACCATACTCCAATCCTAAACCTACATTTTCGCTTTCGGCTTATCATCTAACCATTTCCATAAACTGCAGGCACCCCCTAAAGCTCATGTAATTGACAAGAGAGTAGAGGTAATAAGCGCGAAAATTACCCTTTTCACGACCTCTATTTCCGATTTCTTAGGGCTCGTTTGGTTTAGCTTTGCGTTTTTAGTTTTAAAACCCTTGTACTTTCTTATAGTTATCAAATTGAAAACTAAAACACAAAGTTGGACCAAACAAGCCCTTCTGTTTAGATACTAGAATAGTCTATGCTTGCCATTTTCAGGTCCGACGACAGTCCTACAATGAGTACAAGATCTTCAGAAGGCGATGGGAAGACGCTGTCACCAAGGACGAATGCTGGGCAGATCCATATACAGAGCCTATAATGTCATTAATCTAGCCAGAGAGGAACAAAGAAAGTGCACATAACACCAAAACTTCTAACACAAGAAGCAGAAAGATACTAAATCATGGATCTTGCCTTTTTGCTTGGCTACTCTGTACAGTTTTAACATACATATGAGAGGAAACAGGTCAGTTGCATAGGAATTTTTTTTGGTCATTTTTTTGGGGTGAGCTGAATGAAAACTTCATCACTCGCCCTAGAATCGAATAAATTTGGGATTCTACATTTTAGCAGCATAGGAATGGTATATGTGCTTGATGAAATTTTTTATTGGTTTGATTCTTCACACCAAAAGGTAAGAAAAGGTTTGATTCTGAGTGTATGCTGGTGTTTTTTCTAAAGCGAAATTCGATATGCCTAGATAAGATTGAGAATATAGGCCATGATAAGATAAGTGAGAATCAATTCTCTAAACTCCTGAAAACTTAACCTCAACTGATCCAAAATTACTGGTTTTGTAACCAAAAATCTTGATTTAACTCAGCCAAAACAATCCCAATTTCCACCCACCTCCAAGAATGAAGCTGGACTTAATCCCTACATGCAAACTATCCTCAAACAAACATAGACCTAAGAACAATTTACAAAAAAAATGACACCCATGGAACATTCAATTCTAGGGCAGCACCCAAACAAACATTTATAATGAGAATAATTCCCTAAAAAATGACAGATTTGGACCAGAAATTCTAACCCAATTTCACACTGGAGAGAATCCAATCAGTGGCATGCAAAGCAATTGCAGGTTCTTGGAGTGAAAGAGCAAAACCCAAAGGGCCTGTTTGGGATGTTGCAATTGATAGCATAGCAACAAGCAGAAGGCAAACAGTAGCCTTTAGCACCACCACAGCAAGTGCAAGGTGCACAAATCCGGAAGCTTCCAAGCTTTCTTCTAGTCTCATTCGTCACCATCATCATCTCAACTTTCTTCTGATCAATCAAGGGAACCATCTCATACCCATCAACGGATGTCACATTCCCTGAGCACCCATTTGCCTAAATCAATGGAATTTCACAAAATTACACTACAGAAACTAAAATTCGCCCTAAAATTGAGTAACAGAAGGACTTACATGAGATGGGTCTAGCTCAATTGAGTCGCAATTGAAGGTGGAGGCAGAGAACAGGAGGAGTAACGGAAAGAAGAGGATCCATAAATTGAACATCTTTTCTGAACTCTAAGGTTTGATTTTCTTCCACCCTTTGAGCAGATCTGAAATGGGTTTGGGGGTTTTAGGGAAGAAATTGAAATGGGTTTGTTTAGATGTGAGGTGATTTTGCGTGTGGTGTTGAGTTCTCACATGTTATTTTTGGAAGTGTGGTGGGGGACTGGGAAAGTGAGAACTGATAAGTGGGAATTAATAGGGGAAAGAAATGTCGACTGTGTGTGGAGAAGGAAGTAAATTTTCAACGATGGATGTTTTATTGAAGAGAGATGGAGTTCTGTGTGGGCCTTTGATATTTATTGTGTACATACATCAATGATTTACAAACCTTTGACCGAGTAATACCTTTTCAAACCTGGGTTCTGGATCCGATTCGGATTAGAGGCGTAACGGTTCCGGTTTTAACCGACGAACCGGACGACCCAAACCTAGTCATGTGTCCGATCTGGAATCGGCAGTTCCAGTTCCACTGGATCATGAACCGGGACCGGAATCAGGAACCCCCGGTTCCTCAATTCGGTTCCGATTTTTTGCGGTTCTGGGGTTGTTCTTATTTGGTTTCGATTCTGAACCTTTAAAAAAATTAATAAAAATAAACGTTGAAAATGTAAAACCGTGATCGCCGTTTTAGAGTTGCTACCGCTGTTTTGCGTTTTCATCGGGGGTTTTTATTTATTTTAAGGAGATAGAACTAGTGGTTCCGGTTCAGGTTTCGGAACCGTCGAATCTCCGATTCTAAGAAGGGTGGACCGGAATTGATAAAATTAAGGGTCGATCAGTTTCGGTTCAGTTCCAAAACATAGGAAGATTTAAGTTCAAGTTCAGGTAATCTGAAATTGTGTCCAACTAGGATTATGATAAACCTGAATCGGGTTTATCATAACCCTAAACCGTCGATTTGTATATAATTCTTTTTAAGTTGTGTCCAACTAATTGTTGAGGCTGGTTCGAATTTTTGTGATGGTCTTTTCACTTAGTTTCTAAGAACGTAATCGGGGTTCAAATGCCTTCATCTTCCAATATTCAACCTAGATTGGTTATTTGACGATGAGTTTTTATATAGATCAAATGATACAATGCAAGCAAAAGTTTCTACTAATTATTGGGTCCACTCTCTGATTTTGTTAAGCTCAGCATAATGCTTATTAATGCCACTATTATCTCATCTTCTATTGGCTTGGGAGCGATTGGATCGATACATGTAAGATCCTTGAAGTAGCATCCACGAAAATTGAAGGCATTTGGGAGGTTGAATGTGCTAAAGCTATGGCTTCCTTTTACGGGCTTCGCTTGGCACATGGTTTTGGATTTACCCATATTGTATTGGAATCGAATTACTTGAAGCTTGACAACTGCCTCCAATCTACTTTCTTACGTCCTTATTTTGACTAATTTTGTGATGATATTAGACGGGTCGAGCCGGTTGGCACAGCCGATTTATCCGGTTCATACACTTTGTTGGCTAATTTACGAATTCGAGATTTTCGCCTCCTTTGTTTCTTTTATTATTAAGTATTTCTCGTGTATGTGTAGCGCTTCTTGCTTCTAAGTACCCTCTCTTAATAAAAATGACATTGTACTTACTTAATTAGCGGAAAACACTCCCAAAACGTTAGTGCCAAACGGAGCCTTAGTTTCTAGATGGTCTAACAAGTTAGAGAAATTAGAATCCGAATGGGCCAAGCAATGGATCAAAAAATGAATGAAACAAAATCATGCAAATCATCACATATTAGCTGGTCACAGAATTCTACATAGAAACAATCATATATGTTCATCATGATTTTCTTCTCGTTTCTTCAGCACAAAGATTAATGATAAGATTAATGATAAGAAAGAAAACTAAAAATGTAGATTTTGTACCATTTTAGTACTATTTGTGAAATTTTGTAACAGTTAATGGCTAAAAAGTAGAGATGTTAAAAGCTAACCCAATCCGTAAACTCGATTTAAACTAACAGATAATTTTAGAGTCAAGATTCAAAATTTTGAACGTGAAATTCGAAATAAACCGAACCCGGTAGATCCGAAACCCGTTGGGTTGACTCGATTTGTTATATTTTCATAATTGTAAAAAAAAAATACTTTAATAATTATAAAAAAAAAAATCAATTTTCTTGACCTGTTCGGTTGACTCGACCCACTTGAAAATCCGCAACGATCCGACCCAATTTGACTCTTGATTCTTTACGAACCGAATTTGACTCAATACGAACCCAACCCGACCGACCCGTTTGACATGTCTACCATAAAGTGACGTATATTTAAATCCAGTAAAATTTCATCCTAAAATCAATTGATAATAGAAAATGTAACTCATTACTCATATGTCTCATATACTTATATACTATTCTAATTTAATTATAAACAATTTGTTTAACTAAAAACCTTTACAAGACTAAGTTACATACAATAGTCTTGTCTGATGAAAAAAAATATAATATCTTTATTACCTACTAATCAGAATGAATCAATCTACATCTATTGAATTACTTAGTCACCCAATCAAACGAAAAGAGATAAAAATTGGTAGGAATATTCCATGTTCATGCTATAGAAGATAATAATTTCTAATTGGTGGCACACAGATCAAAGCTAAGCATCCTGCTTCCCACCAAATGCTATTATCCAATCCAATCCATAAGGCTAATTTTGGTTTTCTTTATCAAACTTGTAGATGACTGAAAATGAATCTTAACTAAAGTTACTAAACTGCATGGAAACTCACTCATCATTTGATTGATGAAAAAATAAGCAGTAGAAAAATTGCAATTGAACCTAACTTAACCCATTTGTGTAATTGCTTCAAACTACGTTAAAAGGTGAGTAGATGGATTGTTGGTTTCAATGAAAAGATCACAAGTGACATCCGACAATCCAGAAATCCAATCCTGTATTTTCTTGGTGATTTATTGACCCATCTGTATAAAATTTAGAGAGTTTTAGTGCTGCACACGAGCTGTTGGATGAATGTGATGTTGCATTTATTTTTTTTTGGGTCAAAATGTGATGTTGCATTTATAAACTAGTCATTTGTTGGAGTAGTGGGCTTCCTCCCATATTGACAAATGACAACAATGATAAAAAAAAAAAAATAATAATAATTTTAATTAGTATCCTAAAGTTTTAGCGTTTCACATTATTGTCTTAAAATTAACTTTTCTTTTTTTTTTATTTTAGCATTCGCTTTTTCAATTGGTGTTCATATCTTCGATTCAAATGGATTAAATTTTAGTTTATCATTGTTTTTTCATCTTAAATTAGTAGGATTCGAGCTTAAAACACACAAATTCATACTCAAAGCATCTCGTTTTAAATTTCAAAATAATTTTCTATTTTAAGGGATTTTAAGGATAGATGAAATTGGGATGGTTCGGATATGAATTTAAGTGATTCTAGGGTTGAATTAAATCAATTCAAACTGAAAAACCCAAAACCTCCTAAAACCAACAAGAAAAGAGTTAATTTTGAGACATCTACCCTAGTACAAATATAAAGCAAAAACCAAGTCTTTGTAAAAATTTGAGCCACATGGCAAATTTGAAATATTTATTGATTTTTTATTTCTCATCTTTAATCCACTTTTACCTTAATCATTTCTTCACTATCTCAAAAACTACCATCCACTCTTTTCTTCTAAACAAATTAAAATTTTATATTTTTTATTACTAAAGAAAATAAGACTCAATCGTGAAAATTTATTTTAAATGGATATTCAAATAATAAGTTAGAAATAAAATTGTTTTAAAATATACCCGTACAAGATACGAAAATAACACTAGTTAAAAAAAAAAGAGTTCATTTTAGAATATCAATAGAAAAACTCAAAATCAAAGGAGTATCAAGCAAAATTCCATAAAAATACCAATATATAAGGAAGGACAAACCCTTACACATTAGCTTAACTTTTTTAATTAGAAAATAGATCCCAACCTTTTACATAAAAATAATTAACTAACCTGATATTTCACTTGTACTGTATAATATCGACTCACTGAAATATAACATCACATTAGTGTATGTATCGATCCACTAGAATCTAACATCATTTGCGACTACTTTAATTATTTTTTTATACATTGATTTATCGAGCATATAACGTATCTCCTTGGCACACCATCTTAACCTCTTAAATTTCGTTGTAGCGGAATTTCACTTGATTAATATTGTTATTGTTGTATACACTGATTTGGATTTTTTAGCATTAGGTATCTAAATCTAAAATCTTAATCGGAAAAAGATCATTTTTCTGGACAAATATTTGGTTATAATATTGCACGATCATACACCATTCTAACCAAATGATCATTACTTGGCTAGCCACTTGAGAATAAACAATTGCACATATCTACTATTTAAATCCGTAAGTACTTGCTTGCTTTTCACTCAAATCAATTGAGTAGATACAAAGATTTTTCTTTCATAAATTTTTAAGCTTAAAAGTAAAAGTTACCAAAGCATATATGGGACAAATTATATAAAGATGTAGTTTTTTCTCCTAAGCGAAGCATGGAAGAGGTAAATTGAAGCCAAAAGAACAAGATACTTAAACATCAAGTAATAAATTCTTACATTTTATGTCAACCAAGTTTAAAATTGTTATTTTTTTTAATCTTTCATCCAGTGCAAAAAAATGTGAAATATTTTGCCTTCAAATTTTCATTATATATCTACTTAATTCCAAAATACTCAATATATATCACTTGCAAACCCCACTATGTATCTATCCTTTTCTCTTGTCTTTCTCACCAAACCAACATGTGTATGGCCAACTTTTTTCATACCTTAAATTATTCTGACTTGATACCAAAGCCACACTTCAACAAACCTACTATAACAACCGAAATGCCACCTTCAATACTTCCATCACTTATCTAAGACCTTACATTCTTGGTTTTGATCACTATTGTGTGACAATCAAAACTTCTTCTTCCGCGACATGAGAGATCGAATGGAAAGATTCACAGTTCTACCCTTTTCTCTGGATTGCGTCTCTCAAGCTAGTGTTGATGTGGTCGATGAGAGGCCTAGGAGATCAAAGTTGGGCTTGAAATCTCCTTCTTCTAGTACGTGATGCAAATGCTCGGTTTATCAATTACTTTCCTTGGTTGATCTATGTTTTGTGAAAAGCATTGTGTAGTTTCTTAGCCAATTGTTGTTGTTCTTAGGAATCAAGGAGGATGAAGACGAAGAGAGCTTGTCCGGCGACAACATGAAACATTCATCAAGACTATTGACTCTCCCAAGGCCTAACTTATCCACCGGTGTTAACAAACTTGTTAAGGGCTTCAAGAGCTTGTCTCAAATGTTTAGTAAGAATCTTTTTTCTTCCATATTTAGAATCTTCAAAAACATTCATGTTACATAATCATGAAAGTTTTTCATACTATTTTGTACTCAAAGGTGCATATAGTTTCTTTTTAACAACTTTTATTGGTGATTGATGTAGTCTATGAGGATGAAATGGAGGAGTTAGGTATGAACATGGAAATAGGGTGTCCAACGGACGTGAAGCATGTGACTCATATCGGATGGGATGGAACCACAACCACCAACCTCACCGATGGTGACGACAACCACATCACAAAATGGCAACACCTTTTTACACCCGAGCTTCTCTTCCACCACCCTGCACCGCCTATATCACCACCAGTCTGCTCGGATCACCAGGTTAAGGCTTCGGGTCCATCCATAGAGCATGATCATTTTCCAACACCACCACCACCACCACATTTTCCAAGTGTTTCGACTTAGGGTGTGTCTGGTATATCATGTCGATATGGTACTTTTAGTTGATATGATCTAAGATATGATCGATACTCGTGAAGAATCATGCTTGGAAATGTGAATTATACCATGTTGAGGTTTACTTTGTTATGTGTAAATCATGGGATTGTGTTCACTTTGCAATGAATGTGTAATGATTTGGAATTTGGAGTATGAATGGAGATACAATAGCCAATGATGGGAATGGTTGGCAATTTGGCATTGTGTTGCTTGTAATCACGGGGAATGAAAAGCGCATTTACCTCAGTTAATGGGCTAGTTTGTTGGGCCTCAGGCCCAAATAAAATGTTGTTGTGGACCCATATATCTGATTATTTAAGTTATTTACATTTTGCCCCTATGTTGCAAGTATTTGCGCAGCAAATTACAAATGTGTTTGCAATTATAAAAAAAAAAAAAAACTAATTTATAATTAGTTTCTAGTTTTTAAAGTACTTCATAAGTTTAATTTGGAAGTTTATGAACTAATTTGTAGTTATTTACCCCTCACTTTTCATAAAAATTAATTTTAACTAAAGGGATTAGACTCAACTAATAAGCGGAATGTTCTACCTCCACGAGGTCATGGATTCAATATCAGTGGATGTAAAACTTTTTTTTTGTGAGGCTTTTCAGTTAAAAGCACATTTGCGGTCCGAGTCGAATTGAGCGTAGCTAAGACGAAACTCGGGCGAACTAGTAAGCAACAAAAAAAATCAAATTCAACCAAGAAAAATAAATTAAATTTTCGATTACATGGATATAAACTTGTTTTGATAATTTATCCATGCAAACTGATATTAATTTTTGTATTTAACTACAACTCTTTTAACTTTTTTATACGAAACTTTAAAATTTAAATTAATAATTTTATTTCATGTGCTTATACTCGATCTAATTTCATTAGCAAAAAACTTTATAGATAGAGTTTGGACAATCTTAATTATTAAATAAAAAATTTATACTTGTGATTACATTACTCTCTTTCTAAATTAATTTATTATTATTTTTTAAATAAATTTACCTAAAATTTATTAATTTGTTATAAAATTTTGATATTTTACTCATATAATTTATATAAATTTCATGAAAAGAAGACCGACTTACACTGTATGTTTAATCCTAAGGAAAAATCTTATAACTAGAATATTAAAGTCAAAGGAATTTATCTATACATTTAACATTTTTCAAGAGATACTAATCTTATTCAAGAGTCAAAGAAAACCACAATAAAACTGAAAAATCTATCTAAAAACTTTGAATATATATTTCTACCAAAAAAAAACTTTTAATATTTGTTGGTCGATTTCCACTTTCCATATCATCAAAACTGTTGAACAGTTTGGAACTGCCTAGTAAAATCATTATTTACTTATCAAAACCCGATAAATTTCAATTAAAAAGATAAAAAAACAATTGTTTATTATAATTTTGATTTTCGAAAAAATCATAGAATCGTCGAATACTATATTTTGTTGTGGTAAAAATCGTGACAGATATTGAAAAAAGATTTAAAAAAACGCGCTAAGAATTGAAGTCAATGTAAAATCCGGCGGGTCCCACATTGACCAAACCCTCCTTAAACCCCTCCATCGCTTCTAGAAACCACAGGCCGTTCAATTTTCTAATTTTCCAAAACAATGTACGGAGTACTAAACAAAAATTAAAAAAAAAAATTGCTGAAATAAATAAATTAATAAATAAATATTAGCATAAAGATAGAAAAATATTTTATTTTTTATTTTTCTCAAAACTTCCTGATGAACAACTCTCTAGAATCCCACTCTATCTTTCGCCTCTTCCTTCTTGTTAACAATCTCTCTGATTTTCGATAGATTTTGATCGTTTCTGCTATCGCTCACATTGTTGAAGACGATAGTTTTTTGATTGATCACTGAGAAGCAATCGCTCTGATTGGAAATAGATTCAAAACCTTTGAATTCGAATTCCTCCGCTGAATTCAGAGAATGCGTGTGACTACGGAGGAAAACGGTCTGAAGCAGAAGGAGGAGAAGGAAAGAGAGAAGAAGAGTTCGGAGATCGTCAACGACGTTTTAGTGCCGCCGAAGAATTTCGCAATCGTCGAAGAAGGCGTCTACAGATCTGCGTTTCCGGAAATTTGTAATTTCGGTTTCCTTGAAACCCTAAATCTCAAGTCCATCATGTAAGTTTTAATCTTGTTCAAATTTTTGCCGAATTGTATCATTGCTGTTCGATCTGTTGTGTTTTAAACTTCTTTTAGGTTGATTTAGGCGTTTAGTGAGTTTTCTGTTTGATTGCAGATACTTGTGCCCAGAGCCATATCCGGAAGAACACTGCAAGTTTCTTGATTCTCACAACATCAAGTTGTATCAATTTGGGATTGAAGGGAAGAAGGTAGATTTAAAATTTCCTGTTTAGTTTTTCTGTTGGCTTTCTTCATTGTTTTTTGAATGTCATTGTCAATCTAAATTCCTTATTTGTTACTAGTCAGCTTAACTCTCTTGGTTGTATGAGAAAGTGGTATTGGTAGTGTTATCTGTTAAATGATGGCGGTTCAGCCATAGATTTCATCAAGTTCATTGTTTTCTTTAGCCATAGATTTCATCAAGTTCATTGTTTTCTTTAGCCATAGATTTCTGATCCTTGTAGTTGTTCTAATTGGCATCCCAAACTTCTTTTGAACTGCTTGCTTTCTCTTTTCATCTAGGCTTGATTGATTTTCATGAGATTACCAAAGAAGAAATATTACATGTATTGCTAAGTACCTTCTTCAATGTCCATGACTGAATAGCATGTTTTGCCTTGCTAAAGTTGTCCTTTGAGTAAAGCCTGTTGGAGACGTTGAAGGGGAAATAATGCTGGATTTGCACTTACTACAGGCCAAAGTTAATGCTCCGGAATTATATTGTGCGAATCTTAACGTCTTAGTAGTTCTAATTTATTATCTAGCTGAATATTCTTGAGGAACTGTTGACAGCTTAACAGCTTAAGCATACTAGATGAGATTTGGTTAAAGGCTTACATAACTCATCAATGCTGATTTAAGATTGCTAAAAAGAACCAAAGTTTGCTTCCTCTTAATGAAGGTTGTAATTCTTGTGACGAAGTGTTTTGATGTGCCGTTATAGAGGTTTCATGTACACATAATGGCATCACATAATGACACCACATTCCTTTATTTCCCTCACTGCTTTGCTGCTTGTTCTTTACATAAGCTATTCTAGTTACTATAATGAATCATCCATTAACAACAAATCCTTTTCTCTCCAGGAAACTATGAGGATCATCCCTGGCGACGTTATCACAAAAGCTCTGAAAGTTCTAATTGGTAATCACACCTTGAACATTCATATACTTTTCAACCCTGTTTGTTAATAATCATTCCTTACATAGTTCAAATAACGCTTCTTTTGGCAAATTTGCAGATTTGAGAAATCACCCAGTTCTGATACACTGCAATCGTGGCAAGGTACATATCCATTTCAATCTGATTCCCCTCAAAATCCAAATCTGTGTTGAAAATTTTCAAAATCTGACATTTGGAAAACTTGCAGCACCGAACCGGTTGTCTTGTGGGGTGCCTTAGGAAGCTACAGAACTGGCGCTTGCAATCGGTGCTTGACGAGTATGTTTGTTACGCAGGCTCGAAAGCAAGGAACTCAGACATGAAGTTCATGGAGGGATATGACACTGTGAGCTTGATACAGTGCCTCCATAGCCTCCTGTATAGGTATCATGGTCTCTACAACAAGAGAAGACTGCTTTATAAGGAAGAAAACTTACCCAAACTTCAGATTAGGTCCAGTTAAAATTGCCATTGTTGATGGATGGAATTTGTTTTGTTTTTTCCTCTTTTTGCATAGCTTTTGGTTGGATTAGGATTTGGAGGGACATAATTTTACTCTTTAGTTGAGTTGAAATGATGTAGAGTTTTACTTTGCTCTAGCTTGATTCCGTTTTTAGTTGGGTTGTTAATATTAGGCGGGCTGGATAAGGATGAAACAACAGGCCCAAAGACGGGCCTGTGTTTTATTTTTTATACTTTTATCATAGATGCCAAATTTTTTTATGAAATAGTGTAATGTCAAATTGCAGTTTAAATTTTCGTTTATAAGGGCGTGCTCTCTGTAATCTACTATATATATAAAATCAATAAGGTTTAGAGCCTTCTCATTACGCCACCTAGGATTTCGTCACATGTCGATTCTATATTAAACCACCTCATATTTTTACACGTGTCATTTTCTTATAATTTAGACGTCTTTATAAATATTCCATGTCATAGTCCACATGTCAAAAAATTTCCATGTCACTCATATATTATGTACAAATAATATTGCCACATAATTTACATATAAAAATATTTTTACCATATCTTTATGATCCTAACACTCTCCAATATAATCTACCAAAAAAAACTCATATAAATATATATCGAGATCTTATCATATAATATAAATATATACCGAGATCTTATCCTATAATATATACCGAGATCTTATCCTATAATATGTCAAGTCAATTTTATTTGCTAATCCATATTAAATGTCCCATTATTTTCATTTTTGTTATCAAAATCTTTAATCTAGAATTAGGCTTTTTTTTACAATTTATAAAATCATCAATTCACTATTATATTTTTATTTATTAATATCTTTCTTATAATATATCTAAAATAATATTGATTCATAGTCGTGCAGGGCACGACGGGGACAACTAGTTTAAAAAACAAGTTTAGAGGTACAATAGCAATTAACAACACATTCTCATTTTTTTATGGATGTCAAGGTAAAAATAAAATGGATAGACAATTACCTAAAACCAAAAGATAAAAGATAAGATTTTCTCTAATTCCAATACAAAGTGTTACCAAGTAAACTTAAAAAAATCTAAATAGCTAAAAAAATTAATTAGTCCAATAAGAGGTAAAAGACCACTTAAAATAAATTTTCACCTTAAACTGTAATTGATTGGATTTGGCATTTCTTAGAAACTTTACTTAGTGTAAGAGCTCGTACCTTGTACGGATGTTTTTTTAAATATAAGTAAATAAATAGTTAAAAAGTATAAAACTTTTGAAATAAATTTTTTTTTTACGAGTTAGCATAAAAAAATATCATAATGATCTTCATATCTATCATATCAAAAATAAAAGATTGTTTAATAATGAAATTTTCTATTATATATTCTAAAAACATGGATAAGAATTTATCATATTCAAAAATAAAAAATTATTTTTAAAAACTAATGGTTATTTTGTCAACAATTAGTTTTAAAAAAAGGTTTTGTGATCCAATCTAAAAGTGACAGTGTCGTTTAATAATTTTTTTAACGGCCGAAATACCAAATTGGTATTAAAAAGTATCACCTTTGGACATTTGGGTATTTATAAAAATCTCTTGGACATTTTGGTATTAAAAAACAAAATCTGGGACAAATGGGTATTAAAAAAGCATACATAAGTCATTTTAGTACAATTTTTAAAAAAAATCATTTTACACGCACAAAACCCTCATTTATTAATTAAAAATCTTTTTTATTTTTGGAAAATATTAAAAAAAAAACTTTTTTATAGGTTTAAACTTGTTTCATTTTTTATTCATAATTAATAAAAAAATAGTCATATTTTATTAAAAAAACAAAAAATCTTAAACAGGGACATGCTCACATAATTAGTGAAAAGTTTGAAAATAAATTTTTTCATGTAAATAGGAGTTTGATTTGCTTAAAAGCATAATTTAATTATATCGTCACAAAATATGTATTGGTTATTTACAATTGCAAATAACATCTTGTCTTTTTTACCGGAAACCACCCTTACAATATGGCATATTAGCGTAAACCACCCTTTCAATGGCTATTTACCGAGAATCACCCTTAGAATGCCCTCCGTTACGTTTTAACCACCCAATTAAATTTTTCCGTCCAAAAACACGTTAAAACGTGCAATGACCCTTTTGCCCCTCTATTTCCCCCCAAATTACACCCCAATTCTTCATCTTTCTCCCTCTCCACTGCGCGCATACTCCCATTTCGATTCCTATCTCCCAATTCCATTTCTAGGGCTCAAAGATCTCTCAATTGGATATCCTGAATCGTGAAATTACTAATCGATAGCTAGGGTTCTTCTTGCTCAAACTCACACGCTCCATTTGTTGCAGTTGATGTTTGAGATAGAGGCAACCTGAGATTGGGGCTTTCAACGAGCTTTTATCTGTTGAAAATCGAGTACATTGCGACTGGAAGTTCGAATTCTGCATCATTGAAGGTTAGATACACCTACAATTACTTAATGCTACCATTTCTTGTTCAAAATTATATGTGAGCATGTTTGCTGGTGTGTATGTGTGATTCTCCATTTTATTTCCAAAATTGGCGTGAATAAGCATGTAATTAATATAGTAGGACAAAATATGGTTAGGATGAGGTCCCTTTCTGCCCCCTTTCTGGCACATGTCTGAACAAAGTGAAATGTAGACCTAAAAAAATGCAAAGATTCGTTTTTTAACATTATTAAAGTCTTTGAACTGTTGGCATGTGAATTGGATGAATGGTGGGGACATTTGTGGTTGCTCACTACTTCTCCATTATGTGTTCTTTATTGCTACAGATGGAGGTGAATTTCAGATTTATGTATGAGGGTCAGTTTTACACCTCAAGGTTTGGACAACTAATGTACAAGAAAGGCAAAGTTTATGTGTATGATAAAGTGGATTCAGATTGTGTGTCAAAAGTTGTATTGGAAGCAATGTTGAAAGAAGATGTAGGAGTAGTCAGTGTCTATGAGCTTTGGTTCTTACCACCTGGACAGACTATCCAAAATGGTTTGAAGCTCATTGCTGGAGATGCAGATGTGATGGAGGCTGTCTCCAGAGTTGGAAATGATAAGCTTGTGCATGTGTATGTTGTTGGGGAGAATGAGGCCAGCCCAAGTGTTCTGAGAAGTAAGGGCCCAGTTGAGAGTGGATACTCAAGCCCAGTAACAAGCCCAACTCTTACTCCATCTCAATCAATTCCTGAGAGCATGACATACACCATCCCACCACCATCTCAATCTACCCCAATTGCATCCTCAAACAAACCTCCCAAAGCTGCATCCACAAAAAAACCTACCATAGCTGCCTCTACAAGAAAACCTGTCAAAGTTGTGTCCACAAAAAAACCTACCCCAACTATATCTAAGCAAGGAGCATCTAAGCATAAACCCACTCCATCCACACCAGATCCAGTACAATCTAATGCAGAGAGTGAAGATGACAGTGAAGATGGCGAAGATGGCAATGAAGATGATGTTGTTTTAGGCTCAGAATCCTCTACAGATGCTGAATTTGACTTCGTGGAGAGTGGAGATGATGATGATGACCTGTTCTGGGAGAATGTTGATGAAACAGTTGGAGAATTTGGAGGTCAAGATTATATACTTGAGCCAACATGTGGAGATATTGATGGTGATCATGAGGAAGCATTAGATGATTCAGAAGATCTTAGGAGTGTAAGTGACTCAGATGGGCCTCCAAGACAAAGGTATCCTGAATTCAATCATCATGTTGATTTTAAGAAGAAAATCACTTTCAAGGATGGTATGATATTTGCATCTAATGAGATCTTTAGAATGGCTCTTAGGCAATGGTCTGTAGAGAATGGTGGTGATTATTACTACTTGCACAATGACAAGTCCAAAATTACTGTGTATTGTAAGTTTAGGTGTGATTGTCCTATGAAGCATGGTAGGAAGAAGTGTGTTTGTGACAAGGTGTTGTGTCCATTTAGAGCTTCTGCTAGGAAATTGTCTACAGATGGTAGTTTTCAATTGAAAAGCATACACCCTAAGCATGAATGTGGTTGGCAACATGTTAACACTAAGCTGACTTCTAAGTGGCTAGCATTGAAGTATTTAGAACACTATAGGGATGATCCTGAGTGGAAGTTGATTGGATTCATAAATGCTGTAAAGAGAGACTATGGTGTGCCTATATCCTACATTCAGGCATGGAAGGCACGTTTGAGGGCAATGTTGCTAACACAAGGGGATGCTAGAGTTCAGTATGGGAAGGTGTGGGATTATGCCTTAACAATAAGGAAGTGGAATCCTGGAAGTTCTGCCTTTGTTAAGGTGTGTAATGATATCATTGAGAATCCAGTGTTTGAAAGGTTGTATGTTTGCTTTGATGCATTCAATAAAGGGTTCATAGAAGGTTGTAGGCCATTGATAGGCCTTGATGGATGCCATTTAAGAGGTGCATACACTGGCCAAGTGTTGGTTGCAGTGGGAAAGGATGGGAATGACAATATCTTTCCCATAGCTTATGCAGTGGTGGAGGCAGAGAGGAAGGAAACATGGGCCTGGTTTTTGGATATACTGATAAGAGATATTGGGAATGCAAGGCCTACATTCATGTCAGACAGACAAAAGGTATGAACATCTTCTTTCAAATTGCAAGCTTTATTGATTACTCATTAACTTCAATTTTGGAAATTGGTTTATTTTCAGGGGTTGATTGAAGCATTGGTTGAAGTGGTGCCCACATCAGATACAAGAGTATGTGTGAGGCATATGTACAACAACTTCAAGGTGAGGTGGCCGGGAAAAGCCTTCAAGGATGCTGTGTGGGCAGTAGCAAGGGCTTACACCACACAAGAGTTCTTGCAAATAATGGAAGAAATCAAGAGGATGGATGAATTGGCTTACAAGTACTTGATGGATGCAAACCCTAGGACATGGTCTAGACATGCATTTCAGCCTACATGTAAGTCTGATATGCTTCTCAACAACATTTGTGAGAGCTTTAATTCAATTATAACAGGTGCAAGAGAATTGCCTGTCTTAAGTATGTTCGAGTGGATAAGAAGACATATAATGAAGAGATGTTTAGCTAAGAGAGAGGGAATGATGAAGTACACTGGAGTGTTCACCCCTACTGCTATGAAAAAGATTCAGGCTGCTAAAGAAGAAGGATTGAGGACATGTACACCATTTTGGGGTGGAGGGGACATATTTGAGGTAGATCATCGAGGAAGGACATTTGTGGTTGATTTAGGTGAGAAGACATGTGGATGTTACAAGTGGGAACTAACTGGAATCCCTTGTTGTCATGCCATGAGCTGCATAATGAAGGAAAGGAGAAGTGTAGAAGCTTATGTTCATCCTTTTTATACCAAGGAAGCATATCTAAGAGCTTATGGCTCAATTATCAGTCCAATGCCTGGCCAAGACCAGTGGGAGAAGTCTGATGTAGTTGCTCCTGAGCCTCCTAAATACGTGGTGCAACCTGGAAGGCCTAGAAAATGCAGGAAAAGAGGGATTGGAGAAGAGCCACCCAACAAGAATAAGAAGGTTAGGGTGTCTTTGCCAAAGTATTGCTCACATTGCGGGCAAAGTGGTCATTACAAGAACAACTATAAGAACCCTGCTAAAGGACCCGCTCAATCTAAGCCAGCTAAGAGAGGAGGAAGACCACCAAACAAGGACACTGTGCTCATAGGATCTCAAAAAAGAAAGTACATTAAAAAGGTATTTCTCTTGCTTAATTTACATACTTGATCATTACAATACTATGTACTTCAAATGTTTGAATACCTTGTAATTCTATTGCTTAATGGACTCCAGGTTACTCCTCAAAACCACTTTGTAGACCTGGGTACCCAAGTAGCAAGTAATCAGTCAGGTCCATCCACCCCCCATGAAATGCCTTCAATTGCATCACAAGTTTCTACAACATCAACAACAACATTTGATGTCTCTGTTCAGGTATAATCTTCAATAAAATCCAGCCCTTAACCTTGCCTGACAAGTATAGCTTATACCCAAATTCTTGCATTTTGTAGATGTCCCAACCACAAGCTTCCACACAAGGTGATGTTGGGAGTGCCAATTTCACTCAACCACTGCCTAGGAAAAAGATGGTTGCATCTAAGAAAGCACTTGTAATAAGGCGTTCACCCAGGAAACAAGGAGAAGGTCAAGCCAAGCCCTATATTATGCCTAGATCTGATTTGTATTAATTTAAGTATTAGCCCCTGTAATGGCCCCTTTCGACTAAGACTTAAATGGCCCTTGTAATGGCCCCTTTTGTGAATCTGTGTGCTATGTAAGACACATATTTATGCCACTGATGTGTAAGACTTTAATAGCCCCTTTTGGTTTAGCATCTATGTGAATTGGTTGCACAATGATGTATTGTCTATTTACCAAATGTGCAAGTTTGTCAGGTGTCTTTACCCTCTTTTATTTATCAATTCTATTACAGGGAACAATTTGTCTTCCTTATCACCATCTTGTTTGTTGCTGCTATGGGTAATCAGTTCACAAAAATTATGACAGAACAATGGCACAATTTCAGTTCAATTTCATTAAGTACTTGCATATTATTGCATGAACAAAACCAAGTCATTACAGGTACTTGCTCATTACAAGAGTGAACACTAGCAATTGATCTTCAAGGACAACTCTTACAATGCCTAAGTAGTAGCATAATCATGAACATGCTCTACTTCAGTATCACAACAATGAGAAAAATCAAAAGAAATACAGCAAACAGAACAGCAGTAGCTCCATTTGGAGCAAGAACATTCAAATTCTGACTTTTGCTTCCTTCCAATTGCAACTCTAGCTTCTGAATTGTGGCCTTGTAAGTTGCAGCCTCTCCTACCAACTTTTCGAGCTCCATCTGATGCGTGTGAGTTATAGCTTGCAACTTCCAATTCTCACCTTCTAATTTTGCCTTCTCCGACGCTAAATTGTTGATTACAACAATTGCTCTCTTAGTGTATTCCTCATCCCTCCACTCAAAAAAATTGCACTTCTTAGGTGAGCGGTACATACGACAATCATAAAATCTTCTTCCAAAATTCTTTTCAGTATGAGCAGTGGACTCCCTAGCCCGAATTCCACAAAAACAATACCTTCCTTGGTGATTGAATGAGGTAGAGCTCGAACTAGACATAGGGGCAGCTTTGCTTCGAATTCCTCAAAGATGGAGCGTGTGAGATCGAAAGCCCCAATCTCAGGTTGCCTCAATCTCGCGATTCAGAAGAACCCTAACTTTCGACTCCCTAATTTCGCGATTCAGGATATAGAATGGCTTGGGAGAATTTGGAGCCCTAAAAATCGAAATGGGAGTATGCGCAGTCGAGAGAGGGAGAAAGATTAAGAATTGGGGTGTAATTTGGGGGAAAATAGAGGGGCAAAAGGGTCATTGCACGTTTTAACGTGTTTTTGGATGGAAAAATTTAATTGGGTGGTTAAAACGTAACGGAGGGCATTCTAAGGGTGGTTCTCGGTAAATAGTCATTGAAAGGGTGGTTTACGCTAATATGCCATATTGTAAGGGTGGTTTCCGGTAAAAAAGCCTAACATCTTTGATGTTGCTACTTTTGGAGATATTGTGAACACATATATAATGATAATAAGTTGACCAGATTGCGCTTTAATGTAAACATTTAAAAATATTATTTCATCGAGAATTTTTATTTATTATTTTTATTTATGAACAAATGTGAGTGTGTCTTTAATTTATTTTGAGAATTTAGAGTTCTTATCAAAAAAATATTGATGACTTCATTTGAAACTTTTTAATTTAAAATTTTAAAAAAAATGTGTGTATTATTTATTACTTAGAAAGAAAAATAAGGAATTATTTTTAACAAAAATGAGTTTTGTGTGTGAAAATCAAATTTTTAGTCAAAAAATACTTAAATGACTGATTTTAGTTTTTTTAATACCCAAACGTCAAATCTTTGTTTTTTTAATACCCAAATGTCCAAAAGATTTTTTTAAATACCCAAATGTCCAAAGGTGACACTTTTTAATACCAATTTGATATTTCGGCCTTTTTTTAACCTCCACTTTAGGTTATACTCCGTATTTATGATGATTATAAGTGCTACGCTTTAGGTTATACTCCGTATTTATGATAATTGTAAGTGGACCAACAAATAAAAGTTTATTACGGACTTTGCTCTCTTCCTGATAAAAAAAATCCTTAAATTTTGCATAATCATATTATAAATTTAAAAGTTAATTACTCGTGTGGCATATTAATTCAATTCAATAAATTTGGAGTATTTTCTAACTAAACATATAATATCATAACTTTAGATTAATTGCGCGTAGTGGTACAAGGAAGTTGGTAATTTTCTGGCACACGCCTAAAGTATTAAGATTCTTTTTTTGGTGCAATTATTGCTTTTTTAAAAAAAAAACAAAGAGAAAAGAAAAGAGAAAAAGATTATCAATTTTTCTTTTTCCCTTCTATAAATTCTCTCTTTCTTATCTTAGGCTCTTTCGTAGCCCCTCTTTCCCGGTCTTCTCTCCTAGGGTTTCTACTTCTCCACAGAAAATCTCTCAATCAATCATCCGAACAAGATCGTCGCGAATCCACGATGACAGGCAAGGCGAAGCCGAAGAAGCACACGGCGAAGGAACTCGCGGCGAAGCAGGACGCCGCCACCACCAACAGAGGCGGCGGCAAGGCTGGATTGTTGGATCGCACCGGCAAGGAGAAAGGCGGCCACGCTAAATGGGAGTGCCCGCACTGCAAACTCACCGTCCCGGATCCGAAGACGATGCAGATCCATCACGAATCGAAGCATCCGAAAATCCCCTACGACGAGTCCAAGATCGTCAATCTCCATGCCGTTCTCGCCCCCGTCGCCGACACCTCCAAGCCCCGCCCTGGCGTTCGCGGCAGCCTCAAGAAGTGATTTCATCTTTAACCTATTAACCGATTGTGAAATCGACTGTTGGATATCGGGGAATAAGGGGTTAGGTTTTCAATCTTCCTCCGTCTTCTTCTCTAGATGTTTCTTCAGTTTGGGGATTTCTGTTATGTTGTGCTTTCTGTTTGTGTTATTAATATATTAGAATCTGTTACTACAACACCTTTTATCTATCTTGTTTCTCTGTGAGGGGTGGATTGAATTTGAAATTGAAATATGTCTGGTGTTGCTGATGTTTGTCAATCTTCATGATGATAATCTTCTATATCAGATAAGTCAAATTGAAATATGTCTGGTGTTGCTTATGTTTGTCAATCCTCATGATGATAATCTTCTATATCAGATAAGTCTTTTTATTTCAATTTTCATGCGTTGTACTCGGAAAAAGATTCCTTCTTGCAGATGACCAGATTTTAGTTGCATCAATTGATGCAAATCATTAATACTTTGGATCCTCCAAAACAGTAATTCTGTCTGCACTCATTGTAAGGATTCAATTTATACCAATCTTGTGGTTTGAATGTTTAGAAAGTTTAAATTAGCAATGATCAACCGAGAACATTTGTCTAATGAGTGTGTTCTTGGCAAACAATCACATCGTTAATTCACAACAAATATAGCAGAGAAGATATGTAATTGGCAGCACAAAAGGGGTTAGATTCCACCCTATGCTTTCAGTTTCCAAGAAACTGATACAAAAGAGCATGTTTGGTTTGGGAACTTTCCAAGTTTACAAGTTCTCCTTTCTATTGAACTGAAGCAAAACTATAGATATAGCTTATAATAACGAACACAACTGTAAATTCTATAAGGAAAAAAAGGCTGAGTTACCTACACAAGGAACTTGCAAAATGTAAAGATGGGTCATTCCCATTAATCCTGCATAGGCCTAAGAAGCTTAACATCTCCTCCCTCTTTCGGTGGTTGTCCCAAAAACATTGGTGGTCTTCCTTGATTGTTGTTGTTGGGAATACCCATGTTTGGCGGCAAACCGAATCCCATTGGGAGAGGAATGGATAGATTACGAGCATTTGCTGCTGTGGTGGACTCATAGTTCGGATTTAGACCATAAGAGCCATAAAGCATGGTGTTAGAGAAGTTAGGGAACTTCATTTGATAAAGAGAGGGAGCTCCTCCACCAGTAAAATTCCCAAAATAGTTGGGATTTAGGAACTCTTTGTTGTATTCCATTCTTCGATTGGGATGAGTAGCAAAATCTTGTGGTTCGGACTTGGGAAGATGAGAGTTTAGGGCTTCTTGTGGGTTGCTGTTGTGTGCAGATGGGGCTGGATTTTGGTGGCTGCTATTTCTAGCTGATGGAACTTCATGATTGTGTTTTCCTTCATATGTTGTGAGTACAAACTTCAAGTTGTGTGAGGCCCTTTCCACATGCTTTCTTACTGAGCATCCAGGATGGGTGCATTTGTAGTAACTCCTGAATTTTTTTTAAGTAAGCTCTCTTGAAAATGTATGAAGATAATGACAAAAGAGAATTGAGCAAAAGAAAGAGGATACAAACCTTGGATTTGGATTACCCTTGACCACTTTCTGTCCATATTTTCGCCATCTGTATCCATCATCAAGTATGTCCACTTCACTCTCTATTTGGACAATGACTCTTGGTTCTCGGTTTGCCCTAGAAGCCAAAGCTGTTTCAATCAAGGAGCTCTCCATCTTCCTGCAATAAAATAAAACAAATCTCAATAAGGTATATATATGTGCAGAAATTTGCAAAGACCATGAGGTGGTGGCAATACCTTCTTTTCAGGTCAGGTTCATCGTTGTCATTGTCAACAACTAGCATACTCCCTTGAGTAACAGCGTCTTCCTCTTCAACCTCATCATTACTTGCAAGTGTTGAGGAGAGTTCAGGTGTTCCTGCTGATTCAAGTGCACCAGCAGATCTTCCTTCATTACCTTGTAGTGGATTAGAGACATCAGTTGAGCATGTTCCTTCACCAACATTTAATGACTCGCCACATGACACTGATGAGCCAAACGATGATCTCCTGTTTAGTTGAGGCTTTGGATGATTATGAGCCCCTTTATAGACAATTTCTGTGATTTGACCATCACCAGAATGTTCAACCTTCTTTTTTACTGGACAATTTGGATGGGTGCATTTGTAATAGCTGCGAGGGAATTCACTAGCCTTGACCTGCTTTTGCCCATATTTTCTCCAATTGTATCCATCTTCTGAGTTAACAACAGTTTTCCCTGAAGAATCCGTAACTTTCAGAGCCCCATCCATAGGCTGATCTATTCCTGAATTTCCTCCATCCTCCCCTTGATTGCGTTCATTTTGCTGTACTTCAAAACCAGCAGCAATAACTGAATCCCCAAGTTGAACATCATTAGAATTAGCCTTTACTGCAATGTCACTTGATATTTTGGATTCGGGTGATGAGTTGAATTCAGAAGTGTTCATGGTGACAGTAGCCTCGCTTGGAAGATGGGTAGGAAACTCGAAACCCCCATTCATGGGAGGATGTGTATCAGCTGGATATTGAAAGTCAAACTCAAATCCTGAATTCTGAGGCAAGCTAGGCGGATACTGAAATAAGGATTAGAAAAGACATACTGTTGTTAAAATTTTCATATTATAGAGATTTAAAAAACTTCATTACGTTTACACTCAGTGATAATTTCTCTTTTGACCAAAAAAATAATTGAGAATTTATCTAGTTTTCATATTCTATCTTCTTCCCTAGCACATTAACACTAAGTTTCCAAGTTTAGTTGTTTAGCTTCATAATTAAAGATAGCTCTTCGGAGTTGGGCTTGATAACTGTTGTGATCTTTCTTCTTTGAGAATACAATGATATATTCATAGTTCCTCTACCCTTCATTGAATGATGAAATACATACTAGTCAAGAAGAAATCGGGAGAAAGACCTGAATTCATGAAAGCCTAAAATCTGGATGTGAGAATGAGAAACGGAGGGCCAAAATGTTAGGGTAATTTTGATGTTAAAAAATTTTGTTTGATGGTATTCAATGTTGACTATCATTTGGAGGTCATTAAGTGGAATTAACTTAAAATTTTCATTTGTATCATGAATATTGAACCTTTAAATTCAAAAAGTTCTATCCATTGACAGAACAAAAGGCTAAGATTCAAGTACGAACCTGATGCTGCAATGTAGAATAGAACGACATAGGAATAGGCTTCCCCTCAGGATTAAAAGTGAAAGAGGATGTATCGTCACTGTCCTTATCTGCATTAAACGATTCTGACTTGATCACTCTACTCTCACAAGCCAGGTGGGGCAAGGCATAAGCTCCTGTGGTTGGAGATGGCTGAAGAAAAAAGTTTCATTAAACTTTCTACTTACAGCCTCTAGGAAAACACAGGTTTAATAGATAAAGTGTAAATATTGGCCAACATAATACAGCCTAAACATGAGATCAGAAAAGGGATGGGAGACCAATAAACAAAAATTGCAGATTGCTCAAGACACAAGGACTAACTAAAACCATTTTTCCTCAATAAATGTAATATTTCATAGCATGTATCCATGATTTACCAGATCATTTAACTAATTTGCTGCTAACTTTCATCAATTTATCACCAACTAGACTCTCTAAACAAGTCACTAACTACACACTTTCTAATTATATTGACAAAGCTTCTTGCACCATACTTCATACAACATGCAAATCCAGTAAAATCAAAGTTGGTGTTTAAAAGAAAAACCTCATTTTACAAAGTAAAATCACCACAGCATCACAAACATCACATGCATAATTCCAATTAAGCTCTGAAAGCAAAGCAAGAACAGTGAAAACAGCACCTGAAGATTTGGCAGCATCATAGGAGACTCCAACAACGCACCAGGGCTGATACCAGGTGTTCTAAGAAGATATGGTGATGGAGAAGCCGGTGAAGCCATTGCACTACTAGATTTAAACCTAGACGTACTAATTTTTGATGCATCAAATCCAAACTTAGCCGCCCTCCTCTCCGCAATACTACCACCAGACTTGAAACCTGATTTGTCTGTGCACACTACAGAACTCAATCCATCCTCTTTCTCTTCCAACTTCTTATAATCATCGTTCTTGCAATTGGATTCTAGCAGAGTTGCTTGCCACGGATCGGACACAAACCCTGGGAAAAGCCCCTTAGGGCTCGTCGTGAGGCTCCTCCACGCATCAATTGCATCAGAACACTGCTCAGCTGACATACCGCCGAAAATTGCAAGCAAAAACCTAGATTCCAAATCTCACATAAACAAACCTAGAACGCAGATTTTAAAAACGAAACCCCGAATTTCAGCCAACGAGTCCCTTCCTCGAGCTCAATCGTGACCTAATTTTCACAATTACTTCACTCCTCGTCACATAACAAGGGAACAACACACCATTGATGAAATCCACCTCAAAATGAGGCCAGAACACGGTTAAAGCCTCCGATTCTCCAGAAACTGATCTTATTGCACAAGATTCGAACAGCGACTGATAAGACGCCTCAAATATTTGTCCAGAAACGATGAACTAAACAGGAATCGAAGAAATCACTAAATGCCGGAATAGCGTTTTCAGCGCCGGAGCGTGAACGGAGAGAGGAGATGTGCAATGAGGCATTTATGGAGAAGGAGAGAGTACGGAGAGAAACTCGAAAAATCGGTTTTCGAGTTTCAGAGAATCGCCTCGCAACGAGAGAGAAAAGAAGAGTGCAATTAAAAGACAGAACAGAGATGATTCGGATGTTGTGTGTCCGTACCAGCTCGGAATTGACACATCCCAAGCACGTGACTTGTTTTAGATAATCGGTTTAGGATTCTTCTAAAATGTGTCCTATTAATACTAATTTTAGCATGCATGATTGACCATTATTAATAATTTTTTGTGTGTTTATTCATTTTATTTTTAAAAAATAATTAGAATTTTTTTTTTCAAATCTAATTATTAATATACGAGCTGTCAAAAGCTGATCCGAATCATCCGAAATTTTATGGTCAAAATTCGAAAATTTAAACCCGAAACCCGAAGGAAACCGAACCCAATAGACTCGTAGTTCGTTGGATTGACCGATTTAGTATATTTATCCTATGTATATTATTAACAATCAATATTAACGTATTTGATTTTAATAATCGTTAAAAATCGATATTTATGATTTGTTGGTTAACCCGACTCGACCCGAAAACTTGCAATAACCCAACTCGATTGACTCGTTACCCGTAAAACTCGAATCCGACTCGACCTCATTGACAAGTCTATTAGACATGACACATTAGTAAGATTGATAATTTTATATGCTCCTCCCCTATTGCATGTTATATGTAGACCTCGGTCCGGTTCCTCGGAACCATGGAACCGGAACCGGACATGGGTCGGTTCCCCGGTTCCGATTTCGGCCGGTTTCGAAGCCGGTTCTTCCCGTATCACTTCCGGAACCGGAAATATTTAAAAAAATCTATTTTTTCACCTCTGAATGAAAACCGTGACCGCGGTTTTCATTTCGCGGTTGCAGCTCGCCAAACCGCGACCACTGTTACGCTATTTTTATTTTTTTATTAGCGGAACCAGCGGTTCCACCCGGTTTGAAACCGCCGGTTCTCCAGTTTCGGGGGTGGAGGAACCGAAACTGTAGTGGAAACCGAATCCATGGTTCCGATTCCGACCGGTTTCCCGCCGGTTCCGCTGAACCGGAACCCAGGTCTAGTTAGATGTCTTCATACTTCATAGTTGTATTTTTTTATCAAATTTTCTCAAACCCTACATTAATTGTAAATAGTTAGATTAAGTCAATGCATTTGTTTTTGTTGTTTTCCAATGAAATCAGAATTAATTTATAAACAATTAAATAAAGGCATTTTAATCTAAATTTTTACTTTATTAAATAGTGTGGCATAGTTACTAATCCATCGTTTTAAAATGGTTTTTGCTTAAAACACAAATTTTAGATAAGATACAAATTGCATGCTATTATAACTTTGCTTGAAAGCAACTCAAAGTTTTTAAAAATGGTTTTCTCCAAGATTGCAAATTTCACTCATAATTGGATCGGAATGAAGCTATAATCATTTGTTTATGTGGGTCGTTTTTGTGTCCGTATGCAATAATTGACAAATAAACAAATAAAAAGTATAAACCTTGTAATCATACAAAGGATAAAATACTAATTTAATAATTGCTATTCAAAACAATTTGATGCCTTTTGGAATGAGTTCTATGGATGTGGGGGAACTCTTGGATAGAAGTAGTATAAAGATTTATAGTTGAAAGGTAATCCAAAATTCCCATTGAGATCTTTTTAAATTAATGATGCATGGTTTCATTGGTTATCTTATTCATCATTTAAGAGGATAAAATTTATATATGGTCCTAATTATTTTTAATAAAAATATAAATGAGTTGTTAATATCCATTAAATTAATTTGTTGTTGATCGGTACTAGCTACAAGTTTAGGGTCGGAGTCTCCGATAACACCAGGGGTCCTACGACCTCCTGATAGAGAGTTTGGGGGCAACGCAACGCCCCACTAGGGGTTCTTGGGGGATAGGGGAGAGCGCCTCCCCGCCAAAGCGGTATGTTATATTCTATTAACGGACTTATCATAATCTGTTTTGGGCTTATATTTCATAATCATATTAGGATTTCATCAGTGGAATATGTTCTATTTATCCTCCATTATACGAATTTGTCCGTATACGTAGCCAAGACACTATTACACGTAAAAAAATTATATCTTTCTTCACTTTTATCATTTTAGTTACAATAAGTATACATCATTATTATTATTATATTTTATGGACGAAAATCTTTTAATTTATTTGGGTAACTAATATTCAAGGTGAGCTTACTAATCCTTGTAATATTATTACTATTATTATTTATGTTAAGTGATCCGGCATTGGTAATGTCCGAAAATTGTTAAAATTAAAAGGCAGTTATTAATTTTTGAAGGCCAAGTGTAAATTTAAGGGAAAATTGCAGACAAAACATAAACAGCAAAGAGATGGAGCGAAGTTCAATGTGCAGGCTAAAGTCCAGACAGATTTTACTAAAGCAAGAAAACCCAATCATGGCCTGTTCAAATCCCTCCTTTTCTATCCCTTTGATGGAAAATCCTCATCTGCAACACTGCAAAAATAAATTAAGAACTCAGATGCAAAAGAACCAGGAAAATGACTTGCCATATTCACTTTTGCTTTTAACAGGGAAAAAAAAAACGCAGTACAAAGGGAGATAAGCCAATCTGAGCAAGCCTTGAACAAAATTTATATATATGTGAGTTCATTAATAATGACAAGCATTTGTTAGTTTACTTCATGGCAAGAGCAATGTTTTAAAAAACATTAAGCAAAGAGGGGTCGACTAGCACCTAGACGGCTGAAACGGTTACATAGGTAGATCTAGACGGATGTCGGCTAAAACGTTAGAAAGAATGAGACCTTCATCGTGTAAATGGGACCTAGATAAGATTTTTACAACAGTGTCATCATAGAGCAAATCTCCCTTAACAATAAAAAAAGATTCTAAAGTTGAAAAATGAAATTAATTATGATGTATACAATGATAATGACAAAAAGGAAACCCATAACATGATCGATCAATTCATAGAATGAGAATTATTACTCCATGATTTATTTTAACTGGTAGAGAAAGAGTTCATAAAATCTGAAGTATTGATAAGGTTAATATGCGGCTTCTGGGAAATGGGCCAGATTTTGTCATTGCATTAGCCCATTAAGCAATAATGGCCCATTAGAAAAGGGACACGGCCCAATTTTGTGGCATGGGCCCACTTGCACCGTCCATAAAGTTTAGGGCCCACGCGTCACCCCGTTATCTGCAATTTGGTGGAAAGGTAATGTCTTTTTCTGACTTTAATTGACACGTTAGAATAGATTATGTTGTTCCAACATTTCCTATTCAATTCTCTATCAAAAATCAATCGTTCAGTTACTCCAATTAATTGTTGTGTTCCCTCTAGACCTGTCAATCGGGTCGGGTTGGGCGGGTTCGGGTTCGGTCATTTCGGGTTCGGGTTCCGGGTCGTTATGGGTCACGGGTCAATCGGGTCGGGTTGTAGCGGATTTTCGGTCGGGTCGGGTTGACCAGCGGGTCTAAAAATATCATTTTTTCTTATGATTATTAAAATACGAATTAATAAAATAATAATATTTAATTATAATATATTATTTTCATTTATTTTAATAATAAAATATATTATAGGTTTCAAAATAAATTTAAAAAATTCTATAATTATGCTAAATCGGTCAACCCAAGGGGTTTCGGGTTTCAACCCAACGAGTTCGGGTTGTATCGGGTTCGGTTTATTTCGGGTTTCGGGTTCAAATTTTCGGGTCTTGACCCTAAATTTATCGGGCGGGTCGGGTCGGATTAGCGGGTTAGGTCAGTTTTTGACATGTCTAATTCCCTCGAATAACAAGTGTATTTTCAGGGAGCTTGGCTAGATTATATGTTGTTCCAACATTTATTCAATGTCGAAGCCTTTTTATTCGACGGTTATTGAAGCTTAAAAATTCACATTTTACATGTTTTACATTTGTTTTCAATAGTTTGTTTGGGTCCAACTCTTACAAGTAATATAGTCCCAAATCTTAAACGTTTTTTTTAATGTGATATGTGAGATTTTATCTATTTGAATTCATGTGACAAATATGGATGATAAGATGATCTAGACACAATTTTCTAATGACAATTTCTCGGGGAATGAGTTCAAATAGATTTGTAATTTAACTTTATGGGTAAAACTGGTGAAATCTAAATTATTAAAATGTGAGTTTATGGGTGGAGTTTGATCTCAAAAAAAGAGTTAATGGGTGGAGTTGGTGAGATCTAAACCATTAAAATGTAAGTTTATGGGTGAAGTTTGAATTGTAGTTTCGCAGGTTCTCACTCTACACTTATACTTGATGCTCTTGCCTTTCCAATGGTATTTAAGTAGTCGTTCGTTATGATTGCACCTATGTTGAATTGAAGGAGACCATCAGTGTCTAATTGACGCCATTAATAGTTTTTATTGATATCTTATTTGAGCTCTGACACCTTCAGTTGTAGAGTCTCACCCATGTATTCGGAAAGGTCAACTATGTCGCTGATTGTATTGCCTGTTTGTTTCTCAAAGTTTTCTCCACTTCACTTGCAGCCAATCCAAGCCTCCTGACCTTGTTCGTGCTGATGCTCTATGGCAAAGGACGTCGTAATGTTGCCCTCCCTCCCTCTAATCCCTTTCGTTGTCAAAATTAAATAGGATAACTCTACTAAATTCAAACTGATTTCTTGTTTGACCGGAATTTGAAAGTAAAGTAAAATTTACCTCCGATAAATACCGTCTTTTTATGTATATGATATTATGATTACTTTCCAATTACTAAGTGTACTACTTCATAGATAATTTTTAAAGACTGAATGATTAATGCATTACAAAAAATAGTCATCATCTTTTATTTGTATGTAGCTCTACTAGAGGAATAATTGCTAGCATTGAACCTGAATTTAACCTAACATTTAATATTGTTTCACATTTAGATTTCTACCACTACATATCTTTGTTTGAACTTAAATACATCATCCATGTTCGTATGTACACCGACTCACTCACTTATTATATAATTTAGATTTAGATCTAAAAGAGGGTGAATTGACTCATACATGTAGCAATCGTAAGATTGAGACAACCACAAATTTTAATAAAGTTGTCTTTTTTTTTTTCTCCCGTTCTCTTTTTTAAACAATGACATTTTATAAGTTCTTTTTTTTTCACAATATAAGTTCTTTAATACTTTAGCATTACGATTTTCAGCCTATAAAGAATCAAACAACTTCTTGGTCTTGGTCGATACAGAATTCATCATCATAATAGTCAAATTAATGATGCCATACAATAAAGAAAGCAATCTATATAGTACGCAAAAAACCATCTCTTTATAAAAAATTGTGCCACATGGCACCCGCTCAAAAAAAAATTGTGCATATTCTAGATGGAAAAAAAATCAGAAAATCAATTAAAAAATATGCTCCCTATTTTGTGGCCACATCTCCCACGTATTTCGTCCACTACGTCGGAACAATTATATCTCTTCCCGGACGTTCATATATCCGTAGAAATTCATTATACGTCGTCGGCCCAAAAAAGCTTTTCCGCCTTAAATCTTGAGTTATGGAGACAGAGGCTATGAAAGAATTAGGTAGTTTTAATTGCGATGGTGTTTTTAATTTAGACGATTTCGGTTTATACTATCGTGAGTTTTCTATTGCATTAATTTTGTCTCGAATTGGTTTGTTTTGCAAATAAAGAAGAAGTCACACACCAGTTTTAATCTGGCTTGGTTTATGAATCTTGTTTGTGTGGTCAGCCTTATTACTTATTGTTCCTTTATCTCTTGTGTGTGGTTGATCAATCAAATAGGATAAATGTATTTGATCAACTAACAACATCACTCCTTTTCCCTGTCTCTTCATCAGCCATCCATTGTAACGATGCCAGCTCCGCTCCAAGCATCCATTGTTTTTGAAGATCTTCAAAAACATTCACCTTCACTGTATATTCAGTTTCTCTCAATTCAAAGTGCAATCACATATAACATATTTGAACTTCTGTTATGTTCACCATGTACAGTAGCATATTCCTCCGATTAGGATATTTGTATAGCAATAGATTCATTTTTTGGCGATCAGTTGTCTCTGCTCATTCATCTCCATGCTTCCGTTCCAAGTGTTCATCATCCATGTATTTGCAAAGAAGTGAATACAGGGAAGCAAGCAAATGAATATAGGGTTGCAAATTCCATTTGATGCCAATGATTTGCTTGCTAAAATAATAAAGAAGGCACATCAAACAAAATAATTGAACAAACCGACTTTGTGAACGAATAGATAATAATTTATTTATTGTACCACAGATTTTGTAGAACAAATAGCGTACGACCTACAGACTTTTCTGCTGCATTAACATCGTACAACAAGTAAGCAAAATCAGGCAAAACACAGCTAAAAACGATTTTGCTTTCAGTTAGGGTCAAAATCAAGTTCGACAATTGGAAACACAATTAAAGCGAAATTGGCTTTTAGGGTATCCAGAAAATTAAATTAATTAAAATCCCTCTGCCAGTGTTCAAGTTCAATTGTACTTGGTCTTGAGTAAATTACACAAAACCAATTGCAAATATACAAGGATTTTAAAAACTTCACTAACATGTCCAAACTACAAAATTGTACTTTGTCTTGAGTAAATTCCACAAAACCAATTGCAAATTTACAAGGATTTTAATAACTTCACTAACATGTCCAAACTACAAATAAAAATGTTTTTATATTTTTTTCTTTCAAAATTGATATATTAGACTACAATTTTTACTAAAAAGGATAAAAGTGATTAAATATATTTTTGAATAAATTATTGGATTTTTTGTGTAAATATTGAAAACGAGAGGCGGTTTTGTGAATTTAAAAAACTCCACGAACATGTCCAAAATACTAAAAATATATACATTTTTCTCTTCTAAATTGATATATTAGACATACAACTATTTTATTAACCATGATTAAAGTGATTAAAAATATTTTTGTATAAATTATTGGATATTTTTGTTTAAATATCGAAAATGATGGGTGATTTTGTGAATTTTGTTTTTTAACCCTAAAATGAAAGAAAGCACAAAAAAGCAATAAATATTGGGGGTAGGAGGGCCACCGAGAGTGCTTCTCAATCTCATTTCCCTCTTTCTGGGTTCCTTTCTTTCTATCTCTTTAAGCGAAGAAGAGACAACAAAGGCCTCTCTCAAAGGCTCACCAATTCGACTACCTTCGATTTTTGTTTATGAGGTATCTGTTCTTAGACTTCTGTTCCTCCATGATCTCGAACGCTACCTGGGTTTTTGTTTTTTCTGTGTGTGTAGCGTTTGGCCCGGAAATTCGAGCGGATTTCGTTCGCGATTATTGGTTGTAATTACTGTTTCGATGTGGGTTAATTTAGTTAGGGTTTCGTGTTGAATCATTCGATGTGGATTTCAATTTATTGTCTGAAGATCGAGTCTTTATTGATTTTTGCGATCTGGTTTCGTCAATTTTATGTGAAAACGCTTGTTTGACGGATAATTTTTTGTCACGAACCTTGAAATTAGGGTTATGGTCGAATTTTGAATATTTTCTTCGATTACTCACTCTTTCTTCTCTTTTGGTGTTTGCTGAAATTTTGTGCAGCTCGAAGGAGAAGCCCACTCTAGGGTAAGTTTCCGGGATCTTGATTCTTTCTATTTAATTATGTATTAATTAAGTTTAACTCGTAGTCAATTGACTATTTGGGATATTCGTTTATGGGTTTGACTGAAAAGTACTTTTCTTCTTGTTCTGGGCGTAGTTGTAATGTTGTATCTGATATTGATTCTTTGAATAGAGTATTCTTTCTTAGGCATCAAGGGCTTGTTCTTGAAATTTCGGATCTTTACTTAGTTATATCAGGTTTATGTTAAATTACGGATACAGTTAGTTCATGTTAATCATCTTCTTGATGGGTATCAAGTTTATAAGTTGTTAGCCATCTTGATTGGTGTTGTGCATGATTAAAGTATACAAAGGCATCAATCTGTCATAGTAAATGACTAGGCCCTTATTAACTAAGATAGGCCTGTATGGTGGTGAGAATATTGGAATTTATATTGAGTGTCTTGATTGGTGTTTTGCATAATTAAAGTATACAAGGGCATCAATCTGTCATAGTAAATGACTAGGCCCTTATTAACTAAGATAGGCATGTATTGTGGTGAGAATATTGGAATTTATATTGAGTGTTGATATGATCCAGTGGTACGCGGATCAAGACCCGCAAACGGAATATAGCGGCGCCTCTGGACCCTGCAGCATTTTCAGATGCAGTGGTGCAGATCTACATAGACAATGCTGGTGATCTGGTAAAAATCTTAATCTTCATAAAGTCATTATTTGATGGAGTTTTTTTGCCTTTTGGTTTTGACAGTCTTGATATGCTCTTCTCTGTTTGCAGGAGCTTGTTGCAAAAAGTGTCGAGTCCTCAGACCTTAACTTCTCAAGATACGGTGACACTTTCTTTGAGGCAAGGATATCTTCTACCTTAAAATTCATCTTCAGCAATATTGTCTAAATGAAGAATTGTTTTTTTGTCATTCAGATCAATATGTAGATATTGGAACTTGTTTGTCAAAAATATTCTGCTTAGGTGCTCTATTGTTGCATATTCCAAGTCTGTGACATTATCTAGTGAGATTTGTTTCAAATTGTGCTGCTGTCTTGTTTTTCATATGACATATCTAGTGAGATTTGTTTTTCATTTAGCATTTGGTTTCTGATGCTACTACATAGTGTGAATTTGAACAATTATTATATTACTTACTGGTTGGCAGTTGGTTTCCCTTGTATTGATGTACTCATTTTTGTCTCATAATAGTAGGCCTATACTATGTTCCTTGATTTAAATTGTTTAATCTATTGAAGAAGTCAATTGTCACTTTCTTGCATTCCTTGAAGCATTGCTGGCGTTTTTTTGTACATGATCTTCCCTTTTGTACATAATCTCAAATCTAGAGTCTTTTTAAGATGCAGAATTTTAAATTTAGACACTGCAACTGATATTATATATTTATGTTTGTCGTGTATTCTACTC
The DNA here is from genome assembly GCA_964016875.1 of Fallopia convolvulus. Taxonomy (NCBI): domain Eukaryota; kingdom Viridiplantae; phylum Streptophyta; class Magnoliopsida; order Caryophyllales; family Polygonaceae; genus Fallopia; species Fallopia convolvulus. The sequence goes on from OZ024720.1 coordinate 68,707,137, forward strand.
AGGTGGTGTTCATAGGAAGCCGTACACAACCTGGAACAACTAAGCCTGATGAAGGGGAACACCACCCTTACTCTATAATTGACTGTGAGCCAACACGTGAAGCTATATTACCATCTGTTCTCTACATACAGAAGATTTTACGTCGCAAGCCTTTTCTGATAAAGAGCCTTGAGAATGTCTTACAAAGATTCTTACAGTCTCTTGAGATGTTTGAGGAAAATGAAAGGAAAAAGCTGGCAATTTTCACCGCCCTTGCCTTCTCTCAGAAGTTGTCGGGCTTGCCACCCGAGACAATTTTCCATCCTTTGCTCAAGGACAACCTTATTGCCAAAGGCCTAGTTCTTTCGTTTGTTACTGACCTTTTCAAGGACTATCTTGTTGAGAATAGTCTCGATGATCTCATTGCAATTCTGAAGCGTGCTAAGATGGAGGAAAATCTTCTCAACTTCTTCCCTACTTCCAAACGCTCTGCTGAAGCTTTCTCAGAGCACTTTACGTAAGTGATCAACTATGAAAGCTTTGATTAGTCTGCTGTGTTTATTTAGTTATTCTGATAAACTTGATTGTTTTTGATATTCAGCAAGGCAGGACTGGAGCCACTGGTTGAATACAATGAAAAGAAGATCTTTGAGGTGAAGCTCAAGGAAATGAAAACTGCCTTGACTACTCAAATCTCAGAGGAAGCTGACACAAATGAAGTCATTGAAACGGTGAAACATCATATAAAGGAAGCAAAGCTTCCAGACGTAGAGGTTGTGCGTGTCTTGTGGGATGTCATTATGGATTCTGTTCAGTGGTCAGGGAAAAACCAGCAGCAGAATGCAAACGCATCTTTACGTCAGGTAAAAATTTCTTCGGATTTGTAAGCTTTAACTTGGTGAAAAATTGAAACTCATCCACTGTCAGTCTTGCTTGCTTTAAAAAAAAGAAGGGAACTCAGTAGTAAATAGCCCCACCTTTAGGCTTAGTTGCGGAAAGTAATTTGATGTTAACCATAATGAACATAGACAAATCATAGATGACAATGCCACATTATTGTTATTGATTAAAAAAATATCTTCTTCGATGATTTGTTTTTAGGCTAGGGATCACAACTCACCCACAACATTGAAAGATCAGTATTTTTCGCATCCATGTTCAAATACGGGGAAAAATATTTGTGCCTCGCTTTTGAAACCCTTTGTATGATGGCAGGTGAAAACATGGGCGAAGCTGCTGAACACGTTCTGTACCAGTGGAAAGCTTGAGCTGGAACTCATCTACAAGGTTCAGATCCAGTGCTATGAGGACGCGAAACTGATGAAGCTGTTCCCTGAAATAGTGAGGTCACTTTACGACCAGGATGTGCTAGCTGAGGACACAATCCTCCATTGGTTCCGCAAAGGATCTAATCCCAAGGGCAGGTATGTAATTTTAATCTTTCGATAGTTCAAATAAATATCTATCTACCCAACATGCTTAGCTAGCCAATTAACAACATGATGTTTTATGGTTTAGGCAAACTTTTGTGAAGTCATTGGAGCCATTTGTGAAGTGGCTGGAGGAGGCAGAAGAAGAGGACTGAGCTGGTTTTTAACAAATTTCACTCTTATGGCCTCCATTGGCAGTTTTTTCTTGTTGATGATGAAAACTGGTTTGTATCTCTTTTAGTAAACACAATCAAAGCTACGGCGTATCTTTAATTTGTAGAGTAGAACAAATATCGTACAACCTACAGACTTTTCTGCTGCATTAACATCATACAGTATATTGTTTTCGGTTATGGTCAAAATCAAGTTCTACAATTAGAAACACAATCAAAGCGAAATTGGCTTTTAGGGTATCCAGAAAATTAAATTAATTAAAATTCCTCTGCCAGTGTTCAAGTTCAATTGTTCTTTGTCTTGAGTAAATTACACAAAACCAATTGCAAATCAACAAGGATTTTAAAAACTTCACTACCAATGGTGCATTGATGTAGTGGCGTTGGGGTTACGTTTGGTAGGACGAACCGTGTGTTCGATTCCCCGCAATATCGTTGGGAGGGGTCTGCCGTAATCCCATTCAGTACCCCGGTCTGGATGTAGCCCGTACGGGTGAACCAGGCGCGCGAGAAAAAAAAACACTTCACTAACATGTCCAAAATACTAATAAAAATGCTTATATTTTTTTTTATCTAAATTGATATTTTAGGCATACAATTTTTATTACCAAGGATTAAAGTGAGTAATTTTTTTTGTATAAATTATTGGATTTTTTTGTGTAAATATCGAAAATGAGGGTCTTTTTTGTGAATTTTATAAACTTCATTAACATGTCCAAAATACTACTAAAAATGTTTATATTTTCTTCAAAATTGATATATTAGACATGATTTTTAATTAACTAGGATAAAAGTGATTAAAGATATTTTTGTATAAATTATTGGATTTTTTTGTGTAAATATCGGAAATGATGGGTGATTTTGTGAATCTTGTTTTTTAACCCTAAAATGAAAGAAAGCACAAAAAAGCAATAAATATTGGGGGTAGGAGGGCCACCGAGAGTGCTTCTCAATCTCATTTCCCTCTTTCTGGGTTTCTTTCTATCTCTTTAAGCGAAGAAGAGACAACAAAGGCCTCTCTCAAAGGCTCACCAATTCGACCACCTTCGATTTTTGTTTATGAGGTATCTGTTCTTAGACTTCTGTTCCTCCATGATCTCGAATGCTACCTGGGTTTTTGTTTTTTCTGTGTGTGTAGCGTTTGGCCCGGAAATTCGAGCGGATTTCGTTCGCGATTATTGGTTTTAATTACTGTTTCGATCTATAATTGTGGTTGTTGGATTAATTTAGTTAGGGTTTCATGTTGAATCGTTCGATGTGGGTTTCAATTTATTGTCTGAAGATCGAGTCTTTATTGATTTAGCGATCTGGTTTCGTCAATTTTATGTGAAAACGCTTGTTTGACGGATAATTTTTGGTCATTAATCTTGAAGTTAGGGTTATGATCGATTTTCGAATCATTTTCTAAAATTACTCACTGTCTTCTCTTTTGGTGTTTGCTGAAATTGTGTGCAGCTCGAAGGAGAAGCCCACTCTAGGGTAAGTTCCGGGATCTTGATTCTTTCTATTTATTTATGTATTCATTTATTTTAAATCATTACCAATTGACTATATAGGATATTCGTTTGTGGGTTTGACTGAAAAAGTACTTTTCTTGTTGCTCTGGGCGTAGTAGTTGTATCTGATTCTGATTCTTTGAATAGAGTATTCTTACTTGGGCATGAAGGGCTTGTTCTTGAAATATCGGATCTTTACTTAGTTATATCATGTTTATGTTAAATTACGGATACAGTTAGTTCATGTTAATCATCTTCTTGATGGGTATCAAGTTTACAAGTTGTTAGCCATTTTGATTGGTGTTGTACATGATTAAAGTATACAGAGGCGTCAATCTTTCATAGTAAATAACTAGTCCTTTATAACTAAGATAGGCCGGGGTGAGAATGTTGGAATTTATATTGAGTGTTGATATGATCCAGTGGTACGCGGATCAAGACCCGCAAACGGAATATAGCGGCGCCTCTGGACCCTGCAGCATTTTCAGATGCAGTGGTGCAGATCTACATAGACAATGCTGGTGATCTGGTAAAAATCTTAATCTTCATAAAGTCATTATTGGATGGAGTTTTTTTGCCTTTTGGTTTTGACAGTCTTGATATGCTTTTCTCTATTTGCAGGAGCTTGTTGCAAAAAGTGTCGAGTCCTCAGACCTTAACTTCTCAAGATACGGTGACACTTTCTTTGAGGCAAGGATATTTTCTACTTAAAATTCATCTTCAACAATATTGTCGAAGAATTGTTTGTTGTCGTTCAGATCAGTATGTAGATATTGGTACTAGTTTGTCAAAAATATTCTGCTTAGGTGTTCTATTAATGCATATTCCAACTCTGTGATAGTTCAAATTGTTGTAGTGCAGCTGTCTTGTTTTCATATGACAGTATCTAGTGAGATTTGTTTTTCATTTGTGATCGATAGATAACATTTGGTTTCTGTTGCTACTACATAGTGTGAATTTGGACAATTAGTATATTACTTACTGGTTGGCAATTGGTTTTCTTTGTATTGATGTAATCATTTTTTCTCATATTGGTAGGCCTATAGTATGTTCCTTGATTTAAATTGTTTAATCTATTGAAGTCAATTGTCACTTTTTTGCATTCTAGGGAGCATTGCTTGTGTTTGTTTGTACACGATCTTCCCTTTTGTGCATAATCTCAAATCTAGAGTCTTTTTAAGATGCATAATTTTAAATTGACACTGCGACTGATATAATATATTTATGTTTATCCTCGTGTATTCTACTCAGGTGGTGTTCATAGGAAGCCGTACACAACCTGGAACAACTAAGCCTGATGAAGGGGAACACCACCCTTACTCTATAATTGACTGTGAGCCAACACGTGAAGCTATATTACCTTCTGTTCTCTACATACAGAAGATTTTACGTCGCAAGCCTTTCCTAATAAAGAGCCTTGAGAATGTCTTACAAAGATTCTTACAGTCTCTGGAGATGTTTGAGGAAAATGAAAGGAAAAAGCTGGCAATTTTCACCGCCCTTGCCTTCTCTCAGAAGTTGTCGGGCTTGCCACCCGAGACAATTTTCCATCCTTTGCTCAAGGACAACCTTATTGCCAAAGGCTTAGTTCTTTCGTTTGTTACTGATCTTTTCAAGGACTATCTTGTTGAGAATAGTCTCGATGATCTCATTGCAATTCTGAAGCGTGCTAAGATGGAGGAAAATCTTCTCAACTTCTTCCCTACTTCCAAACGCTCTGCTGAAGCTTTCTCTGAGCACTTTACGTAAGTGATCAACTATCAAAGCTTTGATTGATCTGCCATGCTTATTTAGTTATTCTGATTAATTTGATTGTTTTTGATATTCAGTAAGGCAGGACTGGAGCCACTGGTTGAATACAATGAAAAGAAGATCTTTGAGGTGAAGCTCAAGGAAATGAAAACTGCCTTGACCACTCAAATCTCGGAGGAAGCTGACACAAATGAAGTCATTGAAACGGTGAAACATCATATAAAGGAAGCAAAGCTTCCAGACATAGAGGTTGTGCGTGTCTTGTGGGATGTCATTATGGATTCTGTTCAGTGGTCAGGGAAAAACCAGCAGCAGAATGCAAATGCATCTCTACGTCAGGTAAAAATTTCTTCGGATTTGTAAACTTTAACTTGGTGAAAAATTGAAACTCTTTCACTGTCAATCTTGCTTGCTTTTAACAAAATGAAGGAAAATCTGTAGTAAATAGCCCCACCTTTAGGGTTAGTTGCGAAAAGTAGTCTAAACTATTAAAGTTGCAAAAAATAGCCTCAACTATTGGGTAATTTGATGTTATCCATAATGAACATAGACAAATCATAGATGACAATGCCCCATTACTGTCATCATCATCATCATCATTGACCCAGTTTAGCTCCGCTACAGCGGAATCTTGGGGGTCAAGATGGGGGTACCCCTGCCCAAGGGAAGGGGGTAAACCCGAAAAGACCCAAGAAAAACTGAAATTCAGCTATGTGACAATAATAACTGAATTTAGTTAGAATGCACCAAATCGATATAGGGACTAAATCCATCTCAAAGGCACTGTATAAATGCCAATGCCCCATTACTGTTATTAATAAAAAAATATCTTCTCCGATGATTTGTTTTTAGGCTAGAGATTACAACTCACCCACAACTTTGAAAGATCAGACTATTTTTCGCAACTATGTTCAAATATGGGGAAAAATATTTGTGCCTCGCTTTTGAAACCCTTTGTGTGATGGCAGGTGAAAACGTGGGCGAAACTGCTGAACACGTTCTGTACCAGCGGAAAGCTTGAGCTGGAACTCATTTACAAGGTTCAGATCCAGTGCTACGAGGACGCGAAACTGATGAAGCTGTTCCCTGAAATAGTGAGGTCACTTTACGACCAGGATGTGCTCGCCGAGGACACAATCCTCCATTGGTTCCGCAAAGGATCGAATCCCAAGGGCAGGTATGTAACTTAATCTTTTGGTAGTTCAAATCAATATCTGCCCAGCATGCTTTAGCTAGTCAATTAAAATGATATGTTATGTTTTAGGCAAACCTTTGTGAAGTCACTGGAGCCATTTGTGAAGTGGCTGGAGGAGGCAGAAGAAGAGGACTGAGCTGGTTTTAACGAATTTCACTCTTGATGATCTCCATTGGCAGTTTTTTCTTGTTGATGATGAAAACTGGTTTGTATCTCTTTCAGTAAACGCTCTTCCTTGTTATATGACTTGGTGGGAAGTGCACAATCCTTTGATCTGTCATTGTACTACTAGACCAATTTGGGCATTGTACTATTTTGCGAATTTTGTTTTAGTTTTCTGTTATGATGACGAGTCTTAATAACTGAAGCATCCCGTTTGTTTCTTATGTTTTGTTTGATTGGGCTAATTGGGCTAATTGGGCTTGAATCAGTAGTTTGACTTGGGCTTGTTAAGCTTCATGATTGGGCTCATTGCATACTAGGGCCAAGAGGCCCAAATTCTATCAAATAAACTTAAATAATTTTGTAACTCGAAGCAACGGAAAGGGGGCATTCGGTTAGATGGTCTAATTGTGTGTAGAGATCCTAGAGCTTAGTGTTCTCATCCGAAAAGATGCTATTGGTATTGGGAAATCTATTTCTGACATTAAAACCTTACCCGATAAAAAAGTTTGGGGGAATAGAAAGACAATACCTTATGTTTGGTTGAGGGTTTTGTCGCTAGGGGAATCGTTTTTTCCAAACCCTCAAAGGTATGGGATTTTCATACCGTTACGGATTGGGGGTTTGAGGTGGAGGAATGAGGCTATTGGATCTCTGTTTTGGTACTCCCATTCATGTGCTTGCTTGAAGTCTAGGTTCTCATTTTTCACTTTTTGAGAGTCATTGATGAGAATGAGATTGTTGGGGAGAAATTTTGGTGGAGAATGGGGAAATTAAGGTGAGTTTGAGTGGGATTGAAGCACAAAGAAGTAATAGAAGAGGGCACAATGAAAATTGTTTATGAACCAATTTCATTTTATTTGGGTCCAAGATCAGAGATTCGGGGTGTCCCGCAATACATACGAATCAATGACTAATCGTTGTTTGCAGTCTGTGGCTGTCGTTGGGCTAAGAAAATTTTACATACAGGGGATCAAATACGAGACCTTTTTCTAAGTAGATCGTCGTCATCTTTTGTGTTAACGCAACAAGGTTTTACACCACCACTATGCCAACCATTGGTTAACCAAATTTCATTTCTTGAAACTAAGTAAACTGCGTTATATTAGATATGAACTTCCAAATCAATACTTTCTCCATCTGATTTCTCATTCCAATTTAATACCCGAGTTTATACCAAGTTTTCCCTTATAAGTTGAAGTTACTTTAGGGTTTGTCTAGTATTGATATCAAAGATATGAGATGTCGAATATCGGTTTTCGGTATCAGTATGATATTTTGTGTATGAGTGATATCAAGATATCGGACATGAATACTCTAATATCATTCGATATCGATATCCTCATATACCAAACAACAAATATCAATTTGATATTTTGATATTGGTATTAGAATATACCAAACACCAGATATGAATATTGATCATATTTATATCTATATCCAATATAAAGTTTGTTTCACTTTTTTTCCAAACTAATTTCTATCCAAAAGCTAATTTTAATACTATTGAAATTTGTGTCTCTCTAATTTTTACGTTCTTTTAAAAACATAAAAAAATAAATTTATACTCACTTTCTACCCAAAGTGAAACAAACACCAAGACTTTGGTGATTCACAAAGTGTAAAAATGGTAGAAAAATGTCATTTTCTTAAGGTTTTAATGCATCAAATGACACTTCAAAAAAAATGAAAAATAAAAATGGATCAAAGGACACAAATGATCGAGCGCACATGTCAGGCACGTGCATGTCTGAAGACTTCAGAGGAATATGGCGCCGCAGAGACGATTGGGCCGACTTCCAAGGTGGGCCCATGACACGTCCGCCGACACCATTTCTCTTCAATCACATTTATCTTTCCCTTTTTAGCCCTACAAAATAATGTCTTATATTTTAAAGCAATACAAATGTATTAAACCAACTTAAATCCTTATATTATAAAGATGTTATGATCACACAATTCAAACGAATATTTTGCATAAAAGCATAGCAACAATGGGTAGTTATCCGACTAATAATCCTTTGATCTTATCAAATTAAAAAGAAAGAAAAATGAAATACAATAAACAATTTATGATGTATTTGAATTCTTTTAGATTTGGATAATGATCCTATCGGTTCATCTCCATCAATCATTGATTTTTTTGGCAACTATCTATGAGAGTTGTCTCTAAATTGTTGACCACCAATCTTCTCAATTGAGTTTATCCAAATCTTGTGGTATAATATTGCAATGTTTCATGCATGCAAAAGCTAGACCAATCGACATATGAAAAATATTAAGAAATATTGCAAAATTTTATAAGATCAAGATATGATATTTAAGACAAATTTTAAATATTAAAAATATATATTAAAAAAAGCTAGATCAATCGATATAAAAAATATATAAAAATAAATTAATCATATCAAAGAGAGACAAACAAATCTCATGTATAATATATAATATAGTTTTGGTCTGATGAATTTGTCTATAGTTAGCTCAACGTCCTATATGAAATTGTCACAATGTCATAATATCATCCCTAGTGGCAGGGGATAGCTCAAAGATATCTATCTATACAATTTGTATAAATGTATAATAGTATTTTCATAGCAAGATCTCACCTATAAGGCCAATAGTGGGTCCAAAGTTGTAGTTGCACTAACCATAAAGTTTATGAATTATGATTACAATCATATAATAAAATTAATGGATTTTTTAGGGGTATAAGATAAACATCATATTTTAAAAAGATTTATTATTTTTATTTATTTAAAGATTTAAATTATTTTTTGATAATTTAGGTATTTTATTAGATTTTAGTTTCTAAAATCAGGCAACTTACTGAAATGATATTGGGTATTGGTATCATGGGAATAATAATTGTTACCATGAAACCATTATAACTAAATGTATGTAAATACAATCTTATATATTATAAATTTATTACATACAAAGTGAATACATTATAAATGTTATGAATGTAATAAGTAAAAATATTACTTAGAATAATTTAATATACCTTAATAGAATTGAGAGGTAAACCTTTAACAAATTAATAATATAAATGGAAATACTCATTTTGTAAAATCACTTATAAAATCGTTAGAATCGTATATAAAATCGGATCGTACAAAAGATTTTATAAGTTTTTAATGTGGCCAATTAAGGATCTACAACAAATAAGATTCTACCTAAAATCGAGAATCACTCCTTCCCTTCAGATTGTAAAATCGTTAAAATCGTTGAATCGAAACGAGATTTTAATAAACATGATAGAAGCACAATCAAGGAAGCAAGTGTGAGGGAACAACGTGAGAGAACAATAGTGCGAGACGAGATTCATCTTTCCGCTTTTAGAAAGCGCGTCAACATTTGAGGAAAGATTTGCTTTTTGAGAAGATTTGACAATAGATGAATCGGTTACTTGGAGATATACATAGAGCAAGGATTTAGAATAATCAAAAATTAAACTCAAGAATGTATATTATTTACGAAATTAAGTAAGATACGATTTGGAGAGATTGTTTCACTATAAATATGATTAGAAGGCTAGGTTAGAATTACATATTACAAGTGATGACGTGTAGCTTGTAGTCAGTCGTTGTAAGTTGTGTGTTGTGTTTAGTTTTATTATTGAAACGTTCTAAAGCTGAGAAGTTAAATAGAGTTTCTACTTACTTGTAGTTCATGTGATATTAATAAAATTAAAAGAAGCATTCTAACTCGTCTATGGAGAGGGTGGCCGGTTTTTCTCTCATTCAACTAGTTGGTTGATTAAGGGTTTCGACTATAAATGATCATGTTTGAGTTCTTGCATATTTCCGTTGCCCAGTTCATTGTACCTATAAAAACAATGTCTATACTTCTAACACACTCGTTCTAACAAATATCGTAAAATTAATCACGTCTAGGAAAATATAATAAAAATTAATTTTCGACGTAGATGAGACGTAATAGGATTAGGCACGTGTGATGTACGTATCAAATGATCAAATTTAGCCAGTGCTAGTTTTGATTTGAATTCGTAGTTTGTATCATTAATTTGATGTTTGCCCGCCCTTTGTTAAGGATGATACAAACAAAATTTAAATGTTTTATTTTGTACAAATAAGTGAATAACCTTTAAAATTGAAATTTGTAAAAAATCTACCCTTATGTTAGATAATTGTGTTTTTACATACATAAATATGATAGATAATGCTATTTTCCATAGATAAATATTTCCAGGGTATATATGTTAGATAATTCTATTTTCAACTTCAACCTGAAATAACTATTTCGCACGCGCTTTTAAGTGATAACTGGTCTGACCTAGTTAGAACCGCTCTGATACAATGTCAGAGTCCGACGGGCCAAATGGGGACGGAGGAAAGACCGTCCAAACGTACATGCACGATAAGCCCAACATATAATCCGGTTTCATCCTAAAATAAATTGATAATAGGAGGAATAACCCAAAAATATATATGCTAGTCAATTTTATTTCGAGTTTTTCGATGTGAGATAACTATCTTCACAATAATAGTATGTTATATGCTTCCTATATTTTTATAATTTATAAAATGTTGCTCGGTCACTAATTGTGAAGAATTTGACATGGATTACATGTATCAAGACTTCAGAAATATGTTTTCTTTCGATATTTGATCGATATCATCCCTACAATTGTTTCTAATCACTCTTTTTTGTCTGATGGAGATCGAGTATGGCATAAATATTACACACTTCAACACTTGACAATGTTAACGAATGGTCTATTTGAAGCTGAATTACCATTTACCAATTCAAACCACATTTTTTAATTGAATGAACCTACCACATGTATTGTACTGGTCATAGCACTAAAGTTATAATAATATTTTTATGGGATTGTCGAATCGAAAAAAGAAAATGCTCAAAAATCTAATTATCTACCTAAAACAATAAAATAAGTATGAATAGAATAATGATAAGATATGGTATATATTCGGTTTATGATATGGAGTATGTATTTATTATCGGATTTTCTAATCTATACTCTAAGGGCATAGAATAAACATCTTATTTTTTAAAAAATTGATATTTTTATTTATTTAAAATTTAATTTTTTTTTTACGATGAGTTTATTCGTTTTCTTTTAGGGTTTTAATTTCTAAAATCAAGAAGCTTATCCTATGAGCTTAGGTTAGAAAGACCGTTTTATCATTATGCAAATTTGTATACATTATTCGAGAGTATCATTAAACAATAATCAACTTTGTAAAGCTAGCACATAACACCAATGAGATTACACGCATTTGGTATCATAACTCATAATAAATATTACATATATTAATAATGGATGACACTTCGTGATATATTATTAACTACTACAAAAATGTAATAAGATAGTTGTAAAGTGTTGTAATGTATGGTTAATTTTATATGGTTTTTATATAAAATTAAATTCTAAGAAAATTCACAAGTAATCATAATAAATTATACCTTATTAAATCTTTCTAAAAGAAGATTTTTACAACACATTATAAAACAAATCGAACATTATAATACAATACAAATTAACTTCTAACAAACACACCTAACTACGAAGGTTAAAGTGATACTCCATAAACTTACATATTTTGAGACAAATTCAAAATGAAAAATATTTTGAAAAGGTAGTACTTTTTAATTAATGATATTATATGGCAAGTGGAATTTTTTTGACAAGTACACAAGTCATAATAAATATATTACTACCCTTGCTATTATTCAGAAAATGATACATGATGTATAATTAATTCGAGTCACATTAGAAAACATTTTTGATACATGTTTTCAACTTTAAAAATATTAAATTTGAAACCTTTTAAATTTATAAAAAAAAAGGTTCTAATAAAAAAAATTAGTAATAAAGGCAAATACTGTATCTTTATGTAAAAAATAAATCTTTAGAAATGAAAATTAAGTCTCACACACGCGGAGAGGCCGTGTAGCCACGTGGCATCACAGGAAAGGCCAGTGAAGAACCGGGAAAATAATCACAAAAAGAATCCAATGCCATTCCAATTTCCAGCTGTAGAGATCAGACTCTTCTCTAAATTTCCCAATTAGGTTACTACTTTTTCTTACATTCTTCGTCAATTGATCTTGAATCCGTCGTTTACTCTCTGGTACTACGTTCACGCGATTTGATCATTCAGTTTACGAACTCGTGATTCTCGTTGCAAGTTTGCTAATATTTTCAAGCTCAATTATTGCGATTGATTAATCAGTTTAACTATTTAATAATTTTTGTTTGCCAGATTTTACTTCGGAGGATGATTGCAATTGATTGGGACAGAGAAGAGGGCCGCAACGCAATTGGTGGTGAATTTTCAGAGAGATAAAGCCGAAGAACCCCAACGCAAAAGCCCTCTTTCATCTCTCTCATTGTCGCTCTCTTCATCGGTACTAAAAAGTTGGGTTCTTGGCGATCACTGATTTTCGTGGTTGCCGTTTCTCTTTGCTTTTGCCTCCATTGAATCTGTATTCACAAGCTCTTAATTGATTTCTCTCTCTTCATTTATTCCTCCATTTCGTTCGCCATTGAATTGTCTGAGCTACAAAGTCTGCTATTGTGTTCGGATCTTATCCCGATTAAATTGGGACGATCTGGTAGCCACTGGAAGCTTGGTTTGGTGAGTATTGGATCAATCAGGGTTTTCGTGGTGTTTTTCCTCTCGAATTTGACTCTATTGGAGAATATTTGTTTTCCTATTGTCCAAGGGAAAAGTGAAAAGGCGATCAGATATAGTGCTGCTAGATAGCTTTTTTGCTTTGCATCCATAGATCCCTTTCTCTGTGTGTGCATCCTGGAAAGAAAAGTGTGGGTAAAAAGGAGCTCTCTACAATTCTCGACTTTAATCTTCGATTTACCCTTTGTTGATTTAGAGTTTTGTATTATTCATGTATCTTTCTTCATCAAATAGCTATTAGGTTGAATTGTTGGGATTCATACCAGAATTTAAGGGTGTGGAGTGGCATTAGCTTCTTTTGAAGCTGCTGTCACGGCTTCCTCAGTCGAAAACAGTTGTTACTGTCTGGCTGCCCTGGAGTGCATTTTTAGCATATTAAGGGCCCTGAGAATGGGGTCCTGCTTATCCTCGGAAAGCAGGACACCTCTTCCAGGTTCCCCTTCTACTGCCTCGGGTAAGAGGAAGAAATACTCCAGGAAGAAGTCAGGATGGAGCTCTTCCTTGAAGGGTGATACCCCTGGCCTCCTTTTTGCTAATGGTGCAACGGAGTTTGCCTCACTGCATACCCAGCAAGGGAAGAAAGGTACTAACCAGGATGCCATGATTGTCTGGGAGGTAATAGCTCTCTGGCAACTGAAACAATATAGCTTGATTTGCATTAAGTTATGATAATCATTACATTGTATGCTTCTGATTTAGCTTTAGTAGAATTGTCGAATAGTGAGACGCTGCTTTCTGCTTATCTGTATAATAAGTCTAATGAAAATATGCATTGATGAGTGATAATTGATGGATGCACTTATCTGGATGGATCACGTAGGTCATGTTTGCAGTTCTTTCTTTCTTGAAGGAGATACATTTGATTTTATTGATTCTTGTTCTGAGCAATTTATTATAATACGGTTTTTTGTTCATAGGCTAATTCGTTTATTTACTAAACTCTCTTTTAAAGCTGAGGCTCTGTTATTCTGTTAAGGTTTAGTTTTATCCTTGTACATGTTGTTTCATCGTATTATTCTTATATATTATAGTGTGGGGCTTTTGGTATTAGGTGATTCACAGGTTAGACCGCTGTCCGCTGAATATTAAGATATGGAAGCATGAAAAATTCTTGATTTATGTTTTTAATAATAATTGTAAACATTAATTCATTTTTTAGTTTATTCTGGCTCATTATAAAGTGAATTTCGGAGTAAGTGTAGTTCCTTCACGTATTGGCTGCTTTCCAAGCTGTGATGTAACTTCATTCAAGGTTGATGAATGATGATATAATGTTGTGTAGATGCAATATCCTCTCCTGTCCTATAATTTGGTGCAAAGATTCCCCCTTTCTCATTTGTGCTGTCCCTTTTCTTTACGTTTCAGAACATAGAAGAGTTTGTAATTGTATTTTAACATATTCTTGATTGAGCTTTTTAGATATCTTATCTCATTATGTTCATTTCAGAATTTTTGTTCAAGAGATGATACAATCTTCTGTGGTGTTTTTGATGGGCATGGTCCTTATGGCCATATGGTTGCAAGGAGAGTTAGAGATTATCTCCCTCAGAAACTAAGTACACAATTGGAAGCAAATTTAAGGAGTGAAGAGGTTCTTAGAGAAATAAGTCTCAATTCCAACAGCAAGAACTCTGATGATGTGTCCTTTGCATCAGCTGAGGAAGAATCCAGACCCTCTGTTGATCTTAATGAAACAGTGAAGCAACCAGATGTTTTCCAAACACTCAGAGATTCATTTCTAAAAGTTTTCAAAGTTATGGACCGAGAACTGAGGGTGCATAGAAGTATTGATTGCTTTTGCAGTGGCACTACAGCAGTGACACTAGTCAAGCAGGTTTGTTCTGTCATTGCCTGAACTCCTGTTGATCATGTTTCTGATTATCTTTATATTCTTTTTTTTTTACGTATTATTTATAAATGCTAGGGTAAAGATCTTGTTATTGGAAATGTGGGAGACTCTAGAGCAGTCCTGGGGACAAGAGATACAAACAGTACTCTTATCGCAATTCAGCTAACTGTGGATCTTAAACCAAATCTTCCAGGTATGTCTCTCCATTCACAAATAGGCTTATAGGCATTCATGTTTTTCACTTCTGATTTCCTAATTTTCTGTTTACCCTAAACATTTAGAGGTCTTTTCCCAGAAAATAATACATGTTGTTCAGCGTAAAATAAAGAAGAATTAAATTATGGGCTGGACTAGTGTAGCAAATTTTTGAGACACAAGCAACAAAACATGACATATAAGGTTATCAAAGTGGACACTTCTATTTACATGATGTCATTGGCAAATGATGTGGAAAACCTTGATATAAAGATTTATTTGGTACTTTTTGACCCAAATTTATTTCCCCAGATCAAAGATGATCGTTTTACATTTTGAAGTTTGCTGTAATATTTTTTAAATCGTTAGATTAAAAAAAAACATTTTTTCCGGTCTGGCCGAACGTAACCTATTCCACAGTTGTTTGACCTGTCCAACACTACTATTTCAATAAAACAAGGCAGTGAATCAAGTTTCCCTTGATTTCTCCACTGAAATTTAAGAATTTCCATAATTGATGAGTCTAGAGATTTGCACTTTGCTAGACTCTAGAGATGTTTCAAAACAATTTCCCATTCATTTCCAGTAGGCCCCTTCTTCCCCTAACAATTTCTATTTAGCCTCTCCACAATCTTTTGAGAATTTTAGTTCCACACTTCCACCACTGCATATAGATTATTTTTTTTGAGCTTTTCCATGTCTACACAGCTGAAGCGGAGAGGATTAGGAAACACAGAGGCCGTGTTTTTGCCCTTCGTGATGAACCTGAGGTTGCAAGAGTTTGGCTTCCCAACAATGATTCGCCGGGCCTAGCTATGGCTCGAGCATTTGGAGATTTCTGCTTGAAAGATTATGGCTTGATTGCTGTACCTGAGGTATCTCATAGACATCTCACAGAGAGGGATGAATTTGTTGTCCTAGCCACCGACGGGGTAATAATTGCCACTTCTTTGTGGTCATTTTTACTTGATTTTTGTTGGATCTTTGTTGAGGCTTATCATTTCCTTCCATTTACAACTTAACATTTTCATGACCTCTCACAGATTTGGGATGTCCTCACAAACAAGGAAGTTGTGGAGATAGTAGCTTCAGCTCCAAACCGTGACTCAGCAGCAAAAGCGCTTGTTGAGTCAGCAGTTCGAGCCTGGAGAACGAAATTCCCAACCTCTAAAGTCGATGACTGTGCTGCAGTATGCCTCTTCTTGGACACAGACCGAAACAGTGTTTCATCTTCCTCTTGTAACTTAACCAATGAGAAGGAGCTTCTAATTTCAGCTGAGCAAGCTGAGGAAGACGGTCCTTCAGGCCCTGATGGGCTTGGTCGTTCTGGAACTGTTAGAGCGGTCAAAGACGTTGTCCCTGATACAAGTGATGATGATCTGGCAAAAGACGAGGATCTTCAGGCACACTCAGAGTCAGAGACTGATTGGTCTGCCCTAGAAGGTGTTACCAGGGTTAATACGCTTGTGACCCTTCCTCTATATGTACCTGGAGAAAACAACAAGACAGAGTCGGGAGAGACCAAGCCTTTGATATGAAATGGAAGGTGGATGAGCTAAGGCCTCAAGGTTTTCCAGGTTTTATTCCTTCTTCTACAACTTCTTTTGGATTTGCTTTCATTATATTTGTGTTGAATTTTATTTCCTTCCTCATTTTTGGTCACAATTTGAAGTTAAAAAAGGGTGTAGTTGCACCCCAGCTTGTATTAGTGTCTGGGGAAATTCTCTCTCGCTCTATATTTATGAATTAGAATTCAAATTTTGTAAAAAAAGGTCCAACTCTCCTGTAATTTTGTTTTCTTTCTTCACTCAGAGTCTCGTGATTTGTTGAATATTGTTGTGGTGAAATAAAAGCAAGCTGGTTAGTTCCTTTGAGCTCATTTGCCTGTAATCCATCTCTCTTTAGTCGTTATGATCCTCCACAAGGTGTAAACCGGAAAGTGGAGCTACGAGAAATCTTATCAACATTACTAGTTGACATCTATAGAAGGATGTGTTATTCGTCAAGGCTTGAAACAAAATAAATCAAGATAAATAAGAGAAGAATTTATTATGAATCACATATTTCTTGTGATTTGTTCTTCTATAATCATCATAAGCTGTGAATTCAGCTCTTCTAGCTTGTAGTCTGCCATAAAATCTGGAAAAATCAATTGGTTGGCTTCACTATCTTTCTGAAGCACTTGTATTCATATGGTTTTTCCTTCCAACCACCGACTGTAAAACTCGAATGCTTCTTGTGGCTTGTATTCAGGAACTGTGTGTCCTGCTCCCTGCACCCACCACAATCATCACATTCAGAAATACCTCAAAAACCATTGAAGCCTGTACAATGATTTTGTTTCTAAACAAAACTTATTGCTTAATGATGCCATAGATAGATTTGTAAAGATTACAAACCTTGATAGTAAGGAATGTCAGATTATGTTCATAACCTTGAAGATACCTGCAATGATACCGCCACTCTAGTGTAAATGCCATATACAGAGAACTAAGGGTGCGTTTGGATTAACCAATTTAATACATCAAGTTGCATCAAATGGCTTATTCAATGCATTAAACCATTTAATGCAACTTATTGCATTAGATTGCATAATGCAAGCGCACCCTTTATAGGACTAGCCTCCTTGATTGCACGAGAAAGAAAAGATACGGTGCTACATACCCTGCAACCTGGTTGTTGACCACCCAAGGCCTCCATGTATCCACAACTTTGTATCCCAATGACTTGGTCCATTCTTCTGTTCCAGTGTATGGCACACACATGTCATGGTCTCCACTGTCAAAATTCAGCCAAAAAGCTTGATCAGTAATTTGTAATCTACAACTTAACCTTGAGTTTAACTTTGATCGGTAAGTAAAAGTAAGTTCTTTCTTTTTAACATGTTACCTGTAGATGAGTGCTCTGTAGCCTTGAGAAGTAAGCCTTTTGTGGTAGTTTATCATACTGCCAGAATCATGGTTATACGTTATCTTCATGCATAATGACCAAGGGCCTGTTATACTTTGCTGTATGAACGAAAACAGAAAGGAAACGAATCAGCTTATGTATGAGGATCTATAAGTAACAAAAATGAGCAAAAAGGCACATGTAATAATACCGATTGAGCATGAATTGCTTTTCTGACTTTTGCATTATTCAACCACACACTAGCAATCTCATCACTCTGCATTTAGGTTAAACATGAATGTAAGATCACACCAGATGAAATCTTTCCCACCTTTTTCTTTCTTCAAAGCATCAAAAAAATGAAATACATACCGTGCATGGAACTTCTTCTCTACGATTGACTGCAACTTGCATAAGCTCGGGCCATGAAGGAACAATGCCATCTTTTATGGCCAATTTGAAAGGCCAAGCTCGACCAAACATCCTTGTTCTTACAGGAAGAGGTCTCTCAGTTTTTCCCAGCTGTTTAAAACTGTCTGGCAAGCTTGAGTTAAACTGAATTCCGGGTTTGTGGTAGCATGGCTCGAGAATATCATAGATATTCAGACCCTTAATGTCCTGTTTATTAGATAGAATCTCATTGAATTACTACTAACCCATATGCAGACATATGTTACAATCATGCTATTATTAGGAAATTGAATTCTTCAAGTTGAGTACCTTGTTAAATTCATCTGCGCATTTGTCGCATTCGGTGTTATTCTGGTCCAAGTTTACTCCACAGGATGATATTATGTTCTGTGACATCAAATTGAAGGGATGGTACTATATCAGTAACTGCGTGAACTAGACAAAATAAGGCGGTTTCGTATTGAAAGCCAAATTTTATGAATCCTGTCAATTCTGTGGTGATCTTTGTATGCCCAGAATCTGTCTCATGTTATGTCATAAAAGTTGCATTATCCCAGGCAAATAACTAGTCCTAAATACAACAGGACCACATATGAATACCTTCATGTGAAGGTAAGTTCGTGTATCAGTAGAAGAGCAGTGATTTTTTTTTTTACACAACTAACTTGTATCAGTTTTGTCAACAACTTTTCCCCCCTTGAAAGAAGCGCTTCTTCTATACTGTAATGTGGTCCTATGAATCCAGTGGCTACTTTTTAACACTGGAAATTTGATCCAATCTAACTACACTTATTGAGAGGTCAGAAAGGGAATGAACACACGCGCACCTTATAGAGGTCGTCTGATATTAGTCCCATCCCATGTGTGAAGGACACGATTGAGTTCGTGTCGTATGTGGAGTCTCCAACAACTCCATTGCCTATCATGTAGCCCTGTAATGATACCAAACTCATATTGTCATATCTTAAGCTTTGCATTTAAGGATACACACCAAGTAAACAAGGGTTTTTTGTTTCTTTAAATAAATAATAATCAATATATGCACCTTGAAATTGATGTTTGGATTGACTTTAGCCTTGATTCCTGCAAGAGTAATATAAAAATCTTACAAACTTTGTTTTGATAATTTCCTCTTTTCTTTTCTTATTGATCTTATTAAGTTCTTAACCATACCTTTGACTACTTCATCAGCAAGAGTAGGTATGTAGATTCCGCCGAATGACTCCCCGGCTATGTAAAATGGGTTCTGAGCAAACTCTGGGTATTGCTTTAGCCACTATTTACAGATCAAACATAGCAAAATCATTCAAAATCAATGCAAGTAAAAATGAATTTCTGTCTTCTTAATTAACAAGTATAAGAAACTCTTGTTAGTTGTTACTTTTAAGAGGAATGCATGAGTGTCCTTTGCAGTTTGGTGATCTCCTGTTTTATAAGTGGTCTCATTGTAAGAGTAGGAGAGGCCTACACCAGCAGGGGAATCCAAATAAATGATGCTTGAAACCTGTAAAGTGGTCATAACATTCAAAAACATGGTTTAAAAGCCCAAAACTCAATCTAAAAAAATCTTCATTCTTTGACTAATAAATGACAGAAGTTAGACCTTAGTCCAGGTGTAAGGATTGAGCTGCAATGAGGGCAAGCTTCCATTTGTCTTTCCAGGTTTGAAATTAAATGGGCCTGATCAATTAGGAAAGAGTTATTTAGGTATGAAAAGAAGGGAAAAAAGTAGTTAAATCATAAATGCTGGACATAAATAAGGATGACCAAGTTGAATTAAATAATAATACCATGTTCATAAACAAAGCCATCAAAGCTGGAACAACCAGGTCCACCATTGAGCCAAAGAACAAGAGGGTCTTTTACTGGATTACTTTCTGATTCCACAAAATAGTAAAACAAGTTCTTTGGCTTCTGATCTTTAGTCCCATCTAAACTGACATACCTTTACCACACACACATTCACACAAAAGAATAAGTAGAAAGGTGAAAAAGGAAACTAGAAATTACAAGATTTAACTGAACTTCACATTTTCACCTACCCTGAATAGTGCTTGGAAGGGAAAGTGCCACTGAACCCAGGAAGCTTAGTGATGAGAACAGCCTTTGGAGCAGCTTCAATGGATGCTGTAAAGCTCAGAAGCATGCAAAGAAAGAAACTTGCATAGTAGAATCTGGGTATTTCCATGCTCAAACACAGAAAAGGAATTTTCATAAACAAAAAAGTTTTAAGCTTTGTTTATTTAAAGATGGAACAGGAGCCAGGAATCAAAGGGGATGAAGAATGGAAACAAAAGGGAAGCATCAAAGTGTGAAAATATCAGCAAATTTGGAAGGTGGGGAAGGTTAAGAAAGGCTTGTTTTTGGGATGAATATAAGGAGGAAAGGAAATATTCAAAACCAAAGGGTTGAATATGGTGGTGTTGATGACAAAGGAAAAGACAGAGAAGAAAACTTGTGTTTTTTAGCTTGTCAAAACCTCAAGGGTTAATTATATCAGGCTGGTTTTGCTGCCATCAGCTCTCAGTTAGAGGTTGAGAAAAAAAGAAAGTCATTTAATGCAAAACCTATAAAGAAATTAAATTAAAAGATCCAAAAACTACCTTATGAGCAAACAGGTTTTACCACTAACACCCACTAGAGGGAAAGTTTTGAGAAAGAAACAAGAAAATGGATGGACCACCATCCATGTTCTGCAATAAAACAGGCTCAGAAGAGTGGGGAGAGTGAGAAGTGGGATTGTGGGTGCATATTTCTTTTCAAAATGCCAAATTTGCCAACCCACCTAAACAAGCAAAGCCCTCACATCATCTTCTTTTGTTATTTCTTTATTTTTTTACCCTCATTTTGCTTTAGTTTCTTGGAAATATATATACTGGTGTAATTTTAGAATTTTTTAAGCTGGTGTTAAATACTTAATAGGGTATACTCCATGGTCTTTTTACTATCTCTTTGGGAAAAAATTGTCATTTTAACCCTCAAATGTTGTTAAGAATTGTTTGTCGTTTTAGTTTTTTTAGGTGATGGTTAGTTGAGGTTTGTTATTGAAAATTACATAAATTGACTCTTTTTATGTACATTCTCATCTTTATTGATTATTATTTTTTTAATCTCTTCCTCGGTTCAATTAGTCATAGCCAAGGACGAATCCAGGATTGTTTGGAAAGTGAGGGCGGACTTTGAACGAACTAATGGCGTAGTGTATGGATTTAGTATAGAAAAATTAACCTCGAACAAATTAAGCTAGTTTAAATTAATTTCGCCTCCAATTATCACCTGGTTCGTCCTCCTCCTTCATTGAATCACCAACAAACTTGCACACATCCCTCCACCTCTTCCTCCCCGTCTTCCGCCTTCACCTTCGTCCCACCCCAGGCCTCTCTGTGGGGGCGAAATTCCAAAAATTTCCTTCATTCTTGGGCCTACCCGTGTAAAATAGTCACTATTCCGATCGGATGTGGGTGCGACCGCCCCTGCCTATCCCACCTAGATTCACCCTTGGTCATAGCCAATCTACATCCGAATCGGATACAACAGAGGTCTATTGCTGGGAACGACCCTCCAAATTAAACTTTTCCATACACAGTTACACACCACTAGAGAGTGTAAAATGGCTTTAGTGAAGAGGGGGTAATTTTTTCCATTTATAATGTTTATGTTAAAATACTTATGCCATGAACAAAGGTGCCAAAATAATGACATTTTAACAATTGTCTCCATGATGAGGATTTAAATATGAGAGCGTGACGTGGATGAAATGTATCCGTTACAAAGTGACAATACAAAAGAAGTAAATGGCGTGATTAATTATGATTTATGATTTGATTTAAAACACTCAAAGAGAAATAAACTACATAATCAAATGGACTCATCATTGATTAATTGAGGTATGATTCAACAATTTTCTTTTTGACTCTATTGCCTCTCCATGGCTCCATCCATGCATTGATAGGGCTGTCTTTTATCCGTTGTTTTATTTAGTGATAAATATCATAAATTATACAACTTCAAATGTTTACAATGTGATTAAACATTAAATTAAAGATTACATTTCATAATATTGTCTCATTTGTTGACTAAAGAGCTTAACTTCCAAAGTGGGGGCAGAAGACAAATCACAATCATGGGGCAAGAAAGTGAGCTGGCAAATGGAGACCAGTCAAAAGGCTCTCCACAAGCTTCTCCAACATCTTCTAATGGCTTGAGTAGACACTCACAACTCCCTTAATTACCTACTTTGTACCTAAACCTTATCCAAAATCACACAAAAGGTTTAACATGTTTTTTTCAGATTGGGTTCAATTTACAGTTTTGGGCCTTATTTATAATTAAGCCTAATCTGTCTAAGGTTTACAATAGTTTTCTGTAATTCCTTCTATTTTTTAACCTAGTTATAATCTAAAATATTTTGAGCTCTTCAATAAAATTATTTTCTTCCATTCACAAGAATGTAGTTAATGCGTTGTTAGTGCATCACGTTAAATCTTGTGTATTTTGACTTGGTTATCTTTATGACCCATATACAATGTTCTAAAAAATATTAGGCGGACTATGGATGGAAATAGGTCACCTATCGCCTACCAGACGGATACCTAGGCGGACTAAAAGACTAGGCGGGATGAAAACTTCGATGCAGAATTTTTAGAACAGTGCAACGCATATAATAATAATTTTTCTAACCTGGGTATTCAGGCCATGGATTACTAATGTTGTTTTTAGAATTTAAAATGGAAAAAAAAGCAAATGGTTCCTATAAAAATATCAAGTAACCTCAAATAAATACTTCTATAATTTGATAATTGTTTCTAATTCAAAAAATTTAACCTATGTCTTTGGGATATTGGATTTCTAATATAAAGATGTCCTTTTTGGCATGAAAATGCAAGTAAATGTATGGGTAAATTCTTTATCCAGTGATGAATGATGATTCTAGTGTTTTGAAGGGCCCATCTAATCACATATTTAGGCCACCCACATGATGGACCTTGGCTATAATTTTCTTACTTTGATTTCCATGGGAAAGGAGTCACAATGAAAATAATGAAGGAAATTTTACTTGTGAATCAATAGCAATTGGAGTACTAATTACCCAATTCATTTTGTTCCTTTTTCTTCTAACCCAAATTTACCTTAATAGGAGGTTGAGATTAGTAAATCAACTCAATAAAAGCTGTTAAAAAGAAGGATTCAAATGTCATTTAGGCTTAAAATCTGTACTGGTAAGTGGTAATTAGTTTTGGAGACTGTGAATTTTTCATACTATTTATTCAAGTTACTCAACAGCAGTTAAATTTGGCTCTCAAATCTTCAGCAATACAAACTGCATACATGTTGTTAACCAGAAGACTCAAAAGTTTCCATTAACAATGAATCAGTTGACATCAGTACTAGTTACAATGGAGTAAAAAAATGCACATATGACAATGAATGAGATCCCTCATATGTCAGAAAAACTAGTCATTGTTGATCTTGAAGAGGATTGTAAGCAGCGCCACGAGCAACGTTAGGCTCCTGCACGGCGTAGTAAGGTAGGCTGAAGAGATGTCAATGTCATGGGCACCCACGCTGTACACGACTCCTGATTCGTCGTCCTTGACTTTGATGCTCGACGAGCCTGGAAATTATAGTTTTGTCATTGTTGAATGGTTTCCTGATAATGAACCCAGATGTCCAAATTTCTTAAAGAGAAACTTACAGTTGTAATCTGTCCATCCAATAGCTTGCTCTTCGACGTCATACACTACCAGCTTATTAGATAGCACCAAATCTGGACACAAGATGAGCAAAGTATTTGTATGAAATTTGGTCAAGTACAGGATGATTTTGAGACCAATTCAACAATCATGACTTTGAATTTAGAACCGAACCGAACCTCCCAAGAGAATGGTACCAGTCCAGTCCTTGGTCAGGGACTCGCTACTCTGCCAACCGATGCACCAGACATCATTCTGTTCAATGATTTTCTCATTAGTTAGAATTTTGTAAGAAGGAAAATCACAAAATGAATGAAAACATCTATGACTTTGGTTTACTGTTTTTTTGGATATAATGATAGTAAACATTCTGTAGAATATATGACTTACATTGTACAGCATAAGATATTCATGAGGATATACAGAAAACGTCAATGAATTTAAGTGAAATTTGACAACCGGAAAGCCTTGATCAACACTGAAAAAGCCAAAAAAGGAATATTAGATCTCTCCAAAAAGTATATTGTCATTACGGGCGCATCCTCATGGTCATTTGCTTTTATACAGCGCCTTTGAGATGGATTTAGTCCCTATATCAATTTTGGTGCATTCTAACTAAATTCAGTTATTATTGTCACATAGTTGAATTTCAGTTTTTCTTGGGTCTATCGGGCGAAGCTAGAGAGGCAGAGGCTTACTTGTCACTATACCGAAAACATTGATAGCGGTCCTCCACAGTATGCATTTTCACATTAGGCTGCTGAGAAGTGATCTAAGTATCCAAAAGATCAAAGATGGATTGAGAAACCACAGTTAGTTATGTCAGTCCATCAAGTAGCAAACATTACAGAATAGACTAAAAAGACAAACCACATACTGCATTCGTAAGCCATTGATAAACTTCATATTTGGGACGTAGGCCAAAGTTGTACCGGTATCAATTACTGTATTTGCGTCTGAACAAAATCGCATAATCGAACCAGCCACCTCTACACTCTGCGTGGCAACAGTGTAATGTGCCCTAATAAGGGTGGAAGAAAAAATAATTTCATTACAACATAACAAATGATATCAACAACAACAACATTGACCCAGTTCAGTACCCTTCAAGGAGTATTGGGGGTCAAGATGGGGGCACAAAACGAGAACAAGACCAAAGACAGAACAAAATGGAAGCTAAACAAAAACAAAACACAAAAGCAAGCACAAGGAACGAAAAACTGAAGCCAAGTGAGAAACCCAAGCAGCCAAGACCCCAAGCGACTAAGAAAGCATGCTACAGTTAAAGATGGTTTTCAAGAAGTAGAAAGAAGACTATAGATACAAAAAAGGAAGACCAACATACTGTTGTTGAAGCAATGGAGTTGTGTTTATCTTTGGCTCCAGAATTTCTCCAATTGCGAAGATTCCTCCTCCATTGATACCATCCAAGCAATGAGAAAATACTCTCTTTATCATTTTAGCTGCAGAAAGCTGTGACAGAACAGATGCATTTGTTTGGGCAAACCCAATTATACCATCAAGTGCTTCCACAGATGAATTAAGCACGCCATCTTGTTTAGCCCCACACCTATGAATAGTTTCATTAATATTAATGCAAAGAAACATCATTCTAAAGGGTTGTTTGGATTACCTCTCATAATGCATTATTTTGTATTATAATGTAAAATTTTGCATCATATTATGCATTATAATACAAAATTTTACATTATAATGCATAATGAATGGTAATCCAAACATTCCATAAATAGAAGTTGACAAAGGCTAATCACTAACCCAAATACCACTGGGGCTTTTACCGATGTTGTTTGGAGGTTTGCTGATGCTTTATCATAGTGAAAATAATCTTCAACTAAGTATCCAGAAGTTGAGCTTCCATCTGCATAAGAGGCTGTGTAATAACAAAGCATGCCAGCATCATTGGAGCAAGTTTGGTTACCAGATAATATCATTGAACATTGATCAGTACCACAGCCGACTAATTTCGAAGTATTGGAGCTATTTGGATCAAAACGTGTTAGCTTTACCTGCAACACATCAAGTGATTTTTTTATTATGAACCCATGAACAAACACAATGTAACCAATTCTGTATAAAGTAGGGGTGTTCAACGGGTGAGTTGACCCCGTAACCCGACCCAAAATTTTACCAGTTACGGCTAAGATTTTTTTTAGTTTATGGGTTACGAGTCGAAGTTTTTTAGATAAAAATAAAAATTTATTGTTATAGTTAGTGATAGGGAGAAATAAAAGTTTACGGGTCAAAACATATCGAAATGGGTCAATTTTAAGGGTCGAAATGGGTCAAACAGGTCAATCCGTAACCCGACATGCAAAATCGTAACCCGTTTTACTGGTTACGAGTCGATCTTATTTTAGGGTCAGCGGGTCGGGTCGACCCGTTGGACACATTCCCAATAGAAACAGATTGCAAGCCTTATATATAGTAAACTGTCTCAACTTGCACAAGTGAAAAAAATATACCCCTAGGTCACTTTTGGAGGGACACTCCACACAGCCAGCACAATTCACCCAAAGAAGGTCACTTCCTGTGTCAACTTGCACATAATATTCATTTGAAGGATTTCCAAGCCGGATTTTGGTGAAGTACAACCTAATAATACCAAAAAAACAAGGAGGTTTAAGGAAGAAGAATGGTTATGAAATCAAGTGAAAAAAAAATCTTATCCTGAAAAATGTGCACTACAAAGTACGAAAAGTCTATATGTGAAAAAGTGCACTCCGAAGTAGAAAAAGTGCACTAGGAACTAGTAAAAGTGTATTTCTTTCCATTTTTCAGGATAAGAATTTTTTTTAATTTGAACCAAAATCTATGAAATCAAAGCAAGAAGTAATTAAGATACGAACCCTGAACCGGATAAATCGCCATCTCCACCCAAAGAGACATCGACGGCATCCAACATTCTACCATGCCGACGAGCATCGTGAGCTTTGAGAGCACTCAAAGACTTCTTCTTGCCTTTGAATTTATGCTCGACCTTCAACAATACATTCCCCGATACAGCTGAAACAAGGAGCAAGTGCAAAATCAAGAGCCCAAATGCTATAAATCTCCTCAAATCCATCGTCGGCAAAGTTGTATGACTTGTACAAAACTATCTAACGGTAAAAAGACAATCAAAGGGGAGGTAATTAAGCTAGTGTTAAAGATAATTAACTTTGGCTAATAAGAAAAGACAATGAAGGAAATTATCTTATAAATTAGGAAAGAATCATATTAGGTGTTGGAACAATAGTTGTTCCATGGTTTCTCTTAGTTTTGATGATAACAAACTTAGTAAATATAACTTGCTTCTACATGTAAGTGTTTCAGGAAAACAGGTACATGGTCACGAGTGAAGGAACATCACGAGGAACGATGGAGGGAACGAGTGACAGATTTAGGAAGTGCGTCTAAGAAGGAACGCGACTTTCTATAAATGGCAAGTTACCTTATCTTCTGCGAGCGATCTTCTACGAAGATTCTACAGCTGTAGGCGGTTGCTTAAGGAGATAAAAGAGAGGATAAGATCAATCTTCACACGATCTTATCTTGGGAAATCCGAGATCATTCGGTTTTGGGAAGAATCGACATGGTTGAGGATCCGAAATCACAAACAATCTTTTTCCTTATTGTGTGGGATTTGTTAAGTGGAATATCAGCGTAATTAGGCAAGAATTACGTGTGAGATCAGACTTGACTTATCTTATAAATAGCTAGGGTTAGCTAGGGTTAAAGGTGTGGTTTTCGAGTGGTTGAAGACGAAGAACTTGAGAAGAGAGCTTTTCAAGTGTATGAGTGTGTGGCTTTTTCCGGTGAAGAATCCATAAGTAAGTCAGTATTTTACTTTCGATTTAGGTTTACGCTTAGGGTTGTAGAAGTCTAGTTGGTTGAACTTCGGTCGGAGCCGTAGTTACCAAGGGAACTTTGGTAGGAGCCTTAGTTACTAGACTTGCCTTGTAATCGTTGAAACTTAATAAAAGTATTCTATTGAAAATCCTCTGAGAAGGAGTCTCAGGGGTAGAGGTTTTTCTTTCTACGACTGGTTGGTCGGACAAAAGGTTTCCTCTATAAATTTTGTGTTCTTACTGTTTATTTCCGCTGCCCAGGGAACTTTACTAGTTCCCTGTATTGTTACTAACGCGTCACGATCCAACAATTGGTATCAAAGCAGGTTTTGCTCTAGATTGTGTGTTAGTGCAGGAATACAAAATGACTTCGAACAACAACCACAACGTCGGAATTGGAAACAACAAGCCTCCACTGCTTGTTCCTGGAGAATATGACCACTGGAAAAAGCTCTTCGCCACCTGGCTCAAAAGCAATGACTACCAAGCATGGTCAGTTATTGAAGATGGAGATTATGTCGTTCCTGAAGCAAAAAAGGACAAGAAGACAGAATGGGGCCAATCTGAATGGACAGGAATGGAGAAGAACTACAAGGCACAAATGCTACTAAACAATGCCTTGGGTGCTGAAGATCTCCTAAGGGTAGTCAACTGTGACACTGCCAAAGAAGCATGGGAAGCCATTGAGCAAATGCACATTGGTAGCGTTGATCTGAAAGAAAGCCATCAGAAGGACGCTAAGAAGGAGTTCTACAACTTCAGGATGATAGATGGAGAAACTATAGCCACATACCAATCTCGGTTTGAAGGCTTGGTCAATCGCATTAATCATCTTGGAATTGGGAAATCTGTCACCCATGCTGAGAAAGTCTCTGCAATTGTAGATGGCTTAGATCCCACGTACGTAGTTACAAGAGGACTTCTCAAGGAGAACCCAATTACAAAGACTTGCAAACTTCATGAGATCTTTGGAAAACTGATTGACTATGAGCGATATGAGAAAAAGAATAGTGATGTTTCAAGCTCTAGCAAGGGAATTGCTCTTAAAGTGGAAAGGGTCATTGAAAATATCTCTACAGGAATTGACGGTGAACTAGGAGAAGATTCTGACGTAGCTCTCATAACCAAAGCAATGAGATCCTTCTATAGGAGAGGCAAGAAGCAAGGTGCCATGAAGGAAAGAATCAACTTTGAGAAGAAGGAGCTCAAAGACGTTACTTGTTACAACTGTCAGGAAAAGGGTCACTATGCAAAGAGTTGTCCTAAAGGTAATGACAATGGGAACGAGAAGAAGAAGGCCTACATCGCTGCTTGGGATCTTGACTCGGATGATTAATCTGATTCAAAGATCTGTGCCATGGCTCTGAAGACTGAAGATGTTAATCAAGAGGTAACTCCTGAACAATTTCTTTCTAGTATAGAGAGTGCTAAACAGTCTGATCTTGTTATCCTTGTTAAAAAGTTGTTTGAAGATAATTTAAAGATGCAAGATGAAATAGAAAGTTCTGATGAGAAATGTCTAAATCTTGAAGAAAAATTATCAAAAACTACTGTTACTTCAGTTGTTCCTTGTTCAGAATGTGAAGATTATAAGAAAGATATTAAGACTCTAACTGAAACCAATAACGAACTTAGGTCAGATTTACTTGTTCACAAACTCAAAAATGAAGAATTAGAGCATGAACTAAGTAAACGAACTCAGATTGAGTTCAGTCCTGCTAGGTCTGGTATTGGTTATGGTAAAAACAAATCTGAATATCCTCCGGATGATCTTACCTTTGAAGAGAAAATGGAAAGAAAAGCTAGAGAACTTCAATCCGCTAGAGATAAGGTAATTCATCTAGAAAGTAGAGTCAAAATTCTTGAAAGTAATCTTAATGACAACTCTGAATGGTATTTTGGAAAAACGACTCATAAAATATACCTAAAACAGTCTCGAGGGAACCAGCATAAAGTTCCTTCCAAGGAACGAGCAAAGGAACGAACCCTCCAAAAACCACATCCTAAACGCTATCTTGGTGAATACTATAGGGTGTGCTATCACTGTGGTGGGGGGGGGGGGGTCATGTTCAAAAAGACTGTAAGGTTAGACTAGAAATGTCAAACAAAAGGGATCAAAACCAGAATACAAGGAACAACAAGAAACAATGGTCTGGTAAGAAAAATCAAGGGTATGATAAATCTCATCAGAAAAGAAAGAAACAGGCACCACAACCTCAAAAGAAGCAAGATTCTATAAATAAAAAAGGGAAAAATCATGTTGATCCCTCAAATATTGCTTCTAGTTCCAAGAGTTCACAGAAAGCTACTTTAGTGCAATCTAATATTTATCATTCTGTGAGCTATGCTAACCGACCCGGGAAGGCTAAGCAGGCCTGGGTCGTTAAAATGTGATTTCTTTCTTGCAGGTTAAAGTGAGGGGGAACGTCCGCTGGGTCCTTGACAACGGGTGTTCATGTCACATGACAGGGAACAAGAGTATTCTGTCCTCACTTCAAAACAACGCTGGAGGAAACATTTCCTTTGGCAACAACAATCAAGGAGAAATCATTGGAACAGGTGAAGTCAAGCTAAATGATAAAATCAACGTTAGAGACGTAAGCTTGGTAAAACGTCCTAGTTACAACTTGTTGAGTATTGCTCAGCTTTGTGACCAAGGGAAAAACGAGGTAACCTTTACCTCAGATGGCTGTATGATCAAGAATATGAAACTAAATCTTGTGGTCCTGAAAGGAAAGAGGCGAAACAATGTGTATTATGTCGACTCAAGTTTCCAACCACAAGAAGAACTCTGCTTTGTTACAATAGCCGACAAAACTGATCTCTGGCATAGGAGGTTTGGTCACGCTAACCATCGAGGAATCCACAAACTCTACTCACAAAATCTGGTGATAGGACTACCCAAGGTTCTTGCAGAAAAAGAAAGCTTATGTGAAGAGTGTGTAAAAGGAAAACAAAGCAAATCATCTTTTCAGCCAAAGTTGTCAGTGAGCACCTCTCATCCTCTTGACATGGTACACATGGATTTGTGCGGTCCCATGTGGGTGAGAAGTCATGGCGGTAGCAGGTACATTTTTGTTATTGTTGATGATTTTACTAGATATACATGGACTCTCTTTCTAGGTTCCAAAGACGAGACGTTCATGGCATTCAAAAGCTGGATCAAGAAAGTAGAAGCATCAACAGAACAAAAACTGAAAGCTATCAGATCTGACAACGGAACAGAGTTCAAGAATTCCATGTTTCAAAGTTACTGTGATGAACATGGAGTGTCTCAAAACTTCTCTGCGCCGAGAACTCCTCAACAAAACGGCGTTGCAGAAAGGAAGAATGGAACACTACAGAACATGGCTCGTACTATGATGTTGGCAAGTAGCTTGCCTCGGTCCTTTTGGGATGAGGCAGTCGGTACTGCTTGCTACATCATTAATCGAGTCACCATACGTTCCAACTTTTCAAAAACTCCATATGAACTAATCAAGGGAAGAAAGCCAAATATATCCCACTTGAAAGTCTTTGGATGCAGGTGCTTCATTCACAACAATGGAAAAGACGAGCTAGGCAAGTTTGATCCAAGGAGTGATGAAAGCATCTTTCTGGGATACGCATCCAACAGTAAGGCTTACAAGGTGTTCAATAAAAGGACTAAGAAGTTTGAAGAAAGCATTCATGTTGTCTTTGACGAGTCCAAAAATGGAGGGAACCTGTCCAGTAACGAGGATGCAATGAAGGTTCTAAACTCAGATTCAGATGATGAAGTCGATCCAGATTCAAGTGCACAAGTTCCAGATAACAATGTTGTACCTCCTCATCCTGACTTGGATGGAGATGACACAGAAAGTGCATTGGTTCCAGAAGATGATACTTCACAGAATGAAGACATTGAGGAAGATCATGAAGAAGGAACATCACATGGAACGACAAGCCAACAGGAACAAGAGGAGTCAAGTACAGATCCCACTCAGATTGAAGTCAGGAACTATCATCAAAAGAAGGATCATCCTGTTGACAACATCATCACTCCATATGACAAAGGTGTGCTTACTCGTTCCTCTATTAAGAATTTTTGTGCTTTCAATGCGTTTATCTCCCTTGCAGAGCCAAAGAATGTAAAGGAAGCATTAAAAGACCCTGACTGGATAGTTGCTATGCAAGAGGAACTACACCTGTTTGAGAGGAATAAAGTATGGAGACTAGTTCCCAAGCCAAATCACAAGATGGCTATAGGAACAAAGTGGGTTTTCAGGAATAAACTTGATGACACCGGAGCAGTCACAAGGAACAAGGCGAGACTTGTAGCAAAAGGGTACAATCAACAAGAAGGAATTGACTACGATGAAACGTATGCTCCTGTTGCAAGAATAGAAGCCATCCGTCTTCTAATCGCCTATGATGCTCACAAGGGATTCAAGTTGTATCAAATGGACGTGAAGACAGCATTCTTGAATGGTTACCTACAAGAGGAGGTCTATGTTCTACAACCTCCAGGATTTGAAGATGTTGATCACCCTGACCATGTCTATGTGTTGGATAAGGCTCTTTATGGCCTTAAGCAGGCTCCTCGTGCTTGGTATGATAGATTCGCTCAGTTTCTATTAGCCAATGGTTACAGACGTGGTGTGATCGACAAAACATTGTTCCTAAGGGAACAAGACGGTGAGGTTTTAGTAGTTCAAGTTTATGTTGATGATATTATATTTGGTTCTACTAACTCCAAACTTGTAGAAAGCTTCAAGAATCTTATGAGCAGTGAGTTTGAAATGAGCATGATCGGAGAACTCACTTTCTTTCTTGGACTACAAGTGGTGCAAACTGATGAGGGAACAAAGGTACATCAACAAAAGTAAATCAAGGAACTGTTGAAGAAGTACGGTATGGATTCTACAAAGAGTTTTGATACCCCTATTTCTCCCAATACTCGTCTTGATGCTGATCTAAATGGTGTTGATGTTGATCAAATGATGTACCGAGGAATGATTGGTTCCCTGTTGTACCTAACGGCCAGTCGGCCAGATATTATGTTCAGTGTGTGTCTCTGTGCTAGATTTCAAGCCAATCCTAAAGAAACACATCTGAAAGAAGTGAAGAGAATTCTACGCTACTTGAAAGGGAACGATGCGTTATGTCTATGGTATCCAAGGCACAACTCGTTCCAACTTGTCGGATTCTCGGATGCAGATTTTGCAGGTCACTTGGTGGATAGGAAGAGCACATCAGGGATGGCCCAATTCCTTGGACCATGCTTGGTGTCTTGGGGATCGAAGAAGCAAAATTCAGTTGCTCTTTCAACGGCTGAAGCGGAGTATGTCGCAGTAGCTGCCTGTTGTTCCCAGGTATTGTGGCTAAAACAACAACTGGTGGATTTTGGTATGTCTCTTGGAACTATTCCTATCTTATGTGATAATACAAGTGCCATCAATATCTCCAAAAATCCTGTGCATCACTCTAGAACCAAACATATAGATATTCGACATCATTTCTTAAGAGATAATGTTGAAATAGGTTTTATCAAGATGGATCATTGTAGGACTGAAAATCAGGTGGCAGATATTTTCACCAAGGCTTTGGATAGAAAACCCTATGAACATCTAAGGATGTTGCTAGGAATGATTTCCTTGGAGTAAACAAGTCCCGGTCCTTTATTCTCTCAATGCCTGACTAAAAAGGTAACATCTCAGGTAACTACATATCATTTGACAAGTTTTCTAATGGCTTATATCGTTCCTCTATGCATAGATGTTGTATATATTAGAAATTGTTAAATATTGCATGCTGAAAGGAACTGAAAATATATTGCTTACATCCCAGATTTCTTTTTAGCTCAAAATAACCAACTTGATCTATTTTATCCCTCACTTCAAGCCGAAATGATGGTTGGTTATAAGACTGTCCCTTAGCCTGGTCCACACAAACGTTCCCTATGAACCTCTTTCTATCACCTTTAAACGGGGAATAATTGTGTGGATGTCAAAAATATTCCCAGCCCACAAAAAGTTTGAATGGAACGTCTCAAGTCCCTTGTCTGTTCAAACATAGCCTTTTTATCCACTCATGGTAACGAGGTATGGAACTAGTGGTTGCAAATATTGTTACATTAAAGGAACATCTTTGATTACTTTTGAAGATTTTTGCAAAAGAACAGATGTCAATCACAGAAGCAATGCAGTAGAGTTATAGCCGTTGTGACTGCTCATTTGAAAAATCCAGCCGTTGCACAGTAATTCTGCAGGGAACGATAGGACGTCAACGCAGACAAGACTTAATGGCGGTGAAAATTCATCATTATGGAAATTCTTAGCCGTTAGGATTTGGATAGAAGATCTTTGGGAAAGATTGTGATCTTTATCAAGAAGGATAGAGGTGTGCTGAAACAGAGGATGCCCAGGAAAGCAAGGATGCAATGGAGAAGGAAGAGGTGAACTCGCCTCCGAAGGACACCACCGCTGAACCTGAAAAGGAGGCGTTTGTGCCGATAAGTGAGCGACCAGGATGGGTGAAGCCGACAAGTCGTGGCAAGCGAAAGGCGAAAAAGAGTGTTCCTCCCCTACCGTCTCAGATTTTTCACATCTCTGACTCGGAAAGAACCCCTTCCCCCGCAACCAAAAAGCCGAAGGTCACTCCTTCTGGATCCAAGTACGCCCTTCGCTCCACCGTTCCTAAGGAACAGGTGGCTCAGGAATCCTCAGAAGAAGAAGAAGATCCAGAGGAAGAGGAAGAAGTGGTTGGCTCGGGCTCTGATGAGGGTGAGGAAGAAGAAGAAAAGCACGACTCTGATGGTGAAGGTGATGAAGAAGAGGTTGAGATAGAAGAAGAGGTTGAAAAGGACCTCAAGTCTGCAAAGGCGCAAGGCAAACTGCCAATGGAACCAACAACAAGCTCCAAGAAGGATCGTTCAAAGAAGGTTGTCCCTCCTCTGGTGATCGCCGAAGCGTTCCTGAAAAGCCATGACTTGGAGGAGTTTTGGGAACTTCTCAAGTTTCAGGGATGGGAGAAAATCTGTGACTCTGGAGTCAAGGTAGATGTGTCCCTTCTTTCCCAATTCTTTCAATCCTATCAACTAGCCAATCTCTCTACTGGTCCAATGGGTTTTGCTACTGTGGGTGGGATGGAAATTTCTTTCTCTTTGGGATCTGTTGCCACAATTCTGAAGGTGCCTGCTGAAGGATATGGGGATGTTCACACATCGAGTAACTGGCCAAGGAACAAAGCTCAGTTAATTAGGCGGGTCATGGGAAAAGTTCCTGCCTCTGGTCCCTACTTAACCACCGACTTGAGCTACACTGCACGGATTGCACATCAATTTCTCATCAAGGTTATTGTTCCAAGGCTGGAGAAGAGGACTACGCTCACTATCAATGATATGATTCTGCTGGACAAGTTTTTAAGGAAGGAACGTATCAGTCTTCCGGAGATTATGATGAGGCAAATGGCTAAGTGCACTGGAAAGAAGCATAGCATACCTTATCCTCGATTTGTGAAGGCTATACTGAAGGAACGAAAGGCTTATCAGCCTTCAAAAGAGGAGTTCTTTGGATTACCCCTGGAGATGCGCGTGGATGAGCTTTCAGGGTGATTCAAAGGGAACAGCTGCAAAGAAGACTGCCCAGAAGGATGTTGGGAGTTCTTCGCTGAGTGAAGGTGTTTCTGCCAAGTTGTTGATCGAGCATCAAAAGATTTCCTCTCAGCTGAGTACCATCATTGGGTACCTGACTAAGAGAGACACTGACACTGCTGTTGCTGATTCCACCTCCTCCGAACCATGATGTGGACCCTCTCTAGTTCCTTAGCCCATCTATCCCCAACTTAAATTTTTTTTTTCTTGGATGTTAAGACTTTTATGTTTTTATGTTTTCTCTGGCTGTGATTCCTGCGACAATTATCTATAATAATAACTATCTTTTGCTTATGAATGGTTTAAGTTTCAATTAAATTTGTTCATTTGCTCTATGTTTTGCTTGATGATTGTTGACCTTTTGATGATGTCAAAAGGGGGAAGTAAGGAAAAATGCAGAGATGCGTTCTATCCAGGAAATACAGAGGGAACTTTGGCTGAGGGGGAATAAGTTGTTACCTCTGACGAGTAGGAACAACAGTGCATTTGTTAAGGGGGAACCACACAGGAATTTTTTTTCTAATCTATATTTCTATTGGTTTCTAGACATGCATTTTTGTATAGGTTTGTCATCATCAAAAAGGGGGAAATTGTTGGAACAATAGTTGTTCCATGGTTTCTCTTAGTTTTGATGATAACAAACTTAGTAAATATAACTTGCTTCTACATGTAAGTGTTTCAGGAAAACAGGTACATGGTCACGAGTGAAGGAACATCGTGAGGAACGATGGAGAGAACGAGTGACAGATTTAGGAAGTGCGTCTGAGAAGGAACGCGGCTTTCTATAAATGGCAAGTTACCTTATCTTCTGCGAGCGATCTTCTACGAAGATTCTACAGCTGTAGGCGGTTGCTTAAGGAGATAAAAGAGAGGATAAGATCAATCTTCACACGATCTTATCTTGGGAAATCCGAGATCATTCGGTTTTGGGAAGAATCGACATGGTTGAGGATCCGAAATCACAAACAATCTTTTTCCTTATTGTGTGGGATTTGTTAAGTGGAATATCAGCGTAATTAGGCAAGAATTACATGTGAGATCGGACTTGACTTATCTTATAAATAGCTAGGGTTAGCTAGGGTTAAAGGTGTGGTTTTCGAGTGGTTGAAGACGAAGAACTTGAGAAGAGAGCTTTTCAAGTGTATGAGTGTGTGGCTTTTTCCGGTGAAGAATCCACAAGTAAATCAGTAGTTTACTTTCGATTTAGGTTTACGCTTAGGGTTGTAGAAGTCTAGTTGGTTGAACTTCGGTCGGAGCCGTAGTTACCAAGGGAACTTTGGTAGGAGCCTTAGTTACTAGACTTGCCTTGTAATCGTTGAAACTTAATAAAAGTATTCTATTGAAAATCCTCTGAGAAAGAGTCTCAGGGGTAAAGGTTTTTCTTTCTACGACTAGTTGGTCGGACAGAAGGTTTCCTCTATAAATTTTGTGTTCTTACTGTTTATTTCCGCTGCCCAAAAAACCTTACTAGTTCCCTGTATTGTTACTAACGCGTCACGATCTAACATTAGGGATTTGATATGTTAATAGCCTTATCGAAGTTGATCACGAGGAAGATATCACATAAAGTCATAGGCGGGTAAAAAAACGAGATTTCCCGCGTGGTGTGACTGGCCGATATTTTCTATATTTAAAGTTAAGTCACTGTATTTTTAGGTATTTTCATAAAAACTACCTAACTTTTTTTAAAATAAAATTCCTAGTTTTTTTTTTTGAAAATTTGAGAAAAAATGCTTCTCTTATCTGCTCATTTTTCATGACACTATATATTATTATTTTAAAAAATCTATACCATTTTATTCTTATTAAAAACGCCATTTTTTAAAAATTAATATTATAAGAGTTAATAATTTTCAAATTATCAAAAGAACATGTAATTTTGAGACAATACGTGCGTGGTTTTTATTTCTTTAA
The DNA here is from genome assembly GCA_964016875.1 of Fallopia convolvulus. Classification (NCBI taxonomy): domain Eukaryota; kingdom Viridiplantae; phylum Streptophyta; class Magnoliopsida; order Caryophyllales; family Polygonaceae; genus Fallopia; species Fallopia convolvulus. Next base: position 68,744,415 of record OZ024720.1, read on the forward strand.
AACAAAATTTGAATTTGGAATTTTTATAAAATTTAACATTTTAAGGGAGAATTTTTTTTAGAATATGGGTGCATGTTTTTTTAAAAAATGTTTTTCTTCTAAAAGTAATATAAATTAGGATTTTTTTAAGTATAATAATATTAGAGCCATGAAAATTGTGTAAATAAGAGAGGTTTCTTATGAAACTTCCTAAAAAGGTTATAAATTTAGGTGGCTTTTTAAAACAAATATTAGGTTTGATTGTAAAAATGACCTAAATATAAGGCAATTTTATGTAATCAAGTAACATATGTGGTCAGTTTACAAATTTTTGTTTTTTATAATACATTCGGTGGGTATAGTTTTCTTACTTTGATTTCCATGGGAAAGGAATCAATCACAACGAAAATTATGAAGGAAAACTTACTTGTGAATTATTGAATTAATAGCAATTACTAATTACCTAATTCATTTGTTCCTTTTTCTTCTAATCCAAATTTATCATTAGTAAATCAACCCAATAAAAGCTGCTAAAGAGGAGGATTCAAATGTCATTATAGGCAGCTGAGCCAGGCTTGATAGCACACTTCAAATTTCATTAGCCGTTAAGGTTGTTGATGGAATGAATTTTTCATACTATTGATTTAACTTAATAGCAGTTAAATTTGGCTCTCAAGTCTTCAGCAATACAAACTGCATACATTTTACTAACCAAAGACTCTTGCTAAGTTGACATTTTCTTTGCAGGAAGACTCAAAATTTGCATTAACCAGACTCAGTGGACATCATTATTAGTTACAATGGAGTAAAATAATGCACATATGAACAATGAATGAGACCCCTCATATATCAGAAAACTAGTGATTGTTGATCTTGAAGAGGATTGTGAGCAGCGCCAAGAAAAACGTTAGGCTGTTGCACGGCATAGAAAGATATGCTGAAGAGATGTCATGGGCACCCACGCTGTACACGGCTCCTGATGCGCTGTCCTTGACTTTGATGCTCGACGAACCTGGAAATTAAAGTTTTGTCATTGTTGAATGGTTTCCTGATTTGAATTAATGAACCCATATATCCAAATTTCTCAAAAAGAACTTACAGTTGTAATCTGTCCATCCAATAGTCTGCTCTTCAAGATCATACACTACCAGCTTATTAGATATCACCATATCTGGATAAAAGATGAACAAGTACTTGTAAAGTTTGCCCAAGAGGATGATTTTGGGAGCAATTTAGCAATCACAACTATGGATTTAGAACCGAACCTCCCAAGATAATGGTATCTTTCAAATTCTTGGTCTGGGACTCACTACTCTGCCAACCGATGCACCAGACATCATCCTGTTTAATGGTTTTCTCATTAGTTAGTATTTTGTAAGAAGGAAAATCACAAAATGAATGAAAACATAGCCATATATCTGTAACTTTGGTTTACTGTTATTTTAGATGTATTGACATTAACCATTCTGTAGAATAGGTGACTTACATCATACAGGAAAAGATATTCATGTGGATGTACGGAAAACATCAATGAATTTTTGAAGTGAATTTTGACAATGGGGAAGCCTTCATCAACACTGAAAAGGCCACAAAAAAGAATATTAGATTTCTCAAACAAGTACATGAATGCACTTTATGCACAGAGCATATATCTTGCAGTTTCAAGTTGGTTCAGCAGCTTACTCATCACTGTAATGAAAACATTGGAATTGTTCCTCCTCTGTATGCATTTTTAAACTAGGCTGCATAGAAGTAATCTAAACATCCAAAAGCAAAAGGGAAGAGAAATCACGGTTAGTTTATGTCAGTCATCAAGTAGCAAACATCACAGAATAGATTCAAAGACAAACCACATACTGTATTCGTAAGCCATTGATAAACTTCATTTGGGACATAGGCCAAAGTTGTACCACTATCAATCATTGCATTTGTGTCTGAAGAAAGTCGCATAATCGAACCAGCCACCTCTACACTCTGCATGGCAACAGTGTAATGCGCCCTAATAAGGGTAGAAAAATAAAAAAATATATTTAAAGATCGATGACCAAGTTTGTTGGGCAACCAATAAACATGATGGTAGAAAAAATAATTTCATTACAACATAAGATGGTTTTCAATAAGTAGAAAGAAGACTATAGATACAAAAAAGGAAGAGCGCGCCACATACTGTTGTTGAATCAATGGAGTTGTGTTTATCTTTGGCTCCACAATTTCTCCGATTGCGAAGATCCCTCCTCCATTGATACCATCCAAGCAGTGAGAAAATACTCTCTTTATCTTTTTAGCTGCAGAAAGTTGTGACAGAACAGATGCATTTGCTTGGCCAAACCCAATTATGCCATCAAGTGCATCCACCGATGAATTAAGCCCGCCGTCTTGTTTAGCCCCACACCTATGGATGAATTCATTAATATAAATGCAAAGAAGCAATATTCTAAAAAGAAGTTCACAAAGGCTATCACTAACCCAAATACTACTGGGGCCTTTCCTGATGTTGTTTGGAGGTTTCCTGATACTTTATCATAGTGAAAATCATCTTCAACTAAGTATCCCGAGCTTGAACTTCCATCTCCATAAGATGTAGTGTAATAACAAAGCATGCCAGCATTGGAGCAAGTTAGGTTACCAGATAACATCATTGAACACTGATCAGTACCACAATCGACCAATTTCGAAGTATTAGAGCTATTTGGATCAAAACGTGTCAGCTTTACCTGCAACACATCAAGTGATTTCTTATTATGAAACCAGAAACAGGCATAACCAAATCTGTAGAAACAGATTGCAAGCCTTATATAGCAAACTGTGTCAACTTTCACAACTGAAAGAAATGTACCCCTATGTCACTTTTGGAGGGACACTCCACACAACCAGCACAATTGACCCAAAGAAGGCTACTTCCTGTGTCAACTTGCACATAATATTCATTGGGAGGATTTCCAAGCCGGATTTTGGTAAAGTAGAGCCTAAAACCGAAAAAACAAAGGAGGTTTGGCAGGTAAGAAAAAAGAAAGAAAGATTATGAAATCAAAGCGAGAAGTAAGATCGATACGAACCCTGTATCGGATAACTCGCCATCCCCACCCAAAGAGAGATCGACGGCATCTAGCATTCTACCGTGCCGACGAGCATCGTGAGCTTTGAGAGCACTCAAAGACTTCTTCTTGCCCTTGAATTTATGCTCGACATTCAACAATACATTCCCCGGTACAGCTGAAACAAGGAGGAAGTGCAAAATCAAGAGCCCGAATACTATAAATCTCCCCAAATCCATCGTCGGCAAAATTGATTTAGAGCTTACAAACGTTTTAAAGAAAATTTAAAGGACTCAAACAGCCGTGTTTACGGACGCTACCACAAGCTTACCAATTTGAAATTTCAACGCCTCAAGCAGCCTTTCGAGAACCGCGTTTACGGAATCGGCGACCACGAGCTAATACACGTTGAATTTTGAGGAGAAAATTCAGCTATTATCCCTAATCCCTCCAAGGTAACAAAAATCCATACTTTTTCCCAAATTCTCTAAACCCTAATCAGCTAATCTCCTCTCCTTTTCTGCAATTTCTCTAAGCCCTAATTGACGAGGCCGGTGTGGTGGTGGAGCTCGAATCGGAGGAAGATATCACATAAAGTCATAGACGGGGAAAAAAAAACGAGATTTCCCGCGTGGTGTGACTGGCCGATAGTTTGTTTATTTAAAATTTAAGCCATATATAAAATTTAAATACATAAAGTCACTATATTTATAGGTATTTTCATAAAAACTACCCAACTTTTTTTAAAATAAACTCCCTAAATCTTTTTTTTTTTGAAAAATTGAAAAACGAACTTCTCTTATTCGCTCATTTTTCATGACACAATAATAAGTTTACTTCTTTTGTTAGGTCTCGACTTCTTCGTTATAATCTTCCTAGTAGTTTATATAGGACTAGTAGGAGCTATAGCCGTTTCATTCCTATTTGTTGTTAGGATGTTCCATGGTCCTGCTCCTTGGCTAATATCTAGAAGTTTTTTAGAATGCTAATGGATTAGGGATGCGTTATGTTATTATGTTCGAAATTTAAGAGATTAAAATGATAATGTGTCTAATATACCCGATATTTAAAATTCAAGTGTTGATGAAAAATTAACCCCTATTGTGGATTAGAAATTTCTATTAATACTGAGAATTTTAAGTCTTTTAAAATCTTAGGGCCCTATAATTTTTTTCACCCAAGGAATCTAAAATGTTAGAATTACCGGGCGTGGTTGTTAGTTTGTTCTGTTTTCTAATAGCAATTTGTCTTGTTGTTGGTTTGTTCTGTTTTCTAATACCAATTTGTTTGGTTGTCAAATTCCTTGACTTCTCAATTTATCATACCTGTTTTAATTCATCAAATTCTTTCTTTACTTTAACAAAACTTAGAATGACTGACTTTGTGGCTCTTTAGTCTTTACATCAAAATATGTCATGAAACGTGTATGTCATGCTCAGCAGGAAATTGAGACTCCGCCTATTGCACAGGAAGCACGGCATGTAAAGAAGAGGAGACACCTAAACGTGTATATCATGGCTCTTTAAGTCTCTAGTCTTTTACAAAACTTAGAATGACTGACTTTGTTGGTGGTACCAGAGTCATTAAAAGTCAAAAGTCAAAAGTCAAAAGTCAAAAGTCAAAAGTCAAAAGTCAAAAGTCAAAAGTCAAAAGTCAAAAGTCAAAAGTCAAAAGTCAATATTTAAAGGGAGACACCTAAATGTAAAGAAGAGGTTTTACTAAGCTTCTCTGGGTTAGTGATTCTGATATGATACACCCAATGTTGCTTCTGGGTTAAGTGAATATTCTTGTTCCTTTTACCTTACCCAAATTTATCTTATTAAGAGGTTGAGATTAGTAAATCAACTAGCCAGGTTTACTAGCACATTTCAAATTCCATGCTGTCAGGCTTCTTGTGTTTCCAGTTACTATTGATAGATCAATAGTTTCAACTAACCAGAGCACTGAGCAATCAGATGCCTTTAAGATTGTGGATGCAATGGATTTTGGTAAGCTCTGCAATGAATTTGAATGCATCAGGAGCTGATTACAAGACAAACCACAAATAGACAGCCTTTGTAGCTTTCTGAAGCAGTGAAGCCCAATCATGCCTTTAAAACTTGCACAGTATCTATCTAGTAGGTAGAAATCTGTACTGGTAATTTACCTTTTCTCAACAGCAGTCAAATTTGGCTGTCAAGTCTTCAGCAATATGAACTACATACATTTACTACCCAGAGACTCCTGCTAAGTTGATATCAGGGTGGACTAAAATAAATGCACATATGAAAAGATACATAGGGTAGTGAAACACAAGGGCAAATCAGGCTCTATAAGGGGTGAATTTTCAGTACCCTACTTTAGAGGGCCACACATTGTACAAGTGTAATTTGTACAGTCACTATCAGCAAGAACTAATTCCCTACAAAGTGTAAAGCCTAGTGTAAACATGTGTAATCTGATAATAGCAAAAACAAACTAAGAGGCGAAAAAATTGACAATCACAAACTATATATCAAGCAATTTCACACTTCACTCTCACAAGAAAAAGAAAAGGATGAATTAGACCCCTCACTTGTCAGAAAACTAGTGATTGGTGATCTTGAGGAGGATCGTAAGCAGCACTAAGAAATACGTTAGGCTGCTGAATGGCGTAGAAAGGTAGGCTGAAGAGATGTCATGGGCGCCCACACTGTACACGATTCCTGATGCGCTGTCCTTGACTTTGATGCTTGATGAGCCTGGAAATGAAGTCCATCCATATTTATATTTTAAAAAAGTTTTGTCATAGTTGAATGGTTTCCTAATTTCACTTAATGAACCCAGATGTCCAAATTTCTCAAAGAGAACTTACAGTTGTAATCTGTCCATCCAATAGCTTGCTCTTCGAGATCATACACTACCAGCTTATTAGATAGCACCAAATCTGGACAAAAGATGAACAAATTTTTTTATGAAATTTGACCAAATACTTGTAAGGTTTGCCCAAGAGGATGGTTTTGGGACCAATTCAGCAATCACAGTTTTGAATTTAGAAGCGAACCTCCCAAGAGAATGATATCATTACCATCCTTGGACTGGGACTCACTATTCTGCCAACCGATGCACCAGACATCATCCTGTTCAATAATTTTCTCATTAGTTAGGATTCTGTAAGAAGGGAAATCACAAAATGAAAGAAAACATAGCCCTTTTAGACAGTCAATAATCCACATTTTCTTCTTGGGTCATATAAGCCAGTAAACCAAGGAAATATGATTCATATTTCCTTGGTTTACTGTCTTTTTAGATATAATGATAGTTACCATTATGTGGAATATGTGACTTACATGGTACTGGAAAAGATATTCATGAGGATATATAGAAAACGTTAATGAATTTTCGAAGTGAAATTTGACAACAGGGAAGCCTTCATCAACACTGAAAAAGCCAGAAAAAGCATATTAGATTTCCTAAAGTAGCATATTATAACTGCATCAATCACACATATGTCAGCAGCTCACTTCCATCACAACTTTGTTAATGTATGCTCACTACACCAGACCAAAGACAGTACCGTAGTATTGATTTTGCATGTGAACTTGTAAATACACGAAGCATCTAACTTGTTTACTTAAAAAGAGAACACATAAAATCTTGCAGTTTCAATTGGTTCTGCAGCACTAAAATTTAAGTTAGAGAGGCAGAAGCTTACTCGTCACTGTACTGAAAGCATTGGAATTGTTCCTCCACTGTATGCATTTCTAAACTAGGCTGCTTAGAAGCAATCTAAACATCCAAAAGAAAAAGGGAAGAGAAACCACGGTTAGTCATGTTAGTCATCAAGTAGCAAACATTACAGAAGAGACTCAAAGACAAACCACATACTGCATTCGTAAGCCGTTCATAAAGTTCATTTGGGACATAGGCCAAAGTGGTACCACTATCAATTATTGCATTTGTGTCTGAAGAAAATTGCATTACTGAACCAGCCACCTCTACACTCTTCATGGCCACGGTGTAATGTGCCCTATCAAGGGTGGAAGAAAAAAACATTTCATTACAACAACATTCTTTTCTTTTTTTAGAACATTACAATTGATAACATGAAACAAACAAATCCTAATCCCCCATATGAAAGGAGAAAAGGTTTTGAAAGGCAATTTCACAGCAAGAAAGCATGCTACAATTAAGATGGTTTTCAATAAGGAGAAAGAAGATTATTCATACAAAAAGAGGAAAAAACCACATACTGTTGAGGAACCATTGGAGTTGTTTTTAGCTTTGGCTCCACAATTTCTCCAATTGCAAAGATCCCTCCTCCATTAATGCCATCCAAGCAGTGAGAAAAAACTTTCTTCATCTTTTTAGCTGCAGAAAGCTGTGACAGAACAGATGAATTTGCTTGACCAAACCCAATTATGCCATCAAGTGCTTCCCCAGATGAACTAAGCTGACCGCCTTGCTTAGCCCCACACCTATGGATAAATTCATCATTATTAATGCAAAGAAGCAGCATCCTAAATAGACGTGCAAAAAAGTGAAAAAACTATGAAAGTGAAGATGCACAACAATATAAAAAGAAACGGTCAGACAACTTGAGATAAAAATGCATTCTTCCATATGTAATATATAGATAAAAATATATCAAGACTAAGAGCATGCAATGACATCAGAAAATAGCACATCTAGATCGTCAACAAGGAGAATAGTGATAAAGCATTCAACCTCATGTTTTAGAAATAGCAGTACAGTTTGTTGTGGAGAATCAGACAAGGACAAACAAATCACAAATTGCACATCATTAGCTTAAATAAAACACCAGAAGACTCATTTTGATGCCCTCTTCCAGAACACATAAGAACTATGCCAATCTCCTACTCAAACACAGAGTTGGACAGAAACAACGAAGAAAATGCAGCATACGAGTAAAATGCATTCCAAACGGATGCAATTGTTAGAAGTTCAGAGCATACCATCACATTAACCACAAGCACAATCAAGAAATATCAGTTCCCCTATGTAGAAAGTGGCATTTTATACAATCATACTCCTCAATAATTTGCTTTTGAACAGCATAGTTTGTGATGAAGCAGCGTTAAACTCAAACTCATTCTCATGGTATATATATTGTTTAACTTACCCAAATACCACAGAGGCCTTTCCTGATGTTGTTTGGAGGTTTCCAGATATTTTATCATAGTGAAAATAATCTTCAACGAAGTATCCAGAGGTTGAGCTTCCATCTCCATAAGTGACTTCGTAAATACAAGGTGTGTCAGCTTTGCAACCAGCTAAGGTTCCAGAATATATCATTGAACATTGATCAGCCTCGCAGCCGATCACTTTCGAAGTATTGGAGCTCTTAGGATCGAAAAGTGTCAGCTTTACCTGCAACACATCAAGTGTTAGTTTTATTAAAAGACCCGGCACAGGCACAATGTAACCCAAATATGTAGAAACAGAAATCATTGTAAGACTTATATAGTAAATGCCAACAACCTCTTAGATGATGGATGAATTGAAGGTGAAAGAATTATACCCCTAGATCACTTTCTGAGGGACACTTATCACAGCCAGCACAATTCACCCAAAGAATGTCGCTTCCTGTGTCAACTTGCACATAATAGTCTTTGGAAGGATTTCCAAGCTGGATTTTAGTAAAGTAGAGCCTAAAAAACAAAAACAAAAGAGGAGAAGAAGGTTTTATATTAGTAGAGACAAAAGCCTGTATTATAACACATTACAGGAGAAGAAAATTAATAAAAGTATAAAACCAACCAAACAACCAACTCCAAGCAGAAGATACCCTTCAGAAGACGATAGAAAAGAGCAGAAAATTCAACTGGATAACCTTTTACCCCACATACAAGTTAGGAATAGTATTTCATTTGTGCAATTTATTAGGGTATAGTTAATGCTGAAAGTTACATAACATGGACATGAACTCAGATCAATTCAGTAAATCCATGGAGACTTGACAAGTTGGAAAAAGAGTCCAAATCGAAGGGTCAATTCACATAAAAGGAAATAACAGCGCCCATAATTATCAGTTTCAGAAATTCTCAAGGTAGTTTTTTTTTTCTATTATTCATGAACTGCTAAAATTGGATAACATACTAAAATTAGAGCTACAACATAATGCGAAATTCTCGCTAATTCTATTTGTATTCTGGATAATTGATTCCGTAAACCAGCGATGAAACAGTTAATTCCAGCTCCCAACTTACACACACACAAAAAAAAAAAAAGCAGCAGAAAAAGTTGATCTTGTCAATCCAAATTATCCAGCGAAAAAGGGAAAATATGATAATGACGATCATGATTGTAAAGAAAGGTCAAATTGGCATGTAAAAAAGAACAAAGGTAATGAAATTCAAAGCGAGAACAAAGATACGAACCCCGAATCGGAGGGATTCCCATTCCCACCCAGCGAGAAATCGACGGCCTCCAGCTTTCTTCCATGGCGCCAAGCATCGTGAGCTTTGAGTTCACTCAAAGACTTCTGCTTCCCTCTAAATTTATGCTCAACCTTGAACAACACATTCCCCGAAACAACGAAGAACTGCAAAATCCATAGCCCTAATACCACAAATCTCCTCAGATCCATTCTCTAATCAGCCTTCCCCCACCAAAAATTTCCGTCTCCCACTTTTATATTTTGCTTTACAGACGAAGATCGGCGAACAAAAAAATCAAATAAACCAAGTATAAAACGAGATCTCCCGCTCTGTTGGCAAATTTGTTTCTGGTGCTTCGAGAGAATCTAAGATGGACTAAAAGCTAAAGTTGTTCCTGGAATCCATTAAACCGCCCCTTCTTTACAGCGAAGGTCGGTTGCGAGGAGAGGGAAAGAGAGAAGCACACAGAAGAAGTAAGGAAGAAAAGATCGAGCAAATGTGTGTTAAACGGTGGAGAGCACGGCATTTCCGCGTCTTGAACGGCAAGGAACCTTTTTTTTTTTTTTGATAACTTATTTTATTTTTTGGGTTTTGGGAAAAGATTATAGTAAATGAAAGTAGAAAATTATAAATAAAAAAATTCACAAGGATTTGGGAGTTTTTTTGCTAAGAAAGTTGTACATTCTTTTATTTGCATTTGTTACCCTGCCCCGTCATATTTATTGACTTATTTGGAAATAATATATACTGGTAAATGATACTAAGTATGTATTCCCATATTTTATAAGGGTTTTTTTAAATAAAATATTAATAATAAAAATAATTGTAAATATATTTATTATTCAAGAAAAATAATCATATAAATGCTTAAATATAAATTTTGAATAGCTATTTAAAATCAATAAACTATAAAAGTTGTTTATTTGAAACAATAATATTTTATTAGTATTATGAATTAAATTAATATCCAAAACATGATAATTTATTTAATATGAAAATAGATAAGTAATAAGATAAAAAAACTTATGAATTTATTATATATATAGTACCGTTCAATATAAACATAATTCTAGTGATATAACTATAAAAGCTGTTTATTTGAAACAATAATATTTTATTAGTATTATGAATTAAATTAATATCCAAAACATGATAATTTATTTAATTATGAAAATAGATAAGTAATAAGATAAAAAAACTTATGAATTTATTATATATATAGTACCGTTCAATATAAACATAATTCTAGTGATATAAGATTATATGTATATTACATTATCTTTATATTAAACTTAATTATCTAAACCTAACATATGTATTCTATCTAAAAATAATATAAATATCATAATATTTGTATAATATATAGCATAAAAAAACATTCTAATAATCTTCCTATTTATCATATCCAAAAATAAAAGATTTTTTTTAAAATTAGGAATGTGATTTTCTATCCATTGATTATAGTGATATAAGATTGTACGTACATTACACTATCTTTATATAAAACTTAATTATTTTGCCAAAGATTAATAATAGAGGTGATCTTGTCCAATCTAAAAGCGACATGTGTCGTGTAATAATTTTTTTAACCTCCGTTTTAGTATATAATTATGATGTTATAACTTGGTTTTGTAATCTTGGACTACTATTGTGTTTGGATCACACTTTTTAATGTATTATTTTATATTAAATTAAATATTTAAAGGATCCTACATATATAGTGGCTACATTTGTTTATAGCTTATTACGAATTGTGGGGTAATTTTGGAGTTGGATTCATAGGTGGTTGTTCGCATTCTTGAGAATGGAGTTAAGAAGTCGAGATTTCTCATCCGCTATATTTTTTGGTATGAATGTGTTAGGGCTTTATTGAAATGTGTCAGGGCTTTATTAAGAAGGACTAGAATATTCGTATTCGCCATCCATATAAAGATGCTAATTTTGTTGTTGATTGATTAACTAATGTTGCTTTTTTCCCTCTAAGCTTTCATATCTTAGGTTCTCTATATTGTGTTACTAATTTAATATTAGATAATGTAAGAAGACTGACTAGGCCTTGTATAATTCATACCGGACTACCTAATCATACTTTGAATAAAATTTAGAGAGTTATGCCTCTTAGTTTGTTAAAAAAGAATGTTACAACTTACACATAGGGTTGTCCAACGAGTCACTTGACTCGTAATGTGACAAACCGATAAATTTTTGGCTTGGGCATTCGACCCGCAGTTTATGGGGCAGGTGACGGGCTGGAGATTTTGAGTTTAAATTTGGTGGTGACGAGAGCAAGTGTGATGCGGAACTTTAATTTCAAGGGAGTTTAGTTCACCCAAAATTTCTTTACCTTTTTAAAAGGCCGCTCGTTTGCGCACCCTTTTTTTATGTTGCGCACTCCGTTATCGGCGGATTCATAATCCGCACATGAAAAATCGATTTTTTGTCAAACCATGGACGGATCCTAAACCCGTACAAAAACGACACTGTTTTTTGGAAAAACCGGTTTTATGGTCGGATTCAGGATGCGCCCAAAAAATGCCCCCTATGGACGGGTTCTCGCCCGCCCACATTGTGCGGGTTTTAAATCTGCACATAAAAGGGTAATTTTTTGGGAAAAAAACGGGACTCTTGTGCGGTTTCAAACCCCGCACATGAATTAGGGTTTCAACCGACATAAAGCGTCTTTTTTACGACGACAGAGTTTTTTACTATTCACTTTTCAATTGTTAATTCCACTAAACAAGAGAGCATATACGACAAAGTGCATTCTCGTGAGATGTCAACTTCGAGTAGCGGGTCCACAAAGACGTCATCGTTTAGCGGGTCATCCTATTCGTCGGAGTCAACCTCTTCCGTGGGCAATCTTTCTCTTCCTGATAATGAATTGGTTAGTATATGTTGAATCCTTAAATTATAATATATCTGTTTAGTTTATACTTTATTGGTTGTCGATCGATTTTAGTCTAGGTTGAAACTTGAAATAATTGGTTGTCGGTCGATTACTAGCCTCGTGTCTAATTTAGAGTATGAACTTGAAATTGAATTCCTAATGATGATGATGATCATATTTTATTTGAATTTTTTTAAATACTTGCAAGTTCGTAGTTATTACAAGCCTAGTTTAAAGATTTTCGGTTTTATTTATAGATTTGTCCGTATAGTGAGCATGTTGATCACACGTAAGTCAACTTCTCTACATACTTTAATAAAAATGATGGATTTGATACAAAGGAAGAGTTGAGACAATGGGTTAAAGCTATCGGTCTTGGTATATCTATGATCATAACGACCAAGTCGTCCAAACATGATAAGATCATTTTACAATGTTCCAGGTCGGGTAAGTATAGATCGGGGAGGAAGAATGAGGTGAAGAAAGTGTAATAACTGCGGTTTTTGAGGATATTTTTTTGAATTTTTCTCGGATATCCTTTTAACCTCTTTGTCCGTTTTAACGCTTAATCCAATATTTTTTGTTGAAGATTAAATCCTAAAAAATTATTATTGATATCCTAAAATCACAAAGAAATGATTTTATGGATCGGTGTGAATTCTAGGATTTTTCGGTGGAAAAAAAATATTTATTGGATAAGCCGTCTTTTTAATTATGTACCGGAAGGGATTTAAAATACGAAACGGAAGCCTTAAAAATTGAAGGTAGCATGATAAAATCATGGGAAATTGCTTTATTGGTCTACATAATTTACGGGACGTTTTTCGTTTAATTAGTTTTTCTACCCGAGATACATAATTTTATCGCTTTAACGCGAGTCCCGTTCCGAGACGGGTTTAGTTTTTAAACCGCCCTTTCTCATGCCTTAATAACTAAGGAAGTGGGATGGATTTACATGGCATATCTTATTGCCTAGTCAAAGTCGCAATTCATTTTTTTCAAACCGAAAGAAAGCTTGAGAGGATTGAGAAAGAACGAGAACGACGGACTCGGCGTCTTCATCGCCGGCTAACTTCTCCTTCCCCAACCACCTTCTACCCATCTTCTTCCACCTCCTATTTTCTGTTTCAGCTCCATGAGAGCTTTGCTGCTGCAAAACCATGAGAGAAACCATGGCGGAACGACAAAGTCGGGAGACATCTTTGCCTAGCTTGCGTGCGCCGCCGCCGACGATCGTTAGCCTCTCCGACCACCACCCACAGCGAGGGCTGCCGCCGGGAAACGCCCAGCCACCCTCGGGCTCGGGGATCGAGCCATGATCGCGTCAAACGAGCCATGGGCTCGAGTGAAGGTATATACGATCGAAATTAATTAGCGGGTTGATTGCGGAGCCACCGTAAGGGCCTTTTGGTTCCTCTTTGCTAATTAAATTTATGGTTTTTATAATCTTGACGTTGATATGGTTCCACAGGTTCGAACCGCTCGAGAAACGGACGTCCGGATCTTCAATTATAGCGAATACAAGTTTTGGATACCGATTGGTAGGTAAAGAACATCGGATAATTACTCGGGATTTGTTGTTAATCCGTTTTGATCCGAAATTTGGTAATCATTAAGAACTGTTGTTAATGAACAATTTTTATTTAGAAAATTGTTTCAAAAGTGAAGCGGATAATTAGTTATAATTCCGCCAAGAGGGCTCCTTGAAGCATGATAACTAAGGATTTATTATATATCGATATTCGGAAATTAAATCGTTTATCGATTAGGAAGTTGTAGGAGTTGAGAATGCAACTAAGAGGTGTTTTTGTGAGCTCGTTGCTGAGAAATCCTTTTGTTATATTTGTCAAAAGGATGATAAAGATTTCTGTTGGAATTACTAAGGACGTTGAGCACGCCTTCTAAGGCAAGTGGACGATTCTCTCTTGCGTTAGTGTTATTAAATGAAGAATTGGATCTCATTTAATATATGCGTTGGGAACAACTTGTATGATTTATAAAATATGATAGGTTGTCATATTTGTTAGAAATAATGACCATGTTGTTTATTCAGTTTTGCGGTAGAACTGGATTTAGGTCCATATCCTCTCTTTAAAACAATATTACATTAGGAGGGGCCTAATCCTAATGGTGGCTCATGACTCTCTTCCCCTACTCTTCGTGTGAGAGGGTTGATAGGCACTCTAGCTAAGTGCAGGTTTGACACGGTGTAGTGTAGACGACATGTTAATAGGCCTCTGTGATCTCTACCTCACCATATGCAAAATGAAAGATCAAGGATAGCTTAAGTCCTGTGATCTTGGTACATGGTAGATGACAATGGATGAAATACTCCGATGATCTCTACAATACCAAAATATTTCGGTAGTAGTTCGAGCCGATTAAAAGTCACCAACTTGGTTGTGAAAAGTTTTGAAAGTAATATAAGATAAGTGCGTTAGGCACATTAATATACCTGAATGGTTCGTCCAGTCGGAAGGCCATTCTTTCTTCCGGTTATGAATGATTCTTAATCAAACCTTGATTAAGTTAATCTGAATAATCGATGGAGGTTTTTCAAAATGTTATGTGATGAATATGAATTCCCAACAATTTTTTATGCTTCTTAAAGAAACCACAAGCGATGGTGTTCTCTCTCTTGATTATGCGAGTCTCCTTCTTATTCTCTATAAGACTGCTAACTGTTGGATCATAATCCGAGTCTATTCAGATTTGGATGCCAATATGTTTAGTTACAACCATAAGAACCAAGTTAGATTCTTCGCTTGCTAGTCTATCATTAGACTAACTCGTCCTTTTTCTTTTCTTTAATATGGTCGGCTGGTGTCCACCGTTGGTTTACGATACATCAGGTTCTTCTTGGAAGTTGAAGAAAGGTTTCCAATGGCTATACTTGAGTGAAGATCATGGTTTATCTACTTCAAAAGTGAAGCTGAGTTTCAGAGATAAGAACTCAAGGAAGACTTGATGAAGATTTTGTTTAAAAAGAAGGTTGTTCTATTTATTTATTCTTTTAAGTTAAGGTTTGTATAAGACCAATTGTATTTATTCCGTTGTAATGTTTCTTTTAGTTTGTTCAGTCAGTTTAAAGTCTTGGGTAGCTTCGGTTTAGTCTTAATCGGGGTTACTGACGGTAATACCTCCAGGGCACGAAGGGGGTGTTACAGAAAGCACGGGATTCGATGAAGACCGAGTGTCCGTTTGAGTTGCATGGGTTGTTTAGGAGAGGGAATTCATATACACCCTCTCGTTGGACATTATCGGTGATAAGAGGGTTCCATAACTATGAGCTTCCCCTGGATTTGAAAGGGGTTAGGGGTGCACATCGTCTTAGTGCGGAGGAGCGCAACCACATAATACTTGCTAGTACGTCGGGTACAAAGCCTAAGTCTATCTTTATGGAACTTATCCAATAGAACCCCGAAAGCTTACTATCGAGGACACAAGTTTATAATTTCAAGGCGTTTCAAAGGAGGATTTCAATGGGTCAATTGAATGTGACAAAATACTCCTTGGTGTGGTTGAAGGAGAAGGGATACTTCACCGACACGATGAACGGGAGGCAAAAAGATGGGGAGTTGGCGTTGAGCGCGTTGTTTATTAGTCATCCGGACTCACGACATTTGTTGAGGATGTTTCCAAATGTCGTTATCATGGATTGCACGTACAAGACCAATAGGTATGTCATCTCGTTTATGTACCACGTTTTTGTTATTGAGTTGTTTTAATGATCATTAATTCTTGATATATAACTATTTGTTGTCAATGTGTTTGGTACGGATGACCTTGTTTGGAGTTTGTAGGGATGACATCTACAAACTTGACGTATTGTATTGCTATTGTCTTCATGAGGAAGGAGAAGATGGAGTACTTCAAATGGGCACTCTTGCGATTGAAGTTCTTATTCGGCAACCAAAGGTCGCGTTGTTTCATGTCGGATAGAGAGCTTGGAGCATTGAAGGCGGTGAAGAGTGTCTTCAAGGTCCCCCATTTCTTGTGTCAAGTCCATGTGGCTCGGAACGTGAGGGCATATGCAAAAACACAACAAATAGACCTGAAACGATTCACTAGTAGCGTTCGTCGAGTTATGAGGTCCCACACCGAGGAGGAGTATGAGGCTCGACTTGAACATTTTCGGAATATATGAAACGAAAAAGGTGGAACCGGTTTGGTGTCATATGTTGAGAAGACATGGTTCACTCCGCATAAGGAGAAGCTAGTGATTGTGTGGTCCGATCATATTCTACATTTTGCAACAAGAACTACTAACTGGTAACCTTCCCCTCCTATCATTTTTGTTTAATATTATTTCTCCGAATTTTTTTGTATATATATATATATATTCGTCTTATAGGGTTGAGGCTCAACACTCTATGCTAAAAGACATGTTGTAATCTTCCGTTGGAGGCTTTGACACGATCATACAACACTTGGATAACATGTTTATGGATCAAGTTCGTCGAATTCAAGAGGAGATGGGAAGGAGTAGAACGGTGACACCGGTTGTATGCATAATGAGAAGATGTTCGAGAGAATGCATTAAATTGCTATTACAACAAGTACAAAGAGCGAAAGATGGGGACATATCCGACGAAGTGAGTCCTCGAGACCGTTGGTGGCCGGAGTACCTCTATGGGATTGCCTACACCTCAAACGATCAAGGGATATGTTAAAGAAGGCATCCCGTTGGTCCCCGATAAAGTTGATATATATTGGAGGCAAGTCCGGTGTGAAGATTTGGGGAGGAATGATCGATTGCCCGATGATGGGATCAAAGTTTCGTACGAGAAGAAGATATTGGGGAAGTTTTGGTCCAAGTTGCAAGCGGGGGGAATTTTCAAGGATGCCCAAAAGGTGATGGAGTGTGAAGACCCCCGTTCGGCTTATTTGCAAGACCCCTATCATGATGAAGCCGATAAGGGAAGACCAAGGGGAGTGAGAAGAAGAGTAGTACTATAAGGGGAAAGACATGGGAGGAGTACATTGACGACGAGAATAGTAAAGGCAAGGAGAAAACGATGACGAAGAGGAAGAGGGGGGAGGAGAAGAAGAAGGAAAGGGAGGAGGAGAAGAAGAGGAAGGAGGAGGAGAGGCAAAAGATGGATGAAGAAGAAGAGTGTTGAATAAAATTTGCAAGAGTCTTGAAACCTGGATACGTCAACCCTATGTTTTCTTCTTTTCCAAACCTCCTTTTAGCAATCGGTTTGATCAAATCAGTGCAATTGTTGCAAAGATCAATTATGCAATTGATCTTAATATCTCTTTGAACAGGAAGACTAGAGAAAATCTTTCTCTGCCTTTTTTTTGAAAATGTGTCACCCTCATATCATTGTTATTAGCAGCTTTCACAATTATTTTCTCAAATGCCTTTCTCTTTTTCCTTTTCATACCAACAATTGCTCGAACCTCCTTTTAGCAATCGGTTTGAGCAAATCAGTGCAATTGTTGTAAAGATCAATTATGCAATTGATCTTAATATCTCTTTGAACAGGAAAGACTAGAGAAAATCTTTCTCTGCTTTTTTTTTTGAAAATGTGCCACCCTCACATCATTGTTATTAGCAGCTTTCACAATTATTTTCTCAAATGTCTTTCTCTTCTTTCTTTTCATATCAACAATTGCTATTCTGTTCATCGTGTCACATCACATGAAATATATGTAATGAATGTTGTTACATGAAAGTTGTCAAAGAATATCATCATTCATATATATATAATTATTTATGTATGCATGTTGAGCGTGATTAGTTTTTGTACTAAGGTGAATACAAAGAAAGTGGGCTTTGATGTGTTATGTTTCACAATTGAATAATTGTAATTGTAATATTCAGTCGAACACTCGAGGGGGAGATATGGAGAGATCATGCATTTCCACTTTGTTAAACTTTCAAAATATTTGTAACCATCGCCACAATTTGTCTGGTTTTTTGAACATGCAATTGAGGATGGATTTGCTGTTTTAAAGGACATCATTTTCTTATATATAATTTGTGTGGATTTTTCTACTGTTCCATTGTATCTCTGATTTTCTACATCCCAACAACCTTTACAGGAGATTCGTTATAACATGAATTGATATCGAGATGAATGAACTGAATTCATATCCCAAAGTCTATCTTTTCTCTTTCTCATGATCCTTCTACGGTGAAATTTTGGACACTCCGGTTTTTTGATGTGCACTCCGGTTTTTGGGCTGATTCTAAATCAACCTATAAATATATGGTTTTTTTTGGGCTGATTCTATCTCTCTTTCTTTCTGTCTAAAATTCTCAAACAAGTTAAGTTCTATCGTTGATTCAAGACAATCCAGAACAATAATTTGCAGATTTATCGAAGAGGTTCAAGATGGCAAGTATCATCAACAATTGAAGAATTGAAGCAGGAAAGCAAAGATGGCAAGCGACAATTGAAGAAGCAAGCAAGCAGAACTCATATTGATGAGCAGATTGTTATCCAGTCGATCGATGATCTAGTCTCCACATGTATGTTTTCAACACCAGTGGTTAATTCGACACAATGTGGAGTATTCGGAGCTTGAGAGACGAGAAATGAATCGCAGTGTGAAGAAAATGAAAAGGGGGGGAGAGAGAGAGGAAGAGGAAGAGAGCGGGCAATTTTCGAAGTGATTAGAAAAAGCGAAAAGTATTTTGCAATTTTGTAATTCAACAAGTTCAGAAGTGGAATTTCCCGCCACGTAAACTGTTTGGTTGATTCTAGAGAAAGGAGGGAATTTCTTCCGATTAAATTACTTTTATTTGTTTATTTATGTGGTAAAAACAAATTATTTGCAATTTCTACCTTGAATGTTTTTTTAAAGATGGAATACTTTAAATACAATAAATTTTGTAATTACAGTCATGTTTTGTTGGAATAAAGTTTTCAAATTTATTTTGAGGATTTTGAATTTCAAAATTTTAAAATTTAAATTACATTTAAGAAAATTAACTTTAATTTGTAAATTATGTATATTAAATTTCAATAATTTTATATTAATTAGTTTATAAGGTTTTTCAAATGTAGTTACAATTGAATAAATGTATAGTAACTTATAATAATATAATAGAATTTTCATATTATAAACTCTCAAATTATCAACATAAAAAATTATATAAATTATTTTTTTCACTAAATAAATTAAATTATGTTTTTTCCTTTTTTTATTTATTTAGAGTAAATAAAAAATATGAACAAATTAAGATTGAAGTGTTATTATCATTTGATTTCGTCCTACATGTCAATCTCTTGAGCCTTGACTCGTAGTCCATCAGCTTAGACACATTTGACTTCAAGGAGTGTTCAAAGTCGTCAGAATGAGATCCACAACTCATGGTCTTTGCATCAGTAAGGGGTCGTCATGTGACAAAAGTTTATGTGGCGCAATACGATAATGTTATTTCTTAAGAATTTTAATTATATTAAGGATTTTATTTAATGGATTTGAATAAGTTACTATCGAGTGGCTCAAATATTAGAATTTTTTAAACTCAAATATTAGTATTTTTTTGTGTAACTCAAATATTATTAGTGGTGTAAAGAGTTCGTTAAAGATATAGAAAATTTCAAATATATCTTAAAGATAAAGACGGTAATGATGAACTCAAATATTAGTTTTTTTTTGTGGTTGTGAAGGTAAATGATGAAATTTGTGTAACTTTACCATGTATATATTGATTGACTTTGCTTATCAACATTGCAATTTTTGTTTTGAACTCTATTCATTTTATCATGTACCTAATTCATGAAGATATTGCAACCTATATCGATTGTAAGCATTGTGGTGGGCCTTATGTCCAAAAAAAAGCGTTATATTTTATATTCATCTTAATAGGAAGAGTTGGAATGAAAAATAATAACACTCCATTCAATTCATTTTTAGTCACTGGTAAGGATGCTCAATGGGTTGAGTCTCTGCCATCCACATGTCGGGTTGTGAGTCGACCCTAAACTCGCAAAAAAAAAAAATAACATGCGATTTAATCCGCGAGTCTAATGGATTGCGTCGCGCATTGACCTGCTTGACTAAGTCAATTGGGTGAAAAAATAGTTTTTTAATAAAAATACTTTTAAAAGTATTTTTTAAATATTGCGGGACGTGAGCGGCCCGACCCATTGGACATCCCTACTAGTAGAGTAGTAGAAGTCCCCATGCCAAATCTCGTTGTTACTATGTTTTTTTTTTATGTATTTGTATTATTTCGTCTCTTTTGTCAGTCTATATGTAGGTAAATTCAATGAGAAATCTTATTAGTTGCAAAATGTGATATATTTGTAATTTGAGGAGGATAGTTGTAACTTTTAAATTTGTAAATGTAAGAATCTAAGCTGAAAAAGTAAGTACATTACATTTTTAGTTTGCAAGACAATACAATATTTTTGTACAATATATTAACTGCTTAGTCCGCTGCAATCGGTGGTAAAAAAGATTGCATGATGTAGAATCTATTGTTGAAACCAAAAGCTTGAGATGCAACGCAACAAACAAGTATCAAAATTTGGACATTCAAAGGCATATGTGGTTTCACCATTTGAAAGAATTAAGAGAGGATCATGTAATCTTATCGATGTAAACATGAAGTTGTATCACTGTAATGTGAGATTATTATTTGTCTTTCCATTTCTTCTTACTTTCTGCTCATGCACTAACATTTAGAATTTTATTTCTGATTTTATCTAATATCGTGTGTCCGCTCATCCACCTTAACATTCTCATCTCAGCTACCATTAACATATGTTCTTGTGCTTTTGTGGTAGGCCAACACTCTACTCCATAGAAAATGGTCGGTCTGATTACTGTTCTGTAAAACTTCCCTTAAAAAATAAATAAAATTCATAAATAAATAAAAATAGTAAAAAAATTCCAAAACAAGAAACTTATGATATACTCTAAGCCTCTAAAGGCATGCACATGATAGAAAAAACTTTTTTCTAAGCTTGCCCGAATGTATATTTATAAATTTATGAAATTTTATACAAGTAATTTATTTCTTCTATTTTTAGTTTATAGAAGAAAAAATGTTATAAAAAAAGGGTCTACATTTTTTTAAAACAAAATGTTCTAAATTGTCTTGCAACTTTTGCAAGGATTTGACGATCGATTTTTTTTTTACCACAATAGACATGATAGGTCTATTGCGGGTTTATAAAATGTAGATAGATAAATGTAGATAATAATTATCAAAAATAAAATAAAATGTAGATAATATTTCGACCAAAAAAATGTAGACAGTATTGATTATTGAATAAATTTATATAATTGATAACATGATATATGTCCATACGAATCTCTTACAAGCAAGACAAGTTCATGTATTTTATTTCTTTTCGGTTTATTGCAAAAATACTCCGTAGATTTGAGATCAGATGTGTGTCAGAATTATGGTGCAAAATGCGGGCACACTACACTCGTCCGATCAACACGTATCAGTGGTCACGATTAATACACACGTTTAAATAATTTTTTTAACGGAGGGGTATATTCGTCATTTTGCTATACAATCACACCTACCTTCTTCTTCTCCGTTTTTCTTTTTTCCTTCACCGAGATTCAGCGGTTTCGCATCCATTGTTTGATCTTCTCCTATATATCATTGCGCCATGCTTCAATTGGATTTAGTTGATGTTTTCGAGCACCTTTACACTACTTTCTTCATGGATTTAGGTTTTTTTTGCGTTCTTATAATTTTAAGTTCGAATTTAGGTTTTTTTTCAATTTGGGGTTTTTTTATTTCAGGATTTATGTTACTTTGAATGATATAGATTCAACAATGTTTTAGTGTTATTTATTGAATTTTGTGGCTTTCTATTGATTTTTATTTGTGATTTCAATTTGTATGGATTGTCACCCACCTATAAGAGTATAATCTTCTCTATGTGAATCACATTTTATCATCTCCATTGCTAAGACAACTTGTTTCTTTATTCTATACTTGATACATCATATGCTGGATTGCATGTTTGTTGTAAGGCATAGCAATGAGGACATGAAAAGGCGTTGAACATCATACAATTTGTGAATCTCTATTATTCATAAATTATGAACCGTAATGACCGAAATTATGAACCTAGCATACCAAATTTTAAACTCATACCATTTATGAACAAGAATACATGGCACATGTATGAAGTATTGTGAATTAAATTTCATGAACTTTATTGATAATTGTTATGAACCTAATCGTATAAAGACATGAACCACAAAATACGATGTATGTACTAGATCATGTGACAAAAATAACAAGTATTATGAGTTAGATTTCATGAACTTTATTTACAATTGTTATGAACTTAATTGTATAAAGACATGAACCAATAGAATATCATCTATGAATACATAACACAAAATAACAAGTTTTATGAATTAAATTAAATGAACCTTATTGACAATTATTATGAACCAAACCATGTAAGAACATGAACTAGTAGACCAAATTTTATGAACTAAAAGTTATGGACTGTGAGATTATATAGTATGAACTTGTTCTTATAAAAACATGAACCAAACGAACAAATATCATGAACCAAAAGATGTTAATCAAAATAAAAACTAGTATACGACTTAAAAGACATGACTTATAAGATAAACTATCATGAACATAAGCATATAAAAACATGAACCAAAAAAGAACTACCATGAACCAAAAGACATAAACCGTACGAAGCGTTAGCCTATGTGGGATTTGAACCCACATCTATGTGCACATGCACATTGCTCTACCATTTGAGCTAATAGGTTGCCAAATGACATGAAATATAAGATAAACTACTAAGAATTAAAAGTCATGAACCATAAGAATTATTATGAACCTAGCATACAAAAACATGAACCGAAAGAACAAGAACCATGAACCAAAAACTACGAAAGAAAATAATACCTATCAGGAACTAAAAGACATGAACCATAAGATGTACTTTGATGAACCTAAGGTTATTCAATGAACCAAAAGAATAATTGTTATAAACAAAAAAACATGGAACAAAATTTATGAACCATAAGAAGAAATATTATGAACCTTACCTTAAAAAGTCATGAACCAAAAGAACAACCAATACGAACAAAAAGACACGACCGTATCAAGAATTAGCCTATGTGGACCCACATCTATGTGCATATGCACATTGCTCTACCAATTGAGCTAATAGGCTACCAAATATACTATTTCTCAAGTGTCAAATGCACATTTCCCAGTGATACAACAAGATATATAATAAATTACATTGGGATTTCTCCCAAGAAGACTATATTAGACAACTTCAACAGTGGCAACATATAATCAATTTAATATTTTCCAAGACTAATTGGAAGTATTAACTATATAGATTTCTACAAGTGATTGTCAATTAAGTGCCAATGTTTTTCAAAAAAAAGGAAGAAAGATGTGCAAATGTCTCGCCCCCTCCAAATCAACATTGAAGAAAATAAGGGTCAGTTTCATGGTTTTCGGGCTCACCACCCCATTAAAAACCAAAATTGTCGCAAATAAGTAACAAATCATGCGAGAACTACTCATGAAATTCCATGGTGGGAATGAATGCAACTACCCCTATCACAACAAGGTAAGTTCAGTTTGACTATGAACCTACATACTTAATATTTTGAACCTATGCATTAAATATTCTGAACCATAAAATCAGAGAACGCGAACCCGATCGAGAAATTTCGAGCCTAAACAGTAGACACAATCAAATACAAAAACCCATCAAATCAACCATAAACACCCATTAAAGCTTAATAAACATTTCTAATACTCAAAAACAAATCTTAGAACCCTCAAAAATCGAAATCAAACCCTAGAAAATTTATTTATACATACCTTTTTTGTGGTGGTTTCTCCATGGATTGTATGAACTGAAATCCAATTTATGAAGCAAAATTGATGACTTTATCTAAGCTAGAAGATGAAATTTTGAATTAATGGTGTCGTTTTGGTGTTGGATCTAGAGCACTTTCTCCTCTAAAGAGGTTTTGGCTATGGAGAAAATCAAATCTGAGTAAAGCGAGAGAGAGAGAGAGAGACGTTTAGGTCGGATTTTTAGGTTGAGGGTATTTTTGTCCCACTCGTGAAATTACACTATAATTACCCTCCGTGCCATCGAAACAAATCAGCCCCATTTTTTTCTTTTTTGTTGTTGAATAATTATGTTTTAATCTGAACCGTTCGTGGTATTAATCGGACGCCCCATAATTGCTCGCATTTTTTACTGTAGCAATAAATTGCACCCGAGCGTGACTCATGATATGATTATAGAAAAAAGTAAGTGTGTAAGCCTAAATTCTTTGCCTACTCTAGATACAATTAATGATTAATGTTATGATTGTTTTAAAGTAAGAAACTTTTTCACATAATTATCTTAATGCATAATTTTGTTGGTGTAAATTATCGTATAGAGTTTGTTAAAGAGTTGGTGTAAAGTTTCATTTTGTTTAATTACTTTAATGGAGTTGGATAAGTTACTTTAGAGTGACTCAAATATATTGATTTTAGAATATATTTTAATAGAGTTATAAATTAACTCTATGGATAAAATTGATAAAATCTACACCATTAAAATATAATTCAATAAATTAGATTTAATTTTTTTTTAATTTTTTATGGTTTATTAATTTTGATTATAATAACAAAAAATATATACATAGAGTAATTCTACCGGATTTGAACATTTTTTTTTGCTAGATCTCAAATATTATTATTGGCGTAAAGAGTTTGTTAAAGACTAATATAGAAAATTCCAAATATATCTTAATGATAGAGAGAGAAGGTATCTAAATTATTGTTTGATATTTTGTGTGTGAGTTAATGATGAAAATTCACCAACTTTGTCATGTATATCGAATGACTTTGCTCCAAACTACCAATCTTTATATTTTTGTTTTGAACACTCATTTCATTCTGTATTAAGCATTGTGGGCCTTGTGGCCCAAAAACTTGGTTTGTTTTATATTCATCACAAATCACAATAGGGAGAGCCATTCATTTTATTTATGGCCATGTAGTTGGGTGGTGAAGTCATTCTACCACTCGACTCTCGAATAATTACGTCTCTTTATAAAATATTGTATTTATATTTGACCTACCCATGATCCGCGGGGTCATTCGAGTGTTTCATACACTCGCAAAACCTACAATATTTAGTTTTATTTTTTTTTGTAATTTTCAAGGGATAATTCTTACTACGAGATTCAATGCGTATGCACAAAAAAAGTACAACTATAAAGTCCATATAAGTCAATTGTCAATATGTCTTATAAGTGAACAAAAACACAAATTCATAAAGTGTTACACATGCCAAAACGTTCCTAAGAAGGCAAACAATTTATAATGTTTAACAGTATAAAAAACTGTAAAATAACACAAACGTTTTAAGTTTATTCATCTCTATATGGCTCTTTGGAAATTGACTATTTGTACTAGGGTTATAAGAATCGGATGACGACGAGTGGTTCTAATGGTTGGGCGTTGGATCGTGATATTCTGAAGACAAACTCTCACAATAGTACAATACCCGATTTGTAACTCATTTTACCTGCCATCCGATTTCATTCGGATTTTCACCCTTATATTTCGGTCGGATTTTTCAAACTAGTTTATCATCCGCGGTTAATTTCGAGCCCTACTTTTTTCGAGCCCTACTTATAGGCCAAGAAATGGCCCATTAAAATGCCATTTCTATGACATTATTTGTATGTGCAAAATTCTTTGCATTAATAGCCCATTTGAGGCCTTATGGGCCGTGATTGGGCCGAGATGATCAAGTTAAGCGTAACCCAAAATTCTTATGCATGAATAATTGAATACATTCACACCATGGTCCCCATTCCACCTTACCTTACTGATGTGGAAAAGCTATCCAAACCAATCCTTTGGTCATTCTTCTCTCCCAATCCCATTGGAACAAATCTAAGATAGGTATTTTGTAAAAAATATTACACAAACAATCTAATACTCTACATTTACCGACATCTTATGTCATTTTGTCATTCTTACATTACTACCAAGTACCAAACATTCGTGACATAGTAGGATTGGATAGGAAACTCGAGCTCAAATCGTCTTGACAATATAAATAGGTTGATATTAAGAGTTTGAAATATCGACTAACATTCGTCGATTAAACTGAGAAAATTATTAGGAAAGACGATAACTCAATTTTTCGGGCAAATATCGTATTTTTAATGCATTAAGTTGCATTAAATTCTGCAATTCAAATAGAGTTAAGTTGTTGGGAATTCAATCATATTAAGACCTAAAACATAAAGATCGATCATACTAAGTTATTAAGAAAAACTCAATGGACATGCCTCAATCCCGATGGCAATCAAACTTTATGCGGAACTACGAACGAGAACCGTAAGTATGTGATCTTCCTCAATCAAATATAGGGTTTATGTTTTCACTCTGATTGGGAGAATACCGTAGAAAGCCCTGAATGATTTAGCATGTTGGGAATCATATCATAAAATCTATATTTATTTGACCCAAGAGAATCTCATTAAGCCGTCAAATCCGATATTCACCATTGGATCCATACCATTTACTAGAAGTCTGATGGTTTTTTTACATAAGTGAATCAATTAAAACAAACAAACTCACTAATAATTAGCCATATAATATAATTGTTCTATTATGCCCCACATAATAGAGATTAAAAATCTAACACAAAATATTAGAGCTAAATTAGTTGTAGTTTTTTGTTAGGGAAAAAAAGGTAATCATATATAGTTAGGGTTGTCAATGGGTCGGGTTATGGGTGGGTGGAGCACTTCCACCACCCGACCCGCAAGTAAAAACGCCCCAACCGATTCACTCGTGAAATGTTTCACTCATCACCTAAACCACATGTCACCCGTTGATTATATGGGTGACTCATTCACTCGTATAACCGTTGTATTTTTGTTTCAATTATTTGTATGAGACCATTTAATATTGATAATTTAGTAAGATAATGATTAAATAGGTAAATTATCAATACATTAAGTAAACGAAAATGCAAATTCATAATTCTAAAAGCAATATCTTTTTTAGTGAAGGGCACTGTCCACCTATATCCAAGTATAGGTCGAGTTACTTGGGTGACAAACTCTCACCTATATCCAAGTATCTGACCCGTCATTCGTTTCACACCCAGTCTACTCATCATCCGTTTTATTTGAATTTTTATCCGTTTATTTCGAGTAGATTAAACGGATGAATCAATCATAATTACCAGCCCAACATATATTCATATCAGAAGTCTGTTTTCTGATCGAAACAGACAAGAAAACGAAGACGAGGGTGGCGTTTATCCTAGGTATCAAAAGAAGAAAAACAACCAGACCAAAAGAAATGGAGAAAACGCTCCCGAAAACCCGAGCCCTTACGCCCCCTTGCAATCAAACCCTAGCCCCAAATCGTTTCAATCTCCCCCAAATCAATACAGTCCGGATCTTCTACAACCTCCCATACAACCCACAATACTCCACTAATTCTATTGGTTAATTTTACTAATTAATTAAACAAAATAAAATCTTTTAAAAAATCTGTATTTATTTCTTCTTTTCTTTCCAAAATACTTTGTTTACTTTTACACCTTCACTTTTTTGGGTAGGATTTTACGGTCCATTGTTTCTACGTTGAAACTTTTCAACTTTCTCAAACGATTGAATCAATATGACGTTTTCTTCAACCCTAAATCAACCAGGTTAGACTATTATAAATTCCATGTAATTTTTTGTTCAATTATCAATGTGTTTTGATATGCAATCGATTTTTTTAGTCCATTCAACTGATTTGTTCAAGAAATTGATTTTTGCTCAACTGATATGTTCTTCCATAAAAAAATCGATTTTATACTCCATCCCAACCCTAAATCAACCAGGCACGTAACAAAAATCGATTTTTGTTCTCCATAAAAAAATCGATTTTATAGTCCATTCTTTCTACCATTGAAATTGATATGTCTGGTTCCTAAAAAAATCCAATTTGAAGGTCGCTTTCAACTGATTTGTTCAAAAAATTGATTTGTCACATTGCCATTGAATATGATATTAGAATAAAGGGTTAATGGGAAAAACATGGTCAACTTTAGTTAAAACAATCGGACAGAAATTAAAATAAATTATTGATCAAGTGTGAGAATCAGCTCTGAATTTGAAGAACTTTGGTCTGCCAACTCAGTACACTATATTGAATCTAAGGTGATTTTAGCATGTTATATGTATGGTAATACATCTACAATGATAACTTAAGTTTGATTTTTTTTTTTATAGTTATGGAGACTGATGTCCAAGAATCACAATCCCGTCGTCGACTCGAATTTGAGGAAGATGAAGATTTTATACAATCTAATCTAGGTGGTGAGGAAGATGAAGATTTGATACTATCTAATCTAGATGGTGAAATGATTGAATCGCTCCATTCAAAGATACCCGGTGAGATTATACCAAGAGTTGGGATGGAGTTTCAAACTGAGGATAACGCTTATGAGTTTTATAACGCTTACGCTTTGGCAGTTGGGTTTTCTATTCGTAGAAGTGGAACTCATAAATGTAAGGGGGTAGTGGTCGATAGAACATTTGTTTGCTCAGCCGAAGGTAAACGGAAACCTGATAAACGAGACAATGTTTATAAATCCCACCGCCTGGAGACAAGATTTGATTGCTTAGCCATGTTAAAAATCAGTTGTCGTCAAACAGGAAGCCGGTTTTGTGTTGTTAACTTCGTTGCTCAGCATAGTCACACTATGGCTAGCCCAAGTAAGGCTCATCTATTTAGATCACATCGGAGAATTTCAACGTCTCAAGCGTCACAAGTTGACATGGCTGATAATTCAGGTATTGCTCCCAAAAATACCTACGAGTTCATGGCTAGGCAAGCAGGAGGTCGTGAACATCTTGGTTTTTCTCATGTGGATATCAAGAATTATTTGCGCAGTAAGCGTACTGTACAAATGAAGCAACATGAAACAGGTGGTGTTCTTGAGTACTTGCAAGGGATGAGAGTAGAAGATCCTAATTTCTTTTATGCTATTCAGGTGGATGAAGATGATCTGATAACTAATATTTTCTGGGCTGATGCAGGAATGATGGCTGATTATGAGGATTTCGGTGATGTTGTTTGCTTTGATACTACCTATCGCAAGCACCAGGATGGTCGACCAATTGCTTTATTTGTTGGAGTGAATCATCACAAGCAAAGCATTATATTTGGTGTCGCATTATTATATGATGAGATAGCAGAAACATTTGTCTGGTTATTTGATACATTTTCAAGAGCTATGGGGGAGAAATTGCCGCAAACAATGTTGACAGATCAAGATGCTGCAATGTCAAAAGCCCTTGCTTCTCAGTGGCCAGAGACTTATCACCGACTTTGTATTTGGCATATATTTCAGAATGCAGCAAAACATTTGGCGGGTGTTTTTGCTAAGTACAAGGATTTTTCGAAAAGCTTCAGCAATTGCGTTTACGACTATGAGCATGAAGAAGATTTTTTGGATGCTTGGAATGAAATGCTTGAGAAATATGGGCTGCAAGATAATGAATGGTTAAAAAGATTGTTCAATATCAAAGAAAAGTGGGCATTGGTTTATGGACGAGATACCTTTTGTGCTGACATGACTACAACACAACGAAGTGAAAGCATGAATAATCTCATCAAGCACTATGTAAGTTATAAGCATAATTTGCAAAGGTTTTTTGAGCACTTCCAGCGATTACTTAATGATCGTCGTTATGATGAGATGGTTGCTGATTTTAAGGCTAGTCAAAGCAAAGTATCATCGTCTTTTCCTGTTGAAATGCTAAGACACGCTGCACGTGTTTATACTCCTGCAGTGTTTGTGTTGTTCCAAGAAGAAATAGGTAAAGCCTTTGATTGTAAGCTTGAGGTTCGTGATGAGTTTGGACCACTGTTGACATATGTGGTCACACCTCACAAGAAGCATTACAGCCACATTGTCTCATATTATGGTGAGATAGAGGAATCTGTTTTTTGCACTTGTAGGAAGTTCGAATTCAGTGGCTTGTTATGCAGCCATATATTAAAAGTACTCTCTTTTAGAGGTATTACAGAAGTTCCCAACAAATACATATTAAAAAGGTGGACAAAGAATGCTAAAAGCGGAAGCATTAGAGTTTCTACTGAGAGTTTAAGTGATGAGATAAATCCTAAAGATTTAATGGGAAGGCGCTATAGAGACTTATGTGGTCTATCTACACGCTTAGTCACACGGGCTGCAGAAGTTGAAGATAAATATATTCGTATGAAAGAGGGACTTCTTAATTTGATGAGAGAAGTTGGCTTAGGCAACACCGAAAAGTTAGTGTAGTCAAATACAGAAGATCATCTAGCTGCAAATGATCAAAATCTTGATAAGCCCGTAAATGCAAATATGAAGAACATTAGAGGCGTGAAGTTGAAGCCTAAGCCTGGAAGTCGGTTCAGCAAAAGGCCCGAAAATGCTCTTGACAAAGCAACAAAGAAAAAAAGAAGGCCTAAGCCTAGTCCATCAGCTAAAAGTGATATGGTTTGTGTTGCACAATTATAATTAGAATATATAATTTCTTTACACTAATACTATTATTATTTTTGTTTTCTTACATTAAATATTTTCAATATAGGAGAGTCAAAATATTCAATTAGATACAAGTGTTCCACAAGAGTCAATTGATTTTATTCATCCATGGGATACTTTGGGAACATCTTCAAATTATGGCCTAGGTGATATGCATTCTAGTTCACTACCACCTGCTAATCTTAGTGAACAAGGTCCATTTAGTTATATGGCATTACTGAATAATATTGGAATGCCTCAGGTAAACATAAATATAGAAACAAATTACGATTATGATTTGAATTTGTTCTTGGATTTGTATTAATATTGTCTAGCTGATCAATTTTGCACAAATCCATGGTTTATGCAGGTTCAACCCAAATGAAGAGTTGTAATGCTGATTCCACAAGTGGCTTGGAAAGAAGAAATGAATTATAAAGAGTTGTAATGATGTGGAATGAATTATAAAGAGTTGTAATGCTGATTCCACAAGTGGCTTGGAAAGAAGAAAGGATTAATTCAGCAGGAATTTTATAATATGTGCTACCAGATTTTTTTTGAGACATAAATGATCAATTCAGCAGCAATTTTTTATTTTTTTTGACAGAAATGATTAATTCAGCAGGGATTTTCTGTAGATTTGCTTTGATTCATGACCTGCTTTTATATTATTCCTATTCTGTTTTTAATTCCTGAAACTCATATATTCCATGAGCAATTCAACATAAGTTTGTTGTACTACAGTTTTAAAATAAAATAAAATTGAATAATGGATGCTAGAAGATGAATTAATTAGCCTATGTCGGATTTGAACCGACATCATTGTGCACTAAGCACATTGCTCTACCATTTGAGCTAATAGGCTAAACATTATCTCACATCTTAGAGTGAAACCAAGCAAGTGTTCTAAAAATTCTTATGTTTTAATTAGTCATTGTGCTCTTAACTGAAACCAAACACATCCAGACATGTTTCGGTCTAGGATACTATCCACGACCAAATGACTCAAATGACAGCAATAAACACTGACTAGAATCAGAAATGACAGCAATAAACACTCACTAGAATTAGAAAACCATAAATATCAGCAGATTATGAATCTCAGAACAAGCATGAAAGGATACTGATATCGGTTATTCCGGATGTTACCCTTACATTTTTATAAAAGTTCGGCATGTACCCTTACTTGTGAATTTTCGTTATATTATAACAAAATTCATTTATTTTGGAAGGAACCAGTAATGAAGTCCGCCACAGAATTGCACTCACGGAAGATTTAAGAAATACTACAATCTTGGAATTGGGCAAGTAAATAGTGGATGTCCGACCAAAACAAGTGTCATAAAATCAAGCATGATTCTTTTTTACCACACCAGCAAGAAAAACAGATTTATAACTAAAACAAGTATGAAAGGATGTTTCCTCCCTCCCTCTCCCACTCAAACACGAGTTTAGCCATCTAACAAGTTTAACAAGCTCACAATCCAGCTCCAAAACAGCATTGTAAAGCCATATATAAATTGTTCCAACAAGAAAGCGTAAGAGAAGAAGTGCAATTAAGCGAAACTCGAAAGAGAAACCTTACCATCACCCTTCTCACGCGATGACACACAACTCGTGGCTAACGATTCCCTAAAACGTGACACCTTCTTCCTGATATCAAACAACAGTGGAAGAAGAAGCAGTTGACGAATTAAAAACAATTGAGCTTTTACCTCCAAGTGTCGTCGTCGTGAACGGGGACGCGCCTGGATACACAGAAGTACAGAACCCCGTCCCTCCATGCCGACTCGAACCACACGAGGAGGAGAAGAGGAGGGCGAAGAAGAAGAAGAACGCCTTTAATGGCGGAATGGCAGGATTCGAATTCGGTAAATCTCCATGAATTGGGGCTATTGAAGTCGAAGAATTGGGATTCACAAAACCCCATCCCTCCATGCCAACTCGAACCACACGAGGAGGAGAAGAGGAAGGCGAAGAAAAAGAATGCCATTAATGGCGGAATGGCGGGATTCGAATTGGGTAAATCTCCATGAATTGGGGCTATTGAAGGGGAAGAATTGAATTTGAATCTAGAAATTGAAATCAGGGGTTAGGTTTTTTTTTTGCTGAATGGGGGAATTGAAAAAGAAACGATGATAAAAAAAAGTGAAGGTTAAAAGTACACTAAAGGTATTTTGGAAAGAAAAGAAGAAATAAATACAGATTTTTTAAAAGATTTTATTGTGTTTAATTAATTAGTAAAATTAATCAATAGAATTAGTGGAGTATTGTGGGTTGTATGGGAGGTTGTAGAAGATCCGGACCGAAATCAATATCCCTAGATCGAAAATCTGGAAATTAATCAGAGTCTTTCTCGCCTTATTACTAAATGAAATCGACTGTAATGATGGCCTTAGAACGGCAAGAGAGAATTTCGAGCGAAATCAATCCCGATTTTTCGCGGCGTGCTCCCTACAACCCACTACAAATCTGTACTTCTGGTGGCGTGATAGAACCGTAGAGACGCTCCGGTTGGTCGGCCTTATCCCCGCCGTTGTATGCTGGCGAAGAAGGAAGAAGAAAGGATCTCTCTCTATGGATCCTCGGGCTCTCTGGAGGCTAGGGTTGGTGAACGTAATGGCCTATCCGGCCCTGTTCACAACCATTTTCAAGGGTTTTCTCGGGAGTGTTGGGTTGTGCATCTCCTCTGAAGAGTGGAGGCGGGTGGATTCCCTACTGTTAGGGCGATCCCTCTATGTGAGGAATGTCATAATATCCAATGAAGACTATGAATCTATAAGGTTGTATCTCTGCTTCTCTATTGATTATTGCGGTATTTCAAATTATTTAACTGTTGGGGGTAATGATATCTTTGCCTATATTTGGAGAACTGGTGAACTTGTGTTCCCCACACTCTCCCATTACCTCTACTGTTGTTTGAAGTCTACCTTATCTAGTTTATTCTCTGTGATTGTCTTGCTTTGGGGTTGGTTTGGTACCACAATGGGGAAAGAAAATGATGATATGAGGAAAAACAAAAGTTCCTACAACAAGTTCCTTAATTTTGATCCTAGTTTCTCTAAAGAAAAAGAAGAGGGTGAGCTTTCTCACTCTCGACTCGACCCACTGCCTACCATGGTCCAAGAGACCTTAAAGGGTGGCAAAACAAAACAGCCTGTTGAGGCTGGACCCTCGGGGTCCAAGAAAGAAAAAGGTAAGAGAAGGATTGATATGTCAGCCTTCTTGAGCCAATTGTCTGGAGAGAAAGAAAACACATTGCAACTTAAAGAAACCGCCTTGTTTACTTATGTCCCCGGGGACTCCATTGAGGCCTCTTGGCTTAGACAGAAGTTGAGAACTGATTGGCAGATAAGGGGCGACTTCTTTGTGCATGTTAGGACCAGTGGATGGGTTGAACTCAGGTTTACAAATGAGGAATATCTAACTTGTTTTTTGATGATATATCTTAGGAATGTCAAGAATAAAAATATCATGAAACATTACATTAAAATTAATAGAATACAACCTTGTAAAAGGAATCTATCCAGTGGTGTACTTATTAGGAAAAGAGGGAGCAAGGAGTACATGGTTGGTAGATATTACAGGAAGATTTGGATGAATTTAAGGATAAGCAATAGCCAACAACTAAACTTTGCTAATATTCTTTATGTTTTAAAACTTCTCCTAAGTGTTTTTGAGATGAATAAGGCCATTATCTGGTGCTATGTTAGTTGCAGGACATGGCTCTATGAAAGAGGCAGGAACAACTTAGTACGGTTGAGCATTGAAGATATTAGAGAGGTCAAATGGGGATATGTAAACTTTATTCACAAATTAATGGTTAGAAAAACCATTGATCCTAGCTTTGTGATGATGATAAGTAGTAAAAAATTTAGTTGGCATCTCTCTCTTTCTCTGGAATATGCTAACATTAATTGGAAAATTAGGAAAACTTGGAATTTTCTGGGTATTAAAGATTGCTTGGTAGTTGTAATTACCAATAATAGTGAATTCCTTAAAGATATGGAAAGAAATGATATTCATCTTTTGGATTTGATAAGGTTTGATATAAGGAGGAAACTTCTAAATATGATGTGCTATGATTGTGACTATCTAAAATGGATCAAATGGATCCAATCAAGCAGACTCAGAGAGATAGAAGGTAGCAAAAAGGAAGGAAAATGTATAAAGACGAGTGGAATTCAAGCCCAAAGAAAAGAATTCAAATACAAGATGATTTGTTATACATTAATGTCTTTGGTTAAACCGTTTGATGCTGATGGTATAAATAGATGTAAGAAACAGAAAGTTAAGCAAAGACTGAACAACTACATATGTAAACATGACTTTATTAATAAGCCAAGGTACTGGATTTTTTCTATACAAAAATATAAGTATAAGCAGGTGAGGTTGAACAACTTTATAGATATCCAACTGTACCCATGGAACAATAATTACAGGAATACGGGATGGGATACCCCGATCAAAGTCGAAACAAGGAACCATATTCATATTAAAAAAGAGTGGTTCACACGATGTTATGTGAGTAGTGGCGTGATGCATAATGAATTCTCTAAACACAACGCAGGAACACAAGAGTTGAACGCTAGGAAAAATCATTTAAAGAATTGCTATCAAAACAGGATGTGGATCGAACAAAATGGAACACATAGGAAATCAGAGATGGAAAGAAAAAATAAGAAAGTACAGAGGATTAACAATATTAACAATGAAGATAGGATCATGGAATTGTAGAGGGATAGGCCGGAAGTCGTTCTGGCCGGAAGTTGATTCCTTCTGTAAAATCAACAGAATTCAAATAATGGCGATAATCGAAACAAAAACTGACAAAGCTCCAAGTGATCAGGTTTGGAGAAGAGCGGGGTTTGACAATTTTGTCTGGTCCCCTGCGAATGGTAGAGCTGGTGGGATTGGAGTGTTGTGGAAAGAACATCAACTCATAAATGAAGAAATCACTCTGCTTATTCAGGATCCGAGGTACATAATACTAAAATACTATAATGTATTAACAAAAAAAAGTATTGCTCTCTGCTTCGCATATGCACCACCTAATGTTGATGCTAAAGAGACATTTTGGCAAAAAATAACTAGTGATATTGGATCACTAAATTTTTCAATTATTATTATTGGAGATATTAATGAGATTCAAGACTCAAGTGAAAAACAAGGAGGAGTCGCCCCAGAACCACATAGATTCGAACGAATTCATAAATTCAAGAACGATTGTGAATTAATAGATATCCCAACCTGTGGAAACAAATTCACTTGGAGAAAAAATAGAACTGAAGAAAATAACATATATGAAAAACTTGACAGAGTACTAGTAAGCAATTGCATTATACAATGGTACCCTAGTATTCATACAACCAATCACGCATTTACTTCATCTGATCACTGTAAAATATCTGTTGACCTGAGTAACGATACAAACATGAAAGGAGCACCATTTAAATTTGAAAAGGCATGGATGCACCGTAAAGACTTTAGAAACGTGGTGAAACAAGCTTGGAGATTAAATGTTCAAGGATCAAATATGTTTCAACTAGTAAAAAAGACTCAGCTATTTAAAACAAATGCAAAGAATTGGAATAGAAGAACACTAGGAAACACTTTCCAACAACTAAAAGAAATTGATATCAAACTTATTGAGCTACAAAAACAAATCCTTATATCACCACAACCAAGTACAATACAAAAACAAATCCGAATTATAAAACAAAAAGAAAACATCCTTAATTTCCATAAAACATATTGGAAACAAAGAGCTAAAACAAAGCATATTAAATTATCTGATACTAACTCAGGATATTTTCACAAGGTAGCAAGTGGCAGAAGAAATAGGAAGATTATTAAGGAAATTCGCACAAATGATGGAACTCATATAGTTGGAACAGAAAATATAAGAGAAGAAATAAGAAAAGACTTTAAGCAAAGGTTTGCAAAAGAACCCACAAACCACACTCTAACACATGAGTACCTTGATCTAATTACAAATGAAATCACCCATGAAGACAATGACTATCTAACGAAAACAGTATCGAATGAGGAAGTAAAATTAGCTGTAATGCAAATTGGATCCAACAAATCTCCAGGACCAGATGGGATGACGGCAGAGTTCTATAAAAAGTATTGGGACATTGTGGGCCCATCAGTCATAAAGGCAGTAAAAAGCTTCTTCCATGATGGAAACATTCTAAAACAAATTAACCACACGTTTATCTCACTAGTCCCAAAAATAGATAATCCTTCATCAACAAATCATTACCGACCAATTAGTCTATGCTCTACAATTTATAAAGTCATCTCAAAAATCATAACGGAAAGATTAAAAAGAGTAATAAACAAAATAATACACCCGCTTCAAGGAGCCTTTGTAAGCAATAGAGCTATACAAGATAATGTGTTAATTGCACATGAAATATTTCACTCATTTAGAGGAAGTAAGGCAAAAGATGGTTGGGTGGCAGTAAAGTTAGATATGGAAAAAGCATATGATAGGCTAGATTGGGAATTCCTTTTTCGAGTACTAAGAAAATTTGGATTTTGTGATAAATTCATAGGGTGGGTTCGAGAATGTGTGTGTACAGTCTCCTACTCAGTACTGGTGAATAATGGATCCACGGATCTTTTCCTACCAGAAAGGGGCCTTAGACAGGGTGATCCGCTTTCACCCTTTCTGTTTGTGATAGGTACAAAAATTCTGGCAAGAAAGCTTCAAAGAGAATGTGACAAAACCAGATACTCGGTAGGATTTCCGGTTGCACGTGGTGGAACCAGAATTCCATTTCTAGCATTTGCGGATGACATCATCATCTTCTCGAAAGCAACCCAAGGTGCATGCACCAAAGTTAAAACAATAATTGAAGAATACGCAGCAGTTTCGGGACAAAAGGTGAACTATCACAAATCAGCTTTCCAACCATCAAAAAATATGAACAACCAACAAAAACAGCAAATTCAACAAGCTTTGGGGATTGCAACTATGACCAACCTTGAAAAGTACTTGGGATGCCCAATCATCAACGGCAAAGTAAATCGAGACACTTTCAAAGAATCGGTAGAAAAGGCAAACAACCAACTTTCAAAATGGAAGGCAAATGCTCTTTCACAAGAAGGACGAGCAACGTTAATTAGATCAAACTTAGCTATGAAACCAAATTTTGTTATGCAAAGTTTCATGTTACCAAAAAAAATCCATGATGACTTGGATAGAATAAATAGAACATTCTTTTGGAATAAAGATCAACATTACAAACCACTAATTGGATGGGATAAAATATGTAAGCCAAAAACGCATGGAGGATTGGGCATAAGGAAAACAGAGCACATGAACAAAGCTCTACAGATGAAGCTCCTATGGAAAATACTGGCAGAACCAGATAATATATGGGTGAAAGTAGTAAAAGAAAAATATTTACGAAACGATACTCTCTTTTCTTATAAAATCAAATCAAATACCTCATGGCAATGGAGAAAGCTCCTGAGTCTTAAAGTGGAATTTGAAAAAGGACTCATATGGCAGATTGGTGATGGAAAGTCAACTAAATTTTGGGAAGACAACTGGGCAATAGAACAACCACTAAAGAACTTTGCAAAAGATCCATTTACCATTATAAATGAAATGAAAGTATCAGAACTCATCACTACAGACCGACAATGGAACCTTACTGTATTAGAACAAATCTTGCCATCCCAACAAGTTGAAATAATAAGAGCAATCCCAATACCAGATAATGAGATTACAGATCGACTCTATTGGGCACCAAGCAAAAATGGGTGGTTCTCCACACACTCAGCAATGGCTTTAATATCACAAGTGGCAAACCAAGAACCAAGTGAGGTAAGTTGGATTTGGAATTTAGACACACTTCCAAAAGTTAAAAACTTTCTATGGAAAATTAGTAATAATGGTTTACCGACAAAAGAAAGACTAAAAGAAAAAGGTGTTGCAACACCGGGAGGATGCATTATGTGCTTTAACACGATAGAGGATACATCCCATTTGCTTACCACATGCCCTCATACACTTAAAACAATAAAAAAGGTTAATCCGATCATAGAACAAAAAATACGCAACTACGATCCGCAAAATAAAATGCCAAAAAAAATATTAGATGACATTTTTGGCAGATTAGGAAAAAAGGAATTCTCTGACCTTGCGATTACTTGGTGGTGCATTTGACACCAAAGAAATAAATTAGTCTTTCAACAAACACCAAATGATTTCATTCAAGACCTACCCCAATACATTAAGGCTCAACGAGATGAATGGGAAAGATCAAAACATTGGAATGAAGACGAAGAAATCATGATCATAAACGGTAAAACAAGGAAAAACCAAAAGAAACACAACCAGAAATGGAAAAAACCACCACGTGATGTAATCAAATGTAACTTTGATGGATCAAAACTAGGAAATGGACAAGCTTCATGAGGATCAATATTAAGAGATTATAATGGAAATATGGTAAACTTAATAACAAGAAATTATGGAAGAATATCGGCAATAAAAGCAGAGGCCCTAGCAATGAGAGACGGAATTAGGCTAGCGAAACAGGGAAGGCATAAAAACATAGAAATTGAAGGAGATAATATACAAGTAATCAAAGCAGCTCAAGGTGAAAAGAATTGTCTGTGGGAAATAGAAATCATCATGACAGATATCCTTATTGCACTCCTTGATTTCCAATCAGTACAAATCTCCCATGTGCCTAGAGATTGTAACGCTGTGGCTGATAAACTTGCTAGACTGAGCCACAGTCTCCCTTCCCACGCTATTAGGAATCATCCCGAACTTAATGTTCTCATCCGTCAGGATGCTCTAGGACGTCCTCCCTGAGTGGAGAGCCTCCTAATTCTTACCTAATCCAAAAAAAAAAAAAATATCAGAAGTCTGTTTCGTCATTTAGCACCTTCAAAAAAATCCACCACAGAACGGAAGAAATACGGTTGATCACGATTATACGATTTCCAATTATTGACGAAAACAACCTTGGATATTTCCTGCCACGCCCCAACAATTTCTCAAGACGTTGAGGGTAAAATCGTCAAATCTGCGCGCACTCCGCTTACATTGTGTCCAAACCGTCTTCCGCCACACACTTGAAATAGTACTGAATTCAGCGAGAGCCTCTCGTTCGTCAGTCGTCACACAAGCGAAGCAGGATCCGAAACAATGGCGCTGAGAATCGCCGGCTCCCAGCCGTCTTGGTCGGTGGCGCAACCGATCGCCTCCTCAGAACGAGCAATTTCTTGCGCCGTCGGAGCTAGATCTTCGTCCAGAAGCTACAATGGAGTAGTAATCGGAGTTGGGATTTCGACTGCGGCAACCAGGAGGAAGAGAGAGAGTATGGTGGTTAGGTCGAGCTTGGAGGCCGTTGCCGGCGATTCGCTCGTCGGAACTGTCACCGAGGTCAGTAAGGACACTTTTTGGCCCATCGTTAATGGCGCCGGAGACAAGACTGTCGTTCTCGATATGTATACTCAATGGTACTGCTGAATTTACTCGATTCTTTCCGCTTTTCTCCTTTTATGCTCGATTTTTTAGTTCGAATTGCAAATTTGTGGTCTGCTAGTTTAAACGGTGGAATTTGACAAGTTTAGGTATTTCGATTTCTGTTTCCTTCACAAATTTAACAGATGAACTTGCCGTGGAAATTAACCGAGAAATTGGAAGTTTCTTTGATTTTTGTTTTCAGATTGTCAACTAGCTGTTTTGTTAAATTTGATCTATGAACCGAGGAGCTTCATATTCCTTTCTAATCTATGCTGCCTATCAAATCTTAGTTATTGATAAATGTTGAGTTCAGCTCTTATGCTGTTCAATTCCTAATTGGTCAAATCTGGTGCTTTGTTTCCACAATCCGAATTTAAGTTCCAATTGCAAATGGCTTGAAGTCTTGAATGCTATCTGAAAATGTTCATCTTTAAGTTGCAGAATGTGATTGCTTCTAGTCAGATTCTACCGCATACTGATTGTTCTTTACTTGTTAAGGTGCGGACCCTGTAAAATCATTGCTCCAAAATACAAGGAACTATCAGAGAAATATCTTGACTGCATCTTCTTAAAGCTCGATTGCAACCAAGACAACAAGGTTTGCTATTGCTAATTTGCTATTGTTCCCTCTCAATTAGTTTTCTTTCTATCATATAAGAAACGCTGGATTGATTACCTTTAACCTTGTTGCTGCAGCCATTGGCTAAGGAGCTAGGCATTCGCGTGGTTCCTACCTTCAAAATCCTGAAACACAAGGAGATTGTGAAGGAAGTGACTGGGGCTAAGTTTGATGATTTGGTTGCTGCCATTGAGACGGTTCGAGCTAGTTGATCATCGTCCTACTAACAGCTTCCTGCTTCCTTCCTATGTAATATGTACAACTCAATACGCGCCACAATCGTCTCTAGCTCAAGAGTGCATTAGTGTAATGGTACTGTGAAATGTATTTTGCTGCTTGTAACAGTTTGACAATCAATGAATTGCCTGAGCAAGCCATGCCTGAATGAATTCTTGTCAACAATAGTTTGGTTGTTGTTTGCTTCATAATAAATCACATAGCTTGTTGTTATGGTCTGTTGGCAGGACCTTTTGGCTACCATATCAATATGATTTTACCTTGTAACTAGTATATTAAGAAAAAAAACTATATCAACATGATTAGAGTATTAGACCATATAAAAAATGACCAAATCAGACAGCTGTTGATGGTTGAAGCTCTTTTGAAAGATGGTGTGTGTTTTGCCCAAAAATGGTTCCACTCTAGTGGAAAGTGCCTATGTCATATGTGGATATGGGTCTAGTAAGCGTGAAATGTTCATATGACATACTTTAGTTGTGAAAAAGTATTACAATATGGGCAAAAACGTTATAAGCTGACAAAAACATAGAACACAAATCTATCTATATCCATATCATATGATTAAAGGGGGTTAAAGGGGTGGACATAAAAGATTAAAAGGAAAAATATTAAAATATGATATGAAGGGGCATTTTCTTAATTATGACATTTTTTCAATATTTTTTGTACTTGTTAGAGGTGCATAAACTTAATATTTGATAAAATACATATAGTTTTTTTTAAATATCTTTATCTATATTAATTTAATTAAAATTTAACAAATTCAAATAAATAATACAATAATTTTAAAAAAAACTAAGACTAGTTATAAACTAAATTTAAAATGCTCGATTAACATTTTTTATTTTTAATATTATTTTTATTATTTTATTTTTAAGTAAAATAAAACAATAATAATTTATTCATATATTTTTTTTCTTTCAAATAATAAATAATAATAGCCAGAAACCGTAGCCAGAAACCGTAGCATTTTACTCTAGGGTGACCGCTAACCTGTTAGCGGCCCCTAATCTCTTTCCTTATCACAAAAAAAAAAAAGAAAAGAAACCGTAGCATTTTTTATTTTTAACATCATCTCCAATTTCTAACCTAAACCCTAATTCACATAAAAGTTTATACCCCCGTCGTTCGCTCTTCTTCTCCTCCCTC
This sequence comes from Fallopia convolvulus, assembly GCA_964016875.1. Classification (NCBI taxonomy): domain Eukaryota; kingdom Viridiplantae; phylum Streptophyta; class Magnoliopsida; order Caryophyllales; family Polygonaceae; genus Fallopia; species Fallopia convolvulus. The sequence goes on from OZ024720.1 coordinate 68,786,709, forward strand.
GCAAGTCGCCGACTCGCCGCAACACCGTCAACGCTGCCGTTCGCCGTCATAGGTATGTTCCATTTCACTCGATAACTTAGGGAAACCAATCACTGTGAGCATAGGTAACCCGCCCTTCGAGATTCACGGAATGAATCCACTTTTGCTTATAGTATTAACAAATTTTGAGTTTTGCTAATGCCTCTCCTTATTATCTTGTGCATTTCAGTATTCGTTGAGTTTAGTTCGTCTAGTTTTGATTATGAAAGCTTCAATTTAATATGTACGTATGTAACTGTATGCAATTTCTTTAAGCTGCTGGAATGTTAACATTTGTTTTCTGATAATCAGAGCAAAACTACAGAGATTTAGTGTTTGTCGATCGTGAAGATGGGGATGAATCTGTTCGACGGCTCCGACGATGATGTCGAGGACATCTCAAAGATAGAAGTCAATAAGGAATTTGAGAAGCGTTACGAGCATAACAAGAAGAGGGAGGATTTGCAGAGGCTGGAAGAACTGAAAAAGAAAGGTCTTGTATCGGATTCTGGCTCTGATTCAGAGTCCGAATCTGATTTCGAAGATGCTACGGTTTCAACGAAGGATGAGATTCAGTTTTTCGATGCGTTGCTGAGGGTAAGAAGCAGGGATCCTGCTTTGATGGAAAAAGATGTGAAGCTTTTTGATTCCTCTTCTGAGAGTGGTGATGAGGAAGAAGGGAAGAAGAAGGAGAAGAAGGAGAAGAAGAAGGGAAAGAAGAAATTTCTGAAAGATGTCAATGCTGAGCATCTGATAGAGTTGGGGCCTGAATTCGGAGGGAGAGAAGACGAGGATGAGGATGAGGAAGAGGAGGACGTAAAGAAGGTGAAGACCTACTTGGACGAGCAAGAGGAGCTGAGGAAGTCGTTTTTGGATGCGGTTGAGGAGGCTGAGAAAGAAGGAGACGGAGGTGATTTTTTGAGAATGAAATCGAAAGAAGACGAGGAGGAGGATGAGGATGAAGAGGATAGTGAGGAGATAAAGGAGAGAGTGGACAAATACTTTGAGAATGATGAGAAAGACGAGAAAGATGCTTCCTTTCTCAAGGAGTTTTTTAAGAATAGGATGTGGATCGACAAGGACGCGGACAAGACACCAGCCATTGAGGACGAAGCCGAGCTTTCGGTTGATGAGGAAGAGATTGAACGACAAGAAGATTACGAGAGAGAGTTCAACTTCAGGTTTGAAGAGGGTGCTGGTGACAGAATACAGTCACACTCGAGAGTTGTAGGGGATTCAGTAAGGAAGAAGGAGAATGCTAGGAAGGAACAGAGAAAGAGGAAGAAGGAGAGGATGGAGCAGGCCGAGATTGAGAGGCAAGAGGAGGTCAAGAGGCTGAAGAATTTGAAGAAGAAGGAGATTATGGAGAAGATCAATAGGATAAAGCTGGTTGCTGGTCTTGATGACGGTGTGGATATTTCATTGACCGATGCTGATTTGGAGGAGGACTTTGATCCTGAGAAGTATGACAAAAAGATGAAGGATGCTTTTGGGGATGAGTATTATGTTGCAGAAGATGTGGATTCGGATTTCGGCAGTGACATTGAGAAACCAGACTTTGAGAAAGAAGACAAATTACTCGGGCTTCCTGAGGACTGGGAGGTTTGTAAGCCCGGAGAAGGATTTTTGAGTGAAAGACAAAAGTATTTGCAGACTCTTGAAAATCATGAAGGTAAAGCAGATGATGAAGGTGAGAATGGAGTAGAGGAAGATGAAGAAGAGCCTAGTGAGAGCAAGAGGAAGAGGAAGAGAAAAATGTCTCTAAAGGAGAAAATTACCCTGGATGAGGATTTGGAAGAACTTTACAAGCTAGATTATGAAGACACCATTGGAGACCTGAAGACGCGTTTTAAGTACAAGACGGTGGCCTCTAAGAGATATGGATTGAGCGCTGACGAGATTCTGGAACTTGATGAGAAGGAGTTGAATCAGGTTGTTCCGATAAAGACGCTTGCTCCTTATAGGGAGAAAGAGTGGAAGGTGCCCCATACTAAGTTAATGGCTCTGAAGAAGAAGGAATATGAACCCCATGAGAGGAGGTTTTCTAAGGACGAGGATCATAAGCATAAAAAGAGGAAAACAGAAGATTATTCCTTGGAAGCTGGAAAAGATAAGGAGCAGCATACTGATGAGGCCTTGTCCAGGAAAGAAAAGAGAAAACTCCGCAAACAAGAGATTAAGATTTCTGAAGCTAGACTGATGGCATATGGGAAAATTCCTTCCAAGTCTAAGGGCAAGTCAAAGCAATAATGGAAGGCAGCAAAAGAGAGGTCACTCCAAGGTATTCTTTTTTCTTGCAAGATTACAAAGTTTCTGCCTGTATTTGAAATGGTTACTTTGTTCTTAGTTGGCATGAGATTTAGTTACTTTGTACAATGTTCTGTATGATATATTCTTATGGATTGTGATTTACCAGCTTTGTCAATGTTAAATATAGTATGCTGATATTAATATTTGTATATGTGCAGGCTGTGCCTCAATGTATGATTCAAAGTCAGAAAGTGGATTCATAACAAGAGAGGAACTAGAGGATGATATACTAGTTGTCTATGGGTTTTTTTGTGTTTGAAATTTGAGTTACCAATCATTGGTCAAATTTTGAGTAGTCAGTTGAGAGAATGCAGATTTCTGAAGCTATCAATGTTATCTGCTAATATGGTGGAACTGGTAACAGTACAAGCAAGCATGTGGTTCTATTTTATTGCAACGAATTGTAGTTTAAATGGTTATAATGTGGTTTGAGCTGTTGATTTACTTACACCTTTTGGTCTACAGATAGTGAATGATGATGATATATAGGATCTGAAATTTTGTTTTCTATTGACTTGTTCATTCCCATAATACTTGTGTGTGTGTCTGTTTTGGTTCTTGGAGCTTCTTCTCGAATGAGAAGCTCATTAACTATATAGATCTTGGTATTTTGCCTGTCAAGTTCAGTTCTCTTTGGCCACCATTTGAAGTCCAAGGTGATTTACAACACATGATGGAGAAAGCACTAAGAACAAATTCGTGTAGTTGGATCTCAAGAAATTAACGCCTTATATCACATGTTTATTAATGAAGAAATTCGACATGACCAAATTTTATTTGAAAGAAACGTGGATTTTATTATTGAGTGTTATATCATGATATCACGAGTGCATGTGTGATCTCAAAAGTGAGTGTGCATGATTGTATAACTCAGTGTGCATAAACTTATCAGTCGAGTTTTTCTAATAAAATCCATCACCCATGCCAAAATTTCTCATTTTTCTCATGAGCGCCTATTCTCAGAATGCAACAAATGGTTTTCTTAGATAAGTTTCAATTGAGTTGGCTAGTGCTTCTCTAGAGAGTCGGATTCGAGGTTTGGTCTCGGTTTGTTTCCGAACGTAAACATGCTCTTGTCCTTCGGCTTTGGTTGGCTGTACTCTTTGCTTGGTTGATTTGGTTGTTTTTGGTTCTATCCCTTCCTTGCCGTTCTCGGCTGCCGCCTTGTGCGGCCTCTTATTTACCAGACATGTCTGGTTACCGAATTCTTGTCCTTCGGCTTTGGTTGGTTGTACTCTTTGCTCGGTTGATTTGGTTGTTTTTGGTTCTATCCCTTCCTTGGCGTTCTTGGCTGCCGCCTTGTGCGACCTCTCGATTTACCAGAACTGTCTGGTTACCGAATTCTTACTCGATAAAAAAAAACGGTTTTCTAAGCTCATTCTCATAGGTTAGAAAAAATCGCAATGGAAACCAAATTCCTTACCAAACTGCTATCGGGCCTCATTTTTTAAAACATTATTGGGCCCAAAATCTAGGATATTAAGTCCGACGATAGCCCAATGAATTATTTTTTAAATAATGAAAATAATAATTAGAGAAAACAAGAAGGGGAAATCCATGGTGACCACAAAGTAGCAACACGAAGCACACAAAAATAGAGGAGGATAGCGAACAAGATCCGACGATACACAGCAATTCTTCCATCCCTGTAAAGTGTAAATAGATTACCAGAGTGTTTGATCTCCCTCTATCTCCTCCTCGGAGAATTAGGGTTTTCCGATATGGCTCTGAAAACGCCGATTACAGGGTTGAGTTTGGCTTCGCCGCCGCCAACTGCTTCTTCTCAGAGACTTCCGGTTGTCAGGCTCTCTCTCAGGTCCTCCTTTCGCGGAAAAAATGGTGCGTTTTCATTTTCATCAACAATTGTATAGCTTTCGCCCCCCTTGAATTTTCTGTGTTATCTGCGCATTGCTTCAAGTCTGAAATTTGAGCAAGCTTTTTCTTTTATTCCAGTTGCTATGTGTTAATTTTGAATTTGAATGCCTTAGACGTTGATTCGTCCACTCTGATTGATTTACCTGAAGTTTTTGCTTGTTGCTTTTGTCCCTCTTATGTAGTTATATGAGCTATAGGAATTGTTGCAACTGAATTTACACAATTTCCAGGCATAAACTTCTAATTGATTATCAAAAGGAAGCCTAAGTTGAGTCTGAATTTGTGTTTGAATAACAGCTCTAGTTACCTAGAGATTGGAACTTGTTGAGAGTTGTACTTGTGGTGTTGCCTGCTTGATTTGATTTGTTAAACGCACAATCATTATAATTGTCTTTTGAAAACAGTGTCCTTCCCAGCATTCTTGCTGCTATTGTCACTCCGTTTCTACTTTAACCTGTAAATGTTACAGAAATGCTATTAATCCTACGTTAATTGCTGAAACATTGTACCAAGTTACCTAAATGGCGGCAATGGTTTTTTGAACGGGTTTTATTAAATCCATTGCACTCTGGACTTATCTCTAAACACAGCATGACAGAATGTTTAAGATCCCAAGGGAGTCGAAATATAAGGTACAAATAAGTATCTAGGTCTTCTTCAGTTATTTAGAGAGTTAAAAATCTGACCCCATTGACAGACCTAGCTCTCACTGTCCCACATAGGGTTTGGTGGCAGCATGTCCAAGAATATGGAGCTTTAGCATGATATGCACTACTGCACTAGTTCTATAGTGCATCAGTTTGATGCTTAACTATCTGGAGAACCTTGTGCTGACTTTATCATTGCCGATTTCGGAAGTTTCTTAGTACTCGGTTGACTCTTGAAATTTGAGCGTGCCATTTCCCTTATCTGTGACTATCTTGACAATGCTGTCTGAACTTGCTTAGCTATGCTTGTGTGAGCAATGCTTTGCACTTCTTCCGACTTGGGAATTTAAAAATGTATATAGGTAATGCACTGCAGCTATTCCAATTTGTGACTTTTCTTGGAAGCTATGCTTGTTATGAACTGTAAAGTTGTCCAAATAAATAGTTTTGTTTTTTGCACTGCGGATATTCCATTCTCTTGATTATGACTTTCACTGATCAAGTATACATATTGTATCATAGTGGGCACATTACGAATAGTTCTTCCGGACAGATGCCAATGTCATGGCCCTGGTGGTGGTGCCCTGGGTGCCCAGATGAACTTATTTGATAGATTTGCTAGAGTCGTCAAGGTAATATTTATAACTCAGCATAGAATATTGTGTGATACATTGAGTAGTACTATGATTACAACCTTTAACATATGTTTTTTTTCTTTGACAAGAATAGTCATATGCAAATGCACTCATAAGTACGTTTGAGGATCCGGAGAAAATTTTAGAGCAAACTGTGCTTGAAATGAATGATGATTTGACTAAAATGCGACAAGCTACAGCCCAGGTATGGTCTACATGGCTAACTGCTTAGCGTTTTCTTTCTGTCTGAATCATATGCGTTCGCAACTAAAATCACTTATTGATAATTATTTTTTATCTTTCCATTCTCTGAAGGTTTTGGCATCTCAAAAACAACTAGAAAACAAATACAAAGCTGCACAACAAGCTTCAGAAGATTGGTAAGAATCTTTTCAAAATTGTGGTTTCATGTTAGTTATTTGCCGGACTGTTACATCTTAGTTTTGGTCAACAGGTATAAGAGAGCTCAACTTGCTCTGAGCAAAGGGGATGAAAATCTTGCTCGTGAAGCTCTAAAGAGACGTAAAACTTATGCTGTAAGCTTTTATCCTGTTTTTTTTGTTGCCCCTCTAGTACATTTTTTTTTGCTTTGCGAGGTTTTGCTTTTCTGAATGCATCTTCTACGTTCTTTAAGTGAGGTACATAAGTTAAAAAAAAAAACTGTAACGTTTCAAGTTGTATTTAATGACTACCCTGTCATTCAAAATCTGTAGCCACATAGGTTGAATGAAATTTAAGTGCTTCAACATGTTTTTGAATGGCTTAATTTTGGCAGGGCTGTGCACTAACAAATAGTAGATGGTGGAATATGCTAGGAATACTAGGATTACCCTGGGTCGGCTATTGACTCAACTCGGGTTCGAAAAATAGTCAACTAAAGAATCTAGTCCCAACCTCTTAGTAGATGGTGGAAAATTGCACAGGGTGAAGCCAAACACCAACTTCTAATTTGTAAATTATATGCATCTTGCTGCCAGAATTCTTAGTGGTTTCAATTGTGGATGAAAAAAAGGGAAATTGGAAACCAAATTGAAATGTTGAATCTTGCATAAACTAACTTTTATTCCAATGGTTTGATAGGATAATGCAAGTTCAATGAAGGCTCAACTTGATCAACAAAAGACTGTTGTTGATAATCTTGTCTCCAATACCAGGGTACATTAATGTTTTCTACCTGTGATCTCATCGTTTTGTTTGTTATATCAAATACATCCATTTATGCGGTAGCACATCATAGATACTTTTGTTTTTTCTTGGTAGCTTCTGGAAAGTAAGATACAGGAGGCCAGATCAAAGAAAGATACCCTTAAAGCACGTGCTCAGTCTGCAAAGTATGTCCCTTGTTCATTTTCTATTTATCACTTCATTCATTTGGATCAGCATTTCACATTAAATTCTGACTGGTTACTTACTCCTCAATAGGACTGCAACCAAAGTAACTGAGATGCTCGGGAATGTAAATACCAGCAGTGCTCTTGCAGCCTTTGAGAAAATGGAAGAGAAGGGTAGGGATTTCTCTACACTTTTGGAGGAAACAAAAATGCTTGGGAAGTTTTGTATTGTGTGTGTGATATAATGGAGCGATTTGGTTTTACATTGAGGATCTGCCTATTCATTTGTCTTGAAGCTTAAATGTTAAATGTACTATATTTGCATATGCTATCTACGTAGTCTAATATACAACATCAGTTAACTAACCCAATGTCATTATCAGTGTTGGCCATGGAGTCGCAGGCAGATGCACTTGGTCAGTTGGCAACTGATGATCTTGAAGGAAAGGTATAACTACTCTTCCATTTTAATGTAACTTGCCTTTTTACCCTGAATTCGTAGCTCAGCATTCAGTAAATACATAAACTAAGGGCATGATTTAATGCAACTTAATGTAATATATGTGGCATTCCGAACACACCTTAATGCCTGGTTCTTTCTGCACTATCTTGAACTCTGTGTTGGCTTGGACAGTTTGCACTGCTGGAGAGCTCCTCAGTCGATGATGATCTAGCAAACTTGAAGAAAGAGATTGCTGGAAGTTCAAGGGTACATCATCTAACCCCCTTTTACATTTAAGCATCACAATCTTTCAGTTATGTTGAATCGCATATTATTAGATAATCTTTCAGTTATGTTTAGTACATAAAAGAGGTTAATTATGGCTTATTTAACAATGTGTATGGTCCATCTGCTGAGCAGAAAGGGGAGCTTCCACCCGGGAGAACAGCCGTAAACACGACACTGCCATTTAAAGACATGGAGATTGAGAGCGAATTAAATGAGCTAAGAAAAAGAGCCAGAGATTTTTAGGACCCTGTATAAACTCTGTTTTTTGTCATATTATTAACAGTGAAAGCCGGGTTTTGATAGCAAGAACAAAATTAGTATGTACTCTGTATTTATCAACTTCATTTCGAGGAGCCAGTATCTCTCAGATAAACTGATCTATATCAAGCAAATTTCATTACTGAACAGATTGATAGAAGAAAGCGGCATCTCTGTTCAGGCAAGTTCAATTTGATGATTTAAAAGCAAGGCATGCTACTCTTTGGTTATACATGAAAATAGTTTTGGATTGAAGACCGGTTCGGCAATTTTTGAACTATCTTATCAGTTATGGATTCGGTATATCAGACAAGTCTTTGTAATTGAGAGGTCGATAAAATTAATAACCAAATTAGCGCGAGCAAGACAATCTAGGCCTTCTTAATTCTTATAGTTTGCTTATTCTTATAGTTTGCTTATTAGATAAGCAATTTTTAGAAAAAGTACACATTTTCAAAGCAAAAACATAGTTATTATTCACATATTTCAATATAAAAACCATACTTTATTTTTCCAAAATAACTTCCTATATGCTTGGTAGACTGTAATATTCTTTACAACAAATTTATTTGTCTGCGCAAAAAATTTACTCTTAGAACGATCAGACCCAAACACGCTGTATGTATGCTGTTAGTGTTAAACAGACCCAGCCACTCATCTTTAGTAAGCAACAATAACAAGTTTTATGGCAAAAAAAAAACAATAATACAACACTGAATATCTTTTCAAGCATAAGTTAAGGAAACACTACAAAACATTATATATCCTCATGTCACAAGACGTAGTGGTCAAAAGGGTGTGTCACACTACTGATTTCAGAATAAAGAGGCATGGTATCAGTAAACAAATTCATAAGAAAACCACATGAGAAAAAAGTAGCTGATCCTCCCTATATCTAAAGCAGCCATCTAAGATCTCAAGTCCAAAACATAGCAGAGCATATGACGAGATTCTGAAGTCCTCGTAATCTTCACTAGAGGCAACCATCCAACTAGTATCGGTCGCGACGCCTATCAAGAAACAAAAACCAAGCCAGTTTAAATCATTCAGTTCTCTTCGAGCTAGTCACTAAAGATTCTAAACTGGTGTGATTAAACAAAAGTACGAAATAAAAAAGGAATGAGGTTACCTGTGGCGATCATGCTCCCGGTCATAGTCCCTCGGTCGATCCATAGAGCGTGAGCGCGACCTTCGTCGGCTTCTTGAGTCGTAACTATGGGAACGTTCTCGTTCACGGTCATAACCACGGTCTCTGTCGCTATGCCTATCATGATCCCGATTGCCACGCTCATAGTCCCTTCGCTCCCTACTATCCCTGTCCTTGCTCGGTTCTCTTTCACGATCTCTACTTTTCTCTCTTGAAGATCTACATGAGAAACGGATATTATTCGCTAAGAAGCAGGAGAAGGAAAAATAAAATAAAAACAAAAACAAGTGGGAGAATCCGCTTTACCTTGTCTGCTCCCTTTCCTTGCGAACCTTGTTTCTCTCTTCCTGGGAACAAAATTGAAAACAATCCATTAAAACCCTTGGATAGAAGTATCAGGATCAAGAAGTTCTAAACTAGATTTCTAGCATTGAAGTAGAAAAAACATACACTCTGATACTGACAAAGCGTAGATGCCAAGCCTAATTAGCAACACCCATCAAGAAGAATAAAAACATCTTCCTTGAATTAAGGGGCAAAAACACCACCCAGAATCTAAGTAAACAAAACACCTTGTTCGACATCATGTTTCCAGCCTTATTTATAAAAGGCAAAACAAAAAAACAAAAAACATCATTTTGCAGGTAGCAAAATTTTCACCCATTGGTGTTAACCCTGGAGAACATGTGTCTAATCATGATGTGTTGGCAACAATCAAAGAACCATAAATCAAAGAAACAAAAAGGCAACATACAGACAAGTATACAATGGCAATTGGCAAGACTTCAGTTGTCTTTCTCATCAGAAGTGGTTCAAATTTCCTGCTATGTTGAAACAGAAGCTTATGTTTGCTCAGTTAAATATATATGACTAAAAGGTCAGGCTGGGTAAACATGCATGGTATACGTGTTCCCAGTTCAGAGAAAGCTAAACTTACAACAAGAAAAATGCAGAGAATGGCTTCTCCAAGTTAGAAGAACTGACGGAACCAACAATTGATACTTGCTACAGAACAATGTCAAAACATTATACCAGCACCTGAATCAAATATTCATAGTACCCTTTTCAAAAACGAAGCTCAAAAGTATTTTTCAAAAAAATTAACAAAGTCCCTTGAACAAATGAAACTAGCTTCACTTTCACTTCACACTAAACAGTTTTAACTCTCAATGTATGCATAACTTCACAAATACAAACCAACCCAATGAGAAATGAGAGCAATGAAATGATCATAAGCCATTCTTTCTTTTTGACATTCAGATCCAAACAAACTTATTATTCAGCGATGTATGTAACTATCATGATTATCTTGTCTAACTTGGATGGAAGTAACCATTAGGGATTCACTCTCACTTGTAATTATTCCTTCTATCCCATATTCAATACAACAATAGAATCCAACATAATGCTGAATTGACCAAAAAGTATCTGTACAAGTGTCATAATTAAGTTGTCTTACCTGCAGTTCAGTTAATTTTTCACGAATTTGCATGTAGCCCATGTGCAACTTGCCACCAAAATGATCTGCTAAGCGTTGATTACTGGAGAACAAAGCACATTAAATTATCTATAGAGCTACAACACATCAGATAATCAAATATTCAACAGACATTAGATAAGTTTCTATCTAGCAATATGATGACCAACAAGATAAACGTAAAAACGCACATCATTTAGCTGCAAAAGTTATCCTCGTAAAACTGGGGCCAAAGCCTGTTGGTGACATGCAGGTATAATCACTAGGTCAAAAGCTGAAGTACTCGAAACCCCCAACTATGTTTGTCACAATAGTAAAATGCAAATTTCTTAGGGTTGTGGGAACAAGATTGAACATTAATACCTGTCATAGACACTCAAAAATGCTCCACATATGTCACAAACACGCAACTTTTGATCAGTCTGCAAAAAAAAAAAGACGAAAATATATTTGATGTTAGTCTTTTGGGTCATGCACATAAACCAGACAACAAGGCAAAGTACACACAAGTCAAAAGAAAAGCATAGCCAAATAAAGAATATTAAAAAGGGCTACAAAGAGAGGGACTCACGATGCGAACAGCTGCCGCAGAATCTAGCACAGGTTCCGGCCTAGGAGCCAACTAAAACACATAGACATAGAGATTAGATGATGTAATTACAAAAGATAGAGAAGTATTCAGAACAGAAAAACAATCCTGAACCAGAAACTATATACAGGACGAAACCTTTTTCAACGCTTCAGCTTCCTCCAATGCTTTCTCTGCTTCATCAACCAGTCCTTGTTCACCTGAAATATGAATATGAAAACACAAATCATTGCAAGCAAAAATAGATAAATGAGAAACCATTCATTTTTGTATCGAGCTACATGAATGCTGACATAAAGATGTCTTCATAGAAATACATAAACTGTAGATAAAGCATTAGCATGATTGAAAAACATAGAGCCAAAAATCTTTTCAAAGTCGAGCTTACAATTTAGTTGATGAATCAACAGCCTAGATACTTAATTCAGAATTGTCATGATCCCTAGGTAAATGACAAATACCATAAGAAAATCGGAAACTAATGACTCAAATTTATCAGCACAGTAATTATTGCTCTAGAGCATCATATAAGCAAAACACATCGACTGCCAAATCAACAAATTACCAAGTTCTTCTGCCTTCTTCAGCTTCTCATTGATCATCTCCTGGGTGCGAGCATCTGGAGCTGCTCCAGGCAAAGGTGCTAGTTGTGGTGGATTTGGAAGTGGTTGGGGCAAAGAAGCTCTATCTTTGTTGAAGGCATCTAAGAGAAGCATCGACTGTAAAAAGATATTCAAAGCAGAGTCAATTGGAAGGGGTAGCAAGAGGTAACTAACACATAAAAAAGCATGAAGAAAATAAGTTATCAGAAATATTTAAAGAACCTGCTTGTCAGCTCTTTTGGTCCTCAGCTCTTCAACCTCTTCTAGAGCCCGGATCTTAGAATCTGTCTTACCTTCAAGATCTGGAAATAAATTTTCCAAAAATATTGTTAATTAGTGGACTCCGAAAAAATAATTTTATGAATATAAAACCCGGATTATAATGTCAATTATCAAAATAATTTCAGAAAATGCAAATTTTGATAGTAACTTGTGACCAACTCGGTAACTCACCATGTTGATCAGCTTCTTTGAGCTTTTCTTTGATCAGTTTTGATAATTCCATCACCTCAGGTGTCTATATCAAAAAGTAAATTAGTCAACTTAGTCCCAAACAACTTATGGAATAAACATAATTACCAACTTCTCTACAGAATCTTCTGTACTACCTGTGTCACATCAGTTACAGAAATAGCTATTGCTGCTTTAGCATCTTCATCTGACAGACGCTTAAGGGCTCTGCTAATTTTCCTTTCACACTCAACAATGAGCCTATCAATCACATCCTCGAGGTCTTTATCATAGGTATCAACACCCTTGGTCCTGGCTTCTTCATATCTAAGAAGAAGTTAAAGAAGCAAGCACATATATGAAGCCTATAGTCCACAGAGTACAGCAAAGTGGCACCCTAGCTTATTCCAATACTCTCTCAAAAGTTAAACTAGTTCATTATGCTTTCCATGCCCCCTTTCTTTCTTTTTATTAAAAAAATAAGGTGCCTTCGTTGAACATATGATTCTACTTCCAACTATAAGTAAACCAAAAATTAGATGCAGCGCACAATATCATGCATAGTTTAAAATGTTTAATAAGCTAACTTCAACACATAGTCAACTAATACTAATATATAGCACTACAATAGGTGGGGCAAATAATACCACAAAAAAATGGGAAACAGGATACTCTTTCCTCAATGGCAATGAGTGCACTTTTGGACACGGTCCCATATCCATTTTCTGAAAAACAAAAACAAGTTTGAGAAGGAAATAATATTGAAAATATCCCTGGCTCTAATATGCAGGAGTAAGATGTGTGCACATTTAAATATTTAACAGATCACATTAAGTAGATAAAAGGACAATCAATAGCTCAAATTACGCCAACATAAGCCACAAGGGTCTAACATCTACCCTCAATTTGGAAGTCATCTGTGTCCCCTAATTCAAAATAGCAGGGAGCCAGGGTCACCTGATAGCCAATAAGCCTGTGACCCGGCTGGTAATCCTTAATCAACACCCTAAAACTCGGGTATGGGTTTAGAAGGTAAATTAGATTCTTGATTACGGATGTTTGGCTCAAACTAATACTCAATTATAGGGTTTGATTAAAGGCCACTGCCTCCCACAACCAATATATACATAACCTGATTCATAATTCACGAAACCATCCAGACACCACGTAAACCCTAATAGCCACACCCCATATGACCATACCCGTTATCCATAACCCTACTAATCGATGCACAATTAAAAAAAAAACATCCACCGGGTTTAGCAGTTATTCATCGCTCTTTTCGCCCCCGACTAATTCAAGTTTCGAAAAAAGAAACAAATTATGGCGAATTCAATGTCCAATTAGGGGATGGAAGGAAGCATTGAAACAGAAGAAGAGCATAAGGATTACCGTGAGTTGAAAGAGTTCGTGAGGACAGAGACCACACAAGAATAAACGGCAGACATCGCGATCGTAATACTTCCTGTTCACTTCCTTGACATCGCCATTGCGATTAGCTCCCATCAACACATCGAGCTGCTTCCTAATCGCGTCCATGGTAGCGCCTATCCCTCTTTCCACTCTCCGCCTGAACGAGAGGCTTCTGAAGTTAGGGTTTGGTGATAAACAATCAGTCTTTAGAGACTGTCTAGTAGCGTCTCCGCGATTCTACTTTTCTTTTATAAAAGATAAAAAGAAATTACATTCATATTTGTTTTCTTACCTTTTATTTTATTTTTATACAGAAAAATATTTTAACATTTCTTTTTTAAAATACTTTTGTTTTAATTATGACATCCTAAAATATGTATGATCAAATTAATATCTAGTTGTACCCGTTGTACCATGTACGACTACGAGTCGATATTTTATAGACATTATAAATAGCAATTAATAAATAAAAATATAATATAAACTTTAATATAAGTAATTTATTGTTTATAAAATGTTTAATTTTTATAATCAAATATTAAATTATTTATATTTTATTACTTTCTATGTACATAAATTTAGAGAGTATCAAATATTTCAATATATCTATAAAATATTATATCACCTATTTTTAAACATTATAATTATTTATCATTATTTTTATTATTATAAAATAATATATATATATACATATTCGTGAAAAGATATTATGTTATAAGATAAGATATTTATACTTATTTTAAAATATTTTAAATTTGTTATCTTTAATTTTAAATATTTGCATAAGAAAATTTTCAAAAGATATTGTTATACTAAATAGATATTTGTTTAATGTTAAAGATATATTTAAATAGTTAGAGAATAATTTAATAGAAAAAATTTAAAATATTAGAAATAAAAATTAATTTTATAAATATTAGGTGGGACCAGAATCGTTCTGATATCTCGAAAAGGTATAAATTTAATATATAGTTATAGATCATTGTCACACTATATATTAAAATAGAGGTTAAAATAATATATCAGACGAATCCATATTAAATCATATTATTTATATTTTTAAAACTAATATGATTGATTAAATTTTAAATGGATTATTTATATGTTAAATCAAACAATCAAGAATACCTGTTTCATTATGACCCAAATTAGCATTATCTATCACTCCCTAATATGGTAACAAAATTCAAAAAAATTGTAAGCAATTGCGTTCGATTTGATGAATGCATTCAGAGCATCAGCAAGGTGAGGTATCAGGTATGCAATTCATAATGCTTCAAAAGTATATGACAATAATGCACTGTCTCACTTTGATAACTATTAAAGTATAAGTCATATTCTCTTCTCTGTTGCTAGGCTAAAATGTAAGATCTAGACAAACAAAGAAAAATTTATTTTCATTTTCTTTAATGCCTCCAAAGTTATCAAAAATGAAGATGAAATCCATATTTAAGCAAAACCAAGATATGCAAACAAGATTCAGAGCTCCAGTGATCAGAAAAAGACAGCAAAAAGGTCAGAAAAAGTAATTTCTTTTAAAAGAACATAAAATTGGAATGTCAAAAGGTCACATACCACTTGTTGTTAAAGATTGGTTCTTTTCTCCACTGCAACAGATGGAGTATCAGACGGCAAACCGTGTTCAATCAGAGTTTCGATCCTTTTATACTTGCAAAAGAAGTCAGGTTGGTGGGGTAGGGTCCAAAGTGATATATGAGTATCATTATTTGGTATCTTAGACATGAGTCATCTCATAAAATTTCTTACTGTAAGATTTATGTTTTTCAGACAAAAATGATGAATGGAACAACTTTTTGGAGCGAGTGAAGTGTCTCAATGAAGAAGATGAAAAAGAAACTGAAGATTTACATGAAGAATTACGTCTTTGGACATCATACAGAGGCCAGACTTTGACCAGAACTGGTAATTTAGTGATATGAGAATTGCTGGTGCTTATGTTATTTTGATATGCTGCTCCCTAATAACTGTTAATTTTGCAGTTAGGGAAATCTTTGGAGCTGCAAGCATTCCTTGATATGGCCAAAGATGAGGGTACTTGTTTCCTTGATATCACCTACAAGAACGATCACTTTGGGCTCAGTGTCAAGTAGTTGCTGACATGAAATTTACATTCAAGATATTTTGAGGCTTATGATCAACAACATACGTTTCTATTTTAGTGTAATCATCAATTGCTGATATTATTCCTTTAATACTGGAAACATATGCTTGCTGATTACTGACTTGTCTTCCTGTCAAGGATAACTACATGGAAGAAGCTTTAAAAATGAGAAACACTTGTATTCTTGAGTTGTGATGTATAGAGGCTTGGTCATCGCTTTGACTTCTTCCGGATGCTACCTTGTTATTGGTTTTTACTTGAGCACTCAAATAAACTGGTTTCCTAACTTTGATCTCTGTTTCACAGATTAGAGTGCTTATTGAATATGGACGACTGTACTCAGCGGCCTTGAACAAGTGTTAAGCAACCAAAAGGCATTCAGAAACAAGCCTCTTCAAGTGGTGCCTGCTTTTGGTCAATTTGGGTTTTTTTATGGCCTTGCCTGTGATAGTGGAAATTGGCTTAGATAGAGGGTTTCGAACTGCTCTCACTGATTTCATTCTCATGCAGTTTTATTCTATTACGGAAGGACATTGCTTCATGGAGGCGCAAAGTATAGGCCTACAGGTAGAGAGGATTCACCGTGTTCGTGCCAAATTTGATGAAAACTACAGGCCTTACTCTCGCAGCCACTTTGTTAAAGGAATTGAACTCATGATTTTGCTGATATCCTTTATCAGCTTTTTGGCCAACTAGAAGCTAGAAGCTTCTTTATCACTTGAAATCACAAAGCAAACTAGAACCTTTCTGGTAATCTTTCTACATTCAACTTTCATTTTCCTGTCCATTATTTCTGTTACTATGAACTAGGTCTGTTGTAACTATGTGTTTGTTTTACATTGGTATGGTATTTCATGGTTGGCTGAGTTCTATTTTATTCCTGTCCATGGCTTAAGTTCTGCTATATGTTTCCTGCATAAACAGACTGTCTCCACAGGAAGGTTCTCTATTCAGTTCAGATTTTCAACTAGCCTTCTTCAGACTACTCATCAAGAGAATGATTTTCCTTGCATTTATTGCGATCCTTTTTTGCTATGGCTTTAGCTTTTGTGATCAAGTCCATCCAGTAAAAGCAGCTAGGCTATAAGTGTTGTTTTTTGCTAATATGGAGCTGACTAATAACTCATCTGTTCAGCTGAAGCTATGAATGTAAGAAATATTATGTATCTATGTATGTCAGTTATGGTTTTTATAAAGGATCTGTTGTACAAAGATTATGGTTGCTTGGTGTATGCATGCATGGTCCTTGTGGACTATTCTCATGTCAAATATCTTAATTTTTCTGGATACACAGCAGCAGCAATATACTACTTATCTCTATCAAAGCTAAGAAAGCAAGCAGGACTTGTTGAATTGAGCAGTTTCCCATTCCTTACAGTACCACAGACCTCAAATCTATAGTAGCAAGTAAAGCCTGCACAAACCCCATTGTCAAGGCCTACTTAAAAATGAAACACATTACATGGTCATTCCTTTTTCATGTCGGCTAGGCAGAAAGGGCAACAATATGAGTTTCCTGGTTCATTTGATATATTTTTTTAATTCAATGCAATTACTAGTGTCTTTCAAGTCTTTACATATAGTGGAATCTGCATATCCCTAAAATGGTCATTCAATTTAAGAGAAAAAATCTGGATTGTTCACATCTATGACAAAAGCATGGTTGATTCTTGAATTTGCTATTAACACCTAACATGTTTAACATTCCAGTTAGTGACTCACAATTCATGGCTCTCTTGATTATAGAACAAAACCAAGCCCAGATGCAAACCAGCAACCATGTTTTGGGAATGTGATGCATTGAATCTTAAGGCATAGATACTCTAGATAACAATTTCCACAGCCATATGAATTCATGTAGTTTGGATAATTTTGGGAATGAAAGAGAGAAGGAAGTAGGCAAATTTTTACCTTGGATAGAATAGATGCAGCAAAGAAACACAAGTAAGAAGAGACATGCTTAAATAACTCCAGAACAATTCAACCTCAAAAAGACCTTCCAACCTGAACAATTTGTAAATACTACTAGTACTAGTACTAACTAACACCTCTGGACTCAGAAGATGACATGGTCATGCTTCTTCTTCATCTTCTTCTTCTTCTGTGTGTTTGCATTTAGCAAATTGGGAGCAGCAAACAATTCAGAATAGCCTTGTGACAAATGCATCGAGTTGAGTACTCTTGCGCTCCGCTTGCCTCCAACGGAGAATAGAACAACCCTGTCCTCTTCTACCTCACCATGCCTAATAATACCACACTTGCAAGTTGGGACATCTCCCAAAGCAACCAGAGAGTTTCCTTTCCAAGGACGCGGAAGATCCGCAGCCGATATGAAAAATGAGCAATTCTTGGCCAGGAACAACACTCTATCTCCCAAATCATTAACTCTCTCCCACTTGCCACTTGTGATCATTCCATTGTTACAATTTCTACTACTAACTACTAGCCTATAAATCCTAAACCGAGTACACCGGCGACTGAAAACCACATATAAATAATCTCCATCTGATGCAACTAAACGTATCTTGTAAGGGAAGTCGTTGTATTCTTTATATCTCCGGAGGTCACAAGAACACACTAGATGCAGCCTCAATTGGTCACGGTCCACAACGAATACACAACCTGTATAATCAACAGCATAGATCCATCCATTGAAGTTCACAAAATCTGCAAACTTTGGGCGATATCCGCAGTCCAAATCCAAATGAATCACGCGAGCCCTCTCCTCAAGCTCAAAAGCAACCATTTCCCTCCGGAAATCCTCCATTCTACACAGCCCAACCAGCGAATTAGTATTGCGATTCGTGACCACAGCGGCCCTCTCTGTGTAGTTGATTCCATTGCAACACTTACACGGTATGTTGTGAGCGTAGGATCTGGCGACTTGAGTTACGATCCAGTCGTCGTCGTCCGGGGCCGGCAAATTCCCAGGGATTTCGGCGTAGGTGACCGCGTGGCGCAGAACGAGCTTTCCGGCGACGGGCTCTTCCAAGGATGCCATCCAGGGGGCTTTGGATCGATCGTGTCGGGGCCGGATAAGGTAAACGGTGCTGGCGTTAATCGTCAGGCAACGCCGGGGTTGCAATACGGAGTAGTGGAGGACGAGAGGGAAGAAAGGAGAGAGCTTGTTCGCTGGAGGAGAGGTGGACAATCGCCAGGATCGGCACACCCACCGGAACCGGATTTTATCGGCAGGGCTTCCGAGGCAATCGGAGATCACTCTTAGCAGTTCCGGCGGGAGGTTGGCCCATCCCACCGATTTGCAACGCCGCGAATCCATAGCAAGCGCAAGTCCTTGTGGTTCAGTTTCTTCTGGTCTCACACGCTTGGGAATCTATCTAGGGTTTTCTCTCCAAATATTTTTTTTGAATTTTTTTAATATATACTCCTATTTTATATATTGCAATTAATCACCCTTTATTTATAAGTATATACATTTAACCACCCATTTTGATAAAAAAAACGTTATTTTCTTTGTTAAATCAAAATAAATTAATTTTTTCCCTCTTTTTAATTTTATTTACAAAAAAATATAAAAATCACAATTAACACTTAACAACCCTTTCCTCCCTCCAAAGCGAAGAAGAATCAGAAAGCGGGAGGTGTTATGTGCTCGTTCGAGGAGTACGATTATGGCTCTTCGTCGTCTTTTCAAGAAGAAGGCTTGTCGTGGACCGCTTCGCAATCCACCCGTGACAAAGAATTCGCCGATGCAAAGAGCATAGGTGATTTTTCTTTTATTTATTTGTAAATAAAATTAAAAAAGAAAGAAAAATTATA
The DNA here is from genome assembly GCA_964016875.1 of Fallopia convolvulus. Lineage (NCBI taxonomy): Eukaryota > Viridiplantae > Streptophyta > Magnoliopsida > Caryophyllales > Polygonaceae > Fallopia > Fallopia convolvulus. The sequence goes on from OZ024720.1 coordinate 68,806,093, forward strand.
CTATAATTTACTTCATTTAATGGAGAAAATAATGTTTTTTTTTGTCAAAATAGGTGATTAAATACACATATTTACAAATAAGGGGTGGCCAAATGTGAGGAGAACGGATACCAATTTATCCCATTCGCTTTCTCTACATTTGGGGAATTTGATAAGGATGCTTTGGACACACTTTCACATATTAAGTCTCTCTGTTAGCCACTCTAACAATGCTAAGAGTGGTGTTTTTATTTTTCATAGGTTGAGTTTTTGCATTCAGAAGGGTGTGGGAGCCCAGCTTAATTCTAGGCTTCCATCAAATTTCATGTAATTCTGCAATTGATTATAAAATTGCTTTTGATCTTTTTATTAAATTACAATAAATTTAAAATAAAGGATGGTTAAATACAATTTCCCCTATTATATAACTTAAATTTGTAAATCGTCGTCTTCTCCAATACCCAAGTCGCCTTCTCCGTCAATTAAAGCGATTAGGTTTCACCAATTCTCCGACCATGGCCGGAAATTCCAAGCGAGGAAAAGTTGAGGAAGAGGATGAATTGAATCCAAGATCAAAATCAAGGACACGGAAACACTATTCCCCTTACGCCGCCCAGACCAAGGTACAGGTACATAAGTGCTCATATCTCTTAATTGATTGAGGAAAACGAAAGTCTTTGACGTGTTTTGTTCCCCGATCTAGGAATTGAGTCCTCCATTGCACCATCTTCGTCTTCTTATTTCCAATGGTGGTGCAATCTGTTTGCTGGATCTGGAGCAGAGCAAAGACAGGCAGCCCTTAATCAATGCTGATTACGTACCCCCACTTCCTATAACAGCTTCTCTGAATCTGATGGAGAATCATCTTCCGGTCTTAGCCGGTTTGTTCAAAGTGGGTTCAGATGTGTACATGATTGGTGGACATAAGCTCACTCGAAAGCAATCCGCCCACTTAAACGAGTGGCCGAAGAGGTTAAAGTCCACATCCCAATCCCGCACCATTCACCGCTTGTCTCTTGCTCATGCGGACAACAATGACAATGACTACGACAAGGACAATCACAACCACAATACTACTCTTATTATAACCGCCTCCAAAGCTCAAGACACAAGGATGACGAAGAAACTTAAGAGCCCCAAAACATGGCCTATAGTGGAGCTGATTGATGGCCAAATACATGTCTTTGACTCTGCTTTTCACAAATGGTCGTCTAAACCTCGTCGTGATTGGATGTTTTCCCATGAGGTTCTCAATACTAAAACAAAAACCGGGGTGGACATGGACTTGCCCCCAGTACTAAACCGGGCCTTGATTACATCCCACTTGGTGGTCGGCAAACGCATCTATGCAGTGACGGAGGAGCACGGAGATCATTTGGTGTTCGACTCGGAGACCAGCAAGTGGGAATATATCGATGATCAGATATATCGTCCATCTCCCCAATTCGCGCGTGATATTCTTAATAATGGAATTATTGCAAGCTGCGTGGGAGAATTCCCCCCTTACTATGTGGTCATTGGAATTTCCGAGCATCGCTCTTTTAACGACTCTCATTATTACTATGCGGATCTTAATGGTGTGTACGCGAAAGCCTTCATCGTGCGGGGGGCGACGGGGGAGGTTGTTTGCAGGCAGCCGTTGCCTCGTTTCTTCCAAGGACCGGTGCAGCCTAATGTATTAAGAGGAGGTAAGGTGATTAAGGTTGACGAGGAGGGGAAGACCATGTGCGCCATTCTCAACGCCCACGCCCTTCTCAATGGCTGCGAATATGACTCTGCAGGCAGCTATCTTTTCGTCTATACTTTTAGTGTCGAGATTCTTGCTAGTGCGGCTGATATCGAAGAAAGATTGAATCTTGAGGAGTTTGTGCGTGTTATTCCCAAGCAAAGGTTTGTGTATAAGACGGATGATCGGCGCCAAGAGGAGGATAAAGGTATTCATGATCCTGATTTTACCGACTTTCGAGCTATTCAAGCTTGCTTCATCTGATCCATCATCGACTTCTGCTAGCTGCTCGCTCTATCTTAAGTTAATTCACCTTGATTGGACTTGTGAAGTAAAATATGGTTTAGTATATGCAATGTTTGATGATTATTTACTTGTTTATGTTGAATCTTCATTTCGGTTTTCACTTACTACTATCCAAAGTTGTGTTATTAATAGATACCTAAACCAAATACATACTCGTGTACAGACTCGTACTCTAAACGAGCTACATAAGTAAACACAACAATACATTATCTACTGACTAAACTAGGACTAGGAAATAAAATAACAACACTAGGACTAGGAAATAAAATAACAACAAGGAGTCGAATATTATCAACAAAAGCAGCAAAGAAAGGAACATTTGTAGATGAACTAGTAGTGCCTGTTACAAAAGGATCCCATAGAACCGATATGTTACTCCTTAAACAAACTTCTGAAATTGCCATATGACGTTTCTGACCAGATGCTCGGTGATAATTACTGAAAAATTCAGTTTGTGATTAGCATTCGTGCAAGTTTGTCTTCGGTGATGAAAGTAACACACTGTCAACGGAAAAAATAAATGAAACTTGAGTTAACATGACACCTGCTCGTTCTCTTATCGAAACTGTAGTGGTTGAAATGGGGTACATGCTTCAGACAACAACCAGACCTATAGATACAGCTATTGGACTCCATTGGCTTTGCCCCTAACCTGACCGTCTACACTCGATGATCCTTGTCAGCATCAAGAAAATTCTGCAGCTGCAATGACGCATTATGATGTCTGCTGAACAAACAAAATTTTGTGCTCAAGAAGACAATATACTCCATCTCTTCTTGTTAAAAAGATGCAATTTTTATATTCATATCTAGTCAGTTTGTCCTTGCTAGAGCGGGTTCATTAACACGAGAAGTTGTCCACAAAGGTGAAAGTGAAACCACACCCCCATTAATCACTACTGTTGGTGACACTAATTTAGCTGTTTGAGTTTTGTTGGCCAAATCCTTCAGTTCTGAGAATACCTGTTTCATTATGACCCAAATTAGCATTATCTATCACTCCCTAATATGGCAACAAAATTCAAAAAATTGTAAGCATTTGCGTTTATGTTGATGAATGAATTCAGAGTAAGGTGATATCTATTGAAGTATAAATCATTTTCTCTTCACTTTTTCGGTAGAAATCATTTTCTCTTCTCTGCAGCTAGGACTAATGTGTAAGATCTAGACAAGCATAAAAAACTTATTCTCCTTTTCTTTAATGCCTCCAAAGTTATCAAAAATGAAGATGAAATCCATATTTAAGCAAAACCAAGATATGCAAACAAGATTCAGAGCTCCAGTGATCAGAAGAGACAGAGAAAATGGCAGCAAAAAGGTCACAATAACTAACTTCTTTAAAAAGAACATGATATTGAATGTCACATACCATGTTCAATCAGAATTTGGATAAGAGATGGAAGCGTTGATAAGCCCATATATAAAACTAAGGTAGTATCGGGATCAGCTGCATTTCCTGCAACAAATATAGGATCCGATCCACCTTTCCTCGAATGTCCAGTCAGAAATCTGATGCTATTTGCAATACCCCGATGAGTTAGCGGGATTCCTAGTTCTGCTGCTATTCCTGAGGCAGCAGTTATACCTGCAAGAAGCAAATTCATTTTGACAAAGATTTAGTCTTGCATCCTTGATGACATTGATATCAATTTCCATCCATGAAAGGCCTCTCAATCATGAGGTATAATGTTTTCCCTTAATGAACCTAGTTCTGGTCACTATCATTAAATGCTAGAAACAAAATTTTGAATGGCAAATTTCATCATCAGAAAAAGTTCATACTTTTTGAGGATGGATTGACTTTCAATTCCATCATTAGTTTGGTTTGATACAACAAATCTCAAATAACACAAAAGGGTAGTAAAAGCCATCTCCTTACCAGGGATAAATTTTGACTTGAATTCCTTGTTGCTGCAAGAAATCCATCTCCTCACCACCACTTCCAAACACCTGAAGAAAGATTATGAAATGAGACAATGAGTAATCTAAAAATCTAATTATAGCAATATATGATGCAAAATAGCTAAGCTTACCAGAGGATCACCACCTTTAAGCCTGACAACATTTGCACCAGCCTCAGCAAAGCTCAATAGCAACTCATGAATCTCCTACTGAGTCCTGCTATGATATATTATCCAGCAGTCTTCCCAACATAAAGAAGTCGAGCATTTGGACTTACCAAATCAAGGATTTCATGTGAGACTAATCTATCATAAAGCAAAAAATCTGCTGATTAAATTGCTTTGAAGGCCTTAAGAGTGAGAAGATCAGGATCGCCAGGGCTCCTGAGTTCAGAAATCTGCAAAGCAATGTCGTTTTGCCTCTGCAATTCAGAGGTGGGTTCGAATTCTGGAGGGCTACTACACTGATAGACCCAGGAATCTCCACGGTATCTCTCAACAGAGTGTTGCTCGGTGAATGGGAAGGATGAGCAATGCTTGGTGTAAATGGATTCCACAACAACAAAGAGATGGAATTGGGTGAGAAATTGGGCTTGTGAAAACGGGTGAAGTGAGAGAATTGAAGAAACCTGTTGGATAATGCCATGATAAGTTGATAGAGATTCAAATTTTCCGAATTGGATACTGAGAAAAAGAATCGTTCTTGTTTAAAGCCACAGCATAAAATGGACCTTTGGAGATGAGGAGTTGACAAAGTGACAACCCCTTAGCCGGCAATTTGGGCCAGATACATGGTAAATAGTTACAGTCAAACTCAAACGAGAAGACTATTTTATTATACACAAACGAGAGAAGACTAGTTACAGTCAAACTCAAACGGGGAAGCCTGAAGATGAAGACGGAGGATAGTATGGAGAAAGCCAAGAGCATTCTTGGGGTGACACCGGAGGACGCCATGAAAGTTGACCGGGTCAAGGTTAACCCTCACATCCCTCACAAGGAGATGGCGTTCTACGAAGATTTCACCGTTCGTGGCCTCCGCATCCGGCGGATTCAACCCGACCTTATCGTCTGCTCGCTCAAAGTCCCCCCTCGCCTCATCGTAAGCCTTCTTCCTTAATCGTCGGATTAAATTACAATTTGGAGTTTACTATTCAAAATTATACTCACCGGTAGGTCCTCCGATCTTCTTGGAATTGGCTGCCTGAATTTCTCGCTTTTGATTCCAGATTTGATTTGTTGTTGTTTTCACAGGATAGGGGTGGGAATTTGGCAGCCGGTGCAATTGTGGGATTTGTTGATGAAATCGGTGCTGCTTTGATTTACAGAGAAGGTCGACCCATGAGCGTCTCCGTCAACATGTCCGTCTCTTACATGGGATCTGCAAAAGTAGATGTAAGCCATCCTTTTCTCGCAGCCTTGCAAAATCATGTAATCCCTGTATAAATGATGTCCATCCATGGCAGGATGAGCTAGAGGTGAGTGCAAGACTTATGGGGAACCAGGGAAACATTGTTGATACCCATGTCATCATAGCCAAGGATGATACTGGAGAGATCATTGCTGAAGGCCGACACAAAATTTTCTGTAAACATGCAAGCAAACTTTGAAGCCGCTCCCATTATTATTATTGAACACAACTTTGAAGCAAACTTTGACTATTTCCACAGCCATTTGCTGGATGAACAATAAGCTAAGAGTTAAGCACTTTAGCTGATTAGTATCATAGTATTATTGTACCAAGAGGCCACTTGCCCTTTCCAGTTTGTATTGTATGATGCTCTTATCAAGCAATGAAGACGTATCCTACTGTGCTTGCCCGTATTTTTTAGTGCAAGAGAACAGGTCTATGATTTTATAGAATTTATGTTAATTGTACACCAGCAAGCAAAAACATCAAGTGCCAATAACTGCCCAGAAATCTACATCATTTGTTGGTTATCAGTTTATCATACATCAACAAGAGACTACATCTGCGGGTACATGAGATGATGATACTACTACTGTCCTTCGAGAGTTGCAAGTGCTTCCTTGAGAAGTCTTTGAGCCTCTTCTCTCCTCCTACAAGAAGGAAGGAAGGAAGGAATGAGATACAGTACAAAAAAAAAACTATATTGCTCCCAACTTTAACCAAGTTACTTTATATAATTTAAATTCCTCAAATGCTAGGAGGATAAAGCCCCATTACAAACATTGCAGCATCAATTAAACAACAAACACTTGCAACTGCTAATTAATTTTGAGATAAAAGACAACATGATCATTCATTAAGCCATCATGTCTCACTTCTATTGGGATTATCTTGCTCTTCAAACACTATAGAGAAGTTAAAATGAGTTACTCAAGTGGCCATACAAACTATAGATTTATAAATCGCGGAAATTTCAGGAGAGGGGAATAGTTTGTAGTGCGTGAACTCAAAACCAGCATTCATAAGGCTAACCCCCTCAATTTTAGTTAGGGAGAAAATCAACAATTTGAAAGCCATTTTACTACTAATTACTTGAAATGAAATATCCTTCTCTTTTTTTTGGTAGAAATGAAATATCCTTCTCTGTTGTAGGGCAAAAGTTTAGCACATCAACTAAAGAGCAACAATTCAATTAGTTACTCTGTTGCATACCTTTTGATATCCTCCACAGCTTCCCGGCGGCGTTGTATTTGGAGTTCTAGAATGTGTATCAGTGTTGCTCTAGCCTAGACACAATTTATATGCATTAGGACATCAACATCACAGATATGAAAAATTAGAGATTAAGGAATTAATTTGGGCCCACAGGTTTTCGTGACGAATCAAGGCGGGATAATGATGGTGTTGGAACTCCATGACCCGAGTTGTTGCCACACATTCCCTACAAGGATTCACATCTTACCTGGTGAGGGCGCAAAGAATTGAGGAGATGGTGCAGGTTTTTGAATATCAGGGAGATCTCTTCAACCCTCCTTGCATATTGTGATGGTCTCTCAACGAGAATATCAGCTAGCTCTAGTAGATGCAGTTGTAACTCCCTGTTAAGTGACTTCAATTCCTTCTTGAAATCTGGATAAAAGCAAAAGATGAGAAACCCCTAATTTCATCTAGGAATGAAATCAAAACACAAAACCTACAAAATTAAAATAGATATCCACAACCCCCATTTGCAAACCTCAGACTAGCATGTAGAAATCGCTAATATTTCGTAAGAGAAATGAGCTCAATGAATTTTCACTTGCTTAACAAACATTCAAGAGAAACTATTCCATCTTCTTTTCCCCCACAACACCACATAGAGCAAGCAATGAAATGGTAATACACATAAAGGGAACCTACCAATATTTGGCCCTTTGGGATACAATTGCCTAACCCCTTGCTCTTCCAAGTTTGGTAACGCATCATCAGTCTGAAGAAAACAAGAGGTAATTGAAACACACACCCATAGAATTAGTAATCGCAAAAAAAAAAGGTTAAGAATGGAGATTAATTAGATAGAGGGAGAGGGAGAGATAGTACAGTGTAATTGGCTCCGTAGCAAATGTAGGTTCCTTCGAGCGGCGGAGGAGGCTCGGGAGCTGATTTAGGGTTTTGGATGTAATCTTTGTAGAGCTTGTAGTATGGCGGTGGCGGTGGATAAGTTGCCGTCGCCATTTTCACAAACACATGAAACTCTAACAAAACCAATACAAGTAGTGAATTTTCCCGGATATTCCCTCTCATTCGGATTCTCAAACCGGAAAAATGCAATGAAACTCGAAACTTCAGATCGAAATTAAACTAAATGATGTAACCATTTCCATAATTCAACAAGAAGAAACACCGAACTTGAACAATCAGACGTAGAAGTTAGATGAACTGAAGAGAAGGTAATTTAGGAGCGCACAGTTGAAGATGAGAGGGAGAAGCAGAAGAACGAGGTTGAGGCGAGGGCCGAAAACTAGAGATCAAACCTTTGATGTTTGTATTAGACGACTTGACTCCTGCTTGAGAGCGTTGCGACTTGCGAGGAGGGCGGCTCGCCGAGCCCCGCAGACGTGGTGGTGACGGTGGTCGACGGGAGGAGGGCGACTCACCTGGCGAGATCGAACGCGTTTGAGAGCGCGGGGCTGCTTGTTGAGGAAGGAGTTTGTTCAGATCTGAAATCAAAAGCCTTTTGTTCAGTAAAGTCTAAAAAAATCCTACCAAAAAAAAAGTAATGTCTAAGAAAATGAAAAATCATAGGGACCCACTTCCACGTAGGAGCGAGCATCATTTCACCATTTCCCCTGCGAGAGGTCCAGCATCCTCCCTATCTATTAAATGAGCAGCAATGTCTTCAGTAAAAATTGAGCCACTTGACAGTCTATTTTAATGACATTTGTACCAATTAATTTGTGTAACGTGCAAAGTAAACGTGCAAAGTAAAGTTTCAATATTTTGAGAGAAAAATAACTCACTCACCTCTTCCGAGTTATTTCCTCTCCTCCGATAAACTTTAGTTGCCCTTCTCAGCTTTTTCGTCGACAGAAGCTCTCGTGCTTTCCCTGGAAATGTTCTCCTCTCTTCTTCTCCTTCCTTCGTGCCCTATTTTCTTTGGTCCAAACCTTCCTACCCTCCTCCTCGGTGCTTGAAATCGTCGATGAATGCAACCTTCGTGCCCTATAATCACTGTTCTAAAAAACGTGGCGCATAGGCTCTGGGCGCCCACCAGCCGCACCGATTTTGACATATGCGGGCAATTAGGCGCTGGGCGGGCTGGGCGGGACGCTGGGCGGATCTAGGCCGGACGTTGGGCGGATTAGGGTTACTTTTCTGTACCGTTTACCCAATTGCAGATTTGCAATGCTCGACAGCCCCGACTCCCATTCCTACCATTGTCGTTCCTCTGTCCTCTTTCTCACGATCCATAGTTCTTCAGCCGGCGACGGCCAGATGCCACAGTCCAGCTTGCCGACCGGCGACGAGTCCTTCAGCTCAGCCACGGATCACGATCGCTCGCAGGAGTTGTAGGTCGCATGATTCCGTCTCCAATAGGTTGCTCGCTACTCCGACACCCCGCCTGGCCACCTGCTTGACTTCTTCTGTATGCCGGTACTTGAAAACTTTTAGTTTTGATTTCAATTCCGAGTTTTGATTTCAATTTTTTTGGTTCGTTTTGAATTCAACCCCTCTAATTGCCTCCATTTGCGGTATCGTTTCAATTTGTTGGTTTTGTGATATTCAATTTATTTTTGCTGAATTGTTGATGTGCTGAATAGATTGAGATGCTGATGTGCATTGGGTATTTGGGTTTAATTTCAATTTTTGTTTTTGTGTGAGTGTAGAAGCCAACCAGCAGGCTTTTAATTGTTGATACTAATTTGTATTGGGTAAGTTAGGTTTAAAATTGTTGATGTGCATTTGTTTGAACGTGGGATTGTCAATTTTTGCAACTCGCATTTGCTGTATTTGTAACTCAATTGTATAATTTCTTTAATTTGTATCTCCTATTGAATTTTTATTGACCTATTAATCTACTATGTAGACCTTTGCTATTGTTCCTACTAGATCTGGCACTCTATGTCGTTAAGTTTGATTCATTTTACGTCATTTGCATTGTGTTAGTTAAATTGTTTGAGGATCGAGTTCACTTATATGATTGAAAGTTTTAATTGTATCAGTCCAACTTTGTTGGTCTTGTGCTGGGTTTGAAGGGTTGATTTTCATTTAGTTTTCTTTTTATGGGTTCAACCATCTTGTGTTTATAATCATATATAGTTGTGTCTTCCATTGGTGGGATCTTTAAATGTAACTTTATTCTACATCTTAGTGAAGTAAGTTATTGCCTCTAAGAGTTGGCCTTTACTTATTCTTTATGAACCATATACCTTAGTGAAATATTATTATACTGATTAATGTATTTGGAAGTGAATTTCAATGATGAATCAGATGATAGTAAGTGGGATGTACTACGGTGATGGAAGAGAGAAGATGTGGAATTGGATGATCTGTCATGAGCCATAGAGATTCTTGGATTCTTGGTATATTCAAAACATTAGTTTCTGTTTCTTTATAATAAATAAAACATTTTACTTCCCTTTGTTTAAATTTTGTTTAAATAAATATTAGTTTCTACCATGAGTCGTAGAGGTTCTTGGACTTTTGTAAGGCACTTTTCTATTCCCCTATATTATATTAGCCGTGTTGCTTGAGTCTTGAATTTGTGTTTTCTTTTGAGTTGTAGATATCAACGATGTTTTTACCAAAGATTCTGAGATTAGTTTTCCTAATGGAAGTGATGATTTAATGACGCTTGAGGTCACAATCAGTCATGTTGAAAGTTATTACAGGTGTGTACCACACTTCTGTATACAATCTATGTGCATCTCAACGTTATGATTGATTTAAGAAGTTAACTAATATGTTGTCTTCTCAGGGATGGAAATTTGTTTTTTTCTTTAGACATTCCTTCTAGCTATCCTTATGATGGACCAAAGGTTAACTGTAAGACACCGGTAATCAAACCAAAATCCTCTTCTAAGTTGTAAGTTAATTCCACTGTTTTAGACAAATTTTGTTGAGAAAACTTTGTACTCTATAATTAATGGTAGTTGATTAACTTTTGTAGGTTTTTCATCCTATTATTGAATGTGAAGAAAATGTTGGCCTTAACATTCTTAGAGAGGATTGGAGGCCTGTCTTGGATATTACCCCTGTGGTCTTACTGGTCTATGGACTTTATCATATCTTCCTGGTAACCTCTAACTTCATTCAATTTTGATTGAGATCATGTTGTAATTAGCACATTTCTTTTGCATTTTAGTTGATGGGCATGCAATTGCATAGGTGTAGGAACCAAACTATGAAATTTTTCTGAATGAAGTTGCTGCTATGCTGTTGAGGGACAATCCGAGCATGTGCTGTTGAGGGACAATCCGAGCATGTTTGAAGTTCTTGTGCAAGAGTTCATCCCTAGGAAAGATTCCTTCATCTTGGATATGGATTCGCTTGCGATATTCGATTGATATCGAGAAATGAAGTACATAATGTCCGATCAGTATCTGTTTGTAATTTGCAACACTGTTGAAGAGTTTGGTTTGTTGACAATCTGTTGCTTGCACACCTTAATTCTTGTGCAGATTTTTGTTGTTTGCAACTATGCAAAGTATGGATTTTTGTAGGCCAAAATGCCAAATGATGTCTTTGTATATGGGCTAGGTAAAAATGTTGGATCGTATGTTGATATATATTTTTCAGGAAAATATTGGACTATATGCTGATGGATATTTTTTCCATACTGATTAGCACTATTAATGGAGATTTTGGGCAATAGTTTTCTGCTTATGGGTGCACCAAATTTTGTTGTCAATTTGTAGTATACACACACAAAATTACTATGTTATCCATTTGTATATATTTATGTCTAGGATAACCTAGAGAATAGATTGCCAAACTTTATACATTTCCAATAAAGAGCTGATATACATTAATCGTGTCTAATTTTTTTTATAGAGTACGATGTATAGAGTACGCTTTAAATTATAAATTTACTTTGCTTTTTGTGCACTATTTTTTTCCTATTGAATTTGCAGTTTGCCAAAAAAAAAAAAAGAAGTTTTGCCAATGGTAAGTGGTTTTGAAAAAAAAACATAAAATGTACAATGAAAGTTTAATGCATTTATAAATTTTAATGCATTTACAAACATGTAGAACTAAAAAAAATATTTTATACAAACTAAAATTAAAATACTAATTAATACATGACACAAAATAAAATTTATATACCAATTAATTCAATGATATATATATACATATATATATAAACATGTAGAAATTTATAAATATAATAAACCCGTGCAGGGCACGGGCAACTACACTAGTTTTCCTAAAATTTAAGCTCTTGAGAACATCCAATCTTTGAGCTTCTACGCCGCCAACTTCGACCTTCTTCTTCGCCATCTTTTCATCTACTAATCTCTTCTTCTTCCATCTCCTACTTTCTCTCTTGCACAGGAGGAATCCAAAACCATCTTCGTTCAATTTCTCTCCTTAAAAATTCACAAACCCTAAATTCCAAAACCTAATTGTTTGACCAACGCCATTGTATCCAAACCAATATTGAATACAATAAATTATCCAGTTGATTGATTTTGACTCAATTATATTTTTCTAGGGTTTAACGTGGAGACTGTTGAATACAAGAACATCAGCTTCGGATGTTGGAGGTCAAGACAAGGTTAGCATTTAAATCTGAGTTATTTGTCGTAGCATTTGGTTGTGGCCTGATAACTTTGTTAGTGAGTTGGCTATGGCACGAATCTGCTTTTCATGGCAGCAAAAGGCATTTAATCTAATTCTAATTCAACGAGAGCTATAGATTTTATCCAGTTGATTGCTTTTAAAATCACATAATTGAGAAAACCTAATTTCTGTATTAAGTAGGTATAAATCCCTTGTTTAGAAAGATTGCTGATTCAACCATGAATGTTTGAAATTGGCTTTGAATTCAATTTAAGGAGTTCAAGTTTGTGCCATTTTTGCTTTATTGAGTCTACTCTTTGTTCATGCCGAATTGCCCACAGAAAAAAGAGAGAGGAAGAGAAGTGATTTAGCAAGGGGGCAAAATGAGTGCTGGTAAGCATTTTTCTGCACTGTGACTTGTTCACCTCAATTGGTTCTTATGCAATACCATTTGTGATCCAATTTCATGTTTTCTTGACTGAAATCTTGCTGAAATAAAGAGCAGAACCATAGAAAGTAATCACTGGCTTGGTTCTCTGCCTATTCAATATGGTCAAATCATGTATCCATAGTTTTGACATTGGAATTGAATCTGTCATTTCAAGTTCTAAGCATGTTCTGATCCATGTTCATTTGACTGAACTCTTCTTGAATTGTACGGTTTGTACCTATGACTAAAAAACTTGAGTTTTGATTACCTGAATACTATTGTTCTCTCCAGGAATTGTTTCGTTTCAGTTCACATAGTTCATTTGACTGCACTCTTCTCAAATTGTACCTATAACTGAACCTTTAGTTTTGATTATGAAATCATTTAAGAGGACAATGGTGTTAGTTCCTTCTTGTTTTCATGAAGTTGAGTTTGTGTTATTTGGTTAACGGATTAACCCTTCATAGGCGGTGCATTTGGTGGGACAAGAGGTGCACGGCCCATGCCACCAGAGAAAGGCGTCTTCCCTTTGGATCATATGCATGAATGCGACCTGGTATTTTTCTTTAGCCCCCTCACTATTTGGAAATTTTGAATAAGACAACACTGTCTCCTATGAAGTGATATGTGCTCATAACTCACTACTATCCTTGTTTGTATATTGTTTCAGCAAAAGAAAGATTATCTTGGCTGTCTCAAATCCGAAGGCCACAAATCCGAAAAATGCAGGCACTTCTCCAAGAAGTACTTGGAATGCCGAATGGCGAAGTCAGCTATCATCTTTATAGAAAAAAAACTCCACAATTTTGCAATTCTTCTCTGAAAATGAAAGCTTTGTTCTTGTGTTATTCTGCAGAAATTTGATGGCGAAACAAGACTTGTCAGAACTCGGATTTCGCAAAGAGCTTGATAAGGAGTCGTCTGAAGTGGAGAATCTAAATGCAGGAATAGAAGGATGATGATTTCCAAATCATTTGAGCATCTGATGATTTGTTAAAGCTTGCAGAATAAGCATAGTAATCTCAAACTCAAGAGCATATCTTGGAGTGACAACTGACAAATCGCATCATAATTTTTTGTTGATTTATTCTTGGTTCATTTGAGGTAGAGTGATGTTGTTGATTTATGAATAGAAATTTGTGTCGTGAACACCGTGGTTATACCACAACAAAGCAATCTCAAGTTAGCCATCATGTTATGAAATGTCTAAAGATGAGGCATGTGTTATTTTGGCCTTTTACGAAGGTTGTTTAATCAGGTTGGGTTATATCAGTTCAAACTCTAACAGACACAAACACAAATTGAAGATTTGTTGAATACAATGACCGATGGTGGTAAGTCTAGACCTGTCAAATAGGTCGGGTTCGGTTTGATTAATCGGGTTCGGGTCAAAACGGATATTGAGTCATCAAGTCGTTAAATTTAGGGATTTTGATCGGGTTGGGTTGCTAATCAAACGGGTCATGAACTTTATTTTATGTATCTTAAAATGAATTATTTTATAAAATAATGATTTTATATATCATTATTTAATTTTAACAATAAGTTATTTAATTTTTAATATAAACATTATTTTACTGGATTGGTCGGGTTAACCCAATGGGTTGAGTCTGGGTTGGAGACCTAACCCATTTTTTCCAAGTCAACCTGGTTTGGATTGCTCTTATTGACTTCTGGATCGGATTTCAACCCAAAAATTATAGGAGAGTCTGATCAATTTTTCGAGTCGAGTTATGTTTTAATGGTTTTAGTGGTAATCGGTATGTAGACATGGCCATATGCGGCCCGGGCCAAAATGGCCCCGCCTGGCCAGCAAGTCGGGCCAAGGGCCAGGCCCGGGTCAGGAGATCATAGTTCGGTCTAGCCCGGCCCATACCAGCCCGATTATTTTTAGTTTATTTTTTTTTAAAAAAAAGGAACGTGCCTTCCTAAAGCGGCCCGGCCCGCTTCAGGCCGGTGATATACCGGGCCGGCCCCGGGTCCGGATTCCCCGGCCCGATTCCATGTGTACTGCTATGTTTGGCTAGTCAATTGACTCAATTCCTCTCTTTTGACACACGATCGTTAACCACCTAACTATACATGAAAGTTCAATGACATGACAATAAACGAATTAATTTGGCATGACTTATAAGGTTTAGGCCTTTCAGTTTAATACTATCAATGTATTAAACTGTAAAAAGGTCTCTTGCCTTATTCAGGAAGAGTCTCATATCAAGTGCTTTCGAATTCGACATTCCGAATTCCGTGCTCGTAAGTTTACCTTCTTCCTTCTAGACTTCTAGTCACTACATCTCTGGATGATTAGCCAAGGTTCTTATCGAAACCCTAGTTTTTCGGAGTTCCATTAATCCGCTATTTAAACCCTAGAATAGAAAGTTAGGTTCTTGGAAGGGATATTTTGTGTGCTTTTCGGGGATTGCCGGAGGAAAGTAGGGTTATTGAATGGATCCACAGATGTCAAAGTGGATTATCGAATTTTTAATTCGGCAACAAGTTGATGATAGGCTGCTGGATCCCCTCTTAGATATTCTTCCTTTGGAGGATGTTGATTACCGGTTGAAAAAGGTGTTGCTGATTCGAAGAATCCAGACTGAGGTGTCAAAGAGGTTAGTTTCAGAGAAGATTTTGGACCTGTTAGAGCTTGTGGGGGAACTGGATTTTCGTGAAGGGAAGTTTCCTTCGGAATCCATGAGGACTGCTTATTGTGCGGTGGCCTTGGACTGCACAGTGAGGTTTCTGGAGGTGGAAGATAATAGGATGTATTTGGAAACTTTGCAGAGGATATGGAGGGGTAGGATTCGAAAAATGGGAAACTCGGAGAATTGTGGTTTGATTACTGAGAAATTGTGGGGTTGGATGGATGATCTTGAAGCGGCAAGTACTAATGTGGAAATTTGTGACAAGATACTGTCCAGGAACACTAGATATGAGGCCCTCAAAGCGGTTAAAGGTTACCTTGTGGAATCCTGGAATGAAATGGGTCCATCGTTTCTAGAGAAGACTGCTGAAGATGTGAATAACATGGGGAAGGCTGAACAAGGAATCAATGCACTTGGGGAAGAACAAGGTTTTGAGGGCTTGGAGAATGTATCTGAGGCTGGAAAGGGAGAGAATGTTCTTGAAAATGAACAAGCTTTGGAGGGGTTGGAGAATGTAACCGAGGCTGGAGAGGGAGACCATGTTCTTCAAAAAGAACAAGGTTTGGAGCATTTGGCTGAGGCTCATAATGGGATGACTCCTAGTGACAGGCCTTCTGTTGGTAATGAAATTGTTGCCTTTCTTTCTTTCTAATATTTAATCATGTTGCTATGATGTTTCTAGAAAATTGTTCTCTCGGTCAAGAAAAGAGTAGATTGCACTTCTTTTACTGAGGAGGTATTCTTATCATAGCTAATCTGTGGGTGCAATGAAGCTTCATGAACTGACAAAAACACTGAGCATTTTAATTATTAAAAGTAATATTGAGAATTGAAAGTGCATATCTTTCTTACAGTTGGATTCCTTAGTTGCTTGTATTTGTTCTTATAATTCCATGACCTTCATACTATGAAGTGCATAAATAGCACAGGGCTGCACAGAAATAAATTTTGTTCTATCTCTTTCTTTCTTTATAAGTGATTGTGTACCAAGCTATTCACATTTGGTTATTGCCCTATCCATTGTGTTATTTCCTTCCTGTTTTTTCTATTTCAACTGTTTTTTTTGTCTTATAACTATCAACTTCAAGATTCAAATTGCTTATTGAGTCCATTATTGTTAACCAGAAGCTCAAGGTTTTGAGGGCTTGGGGAATGTAACTGAGGCTGGAAAGGGAGACAATATTCTTCAAAAAGAACATGGTTTGGATGGTATGGAAAATGTAATTGGGGCTCATGATGGGATGACTCCTAATGCTATACCTTCTGCTGGTATGAAATTGTTGCTTTTCTTTTTAACTAGTATCTTAGCATGTTGCTGTGATGTTTTTTGAAAAATTGCTCTTTTGGTTTAGAAAAGATTAGATTGCACTGCTTTTACTGAGAACAAGTTATAGTTACCATCTAAGATGTGGTTCCTGTATTTCCATAGCCTTCATACTATAAAGTGCACATATAGCACTAATTTTTGTTCTGTCTTTCTTTCTAGTATAAATGCTTTTGTACCAAGCTATTCACATTTGTTTGTGGTTCATCCTTTGTGACATATCCTTCCTGTTCTTTTTATTGCAACTTTTTTCATTAATCATATAACTATAAACAACAGGACCAAACTTGCTTATTGAATTTATTATTGTTACCTAGAATCTCAGCACAAGCGAGGTCCATCAAGGCAGAAACATATAGGTGTGCGTAGAAAAATTTTATATGGTAGAGGCTCAAAAGCAAAGATTTCCGACAATGAGGAGTTAGACAAAGACACAAGCAAGAATGAATATCACTACCTTCCCTCCCCTGAAGTAAACCAGATGAGAGCAGATCTCGAATCTAGTTTTGCGGATCTTAATGCTGTTGTCAGGGATCCTCTTCCTGAAGCCTTGAAAATTGCTGAAGGTGTCTCCTCAGATGTACAGAGAGATACTGGCGTAGCCGGAAACCATGGTACTGAAATGAATGTTGACTCTATCCCTACTGGCAAAAGAGATCGCTCAGGGGCCAATAGTGTAGAAAATATCAGAGGTGATGGTCATCTAGAAAGAGAAGAACATGGGAATGAAAACCAAACTATGACCAGTGATCCATTGGAGTTTACACAGGATTCATCGTCAACAGGCCGACCCCATTTACAGAGTCCAAAGAGAAGGAGGATAACCCCGTTAAAGACATACCGAATCACAAAAGTAGCGAAGAGGAGGCTACCAAGGAAATGGAGTGTTTTGGAAGAAGACACATTGAGAAAAGGTGTAGAAGAGTTAGGCAGAGGAAATTGGAAGGCTATATTGATGGAATACCGCGACATACTTGAGGAAAGAACAGAAGTTGATCTGAAGGACAAATGGAGGAACCTGACACGATATTCCAGATGACATATGTACAAGGTTTTTAATCTTTAATCAATCTCTCCTCCATTTGAAAAAATATATATTGTGGGCTTTAACTTGTTCTTGCATGATATGCATGGTGAAATAGTTAGTGGCTAGAGGAGCTGGCAGCATTATTTATATATATAGTTGACGCCCATGGTCAGTGTATTTGAGGAAGTTCATGGTTTTTACGATTGCATTTTTAGGTTAGTTAGCATATGTCAGTAAACTATACTCACCTCTTTGATTCAGACAAACTCGATGCATTTCGTTTCTCTTTTTCTCTACCTGCATCCAATTTCTTGCATTGGCAAAGCTTTCTAATTGGGTCTAGTTTTATGCTCGTTCATAATGATCCTGGGATGCAAGTTCCTGATTTCAGCAGCTATTGCATTGCAATCTTTGGTGGAAGTTCTGAAATTTACTGTCAGCTTGTTTCTTGGCATCTTTTTTGTTTGCAGATATTTTGCAGTAGAGGTGAAAGGGGCAATCTTGACGGACAGAACACTGCTGGTTGTAGATGGGTTGAGATGATTCAACCTACCAAGAGAGGGGAGGGAAGGACAAGTTGATTTGGATCCAGTTTTGCTGCCATGTAGTTTATTTTTCAACCATCTTGATGTTGTTTAATTATTCAGTTCTTTCTTTATGTATATATATTAGAAACAAGTTTCTGTGTAATCGATTGGAATCCATTTTGTCAAAAGTTGTCTTCAATAGTTAGCTTTCATGAAGGGAATTTTATCTAGCTAAGCTGAAGGACATAAGCAATGAAACATACATATGGAGACTTGGAAGATACTGAAGTCCTGTAGGTTAATAGTTCATACTGATTTCAAGTATGGGCCCTCTAGGTTTAAGTTGATTCATGTTTGTGTTAAGTTATTCCATTGTATACATTTTTATCATTGAGGTGAATGCCTTTTTCGTGCACAAGTTTCAACTTTCGAGTGATATTTGAGCAATGGAGTTTTATATTTTGAATTCTTAAGCTTCGGCCGGATAAAATTTTGTACCAGTCGAGTCAAGCTAGATATTTTTTTTAATCTCTCACCAGGTTCGATCTAGCAAAGCCGTTCTATGTCCAGAATCTCGTGATTGTATATGGTAGAGTTAACCTTCCCAATTTAGTCTTTTCATACACGCTGTCAGGAGTATTTGAGCCCAAATTTCTGGGCAATTGGTTGAAAAAACCTAGCACTTCATTCCGCTAGAACAATTGGCCGCTAGGCTAATTGGTATTTGATGTCCAGAATCTCGAGATCGTATATGGCAGAGTTAACCTTCCCAATTCAATCTTTTCATACACGCTATCACGAGTATTTGAACACAAATTTCTGGACAAACGGTTAAAGAAACCTAGCACTTCATTCCGCAGACCAACTGGTAATTGATAGGGCAAGCTAGATTTTGCTGGTCTTAATCCCTCCTGGCAGATCTGCACATAAAACGACATCGTTTCCTTTTCTTTGACTATATATAACATTGGGACCTTGGGCTTCTCAGTCGATAAGGCCCAATTATTTTGGCCCAATGAATGCAGGACTAAAATGGGAATAGAAATGTACTCGAATACTAGGGTTTTGGTTTCCGATATTTAACCCCTTTGAACACCGCTAATAGCAGCTGCTTCGGCTGGGAGGAGAAAGAGATCGTAGATTTGAAAGCTCCAATCCTGTTTCAAAAATGGTAATCGTTCTTCTGATTCTCTCACCTAATATCTATATGTTGTTCTTCTGAATACATTATGCTATGAATTAGGGATTAAACTTGTAGATTTGAACGTTCTAAGCAATGCACTTTTGCGTAGCTAGTTGAATCCTTGGCTTTGAAACTATACCTTCAAATTGCCATGCGTCGAAATACTGATTACAGGTGTTGCTTCTGAAATTCGGCGCTTTGTATGAGCCGACGCAAAATCTGTTTCCTAGTGTGGTGTTACTAGGAAAGATGAGCTTATACTCCCTTCCTTTGGCCATACCAGGATAAATTAGATCTCGATTAAATGAAATCTATGGCTTTTCTCCCTGCTACTTGCTGATTGAATCTAGATTCGAGATCGTTTCTGTGTATGTGAATTTCTCTCTCGATATATTAGCAGATTTGAAATGCTATGACTATTAGGATTGTTTGCTGATGCAAAATTTTCAATTTCTGGATGTAATAGCCGAAGCAAATTCATGAGATCAAGGATTTCCTTCTGACAGCAAGAAGGAAGGATGCTCGATCTGTGAAGATCAAGAGAAGCAAGGATGTTGTCAAGTTCAAGGTTCGTTGCTCGAAGTATCTGTACACATTGTGTGTGCACGACACTGAGAAGGCAGACAAGTTGAAGCAATCTCTTCCCCCTGGTACGCTACAATCCACCAAAATACAGTATTTGTTTTGCTTTTCATATGTTTCTAATACTGTAGAAGTTTGTTCTAATTGTTGATCGATTGCTGATTGCAGGTTTGAATGTCCAAGATCTTTGAAGAGTCAAGAGAAAAAGTTTGGTTTAAAGTGTTTATTTCCCCTTTTTGGTTTTGCAGTTCTGACAGAGAGATTTTATGTGTTCTTGCCTGTTTTGTAGTAGCTCACTGAGGGATTATATGTTCTCATTATTGTGTCTTTAAACAAAATTTTAGCCCTGTTACTTCTGCCTTTTGACTCTTTGTTGGGTGACTCTTTTGATTGTTCAATGTGTTCATCTTTCAATCTATAATCATCTTCTCTGGCCATCTGATATGGCTTTAAAATGTTTTCCTGGGTCATCAGATAGTAGCCACTAAGAGTCATACTGTGCTAGTGTGATGATGCTGGTTATATATTTTGATGTGGTCTGCTTTTGGTAATGTAGCTCTATGCTGCAAGATTTTTGCCTCCCCAATCTGTGTTGAAATGTTCCATTCTTGGTTGGTTATCAGTTATCTCCTAAGACTTTTGAACACATTGGTGAATCTTTACTCTTATATGGATGGCATATTGACATTCCTCTTTTGAATGTTAAATCAGTACACCTTTCATCTATCTCATATGGTTTCAATCTTTGTTGGAATCTTATAGTCCTCTGTTGCTAGATTGGTATATATTGGTAGTTTGTGATCATACTTGTTTTTTGAGCTGTAGATCATATGTCCATATGGAGAAGAGTCTCATGAGGTGTGTCTCTAATGTTTCAAATCAGCATATTTTCATGATTGCAATCATCTCAATATTCATGCCATTATACTGGAACACATTGTTCGACATATTAAGAGTAGTAGGTATATTCCTAAGAACTTCCATTTTCAACCAAAACATGACATCTTAATTATTATTATGGATGCTTTTTGGAATATCTATGTTATTCCGACACCAATTTGTCACGTCACGCCAACCCGAAACTTGATGAAAACTTGTTCACTTGCAAATTACAACTATAATTGAAATTTAGAAGACATTAGTACAAAATATGACGTGTTGAGAAGCATTGATTGAAGAATTGAAAGTGTTTTAATATTCAACACGAAATAATTGATCGACCAATTTTGAAGAGTAGAGAGAAGCTTGAACCACGAAGGTTAGGTGGCCTTTTTTTTTAAATCTTTTTTTTTTTTGAATTGTGGATAATTGCACAGCATCACCTTATATTTGTCTTCTACCATCCAGTCAACCGGGGCATCTTAATGATTTTCTATACGCTACCCATAATGATCTTTTGTTTGGATAAGCTTGATTAGCGTTATATTTCAATAATTATTATCATGCTCTAGTCAAGTCCAAACTAAAATTTATGATTATTCACCATGAGAGTGCATAAATTATCGAAAGTCGGGCAGAAGTTTTAATAGAGTGTTGTTGTGGCCGGCAAAGTAGGTTCATTGTGTCGGATTATAAGTTGATTTAAAATGACATCGTTTTATTAAAATGTTATCGTTTTCACCTAAATATGTCTAGCGACCGTGTCGGATAAGCTTGGTTAATATAAACTTTTCAATGATTATTATCATGCTCTAGTCAAGTTCAAACTAAAATATATGTTAATTAACCATGAGAATGCATAAAAATTATAGAAGTTGGGGCAGAAGGTTTAGTAGAATGTCACTGTGGTGGCCATCAAAATAGTTTTATTATTATATCGTAATAAGTTATTTAAAATTTTATCATTTTACTAAAATGTTATTATTTTAACCGAAAATCTGCCTATTGATTTTAGAACATTGGCTACACTAATCATATATGGCAAGTTGAAATAGTAAATTTTATGGGTGAAAATCAGTTAAAAGACGAAAAATTAAGGACTTAAATGCAAAATCACCCAGTCGCCCGCTTTCTGTCCTACCATTCCAAGTTTCTCTTATTCTTCTCCGGGCAAAGCAACTGCTTCTTCTTTTCAATACAACATGCCGGGAAGCTGCCCGTGCTGCCCGTTACTTGGACGCCGGAGCTCCCCCGCCGACGATGATGACGATTATTCTACCGTCGATCGTGATCCCGTGCTTCTGGTCCCAGGTATCGGTGGTTCGATGCTCAACTCGAGGAAGAAGAAATCAGGATCCGAAACACGAGTTTGGGTCCGAATTTGGTTAGCTGCTTTGGAGTTCAAGAAGAAGCTCTGGTCTTTCTACAATCCCGAAACCGGTCTCTCTCTCTTTCTTTGTTCTCTCAATTTTAATTTTACTCGGCTTGGATTTGCCTTGCTTTCGATTGATTGCTTGGGAGTTGGAACTTTGTGCTTTTGGTTCTTAATTTTTTCTTCTGGAAGCGAAACGAAGAAATTGGATTAGGTTGAAAATGAATTTTTGTTTAAATTGCTGATGAGCAAGTGTTTGTGTTGTTGAGCAAGTCAGGCTACACGGAAGAGCTGGACGAGGACTCGGAGATTGTGGTACCAGATGATGATTTCGGTTTGTACGCCATTGATATTATGGATCCTTCACTGGTGAGATTTCTTGTAACGATACTACAATCAAACTTTTGGATTTCTTGACTTGATTATCATCTAATGGCTAATGCTGTTTAAAAAATTTTTCCGACATTTTGATGTTTCGTCCAGCTTGTAAAGTTAATGCATTTGAGCGATGTATATTATTTCCACGATATGATCGATATGCTGGTTGGGTGTGGATACAAGAAGGGAACCACATTGTTTGGATTCGGATACGATTTTCGACAAAGCAATAGGTAGATTAAATCCCCACATCTTAGATGTTAAATTGGATATTGGCTTAATTTTTTTTTGGTCGAAATTGGATATTGGCTTAATTGCAAGACCAAAGATGAAGTTTTGATTATATAATTGCTCTTTCGATTTGGCAGGATTGGTAAATCAATGGAGGGTCTAAAGGTGAAGTTGGAGACTGCACACAAAGCTTCTGGTGGAAGAAAAGTGAATCTAATATCACATTCTATGGGAGGACTACTTGTCAAGTGCTTCTTGTCACTTTACCCTGATGTGTGCATCAATTCTCTTCTTGATTAGTTCATTCATTTGATATGCATAAAATTCTGTTCATAATGTTGTTTTTGTGGATCAAGGTCACACTCCATGTTTGTTTTCCTTTTAATTGGCAGATATTCGCAAAGTACGTGAATAAGTGGATTTGCCTTGGTTGTCCTTTCCAAGGTTGTGAATCAATATCTGCACCTTTTACGTTGGAGAACTCAGTGTTTATTGTTTAACTGTGAATTGCTGTCTATAAATGAAATCTCTATAAGGATTAATACCTACAATGATCTGATACTTGTTGTCTTCTTCCTGAATTGGGTAATTGATTTCTCTTTGATATGAAGAAAGAGTGAGTTTAGCTATTGATGTTAGTATTGATTTCGCTGGATATTGGACAGGTGCACCAGGATGCATCAATGATGCTCTTTTAACAGGATTGCAATTCGTTGAAGGATTTCCGAGCTATTTCTTTGTGTCAAGGTGGACGATGCATCAACTGGTAAACAAATTCGCAATGTAGCCCTAACTAGTAAAAGAAAACAACAAGTTGTTCATGCTAGCTCTTAGATTGAAGATCATATGTGCTCATTGTAATCAATTGGTATGACCGTATGATTTTCTTATCCCAATTTGCAGTTGGTTGAGTGCCCATCCATATATGAAATGCTGCCGAATCCAGGATTCAAGTGGAATGAGAAACCTTTAATTCAGGTTTGGTGTAAGCAACCTAACCAAGATAAGGATTCTTCTAGTGAACTCAAGTCATATGGGCCAGTTGAATGTTCCAGTTTGTTTGAGGAAGCATTGAAGAACAATGAGGTACTACTAACACACCTAATTACATATTGTTAACATCATACAGGCATAATAATTTTTGACATTATATTTTTCTTTCAACCATGATACAGTTGACCATTGATGGGAAAACAATAGCTCTTCCTTTCAACAAGGATATACATAAATGGGCAAGTGAAACTCGCCGTGTTCTTAACAATGCTCAACTACCTAAAGGATTCAGCTTCTATAACATATATGGAACTTCTTATGATACCCCTTTTAATGTCTGGTAAGTAAGCACTTCCTTATTTCATTACTCAACAAGCCAATAAGCATTCTGTTTTTTTAAAGATCATTGAATGTGTATTGTGCAGTTATGGATCAGAAGATTCACCCATTGTGGATCCATCTGAAATCTGTGATAGACTGGTGAGCTACCCTGCTTGTCCTGTCCCAATGTTTCATTTTTTTTTTTGCTGGTTTTAATATACTTCGTCCATTAATTAAAGATTGTCATTTTAGCCTTTGAATCAACTAAAATTTACAAAATATCAATTATTCACCTCATTTGTAGCTAATGATTCAAGAGAATTTGCATAGAAAGAGTAGATAGGTGCAAATTACAATAACAAACTCATAACTCACCAATGAATCATTACCTACAACTCTAAAATGACAAAAACTTCTTGACAAAATTCGAGGTCTAAAATGACAATTTTCCTCATAGAGGTAGTACTAATGTAATGTTATTTTTTTGGTAGCCTGAGTATTCATGTGTGGATGGAGATGAAACAGTTCCCGCTGAATCAGCTATGGCAGATGGGTTAGATGCCACAGAAAGAGTCGCAGTAAATGCTCGACATAGAGAGCTCTTGTGTGATAAGAGGGTTTTTGAGCTCATCCAGATATGGCTAGGTGTGAGCCTTAACTCAACAAAGCACAAGAAAAAATCTAAAGTGATGGATGCTACGCCAAGCTAAGTTAATCAATTTTTTCTTCATATGTGCATAAAAAATTAGGATTAGAGTATATGAAAAGGAATATGCAGTTGTTCTTTTTGACAAGCTGCTGTTAAGGAGTGGAGGAACACTGGGCCAGCAAGTGTGAGTCTATGTTTCCATGGTCATTGATTGATCCTTGCATTCTGTAGTTACCACCAAATGACAATTGTGTGTTCATGATTATTCGTAGTGTTTTATAATCATCAAACCAACAAAAAAAAGTATTTTAATGGTATTGTTTAATGTGAAAAGCAGCATTATGGGGAGATTCTGTCATAGAAGTTATGAAACAAGAGCAAATATTTAATCCATCCATAAATTAAATCAGAAATTTTGCTTCTTTTTTCATAGATATGGCCCATATAAAAACACTCGCATAAAATCTAGAAATATAATTTCACGAGTACCCGAAAAGCCCTCAAAACGCATAATCACAAGTACAAATTCAAGCGCATGGTTCAGCGGTTGAGCATCTTGCCCATGTGCAAGAGGTCTCAGGTTCGAGCATTCAGGGCGGCGGTTTGCCCTTGGTTAGTAGACCAATTCTCAACTGTTTACAGGTGCTCTAAGCTAGTCAAGTAGTACTTGGACTACCCTAAATCTTACCAAATCAAGTAAAAAAAAAAGTACAAATTCAACACAACAAAACATAAACAAGCACTTGTGGGTGGTATGTCAAACAAGATGGTTAAAGACAATAATACTCATTAAGGAAGGAAAGTAATAATCGATGAATGATGGCTGTTAATGGGCTTATGGAAGATATTGGGCTTAAAATTTGGGCCGAATCCATTTATTTTAATCTCATTTAATCTCAGTTTACCAACTGTTGAAATTCAGTTCATTCCATTTTCTGGCAATTGAGGGAAGATTATCACCGGTCTCCTACAACCTCCTTGCTCTCACTTCAAACCTCTATTTTTCTGTTTGAGTAAAGCTCTTAAAACATGACCCAACTCGAAAAACCTAACTGATCCTGAGAATGTAGGATCTAAACCCAATCGAAGCCGAAACGGACACGATTAACAAATAAATGTGAAATTTTATTAAAATATTACTTTTATAATGAAATGAATAAGATATATATGAAAAATTCAAATTTTCAATACCATGAAAATAAATCATATTTAAGTTAATTAAAACTACATCTTCCGCAAGGATTATGAACAAGTCTTTGGTTCTCTTTCTTCGCAGGGAGTTTTAGACCTTACGGAGATGGTTATTTAATAAAAACTACATCTCCCGTTTCAAAAAAAATCATATTTAAGTTCATTAATTTTTAAATTCATAAATTTGTAAGTTAATATAATTTAAACTTTTTCTTTGCCATACTCTCCACAGTTATACTAAGAATAAAGGCTAGTTTTTAATAATTTGAGGTTTGGCTAAACCACTTACATCAGTTACATGCCCCAATATTATTAGTAAACTATACATGAAATGCTATCGAGTGGTTATACATGAAATGCTATCGAGTGGTTCTTCTAAAGCCAGCAATTTGAGCTAACCCATCAACAACATGGTTAATTAGCCTTGTAAATATGATTATTTTTTAATCTAACAATACAATACTTTACTAAAGTCATGGCACAAATGTACCACAAAAATGAAGTGGATGGACATTAGCAAGCCCCTACCATAGGAAACAACAATATCTAAGTTCATCTATAGCACCAATCTCTTGTAACCTAAATCCAAAGCAATTTGCGAGCATTTTTTTTTTTTTTTATCTTGGCATATGTACATTACCAATTTAAATAATAAATTGATTTAGCGATATTTTTTTACATGATACTATATATTGGCCTTTTGGGTCAATCTAAATTCTCAAATCTCAACTCACATATATAATAAGACCGACTTATTGATATGTTGTAACTTGACTGACCTAGACTCATACTCAATCCGAACTAAATTAAGTGACCCTTAACCCGATTAAACCTACTTGACATGTAATCTTTAGTCTAACGATGATCAATTTTCAAATGTCATGAGAAAGTCATGTGCCACATCAAATAAATTAATGGAAACCCCTCACCAATCTAAGTACTAATAGGTAAACGTTCGAGATCATTATTAGATCGCGAGTTTGAATCTCCCTCTCCATTATAATAACTCCATTATAATAACGTAAATATCTCCCATAACTAAATAAAGATAAAAGAAAATTATATTTTAATATCATTTCTGATTTTTCATTTTTTAATCACATTTTCAATTCAAATCAAGGTTTAACAAATTTTCAAAAAAAGAATTTCGGTAAAAGTTTTTAAAGCATAATAAATACGTATTGAAAAAGATACCAAAAGTGCCCTAATTAAGTTGACTTTTGGGTTATTATAAGCCGAATCAACAAGCACATTATGAGCCATGAAATAATAATAATAATAATAATAAACTTTAGGATTCATAATTTATTCTAACAACAGCGCGCACTATATATATAATTAACACGCTTCTTATTTTTTTAAGTCTATATATAATAGGTATTTAGACCATTTACAGTAGGACGAGGGATTCGAACTCGTGATCTAGTAATCACGAACGTCATCACACGTAAGTTTGACAATATAACATGCTTCTTAAGATAATTATTCAGTTACACCATGATACTAAAGACTAGCTACAGCCCGCTAGCCTGTTACAGCATGTATATAACTATATATAGGATTTCGTTTGACGTAAACTCCTTGGTTGTCGTTATATAACGACATTAATTAATTAATAAAGAGTTTAAGCTAAACGGATCCTAATTAAGTAATTAATTATAAGTGATGCGGCGTCCACCGGAGCCACCCTCCCTCTGGGAGTTGAAGTAGATGGCGGCGACGGGCGAGCCGAGGTTGTAAACCTCGGCGAACTCGCGGGTGACGAAGTTCTGACGCCACCCTGGCGCGTAGACCGTCTGCCGCCCCAGCTGCCGGAAGAGCACGAAGACGAGGCGGTGGATCCCCATCGTTGGCCTTGGGCTCTCGTAGCACACCACTTCTTGCCCTGCCCAATTTATATACATATAAATATAGTATATGATTAATTAATTAGATTAACAATTGCATTTTTCAAAAATAAGTTAGGGCAGTAAAATTATAAAAAAAATGATTAAATAATATTTTAAAAATAATTCTAAGTAAATATAAATTAATAAAATATTGCAAAGTGTTATTTTAAACGTTTTTTAGAAACTAAAACCCTAATAGAAAAGTCATAAATTCTTACAAAAATAAAATAAAACTTTTAAATAAGTAAAATTAATAAAAAAAAATGTCTAAAATACGATTTTTAACCTATGTTTTTAAGACATAGTCAGAAAAAATTTAATACATATATTTAATTCTAGAAGGAAATTAACGTACCAAAAGTTGCACCAGTTGTTGCTGGGATATCAGTGACCAACCTGAAACTCACACAGTTGAAAAAGAGAGTCAAATTGATTTGAATATTTGCAAATAATTAATAAAATCAGAAGCATGGATTGGATAGAGAGTTGGGGCGCCGGGGAATAATATGATTGATTTTCAATTTATCATGAATGATATACTAGATATTCCCCACTCCCCACAGAATCTACAGATATTTCTCCTGTCATTATACTTGATGTATGTTGTCACGTGACCACTTGAAAATTCATCAGAATTGAAATGAAAATTTTTCAAAATAATAGAGAAATTTAATTTAATTTAATTTACTAAAAATGGAATATGAGTGAGATTGAGATTAACTAAAATCATCCGTCGACGTAGCTTCTGCAAAAAAAAAATCATTAGCAAAATTAACGAGGTTTCATAAATGGTATTTTTTCATCAATCTATATACTCTTTTACCAGTTTCATGATACCAATATGAATAACGTAAGACTTAAGTATACCAGAGTCTATGTATATAAGGAGACCTAATTAGGGTTTTATAGTTCTTTGTAATATCACGCACTTCATAACACTTGGTTCAAAATGAATTGGCCTTTTTTTTTAATTTGTGAAAAAAAAATTATTGATATTGAATTTCCAAACCATCACCTTCCCTTTATTTATGCCACCAACAATAGTTTTCATGAAATAAGAACAGAGCCTGGCCCAAGAAAAGAAAAAAGACTGATCGATCAAGGAAGATATATATGTAACAAATTAATTACCAGTGCAGGTATTCTCTTAAGTTGGGGTTACTTGGGCTAGGTGCATCCGGATCCACCAATATCTACACATAAAACCCACATATAACATCATAATTGCTAGATCAAGCTATTAGAGAGTTCATGGATTAAAAAAAAGAGAGAGAAAATAGGGTTGATAATTTGCTAATTAATAAGCCAATTCATCAAGCTAAGGTTGATTCAAATATACACATGTATCCATGATTAAGTACTAATTATTACTTAGAACATATAAGCAGTGTTTAAAATGATGCTATGTAGATCTTGGACGGTGAGAGGCCGCCTAGCCCATCTTTTAGAAGACCGTGTATAAGTAATTGATGATGATTGTTGTTGTGTGACTAACAAACTTATATGTGGGCCGATAAGTTTGTCAGGGCATATGTAGAACGACAAACAAAGGTTGATTGACTATAGAGAAGATAACCAGATCGACTAGCCAGATCTTGAGCG
Organism: Fallopia convolvulus; assembly: GCA_964016875.1. Taxonomy (NCBI): domain Eukaryota; kingdom Viridiplantae; phylum Streptophyta; class Magnoliopsida; order Caryophyllales; family Polygonaceae; genus Fallopia; species Fallopia convolvulus. The sequence goes on from OZ024720.1 coordinate 68,835,398, forward strand.
ATGACCAATTGTCTAGTCTGTCTTTTAGAACATTGTGTATAAGTAATTGATGATGTCTTGTTGTTCTGTGACTAACAAACTTATAGATGGACCGATAAGTTTGTTAACACATAGAACAACAGACAAAGATCGATTGAACATGGAGAAGATAACTAGATCGACTAGGCAGATCTTGAGCGGCGACAGGTTGCCTAGTCCGCCTTTTAGAACACTATGTATAAGTAATTAATGATGTATGTTGTTCTGTGGCTAACAAACTTATAGATGGGCCTATAAGTTTGTTAACACATAGAACAACAGACAAAGATCATGGAAGAGATCATGGATTCATGGTCGGATTGAATTATTTACCAGAGTATAGAAAGTGCGAAGATCATCGCCTCCAATCTCAACCCGAGGTTGGCTGACAAGTTGAGACGGCCTGAGGTCGCATCCATTGCTAACCTCCCTCGACGCGTAGCTAACTCTCAAAGGGATGGAGCTAGTGAAAGGATCCAACACATCTCCTATCACCCTTCCTACAACTAGTGGATCTCTTATCACTCTTGATCTTGGTGGCATTTTCACTACAAAATCACACAAAACACAAACTTAATTCAATAAAATCAAGCAAGAATACATATAAAAAATTTATGATTTCCTTAATTAGGTTACATATTGGTCCTATTACATATTATGAACATGAACATACAAAATACAATAAAGAAAAGAGTATATAGTATGTGGTGTAGAGAAAAAGGTACAAAACTTACCTTAGGGCCAAGAATATAATACTATAAGCTTTTGCTCTAGGTGTTTTGTTTTCTGGGTTTTGCCTTTGAAGTTGAATACCACACATTGTGGGTTTATATAATACTAATAAAAATACAGCTGGCTGTGAAGCAAGATACTCTTTCTTTTCCATGTGTTATATATGTCCCACACTCCAATCCTATGGCATATTCTTGATGTGATTTATAGGCTCTAATTTTTGTTTTACTTGGTAGAAATTTATATGTATTTCAATTTTTTTAGTATACTTTTTTTTGTGTTTTTAAAAAGTTTCAAAACGTGGTACTTTGGTTTTATATTTCCAAAATGTTTGTTGATAAAGTTTGTGGGCCGATAGAATAAGAAGGTATCGTAAAAGCACACTTATGTGGATATACCTTATATAAGTTTAGTTTCGATTTTTAATTTTCAAATTAATGAACAATAGTAATAGTCGATCAACCTTATATACTAGGTTTTATTTCACCCAACATTCGATGTGATAAGTTATTTTCGCGCAAGTCTAGGGCTATTTACAACTAGCCATGTCTAATTATAGAGTTGAAGCAATAGACAAAATGTGGTTTAAATGATCATAAGAAATTGTTCTAGGAACAATTCCTTGTGTAGCGGAAGTTAAACCCTTAAGATGTAAAGACAAAAAAAGGACATGATTTCTTTATAGAGGTATCTCATGTTGACCAATAAGTCAAGTGGGTAAACCTCTACCTCCATTGGAGGATTTTGAATGACAAGTTTATTATTTTGATTAGTTCCTTGGTTGCACACTAGAGATTCACACTTTTGTGTTATTAGTAATTATCAAATTCTAGCAACACTAACTAATCATCTTAGCTACTTGGTTCCTAAGCTCACTCAATCAAAAAAATCAAACCTCACACGATTCGGTCGCAATATCCTTTAGCTCCAGAATTTTCTTTATCGTTGTCGAGATCGGACTTGCCACGCCGTCGACGTTTTCTTCTTCTTTGATCGTGCTTGGAAAGCTCTCAATGCTTAGTATTTTCAATATTCATTAGGAAAGCGACAAAAATCCCTAGGTTACCTCTATCGAATGGGTCTTTGAGATTTGTCCTTGCAAAGGACACAATTACGCTTCTATCATTTTCGACTTGGGGCACATGACTTATTTTCTAATGACTTCCGTGTCCCTGTGCGTTGGTTAAGATAGTGGACGGTTGTATCCTTCTTTCCTTAACATGCAAGACATACTTAGTTAGGAACGGTTCCATAATTTTTCTCTTCATTTCTTTAATTTTGTTGTTCTTGTCAATCTATATTATATTTCTCTAAAATATTTAGATAAGACACATAAAAGAAGGACGATTATAGTGAAGCAATAATGATGATCTTGTGATTCGCTTTTCCCTTCATAAAATCCTTACTCTACGAGGTCGCATATCTTGTGTTCTTTCCTCAGGGCCGGATAATTGAGTAGGTCGGGAGGGGCGGTCGCCATGAACCCCCGAAATATAAAGACTCCTAGATTGAATATTAGTACTATTAGTAAAAACAGGTCTATTACTATTAGTAAAATTAGGTCCATTAATGTTAAAAAGACCTATTGATTTTCTAATTAAAAACTAAATAGATTTTTTTATGGAAAGGCCTATTTTTTATGAGAATTTCTAATGTGTGCCCATGAGCACGCAATAAAGATAATAATTTTAGTAAATCTTATTATTGTTTGTTAATTGTAATTTTTTAGGGAATAGGTTTGAAATAATTTCTAAAATTAAGATAGTTGTTGTGTGCCCATGTCACATGGGGCACACATTAGTCGGACCGGTTATTTTATTTTATTAGAAAGACCTATTTATTTATTAAAAGACCCTCAAATTTTATTTCGCTCTAGGACCTCTAATATAATTGAGACGGCCTGTCTTTCCTTAATTACTTCCATTAACACCCCGTACGTACTCGAGTCCCTTCGGTCAAATAGGTTACATTTGGTGATTTTTTTTTACAATCCAATAAAACTTTAGTGTTATTTTTTCTCTATTTAATCAGAATATTTGCATGTTCATAATTTATTATTCATTAATTAAAGAATTGCTCAACTCCATATAAATCAATTAATTTTTATTTGTTTTCCTTTTATATATATGCTTGTTAAAACAACAAATTTTTGTTTGATAATACAACTAAGGAAGTAATACAAACTTAGTAGGTGGGTGTCTAATTATTATTAATTACTTTTAAATCAAAATATAAATCACCTAGTTGATAAAAGACATCACATTCTATTCCAAGCAATAAAGTTTTGGTTATACATAAACATTTAAAAACACTTAAATCTATCTATCTTATCCTTGGAAAAATAGTATCGCATATATATTCTGTCATACTAGGACTAAATCAACGCCCCCGCCCACCGAGGAAAGTTCGTCTTACGTAAAATTTTACATGGTACAAAATCCTCCGAAAGTAATCAAGTTATCACCATAGATATCCTGGGAGGGTAGGATCAAAACTAGTGTCGTGCATCCTACTATACAAGTTCCAAGTGGAAAGTGGGCCCTCTTCTTCTTTTCATTTAGCAGCATAAATTTTTTTTTCAAAAAAATATATCCATTTTGGTGGCAAACATTGAGTTCATAGTCTAACCGATAAACTTGTTCATAACCTACTCGGCCAAATGAAATTAAAGGAAGAATGATAAGACTTAACTTTTCACCTGTTAAATTTCGATGGGCCATTATAAATAGGCGACATGTATGAGTTTTTAACTATTTCGCATATAAAGTCGTGTATGACTCGAAGCATTAGAAGCTCTATCTCATGCCAACCCGAGAACTTTCCAGTTGGTCACCCATCCTAGTGCTACTTTCGCCCTTGCACACTTATCTTTAATGCTTTTTTTTCTCACTCGAACCCTGAAAAGGAAGAGCTCTTGTTGATATGCGGAACACCTTGATCCTTTATAAATTATCGTGGCATTACAATCTCTCCCACTTAAACACTTGACGTCCTCATCAAGGTTTAATGACCGCTCTTTGGGTCGAGTGACCATCCACTAGGGCAAGCCAACTCATAAACCAAAGTCGACTCTGATACCGCTCGTAGATGTCTTTGCCTTCAACTTATCACAAGGATGTTTTCTGAACTACTTAGAGTTTATGTTCTGTTTTAGCCAAATTAAGTTAATTGTAGTTCAATTTGTTTTCGAACTGTTGTTTGTACTGTTGTATATCCTAGTCAGATATAAGTTTGTAATGCTTCCGTTGTTGTTTATGATAACCTTATAAATACAGTTCTAATATTAAGCTATTTGATTGTACTGGAAGTAATACTTCCCGAAAAATAGGGGACATTATAACTCGGAAGTTGCATTTCAATCAACAAGCTTAAGTTAATGGGTTGAGATTTTCTTTATTTGAAGGAAAGGGAAGAAAAGACATTGCAACAAAAATGGCTCAAGACGAGCCTATACTAGAGTTTGGTCAAGGCTAGGCAAAAGAATTTACAAAAGGGTGCAAAAAGAACAACTCGAGAGAGGGAGAGGGAGAGAAGATACAAAAGATTACAAAATATGTCGTGTGTGAAACTGTTAGGGATCCTTATTTATATTTTTTTCATTGTTTGTTGATGTGGAAATTAGTTTCAACGTCATTCATGTAAAAATGTGGAGGTAAAGATCAAACTTGAAACCTCCTAACATTTTTCATACATCTTACCACTAATAAGCCATCCCAATTCATAGCTTATATAAGGAACCATTTTTTCGTGTTTTGACATGTAAAATGGTTGAAACTGGCCTTGATGGCAAAATGGATGTTAAGAGTAAATTACTAGGTAGTAGGGATGCTTGATGTCAATGGCAAGGTTATCAAGATCGAGATTGTAGGTCGAATCGTTGAGACTTGAGAGTCTTTTGGATCGAATCGCTAAATCATAAGATCATACATTATAACTAAAAGTATGCAACGATAACCTAATAGATTGTATGTTTTGTTATATATGAAGTAAGAAAATGATAAATATTATTAATTTGATTATTAAAAATCTCGTAAGATGGACTAGTCAACTATTTTAGTTGAAATGATACGTTAACCGTGAAATTATTAATAGCATATAGTTAAAATTGTCATTTTATAGGATCGTAAGAATCGCTTGTAGGATCGTTACAATCGTTTATAAGATCGTTAATTAAAATATTATGTAAAATCGGGATCGAATCGAGATTGTATTCTAATCAGTTAAGATCCTACTCCAATAAGATTTTACATTGGATCGTGAATCATTTCGCTTGTCATAGATCATAGGATCGCAAGAAGAATCAGATAGGGGTTACGATAACCTTGGTCAATGGCATGATGACAAGGAATATATGAACTACCACGATTGACCATTAGCTTTTTACTGAAAAGATGGTATGTTTTTCCTACAAAAAATGTTAATTTTGAGGTGGCTCGTGGGCCATCAAGAATTAAAGAGTACACAATTAAACACAAACAAATATGAAGTCAAATCTAAGAGGAGGAGGAATACGTACATGAACAAAAAATACAAGATCTTTTTTGGTTGAAACAAAGATAAAAGATCTAGCTATGAGTAAACTAGTGACAAGAGTAAAATGGCCTTCGAATAATATATCTATAACTTTGTAATTGGCATATAATGATATGCACCTTTCTATCACCACATGATTTTTCCACCTTTTACTTTTTACTTTTCTCTCTTTAATTATTAACGGCCTTAAATAAGAGGTCACTTTCTCACTCTAAAATTTAGATTAATAAATTTGACTTAAATCTTTCAAACTCAAATTTAAAAATTTATCTTTGTTTTGTTAGATCCCAAAGTATATATGTAATCAAATATCATTCTTGTTGTCCCATATGTGGTGATCAATTAATAATAATTATAGAAACCATCTTTCTAACCTATGCCCTTAGGGCATAGGATAAGGGTACTGATTTTGAAAACTAAAACTCTAAAAGAAAATGCATAAATCTTTAACAAAAAAAATTTAATTTACTAAATAAATAAAAATAATAAATATTTTTAAAACAAGATGCTTATCCTATACTCTTAAGGCATAGGTTAAAAAATCCGTTATAAAAATGTTAAACTGACTCTGATTTAATCATTTCTTCATTATTCAAGTCTTATCATTCTTCCTATAAGTAAGTCAAATCGACCAAGAACAGGACTATGAGTATCCGAGTGGCGGAGAGCAAACAACAGTGGGTTGTAACCTTCTTACAAGGATTTGTTATTTTATATTTAAAAAGTAATTTTTTTAACTTTTGGATATTTATAAGCCATTTTATAATTTTTTTTAGTAATAAAAAAGAAAACAAAAATATTTGTGTCAAAATAATAAATAGAAATATTTATAACCCATTTTCACAAACCTGGCTTGATAAATTGTTAGAATATTATTAGAAACTGTTAATTGGTTTCGAATACTAGAATAATGCATCTGTATAAATTTTGATGTTAACAGATGTCATTAAGAACTAAATGCTTATTTAAGTATTTCAGGACAACAAAGAGTTATATAAACTACAAAGGAAACATAGTGCAAAGCTATGAAATCGTTCCCTGAGAAAGTTAAGAGTCCTTTGTAGAACTGTCTTGTGCATCACATGAAGAAGGGCAAAATGTCTTTGAGTGAAGTCAGCACACATGGGTATGCTCGTCATTAGGAAATCAGATTGCGCCCCATGTTGAAAAGGATAGAAGTGTCAATTTGTCCTTAATATGCAAAGACAAGTGCCAAATTCCCACACTATAAGATAGTGAATTTCTAGGGTTTTGTGCCTCTTGAGTGGGTGAACAATGAGCCAATATTAGAGAGTGAGCAAAAGGAGCTTTCCAAGCAAAATTAAGGAATAGCAAGAAGTCGGCGGCGAGTATTCGATCTCGTCGGTGACGAAGGTGAATCTGGAGCTAAAGGAACGTATCCATATCTCATGAGATTTGATTTCTTTGATTAATAACTTGAGTGAGCTTACGAACCAATTAAGTAGCTAGAGTCATTAGTATTGCTAGGATTTTTGGATAGCTAGTAATAGACAAGTTCGAATCTATACTATGTAACTAAGGAACTACTCAATTAATAAATCCTTCATTTAAAATCCTTCAAGAATGGTATAGGTTTACGGTTTACTCATTCAAGTAGTTGGTTGAAGTGAGATTCCTCTATAAATTAAAGGAATCGTGTCCTTGTCTCTACATATTAAAATAACACTTTAATATTACATCAAAATTACTCTGATATCAAACTGATATTGATATTTCAATTGTATATCAAACAACAAATATTAGTTTGATATCCATAACAAAACAAGCTCTAAATATCAAAACAAGGCCTAAAATATACTATAAAAATATTTAATTTAAACGATTTTTCTAACTTATGTCATTAAGAGCCTAAAAATAGTAATATATTTTAAAATTATATTTATTTAAATTTAATTATTTTTAATAGGGTTTATTAATTTCTTTTAATTTTTAGAATTTTATTTCCTATAATCATTATAATTTTCATATACCCTATAGAAAAAACCGTATTTTAAAGATTAATATCCCTAAAAAGAAATAGTAAACCCTATAAATTCGTAACTAGTTGAATCCCCGTGATATTCACGGGATAATTTATTAAAGATTATACATTCTTATTATAATATTAAAATAAAATTTTGAACACTTGTATATAATATCGTGATAAAAATATGTAATTTATAAAAAAAAACTTTAAGATTGTGTCCCATATATTAAGACCCTAAATCTTTTTAAAAGATAAAAATATTAAATTAATATGAAAAATATCATCTCATAGCAATTTATGTATATAAAAATTATATAAATATATTATCTATTGTAGTAAACTAATCCATAATCCATAGATAAAAAATTATAACTTCAAAAATTATATAAACATATTATCTATTTAGTATATATAGCAAGAATATTATAAGTTGTTACAAAATTTATTAAAATATAATTTTACATTAATATATTCAAAAATGCCATGTGGCGCAAATTTTACAACATATTTGGGTTCTGCTTTATAATGTATTAGGGTAGATAAAATCTCTTATCCTATACGTGATTGAAGAAATGTGATTATTTCGAACAACTATATTTTCAAATTTTAAAATGATGTATCATTTTACACGTACCCTAGAGAATCTGCCATGGATTAAGCAGCTATCTAGTTGTGGGGAAACACTTGCCCACAAATTATATATGCGATATGCTACGGTGTTATCATGCATCTTGCATATGCATGCATGCATGAATATATTTTATAGCATAAGGTTGTGCATTCTCTGACCATATAGTAGTATGCATATATAATCTTAAGTTTTTACGTTACGTGGATTTATATCCACCTTGTTCTTTACCTTTGCTTTTGGGTACGTTGCATACTTGCATCAAACTCCAGCCACTACTTCTTCTTCACTATAGCTCCCATTAACGTCAAAATTCAAAATATGGGTGCTTTTGAGAATCTCTCCCCTTGCATTTTATTTTATTTTCCCTGTTTCCCATCTATTTCGTGGGAATATTTATGGCTTTTATTTCGTTTGGTGAATAAAAAAAAAAATGTACATGCATGTCAATTTTTATGTCGAAAAGAAGCAAACTTTATAATTTCTCGAAGGTCTTTTATATTAAAGTTGACCGGCCGACCCCGAAAGTGCACTACTGCACTAATATGGAAATTAGAATACTAAAAGAAAATCAATACACCCTATAAAAAAGTCAAAATAATTTTAAGTAATAATTTTTAAACAATAATTTTTATTTTAAGGTTCTTAACTTTAGAAAAATCGATGAACGATAGATATATAATCAATTAATTAGGAGAGTGAGTTTGAATTTGAGAGTTGAGACCAAGCCAACTTTTGAACCCGTTGTTGTGTTATGTGCGACAATAAGTTAAATATTAAAACTATGTTATTGTAGTGTTAGTAAAATTAAGAAATAAAATATTTTTTATATCATACATTTAAATAAATTATTATAAAATATGAAAACTATTTTGTTTTTTTTTTGGAAAGGGTAAAATATATATTCATTATAGAAGAGGGTTTATACATTATAGTTCACAAAAGGTCAAAAAAGGACCAAGTCCAAAATGGAGTACATCAGGAGAACTAAAAGAATGCTCAAAAGTGGCCACCATGAGCAGCCCGACAGTTCTTCAGATGTGCAATGATGGTCCTAGAGCAAGTGCGTGGGCAGGGCAAAGAATTGTTAAAGATGGCATCGTTGCGGCACTTCCAGACAAAATAGATCAGGGCTGTGAATCCTGCAGCGTGCAGCTTGGATTTGGAGTTGCTGCGATAACGGTGGTGAAGAATCCACTCGAGCCAGCTATGGATAGTAGGAGCACGGTGGATAATGTGGAGCCAATCCAGAAGGTCTCCTAAGACTGAATTGGTGAAGCTACAACTATTCCAAATGTGGTGGGAGGACTCATCTGCGTGATTGCAAAGCACACAGCTTGTATCTTCAATAGGAAACCATCTGCTGAGTCTATCTCTGGTTGGGAGTCGGTTATGGAGGGCCACCCATGCAATGAAGGAGCATTTAGGGGTATGAAATCCATTCCAAATGATTTGGCCCCAAATCCAGTGACTTCCTCTCGGGCGCAATAATTCATAGGAGTTCTTGGAGGAGAAGCGCTCATTAAGGGTGGAGATGTTTTCCAAGATCAAGGTTGGAGACATGGTTGTAGCCAGCTGATCTCGGAGAAGAAGAAGAGAGCGCCAACTGCCAATATCGCTGGGTTTCAGCGGGATAGACCAAATGTTAGTGTTGACAAGGAGATTTGTGGTGATCCATCGTGCCCAGATATTCCGAGGAGCTCCTGCAAGTTCATGAATTGATCTCAAAAAACAGGCACGATTCCATGAGAGGAGTTCCTTGAACCCAAGACCGCCTTCAGAGCGGGGTCTACAGACGTTATCCCAGGCTATGGGGCATTTGTTAGAGGCCTGGAGTCCACTCCAAAGGAAGGAGCGGATAATGGTTTCAACCCTATTCAAGACCCCTTTAGGGAAGAGAAGAATGTTGCACCAAAAATTATTAATGCCATAAAGAACCGATCTAGTGAGCTCAGCCCGGCCAGCGTATGACAGATTGGAAGCTGTCCAAGATTGAATCTTGACTGTCATTTTGTTAATGAGGTTGTTATAGTCCCTTCCACGAAGGCTGCGGTTACCCATAGGAACCCCGAGGTAGTTGAAAGGGAAGGCACCTGGATTAAAACCAGAGAGTGCAAGCATCTGATGTTTATCAGAGTCCTCCACACCTCCAAAGAAAATTGATGTCTTATCGGGATTAGCTTTGAGTCCAGAGAGAGAGGCGAAGGCCTGCAGAACTTTAAGAACAGCCCGAAGCGAGGGACCGTCACCCTTGCAAAAAATAATGAGGTCATCAGCAAATGCGAGGTGATTGATTTTTGTGGAATGGCATTTGGGGTGCCAGCTAAATTCAGGATCCGAGTCGAGGCCTTGGAGCATTCGGCTGAGGTATTCAAGCACCAAAACAAAGATATACGGGGATAATGGGTCCCCTTGGCGAAGGCCTTTCGTGCCATGGAAGAATCCCTTGTATTCGCCGTTGATGGAAATGGAATAGGAAGGGGTGGATATGCAAGTCATGATTCGATTTATGAGAAGGGAAGGGAAGCCAAAGAAGCAGAGAACATGTTCCACAAAATTCCATTCGACCGAGTCAAAGGCTTTTCTGAAGTCAATTTTTATTGCACAACTGGGATGGATATTTTGGCGGCCATAGTGTTTGAAGAGTTCTTGGCATAGGAGGATATTGTGCCGGATAGAACGCCCTGGAATGAAGGCGCCTTGACAGTCCGAGATGAGGTCGGGAAGGAGGTTGCAGATTCTGTCAGAAAGGAGCTTCGTTATGGTTTTGTACAGAGTAGTACAACAAGAAATAGGGCGAAAATCGGACACGAGAAGGGGGTTTTGGATTTTGGGAATTAAGTGGATGGCAGTGTGATTAATTTCCCTTAGCAAGCGGCCATTAGAGAAGAAGTCTTGGATTGCCTTGATCACATCATTGCCCACAATGCACCAAGATTTTCTAAAGAAGAACGAGTTGTAGCCGTCAGGCCCCGGGGTCTTATTTGGGTCAATTTTAAAAATGGCATCTTTCACCTCGGCGTTTGAAAAGGGGGAGAGGAGAAGGGTGGATTGTGTGGAAGAGATGGCGGGGCCAGGGGCAAGATGGTGCGGTGGAAAAGGGTGCGATGAAGGTTGCGAACCAAGGAGGTTGGTGAAGTAGAGAACAATATGGTTGACAAGGTCAAGGAGGGAAGAAATGGGGTTGCCAAGTTGATCATTGAGCGAGGCGATGAAATTTTTGGAACGGCGCTTTTTAATGGATTTGTAAAAAACCGATGAGCATTGGTCTCCCCCTTTGAGCCAGTTTAGTTTCGCTTGTTGCCGAAGAAGAGAGGAGAGGGTTTTGGAATCAGTATAAATGTCCTGGATGAGAGAGGCCTCTTGTTGATGTAGGGAATTATTGAAGGGTTGATTGGGGAGGGAGCTTTGAAGGGTGGAGAGGGCAGTTTTGTTAGCTTTGAGGCGTTCAGAGATGGTTTCGATATTGCCGTTGCTGAAGCGGCGGAGTTTAGGTTTAAGAAGCTTAAGCTTGTAGGTGATTTTGTACATGGTGTAACCAACAATGGGGGAGTCCCAGATGTTGGCCACAGTAGGCAGGAAAAATTCATGCGCCGCCCACGAATTGCTGAACCTGAAAGGCGCAACAAACTTGTGGGAGGGGGTGGCAAGAGAGATGATTAGCGGACTGTGGTCTGAAATGCCAGGAGGAGCAAAGTAAGTGGAGGCAAGGGGAAAGGAGTTGAGCCAGTCAAAGTTGATGAGGGAACGATCAAGTTTGCACCAAGTTTTAGTGCCATTTGTGTGCTTATTATTCCAGGTGAAAAGAGCCCCATTGAATTTCATGTCAAAGAGGCCGGTGAGATTAAGGCATTGAGCGAGTTCATCGCCACTGGGTGCTGGGCAGGGGCGTTCAGAAATTTTTTCATTGGGTCCAAGGACGACATTAAAATCCCCTGCTATCAACCAAGGTTCAACAATACCATTGTTTTGTTGAAGGATGTCAGCCCAAAGTCCAGCTCTACTAGGGGAGTCATTATAGGCGTAGACAAACGAGGCAAGGAAATCTTTTGAGGTGGTAAGGTCAAGAATGCGACAGTGGATGATTTGAGCAGAGCATGAAAGGGTGGAGAGGGAGATGTGTGAGGGATTCCAAAGGATGATGATGCGGGCGTAGTTTCCAAATTGGACATTGGTGGTGGAACACCAGCCATGCAGCAGGTTATTAGCAATAGAATGAAGGTTAGCCGGGGAGATGTGGGTTTCGAGAAGGGCAATAACATTGAGAGAGTGAGCCCGCACGAGGTCCACGACTGCAGAGCGCTTGCAGGAGTGGTTGAGCCCTCGTACGTTCCAACAACCAATGCGAGCGTTACACATTAGGGATGGATGGCGGTGGTGAGGTGCTCCTTGAGCGGCTAGAGAGAGGGCCATTGTGTGAAGACACGAGATGGGTTGGAGGCGAGGAGGACGATCGGAGTCGTCTAGTTACCAGAATTGTGGCAGGGGAATTGGGTGGGTGCGTTTCTGATTGAAGGGAGAGAGAGGAGGAGGAGGTCGGAGGTGGTTGTGCTTGGGAGCACGAAGGGTGGTCTAAGGGTGGGTCTGAGGTACTTGCGTGATTTGGGTCGGAAGTGATTGTTGTGAGTTTTGGCGCAGAGGAGGTTGTTGGGAGAGAACAAGTGCCAGCCCCGGTGTGGGGAGGGCGGCTTGGTATGAGTGAGTTTTGAGGGGCTGTCGATCCTGTGGGAGTCGGCAGGAGGGGCGGCAGCTGAGAGTCAGTCGGTCTAGGTTTAGCGCGAGCGGAGGGAACAGGTTTTGGAGGAAGAGTGGTCCGCTGGTGCCGGCAATCGGAATCTTTGTGCCCGAAAGTTTTACAGAGGGAGCAGTGCCAAGGCATCCAGTCGTACTCCAACCTTTGATGGATAGTTTCACCCTTAGAGCGGAAGATAACCTCTCGACGGAGTTCAGAGCCAGCAGAGACCTCCACCAAGATACGAGCAAATGAGATCCGATCCTCATAAGCTGTTGGTTTATCCATTTGGATTGGGTTGCCGATTGATGAGCCAATTTTACTAAGCATAAGGTCAGACCAGAACCGGACGTCGAGGTTCGGGAGGGTGACCCATATTGGGATGGTGTGGAGGCATGAGAGGTCCAGAGGAAGACCGGGAGCCCAACGGCGTAGGATTAGGGGTTTCGATCCTGGCAGAAACCAAGGACCTCGTTCGAGCACTGCGTGAAGATCTTGTTCTTTGGAAAACCGAAAAATGAAGAGGCCCAAATCATTCAGGATAATTTTTGGAAGAACAATGTCCGTCCAGTTGGATGCTACGAAGCGTTCCATGGCTCGAAAAGGGATTCTATCCCCCATTGGGGCACCGACTAAGGAGAGGTTCCATTTTTCGATTTGCTCAGCGATGTCATCGTCGTCAAAGGATATTTCACCATTTTCGCATCCATGAACAAAGTGGAGAGCGAGATTGGACTTATGCCTCGATAAGCCACAAGCAGCTTCCGCATAAGAGCGGGGAGGAGTGACATATTTGGGTGGGTCAGGCGGGGGTATTTTTTCCGGGGAAGAAGAAGGAGCGGACTGAGATGAAGGCAGAACAGAGACTTTCTCTGAAGCAGAAGAAGTAGGTGGCACAAGAGGGAGCGGTGGATCAGGAATAAAAGGGATGGAGGGGAGGGGGCATTTAGTGATGGTTGGTGGGGGGATAATACTTTTCCCTTTATCCAGATTTGACGAGGGGGGCATACGAGGTGTGAGAAATTTGGAGTTATTACTCTGAATCAGTTCGTCAGGGATCGATTCAAAGGGGCTTTCCGGATCGGTTGGGGTAAGACAAGCGGTGGAAGGAGAGGGGAAGTTTGGATTTGTGGGGGAGAGGGTCGAGATTTTTCTGGATCGTTGTTTTCTACCCATGGTGCTCGGCGGCGGCGGAATCGGGAACCCTAACAGGGGTGCGGAGGAAGAGCGCACGTGAGGCGCGTTCTCCTAATTACTTCCGCCAACGCTAACTGAAAACTATTTTGTTACAGTGTTAAAGCAATTTCTAAAACTATGGAAATATAGAAACGGGTTTTGTTCAAACAGTCCAGTGCAGAGCAGTTATAATGGGCCGTGAGCCCAAATGAATATTGGGCCAATATCTTCACAGCTTAACTAGGCCCACACCGCTATCTTCAGTCCACTCACTACCTAGAAGGAATATTTTACTGGTTTGTTCAGATTATGCTGGGTAGTTTTTGTAAGCAGGCTCATTGAGTGTGAGCTTGTGCTATTAGGATTTGATTTAACCATGAATTGACCCTCTCGGTTGGCATGGTCATGGTGGATTTGCTGATTTTCAATAAATTCAATGTCAGATGTTTATCAAGAATAATCAGATTGTTTAGTTCTTGACATGATTATGTTTCATGTTGCAAAGAAGATTGGTATGTATTGTATTATATATATATGCATGATGATTTACTGATTTTCAATTGGATTTGTGACATTAGTCTATTTCAGTTAGGGGCTTTAATTTTCTTATCCTCTTATTAGGATTTAGTACTAATGGTGACTACCTAAACTCTAAATTGTTTCGAATTCTTTATTGCTCTAATCTCTGCTGATGTGTAACCTATCAAGACCCCATCTTTTTGCAGGTTCTTCATCAACTTGCTGGAGTGCACCCTAGGTGTTCGACGAAATGTCTCAATGACCTTGAATATTACTCTTAGATCAGTAAACATCTAGAGAATCCGGGTTACTTGCTTTTCTTGTCAACTCTGAGTGGGTGATGACTCAATTGTTACCCTTGTCTGAATGAAGTTCACATGTCTAACCCAAGGCAAAGGTTACCACTTCCCCCCATGCCACATAGTCAACTTATGTGGCTTCCAAATCCTGCTCGATTGCCCTTTATAAAAAGGAAGCTGAGACCTCTGATTTGACGAAATGTCTCAGCCTTTGCACCTGTGGCTGCTCATGTTTATAATAAGGAAGCTGAGACCTCTGATTTGATCCCCTGCATAAATGCAGTACCATGGTACAAAACTGTCAACAGCTTGCACTTGTGGGATCCTTCTTTCATCAATGTAGTGCTGATCTCAAGTGCGATGGGGATGCTTGGTCTGCCCTTCTTAACCCGAGATAAGCGCTTCTCGGGTAAGATATACGCGACTGAAGTAACTATGAAGCTCGGCCAGATCATGATGAAGGATATCGTCTCAATGCACAGAGAGTTCAGGCAAGTATATGGACCTGAGAGTTCTGAGTGGATGAAATGGGAAGAACTTGAAAAGATTCCCCCTTTATTACAGGAAATGATTCTGGGAAAAGACGGGTCTCAACTGGGCGGTTGGCTGCCACTTTACACCACAGCTGACATCAAGGATTGTATTCGACGAGTGCAGCCGTTGAGATATGGTGAAGAAACTTGTTACAATGGCACATTGGTTATAAAAGGCATTAGCTCCGGTTTAGACATTGGAGCATCGAATTGGACAATAGACACACCCGAGATAAATGTCGCTTACATTAGTAGCTCAGTGGTTGGCTCTGCTCAAGCAATGGATTTTGACTACCGCTCTCTTCAAGCTCGTGATGTTATTATATATTCGGATCTCTCGTCTTTTCAGAATGTAGAGGGCGACATAAATAATGTTAAATTTGATCAGGAATCATCTGTTGAGTCGCTGCTTTCTTCTGATGAGACTCAGATGGAGGAATTTGAGAAACTAGCATTCATATGCTCATGTGCCTTTGATTCCCTACAAGCCGGCGGTTCTGTTCTCATTCCGATTGGCCGTCTAGGAGTGATGTTACAATTGGTAGAGCTGATATCAACTCACCAAGAGCTGACAAATTTAAGTATCCCCATATTCATGATCTCTTCCGTCTCAGAAGAGTTGTTGTCATTAATCAACATCATCCCTGAATGGCTGTCCAAGCAGAAGCAAGAAAAGTTGTTTGCTGGTGAGCCATTGTTTGCCCATGTAAATCTCTTGAAAGAGAACAGATTGCATCTCATTCCTGACATTTGCTCTCCTAAACTACTCAGAGTGTGGCAAGAGCCATGCATTGTCTTGTGTCCTCACTGGAGCCTGAGGGTTGGCCCTGCTGTTCATTTTCTTCAACGCTGGAGAAGTGATGAAAACTCGTTACTCGTGTTAGAGAACGACGTGGAATCTGATCTGGCGCTTCTTCCTTTCAAACCAATGAAGATGAAGGTCCTACAATGCTCATTTCTTTCTGGAATCAAATCTCATAAGATTGTTCCCTTGATGGAGAAATTGCAACCGAAATTCGTTTTGTTCCCGGAATTTTCAACCAAACTTGCTCACACTCCAAACCCGGATTCATTTTCGTTACTTTATTACCCTGAGAACGACACATTACGTTTACCCAGATTGAAGAACAGCTCAGAGCTCGAGATTTCACAAGATTTGGATTCCATGCTAAAGGGGAAAGAATTCAAGGTTTATGATATTGCAAACATAACGAGATTGAGAGGGGAGCTATCAATGTATCACGGTAAGCAACGGTTACTTCCAGCGGCGGATTCTATTGATGTTGATTCATCTTGTTGTCGTCCGGTGTTGCATTGGGGTACTGTTGATATTGGGAGGCTGATGATAGTATTGGAGAAGATGGGCATTCAGGGATCTGTGGATCAAGCAAGAACTGATGATGGCTCAGATGAATGTTTTGTGGTGAATGTGGTTGAGCCTCACAAGGCTTCTATAGAGGTGAAAACAAATAGTGTTGTGATTAGCACTGGTGATGAGAAGTTGGCCTCAGTACTGTTTGAAGCAATAGATAGTATCTTGGATAGCATCTGAAGATAATTAATTCTATGAAAAGGCATGAACTTTATACAGTGTTGATATTTTTTGTTAGTTGAGTGTAACTGTGTAAGTAGTTGAGCCTAGTCTAATCAGCAACTATATCCTCAATTAATTAATGTGTAGTTGGTCTTAATTAGCCTTTATATTACAAGCTAAGTCTCACTGAGTCGGTGGGTTCAAATTGGCATATTGTGGCTCTTATTTGACCGAGTCACCACTCATAAGCGCATAATTTATCACCATAAATGGATTTCTCATCATAGCATATATCCAGGTATTGCATACTACAAATGTTAGTGTATTGCATACTACAAATGTTACACAAAATCATCATAAATGATACATAGTATACAATACATACACTTCTACTGTATATGATTTTTTTATAGCTAGTGTGCCCTAACTGCCCACCGTTTGTACAACTTTTTTTCTATAAATTTTTAACCATAAAATAAGCCCAATGTTATATATATCGCAGGTGCAGGTAATTCGTGACCAGAGGAAATAATAAATGTGTTGTCCCAAGTGCTCTAAAGTAGGCAGTCCGGATTTTAGGCATGAACAAAAGAAAAAAAAACATCTAAGAGCTTATCAAGAGGCCCTTTTTATGATCTAAGAAGAGCTGATCTAGATCGAGTAGGGAACGAGTTGTTCTGAACTAGGTCGTGATCGTGCTTAAGGCTTTTGAAGATGTCTCACTTAGGTGAAAGAAACGTTTGAGGTGGTTCATTTTCTCTTTTCAGATGGAGATGACGAGTTGACCTACATTACGATGACACTTCTTTTTGTAGTGCTTAGCTTCACCCTCGTACTTTTTAGGATATCTTGTCATCTAGATTTTCTAGTTTGTTTGGAATTTCCTCATTTATGCTTTCATGTTAGATTTATTCCATGTCGATTGTTTTGGCTTTTTAATTTACCGACCGTGTTTGAAACATCAAATCTCATCCCTTATAAAACAATATCGGAATTCTAATTACATACACATATATATAATAAGTAAATTTTACCTTTATTTTTTGGGGAGGTGATAAAATATCACAAAACCTTTATTTTTTGTAAGAAGAGAAAACATATTTGTTTGATTGAACTATTTTAAAAATCTATTAACTTTTGATAGAAAAAACAGCCATTTTTTGTATTCCTTTGAAAATATCTAAATATCAAAATTTTATAAAATTTACATAACAAGTTTATAAATTTTAAATTTTATAAAAGGTACTTAAATACTCAAAATCATCTACTTTTGAAATATTAAACAGAAGATTTTCAAATAGGTGGTTATTTCGAAATAATTATAATAAATTTTCTCATTAAAAGTGGTGGATATTTATTGAAATTGAAGGTGCCTTTTCAAAAAATATTTTTTTGTGCAATGGAAAAGTAGTATATATCGTTGTGAAAAAGATGTAAATAAAGGGTGATATTTTATTGTCTCTCACACATTTTTTCAAAAACAAAATAAATTAATACAAGCATTATGATAAAAATAATATTAAAATTTAAAAAAGAGTCATGTGCGAATGGGCGCCTAGGTGCGAAATAAGAATAAATCTCGATCGTCCATTCTAAAAAATCAACGTCCCTGATTAAACATTCATTTAAAAAAATAAAAAACGGCACGGGCGAATTTTTCCCTATTATTCTCGTATTTTTCAATAAAATACGACACGGACGAATTTTTCCCAAATTATTCACGAATTTTTTGAAAAAATACGTTTTTATGAGACGCGCCCAGTTTATTCATCAGAAATAGCGATTTGTTCATCACAAACTAGCATTTGTTCATCAGAAACTAGCATTTGTTCATCACAAAATAGCATTTTGTGCATAAGAAACTAACATTTGTTCATCAGAAACTAGCATTTGTGCATAAGAAACTAGCATTTGTTCATCACAAAATAACATTTGTTCATCAGAAACTAGCATTTGTTCATCACAAAATAACATTTGTGCATAAGAAACTAGCATTTGTTCATCACAAAATAGCATTTTGTGCATAAGAAACTAACATTTGTTCATCAGAAACTAGCATTTTGTGTATAAGAAACTAACATTTGTTCATCAGAAACTAGCATTTGTGCATAAGAAACCAATGAACAAATATGAATATAACAATGAACAAATCCACAATGTTGATAAACAAATCCACAATACTGATGAACAAATCCACATTGTTGATGAACAAATCCAAAATACTGATGAACAAATCCACAATATTGATGTACAAATATGCCAAAACCAATGAACAAATCTACAATGTTGATGAACAAAATCCACATTGTTTATGAACAAATTGATGTTACTAATAAACAAATATGCACAAATCGATGAACAAATATGTCAAAACCAATGAACAAATATGAATATAACAATGAACAAATATGCATATATCAATGAACAAATATGCATAAATTAATGAACAAATTGATGTTACAAATGAACAAATATGCACAAAACCGATGAACAAAAATGCCAAAACCAATGAACAAATATGTCAAAACCAATGAACAAATTCACAGTGTTGATGAACAAATCCACATTGTTGATGAACAAATCCACAATATTGATGAACAAATCCACAGTATTGATGAACAAATCCACATTGTTGATGAACAAATCCACAATACTGATGAACAAATCCACAGTGTTGATGAACCAATCTGGGCCGTTTTTTTTTCAAAAATACGCGAATAATTCGCCAATAATTCGTCCGTACCGTTTTTTTCTCTTTTAAGTGAAATGATCAGAGCCTTTAATTTTTTTTGATCTAACGGCTCCTGTTCTTTCTTATTTCGCACCTGAGCGATTCTTAAAATTTAGATAGTTTATTGTAATAAACATAAAATCTAAAATAAAAGAATATCAAATACTGTAATATACCTCATCAAAGATTAGAACAAACTAAACAATTATAAAAATTCGAGGCTAAAAATGAAGAAAATTAATTAATCAGGGACCATAAAGAAAATTCACGTTATAGCGAAGATGCTAATAGATCACTAGATCAGGGACCAATATGTAATAGTTTAGGGACTATAATGAAATACAATGCACCATAACCTTCTCTGGCAAATTACGTAATTTTGTCATTACTATTTTTGTCTCTCGATATAAATGAATTGGCCCTCCTCCATTTACACTCGCACTTGTCCTCTTTCCTTTCTTCCCCAATTTCATTTGCCCGACTTCTCTCTCTTTCTCGTAGCCGTCTCTGTCACTCCTCCTCCATTGAAGCCAAGCAAAGCATTCACAGGAGAAGGAAGTTTTCAACTCTCACAGACAGGAAAAATGGCATTGAAGCTCAATCCAACGACCTTCCAATCTCGCAAATCGCCCTCGCTTTCGGCGCCTCGCTCCCATCGATTCAGATCTCGCGGGATTTTCATGGCCTCGACGCTTGGAGTTACCTCCAAGTGAGTTTTTCGATCTCCTTCCTTCTCTCCAATGGCGGTTCCGAGAAACTTTTGTGTGTGATTGACTGATTTCGGTTTATTTCGATTTTCGATTAGCCGCCAATGCATGTTAATGTCGGTTCTATATTTCTTCTCTGGTTTGATTTATCTATGTTTTATTGGTTAGATCCTTGATTTGCAATACCTAAAGTTCTGTTTTCGTTGTATTGGATTTTCTTGGACGAATTCGCCATTTTATTTTATTTTTGCGTTTAGCCTGATCAAATCGCGAAGCGGTTTTTGGTATGATTTTAGACTTTTGAATTGCTCGGCTGAGCTGGTTGCAATCAACTATTATTTTCACTCCTTTTCGTTTCTGGAAAAAAAATTATTCAATGCCTGTCGTTAATTCCAAAGATCTTAGTGAAAAATGAAGTGGTCCTTCTGAATTGATTTCTCATCGGGAAGTCCTTTTAACTTTGGCCTGCTTTCTCTCTGCTACTATTGCTCTGTAAAATGACAGCTGACAGCCTGACACAATTTGCGCGTTTTGCTACTCACATCACAGCATTCTACTATATTTATGTAGCTTTCAATAATATTTTAGTTTGTAGTGTTTGTGTTGAGTTCGTTGCTTGCATGAAATTTCTTACTCTATTCAATACCGTTTTGTTTTGAATTTGTCATTTGTCCTTGATGATTCAATCGTCTGATTATCCGCCTTCTATTGTGGCCTTCATAGATTGCGTTTGGTGTGAATGTTGATTTCTATCTTACGTTTTAGTGGCTAGGAAGAAATGTGGGGGTTGAGAATGAATAGACGTATTTGATTATTTGTTGGCAAATTAGGTGTGATATATTTGTGTTACATTCATTTTAATGATAGACCTTTTCTGATAGATTTATTATTATTTTTAGTTTACAATTCTAAAATAATATATATGTATGCTACTTGTAGAGTTGTAGGCATGTTCTATCTAATTTCCTTTAGAGATGTAGTAATTTAGAACTTTCTAGACCCTTCAACCTTGTGCTCGTAGTCATACCATCTCTATCTCTGCTTGGCCTAAGGAATCTAGCTTGACATAATATATTATTCTTAATTTCTTTTCCATGTGCAAAATTTAATGACGTACGATTTGGTAGATGGTATTTCCATCTCAATTTTGCTCCCATAATAATGCTTTACCGGGTTGGCTAGCTGTTTTCAGGAAATATGTCAGTTGAGAATGCTAAAGTTGACACTTCAAACACGCATTCTCTATCTTTATTTATTGGCCTAAGATGGTTATGACTAATGAACTTTTCACTTAATGCATATTCTTTACCTATTTGTTAGGTGGTACCGTGGTTGGAGGATTAGCTTACAGAAAAAAACTAGGACTTTACTTCTGTCTAGCTTTCAGCTGTAATGTTAAGGCTGTGAATGTGACACATGGCTAGTGCTTTTTCATTGATATTTTTCAACCTAACACAGTAACACATACTGTAATTAAATCAAGATGTAGCCAGTTTGAAATACTAAGGACAATTCAGCCCTTTGTTCTGTTTATTTGATCATGGAGTTTGTAATTCAGATGTGTTGGATTCGACTAAACTGATGAGATCCTCGTCTTGTTGCATTCATGATGATAAATATTTGTTATCTTGGTGAATTTTGTCCTCTGATTTTCTTTTTGAAGATGTGTCAATGGCAATGCTTTGTAGAATTATTATGAATTGGTGACCTTATGCTGCAACAATGCCAGTTAAATGGTTTCTGTTCAAATTTGATTATCTGCATCTGCAGGGAGATGCCAAATGATAGGAAGCCCTTTACACCTCCAAGAGAAGTACATGCACAAAAGACTCATTCTCTACCACCGCAAAAAATTGAGATTTTCAAATCGCTGGAGCCTTGGGCTGAGCAAAACCTCTTGGTGCTTCTTAAACCTGTAGAGAAGAGTTGGCAACCACAAGATTTTCTCCCGGACCCTGCAGCCGAGGGTTTTGAAGAGCAAGTCAGGGAGCTCCGAAAAAGAACAAAGGAACTTCCTGATGACTACTTTGTTGTGTTGGTTGGAGACATGATAACTGAGGAAGCTCTTCCAACATACCAAACCATGATCAACACCCTTGATGGAGTTCGGGATGAGACAGGTGCTAGTCCTACTCCATGGGCTATCTGGAACAGAGCTTGGACTGCTGAAGAGAACAGGCACGGTGATCTCTTGAATAAGTATCTCTACCTTTCTGGCAGAGTTGACATGAAACAAATTGAGAAGACAATTCAATATCTAATTGGTTCAGGAATGGTATGATTCCAAAATTCTCAAAAATTTACTTTGATGATCAGATTTCTGTTTACATATGATCTACTTAGGGCCCTTAATTGTTTGCACTTAGCTTGTTCTGATATAATTCACTCTTTCTGTGTATTACTTTTTTTTTTTCCAGGACCCTCGAACTGAAAACAACCCTTATCTTGGTTTCATCTACACTTCCTTCCAAGAGAGAGCGACCTTCATATCTCACGGGAACACCGCCAGGCTGGCCAAAGAACACGGGGACTTCAAGCTGGCGCAGGTATGCGGTATCATAGCTGCAGATGAGAAGCGCCATGAAACTGCATACACCAAGATAGTTGAAAAGCTGTTTGAGATTGACCCAGATGGCACTGTGCTGTCATTGGCTGATATGATGAGGAAAAAAATATCAATGCCGGCCCACTTAATGTACGACGGGGAGGACGACAATCTGTTTGAGCACTATTCAACCATTGCTCAGCGTTTGGGCGTTTACACTGCCAGGGATTATGCCGACATCCTGGAATTCCTTGTCCAGAGATGGAACGTTGAGAAAATATCGGGCTTATCTGGTGAAGGGCGCAGAGCACAAGAGTACGTCTGTGGATTGGCTCCAAGGATCAGGAAGTTGGAAGAGAGAGCCCAAGCTCGGGCCAAGGAAGCGTCGCTCGTTCCATTCAGCTGGATATTTGGCAAAGAACTTCAGGTTTGATACAGGTGCAACATTTCATGGTCATCCCATAAAAAAAAAGAGAAGAAAAATACTCAGTGATGCTTTACTAAGTACTTATCTACAGCTGTTTGAGGCTTTATTTTGAGAAGATGTAAAAAGTAGTGCTTTGATGATGTTGAATGATGATATAAGTGTCACACTGTGTTTAGCCAGTCAACAGGGAAAAAATTGTAGCAATTTTGCTTTGGTTTTTGGCCCTGTAGTTGTTCTGTGGTGAACTTAGAAGTGTAATGGGACGCTATAGAACTTATTATGTTTCTCATATATAGTCTTTACGTTTAAGTAATGTTGAAGATTGTCACTGGTCAGGAAGTTTAAGCCGTATTTCCTAGTTTTATGAAATTTGAATGTTTTTCTTTCTTCTTTCCTTTTTTTGCATGTAATTTTAACTTTGGTGGTTTTGTTATGGTCGATATGTTGGAAGTTGCCCAGACCTGATCCGGCACTCGTGACATTTTGGTGTTTGTTTGAAGTGGACTTTAATAATCTATTGTTACAAAACGCTAGCATTCCTATAGGTTTTTTTGGCTCTTTTAAGGATAATGTACAACTTCAACATGTGTAATTTGCACAGCTCAATTCTGCGTCTTCCACTCCTTTGTTACCTTTGAAGCTTCATATTGACTTGTGATTTATTTTTTGAAGATGTAATAATTAGGAGGGGTCAGATTGACTTGTGATGGTAAGGCTGTTCTTGGCTTAGTTTTATCTAACTCTAATGGTTCTTTGATTGTGCGGTAAAGAGGGCATACTTCTAGTTTGATCATCTTTCCTCCACATTACGGGGTTGTTTAAAATCATCACAACCCGTGCCCACAATTAAATGAAGAGGAAAATTTAGGTTGATTTGATTTGGTGTTTTTTTTTTTTCATGGGCTCTACTAACAAGCGCAATTCTTGAAAGGGCGATAGAAACTCCAGAATTTTTTACCTTTCGGGGTTGAATGACATCATTTTGCATATGAACAACAACAACAACGACAACATCTACCCAGGTAAAACCTGGCGTAAGCGGGATTTAGGGGGTCAAGATGTACGCACCCTTACCCCGACTCGAAGTCGGGAGGGTATTTAAGGTGGGCCCAAAGCAGAAAGAGGAAAGGACATGATACAAAAGGGAGAAAACCTGAGGAAAAAAAAAGAGCGGGAAAGAACTCTAGAAGAACCCAAAAAACTAAAAACTAAAACAGAAAGAGAAACGAAGAGAAATAAAAGAGCAGGGCACTCCCTCTAAGTCGTCGCTACTAACGCTCTGCCAGTGTAATCTTCTCATGCCATTGGTCCCTACACAAGACCATATCTGTTGAGACTGCTAGTGCGGTGATGTCCTGTTTTATGACTTCTTTCCAACTCGTCTTCGGCCTGCCCCTCTCCCTACGAAAGTTGCTCTCGACCAACCCTTCGATTCTTCGAACCGGGGCATCTGGTGGTCTTCTCTGTATGTGCCCGAACCATATAAGCATCGACCAACTCATTTTGCATGTGTGTGAGGGTATTAAAATTATTTGGTTTGCAAAAGAGAAAGGTAAGAGAGTATTAAAAGCTAGTTTGAATTTAGTTTGTTGATGCGAGTTTAGAAAATAAATCAACTTAAACCCTTTGGGGTTGAATGACATCAATTGAATTTTGTGTAATACCATTAACATTATTAGTACGAAAATAAATCTTACGTGATTTATATGAAAATATATTTATATATTTTCTAAATTTAAATAATTTTTTTTTTGTAAAAATAGGTGAACTTTATAAATAATATATATTTTTATATTATCAATATATCTAGTAAATTTATTCTTCTAATTTAATATATATTTTAGTTCAAATTTCTTTATATATATAATAATATGAAATATTCTGAATCATACCATCATTATCCTACATAATAAGGCCCCCATTTGGTATGCTATTGGAATCGAATTGGAATCAGGAATCAGGGATCGGAATGAACCAATCCTATGACATGTTGTTTGGTATGGTGTCAGAATGAACAATTCTTGAGAATTATGGTTTAAAATTAAGGTTTAAGAGTTTTAGGGTTTTAAGTTTTAAGATAATTTTTTTTTTGAAATGGATGATACCTTTCATTTTCTGTTGGAATCAACTTTGCATGCAGTCTTGGATTGAGCCATTCTTGGGAATGAAATCGATCCCAAATTTTAATAAACCAAACAGTATACTGGAATCAACCATTCCTGATTCCCAATCCTGATTCTCATGGAATCGAACCAAACAAGGCCCATGTGTCTTAAACTATTTTTCGGTACTAAGAATCTTGGGCCTGTTAGCGGGCCTGTCTGTAAACAGGCCCAAGTTCATTCAACTGATTTTTTTTTTTTTTTTAAGGAAAGTTCATTCATCTGACAAACAAACAACCCTGAGAAGGAACAGAGAGAGTATCACAGGACGGAACGACGGACTCGGGAGAAACAATCCTTCAACGCCGGGATATCTCCTCGCCAAAGTCTACAAATTCGTCTCCAAAATTGATAGGTTTGAACTTGTACCTCTCAATTGAATTTTGTTTCTAATGTCTTTGTTTTCAACTGTGGTCCTTTCTTCTCAATTGAGAAAGATCCAAACATTCATTGTTTTTGTGCCGCTGGCGCCTGTTTACATGTGTAGGGCAATAAGCCTGTAATCCGAAAAAATGATCGCGGAGATAGGTTGGTATATCCTTGGCGAAAATCAGCAGCATATTGGACCATACACAGTTGCTGAATTAAAGGGTGAGTTCACTAGAAAATCTATACATTTGTGCCAGCAATGAAGTATACTGCTAATTGACGCAATCTCTCACTTAGATTAACTTGATTTTATGTGCTTTGTCATGTTAGTTAATGGTTGGCCATAAAGGCATACATGCTATGCTAGCCTCAGTTGGATGCTTGTTGAGCTACCTTTTCATTTTGTTGTAGGGTTTAGAGGCATTTTTTGGGTGGGATGGGGGCAGGAATGTGTGCTGGTTAACAAAAAAAAAAAGGACTCATTATATATGTTGTGGTACTGTCAGGTTTCAGAAAATCAATTATTTGCTAAGCGCATGTTCTATCTGTATGGTGTTTGATTTCTTCTATTGAGCTATCAAACCAATTCTTAGCTTATGTACGTCACTTGGGCAGAACACTTCTCCAATGGGTATCTGTTTCAGAACACACTTCTATGGTCTGAAGGAAGAACAGACTGGCTTCCGCTTTCCTCGATACCTGAGTTGGCAGAGATTTGTCAACAGGGCACCATCTACTCAAGTTCGGTTCAGGGAGTGGCTTCCAATTCTGATCCCCAAGATTCTCAACATACAGCTGTTACATATAATGCACCTCCTGCAGTAGTTTCAAGCAGTGAGGATGAGTTTGAGAAATGGAAAAAAGAAGTACAACAGGCTGAGGCTGAAGCTGAGATGCTGAAGAACGGCACCTCTTCTAATGAACTAGGTGGTATTAATAGATTGACTGGGTCGGGATTGGACGATCAAGATAGACCTACCACACCACCTGAAGGGGAGGAAGAATTTACTGATGATGATGGGACAGTATACAAGTGGGATCGTGCTCTCAGGGCATGGGTACCGCAGGTTGGTGAATTCGTGTGCTGTGTTTTAATTATGATTAACTTTTCTAAGACTACTTTCATTATAATTTTAAATGCTGTGATTATTTGTGAGGTCACTTTCTATTATTATTTCTTGCATAATGGAATTAGCCTAGTGTATTATAAATGGGTAGGGGAGCATTGCCAACTTTTTTTTGTGAAGCAACACTGCAATATGACATTTCTCTTTTGGTCTAGGAGGATAAATCAAATGACCAATATGGGTTTGAGGACATGGTATTTGTTAAGGAGGAGGAGGTATTCCCAATAGCAACGAATGTTACTGCCCCTGAAACGGAAGAAGTGAATGGTGCAAAAGAGGAAGCAGAAACAAAGGACCAAAAACGTCCTAGTAAGAGAAAACAGCCTGAGGCAAAAGCAGAAAAGAAGGTTCACTGTCTTGTTTCCATGAGTCATTTTTTCATGATTTGATGTTTGTCTTGTCACCTTTATCAAAATTAAGTCATTAGCTTCAGTAGCATTGTTCTCTTCATCATGGCTATCGTGGTGACTTTTTTCAATGTTTTGACATCTGTTTTTTAAGCCTGTTCTGTAAGCACCTTGAGTGTATAACAAGACTAGCTTGTTTAATTGACAAGCATGGTAACTTCATTACACGTGACACAAGTTTGACTCTGCCCTATATATGAGTTAAAAGAAGTATGTATCATCATGATAAAGTGAAACTCAAATAGCATGGTTAAACCTAAAATGTTTTATAAGTAGCTGTTAAAGTTCTTTAAAGCTGCCTCTTAAGAAACATTTTGTGAATCTGTCATGCTTTGTATGTTTGGATCTAGAATTTTGTAGGCAGTAAAGAAGTTTCATCTAGTTTATAAAGTGAAGCTTGCATATAACTAGAGTATATTGACATATTGTAGAAAAAGAATTAAAATTGTTGCTCATGTTTCTATATTTGTGGACAACACTTGGCAGGAAGCTAATAAACCACCTGAGAGCTGGTTTGAGTTGAAGGTCAATACTCATGTTTATGTAACTGGGTTGCCTGATGATGTTACTGCAGAGGAAGTAAGTTAAATGAATTGTTTGTTTACTTCTAACTGAACATTAGCATGATTGATTTGAATTCCTTGCAACAATCAATTGTAGTTTTGCTTCTGATTTGATTTTATTCTGCAGTTTGCCTTCCTATTATTTTCATGATGACTATACATCGATTACCTTCTGCAGGTAGCAGAGGTTTTCTCTAAATGTGGAATTTTGAAAGAGGTGTGCATCTTCATCTTTTCAGTGGAAAAATTGCCATTCTTCCTGTCAACTTCCCTATACATCTATTTCTGCTAGTTTGCATGTGCAGGGTTTCATTAGGTGATGGTACTTTCTAGTCTAGTAAGTCAATATTTACTAATAACCCTTACATGATGCAGGATCCTGAGACCAGAAAGCCCCGTATAAAGATTTATTTTGACAAGGAAACAGGACGGAAAAAGGGGGATGCACTTATTACATATATGAAGGTGGTTGCTTGATCTATTGATGTTTTTTTAATACCTTTGAACATTATGATGTCTATATTTGTGAATAACTTGTTTCCTTATTTTTTTCATATTAGGAGCCATCAGTAGCTTTAGCCATTCAATTATTAGATGGAGTTCCATTGCGAACTGGAGGAAACACTCCGATGACAGTTACAGCTGCCAAGTTTGAACAGAAAGGTAATGCTTCAGAAATAACCTTGTTGATTAAACTTACCTTTTCTGGATATATGACTTTCAGTATAAACAACTATTTTCTTTGGCTAAAGAATTCAATTAGGAAATGGAAACATCTTATGTAAAGGATGAGAATTCATTTAGGAAATGGAAACATCCTATGTAAAGGATGATCCATGGTACTAAAATCTAGATCTATATCTTTCAAATAGTTCATTGATATACTTATTTTAAAAAACCTTCCCCTCCATTGGAACAGCACCCATGATCCTATAATTTATTAGGTTAATTCTGGAAAATCTGTGTTAGGGCTTCTTACTTTCTTATATACTTCTGATGCATACTTATTACTCTTGATACAGGAGAGAAGTTTATTGCAAAACAAACAGATAACAAGAAGAAGAAGAAACTGAAGAAAGTTGAGGATAAGATGCTTGGTTGGGGTAATTACTAATCCTATGTTTCAATCTCATGATGTTATATATGTTGTTTTTTTGGAGATAAGATTTCTGTCTGCAACAGACAACATGATGTTTAAGAAGTTAATTCAACCAAGTTGTTTATCAGCAAGAGCATGAACTGTTGCCCTAGCTTGCTCTTACATAGGTTGTCAAGCAGTGTTTTAAATTCTCAATAATTTTGTTAGATTACCTGAATGGTTCTGATTGCTAGATGTAAAAGTTGTTCTTGTTTTAACTATTTTCCTCATTTTATTATTGTTCAAACACTCACTGACTGACTACTTAGCTCTGTGAACACTGTTTTTCCGAGAGAATTGACACAGGTTATTGTGATTCTGGAAATGGTTTCCATCTTTAATGCTAATGAATTTTATCTCTAAAATTGATGTTATATTTGTACTGTGTTTAGCAAGAATTTTTATAACTTTTATGGGTTTCTTTGGTTGCCTACCCCGTGTCAGAAAATACTTTAGTATTTTTGTTGAGGCCAACTTGATATAGTTCCTGCACTTTCTGATTTTTATTTCTTGTCAAAATTGTGTCACTAGCTTATGTCTGTCAGACTGTTGGAGTCATCAAACATTGCTAATATTGTTGGTTTGTATTGCCTTAGGTGGTCGCGATGATTCAAAGCTAATGATTCCAGCTACTGTCATCCTCAGCAACATGTTTACTCCTGCTGAAATGAGAGTATGTTGAGTACCCATATGTTGGAACTCTTGATTTCTTTTGCCAAGTCTTCAATTTTCATGCTGTATTTCCCCTTTGTTGACCTTCTGTTATCATCTACAGGCAGATTTAAATTTGCATGATGAACTAGAGGTAGATGTTCGCGAGGAATGCTCAAAGCTTGGTCCAATCGATTCTGTCAAGGTAACTTGAAAAAGTAGTTGTGCTAGGATTAGGAACCAGTATATGTAAATAAATGATATTCCCTTCTAGCACTTGAATTACTTTGGATGAGCCTTGCCTTCTTAAAAATGTCATGTATTTCTACTATTGATTGATGTGAATTCTACCATGTTAGGTTTGTGAGAATCATCCACACGGTGTTGTGCTGGTAAAGTACAAGGACAAATCTGGTGCACAAAAATGCATTGACACAATGAATGGGAGATGGTAAGCAGGCCTCCGATTATATACTACTGAAGAAAATGTCAATCCAAATCATATTTAACGTTCGGAAGTTTTGCTATGTGGTTCTTATTGATCCCTTATAAAGCCGCTTACCCGCTTCCATGGACAGGTTTGGCGGGAAGCAAGTTGGGGCTGTTATGGATGATGGGTCGATCAACCATGCTTTGATCCATGACATGGAATCTGAGGAACAACGCTTGGAGCGATATGCTGCTGAGCTTGAGAGCTGAGTCTGGATTATGCGTGCTGCCTTTCTAATTTTTCGGGGTTTTAACCCTACTCTGAAACCCGAGGCGTGCTGATTGCAATGTTGGTGTATTGGCATTATGTTTCCAACTGCTCTCTTAACACAGTCTTCTGCCTAGTAAATATCATATCCATAGGGTTAGAATTTTTTGCTAGCAGTAGCATATGTGGATCATGTAACAATATCTTTTCAGGCTGCCACTGGTTCATTTTATGTTCATTAGTGGCACACTCTTTTGGCTATGAGTAAAAACTTCCAGAGTTGTGACATAGCTATGTAAACCATGGTTCATGTTGGAATGCTGTTTTGGGCAAACCAAGGAGTTACTTGCAATATCTGTTTTTGTTTTTGGTGTTTGTATTAGGGTTGTCCAACAAGACGACCTGACCCAATGTGGAAGCCATTTTACGGCTCGGGTCAGGGGTTGACCCGTTTGACACGTAAAATTGACCTATTTGACCCGATGATGATTTTTCTAGTGCTGAAAGTGCGTTGTGTAAATAAGTATTAGGGAAACCATTGGAAAGAACAAAGTTTGGCAACATTATAGTAATAAACCCCAAGAGTGTAAACTTTTGCTAAAAGGCTAATCAAACTAGCCAAGGGCTCAATTTGGATGGCGCCTTATGAGTTTGATGTAAATCGATTGAATTTAGGACTTGTTTGGCTACAAACTATGAAAACGGAAACTAAAAAAAACGAATCTAGTTCATTTTAGTGTCACAATGTATCATTGTCTCAATGGATTAGATGCACTTTATAGGCTGATGAGCTTTACAAAAAAAAATTGGTCCAAGCTTGAGAAATTACGCAGTGCTTACCTACCTTCGTCTTAGATTCCTTTCCAGATCAATCTGTCTAGCAACTCAATTAATAGACGGTGTCGTTTTCCTCATTACTCTTTTATGAGGTTTTAGAGCAGCAAGGCGCCACTAAAACTACGTCGTTTTTTTATTTTTATTTTATTTTTTTCTTTCCGGAAAATTCCGTTCTTGTCTTCTTGATGTATCTCATATTGCCATTTGCCAATCTGTCTGTTACTGAGCGATAGGTCCGTCTTCTGGTTCTTCCACTCAAAAAACTCACAGATCAGCCTGTATAATACTCCCACCCAATTGAAGAGCCTCTATGCAGACCGATCAAGCTGAACTCAGCACCGATGAGGTTGGTTCTCTATCGTGTTTTCTCTCTCCAACGGTTTTTGGAATTCTGTTCATGTTCGCTGATCGGTTTATGCAAAATTTTGACGGATTCGTTGTCTATGGCCCAAATCCGGTCAAATTATCTGTTTATTTGCACATCTTTTCAAGTTGAGTGAAATCTTGCTTGTACGGGATCTGTAATTTGCGAGATAGTCTGTAATTGTAAACCAAAATTGGAATTCGGGAAAGCACCACTGGTCTGCGAATTTGTAATCTATGTTTTGTGAATTACGCTGAGTTGTGTGGTGTAGTATAGAGTAGTCTAGTTGAATTAGTTATGTGGCGAAGCAGCTAAAGCTTGCGACCTGGAAGGTTAAAGCGCACAGATTCTGGAGTTTCTCATTAACAATGCAAATTAAGCCTAATAGCGATTGCTGTATGATTTCATCAAGCTGCAATCGAAAGTATATTATCCGGATTCTGGAGTTTCTCATTAACAAAACAGTAGTAGGATTTTATCACTGTCTAATTAAGCCTTTCACAAGGTTTTTGTTTATCTGATGCTTTTTTATTGTTATACTAGGTGCTTAAAAGAGACATCCCATGGGAGACGTACATGACCACTAAGTTGATCACGGGTACATCCCTTCAGCTGCTGAGGCGTTATGATAAAAAACCAGAAAGCACAAAAGCAACCTTGCTGGATGATGTAAAGCTTATGGCTTTTCCTACTTGTTTTCCTACCTTTTGCTCTTTAGTTTGTGAGTACTCTTTAGTTTAGTCTGGTATTAATTGGATTATGTGATATAATAGGATGGTCCAGCTTATGGTCGAGTATTTTTGAGCATATTGCGTGACATTTATAAGGAAGAAACTGTTGAATATGTCCTTGCTTTGGTTGATGACTTGCTAACTGGTAACTGGCATGATTTTCAGCATTGTGTCTTCATATTATTTTTGTTTGCTGAAGGTTCTTAATAATTTGATTTGTGCTGATAGCTTGAAGTATTTTTCTGGCAGCAAATCCCAAAAGAGCAAGATTATTTCATGATAAATCACTTGCTACAGAAGATATATATGAACCTTTCATAAGGTAAGTGTCTCACTATCCATAAGGGAAATGCTAGATTTTATTGTGTTTGCATGTCTACTTAATTCCTTATGTTTATCTTTGTTGGGATGATTCTGACGTTTCATCAGTAACTAAACTATTTCTATTAATTGATATTGTAAGAACAACTTTAGCATTAGTACATACCACTTAATGATAACAGCTGATTAATAAAAAATGATAACAGCTGGTTTGATTTCTCCCATTTTCAGTCAACTTTAAGAGTTCTGAATTGATACAACTCTTCTACTACAGGTTGCTTTCAAGAGGCAACTGGTTCATTCAAGAAAAGAGCTGCAAGATACTATCCCTTATAGTAAGGTAATGGTAACCTACTAACATTAGACTATTGTATAGAATTATTTGGCACTAGAACACTGTTGCACTTCACTTCAGTGATAGATTGATAGTTGTATTTTTCTGTCTTTATAGTGCTAGACCAAAAATTTACCAGGGCGCAACTGCAAATGGAGAAGCTTCAGATTCAAAGAGCACATTGACTACTCTTGATGATGTCTTGAAAGGATTAGTTGAGTGGCTCTGTGCACAGGTTTGTACAGTTTACACTTTTTTTAAGTTAATACTTCTTTGTTTCTTTAATTATTTTTGGCTGTTATTTTGGAAATGTTGTGTGGAGATGTTTGTTTTATTTTCTCAGAAAAGGACACTAATTAGCTTTATGTTTGATTTCTCGTATGAGTCTCTGAAGCTCGAATCCATTTCTCGCTGTTTTCTGTTATAGGCCCATTAGTGTAAAGCTTCTTTCTGCATTGTTCTTGTTCTTGATACATGCTCATGGGATAAATTTTGCAGCTTAAGAAACCTAGTCATCCTACTCGTGCAATCCCTGTGTCTATCAGCTGCCTTGCTCTTTTATTGAAGGAACCTCTAGTGAGGTCCTGTTTCGTACAAGCAGATGGTGTGAAGCTTCTTATCCCTTTGATTACTCCAGCATCTACCCAGCAATCTATCCAGGTAAATTTGTGATTCCGGATGCATAACTCATTCTTGTTTTGTGACATTTCCTGTGGAAGCTAATATAACTTTGGCAATGTTAAATTATGGCTGATTTATATACGCTTTATTAGTTGTTCACTCACTTTAATTTTGTGACAGCTTCTTTATGAAACGTGTCTTTGTGTCTGGCTGTTGTCTTTCTATGAACCTGCAATTGAATACTTGGCTACTTCTAGAAGCCTGCCACGTTTGACTGAGGTGATCAAGAGTTCAACGAAGGAGAAGGTAGGTTTCTTGCAATTTCTAACATAGTTTATATCTATTCATATCTGTGTATGCAAATGCCATGTTTTGCCATGCACCTCATTTTCTGTGCTTGTGACTGTCCGACTTTGAGCTTTTGACCTATGTTCTTTATTATCCACACTTACTATTCGAATCCTATGCTTGGCATAGTGATTCTTAATGGAATTTGAAGGCATCTACTTATTGGTTTAACATTCTATCCTTGAAAGTAAGGATTTTATATAAGTCCTTATGTCTTATCCACATGATGGCATCTGCTTATTGGTTTCAACATTATATCCACACATATCCTTGTATGCAAATGCCATGTTTTTCCATGCACCTTATGCAAATGCCTCTGTTGATTTTCTGTGCCATTGTTTATTGCTTCCCTTCTCTAGCACTGCAAATGCATCTATTTTATCAAAGAAATAAAATATTTAAATTTCCTGTAGGTTGTTCGAGTCATTGTTCTGACTCTGAGAAACTTGCTTCCCAAAGGCAATTTTGGCGCACAGATGGTAGATCTCGGGATGCCACAGATCGTTCAGAGTTTAAAAGCACAGGCATGGAGTGATGAGGTGGGTGAAATCTTAGTTCTTAACTAGATCTCAATTTATTGTGGCTTCATTATCGTTTTCTTCATACTTATTTCATTGTTCCTGACCTTGATATGATATGCCAGGACCTTTTGGAAGCCTTGAATCAATTAGAACAAGGACTAAAGGATAACATCAAGAAAATGAGCTCATTCGACAAGTACAAGCAGGAAGTTCTCTTAGGCCATCTCGACTGGTCTCCTGTGCACAAGGATCCTTTCTTTTGGCGCGATAATATCACAAACTTTGAAGAAAATGACTTTCAGGTACTTTTTTTTTTTACCAAACCACTTGTATTATAACTTGATCACCTTTTTAACAACATCAACCTCATCACCTAGTAAAGTCCCACTCCAGCAGGATTGGAGGGTCAAGATGGGGGCACTCATAGCCTGAACATGTCAGGAGGATGCGCCCGAAAGACCCAAGGAAAACTGAAATCTAGCTATGTGACAATAATTACTGAATTTGGTTAAAATGCACCAAAATTGATATAGGGGTTATATTCATCTCAAAGGGATTGTATAAAAGCCAATGAGCATGAGGATGCACCCCATAACTTGTTCACCTTTTTAACTTGTCTAAAAATATCTTGCTATCCTAATGCCAGATTTTGCGAGTCCTGATTACAGTACTGGACACATCAAGCGATCCAAGAGCTTTGGCTGTAGCTTGCTTCGATCTCTCACAGTTCATCCAGATCCATCCTGCTGGGAGAGTCATCGTGAATAATCTCAAGGTGAAGGAGCGAGTTATGAAGTTGATGAACCATGAAAATGCTGAGGTTACTAAGAATGCTTTGCTTTGCATTCAGAGGCTGTTCCTGGGAGCTAAGTATGCTAGCTTTCTCCAAGCTTGAGGTGTATGTTGAGTTGTTGATACTACTACTCTTAAGGTGGTATTGACACTATTATATGTTTATCGATCAATAATAGTACCACATTTTTTTTGTATTTTTTTCTGTACTTCATAAATAATTTCGACAAAAATCCATGTTCTTGGATCATATGGTGTTGTTGGCTACTTTGTAATCAAGCATGGAGTAGTGGTGTTTCTGATGGAGGTTTTGTTTATAAATGGTTTATTCTAGAGATCATGAATGAGTTTTAGTTTGTGCTTTGAAATTATGTGAATGTTCATTTTCATTAGGCAAAATGTCAAGAGGGATTTCACCATAATTGATTAGGTTGTAAAAGACCTTTGTTCAATGGATTTCAACTGAAAAAGTAGTTACATTTGATAACTACCTTCTGCTTATCTTTCATTTGAATGAGAAATGAAGTCTTATTATCCTTTTTATAACTCTAGTCTATTTAGTTAGCGTTCGAGTTATCAATTCGTAATTTATTTATTTTTAAACTAGAAATCAAGTAGAAGCTAATTTTTTTTTTATATATCTAAAATGGGTTGGTGTAATGGTAAGAAGTATGATGATGTTGGTAGATTCATATTCAATTATTGCCTCCGTCTCTTTACTTGGGTGAAAAATCAAGTGTTACTATTCTTCTTATTACTAGTCGAGCCGATTGGTGCAAATCGGTTTACTAGATTCGTGCCCTTTATCAATTAGTTTACAGATTCGGAATTCACCCTATCAAATGTAGTCCCTCGTTAATTTTTTTTTTCTCTTTGCTTAACAATTTCTAATTTCATTTATTTTGGTGAAATATGACAAATCTTCCAAAATTTAACCCGACTTTAAATTCACACCCATACACAAAACAAAAAATAAAAAACTCTAGCTCAGACGTGTGTTAAACCTGATGCTGTTACTCTGTAAGGCGGCTGCTTGGAAGTTGGAGGCGGCGAAAAACCCTACCTTACCTTGAACTGAAGCTTAGAGAGCTGACATTAGCAAGATAGGCAAGTAGAGAGAAAGAGGAAAAGAGAGATGTGGAGATCAATTGTGAGAGCTTCATTGGGAAGAAGCGCTGGATCAAAGCTATGGTCTTTCCAAAATCAATCGCAGGTAATCACCAAGACTCTCTCGCCAAAACCCTATCCTTCTCATTTCGCTTCAACTCCCGCATTTCTAGACAATCCCTTTCTGCAAAACCCTAGGTTTTTCTCTCATTCCTCGCTGGATCAAAACGAACCGGAAGCAGATGAAGAGCCTCGAACCGCGGATAATTCCGATCTCGGTTCTTTGGATGTTCAGAAGATCGATGAGACTCATGCTGAGATTTCATTGGAGGAAGGTAGTGAAATTATCGAGGGTTTTGGCTTGACCGATGAGCTGGTAGGAGAGATTGACGAGCCAAAGAGTGAGTTTGATGCTGAAAAGCTTGAAGAGCTATTGTCTTTGTTGCAGAGCGACGTAGATGGCTCTTTAGAGTCTAGTCTTAATGGGCTTGAATTGAATTTAGATGAAGAGTTTGTGTTGAGAGTGCTTGAAACGCCTCTTGTTCCAGGGGCGCATTTGATTCGGTTCTTCAGATGGGCTATGGAGAAGAAGGAATTTCAGATTACTACCACTCCTGTGGTGGGAGCTCTCGTTCGCGGCGTCTGCCGGAATCAGAAGAGGAATGACACGTACGCCTTGTGGGATTTGATCAAGGAGATTGGGGAGAGGGAAAGCGGGCTGTTGAATGCAGGAATTCTCAATGATTTGATAGCTTCATTATCGAAACTCGGAAAGGGGAAGGCTGCATATGAGGTTTTCAACAAGTTTGAGGAGTTTGGATGTGTTCCTAATGCGGATACTTATTACTACACCATTGAATCTCTCTGTAGAAGATCTATATACACCTGGGCGTCATTGGTTGCCACCAAAATGCTTGATGCTGGCATTCTTCCAGAAAGTGAGAAGATTGGTCAAATTCTGTTTTTCTTTTGCAAAGGCAAGAAACCTAAAGACGCGCATTTGGTCTATCTCTATGCAAAAGAGCATGGTAAGCTCCCTCCTCAAAATGCAATTAAGTTCTTGATTAGTGCACTGTCACATGTGGATGATACAGTAAGCCTAGCACTCGAGATGTTGGATGACTTGTCACCTGAAGCACGCAGACGCTCAATTACTCAGTACACCCATGTGATTCAGGGTTTGTGCGGGATGAAGAATGTTAACAAGGCAAAAGAGTTGTTGCATAAAATGGTTGAGTCCGGCCCTCCTCCTGGAAACACAGTGTTCAATTCTGTCATAAATGGCCTTTCGAAAGCCGGGGATGTTGAAGATGCAGTGAAAACATTAAGAGTTCTGCAGGGAAGAGGGCTGAAGCCTGATGTTTATACTTACAGTGTTATTATAAGTGGCTATGCCAAGGGTGGTTTGATGGATGAAGCTTGTAAGCTATTGAAAGAAGCCAAAAAGGTGCACTCCAAACTTTGCCCGGCAACTTTCCATTCGCTTATCCGAGGATATTGCAAGCTTAAGAATCATGACAAAGCATTGAAGCTATTGAATGAAATGAAGGATTATGGGGTTGAGCCTAATGTGGATGAGTACAATAAGCTAATCCAATCTCTGTGCTTGGATGGTTTGGATTGGAAAAGAGCTGAGAAGCTGCTGGACCAAATGAAAGAGAAGGGTTTGTTCCTTCCTGGTATCACAAGGGGCCTTATAAATGCAGTTAAGGAGCTAGAACAAGAGGCTTTAGACGCAGACGCTAATGCTGATGCTGATGCTGATGTTGTGGCTTAGATCTGCAAATTGTGATGTAACATGAGGAAAGTGTAGTGCATCCTCTTCTTTTTGTGGTATCATGTCTTATTTGTTTGATTTTTGGCATATCTAAAATCTGGATTTCCTGTTCATTCTTTCCCTTTAGTTGTTGCATGATAAAGTTCCCAAACTTGGTTAAGGAAAGAGGAAGGATTCCGTTTTTCTTTAGGGAATTGTTGTTCTCAGTTATCACTGCTTTTGTAGCTAAAATCTCTGATGTTGTCTTATCATCTTTTTAAAAAAAATGAAAAACACCCTGAAATTTTAGGCTTGCAAGAGTGCACACTAGAGAGAGGGGCTTTCTTTTTTCTGTCTTTTATACTGGTTCTTTAATTGCAAAGTCATAAGAGGAAATTCATGCAGCTGAAGTTATTTGTTTGCACTCTTCATTTTCCGGAATTCTTGCTGCTACTTTTTGAGAACATTTATGGGTTAATGTTGTCTGGGGTTAGTGACAAGGGCGATTGTCTCCCCTACTGGTGGTTACTGGCTATACTATATATCTTGAAAAAATATTTAGAAATAGTGAAAAAATATTTTAGAAAAAATATTTAACATTTATGGGTTAATGACTTTTTTGATGAAAAAATATTATACCTTGAAAAATCGTAGGAACAAAAAACAAAGGAATTAGCCATAAGGATCAAAGTATTTAGAAAATGCTACAACCGGATTTGTGATCAGGGGCCACAATGTAAATATAATGGAGATGGAAGCAAACGAATATGGTAGTATTTTGATTTTGCGGGCCGAGACTATTGCCCTATGCAATGGGATCCAAAATGCAAAACAATTAGGAATACAAAAAGTCGAAGTAGAGGGCGACAGTCTAACAATCATAAACATTGTCAAATGAACCATCAAATCTCCTTGGAAATAGAAATGATTGTCTCAGACATCATCGTTTCGCTCCAATGTTTTGAAATTGTTCGAATTTTTCATGTGAGTTGAGATTGTAACACTGTGATCGACAAAATTGTCAAATTGTGTTACTTGCTCCCTCTTTCATATATTCTGATTCCTCCAGAACTTCTAGTTCTCATTCTTAAATATTTTAGGTCACCCTTCATAAAAGAGTATAAATTCTTACCATTTCAAAAAAAAAAATTTAGGGAAATTTTTATTTTGGATTGAAAGTAAAACAAGGCCTTAGTGCAATCGAAATCGAAATACATTGCAAGTTTGCAACTCTATATCACCTTGTTCATGAACAGGTGCAAATAGGTAGTTTAGGTTTCAAGAAAAAACTTGGGCGACACCTCCTGTTTAGAGGTGTTGACAACGACTAAGAAAAGACAAATTAAAGTACATATACAATCCTGCAATAATTATGAACTTATACAGAAAAAGGGAAAAAATAATCTAATAAAATTTACCTAGGCTTATCAGAAGGAAAAAACTTAGGCGACACCTCTTGTTTAGAGGTGTTGTCAACGACTAAGAAAAGACATCTCTAAAAATAATCTAAAAGATTATATTTATATTTTGCCTCTCAGCGTAACGAGTCACTTATTGTTACATATGTGTTTGGTTAAAGATTTGTAATTGAAAAAACCCAGCTATATAACTTCATAAACCCAAATATTTAACTCCCTACTTCCTAGAATTTAGTATTCAAATTATTTAGGAAGCAGTGAGTAAAATTCTCTCATAGTTTTTATAAATTAGATTTTAACCTAACATAATTTTTCAATTTCATGAAATATAAATACTTAAGAAATATCTTCACTTGAGTTAAATTTATAGAAATTACCCTTGCATCCAATAAAAAAAAAGTCAAGTTGTTTAGGTATATTTCGATTCTCTCTATAGTTACCACATTTTTTTAGTAGTCATTGTTATTGGTTTTTTTCTTGTCTTTTTTTTTTTTCTCATAATGTAACCTATAGTTGCATCCTTATGTTAATGTTTAGAATCATTGTAACTGATTTCTAATTTTTTGAAGGGTGTCGTTATTTAATTGGTGTTGGTTAACCCAGTCTAACAGTCTTACAATATTATTACCCATATTAATACATTTTTTATACAAAGTAAAAAAATGTAAAAGTAAAAGACACATGGAAGCTTAAGCGTGATTTCGTCTTGTGATAATGTTAATTAATTAATTAATTAGGTGAAAAAGAAATCAAAAAGATGATCTCATGATTTAGACGGTCGAACGATTTGCTTAGTTTTGCTACTCAGCTACTCACTCTCCCTCCCATTTCTCTTCACCTTCTCAACTCCAAATTCAATGGCGAAGAAACCAACTTCCAACGCGAATGGATTATGGATCCCTGACAAGGAAGTTTCGCGATCGGACTTTCCTCCTAACTTCGTCTTCGGCGTCGCCACTTCCGCCTACCAGGTGCTTACTCAGTTACTCTCTCTCCATGTCCCGATCTGGACCTTTGATTTCCTTCAAATGCTGATGAAGAACACGCGAATGCTTTCTTTTGATTTCAATCAATCTGCTTCTGTTCAATGTTTCGTTCATTTGACCTCACTGTGTAATGATCTCCGCAGTTGTTTCTTTCAATTGATATCTCGCTTCAGTGTATGATAACGAGGGGAAATCTAAATTAAGCATCGTAGAAACTGGAATTCGTTTGATGATGAATAAGATACTGTCAAAATCAGATCATCTGAGTTTAACTTTTCTGATGAATTTACCTGAAACAAGCCGGAGTGAAATAATCGTATAGCTAATTTGGACAGAACTTGCTTTTCATTTTTTTTTCAGGTTGAAGGGGCTAGCAAGGAGGGTAACAGGGGAGCTAGTATTTGGGATGCCTTCTCACACATTGAAGGTATGACCTAACTTGCTGTGTTATCATGCTGAAAAAGTTTGTGGATCAAACATTTTTGATGTTAATTCAAGCTCGTCATTTGTTCTTCTTGTTCAGGAAAAGTTTGTGATGGAAGCAATGGGGATGTGGCAGTGGATCAGTATAATCGTTACAAGGTTACTGTTGAGCTTACCTTCCTTTGACTGATATCTTAATTGATTGTATTAGGTACCCATTTGGTCACTCCCCTCCCCCAGATTTGGTTTATTAATTTGGTTCAGTCAATATGTTGAAACAGGAAGATATTGAGCTCATATCAACGTTGGGCTTTCATGCTTATCGCTTTTCCATATCATGGTCCCGCATATTCCCTGGTAAAAGTGTTATCTACATCATCAAGAAATGATGTCTTTGAGGCATGAATCTTCATGGACTCTATGTAGTGTGACAATTAATAACTGATTATCATTCATGCACATTTCTCCTTGTCCTCAGATGGTCTAGGAACTGAAGTCAATGATGAAGGGATCAAGTACTATAACAATCTCATCAATGGTCTTTTGGAGAAGGGTATGGATCTGTTTTGAAGTGCTTACAGATATTCTATGTGCTCATCTTTTTGTCATATAAATGTATATTTGCTACTCTTCTGCAGGTATTCAGCCCTATGTTACTCTTTACCACTGGGATCTTCCTTTGCAACTTCATGAGTCAATGGATGGTTGGTTAAACAAGGAAATTGTGTAAGTACTTCTGCATAATATATGCTGATAAAATTCGAGCCTCACCTATTCAAAAATTTCACTAAAACATAACAATGACCAGAAGTTTTCTCTTGTTTAGCTTATATTTATATCCCTTGCTTGATCCCAAGCACACAAGCCCCATTGAATAGGTTATATCTACTTTGATATATGTTATGCATATCCTCACACCCGAGTCACTGCATTATAATTTTCCTGTCTCGATTCAGTGTGGTAGAGTTTCCCGAATATACTGACAACTATACCTTTCTTGCTGAAATGCAGAAAACACTTCACAGTCTATGCAGAAACTTGCTTTGCACATTTTGGTGATAGAGTAAAGAACTGGATTACAATCAATGAACCTCTTCAAACTGCAGTCAATGGCTATGGTATTGGGATATTTGCGCCAGGTAGATATGAAAATGCAGCAACTGAAGTTTACTTAGCTGCTCACCACCAGCTGTTGGCCCATGCTTCTGCTGTTTCTGTCTATAGAAACAAATACCAGGTACATATTTTGGTTAATGATCATTGAGGACTTTTAGAATGAAATACGAGGTAAAACTGAATGTTTGTTTTGAGGATATTGTGTACATTACTGGAAGCTTCTTTCTAGTGGAGTCAGGCTTAATTATGTAAGAAGTTCATCATTATTTAGAATACTTTTTCGAACTCTCCTCTCTCAAAGGAGATTAGATTCACAGTTGATGTCTAAATTTTCATCCTACCTTCAATATATCAGTCACGTTTTATTTAAAGAATAGATCATTCTTCTCTGGGGCAGAAGTAATTCACACCATATACTGAGCCACTGAGGCTGCAATCTCAGTTGAAGAGTCACCAGAATGTTATTTTTCACCCTTTAGTCTCTAAACTATAGAGCTCTTCATGATAGGGACATGTTTATACTGTGGATAAAGATTCTGATCAAGTTGTTTGCTTTATGGTTTCTAATTTTTCATATAAATATGCTTCTCTATTGTTCTACACATGTAGGTAGGCAACATACTTGTTAGAATCTTATATTTGTGTTTATTGCTTGGTGTTGCCCCCATTCAGGAGAAGCAAGGAGGGAAAATTGGTTTGGTCGTAGATTGTGAATGGTCGGAGCCATTGTCAGATAAAACTGAAGACCAAATTGCTGCAGCTAGGCGTCTTGATTTTCATTTTGGATGGTATCTTCTCATTCATTTCGTTTATTTCCAATTTTATCTAACAGGCTTCCCATGGTAATCTAATATGGTTATATGTAATTGTAACTCTCTGACTTGCTAATTAGGTATTTGAACCCAATATATTACGGAGACTATCCTGAAGTAATGCGTGAGCGGATTGGAGACCGTCTACCAAAATTCTCTGAAGATGAGAAAGCTTTGTTGAGGACCTCTCTGGACTTCATTGGACTTAACCACTATACTACAAGATATATTGCACATAATACTAATGTTGAAGGACATGACTATTTTGATGCTCAGGAAATGGAAAGAATTGGTAACTGCTTTTTCCTCAATGGCTTGCGTCCAATTGCTTTACTATATAGTACCGATGCTTATATCTTGTTTTCTAAACAGCTGAATGGGGAGATGGTGAAAAGATTGGTGAGAAGGTAAACATATCTTCTTTCACACATACCATGGATCCGTATCCATTAAATTACTTCATCCTTTAAGCTGATGATTTTTCTTATTGCTGATCATTTTCCCTCTAATCTTACTTTTTTGGTTGGATTTTCCTCCAATTTTATGCATGGCAGGCAGCATCAGAATGGCTTTACGTAGTACCTTGGGGTCTCCGGAAAACTATCAATTACATAGCTGAAAAGTACAAAAATACTCCGATATATATTACAGAAAACGGTACCTTTCTTAGATTACGTTTAATTTGCATGTCTTCTAGCTGTTATTTCAGATATATGATATCCTAGCTCATCTTTGTGCAGGTATGGACGACGAAGAGAATGAGACTGCTCCGCTTCATGAAATGCTAGATGATAAATTGAGGGTCACTTACTTCAAAGGATACCTTGCTGCTGTTGCTCAGGCAATCAGGTGATTTTCAGGGATTTGATATCATATGCTTCACATATTCAACGAAGGAAATAGTGAAAGTAGCATTTATTAATCTTTTTCTCTTGTTATAACAACATTCACAGGGATGGAGCAGATGTCAGGGGCTACTTTGCTTGGTCCTTAGTAGACAACTTCGAATGGGCAAACGGTTACACCAAACGCTTTGGTTTGGTCTACGTCGACTACAAGAACGGGCTTTCCCGTCATCCAAAGTCCTCTGCTTATTGGTTCAGGCGATTCCTGAAGGGAGACACTGATAAAAAGGGGAAGGAAGAGTAGTTCTCATGTTTTGAATGAACTACGGCTCCTCCTTTTAGGGTGAGTTTGCTTTTAAGCATTATTTGGTGAGATCCAAACGCACCCTTAAAGATGGGGGATATAAACTCTGCTTTATTGCTGCATTATCTTCCTACCAGTTACAGGCGATTGGGTAAAACCAAAGCGATGCATGCATCCCTGGTGGATTTGCCTCACTAGTCACTAGTATTTTGTGCTTTGATTCTTAGGAGGCGTTTGGATGGTATAATATTGCATTATGTGGTGCAGTCCAAACTCACCCTATATTTGGCTTGGGTGTTTGATGTTCAATTCTGAATCCTTTACATAATCCGATTGTAACCCTTCGAGGGCTGACAATAAATTTCCCAAAAAAACTTCTTGATTTCTGAATCCCAAACTTTATAGCTCTTATCTTCTGAATCCCACACTTTTTTTTAGCTCTGATAGTTTGGAAATAATGTTGATGATTGCATCGTTTATTGAAAGCTGGAGGTTTTTATTGTGATTCAAAAAACTGATGATGAATTGGGGCCCTTAGCATCATCTAATCAACCAGGATGAACAAATGGGAAGTAATTTCGCAACTTGTTAAGTTAATATCCGAACGTTGAAATATGATCCGTTCATCAGGAATGCCTTGAAGAAAG
This sequence comes from Fallopia convolvulus, assembly GCA_964016875.1. Taxonomy (NCBI): domain Eukaryota; kingdom Viridiplantae; phylum Streptophyta; class Magnoliopsida; order Caryophyllales; family Polygonaceae; genus Fallopia; species Fallopia convolvulus. Next base: position 68,879,896 of record OZ024720.1, read on the forward strand.
ACAAACAGAACTAGATTAATTTAATTATTTTTAAGAATAACCGATCGGATCGGATAAAAGGATGAAAATTATACAAATGTGTCCTCAAGGATTCCATCTATATGCAATTGGATATCCGATATCGGATGGTAACCGCATATATGATGATAATTTTTGAGCGCATATTTGATAGTGTGGGATCGGATATCCGGTTTTTATTAGTGATCGACCGGAAATCTGGTATATGATAGTGAAATGTTCGGATATATGGTATTTTTGAGCTAGCATTTTTCTTAATAGGACAGGACTATCAATTTACATTAGTTTGACAATCAGATTGATTGTCCGATTATACTAGTTCAATCATCCGAGTATAAAAAAATTGATTAAAAAAAATCCAGTGACATCAATTTGATTATCGGATATCCGGTCGGTTACATTCAGCTAGTATTACGAGTTTGTGAGATTAGAAGGATTTAAAATGTCTAAATTCAAGAGCATCAAATAAAAATTCAACTATGCAGCCCAATCCCATCCAAACAAAAAAACACTATAGAACATTAAATAGGATACCCGGTTATGAGAAGGCCCTAAACTATACAATGAACAAGTTTAGCAAATACTGAAATTGTTACTTTTATGTAATATAATTTTCTTACAATTACTACTTTAACTTTCTATATTTCCTAAGAACCAATGGTTCTAGAATGTTTAGATTAAAAATAAATGGGTTCTCAAATAACACACTACTCTTTTCCCTTACAAAAAAAACCCAGATAATTCTCCTTTCGGCTGCCATAGCCAACCAGCAAGGCTATAAATAAAAACTTACTAGATGACCAAGACATATTAGCACAATTTCTTCATCTGGCGGATTCAGATGCATCACTGTCTGCTTTCTGACTGGCTAACTTGACAATGTCTTCAACGTTAATTCTCCCATCTGTTTCAAGGGGAAAGTATACTGTAATAAGAAGAAGCACTAGAAAAGCACATTAAAAGCCCATTTGGTTGCAAAGTATGGAAAACGAAAGAGAAAGGAGTTTAAGGAAATGAATGTAATCTATTTTGGTGTCATGATACACCAACAACAACAACAACATTGACCCACAGGTTCCGCTACAGCGGAATCTCGGGGTCAAGATGGGGCACCCCTGCCCAAGGGAGGGGGGTACACCCGATATACCCATGAAAAACTGAAATTCAGCTATGTGACAATAATAACTAAATTTAGTTAGAATGCACCAAAATTGATATAGGGACTAAATCCATCTCAAAGGCAGCGTACAAAAGCCAATGAGCATGAGAATGTAATCCATTTGGTGCCATGATACATTAACAGAAATTTCCATCTTGATTTGTGGCACCTCATTTCCCACAAAAAAAAGGGCAATGGTGAAACCATTCCTTCCGCCCTCTTCTAGAAACAAATATTAGAGCACTAGACACGAATATTAGGGCCACGAGCCACATTTAAAAGAAACCATTAGCGTATCATGGCACCAAAATTGGGTTAGATTTATATCGTTTCAGTTTCCATTCTGTAGTTGGAAACCAAACGGGCCCTAAGAGTATAGTAAGTCACAAGATCATGTACCTCTATCCTTGGGAAGCTTGTGGATAAGTTCTTGGATGCCGTCTTTATCTAAAGTGTCTTTTAGGTAGGAGGCTGCAGAAGCCACTTCCTCAGGTGTCACTTTCCCATCATAATCCCTGAATGTAAAAGCCAAGATACACGACTTCAATCAACAGAAATATCATTTCCTTGAAAGCACATTATCAGGAATAGTCAGATATTGGAAACTAAGTTAAACATAAATAGTTGAAGATAAGACGCAGATTTGAAAATAGTATACTAGTATCCACTGAGTTTTGTCACAATGTCAGGTTGCTAGATATTTGATTCGAATGCACATATCACCCATTTCAAAAGTAATGCTAAACGTATGCAAGCTTGATAATCAGGAATTATTTTTTGCAATTTTCTGCCAGTCTGCCAATAACGCAGAGCTAAAATTCATATATTAATATCAGACTAATATTGCAAAATGAAAGGTTTGGAATATGTTTATATGAATTAAACTTAGTGGACCCTATCAATATATTCTAATGAAGAGCGTATAAATTCTAATGAAGAACAGAGAAGCTATTACCTGTCTAGTAGTCGCCAACGGTCACCAATAGTTGCATCCACATGATCAATTTCCTTTTCAAGTTTATGAAGCATAGCATCCACCTAGTATATCAACATGAAGAAGATATCAATAACTTGCTTTGCTCTGCAGCGCAACAGGTATTCTAACAGAGAATTTCGGACCAATTAATATGATAAAATAATTACCCTGTTTATGAGCGCTGATGAAACCTTATCACCAGCTGGAGTGTCAGTAGTTTGATCAGTGATCTCTTCCCTGGCAGCTCTATAAGCCTTCACAGCTTCTCTTTCACTATCTATTCCCTCCTTATCAACCATGCTGTTGTACAACTCAATCTGGTAATCAAAATAACAAGTAAATTGTACAATTTCAGAAAATTGAATTGAGGCTATAGTATATCATTTGGTTTGCAATATTCAAGTTTTGATCTCCTAGAAGGCTATACTAGAAAATGGACCCTAACATCAAACCAAGGGAATCATTCATAAATTCTATAGCCCGATCATTCATATATAGACTTTTAACTTTTAAGTGATGAGTATAACTTCATACGGTTGGGATACAGCAAAAGCATCTCTATATTGATGTCATGATATTTAGCACAGTTCTTACAAATGATTATTGAATTTGCACAGGAGGATCGCTGACATATTTAGCACTGTTCTTAAAAACCATAATGATATTTAGCACAGTTCTTACCTCCTTCTTTACCAGTCTTAAGAACTCTTCCCGCTCCTTGCTCACTGACTGAAATAGTTGGGCAGAAGCCGGTCAAGATACAAATTGCATCAACTAGAAGAGGATATCAATCACAAAGCATTGTAAGAATAAGAACGCAGTGTCTTACAGATGCTGAAGCCAGAACAGCCAATGCACAACTGAGCTCAGAAAGCTGGTCCTGTTTCTCTGATGTTTCAGCTTTTTCTAGCTGATCTGTTTCTCTAGCAGTTGCATCCATCATCTCCTCCAGGGCCACATCCTTCCCCAAGGCACTGGCTTCCTTCAGCCTAGCTTGTTCCTTTTCCTCCTTCTCTTCCTCTTCCTACAGTACATTATGCAGATATATTCCTTTCAGAGTGCCAAAGCATGAAAATATGTTTTTTAAAGTTTTTTTTGGTATGTGTGCCAATTGACACTAGGAAGAGCTTCAGAAAGAAAGATAACGATACAGATAAGGGAAGAAAAATAATCCTAGTAAAAGCCAGGTATAGATACATACAAGGAGTTTAACTGTTAAGCAAAAGCATGATAGATATACAATTATGTAAAATACTCCTAATAAAGGCCAGTTATCTATTAAGAGTATAAAGCATCAGAAGGCAGGAAAAGTTACAGAAGTTCGAGAAAAGAACCTTTATCTTCTCCTCTTCCATTTCGAGGAACTCTAACTTTCTCCTCCTTTCTGACACGGAATCTTCTGATGGCATAGATGTAACTTGAATAGTATCTACTACTTCATCAGGCAAAGAAGAAAGTGTAGCTTGAACAGCTTCCTCAGGCCTAACTTTGCCAGAGACACTAAAGGCTCTGCAGTACAGAAGGTATCAGCCAACAGACACTGCATGCAAGAAGTACAAGCTAGGAAATATTAAGACTTAAAAGCAAAAACTACCTTGAAAGAATCAAAAGAGAAGATGGAAGAGAATGGTTGAGAGATAAATCCAGCCAATCTCGCAGCTGCACAAAGAGAGGGGATTAATTATGAAAGCATCTTTACAGGTAACAGAAGCTTTTTTGCATACAAATAAAAGGTGAGAAGGAATGGAAGTACTTTTAATTTGCAAAAACTAAGGAAAAAGTTCATTTATAAATTATAATATAAGCATTGGTATCGGTATCAGAATATCATTATCAGCAGAGCTGCTAAATAAGAGCAGAAGAATAATCTTGAGCAAAGCAACTAGACCATACATTCATGCCTCCGCATGCCCACTCATAAGAATTTCTTTTTTCATTCAGTTCATGCATTTGCCATGGAAGATATCATGATATGAAAAACTGTCGCGCAGCAAGAGACAGAGACTATTTGGTCAAAGTAACATATACAAAAAACAACTGTAATCTGAACCTGTTGCCTCATTTCCTCGACCGAAAGCAAACCAAGTAGGCCTCGTTCTCTACAGGCTTGACGAAGCTCTGCCTCTGAGAGTGATTCTACCCCCTCTTCTTGAATCTCTTTATCATCATCCTTGATCCTGAAAGAGGTACAAAGTTAATGTATCAATATATTTTTTTAAGAGGTCAAAATTATATTAACAGAGAGAGCTTTTTACATAGATGAATTAGGAATGCCAGAAGGACCTAAATCTCAAAAAATGCCTTCAGCCATAATGTTGAAGGACACTCGAAAAAAATCAAAAGTGAGGGAGAAACCAAATTACAAAATGCCCAGCAAACAGAACAAATGTTTAGTATTACTGTCATTCCTATTCCAAGTGAACAGGAGGTGGCTTTTAATAGAGGATGTGATGCAATCATAACAGGTGTCTGTTAAGGGTTGCTCTCCTTTGTAGATGGCATGGTTCACGGTTGGGGGTAATCCAAATAGATTACAGGAAGGTGGTGAAAGCCATGGTTCTAGTGAGGTAGGTGATGTTCTTTTTTGATGGAGGAACCCAATTTTATCAAACCATTCCAGCACATTGATATCAATTAAGGGGAGGGAAAACCAGTAGAGCACTCTAATAAGTACGTCTTTAGCAAAACTGCAAGTTATCCAAAGGTGTGAGGCAGTTTCAACATCTTTATTACACAGCTCACATAGATCTTTAACAATTGGGATCCATTTACTGATTTGATATTTGGTTTGGAGACAGTCGTGGCAAGCTAACCAAGAAATGAAGACTCATTTGGGAGAGTGCAGACCACCCCCCAAATAATATCGCTCCATGTAACTTGATTGGAAGGCTCTCTAAGGAGATCATAAACAGCTCTTGTAATGAATTTTCCGTTAATGTCCAGGAGCAGAGAGGACTACTGAAGAGAAGAAGCGAAGGAGAGACTATCTCTAACTTTCAAAAGGGACCACCAAACACCAGCTATCCAGAGGCTTAGATGGATATCCCATATGGAGGAAAAGCATAAGAGGTGATTGTGGGCCTAATCAGTCCAAATATTATGGGTCAGCAGGTTAGAAAGTTCAAGTAGAGACTTGGCAATACAAGCTTTGTTCCATGAGAGGAGTTCTTTGGATTCGAGCCTTTTATACATTCTAGGTAGGTATTCCATGGCAAATGGCAAAAAGATAGGCTGACATCAGGTCTCCTTGTCTCACGCCCCAACACCTTTGGAAGAATCCTTGGAGGCAGCCATTAACATTGATAGAGTAGGAAGGGGTGGTTGAGCATGATCGGTGCATGATCAAATGGCTTCAATGATGAAAGTTTCTATTCGAGCTGGCTTAATTTTAGTTCTAAATTATGATCAAACAAGACAAAGACAGCAGAAAGTTAAGCCCAATCAATAAATGAGATGTTATTATGCTCATTTTGCAAAAAAATTATAAAAAGGAACAGTTCTGAAATAGATACCTCCTGAAAATATTTGGTTTTCCTATAATTTACAAACATGCATGCTTGTCACTTGTCAGTAGTAGAAATTATTGTGTTTGGATAAAATACAATGTTTTCTGCACACTACAAGCCAACATTTACACCTCGTTCCCCATCTGAAGGCGGCCATGATGCAAAATAGCCCAGTATAAGATACTAAAAGTTACAAGATCAGAAGAACAAGACAACATCCATTGATCAACGACTGAAACAATAATAAATCTGGACTAACAAAAGGGGAAAATCTTACTCTTGAAGCCTTTGTCGAAGCATATAACGCAAATAATGGTCAGTTGAATAGGGGTTGATACCCATATACTTGCACATGTTTACCAAACGAGGCCTGTATCAAAGAATATCTTATTTAGAAGAATTATAAATCATCCACATTATAGGACAAAAGGCAAGAAATGGGCAAGCTTAGATTCACCAACCTACTAATGTTATCCAGAGTCAACTCATCATTGAACAACTTAGCAAAAGCTAGAATTTCTTCGTTGGAAACATGAGCTCCTGTTCTAACCTATTTGAATAAACATATAAATCACGTTAACATGCTAGGTTTACACATGAAGAAAGGCCCTAAAAATACTCCACTGATGGTCTTGACAGTGATGATTACTTTATTCATAAACTCATCCAGATCTTCGGCTGTTTTCTTAATTTCTCCACTCCGTGAATTCTGGACTTCCTTGGCCATTTCCTTCACCGTGTCTTGGAGAAACTTTGCATACTCAATCCTCGCATTCAGTCTCCTTTTCAGTTCTTCCTACAGGAGGACTTTAAGGGTGAGATTGGTCATCTACACCCGTCCCCAACAGCTCAAAAAAGAAATAAAGATAGTAGAAATATAGTGGTACTAGTATAATGCAGATGTAGTACTTTCTGAAACTTGGAAGTTCACTATTTTCTATGAAGAAAAGACAAGGATGGAAGTGTAAAAAGCATCAAGCATCTTGAATTTGTACAATTTACATTTGGCCAATCACCGTTGAAATGTTAGGACATCTGGTGACTCGGTCTTCTTCTAGGCATACTGGAAATTAATCCTTCACACAACAGGGAAACACTCTCTCTTTATTGAAAAACAATGATAAATTGATACTTCAGAAAAAAAGTAGGGAGAAAAATGTAGAAATTAACAGTTGTGCCATATCACTCATCATTCTCGCCATGGAAATGCTTAATTTCTTAAATCCAAAGTCTCGACCATGTTTCTTAGGGCAGTAACTTGTGTAAGTCAGCCCTCATTATTTCAACTGTCTTTTCTAATTCTTTTCTTTTGGCATGATGGAAAAATAGTCAATTCCAGAATGGCTATCATTTAATAATAACAATTCAATAATGTTTTCAAGCTATTCATGCTAATCAGATATAATGTCATCTCATCAGTGATACGACCAAGAACTTTCAAACAAACAAACAGAAAAAAAGAATTTTAATAGAGCAATGAGCATGATCCTTCACCCATTTGTTACCTGTTCTTTCATCTTGTCCTTGAACGTTGATGGCAACATGTTTGGAAACAATTTTAGGAATACTGGCAGCAGGAACTCCATGAAGGGCACTATGATAAAAACTGCAAATGGAACTAGCCTGAAAATGTCAGCAGTTGTGCGAGTGAGTTGCTGCCTTTCCCTCCTTGATAGACTCTTCCCCTCAGCAAGTTTTAAGAGTAATCTCAAGCTGATCCTCACATCAGCCCACAATAATTTTGTGCCTAACCAATAATGTTGTAGTGTGGATATAAATTCACTCTTCCAATGACGAAGTTTAATAGCCCAATCCTCCCTACATATGAAAAGAACCAGATAAAAATTATATGAATTTTATAAGTCAAACAACAGCAAAGGACATATACCTGCTCATTGAAGCAACAGCCCTCAGAGCAGGGCCAATCCCTAGGATTGTAGCCCAAACTCTCTGCAATATAGATATAGCAACTTTTTGAGATTCCTGGAGTTTCTTGGCTTTGGCTTTAGCACTGCTCAAACCTTCTACAGCTTGGTCACACTCTTCCGGTGAAGGCTCTTTCACTTTAGAAGTAGCCTCTTCATTTTGGTCATTGCGACCACGCTCCGGTGACTGGCCTGTTCTTGCTGTAGAGGAATACAATGTATGTTGCATGTGCTGTCTAGGTCTCGTGGACCCCAAAGATAAGGCATAATCTGGATTCCTAGTTATTGATCGGTATGCAGGACTCCTGCTCAAGTGTTGCAGTAGTAATCCAGAAGAAAACAGCCAATAGTTATCTTTGTTTTCCCCGAGCCTGCCTCTTTCTTTCCTTTCAGTATTTGCTGATGAGTGCCACAAGTCCCAACTTGAAGAGCTCGGGTATGGAGTGGGAGATGCAGACCTGTCCTCATAACTCGAAAAACTATGAATCAAGAACCTAGGATGACTTGAAGAGCTAAATAAGGACCTCTTCCCTCTGAAGATTGCTCTTGATGCCATCTTCTTTCTTTTTATCCCCCACCAGTAATTACTATGTCTGAATTATTGTCCCACCAAAGCCGACTACAATCACAGCGGAAAGTTTTCCCAAAAACCATGCAGAATGCGAATTGCTGTAAACCTTCTTGAAATTTAAAAAAGAAAAATTGGTCATGTTTACAAGCAAATATCATCCTCAATACTTCAAGCATATAATTTAGCAAACTTCAGCAGTATGGAGAGCACATCTCTTGTCATATAAAAGCCAAAAAAAGGGAAGAAAAAAAAGCAGCCACAGCAACTGATTCAAGGGCACATTTGGAGTGCAGTTTTAAGGTTACTGATATTATCACGGCCTAATCACTTGGCACAAACCGTAATTCGGAGGAAAGAACTTTGTGCAAAATTACTTGAAGCTAAATTCCTACAAAATTTAGTATCCCTATGTGTTAACAACAGTTTCATTGCGAAGGGAAAAACCTATTCCTGCCACGATCACACCAAATTCTTCAAAATCACAGCGACCACTTATTGGAGAACAATCCAGACTGCTACGCAATCGAGATATTAGAAACTTTATTGTCCAAGTAGACTTCCCTGGCAAATTTGACCATTCAATTCTTCTTCTACGCGAGCTGATTGAATATCAAGCGAAATAATACTAAACGAAGACTAACAAACTCCTGATATATACGATTCAATACAGACGATACTCAATCAAAATCCTTTTCAAATCAATGGACGACTAATTTCGATGACAATCTGATCCTGAAATTCAATCAAGTTTTGTACCGACAATGCGATTCTGATATCAGAAGAGAGAACAAAGCAAAATGAAATCACTGACCTCAGATGATCGAAAAATCGCCGATTCTAGTAGTGAGCAAATCCAATTTGAGCTGCGTTGCGAAAATGCAAGCGGTTTTCGTGAAGAGATTGAGAGAGAGGAGTTGGAGAAAAAGTCAAGAGAGAGCGCGCAGGCGGGGGAGAAAAAAGAGTGTTGAGGGGATGCACTGTGGTGAGGGTCCTGGTGAAAGCCGGTGTACGTGGAATATGCTAAAATTCCAAACGGGCATGCGGTGTAAGCAAGTTAAACGAAATTGTTGTAAATAACCTCGCATTTGGGGTGGCTGTCGTAAATAGCCCAAACTTTTTAAGTTGCGGTAAATAGCCCATGTAGGTTGGGATCACTTGTCTAACTATTTTTTTTTCTTACCTTTTGGTTCGCCCGGTTCGATCGTTCAACACCGTTCTACATCCGGACCGGGTAATTCGTTGCCCTATTTTGGGGAAGACCCTCTCAATATTAGTTTCTCCATACATGTTGTCAACCATTTTGGGGAAGACTCTTCCAATATTAGTTTCTCCATACATATTGTCAGTGAAATTCGAACTTCGAATCTCCTAGATAATACTTAAAGGAATTTAGTATCACTTTACTACTAGACCAACTGAGTCTAACTATTGTTGAAATGATAGTTTTAGTCGCTAAACTTTAAACAAAATCGTATTTAACATTAGTGTTACCATAACAATCTTGGCATACCATAAATGACAATGACATGATAAATCTTATAAACTATAAATGACAATGATATGTGAGCGTTAACAATAATTAAAAAAAAATATTGTATTTAACTATATTTAGGTTAGTGACCACAGTCTACACTTTAATTGTGGATATATACCCCAACTTTGAAAGTAAGGGTCGTTTTTCGGAGCTACCCCAAAAGATGGGTTATGCGTCTAAAAATTAGACCTGATACCTTTCTTCCTTTTCTTCACAACCATATGTCAATATCCGACCTATGAAATAAAATACAAAGTTCAATATTTAATTTTTTTTGAAGGAATTTCAATATGTAAATCACCCTTAACAATATGACAACTAACCACAACGAAGGAATTTTCTGCCTGTTTTAGTTTCAACAATTTTAACAATCAAAATCATATCCATGACCAATTGGCGAATGGACGTTTGGCCCTATATCTTGAAATTTCAGAGCAAGTTTTATCTCATGTTAAACCTATCCTGCATATATGCTTTACTGGGTTTATAAGTGTTTTCTCTGGATTAGAGAGAGGGTCAAGTGGAAAACTAAATAATTGTCCAAAGAAAAACAAACAATTAAGAAACAAACTCATGAAGCTTTAAATGAAAAATTGTCCAAAGACAAGGCTACAAACATACATTTCACATAAGACAAGGCAAAACAGCAGTGCATATTTCTTACAAATACTGATTTATAAAGCCAAATGTATATGACTTGATAGCTAGGTAAATAGGACTTCTACATAAGTTGCAATCTTAATGCAACCAAAAACAAGTATACAACTAATTCTACATATATAGAATATAAGCTTCACCTATTTGGTGCAAGATCATCCAAGAGCCTTCTATATACTCAAAAAGTTCTTGGTTTCTCGCGCGACGATGAGCTCATCAGGAACATCAGCATCTCCCAAATCTGATGGCATTATAATGTCATCATCAGCAGTGAATTGGTACCTTTCCCCTATAGCTCTCAAGAACTGAAGCACTTCAAACATTGTGGGTCTCTCCTTTGCAGTTGGGTTTACAGAATTACAAGCAACTTTTAAGAACTGACTGAGCTCATCATCAAACCCTAGTCCAACTAAAGACTGATCTATGGCGGAGCGAACCTCAGAGGTACTTTCAAGAAGTGCAATCCACTCAACTAAGCTTCCTTTAAAGCTTTCGGGTGCGTTCTTGACATGGGTCGGTCTCTCACCAGTAATAAGCTCAAGAAGGACTACTCCAAAGCTATAAACGTCTCCCTTTGGAGTGGCGGTGAGCGTTCTTAGATACTCGGGTGCAACATAACCTAAATCTCCAAATTCCCCATTCACAAATGTACTCAAATGGGTGTCAACCGGGTTCATAAGCCTTGCAAGGCCAAACTCGGATAATTGAGGCTCAAAATCCTCGTCCAGTAAAATGCATTTGGAGCTGATGTTTCTGTGAATTATTCTAGGGTTGCAACTGTGGTGAAGCCAAGCTAAGCCTCTAGCTACTCCAACTGCTATTTTAAGCCTCATGGGCCATTCCATGGGCGGGTTATTAGCCTCGGGGTCAGCTGGGTGAAGCTGATCAAAGAGATTGCCATTTGCCATGTATCTGTACACTAAAAATCTTTCCTTTTTGGCCATGCAAAATCCAAGAAATGGGAGTAGGTTTCTATGCTTCACACTACCAAGTGTTTTCATCTCAGATAAGAACTCCTTTTCAGTGCGTTGTGAATCTTGTAACCTCTTCACCATTAGGTCAGTGCCATCCGGAAGCGTAGCCTTGTACATTACTCCTTTGCTCCCTGTTCCTATTATATTGGTGTTGCTGAAGCTGTTGGTGGCCTTCATTAGGTCACTCAAACTGATTTCAGAAACAGTGTTTTCGAACATGGAAACCTGAACATGGAAACTCATTTTAGTATCAAAATAAATCAGTTTGGATCCAAAGGAATTGCTCTTTCTATAAGATACCATTACCCTATTGGTGAATCCTAAAAAGGATAAATTTAAAAAGTGAAAAGGAAATAAAATCTGATGCATTATATTTAAATCAAACCACAAGTCTACCAGAGCTCATTGCACATATAAATGCACTAGATCAATTACAGTAAGCAATTGCATTTCATCACAAAAAAAGTTCTAAGATCAGTAGATAAGCTTACTTTGCAAGATTTTGTCCCCTTCATACTCTTAGCCCATCTGTTGCCTTCAGGGTCCTCCGGCTTCTTCCTGACAGCCGCTCTTTTTGCAGAGTAATACATGCCAATACCCATGAGAATAATAATGACAACAAATGCACCAGCCACAGCCCCAGCTATAACTCCAGTGTTGGACTTCTTTTGAGTTCCCGGGCAAAGAGGCAAGGGACCTCCACAAAGGCCCGGGTTATTGGCATAGACATCCTCAGAAAATTCATGACTGAAAATAGGTACTTGTCCAGTAAGATTGTTATCAGCTACACTGAACTCCTTGAGCCGATCAAGCGACCCAAGTGACAGAGGAATCTGACCCGAAAACCGATTGTGATCAAGCTTAAGCAGATTCAAGAAGGAGCAGTTGGAAAGCGCAAGGGGAATCACACCAGAGAACTTATTATCAGAGAGGTCTAGTGTTGTAACATATGGGAGGATCTTGGATATATTAGAAGGAATGGAGCCATTCAAGTCATTTCCTGAGAGGTCTAATCCTGTTAAGCTTGAACAATTCTCGAAACCGCGAGGGAAAGATCCCTTTAGACCCATGTCTTGTAATTTGATGTTCAAAACCCTGCTTTCTTCCGGGTGCCAACACTCAATCCCAATGAATCTACAGATGGACCCTTCAGTGGTGTTGGAGAAATCCCATGAAGTGTTTAAGTATTTCTGAGGATCCATGACTGATGATTTTATGGTTCTTAAGCATTGGATATCAGTTTGAGTCCCATAGGTGAGATAGCCACCCAGAAACTCCATCACAAGCACCAGCCCATAAATTACAAGAAGAGGCTTTCCAGTCATGGCCATATGAGTACAAAATTGATTGGAAGCTCAAATTAGGAGAATTTAGGGGAGAAAAGGGGGAAATTGTAAGAACTCAAAGTATACCCACATGCAAACACATCAAACCCAGATGGATCAAATTGGAATTGTAATGAAATTCCCCCAACAAAATAAACAAGAGCTACCAGAATTAAGAATTCAACACAATCAAAGGAAACCCAGATGGATTGAATGATCAAATAGCAGAAAGAAATATGTTTCAGACATACCCAGATGGTGAAAAGGGCTAGCAATTGAAGAAGCTCAAACAAGGATAAGCAGCGAAGGCAAACCCTAGAGAGGGGTAGGAGCAATCAGCCAATCAGCAAACCCTTTTGCGGAGAAACGCCAATTAGCTAAGTGGTAGTGGTAAATGGTGATTGATGGTGCTTATAGTCAAGATAGAAGACTTGAGTTGAGACGACTTGTGCATTGCCCAACGACCAAAAAAGAATGGGTTCCGTCTTTGAAAATTCTAAGCCTGACTTTAGAAGAGTGAACAGAGAGGAGGGAGAGATTCTTCATGGCTTGCAGTGATCGACACGAAACGGCTTTCGATTTGCAAAAATTGGGTGATTTTGACTGATTCTTGGTCTCATACTCTCGTTTCTCTTGGCACACATTAGTATAAAGCTTATCATAATTGAGGTGGGCCACTGCCCCCCACACGGTGTTGGTTGACTGCGTTTACTTGGAATTGGAATTGGAAATTTTGTTGCCAAATTTTCTTTTAACGAGGAACAATTTCCCAATTGTTATAAAATAGAGAGATTATAGAGAGAAAAAGGAGAGATTAGATTCATCTTATTAGGTCACTCATAGGGGCCTTTATATAGAGAATACAAACTAGGGTTTCTAATTATACATCTAAATATAATAATATAATAAATATTATAACACACCCCCTTAGATGTACATTACTAAATGCCTCGTTAAAAACCTTGTCTGGAAAATCCAATGGGACAAAACCAAGACTAAGGGAAAAAGAGTGCAGTTATGATTTTTCCTCTCAACTTGAAATATATCTTCCTTTTTTTTTTGGTAGAAGGAGAGGTGGTACTCTCCGGCCCCTCAAGGGGGCATTTTATTAATTAATAAAAAAAAGGGCTAAGTAGTCAGCAAACGGGGGATAGCCCGACCCCTTACATCATCAAACAAAAGTAAATTAATATCCTCCGGCGGGGCAAGCAATACACGAAGTCCAATAGGAAAATTAAAAGCATAAAACGCAAGACGATCAGCTACCATATTCGCCTCGCGGTAGATGTGTCGGAACTGGACTCTCCAATTCCTCCTTGCTTGATTGAATTGAACATCCATCACGTCTTTGAGTTGAATCTCATAGTTTGAGAACACTTGGTGATATGTACTTTGGTTGATCACTTCATGCTGAATTCTCTTCATGTATACATCACTGTTGACTCCTTTCAACTTGATTTGATGGATGGATAAAAAACTTCATTCCTTCACACATCTCGAACTTCAGGTCGAGATTGTCTCATTAGAGACCTTATATGACGAACTGCCTCATTAAAAACCTTGTTTGGAAAAACCCAGTGGGATAAAAACCAAAACCAAGGGAAAAAGAGTACAGTCGTATAATAATGCTCCCCCTCAGTTAAACACAAAATCTTTATGCAATAAATATATGCCATCACTGAATTTTGTAGAAGATTGGTACTTCTGGACCAATAATCTTTATTTTATGTTTAGGGAGACAATAACTCATTGTCACTTAAAATGACATTATTGAGTTAATGAAGCAAGGTACGGTTATGTACCTATTGTATTGAGATATGGTACTTCAAGACCTAATATCTCTTTCATTTTCTAATCGGGGACGAAAGGGGTCCTTTTCCACACTTAACGATCTTACTACCATTGGTGTACTTAATGGATGTGCCTTATCCATATTAAATCGCTTTAGGAACTTTTCTGCGTAGTTTGATTGATGGATAAGCATTCCATCCTTTGTATGCTCGAACTGCAGAAAGAGACAATACTTGGTAGTTCTTAAGTCCTTCATTTCAAAATTTTCAAATAATCAACTTCTATTAGGATCTCTTCTGGAGTCCCAATAATGTTCAAATCATCAACATAAACAACAATGATTACATATCCTGAATTTGTTCTTTTTATGAACACACAAGGACCTATTTGATCGCTGACAAATCCTTGCCTTTGTAGATATTCTCTAAGGCGATTATACCACATTCTTCCTGATTGTTTCATCCGTATAGCGATCTTATAAGTTCAATCCTTTTGGGATTTTCAGGTATATGTTGGTACCTAACGACTCATATGGGTATGTTGTTACCACATCCATGAGTTGCATTTTCAAACTTTCAACAACGGTTAAAGCAACAAGGAACCTGAGTGTCGTTGCATCCACTACTGGTGAATACATTTCCATGTAATCCACTCTAGGTTTTTGCGAGAACCCTTGTGCAACGAGTTATAACAGACTGGTTTTTCACTTTCTGGTGTTGGAACTACGGGCCCAAAACACCTAGTTTGTTTAACGAATCCAATTCTGCTTTCCAACTTTTCCAACCATTTCGATGTTGACATTCCTCCATTGTTTGGGGATTATTGTCATCTTCTCCAATAACTTTTACGATAAATGAATAAGCAAAGATATCTTCTCGATACCCTGTACCGATACTTAAATAATTAATCGACATTTCCAAATTGTCGCTCATGCCATTTTCTTTGCTTTTAGAGTCTTTAGATGGAATCACTTCAGGAGTTCTATCTTAATGTTTATTTCCAATCGACATATCATCCTTTTGGGATGCAACTGACTCTTTCCTCTTTTGGGGAATGTATCCTTAAATCCGAAAATGTCTCTCATGCTTCAAGCATGCTTATGTGTTGGGTTGGAGTTACTTCTGGAATCTCCAATCCCCTAAACTTCTGGTTTAGTTAATCACTTTCATGACATTGGTAAACATCATGAAGCTATACAATCCCCTAAACTTCTGGTTTAGTTATACAATTCGCTAAACTTCTGGTTTAGCTTTCTTTGGATAATGAATTGCTTCCCATGCAATCTCTTAACTTGTAGTCTTAGTTATCTTCTCCCCCTAAAGTTGACATTTTTACCTCGCCAAAATGTTAATCTTAATACCGAGCAATATATTGATCACCGCTTATAAGCTCTAGGTATTTTATAAACGATAAGGACCCAAACTCTTCGTCTAATCCCAACTTTCATTGTGTGGCATCATTTAACAATCATTCAGGGAGGTGGAGGACATATAAAGCATTTAATCTCTTCTAGATACAAGCTTCTATTAGGAAAAATTTCTATAAGCAGTCGGTCTAAGTCAAATTTAATTATCGACATTGACATTTCATGACCCTATTTAATCAACGACTCATCCTAGTCGCGTATTTCATGTATAGCATTTGCCTAGCTATCAATTATGACCGCATTATTGACGACTCTTCAGGAGATGAAATTATAATTTAATTAATTCGTCACATTGGGGACAAATTTATTTGCAAATATATCCGCTTAGAATTGTATTTTATAATGATATATAATATAAACACAATTAAAATTAAAATACAAATACCGAATGAACATAAAGTTGTATGAACAATTAAACAAATAAAATAATTAAATAAATAAAATAATTCATTCGTTTCAGGGAATGAGAATTATCACTTCAGTGATAATTTTACTGTAAATTCAACTCTTCAAGAGGAAATAATTATCACAAATTCAACTCTTCGGGAGGAAATAATTATCACTTCTTGGATAATATTATTTATAAATTCAACTCTTCAAGAGGAAATAATTATCGCTTCAGGGATAATTTTATTTGTAAATTCAACTCTTCAGGAGGAAATAATTATCGCTTCAGGATAATATAATGATGTTCCAATTACTTCAGGGAATGGAAAATAATCACTTTAGGGATTATATATTGAGGTTTTATTCACTTCAAAGGATGAAAATTATCACTACAGGGGTAATATGATCTGAATATATTCAACTCTTTAGAAGCTGAATGATCAAAAAATTATCGCTTCAAGGATAATTATTGTGCACCTCTTCAAGAGATGAATATATCCACTTCAGGGGATATATTATATACGATTTAATTTGTCGCTCCAAGGACAAATTTGTTAACAAATACATCCATTTCAAGGGATGTAATTTTACAATCGTAAACAAACTAGTATGAATGCATCCACTTCATGGGATATAAATTTATAATCGTAAATAAACTGGTATGAATGCACCCACTTCAAAGGATACTAAAATTATGAGTGCACCCACTTCAGGAGATATATCACGGAACATTTAATATACAAAAGATTAAACAAAACATGAAGATTAAACAATAGAACACGATTAACCCAAAAGTGAATACGATCAAGCAATACAAACAAGTCAAATTAAACATGCATTTAATTATTTCAAGTGATCGGTCATGCACAAAGACAAAACAAAAATGTTCATGATCATTGTCAATCAACAGAAGCAATGAACATGTATTAAATGTACATGAATTAATAAACTAATACGTACAAAAATTTTTGAAAATTGAACGAGAAGCAATCAAATACAAAACCTGCGTATGCGTGTATGGGTAAAGAAGAATTAGATCAGAGCAATTCGTGCTGATAACGTGTTATAAAATAGAGAGATTATAGAGAGAAAAAGGAGAGATTAGATTCATCTTATTAGGTCACCCATAGGGGCCTTTATATAGATAATACAAACTAGGGTTTCCAATTGTACATCTAAATATAATAATATAATAAATATTATAACACCAATCAATTAAAATTTCAACTAAGCATGAATTCGGTTTGTTAAAATCACTAATCGTAATCTATCTATGAATATTGATTAACCGGAACTTGGTTAACAAATTTTTCGGTTCAGTTTTCTCGTTTAATCAATAACCGTTTATGTATTTTTTTATTATAATAATACACTTAAAAGACAAATAAGATTATCAATGTCCTGAGCATTTGGCATGGTGGTTTAGTCAAAATGCACCACGTCAGGGGTTCTAGCCTTGTCAGTTGCAGATGTGAGAGTTTCACATGTCATGGCAAGATAACTCCCCCTGTATGCGCCGCCACTCCCGTCCGCTATTTACCTCCACCTCTAGATCCAGGGCAGGGTCCATGGGATGCTCAGGATTAGTCGGGATGGCAATTTGTATTATTCGAGAATTTTTGGGCCTGGCCCATGAATTGTTGATCATCGGCCTATTAGGAGCCTATATATGATTAGTGATAATGAAAATTATGTTATGCCATATGACATGTTAGATTCCGGCGACCCAAACAATCGGATGACGGGAGTTTTTACCACTTAATATGCCAGTTAGCACTTGAACATTTATACCATATTAGATTCCGGAAATCGGTCTTTTTATCTAAAAATTTAAGTCATTGGATAGAGTTTCACTCTTTCTTTATATACTAGTGGTGTTCCCTTATATTTCTGATGTGGGAAGTTCAAATTCTCCAACATGACGCGCACAAATGGCGAGCGATCATGGTCATATATTACAAGATTTGATACAATACAATGCTTAGAAGTATTATGTATGTACATACAAATGGCCCCTCATAGTTATAGACACCCTTCCGGACGAACCACGCCAATTGCTTCCCCCTTGACATTGGTGCAATCGGCTTGTGCCGTTTTACCATTGTAAATCAAGTTTACATTTTGGAGTTTGATCCCGGTGCATGGGTACAATTTGCTGCATTCGAATTGCAATGCTACTTTTGTAGCCGAGGTTCCCCTTACACCTTTGTAGGTCACCTTACTTATCTTTATCCCGGACACCTACATACATATACGTACACATCATGGAACAGTAAAATTTTAAACGCAAATTTATTAATCATTTGAACAAAAAATGTTAGAATATGGTTTTTATACGTGGAAATTAAAATATATTGGTATATAAGTATGATGGAATACTCGATTATACTATTATCAATTGGTTTTAAACTAAGGCTAGACTAAGTTTATGTACCGGTTTTACATGTGCACAATTTCTAGTCTATTGGTCCATAGACTAACAAAAAATGATGATGTGAATTATCTTGCATCGAAAATTGAGAAGAAAATATTGGCTAAATATGAATATGTTGGAGAAAACTTGAACAATTCCACGTAAATCGTATATAAAGACCAAAATCTACTAGCATATAAAGAAGAGTGAAACCCAATTCAATGGATTAAATTTTTAGGTTAAAAGGTGGATCCCGACTTTATATGCTAAGTGGTAAAAATTCTCGCCATGTCACCCAATTATTTCGGTCCCGAAAAATCTAACATGGTATCAAAGCTTTCTATGTTACAATTAAAGTTTTCTATGTTACAATCAAGCATTAACATGGTCTTATTCCGGTGAAGCATTAATACTACTTAATGGATTAAATGGCGATCCAAATAGGGGCTAAGGTGATCAAGACTTATAACATAAATATTTATCATGAACTTTTAATTGATTGTATTTGTGGTCAAGGATATTTTTCATCAAAATCAAAACAGAAATTTCTTAGTACTATTTTGAAGACCTGACTTTTTAACTAAGTGTCCGAAGGCATGAGCTTTAGTAGATGAAATCGATGAATTATGTACAAACCTTGTTAGGGCAATTGAGATTATCGGGACAATAATCTTGGTCGATGATGATAGGGTACTTGACACGTCGCATGACCACATTCTCGTATCGAATATCTTGCACGAAGCCGTTGCTGGGCCTGGCCCATGACTTGATCCTTAGCCCATTTGTGGTGTCTGTGAGCACCACCTTCCTAACCGTCACGTTTTGTACTCCTTCTTCGTCCTTTTCCTTTGCCAAGCTTCCAATACTTCCATTTTTTTCATTTTGCCAAAAACATTAGAAATGTTGTGAGACAATAGACAACAACTTTGTGCAAAAATTGCCCATCATTCGTATTGAAATAAGAGTAAATTTTGGTTTAATTTTTGGAATGAATTATAATCAGAAATAAATTAAGTTGGTGTTTGAAATATGGTTTCCCATATGGGAAATTGGGTGATAAATTATCTAAAATCACTGTTCTAAAAATCCTCGCGTAGCTCTATTTAGACCTCACCTAGGCGTTGGAAGATCCTACTCCCATAAGCTTTCTAGTCCATTTAGGATACCGCCTAGTCCGTCTAGACATTCGTTTAGGCTTCTAGACGCTAGACGGGTCCATCTCCGCCTGAGGCCGCCTAACATTTTTTAGAACACTGCCTAATATATAAGGTTGGTTGATTACTCTTTTTATTGATTTTAGATAAATGCTCACTATACTTATGTACTATGTTTACATATAAGCGACCTCTAATCTATCGACTTGCTGACTTTTACATGATATCGGAGTTGATGGTCTGATTTTGGGCCCATGGTTGAGTGATTGATGTCACCTGCTCGTTGTTTAGGTTGTGCGTTTGGCTATAAACTAGACTTGTATGTTCAAATGTCAACCGAATCAGCAATTGGCATTTCTATGGTCAATTAATTTTAAGACAGACCTCTTAATTAATGTATATGTTTATATATGCACGACAGACTCCCAATCTATCGGTCCACTAACTTTTAACCGTTGAAACTCAATACTCCATCCGTCTCTTATAAGATGTTTTTTAGGACTCTACACATATATTAAGTTTTTTTACCTAATTTACCCCTATTAACAAGGAAATCCTCCAACTTCTCTTTTTTGGTCGAAGGAAAGCCATGCAAATGAAAATCATGAAAAAAGGAGTTACTCGGAAAATATATGTATACCTAATGCCATGGCCCGGGCCACAAGCGACACGTTCGACGAGCATGTTCTGAGTGCCCGGGCCAATGGAGATGCAATCGTCGCCGGTTTTCATGGTGGAGTTGAAGATGGTAACGTCACGTGAGAGCTGCACGTGGATGCCGTCGGTGTTGGGGCTGTCGCCGGGAGCTATCACCTTTACACCCTCAATGTGCACGTCTTTGCATTGGTTTATGACTATGTGGAACAAATGGCTGTTTAGTGATGTTAATCCCTTTATAACTATATTGCTTGAAGCCGTAAATCCCAACGTCTGATGTGCATATAAACAAACATAATGATCTCAATATCTCATGTCATTAATCTTCATTAAGTATAGAAAAAGTTATAGATATTTGATATTTCAATCCTACACAAAAATCGATTATGATAATATTTTTTTAATCACGCACGTCTTTTGGAGAGAGCAGATTCGTATAGGAATTAGGATGTATCGTCCAAGTTTAGTAAAGTTACAACTTATATGTAAGTGTTTTTTATTAATGTAACAGGTTTTACACTTTTTTAAGGAGGGTTAGTTTTAAAATAAATAAAAAATGCAAAATGCATGTCAATATGTCATCCAAAGTCAAGATATTGTATATACCATTTGGCCTCAAGAAAACGTCTCACGGATACTATTTTTTGAATAATAAAATGAAGGATTTACTTGCATATACTCACTCCATTCATATTTACATGTCCTTTTACCCTAGAAATTTGTTCGTAAATGTCTGTTTAAATATTTTGAGCAAATTTCCAACTTTACCATTACTTTAATCTAAATTATTTTCCCTATATAAACTAATTAAGTTTTTTTTTAACTCCAATTTTCGATACATATAAAGACGAGACTTTGATATATATTTTAAATACTCTTTCAATTAATAATAATATTTTTTTCGATGAGTGTTTTTTAATGAATCTCTCAGTCTTGAGCTTCATTGAAATTTAATATAAAATAAAATAAGAATAATATTTTTATAAAGATTTTTAATATTAAATAATTAAAGTATGGACTTATATTATACAATGAGATTTGGAGCTAAAATTTCTTAAATTATGAAATGATGGGAGTAAAAAAACTTATTTGTAAAAAAGTCTAAAATTACATATAAAAATGGGGTTTTAGATTATAGATTTTAACGTACGGTAGCGCCATCAGGGCAATCCGAGACGCTAGTATTGGAGGTAGCCTTGCAAGCCCAAGACGAGTAACCTCTTGCATCCAAGTACCCGCCACTAACGGTAACTCCCGCCACTTCCTTAAAGCTGATCCACGTGTGCGCGCTCCCCATAACCTCGTACTCGGTGGGGGCCACCAAGGATCCGAGCAACCGGATCGTGATATCCGGGTTCCCGCAGCTCCCGCCCGACCCGGAGAACACAATCGGGTGGATCAAGTACCTCCCCTTGGGCACGAGGACGACGGCGACGCTACTAGAGTTGCACGCCGCGGCCCATGCCCTGAGGAAGGGCTCGGTGGTATCGGTGACGCCGTCGGGCCGGGCTTTGAAGTCGGTTACGACGTTGAGGATGGTGGGTGGCGTGGCGGCGGAGGGTGGTGGGTGGTGGAGGAATGTGATGAGGAGGAGGAGGAGGATTGGTGATGTGGGTTTATTAGCCATTTTGAATTTTGATTAATTAAGAGGTTGATTAAGTAATATTAGGTGTGGAAATGGAGTGATTAAGGGGGAGTTTATATACGGATTTGAAAGTGACGGCCAAGTGATCATTTGTTTAAGTTATACCACCTTTTTCAAAGGCACGGATTTTGATGGAGTTAATTGGAATTTATATAACAGATGAGTTGATTAATATGATTTGTGATTGGATATGATAAGGGATTAATGGCGTCTGTAATGGATCAATGGAGTATAATGTGTGGAAAGAAAGCTAACAAAATGGCTTGAGAATTCAAACTCAGGTGGTTCTGAGTACGTTGCATGTATACTTAACATTAATTCTAATTAAAGAGTACTCTAATTAAAGTGAATAGTACCATTACAAGTATATTATATTGTCTTCCTTGGCATACGATATAATACTTTGTTTGGATAGTACTCAAAAGGGCTGATTTCTAATTATCAAAAAAAAAAAAATCATTGATTGATTGCTTAGTACTACTATATACTATATTAAGAATCTCAAATGACGTGTATGATTAATGGGGCAGATAATTGCTTAATCAGTAGGTGTTAACTATATATGCAATCTCTATTGTACATCAAGAATGTGTAACAACACTTATCAACTCATTTTTGATCCACACTTGTCAACTCATAAATAGTAAGTTATATGTTTGCATTGTGTGGTTTGAAGTTGTGACCTTTAAACTTAAACCTTTTTGAACTTAAATTCTACCGGCTATGACCTATGACATATCCTAAGAAATTAGTTACAGAAAAATGGTTGATTCACATGCTAGACGCAATAACAACATCAACCCAGTGTTAACCCATCTCAGGCGGGATTTAGGAAGTCATGATGTACACACCCTTGCCCCAATGTAAAATTGAGAGGGTGTATATTAAAGACCCAAGTATTATCATTGCTCGAAAGACCCAAGGAAAACTAAAATTCAGTTATGTGACAATGATAAATAAATCTGTTAAAATGCACCAAAACTAATATAGAGGTTATATCCATCTCAAAGGCATTGTATAAAAGCCAATGAGCATGAGGATGCGTCCCAAAATTCACATGCACGATTCACATGCTAGACAGCCTAGACTCAAACATTATGCGGATTCTAAGCGGAGAGGAGCCACCTAATGCCTAAGCGGCACAAACAATTGCATAGCCAGGAGCGCCTAGGCGGGTTAGATGGCCAGGTGGGCTGGATCTCTCAACGCCTAAGCAAGGCCCTAGTCAAGATTTTTAGAACAGTGGCTAGACCATATTATTTACACATGATTTTGGGCATCTTTTTTTTTTTGGCAAAATTTAGTTCTGATACAAATAAAAAGAGCTGGAGCTTATACATATTAGTACCTTGATATCTCACATCACAAGAAATGTATACAAATGAAGATAATAGATTATTAGATTAACAATATCTACATTCCCAACTACCAAACTGATAAAATACAGTGTCACTTTATCTTACACTCCTGCCAATCAAAATCTTCCTAAACCAAAAGCTTGAAATAATCTTCAAATGAAACATTGAATTGAACACATTTGCCTTTAACCATCATCCAGAATTCAAACCTTATAAAAAGAGAGAGAAATCCAATCTTGACTATTCCATTATTTCAATAATCAATAAAACAAGCATATATAACAATCAAGCAAACAAGTTGAGATTCCAAACTCCCTGTGTACCCAAAACCGTTGACACTGGAAGAGGCCAAACCAACTTGGAAGTCCCAAGACTAAGGCTTACAACTTATTTGGCTTCAACACTAAATAACCTATCCATCCTATCCAATTTCAAGCAACCCTTGAATTCAGAATGCAGTTGCCATTCTATTAAGAAATGCTATCTAAAAATATTCAAATAAAAAACCACAAATACTTGACTGCCTTTTGACATACAATTACACATCTTGTTCCACCAATAAAAAGGTTAAATACCATGTCGACATGAAACAAGGCCGTAAAAAAACCAAAAACTAGGACACAACACAAACTAACTTGGGAAGAATGTTTCACCTTGAGATACAAATAGACCTCTTTTTTCCTAATCAGATATTGCAGAATGAACTAAGAAGAGATCTGGAGGAGAGGGTATGTACACTTCTTATTCGGCATGCATGACCCAAGAAATCATATACTTACAGAAGCTGCAAAAGGAGGCGACTAAAGCAGGCAAAGGCAGCTAAAAGAACCCGTACCTGTCAAAGTCCATGTCATTGACGGCATGTCACTTCAAGGAGTATTGAGATCCAGAAGCTGATCAAAAACGTCGAGTGAGGAGCTCAGTTTCTGGAAGTCAGATCGATGCAGGAGGTTCGCTTTGACTTTTCCGGAGTCATTATCATGACTAGGGTTCATATTGTTATGCTTGTTGTTCATAGTTTGGGGACAGTGACGTACACGGATGCGATGGCAGGTCTCTGTAGTGCAACTGCCCTGAATCTCAACCACCAGCAGTACTTCTTTGTCCCTCGTGTCCTCACACCAACTGTTCTGTGGGACCCCGTCCACGTACTCTTCTTGCGTGTGGAACTCTTCGTGATGAACAGATACCTCAGCCGTTCGATCTGGTTTAATTATGCCCGTGGCAGGACAGACCTGGTTTAGAAAAAGGTTTATTTGGTTAGACTGCACACAGGTTAACAAATCACTCCATTCACTGGTTCACTACTTTATACGCATTCACGGCCTTTATATATAATAATGTCTCAGTAAAGAGAATGAAGAACAAACCCAAAATTGTTTTTCATTGATACTTAATTAAATGGAAGTGAGCATCATTCTGCAATCTAGGACTTAATGAGGAAACACTCAGGAAATAGTCGAGGGAAAATGCATATCAACAATCCAGAGGATCTATTCTGCATATCAGACCGGTATACAAAAATGAAAAATATGATGATTTCAAGGCTCAGCTACTAAAATTCAAAAGTAAAAAGAAAAAAACAGAAGGGCAAGAGATATATACCTTGAGCCAGTGCGGGAGGCCAAATAAGCCTCTTGGGTTGTGGTTATACGCCTTTCCATCTTCATCAATAGTAGTCTCACCCTCACAGATTATTGTGAAGAAGGCTTTATCTCTTCCGTTTTTATTTGTTATCCGCAAGATTGATGTGTCGTTGTTTTGAAGGATTATGTTATTTGTACTGACAATAGTTTCGGGAACTTTAGATAGTTCTTTCCGCAAAGCACAAATTTTTTCATTTGATTCCATAATCTCTCCAAACTCTTGTCTCTTTATAGACTCGTCTACACTGGCGATTTCAACATCAAATATGCAGCGGACAGGCTTGTGATCACTATCAATCACATCCATGCAAGCTTCATACCTACAGAAATGAGTGTCACTAACAATTCAAAGTAACAGCACATAATCAGAGAATTGCCCAAAAAAAACAATACTTACACTACTATCAAAGAAACATTCAAAAGCAGATCTTGATAAGTAACATATGGAAACAGGATATGAGACGTGCAATTTAAATCACTAGTATCTGCACTAAAGAGACTGAACATGTTTATGTTGACTAAGCTCAAGTGTTAAATTAATGCCACATCAGTCATCCACGTGAACTATTTCAGACATGTCCGATTGAGATTAAATAGAGAACAGATTTGATATGGGGTGTTGAACTAATCAAGAGCCTTCTTTCTGAAAAATACATATATCTCAGTTTTATCATGCACATTAGTTAAGAAAATGCATTCATCTTGCACCTGAAAGTAACAGGGAGACTAGTGTTGGGTAAGAGCTGAGGGATACAAGCCATCGTAGAGAACTTACTGCAATATTGAGCCAACAACTGGACAATCCAAACTGCATTCAGATGATGTAGATGAACGACTATCTCGATACAGAATTCTATCACACCAAGCAGGGACTCGCTTCTTTTCACCAGCATCATAGCCTATTCACAATTTATAGCTGTTACAATTCTTGTGATTTTAAGCAAGATCCAGAATAGAAACAGCAGGCATCATTGCAATCAGCTACATTGATCTAAAATGCATGTATATAATAAAAAAAAAAGGTATGCGTAAATTTTCAAACTATATGTTTGTTTTAACATCAAAAAAACTCTTGGGATTTAAGGAACAAGAATTCAGCCTAAGAATCCACCAATATACATATGAAAAAGATAGGGTCAAGTAACTTCCTATTGAAAAATGTTGCTAAAAAGCAAATAGCAAATCCTTCTCAAATGAGCATCCCTCAGTTTTTTGTTGAAAACAAGAGATGACTACATTGATAAGCTTTAATCCAAATTACATTACAGGTGGAAATATTGAAGTAAAGGAAAATAAATACTCCCTCCGTCCCATATTATATGGGGTTTTAGCTCTATGCACACTTATTAAGAAAATTTTTAAATTTTTCTATCTATCCATAACTTTACCTCTTTTTCTATCAATCTAACAAATGTTTTTAATTATTTTTAAAAAATTATTTTAGTGTACCCAATGACTATAAAGAATAACTAGATAATTTCTTTTACCAAGATTATAAGGCTTTAAAAATTGAAAACCATAAATAAAAAAGTACATGTATAGCATTGAAAAACTAATAAGAACATACATTATGGGACAAGAATTTTGTCCTAAAAACCCCATATAATATGAGACTGAGGGAGTAAATAGCAAGAGAGCTGCAAGAAATGCCCATCTGTTTCCACACATTTGTTTTCCTGTTTCAGTTTTTCCCAAATCAAGCAAGCCTTGCTAATGGGGAATTATAAATTTATAATTGATTTTGGTACCTGATAGACCAGGTTGGTGTCTTTCAAACTTGTATGTTGGAGGAAACCTGATCATGGCCTCACGCATTCCTTGGAACACTCTACCAGCTTCCATTTCAGCCCGGAGTTGATCTTTCTCTTTTAGCCAATCAAAACAACGTTGGGAAATAAAATCCCTCGCTTCATCATATGATATCCCATCGAGTCTATAATTGAAATCACCCAGAAATATCACCATATCTGCCTCAGATAACTCAGGTATTCCTTCACCTGAGCGAAGGCCCATAACCTACAAGTGATTGACAACATGAGGGCCTAAAGTAAAAACTGAAATTGTTTTCATGCAGAAATCAAATCCGAATAGTAATTATACAGTTGCAGTATTTCTTACATTTGTTCCACGGAGAACTTGAACAGCAGATGAGATGCCTGCTGCAATAGAAAGGACCAATGGCAAGCAAGAAGGATGAACATGAAATAATTGATAGAGGAAGCAGGCAACTGAACAAGATAACAACAGATATGGCACCATACCAGTTGCATTATTCATCAAACCAGAAGGCCGACTGAAAATCATATTTCTATAGACATAATCAAAATCCGCATTCCTCCGGCTGACTGCGTCTACATGTGCTGCAAAGTGACAGTTCACAAAGCACATGACTCGATCAAATACCCTTATCCTTAAGCTAACTGCTCCCTGTTAGCATAACACTTAATCAGCTCAAACACAAGAGATATTAGAATTGCTTAATCCATTAATTTACATAATAAACTACAGCTGAGGGGTTTTTTTTTTTTTTTTGGGGGGGGGGGGGGGGGGCAATAATTCAATGAACAACCTTTTCTCATAGAGGAAAACCCAGAAAATTATGATCTGTACTAAGACCTACACCACAACTTGCCCCAGGGGCAGTTTGTGAAGTGCTACAGGTTCGTCTGCCTATTGAGTAGAAATGTAACCTCGATTTCTTATTATTTGTTAAGATTTGCTTTATACATTTTCTTAAACATAATGGGTTACAACAAAAACCCCACAAGAACACATCCATTTCTCCAAGATGAAATAACCCTTAGTACTATGACCTGCAATAAAACTGGGCAGCTGTGGGGTGCTATGGTTTTGTTTGCCTATGTAAAAGAAATGTGAGCACTTTCATAAGAAATTGACTGCTTGTTTGCAGGAAGCAGATAAACAGCAATCGCACCTTATTACCAATAGCACGTCCGAAACCACAGGGTACAGCAGCTACATCAACGTCTCCAACATGAGTTCTTAACTGCTTTCTGACCCTGAAACGTAATCAATACATTGTTATAAACAAGGCGGTAAGGACAAATACACTATTACCTTCTTGATAAAAAATAGCTTTGTTATTATATGCGCTTAGAATGCTCATAGTATACATTGTCACCAAACTATCTGATTGATTTGATACAACAGGCGAAAACCAACTAACCACACTGAGATAAGCATTCCTGCCAGTTGCCTAAAACCAACACGATCAAAAGTGGATCCTTCATCCAAGATATTTCCAATCATATCCAGCCACCACTGCCCAACCGTACTGCCTTCTACTTCTAGGCCCACCTACAAATAGTGATGAAACAAGGATTACATTTAGGCATTTCATTTTTTATGAAAATAGTTAGGCAATGCAAATATAAATGATGTGTGATACACTTGGCACCCCGCTACGATGCTGCTCAGTGAAGCAAGATTTTCTTCATGCTTCATAGTTTCAATGAGTCAATCGGAACAAATGGATAAAAGAGGGAGAAATCATTAGAAGTTTCCAAGGAATCTAGAAAAACTTACACTTTCTCTAGCAGCAGACATGGCCAAGACACCAGCACCCATTTCCAGTTCTTGGAACCCAACAATCACCATGTCAACATCTGATGCAGCAGATCCCAACCAAGATATGAGAGAATCTGATGAAGTCCTTCCTTCAGCAACATTCCATGTCCCGGCCAAAATTTTCAATTTTTCCAGCCTAGTGTACAAAAATTCTTTTCCAGTTAATTCTGAGCGAATCACATTATCAAGAGGCCCAGGAGATGTTATGTTCCATCCACGTATGCCACCATGACTAGCCAGAGAAAAGATGTAGCCTGCTCCAGCAGCCATTTTTATTACAGGGGCACCATGAGCTATCCAGCTTCCAAGCAGCTTGCCATCAAGGTCCAGCACTTGGACAATTCCACTAAGATAACCAACCCAAATCCGTGATCCAAATGTGCAGAAGCATTGTACAGCAAAAGGATGATGCTGAAATTCTTGCAAACGATTTCCATTTTCATCCCATTGCACAATGAGGCCACTAGTGAATCCAGTCCAGATCATCCCATCTATTGTCATAACCATTGCTTCAGTTCTTCGACCATCTTCCCCCAAGGCCCCTTTTACTGCAGCTCGACGGACAGCATCAGCAGCTCCTAGAATGGCATTCCGTGATCTTTGCAAGAATCCAAAGGAGGCTTGAGGTTTCTCCTTCCTTAGAGCCACAAACTTAAATTTCAACTCATCTTTTGTTGTCATATCCTGTATTGGTGGCATATCCATCCAATTCTCCAATTGACCGTCAGTATTGAAAACTTTCAACAATTCCCATGTTCGAGCATCCCTGTGAAATAATGATCAACAGAATGTAATATAGTAGCAGTTGAGCTATTTCATATATCAGTACTCTGCAAGCCAATAGCACAAACTATTGAAAAGATAAAAGTCCGGAACACACACCAAAAGTAGCAAAAAGTATCATCAGGCACACAGCAATTCTTTCAAGAGAATAAAAGATTATCATTTTAACAATATGCAGCAAAAATAATCTTTCAGAAGTCATCCATGTTATCTTGTAAACAATCACCATCATCATCATCCTTATTTTAGGTCCTAAATTCATCTTTCTTGGCATTCTCTGAGACAGTGTAAGACTTTTTAGGGTTACTTGGGCTGCCTCCCTTTATGGAATAAACTTCTCACTTTAACATATCACAAGCTCTTCTTTGTAAATTTAGGCTATTTATTGAAATGCCTCTACCTTATCTATCATATACCATAACATGGTAGGAAGATAACTAACGAGTAATTGCATAAGAAAATGCTAGTGCTTCATTAATTGCTACTGCATAATTTCCCCTCGTCTATTTATATACTTGCAATCAGAGTTCACAGATCTTACAACTCACACCAGCAGAGAACATGATATGAAGACATACCACATTGCAAATTGAAAAATCCCTGCGCTCCACACCTTTGCAGTAGTGTTATCTGATGCCAAATACTTCACATCTGAAGCGAACATGTAACAGACTCCATTTATTGTTACCTGATTTTTCAGATCAATATATGCCCTCTCCACTGTGATAGCTGCCATGTGCCTCTCTTCAGCTGTAAGAGAAAGGCATTTTGCAATGGTTTCCCAGGGCCATATCTTAATGACGCCATTCTCAGTACCTGACCAAAGATCACCTGGAGAAAGCGAATGCACATAATAAGACACAAGAATGAAGATACACAACTGAGAAAGAATCATATAAAATATTCCAATGATGTAACAAATTCCAACCGGTTTAAGCCATTTAGCAAACAAAAATTTCCTACCGTTTCTTATGCTGCAAAAGTAGTTGATCAATGCTTGCAATTTTCCCGATTACCCCATTCATATACTCTATGGATATCTCAAATCAACAGTAAAGACTTGTTGAGGGCGGCCATACATCCATATTCTACTGATATCAGCAACTAAAAATTTATACTTATAAAGATGCTCAATATAATAATTGCTATTTTATACCTACTTGCACAACAAAATAGACAATATCATATTTTCCTAACCAGTAAAATTTGGCATGGATACATATTCTCAAGATGAATGAAGGGAAATGCTCATATTCTTAGCTAAATAAACTTCTACAATCACCCAGTTCAAAAATGCTTTCATCCGTCAGATTGTTTACTTCTGTTTAAGTACTTCATATCTAAGTCAAGTTTTTCAATTTGAATGATCATTCTTGTCAGCATAAAGCTGAATCTAATCCATTACAATAACATCCATTTTAGCAAATTAACTACAATGACTTCATAAATGCTCCAGAAATCACTCACCGTATGAAGAGATAGTCATCGAGAGCACAGGTGTCCGGTGCGCCTGCCAAGACAAACACTCCGTGAAACCATCTCCATCCAACATCTGATCCAACCTCCAACATCTAATCTTCCCATCCAAATGCCCACTCCAAACAGTCTTCGCCCCTTCATCCGCCACCATACACACCACCCCAGGCGTCGCCACCGACTCCCGAAACGGCGCAGACATCTCATCCCCAGCCCTGGCCATATCAGTTTCAGGCGAATACAGCTCGGAGAACTTCCAAAACCTCAAACCACTCTCACCCCCAGCCCACAATTGCGATACCGTACAAATCAGAGTCCTCAAAGAGCATCCAACCTGTGTCTCCCTCAACGGATGCGGCCTCACATCAAGGCTCGGCGGCCTTCCAGGATGAATCGCCGCCCTAACCGGCACCCGGAAAATCCCGGTCCCGCCGCCATTCGCTATAACCTCCGGCAAAGGACGGCTCTCATTGCCGGCCGCACTAGCATCCTTGGACAACTTCCGGTCCAGGAATTGAATCATGTAATCAAGCTTCTTCCCAGCTGTCTTGACAATCCCGTCCTGAGCATAACTAGATGTCGAGGCGCGAGAGAAGCCTCCGACTCCGTCGTCATCAGAGGAGGACGAATCGTCGAATCGGTCGAAGACTCTGGGAGTCCGGGGCTCCGATTGGTCACTGCCGGTAGGGTTTGGAGAGTCGGAGAGAAGGTTGAATGGATCCGCCAGATTGCCGGGGTTAACAGCGACGCTGCTTCCATTGCTATTGGTAGTGGCGGTGGCGTAGTGGTTTGAGAACCTAGTACTGGAGGGGAGGGAAGACAGCAGGTCCTCGCCGTCGTCGTATGCGCCGGCGAACGGATCCGCCATGGGAGCAGAAATTACTCAAATTAGGGCGAAATTGGAGAATTAGGAGAGCATTTGGGTGGACTAACAAAGAAGGAAGACGAAGTTGGAGTTGAGAATAATGGAGATTGGGCAATTGAGCTGCTGTGGTCTGTCGAAAGTGCTGGGTTTGAAGTCGGCATCACATACAAAACGGTTTTTTCATGGCCGGTTGAATTTTCTTTTTTCTTTTGCGTTGAAATTAATAATTTTGTTGTGATGATTCACCGTTGTCACGGTTGCGTAGATGTACAGCGAAGTTTAGTAGGCCCTTTCTATTTATAAAAAGTTGTCGCTCTGGAAAATAATTTTTGGGAAATTCCGCATTGTATCCCCAAGGTTTTTGTTTTTTCGATTGATACCCTAGAAAAAAAACTATTCGAAATATACCCCTAAACTCTTGTAGTTGTTCGGCCGTACCCTTAATTAGGATTTCCATTTGATCTTCGTTTGATTTCTAAAAAAAAAATTGATGGGCTCCCCAAATTATCTTCATACTCCTGCATGTACTTGCTATGGTGGAACTTATCTTCCTCCTTCTACAGATGAGTTCACAGGTTTCCCATATTTGATTTATTTTTTGCTTCAATTTCATATTGTGTGACCAATTCGGCGACTTGACGGGAGTTGACGCACCAGAGCGCATCGAGCACGACAACGCGTGAGATATTGGAGAATCTCTTCGCCGAGGCTCATAGGGAAGATGTCGTCGTCTACATTGAGTGCAATGGCATCACAAGTCCTTTATCTGGAATCTCAGCAAGAAGCGCTTCTGGCGGATGTTGTCGAATTATCTTGGAACAATCGTACAAGAGAAATTGGAAAAAAGGAGAATTAATAAAATCAAAAGTTTATATAATTTTCTAGATTTTGCTTTGACAGAGAGGAAGTAAGAGTTGGAGCAGAGAAAATTAATAAAATCAAATTTTTATTAGAAATCAAATAGAAAATATAAGAAAAGTCCTAACTAAGGGTACGGGCCGAACAAATTTAAAAGTTCATGGGTATATTCCGAAATAGTACTTTTTCAGGGTACCAATCGAAAATGCAAAAACCTTAAGGGTTCCATACGGAATTTCTTTAATTTTTTAAGGAAAAATTGAATTCAACCACCCCTTATCTTATATTAATTGTATTTAATCACCCCTTAAATTCTATTTTGCATAAAATCACCCCTTATATATATGACATTTAACCACTTTTTAACGGAAAACGTTACTTTTATCATTTAAGTCTAGAAAATTACACCTTTTTCCTTCTTTTGTAGAGAGAAAATAATATAGATAATTTGTATTGTATTCGGGAGCATTTTCGCATAGTTTCTAGTCTGAGTGAGATAAGCGCGTAAATTTATTTTTGGGAATTTCGATTGGCCATAGTTTCTAGTCTGAGTGAGATAAGGGCTTAGATTTAATCAATTTGAGCCAAAAGAGTTATGAAAATATATAGTATGAGCAAACAACCCAAAATTTCAAAGACATTAACCTAAATAAAATTAATCTTAGAATACCAATTAAACAAGATCTCTCTTTGCAGGCGGTCACAGCAGATATAGCCTTATGTAGGGACCAATGGCGTCAGATGATTACAGTGACAGAGCGGTAGTAGGGAAGGCCTAAAGGGAGTGCCTTATGCTCTTCCTTCTTTCTGTTTTTAGTTTCTTGGTTATCGTTTTGTGGGTTTTCTAGTGTACTTTTTTACTTTCGCCTTCTTCTCCCCTTATAGCTTTTCTATTTTTGTTTCTATCCTCCATCCCCTCCTTTCTTACTTTGGGTCCTCCTAGATACCCTCTTGACGTAAAGTCGGGGTAAGGGTGCGTACATCTCGACCCTCCAAATCTCGTACATACCTGATTTCACCTGGGTACATGTTGTTGTTGTTATAGAGACACCAATAAAAAGTTCTCTTTATTTTTATTTTTAGATTTGTTTCAACAATTTAACTTTTCAATTGCTATTGACCGGAAAAAAAAAACATTTCAATTAATTATGGGTCAAATTTGACACATACTTCACCAAAACTATTTAAAAATGATAACTACTTTTTAGTAGGCCCTTACCCATTTTGGGGTCATTGTATGCATTAACACAAGTTCAACAGCAATTGTTATAATACTGATGTAATATGTCCATCTGGCCATCTACAATGAGTAACATACTAACATGCATGCGTCTATTTTAACCAAGTCAAAAACAAGATTATG
The DNA here is from genome assembly GCA_964016875.1 of Fallopia convolvulus. NCBI lineage: Eukaryota > Viridiplantae > Streptophyta > Magnoliopsida > Caryophyllales > Polygonaceae > Fallopia > Fallopia convolvulus. The sequence continues at coordinate 68,913,951 of OZ024720.1, forward strand.
TATACGTACATACTATATCGGTGCATCTAACTATTTATATATTTTGATCAATAATTTGACATTTTGAATAATGGAATTTATTTCGATTCGGTCAGCATCACAAATGGAGTAGATATAATAAAAATAAAACCGTTACTAGAGTACGTGTGGTCTGTAATATTTTGCAATTATTTGATTTTTTTTTAGTTTGATAGTTTGATGACGAGTGTGATTCGTGCTCCCCCCATGAAGGGTTAAAATTATCAAATTAAATAAATTTTAAATTCGACGAGAGATTACATATATGATATAGTATTTAGTATTTTTAATATAAATTTAGATTTATCTTTTGACCCAAAAATTTAAGTTTTTTTAAGTGAGGGGCAATGCTTATGAGAGTCGGAAGTTTTTGTTGTGAAGGGCACAATCTATGAGAGTCGAACTGTAGACCTCTAGGCACTACCCTTGAATGCTTTACCGCTTAACTAGATGTACGAAGGCAGCCAAAAACTTAAGTTAACGGGTAAGAGTTTCACTTTATTCATAGGTATATTTTCTTACTTGTTTTCGATGGGAGATATCACATTTCTCTCAACACGTACGCTCGTCTCAAGTGCAACTAGCATAGTCTAATTGACATTTGACACACGTCTTTTAAGGGTGGCTTGCCCCATTCAAACAGGAACATCCCAATGTTTGAAGCCTTTGAGAGTGGCTAGTCTAATCATGCTTAAGGACGACAAACCAAAGAAAGCGTAGCACAAATATGTCCTCATGGCGGGCTAACTCAATTAAACCAGGAAAAGACCCTGGGATTGGACCCGCTCTGATATCATCTTAAATTTTCGGTGGGTCGTAGTTAATCGGGGGCGAGAGATTACATCGGTTATATTATTTATTATTTTTAATATAAGTTCATAACCATCTTTTAACCCAAAAGCTTAAGCTAATGGGAAGTGGTTTCAACTTTCTTAACTATATGTGGGTATATTTTCTTACTTGCTTCCGATGTGGGGTATCCGTGTATAAATCCGAAACAAACGAGTGCTAGATTCGAGATTTTGAATTAATAATAAGCAAGCATTAAAAACATATCATTATTTATTATGTACGTGACAACGATGCATGCGCATTTTAACAGAGATTCTGCAATTTTACAAAGATTATGCACATTTCTTCAAAGTACGCACGTTATTTCTCTTACTTAGTTCTCACATATATCCTAAATGTTTACCCTTACAAATAGTGACTATAAATCATTTTGGGATTCTCTTTCGTAAATAACGAGGTTCTTTAGAATATTTCAACACATCGAGTCTCTATTAATAAGAAGATATCTTAAGCTAGATGTTGTAACTAGAATGATAAAACGTAAAGAAAGATTCAGATATTTATGTGGTTCACCAAAGGTGTGTTGGCTGCATCCATGGGCAAATAATTTGTATTCTTATTATGGACGCGGTAACATAACATATTACAATAATAAGGTGTTTCATGATTATATATAATGAGTTATGAAACCTTAATTAGATTATGGGTCGTAAGGCCAAAACAGATCACGGCAAGCCCGCTAATAGAAAACATAGCATACCGTTTTAGTGTAGTGGTGCTGCCCCTTGACCCCCTATCAGAGGGCTCCACCCTAGGACCCTTGGTGTTGTTGGAGGATCCGCCCCCGAACCCTTGGCGAGTATCGGTTAGTAACAAATTCAAGGCATATTAACACTAGAGATGTTTCCGATCTCTACAACATTTGCCTTCTTTAGCTATTTATGGTTGTTGGGAAATGTTAGAAGTTGGAGTTTCTTGATGTGGGAGTGACTTTGATCTTCGAGGTGTCGACCGTTGATTGGTGGAGCGTGTGGTGTGCGACATGTTGTACTACCGTTGGTGGAAGATGCAGTTTCAGTTGGACTCTCGAGATCTTCAGTTGTGAGAGAGTTTCATTGATTTTCAAGGTGTCGACCATTATTATTGGGTGAGGAGGTCACTGCCTTTGGTGGGAGATGCAACTTCAGTTGGAGTCTCTAGATCTTCCGATGTGGGAGAATTTTATTGATCCTTGAGGTGTCGACCGTTGATCGGCACACGAGGAGGTTGATGTGATTTGTACTATAGGTCTGTCAGTTGAGCGTGCGATGTTATCAAACATCACCACTAGTTGGAGCTTTTCTAGATTGCGACTTCATCATGTATTTACCTAGCATGTTGAATAGGATGCTATCAAGATACGCACGTTGTATATATACATGGCCACATGGAGTTTCATAGGAGTTTCACTCGCTTTGTGATCATTATGCTCTTAGTTGATTTCGCGCGTTGTTGTACATTGGTGAAATTGTCTTGCACAGCTGGACGCCTGGACATACCTGTGGGTATGAAAAATTCGGTATTTTGTATGTTTCTTGTAGGGCGTGTGATTTGAACAATATCATTACACTATCACTTCAAATTCCGAGCTTACATACGTCATCTATCTTCGTCTTTTTTTCTCTTGCTTCGGTTTTTTTTTTGGTCATCTAGCATTGAAATTATATGCGCTCCATCAAGCCAATTTCTATCAACAAGGTTAAGAACGAAATTCAACTTCAATCGTCCATTGAACTGCATATATACTTGGGTTTTCGTAGGAGTTTCACTCTCTTTGGGATCATTATGTTCTTAGTTGATTTTGCGCGTTGTTTGTACATTGATGAAGCCATCTTGCCCAACTGGGCGTACTTGTAGGTAGAGAAAATTCGGTATTTTGTAGTATGTTTTTTTATAGGGCGCGTAATTCGAATAATATCATGACACTATCACTTCGAATTCCAAACTTACATGTGTCATCTATTTTCATTTTTGTTTCTCTTGCTTCGGATTTTTTTTTTGGGCCATCTAGCATTGAAATTATCTACGCTCCATTGAACCAATTTCTCCCAACAAGATTAAGAACGAAATTCAACTTCAATCGTACACTGAACGTGTTGTGAAATCGTTAATAAGCAACCTTATGCTGACCCCTGGGCACCCAGATTAGTGATTGATTCAACAACTTAATTATCACATTGAATTGTTAATCACCTAACAAAGAAATTGGGCATCCAACTAGTTGGCTAACTAGTTCTACATTGACCGGATACAGGATTATGATAAAAGGCTAAAAAAAGCCCATAACCTTTAGACCATATATTATAATGTTTATTCGAGCTATAATTCAAACCAATCGGCGATCGACTGGATATGTATAAATGTATAATTATACACAATTATACGCCTTTCTTGTTGGATGATGCGAGCAGTTGAATTAAGCAAAATTTATTCGTTGAATTACCCGTCAAATTTAGTTTATAGGTTAGGCCATGGTTCACATTAAAAATTGATTTAAAAATTAGTATATGGTGTGCAATTTAATGATCAGATAATTTTCTTTACGAAAATTAGATGGACGAGCAGAGAGAACGATAAGAAAACATGCATTTTGTTGTAAGTTAGGAACTAAATTAAACATTAATATAGGAATTTGGTAAGTTTTGAGTTCAAGTCTTCTTTAAAATTTATAAAAGAGTATTTTTTTTTAATGAATTCTTTCGATATGAAGTGAGCCACCACTATATAGACAAAAAAAAGAACGTTGATTTATATTTTGAGTCTATCTTTTTTGGCCTACATATGTATAGTTTTCACTCGGCCCATTTAACGCAAGCGTCCAAGTATCTGGGAATCTCGACCCAGATCATGGCTAACATTAGAAGACCCAAGGAAGACTACAGTCATTGGACTGGATGAAGAACGATCGTCATCAATTCCGAAGAAGGCGGGATCCAAAACGGTTGCAACGACTATTTTTCACCTCCCACATCGTGGGTAGTGGGCGACGATTATGAAGATGCCGACGAAGACACAAACGTGGCTCCAAAAGTGGAAGGATGATCAGTTGTAAGGGACCTTTGTGAAATTTTGAAGAAAACACATAAACTCTTAAAGTGATCCCTTTTATTATTGTTTTCAATATTGAAGGTCCCTCTATTGAGAACACATTCTACTAATAAAGCAATGGGCTTACAACTCCCACTCCCCTTACCTTACTCATTCTTACTGGAGTGGGCTTCCCCTTATCAAAAAATGACCTTTTAAAAAAAAATGTAAGATTTAGGTAACTAGTCAAGCATAATAAATCGAAAGGTCACACGAGGTGGTAATCGAGAAATAACTAGGACAAACACGTACTAAAAAACAAGCTAAAAGAAAGAGAAGGAAATATAATACATTAGAAGAAAGAAAATACAATACATTTCTCATCATACCCATTCATGGTATAAGATCATGGGTTTGTTTTGTGGAGTCTTTGAACTCGAGGGGCGTGTTAACTGTTGAGAGCTCTCCCACGTGAAAATAGTGGAACTAAATTGCATACTATATAATCTCGCGAGTTATTCCACCATTGTCATATAATTCTGGGTTAGAACCGTATTAAACTTATATACTAGGTCTATTACACGCACGACCTTCAACTTACTCACATCTCGAACTTTATCATAATTAATTAAGATTTTTTTTTATGTTGTATAAAAAAGTATCATCATTACTATATACTAAAGCGGAAGTCAAAATAATATATAAAACGACCCCACAATAAACCATATCATCCATCTTGTTAAAATTAATCTAATTGATTTAAATTTTAATGGATTATTTTTAATTAATTATATTTATTATTGAAAAACAATTAATATATTAGTTTTATATTTGGATAAGGTAGTTTTTTTTAGATAAAATACGCATAAGTTGTTATAAATATACCTTCCTATATCAATTTTTAATACTTATTTTTAAAAATGATAGTTTTTTTTAATAATATATGTACCTATAGTTTTTTAATAATATTCTTGCTTATATCAAACTAATAAAAATTTAAAAAATATAAATAAATAATACTACAATATGTTTATAAAATTTTGTGCAGGATACGGAAACTAAGACCAGTTATTATTAAAACTCGAGCTACCGATGGATAGGTCGATCTGGTCATATGGACAGCCTATTGAGCTCTGAAGAGCATGTCAAAGTCGGATCCAACCCGCATAAAAAATCAACAACAAGCACTTGAAGCCATTTCTGCGGAGATTAAAGCCATTATTTGCGGCCTTCATATTGCTAAACGCATGAATTACACTCGAATTGTAATTCAATGTGACTCTGCTGATGCTATTAGATTGCTGACTGAGCCGAGTTTAACCCCTCATAAGTACTACTACCTTGCTAAGGAAGGACGAAATCTGATTGCGGAGAACCATTGGCACGTTTGCATAGTCCAGATCCGGCGCACAGCTAATGTTGTCACTGACAAGTTAGCAAACATGGCCTTTGCATCTCATTCCCCTATTACTGAGTATTTCTACATTCCTGATTGTATTAAGCCTTTACTTATGGATGATATTGTACCCCTTAGGGGTAACTCTCTTTATTAATTTCTAAATAAGATATCGCAGGGGCTACCCCGTTTTCCGACAAAAAAAAAATATTAACAAGTAGAAAAAAGTATCTAGTCTGGCCATATCCAACTCATACCCCGCATTAGGGGTGACCAAACCCGGTTAACCGGTTAACCGAAGTTCGGTTAACCATGATTTCGGTTAGTTAAAAACATGAACCGAAACCGAACCGTGAATCCCGGTTAACCGTAGTTCGGTTAACTAATTTTTCGGTTCGGTTTTATCGATTAACCGATAACCGTTTATATAATTTTACCTTAAATAATTAAGACTAAAATAATAAAATTTGAATAAAAAAAGTGATCAAGCAAGACTTTTATTTTAAATATGTACATATATAATATTGTTTGGTTATTTGTAAACAAATATCGAGAGTATGCACTTTTGTAATTTTCGAGAAATTACCAAAATGTCATCGTTTATATAATTTTACCTTAAATATCGAGAATATCAGCCCTTGGATCAAGGTGATCCAAAGGCTCTAAACGCTCCTTATTTTATAGGATAAGGAGTTGTTTTATTTGAACCTTACTCACAAAAATAGTGTGTAAATTGTTAAAATTGAAGAAGGAAAGACTCAAACTATACATTAAAAAAGATCATAGATTTAACCACTAAATAAATCAAATATAACTAATATTTGAAAAATATTAATATATTTTCGGTTTTTCGGTTAACCGTTATATATAAAGTCGTGAACCGAAACCGAACCGATAAACCGAAAATATTTTCGAGTCGGTTAACTAAACCAAAATTTAAAAAAAAAAATCAATATGAATATATGATTAACCTAAAAAATAATCTGGCTTCAGTTCGGTTTTGTATGGACAACCTCGCATTTGATAAGAATAACAATTTAAACACTTTATCCTTTATAACGTAATGGACCAATGGTAATGCTACAATCATTTACTGCTTTGAATACTTTCCTATCATTATATCCAATCAATGTGAACATGAAGATACCCAATAATCTCATGTTGTGGTTGTACAAACTACAAGCATTATATTTGACCGAAAAAAACTACAAGCATTATTTATTTGCATTTTTATATCTACTCATTTTTAACGATGGAATAATAAATGCATAATAAAATCAAAACGTATCAGATCTTGCTCAAAAAAAAAAACCCCGTATTACGGTATCAGATCCAATTTAAAACTCGTAAGCAAAATGAATGAATTACGCATCATTAATTATTTAAATAATTAATTAATCCTGTCTTAATTAATTATCTTTAACTGACTTTAAAACGTTTCATTACACTAATCCCCATCAATTGAAAGATAAGATTAATATTCACCGTACAAGGGGACCCGCTTTAATTGGGATGTTAATGGCGGGCTTATGGTCTCTCTCCAATCCACATGCGCACACATGAAAATGCAAGCTTTCTACCTCATCCGAAAATGGGTCACGGGTATAAATGTATAATGCTAATTGTTTATCTCAATCTCCACTCAAAAAGACAAGCCATAGAGGAGTAGAGGAAGAATGAAACCACCAATTAGATACCTAACCTCTTTACTTTTGCTATGAAATTGTTGAGCGAAGAAATACACAAAGGCATCTTCACCAATTCGGCAAATGCCCATCTAGAAATTATCCTATTCTTTGTCCTCCAATTTTAGATAATTTTTCCCCCAAATCCAGAAACAAATCGAGAGGGATCTTCTTCACATTTTATCGATTATTACATTGAAATTCCTCAACTCATTGTGATTGATTGCGTTGTTTGAGGGTTTGTTTTGGGTCTGGATTGACGGGGATGATGAATTTGCTATCGATTTCTTGTGTGGTTTTGGGGTTGTTCTTCTTGAATGATCTTGCTGTGATATCTGCTTCAAGCTCTAAGCAGGTGCATATATGGCCATTACCGAAGTTTGTGAAGAATGGGGGCGAAACGGTGTGTATGAGCTCTGATTTCCAGTTGAGGACTCCTTCTGGGAGCAAGTATGGTGATGGTTCTGGGATTTTGAAAGATGGGTTTGCAAGAATGATTGGCCTTCTTCAACAGGACCATGTGCTTGATTCAAATTTTACATCCTCTAGTCACTCCAATTTGCTCAGAGGGATTGATGTTGTTATTTATTCTGCAAATGATGAGGTATAATGTTCTTTATGATTGTTTTTTATTCTCACAGAGTGGCACTTGTATTTGTTTATTCTTTTTCTCTAATGATTTGGGTATTGATGAGAATTGGGGTTAAATGATGGTTTTGTAACTTTTCATGCTCTGTTACTTTTTTGTATGAGGTGCTGGAACTTTGTGAGTATGGGTATTAGTTGTTTGGCCAGTGCTTGATCTGGCCCTTTAAAATTCTTGTACTTTTCTTGAGAATTTGTTCACCCCCTCTGCGTTATGCCAGGAGTGCCCCAATCTTGACCCCCTAGATTTTACAGTAGGGGAATTGCACTGGGTCAATGTTGTTGTTGTTTCTTGAGAATTTGTTCCTTTGACATCTTGAAGTTGGTTCTTGCTGTTTAATAACTTCTTCTTCAGACAAGGTTAATTTGGGTTAGAATCTCTGATCAATGTGGATTAGAAAGGTCAATGAGAGGATCTGTTCTTTCCTTGTTTTAGTTTTGAAGTGCTGTCACATCTCATATACTTAAGACTAATATTCACTACCAAGAAAACTCAAGTGCATCTATCATAAAATTATGCTGTTCTCTATATACATTTTCTGAGCTTTTCTCTGTAATGATTAAATAAGAGTGACATTGACTTTCAGGATTATAGTACATAATTCTTGATAGTAATCAACTGTCAATCTTCATCTAGAATAATATTTCTGTATTCTAATTTTATATTTCAAGTCGTGTGCCCTTGTATACTCTTAGTTTATACACTGATCTCCTCCATCCACTAGTTTAGAACCTAAATAACATTCTTTGCAGAAATTACATTATCTGTATATCAAAGCCTTTTATGATAATTTTCTGTAACTAAAACAATAACAACAACTCGTCCCAGTATAGTCCCGTTATTGCAGGATCTTGAGGGTCAACATGTATGAATCTTTACCCCGAACATGTTAGGAGGGCCATGCCTTTTATGATAATTTTAACTGTATTCAAGAAATTGAGGAGTTTAGTCACATTGTTGTCAATTATGCAGTTGCAATATGGCGTTGATGAGTCATACAACTTATCTATACCAAGTGGTGGGAAGTCTGTGTATGCCCGTATTGCGGTGAGATTGAGCTTTCGTCTTATTGTTATATTGCTTCTCTTGATCTCATACAATTGTTTGTTCGATTCCGGGGAGCTCTGATTGTTTGCTGTTGAATATATATAGTAGCTTACAGTGCTTAATAATCTTGCAGGCAGGGACAGTATATGGAGCTCTACATGGACTGGAGGTTCATTCCAGCCTTTTACTTGGATCACATACTTTGTTTAATATTGCAATGAACAACATTTTTAACCTCAAATTTTCTGGTTTACTTGTAGACTTTCAGCCAACTGTGTCATTTTAACTTCAATACTAGGGTTATTGAAGTCACTCTTGCGCCATGGACCGTCATTGATCAACCTAGATTCTCTTATCGAGGGCTGCTAATTGGTAGATTATCTTATAGCTTAAATAGCTTAATTTGGGCCCCTTTTCCTATATATGTATATATATATTCTTGATTGATTTAGTCATTTCCCCATCTCATTTGATGATTAATGTGGTATTGTAGATACATCTCGACACTATCTTCCACCTCCTGTCATTAAGAAAGTTATTGACTCCATGACATATGCAAAGCTGGTAAGAAATACTTCACACACTGTTTAACCTCCATCTCTATGTTCTTACTGTGTGTCTGAATGTAAATTTCTTTTCTCAACAATGGAATTCAAATTCCTTGTTTTCGAATTGTTAATGCTTCAAAAATGATATCAAGTAGAAAGTTATATGCACAATTTTAGCATTTTGTTATCCCACTGCAATTAAGTGGTTTCTTGGTTTCACTTTCTGCTGTTGAACTGCAGAATGTTCTGCATTGGCACATTGTGGACACACAATCTTTCCCCTTAGAGATCCCTTCGTATCCAAGGCTTCGGTATGGTGCATACTCTGCATCAGAGCAATACACATTTGCTGATGCCACTGAGATTGTGAGGCAAGTAAAATTTCATATCTGAAACGGTTACTTCGATTTTTCTTCTTGTTTGAGCACCTCAAATGACAGAACTCTTATTGTTTCAGGTATGCTCAGAGGCGAGGAGTGAATGTATTAGCTGAAATTGATGTCCCTGGACATGCTAGCTCATGGTAAGGAATAAGGATACCTACAAATGTGTACCGGCTTTTGATAAAACTTGGATTTTCAGTACAAAATAATATTATCATTCATCTGGGAATTTTCTGTACTTAGGGGCGTCGGCTATCCTGCTCTGTGGCCATCCAAAGATTGCAAGGAACCACTTGATGTCAGTAATGAATTTACATTCAAATTGATAGATGGAATTCTCTCTGGTAAGGTCTCACACTTTCTTGCTGTGATGTGTTTCCTGTGATGGTTGTAAGTACAAGTTGAATGTGCTTTTCTTGCTATGTTTACATTATTCCAGATTTCAGCAAGATATTCAAATTTAAATTCGTCCATTTGGGAGGTGATGAAGTTAACACAAGTAAGTGTCCTTCCCCTCTTTCATTTAGATTTATCTTGCACTTTTGGGTCTATCATGATTTTGTTGATTTTGTGTCATTCATATACAATTATCCTCTTATCTTTGATATCTTACCTTACATATGGCCAAAGCTGATGTGCAAATTCATGGTCTTCTGAATGTCAGGTTGCTGGGAGACAACGCCTCATGTGAAAAAATGGTAAAGCCACAACATCCTTCATCAACAATATTGAACGAGATATGCAATATTTTTATATTTTACCTAGCATGATAACAAGTTCTTCATAGTAACTCAACTTCTTGGATCCTACACAGGCTTCAGCAGCATAAAATGAGCAGTTCTGAAGCTTATCAGTATTTTGTATTAAAAGCACAGAAAATCGCCCTGTCACATGGATACGAGATCATAAACTGGTAAAAACTATAAACTTCACATTAAAATTGCTACATCTGGACACATGAACTTCTTCTGATTCATGTAAAAATTCTCACAGGGAAGAAACATTCACAAACTTTGGCGATAAGTTAAGCAAAAAGACCGTGGTTCACAATTGGTAATTTCTTCTAACCCTTTTAGTCTTCTTCAATTCATTTTTCCCACTAAACGGTTTTATATTTAAAATGCTCACAAGTCATAACTTTGCTCAACAGGCTTACTGGTGGCCTTGTGGAAAAAGTAGTTGCAGCTGGATTAAGGTGCATTGTGAGCAACCAAGACAAATGGTACTTAGACCACTTAGACGCCACGTGGGACCAGTTCTACTCAAATGAGCCATTGACAGGTGTCAATGGATCTGATAAACAGAACCTGGTTCTTGGAGGCGAGGTATGTATGTGGGGTGAAAACATAGATCCGTCCGACATTGAACAAACAATATGGCCCCGAGCTGCAGCAGCTGCAGGTATATGATCTCGTATACCCTGTGCTAGTAAGTTTTTAAACAAAACACGAGCATGACATGAGAATTCAACTAGTTTATCATGCGCATTGGCTTTTATACAGTGCCTTTGAGACGGATTTTGCCCTTATATCAATTTGGGCGCATTCTAACTAAATTCAATTATTAATTGTCACATAGCTGAATTTCAGTTTTCCTTGGGTCTATCGGGCGCATACTTCTGAAATGTTCAGGTTATGGGTGCCCCCATCTTGACCCCCCAGATCCCGCTTGAGCGGGACTATACTGGGCGATGATGTTGATGTTTGGTTTATTTGATGGATGGAATTTTGTTGTGGTGGCAGAGCGATTATGGACGAGTTTAGGTAATCTGGTGAAGGATCCAAGTGAAGTTACAGGGAGATTGGCGCGTTTCAGGTGTCTATTGAATCTGAGAGGGATTGCGGCGGCTCCATTGGATGGTCCGGGCAGGACTGCTCCTTTAGAGCCTGGATCATGCTTCAAGCAATGATCAATTGGAAGGTAGTTTGTTAGGATCATCAAATTGAGAGTGCTGTATAAAATCAGGCAAGATTGCTCTGGTTGTTTGGCATTGAATTTGTTGGCCCATTATGTGTAGGAACCTACACATGAAAAACAACAATGGGGGCCCATTTGGTTGTAATGAATGGAATGGAATCAAATAAAGAGAAGCTGGTGTAATGAAATGTGAAAGATTTTATGATTTCAATAGCTTTGTTTCAATGTCCATGAAGATTTGAGTAGATATAAAAGCTTAACTAAGTTGCTTAATGAACAGTCAGTTGAATCACAACAGGGGGTTGCCTCAGTTAATTGAATAATGTTCTTTTAATCTCTCAATTTGATCTTGCTTAATTAAGCTGCTTAATGAACTCCCTCAGCTAATGCAAACATGAAATATACTCTCTTTCATAAGAAATAAATATCATTTTAATACTTGACCCAAGTTTTAAGAATTTTTTTAATTAAGCTCAAAATTTTAATTTTTTTCATTTTATTACCTTTTAAATATGTACCACTGTTTTGACCCAATGAATAAAGAGTATTAGTCAAATAATTAAAACTGCCCTACATGCGTGACATGGGCTGGCTTAGTGGTAGAAGACATGGGAGATGTCAGATGTTGAGATGTCTCAAGTTCGATTCTTATTTCCGCCCACTAATTAGGTGAAAAATCAAGTCTCGTCATTCTTCATTCAATTAGGTCAAGTTGATCGGCACAAGCCGATTTACCTAGTATGTGTGCTTTGTCGACTAGTTCACGAACTCTGAGAGTATGTATATATTTCGGATCGGATGGAGTAATTAATAAGGATAAAAGGGAGGTGGGGTCCACGTACAGGAAGTACGTACGTAGATGTGAGAGATGGGACAGATAGATACATTCTTAGAAATGAGGGAAAGGAATACGTTGAAATGTCAAATCAGTTTCATATATGCTTTATAGCTTCAATGAATGCATGCATGCACAAGGAGAATGCAAGGAATGCACACAGACAGGCTACGTGTTGGCACTGTCCTATTTAATGCTCCCTCTATCTGACTCTCTCTGTTGTTTTTTCAAATTTGATGGAGATCGATCGATCGATGGATCCATTTGTGATTAGTTGAATACTTGAATATATGCATGATGGATCATCATCCTATAGACTATAGTTGCTAATTCCTTCCCTCCCGAAATAAATGCAAGCCCAGCCTTTCAATTCATTTTTTTAAAAAAAAATTCAAAAACTTACAACAACAAACTTTACTATCCCTCCCCTTTCGGAAATACACCTCAATCATTTCAAGATTTATCTTAAAAATTAAGACTCTGTTCGGCGTAGGTTTGTGGAGGTTTTTGAAGATTTTTACTATTTAAAACCTATCTAAATTGGTGTTCGGCAAGATAAGGTTTTCTAGAAGGTTAAGGTTTTAGGAGGTTTTTGAGGAGGTTTCAAACCACTAAAAGGAAACCTTTGAATAAATAGGTTTGGGGAGGTTTGTAAAATTTAACAAACCATTTTTTTGTTAATTAATAAAATTAATTCCTTTTTGGTAATTTAAAGCTAAAATCTACTCAAAAACCTTATAATGCCAAACACTCAATTAGGTTTTGGAAGGTTTCAAATAAGAAAACCTCTACCTACCCAAAAACCTCCTACAAAACTTCCACCTCTTCAAAAACCTTGTTTTACCGAACAGAGCCTAAGAAGCTAGATCAACTTTGGTAGATAATTTGACTTAAATACCCATAATATTGTGAAGATACTTTTTCTTATATTATATATTAATGTAATTTTTTTATTAATAAGGATATATAATATTGGAAAAAATATGATAAATTATGTTAAATAAAAAAAAATTGAACAAAAAAACAGGCTAAAATAAAAAATATTTTTGAATGGAAAAAGTATTTACTTGTAAGGTTTCAGCATGATTAGAATCCATATAATAACTATATAAGCTTCTTTTTTTGTCGAATATGTTGACAGTATTATGTTTTCCCACATATGGATTAAGTTGAAACTAAACAAGATCACTATATATATTAATGAGAAACTTCTCTTATTATTAATTGGTTTTAAAATGTATTTATTGAGTCCAACACGCATATACATATGAATTGTCGTGTGTATCCCACATCAGTGAACCATTGACTTTAATAGAATATCCATATGAGCTTTTAACAACTAACACTACAAAAAAGTCAGGTTTAGCGACCATATTTATGATCGCTAAATCAAAAATATGGTCACTAAATCAATTTAACGACCATATAGTGGTCATTAACGCTGATTGCTGGTCGATTTAACGACCATATCTTAAAATATTCTTGTTGACCGGTTAGCGAGTCGGGGGTCTAAGGGGGCGACGCCCTCCTAACGGGGGCGGGAGTAGCGCCACCCCGCCAAAACATTATGCTATGTTTTTCTATTAATGAACTTATCGTGATATGTTTTACGCTTAAGACCTATGCATAATTTAATTAGGATTTTATGAGTCATAACTGAATTTCGGATCAATTAGGTTGGGTTTAAAAATAGGTCGGTTGGATCGATTTTTCAGATTCAATCAACTTTTAACACCTCTACACCATATCGTTGTTCTTCATTCATCTTCATAATTATAGAGACTGTTGTTTTTTAACTTAGGGGGAGATAGGGTTGGTAGTTTGTACAAAAAAAATCATCATAATGATGAGCTAGTTGACTTGTTGTAGCTAGCTAGGTAACAAACAAAGCGATAAATCTCCCTCACAATCAGTGTGTTATCAATTGACAAGCTAAGAACAAAAAGGTCTCCTGAATTTCAACCCCTAATAAAGCTTCCTTATGACTATTCTTTTACTCTAACAGTCGAACCACAACAAACCCAATAGACACAACATAAAAAAAGAAAGAATAAACATTGCAACATGATACTAAAAAAAAAGGAACGAAATGAAAAGGGCAAGTGTTGTCATTTTAAATTGACTATTTTACGTTGTGCAAGTCGATCTAGTATCTACATATCCTTAATTTGCTAGCTAAAGACCTAAAGTGTGGTCAAGTTCAACACTAAAAAAAATTCAAACTTTAAGAAACATTTAAGGTGCCTAGTCATCTTATTGAATCGAGAAAGATAAAAGGGTAAAAAAGGACAAAGACTTTTATATGGTTTTATTAACAATGTGCTAACTACACGAACTGAGAAACTGAGTTCTTTTTTATGGAGGCTAAACGTACAAAACAAATTACAATAATAAGGTGCTTTATATATATAACGACCCATGAAACTCTAATCAGATTATAGGTCGCAAGCGCAAAACAGATCATGATAAACGTATTAATAGAAAATATAGTATACCGCTTTGGTATGGTAGCACTGCCCTTTAGCCCTCCAACCAATGACATGCACGCATCATCTCAGTGAGACCATCATTGTGAGGCGCTGCTTCTGAACCCTCTGCTAGGGTATTCTACCCCCGAACTCCTAGTGAATACCGATTAACAACTGATTCAAGACATCCATATTACCAAATGTAGATGGGTGGTCGTCTACTAATAAAAATTGATATGCGGGTATTTTTCGATAATTTTTAATATAATATGCAGTTATTGCTAATATACTTTATTATAGGGAATATGGTGATTTTCGATCATTAGACTAAAATTAATGTAGATAGAAAACTAATTTATAAAATTTCTAAAAAGTGAAGATAGGGAAAAAAAATACTGTAGTAAAATGCATGCTACCAAAATCTTTCTATCTCTTGGCAAATGGCATTAAATTTGCAATGCAAAGACCATCATTACAACTATAGTACAATATGTCATCATTGCGAATCATTCAATACATTATACTCCCTCCGTTTCATAATAGTTGTTCATATACACTTTTTTTCTTGTTTCACAATAGTTGTTCATATAATTTTTTTTTCCACTTATACCCCTAATAATTACACCATATTAATTATATACACTTTTCCCAATGCAACTTTTAGAGTAAAAAGTAGCTTTTAATAGGGGTAAATTTGGAAGAATTTCCCCCCCTTAATATATGTGCAAATTTGTCTAAGAACAATTATTGTGAAACGGAGGGAGTACATTTCTTTGTCTTTCTAATTTGTGTCCCTCTTTTTCTCTCATCCTTTCAGTTTAATTCACACTTTCACAAAACTAAGCCATTTTGACTACATTGCTCTTGATTGACCACCGTTCAGATGTGTGCATGTGTTCGTGCTAATTCATAAAACCTCATATCTCTCTCTTCTATTGTTTCCATTTTTCATAGAACATTTTTATTCCTTTTTCATGTAAATTCAGCTTGTAGTTTCAGCCTCAGAATTTGAATGGAGGGGTTTATTAAAGAGGATATATATTTTCATATAGTACTATCTCCCTTCAAAAACTATATGTAGTACTTTTTGCATTTTAGAATCCCTAGGGTTTTTAGTTTTTTTCTTCTTCTTCTTCTTCTTTTGAACAAATATATGAGAAAATTGTGTTTATAATTAACTAACCGTTCACATATATAATAGTACTTACTTGAGTTTTAATTTTTTTTAACAAAGGACCCACTTTTGATGTTATATCACAGATTTATAAACTAGTCGGTAATACGCACGAATCAAGTAAAACAACTTTTATTGACTTGCTCAACTCATTGAAAAAATTAAGAATTTAAATTTTATTAATATGGTTTCATCATATTTTAGACAATTTTCTCATTAACATCGATCGAAATAAAGTTTGGTATAATTTATGACTCATAATATACGCCAATAACAACATATACCCAATTTATTCTGTACTAGTAGGGTTTGGAAGATCGATATTTATACACTCATATTCTGCAATAGTTAAGAGTTATTAGGCTGTTGTTTGTTGCGAAATAAATCACCTGGGACTAAACTCTCACATCTATGCAAAACAACATCATAATGTCTCTTCTACACGTGCCCAAACCATCTAAATATATCTCGATTCATGCAACATTCCTAATATTGGTTACTCCAATCTTGTTGCGACTAACTTCAGTTTTTATCCTATCTAACTTTACGTGTCCGTACATCTAGTGGAGCATCCTCATCTTAATTTGTCAAAATTATCCTCTATTCATGCACTTTTGAAAATTGGCCAGTACTTTGCACCATAAAGCAGGGTTCCGATAACTGCCTTAATTATGAAATTTATTCTTGAGTTTAAGAGACATTTTCTTATCGCACAACACATCATAATCTTTTCTCCATTTGTATCAACCCACTTGGATCCAATGTATAAGTTAATGTCCATCCCTCCATCACTTTGTATGAAGGATCTTAGGTACTTGAAACTCTTTTGATATAATTGAGCATCAATTCTACTTTCTTTCATGTCCTGCCAAAGTTGAACTCCACATATTCTATTTTTATCTTGCTCGATCTAAAGCCTTTTGGTTTAAAGGACTCCTTCATTACTTCATGGTGCTATTGACTCCGCTTTTTTCTCATTCACCAACACAATATTGTTTGCGAAATGCATACATCACAAGACCTCTCTATGTATTGGCAATGACAACAATTTCATCACTACATTATAGAGAAAAAGACTTAAGGCCAACCCTTAATGCAAGCCTATCTGCACCCGAAAGAATTCGTGTCTACTGAAAATCGCATGGTACTACCATAAAATACATCCTAGATCTTATGGTATGGCTTCTATGGTCGATTTACTTGACATAAAGCCAAACCAATTTTTTTATAAGATAAAAAATTTGATATTTTAAAAGGGCAACTATTTATGATTTTTTTGAAAAAAAGTTACCTTAAATCTTAAAAATTAAGAGGCACATGAAATGGGATGAGCCATAAAAAAAATCTCTTTCTTTCACCAAAGGGCATGAATTTAATTTATGAGAATGAAACTAAAACACTCCCTTAAAATAGGAGAGTGAATTATTGATGATCTTATCATATGCAAAGTGGGACATCAATTATTCAGACAAAAAAAATGTATTATAGATTGCTAGAAGAAGACAGACAAAATAGAAGAGAGAAGTTGGTACGTTATTAACGATATAAGCTCATAAGTCATGATAAGGCGATAACTATGACAACTACTTGCTCCAAGAAGGACACTTTTCATCACCCAACTAATAAATTTGATAAGATCCTAATTTTGGGCGAATTATGATAAAAACATAAAGAAGTGGTAGTTTTGCAAAAAAAAACAAAAAAAATTAAATAAAGAAAGTTTTGTCAAACTGAGGTGATGGAAATACTATTTTTTTTCTCCGATGCTAGTATAATATAATAATAATATTGACCCAGTGTAGTTTTACTTCAGTGAAATATGAGGGGTAAAGATAGGGCATTCGTAGCTTGACGCAGAGCAGGTATGTCCTGGCAGCCGAAAGGGACCAACCAGCCACCCGACAACAACATATAAAACCAAGGAAAGCAACCCAAACACAAACGAAATACAAAATTGCAAAGCAATAGAATAAACACATAAACGAACTAAAACGAAATACAATGCTCAAACTATAAAGATCACAAAGACTGAGTCCTAAATTTTTTTTCAACAAAAAAAAAACTATGTACTTTTTACAAGACCCCAAAAAATTCAAGATTTTATTTGTTTATTTTTTTGATCAGATAAGAATTTTATTTTATTTGTAAAATTAACGTACCCTTTAATTAAATGTCCTCCATATTTTCTGTGCAACGGTCTGTTTAATGTTCATGCTTTCTCTGCAGCCATCAACCAAAATGCAGCAAAAACTATTCAATGATTCTAATTTTTATTTTTTAAAAAAGAATGGGATTTTCCCAATTTATTGTTCACCACCCACCTCTTATTTTGCCGAGCAGTTACTGTAAAAAAGTGGCAGAAGATAGAGATCGAAGAGGAAAAAAGAGCAGTAAAAAGATAAAAAAAATAATTAATAATGTCTTTTTCTTGTATCTTTCCTTCAATCTCAATTGTCCCTTGGAGTTGTCCTGTTTTTTGTGCTTTTTGTTTCTGAGTATATGCTTTGAATTCAACAGTCTCGTACACTTTGCACTTCATTCTAAATCCAGCTAATTTTGCATTCATCTCACCCATACTTGAACCCTACAAGCATGTGTTTGTATATATTTTTATTCCATTTTCTTTGTCTTGTACTACTAATTTGCTTATATATGCTTCTATTAGTCAATTATTACATACATGTGTGAAAGTTTAGATGTCCGGTTAAGATCATATAGAATGTCAACTTTCATCCAAAATATATTTAATTTGCATATATGTCTCTAGTTAGAATTAATTAATTAACCCGTCCTCGAATTTGAAAATCTTTATCACATTTAATTTTCTCGAGCTATTAATTATTAAGAATATTCATTTTCATCTAGCTAATTTTATGGTGTTTGTAGTTGTCCGTGAAAGATTGAGATAATTTCGTCTGACATCTTGATCTTTTTTTTTTAGTTTTAAAGCAAGCCGTTTGATTTTGTTAAGTCAAGACGAGTTTCAAAACGCTGTCGGTTCTCCTTAGTTGTTCTCACCGAGGTTATGTTGTGGACTGGCATGTTCCGAGTCCACGACAACATCCAGACCTCTGGCTTACTATGTTTGGGCGGAGCAAGCAACATGCATCCTTTGTGTTTGAGATTAATTTGTATATGCTTGCCATCTCCACTTATATAGCATAGTCGTAATGCTTATATCTTCGGAGGGGATTCAATCACTGTTCAACGATCGATGCGTTGTCCTTTGTCTCAGCAACATCAAAGCCCGTGCTCGGGGGTGGTTGACACTAGGAAAACGATTGTGTGGAGGTGGTTCACAACCCTTGACATTGTTTGACCTTCGATTGCTTGCCTCTTAGTTCTTTTGTTACTCTTATTGTTTGGTATATATGTTGACCATTATCGCCCTGACTAAGTTTTTTACCGCTGTAAATGGTTGCTTGCCTTAAGCAATTTTGGAATGAAATTTACCCTATTCAAAACAAAAAGACGAGTCATTCCATCAATTTTTTTGGGTCCGATAGTTTATCATGACCTTAGTAACCTATTCGTTTCGATTTTATAGAGCGACTGCTTTCGCGTTGAATCGTTTCCCTAATTCTTTTCTTATAAAAAAAATAAAATATAAGCTAGTCTTATTCAATGTTTAGATTAAAGTATTTAAGTTCATGGCAGTTAATTGTGAAAGTCAATGAATCTCTAATATATGGACTATATTTGACTGATCAAAGGAAGTGCTATTCAGCTAGTAATAAAACTGGGTGACTGAGAAACTTTGAATGTGTTGAAATAATTGAAGTGATGAACATTCCACTGCATGCATGCATGCCCTAATCACAAACTCTGTCCTCTTTATTTTCAGGAGATAGAAAGATGACAAATTGGAATAGCAACTATACTGTATAAATTAAAGTATTTGAAATGTAGCAGCTATTAAACGTACATATACCCAATTTTTATATACTACGTTACACGGAAACAGAAAATAAAAATGGCATGGACATGAACTAGAGAAAATATATCATTTCTATTATTTTATTATAGGAAACGAGCTTTCAAGTTTGACGACACAAAATAGAAACGGAAAACGCTATCCTATTATTTAAAGTTTCGAGAAATATAGTATACATATAGTAGTTGTAAGGATTAATATTGTGCGCGGTTTTTCTAACACATGTCCTTAAGGTATAGGTTAAGAATTTCTATTTTACAAACTAAAACCCTTAAAGAAAATTAATAAATACTATTAATAAAAATTAAATTACTGTAAATATATAATTAAAAAAACTAACAAAATCTTTTCATTTTAGGGGTCTTAACCATAAAACAATAGTTAATTTTAATACAACAATTTCCTCTCATGCATACATGCATTAATTTGTTGTAACTTATGAGTCTTAATTATGTATGACACTCTATATACGTACACGACCTCAGACAGGTACTGTTCAATCATCTAAGTTGCAGAGTGAGTATCAGACTTGTACCAAAATTTTGACTAGCTAGTACCGGATTTGGACGAACCTGATTTAAGCTAAGCAAGTTCTGATCTTTATTGATTAAGTATGTATTATATGGTAATGAATTAATAAAATAACATAGCAATTCAAGGATTAATTAGTTCAATAAAAGATGATCGAGTTGAGATATATGCAAGTTCAGAAACATCATGCCATGCAAAATTGTGACAAAAAGGATGTATTATATGGTAATTAATTCATTTAATTGTCCATTGAATTTGAGCTTGCTCGCGAACCTCTCATTTAATTTATTCAAGAGACAAATTCGTAAACAACTTATTTACTTATCAATTATACAAGTAAATGAAGTTAAAATTTATAATACGTGGTTTGAGAAAATTTCATAAACTATATACGGAGTATTATATATAATACGATATATGATTTGCAATGTAAATATATATGCAAGTATGAGCAAATTTAATACATCAGTTATGTAACACCTGGCTCGAGAAATGAAGTACTCCTAGTATTTTTTTACTATAAATTGTCACAAACTTTTATAACTTTGTTTCTACACGTAGAGAAATAACGATAGTCATATGTATTAATTACTCCTTAAGATTAGTGTAAAACTTACGTTACGCGTTTTTCTTATAAATGTGTACGTACTCCGGATTAATCTAACTCTTTGATTAAGATATGGTAGTAATTACTTACTACTGCCTCTTAATTTTTATTACGAAGTGATGTTTAAATTCATATATTTTTGCAAATTCAAAATTAATTTCTAACCTCTGATGAAACAATTTTTTTTAAATTTTCTGACACCCGAATTTCCTATAAGACATGAACCGATCAAAGAACGAAATCAACCCATATAACGGTCTAGTATATGATTATTAATTAATCGTAATTATATAAAGTAAGTTAAGAACAAATAAAGAGCCAAATTGTACCTACCTAATTAGGGTTTCCGCCATGGCCATGGGCCCCATGACTTAATCACACCCCCAAAAAAGTCAAAACCCTAAGAAGGGTCAACGGTGGTCCACCGCTCATCCCCCGCCACCGCCCTCGGCGGCTGAATCTGCCCTCCCATCCCCGCTGCCGACATATTCATCGCCAACATCCCGCCCCCCTCACACGACGCGCCGTTCCCCGCCGCAGCCGCATCAAAGCTCCTAATCAGCCCCAAATTCTGCTGAGCCCCGCCGCCGGGGAAGAGCTGGTGTTGGAAGTGGTGGTGGTCAGGAACAGACGTAGGCCCGCTCCAACCCGCCCTGAAAAATGAAAAAAAATAAATTTAAGATAAATTTAATAAAAAAATAATAAAAATTAAGATAAATTGAATAAATAAAAGTATAAAATAAGATAAATTTAGCCAGTATTAATTCTCTCAGTTTATTTTAATTTATCATTTTAACTAATTTTCTTATTTGACAAAAATTTAACATATTCTAACCCAAATTTCCTATAATATACTATTGATTTAAAATATTTGCATAAATCTAAATTATTTAAAATATTTTAACCCAAAATTTTCTATGATATTCTATGGATTAAAAATATTTAAATAAATCTAAAATTAAAGGTAGAAAATTTTAATAATAAATAATAATACAACTTTCTTTCCATACAATTATACGTACGTACAAACACAAGTATATATGATTCAACTAACTAAAAACAAACAAACTAATATTGAAGATAATTAAGTCAAATTAAGTAATTTTTAAAATTTTTAAGACAACTCTAAAATAACAGATTTATTAAAACAGAGAGAATAATAGTACTGAATTAGCCAAATTAAGGTAATTTAGTCCGAAACCTACCCAATTTTTAATTCGTGAGTCCGTCCCTGTTGGTCCCCTCCGCCGCCAAGTAGATTGATCCCGAGACCCTGGTGGTGGTGGTGGGCGGCGGCGGCGAGGAAGGCGTGGGCGCCGGAGAAGGCGGAGAGGTTGTGCTGGTACTTGGAGAGCTCGGACTTGGCGCAGGAGAGGTCGAGCTGGAGCTGGCGGAGCTGGTGCTGGAGGAGGGAGATGACGCCGACGCAGCCGTAGACGGGGTCGCGGAGCCGCATGTCGGCCTCGTAGGCCAGGCTGTTGACGGCGTCCTCGCGCTGGTGCGGGAGGAGCTCGTTCAGCAGCTTCGTCACGTTGCTCGCGCCGAACACCTTGTGCACGTTCGCGAACTTCTGGGGCTGGTCCGGAGGGAAGTAAGGGGCGAATACGCACTCCGGCTGGCACTTGCGCCGCAGGAACTTGCACGCCGCGCACGGCGAGTTCGACGACGACGACGCCATCGGAGGATTGATTAATTGATGGTGAAAACTGGAGAGGAGGGAATTTATTTGGGTTAGGAATATATAGTTATGTTATGTGTCATGTCTATGTATCACAAAAATGAAGACACAAAAAGAACAAAAACAATTAAATGATATAATATTTCTCTGTTTCAGATTCAGGTGATTGATTGACCTTTACCCTAGATCTATCTTGTGAAAAGTTTTTATTTTTTATTTTTAAAAAAAAAGTGAAAAATAAAATAGTAAAATGCCCAAAATTAAAGCAAAAGGCTTGATTAGCAGAAATTAAGTCAATTCTAACTGAAATTTCGGTTATTAACTATACTAATCTGTAGGGATTTGGGGAGGCAGGGTTGGTAATTAATTTGATTTTGAAAAGTTTAGCATCTTTTTTTCCCCAAAAGTCAAAGAAAATCAAGAGCTTGTTTCACTTTTGGACCAATTTTTGAATAAAAAAATATTTTTATTTACATTGAAATTTTAACTTCAAAATTGCTTAAATTTAAACGAAAAGTAAAGGCATAAACTAGTAGAAGGATTTGTGTGAGAAGGAAGATGGAGTAAGAATTAATTACCAGTGAAGATTTGAAGAGGCAGGCTTGATTTAATTTAAGGAAATTCTTCCTTTTCTTCTTCCTTTGCTTATACTCCTTGTTCTTGCTTTCAGCTCTATGCCTTCAAAGATTTTGATCTGTCAAACAAAACTCCATAAATATATGCTTGGCTATATATATATATATTAGTACAAAGTAGATTAATTTATGCTTGTAATTAATTTAGTACTAAAGTAGATTGAGAATTAAATATATTTTCACCCTAATTATTAGGGAGTTTAATCAATTAATTAAATAAGAATTGCACTTTAGGGTTCGGATCTCGTGTAAGAATTGCACTTGTTTCAAAGACTAATTGGGAGTGAGGAGTAGTAGATCTTGCTTGAATACCATCATGAAAGTCAATTCCATCACTAGATTTAAACAATTAAAGTTGAACACTTTGGTGTTTGACCATTGAAACAATTAAATTAAAGTTTGCTCACATTGAAGAATTAATTCAGAAGAAGAGTGCATTTGAAGCTTTTCATCACACAAAATCACACACACAAGTGGTGAGCTAGCTAGGAGCTTCGATCCCCACAGGCATTTGACCTTTTTACACCCTCAAAAACAATTAATTAATAATTAATTAAATACTCTTTTAATTTTCTGAGTTTTGCAAATTCCAAAAATAATAAAAAAATTATATTTAAAAAAATAATGCAAAAACTGTCCACAAAAAGAAAAAGAGCTTGGAATTTGGATTAATTAAATGTTTAAAAAAAATTAAATTAAAAAAAATTAAGTAAGTAAGTAATTTTCTGGGTTTTGCAAATTTCAAATATTTTTAAAAATTAATAAAAATCATGCAAAAATTGTGGGTTGTGCAGAAACTCACCGATTAATTTTTTTTTTTTTGGCCCGAGAAATGTTCGGCGAGATAGGCTGAATCAGTGCACAGAAAGAAAAAGAGGTTGGATTTTGGATTTCATTTCAAGATGATGATGAAGAGAGAAGAGAGAGAGAGAGAGAGAGGGAGAGAAAAGGGCAAGAAAAAAAATCGCCCAACTGCAAAGGCTAAGGAGCCGCGGAGAAAGCGTATTATATTGAGCCCCTCTTGTATTGTATGACATTATTAAGTTTTTTTTACCTTTGTTCGGTTTAATTTTTTCTTAACACTAGATGTATTATTTTATTTTATTTTTGACTTTATCTTTCCGGTGGATATTTTTGTGGGTTTTTGTTTGGTTGAATTGTCAGGTTTTCATGAATATGTTGGAGCTTGTGTAAGGTTAAATTTCATTTAAAAGCCCCTAAAATAAGTCTTAACTTTTTTTATAAAAATTACTTAAAATTTACATTTTTGTATGAATACTCCTAAATTTGATGTTTAATTTATAAGGCATCATCCAAAGCATGAAGTTTGATTTAGAAAAAAAAAATATGTATGCTCATGTTTTTAGGGGAAAAAAAGAATTCAATACTGTATATACTAAATATATAGTCATGGTAGATCGAGAGGCAGAGAAATCGATGGCCAAACAAATTAAATCGCCATAACACGCAAAACTACAAAAAAATAAATTTGTTGTAACTAAATTGATAAAGCGAAAAAAGACACAGAAATTTTACGCAGTTTACTAACAGTGCGTTAGTATGTCCACAGATAGAGAAATTAAATTTTTATTATGAGAGACTAGCTAAGAGAACAAATTATAATAATGAGGCACCATCGTGGGGCGTTGCCCCTTGTCAAGGAGCTCCGCTCGCTAGGACCCCTGGTGTACGTTGTTGGGTGATCTGCTCTCAAATCCCTACGTGTTTCGGGCAACAACAGATTTAAAGCACATAACACAAACAACCAACGAGCACATATTAGAGCTATAAAAACGTGAAGAAGCACACAGTGAGCATACAATACGAATGGTACGGTGTGATTCACCATTAGAAGAGCAGATCAGACGTCAACCGTGGAGAATAATGTACAAGACAAAGTATTAGGAAACAATTCTAGACATATCAGATGCATGTTATTATATGAAACAAATATCGATAACTAATCATTTAATAAACCACCTAAATAAACAGATAGCCACCAATACACATTTTATCACTCCATCAATACACATTTGATCTAGTGATAAAGTGGTACTAGACTTTTAAGCATTGTTCAAAACTTCAAATATACATTTTTTAAAAAGAAAAATAGGCTAGAGTAGTTGAGTAAATTATTTTGTTGAAAAAAATTAAATAGATAAAGCAGTTTAATTTGTGAGATTTTATCCAATAGATAAGGTAGTTTATGAAGAAAAAAAACAGTAATAAAATATTTTTAGAATTAATTTTTATCCACGGTAATTGTTCTCGTCCCCACCAAATGTTTGTTCTGAAATTTAAAAGAAGAAACAGCAGTGGACAGTCCTTGTCTCGGTTAAATGCTGTATACGCAGTAAAAAAAATGTTTTTTTTTCTTGCTCTTCGGGTAAAACGAGTGCTTTTAATTTTTCTCAGACCTCTAACAACACACCACACAAAATTAAGCATTTTATGTACAAATCCAAGCACTTTTCAAGTCTAGTTTGATCGATCATGATGATTATACTAGCTAGGTTATGACATGCAAGTAAGTGCAAATTTTTGCATACAAGAAGAGACCAAACGAGGACTTGTATTGAATTGGTTTTCAAGGAAATGACATTAAAATGGAAAGCTAATTAATAAGTTATCAATATTATGTTCGTTCAATTGGAATATTAAATGTCTTTGTAATCATGGGAATCCCCATAATTATCCTGCAAGTACATTGAATTATAACCTAATGGGACGGGGATTTTCCGACTTAATGGGGAACAGGACGGAGATGGGGATCATTTTCGTATCCCCGATTTTAAACGAGGCAAGGACGGGGAATATACTATCCGTCCCAAATCCCTGCTATATATACCCGATATTTTTTTATTTATAAAGTATGGAATAAAAATAGATTTTAAATATAATTGTAGTTTTTAATTTAAAAGCTTATATATATCTACAAATTATCTAGTGAAATTTAAAATTTATGTTATTAAATTTGATATTTGTAAAAAAAAAAGTTTAAATTATGTTTTATACTAAACGGGACCCCGTTAATAACCCGATAACTAACGGGGATTCCCCGCCCCAATTCCCGCAGGGATTAAACGGGGCGGAGATGAGGAACATAATAATATTCGGAGATGGGAACGGGGAATGCATTCCATGCCCCGCCCCGTCCCATGTGCATCTCTAATGGTCGAGTGGTAAAATAGTATTAGGATTTAGCATAGGTAAAAAAACTTCGAATTGAAAATCAGAGTTTGATATAAGGTGAATTGAAATAATTCGATTTGCTTTGGTTTTCTTGGTCCAATATAATTAGAAGGCTAATCATTAGGAAATTTGAACCAAATCGAAATATGAAGGAATTGGACTGAAATCGAAATGTGACGAAATGAACCGAAATCGAAATTTGGAGAGCTATTGAACCCAAAAAGGAGACCAAATAGTATCGGTATTCAGTTTGGTTTAATTTAATTCGGTTCAGTTCGGTCGGTTCGGCTTAAATTTATGATTCGAGGTGGCCATATGCTCGACCATAAATGATATTAGACTCTTTAAGTGTGTGGACTAAGAATATTTACAAAAGTCTTAGTTTACTATGGGCTATATATAAATGTCTTCGATCCTAATCCAATAACAGGCTAGGGTCAGTTGTCTGGGTAAGTAACATAGGGTAGTCGTCATGGGCCTACGGACAATAAAGGAAAATTTATTAGGGGGAGTAATACAAGTTATGGGCCTAGCACATAAGCGCGTTATCGACCTAACACATAAGTCCACGTGTTCCATCATAAAATCAATTGACAACATTAGGAGTAACGCAAAGTACTTATATATTATACAATTATCTTTCATATTTAGATGTTGAAAACTATTTGTCTCCACAATTAGGGATGGGCATGAGTATGTTTGCCAAAATTTTAAACCGAATCGACAAAACCAAACGAAACGGAAACCAATATTATTCGGTTTAGGAATTTCTCAAATTTTGATATCGGTTTCGGATATGTTTTGGTGCGGTTCAAAGTTTCTAAAGATTAACCTTATATCCATCCCAAACCGATGAAACCAAAATTTCCAGTTCGCCTTAAACCAAAGTTCGGTGTTCGGTTTAAGAATTTCTCAAATTTCGGTTTTAGTTTCAGCTAAATTTTGTTTCGGTTCGAATTTTTAAAGAATAATATTCTATCAATCCCAAGCCAACAAAAACGAAAATTCGTCTCACCTTAACCCAAAATTCAATTTATTTTTTGTCAATTAGATTTGATTTTGAACCGATACTCAACCCTAAAAAAGATTGATCAATTGCAAGGGACATCAATATATAATGTGAAATATATATATATATATATATATATATATATATATATATATATATATATATATATATATAAGATTTTCTGAATTCTTTTTATCCAATGCATCATGTGAAAGCATATATATATAGCTGGGTATTGTGGCACCATAAATCAGCATAACTGGCTACTTCCTTCTTTCGGGTAATTTCTTGAACCTCTTTAATTACTACTACTGTAGTACAAGAAATCACAAAAAGAGATTTCAACAACGATACAAATTATACGAAAAAAAATTAAACAATTTCGACTCCACTGGGGATCGAACCCAGAATCTCTGGTTTCGTAGACCAGCGCCTTATCCATTGGGCCATGGAGTCATTTGTGACATAGGATATAACATATTAATTTATACACAAGAGAACAGATTTCTTAACTAAAGCCACTCTCAACATATTGAGCGATATCTAAATACTTTTTTTTTAATTAGGGACTCACATTTATACTTCTTCCGATCCAAAATAATTGTCGTTTTAACTTTCGACACAAGAATTAAGAAAAACATTAAATAAACTCAAAAGGGTAAATTTTTTATAAATTTTACCACTCATCACCTTTGTTCAACCAATGAATGAATAACATTAATTAATAAAAACACATTCCAATAACAATTCTCATAACTCACTCCTAATCAATTACCTAAAAAACCTAAAACGGCATATAAAATGGATCAAATTTGAAGTGCTAAAACGACATTTAATTTGAATCGGAGGGAGTATAATTTAAGTTTGGAAGGATTTTTCCTTCTCATTAAAATTAATAAATAACATTACCTTCAAATAGTTACCCCTAATTAAGATAATTAAAGTATGCTTAAATAAAGTGATTTTTTAGATTCAAATTTGTGTGTTCCATGGCAACTCCCCTAAACAATCAAATTGGACTAAACTCAAGTGACAATTGTTCTCGCAATCTATAAACTTGTGAAATTTATCAAGGGCAGATATTCGTGAAGGATTAAAATCAGAATTATACATTGCTCTTCTAGATTCACATAGATTTTTTCTCACCATTTCTAGACATTTATCTATAAGAAGGGACAAATTAATAGGGGAAAAGTAAAACCCACCAAAATAATAATCAGAAAATTGAGGGAGGCCCGTAATGTTAGGGTCAATAGTGGTACAAACAAGGAAGATCATTTGAGGTTCATAATTTGTTTCCTTCAAACACAAATCTTGTATAAAGGCTCATTCTTGTGCTTTTTCTTACCATTAGAGCGAATAAGGCCTCTATGTAGGCAGTCTTTTTTCTTTTACCTTTCTTCATGTATGTTTCCTCATATCACACAAACAAATCAAAAAGAAAAAAGAACAACACCCTTCGAAACATTTGAACAAAAACATTAAACATTTCATTCAATTTCACTTTTAAATTGAAAAAAAAGTGAAAAATGTTGGGAAAAATGATCACAAGGGCATGGCCCTTGCCATTGTTATTGGTCTCTACATTGGTGATCGTTGCCAAAGCCGGGGATCCCTACCTATTCTTCGATTGGAATGTAACGTATGGCACCCTTTCGCCGTTGGGTGTTCCCCAACAAGTTATCCTAATCAACAATCAATTCCCTGGTCCGACCTTGAACACTACGACCAACAACAACATCGTTATCAATGTCTTCAACAACATCGACGAGCCACTTATCTTTCATTGGTACGTAGATTCAAAACATTGTAGCCCTTGATAGATAAAGTCCTCCAAGGCATCAACTACACACACATATATATATATATATACTCACTTTATACTGTAAAATGTTTCGTATAGGTACGGGATCCAACAAAGGAAGAACTCATGGCAAGATGGGACTCCGGGGACTATGTGCCCTATAACGCCTGGTACAAACTTCACCTACCACTTCCAAATGAAGGACCAAATCGGGTCCTTCATGTATTACCCGATTACCAACTTGCAAAGGGCGTCAGGTGGCTTTGGAGGGATACGAGTCCACAGTCGTGACCTAATTCCGGTACCTTTTGATACTCCGGAGGATGACTTCACTGTCATGATTGGGGATTGGTATTCTCAAAGCCATGTCGACCTAAGGAAGAGCCTTGATGGTGGCAATGCCCTTGGGAAGCCCGATGGTATCCTCATTAATGGAAAGAGTGGAAAGGTTGGTGATGAGAATGAAGCGCCCCAGTTTACGATGAAGCCGGGAAAGACATATAGGTATAGAATATGCAATGTGGGTATGAAAGCCACTCTCAACTTTAGGATCCAAAACCACAACACGTTGAAGCTTGTTGAGCTCGAGGGCTCTCACACGGTCCAAAATATATATGACACACTTGACATCCACCTTGGTCAGTGCTTATCAGTCCTGGTCACAGCCGACCAGAAGCCCACAGACTACTACATGGTGGTGTCATCTAGGTTCACCGAGTATGCTCTTCAATCCGTTGCAAAGATCCGATATGAGGGTGGTAATGGACCTGCACCGCCTGCCATCCCTGAGGCTCCTAGTGATGTGATTTGGTCATTGAATCAATTTAGGTCATTCAAATGGAACTTAACAGCTAGTGCAGCCAGGCCAAATCCTCAAGGATCGTATCATTATGGTCAAATCAACATAACCCGCACAATTAAGCTGGTCAACACCATTGGCAAAGCGAATGGGAAGCTAAGGTATGCCGTCAATGGCCACTCCCACGTAGATCCTGAAACACCAATCAAGTTGGCAGAGTGGTATGGTGTAGGCGACAAGGTTTTCAAGTATGACACTATCCCTGATCAACCTCCACCCAATGTTGACACTCAAGAAAACGTCGAGCTTGGTCCTATCGTGGTCAATGCCACATATAGGAACTTCGTTGAGATCATCTTCGAGAACCACGAGAACAGCATGCAATACTGGCATTTGGATGGATATGCGTTCTTCGCTGTCGCGTAAGCTTTACCAATAATCCAAATCTTATGTTATGCATTTCCCTTATATGTTACACCTTTTTTAGTGTTTGGATGCACATTTTGTGTATAGGATTGAGGAAGGCGTGTGGACTCCGGAAAGGAGAAAGGGCTACAACATGTTGGATGGCGTGAGTAGACACTCAATCCAAGTATACCCGAAATCGTGGGCAGCTATCCTATTGACCTTTGACAATGCAGGGGTGTGGAATGTAAGATCGGAAACTCCCGAGAGACACTACTTGGGACAACAATTGTACGTAAGCGTGCTATCGCCACCTTCATTGAGGGACGAATACAACCTTCCGGACTTCCAACTCACCAGTTGTGGCATTGTGAAGGACATGCCTAGGCCACCTCCTAAGAACACTTGAGGTGGTGGCTAAGAACTAAACAATCTCTTTCTCGCTTCATAATCTATTTTTGTTATACTTTTGAAACAATTTGTATGTTTTTTTGGCTAGGTGAAAGATACAAAAAAAAGTTAGAAGCAAAATATAGAAGATGAGGAAGAGGGAGATACAACTAAGGGGCTACTTGTTGATTTGGAGAGGGGATTGATTAGCTTTGCATTTGGGGTTGATGTTGCAAAGCTTATTTACTAGTACTATCTGATTATACTGTTTGAATCAGTTTTTTTTTTGCCATTTTCTTTTATATTTTAGTGTCTTGCTTCAGACCTGTTGTGTTTCAAACAACATATCTTTGTTATTTATCTTGCTACATGTAATGATATTTTTTTGGGTTGATTTTGTACAAGAGTTTGCACCTATTGTATTATTTATATGCCTTTATTGGGCACATTCAATGGTTTTCTTTTATATGATCACCATTTAGTTGAGTGATTCAAAAGGCTACATGCCTCAACTATTGTAACAAATTACTGATATATATATGTACATATGTATTGTAAGTTATAATGTTGGGGATGTTTGCCACCATTATTACTCCATAATGTATCCTTCTACACATGTAAAGGTGTATTTTCTTACAATAAAAATGCACAATTATAAATACAGTATGTTTTAGGTTTTTTATTGATTAATTAATTATTATATTATGAAGAAAAGAAGAAGACTTTTTGTGTTACATGTAAAGTGTTACATTTTTTGAAATAAATAAAAAATAGTACACGAAAAAGAATTTATGTTATCTTTATTAATCAACTAATACATCTTAACATAAATAAATATGTAAGAATTTTTGCATTCCCTAAATAAAAACTTGATATATGAAATGATATTATATAAATTCTATTATAACATTAAAATATTGCATTAGTCAAAATTATTACAAAAGTAATAATGACCCACAAATATAGTCTTGCAACATTAATCTTACAACTCAAAATACCAAAGAATATTTTTTTTTGGTTTTTGTTTAATTTTTATAAATTTACTTCACATTTGTTCCAATATTTTTTGGTTTTTGAGAATAAGTCTGAAATGGGCGCCAGTTAAAGTTAAAAATTTCGCAAACGCTCTCTATTCGCGGCAACATAGCCACGTCAGCAATCCACGATCCGCGTTTCACCTCTCCAAACATCTCTCTACCGTTGATTGCCTCCCATCATCAACGGTCAAGATTTCGTCTTAACCCCCTCCGCGGATTCTCTTTCCCCGCCTTCTTCCACTACAAAAACACCATTTTCTCTTCCCCATTTCTCCATCTCAACTCTCAAGCATTCTTCTTCCCCAAACCTAAATCTCAATCTCGAAATCTCCCGATCTCTCTTTGCAATGGCGCGAACCAAGCAGACAGCAAGGAAGTCGACCGGAGGAAAGGCTCCAAGGAAGCAGCTCGCCACCAAGGCCGCCAGGAAGTCGGCGCCTGCCACCGGCGGAGTGAAGAAGCCTCACCGTTTCCGCCCCGGGACGGTGGCTCTCAGGGAGATCAGGAAGTACCAGAAGAGCACCGAGCTTCTCATCAGGAAGCTTCCATTCCAGAGGCTCGTCCGTGAGATCGCTCAGGATTTCAAGACCGATCTCAGGTTCCAGAGCTCCGCCGTGTCGGCGCTTCAGGAGGCCGCTGAGGCTTACCTCGTCGGTCTCTTCGAGGACACCAATCTCTGCGCGATTCACGCCAAGCGTGTCACTATCATGCCGAAGGATATCCAGCTCGCCAGGAGAATTAGGGGCGAGAGAGCCTGATTTGCAGACGATTTAGGGTTTCTGGTTCTTTGTTTTGTGTTTTCTGTTGCGCATCGATTGTAAATCAGGAAAATTTAGTTCGGAAATGTGATGAATTGAAAGGCTTAATTGTCTCAGCCAGATTGTAAGATCTTTCAAGTATGCTTCTTTGTCTAATAGAATGTCATGAATTCCAAGGATTTGTTTCTCCAGAATGTTCTTAACATTGTCAAAATTTACTCTTGTCATTAAGCAGAAGCAACTCATTGATTGTTAACAACACATCTA
Organism: Fallopia convolvulus; assembly: GCA_964016875.1. Lineage (NCBI taxonomy): Eukaryota > Viridiplantae > Streptophyta > Magnoliopsida > Caryophyllales > Polygonaceae > Fallopia > Fallopia convolvulus. The sequence goes on from OZ024720.1 coordinate 68,946,972, forward strand.
TGCATACAAGAAGATGATGTTATCGAATTGCAACTGAAGATGAATATGCAAAGCTGAAAATGTTGAACATACCTAAACGATTCGATTTTGAAAGAGAAAACGAACGCTTTTGGGATCTTTAGAGCTCCTCATTGCTGTAATCTCCATAAGTGCACCATCAGCTAACATATGTTGCACAACTCTCGCTATGTTCTTTGAGTCATCTATGCCGAGATGGTGACTTCCCATTTGCTGAATGTTAAGTTGCTTTAACATAGTCATCATCCCAGTGGCCTGATATTCAGGAACAATTTCACTAAGATGATACACAAGTTAACTGAAATATTACATCTAAACAACCATTTTAAAGTGATGTTACCCTCCGGTTGTAGAAATTGAGATAAATGTCTTTCAAATTGATCCATTCCATAAAATATGGGGGAAGCTTCATGCCGGACACAACGCACTGCTGAGGGATTTTTGTTTTGATATCCCAGTTGCCGCTATTACCCACAAAAAAGGGTCTGAGACATAAGGTTGATCTGATTACAATAGATATGTAACAAGTTCAATTGATAATGCTTGTATAAAGATCATGTTCATGGCAACATATGAAGCACCATTAGTGTAGTATGAGACTCACCAGGTCACAAATGCAGCTCGTTTAAGAGGCCCACCGACCTCTCTTGCCCACAAGTTTTGCTGAGTCACCCAGGCCTCGAATTCTCCGATAACTTCTTTAAATGAGATTGCTGTATCATGCCACACACTGCAAAGATACATATATGTATCACATCAAGCTGATCGTAGAGTGAATTGGCATTATCAAAAGTCAAAACATGTCAATGACAATATGAGGTCAAAACATGTCAATTACAAAAACATTATCCAAAGTATGGTTCTTGAAAGGAGTATCAAAAGAGTTATGGATTGTTAACAAAATAATGGCAACCTTTTAGGCTTTGTTATATGAGTTGTCACACAAGAACAATGTGGTTGCGTAATACCATAGGACTACAATGAACTCGAGCTTACCTATCTACACCTAATTTTCCGTACTTCCCCTCAATATACTCATCTATTCTTTCCTCGCTCATCTTTGTAGGCCTCACAAACCTGCAAAACAAAGGAGAATATAAGCAAGCTACGAAACAATGGCGTCAAACACTGACCAACAACCACACCTTCTTGTAACAAGGAGATCCAGGTGAATACTAATTTCTAACAATACCAAATAATTTACGTAGGAATGACACTAACTCAACAAAGATTTTGCATAAGAGGAATAAGGAATTTGATCATGGATTCATGGGTCATCCTAAAATAAATTATAATGTCCTAAATAGTGATTTTTTTTATTTTATTTGATAGCAAATCCAAAATCATCAGAGAAAACCTGTTAACCAGACCTGTGGAAAAAATCCATAATCTGCAGAGTTTTGGCATCAATCATCAAGACTGGGAATTCAAGAATCTCCACTTTGCCTTCCAAATCAAGCACTAAAAGATAATCTAAAGGCTGTGGTCTCAAGTGTTTAGCCTCTTCAGCATTCGTTTGGAGCTCCTCGCAACAATTATGATTGAATTTGTCCATATGAAGATGATCATCCATCTGCATCCAGAGTTTAATTACAAAGTTGAATTATTTCAAAGAACCTGCAGGAAATGCCCAAAATACTCAACAACGCAAACAATGAAGTGGCCATTACAAAGAAAGATACTTGTCACCGGATTTTCATTGGGGCATTAAATCAAACACATAGCAGGCACCTCATAAGAGCCTCCACAAAAACCCAAAGAAACCTTTAAATGCAGATTACAAATTTCAATTCAAATGTTCATACATCATAGCATAGCTTCAAATTTCAGTTCCGGATGACAACAATTGAACTCTCAAAAGCACACACACTCACACTACAAGCAATAATCGAACAGAACAACTTATTAGAATTTACAGGTGAGGGGAAATTGAAGCTCACCATTGTACACTTTCCCTGTGTGTAGTACAAGCACATGGGTCTCCAACGATTCACCTTCTTCAAAGGCGGAGACTCCACAGAGGAGCTTGAATCGTGGGTAGAGAGGGAAGCGGAGACAGTGAAGTTGCAGGTGGGAATGAGCTGGCGAGAGAGATTCAGCTCAATCATGGAGATTGGAGATGAAGCGTGCGCGCCGAGACGGAAGCGGAACAGTGATGAACTGAATTGCACCGCCCTTGAAAACGCCATGTCTGGTTCGATTTCTTTCTTCTTCACGCTCAAATTTGGACTGCCATATCATATCCAGTTACAGACATTGGGGACAGGCTGGTTAAAAAATTCATCCACCAAGGGAAAAAAAAATAAAAAATCTTCGTGATAGACTACTTGGCCCATCTCCAACCAGCCCACAACCCATTCAAGGGAAAAAAAAAAGACAAATCAACTTAAGTGTCAATAAAGACTTTTCAATATGATTGTGAATTACTCCGTAAGAATCATAACTTTTAGGCTTTTTTATCAGAAACCACCTTTACAATATGTCATATTAGCGTAATCCACCATTTCAATGGCTATTTACCGAGAACCACCCCTACAATGCCTTCCGTTAGGTTTTGACCACCCAATTAAAATTTTCCGTTTGAAAACACGTTAATTCGTGCAATGACCATTTTGCCCCTCTTCCCCCCCCCCCCAAATTACACCCAGTCTTCCTCTTTCTCCCTCTCAACTGCGCCTTTAGATCTCACATGCCATAGCCAGGAACTCAAGAACCACCAAAGAAACCACCACAACGGAATCACGATTACTCTCGTAATCTGTTTCACACTTCTCCTCCTCCTCGCCGCCTCCCTCTTCTGCCTCAAACTCTCCGGCACCGACATCATCTCCGACGCCACCTCTAAACCCCCACCCTTCCACAACCTGATCAAGAAAGTCTGCATTCACTCCCCGAACCCTAACTCCTGCTGCGCCGCCCTCTTCACCACTATCCCTCCGCCGCCACGTCACCACTCCACCACAACAACCCTCTCCCTTTGCCACATCCTCGCTGCCGCCATCAACCACACGATCTCCCTCGCAACAGTCGCCCAATCGAAGATTTTGAGCTCGATTCCGCTCCAAGAGCTCACCGTGGAGCGGATCCAAATCGAGCGCCAGGGAGCGGATCCAGATCTGGAGGAGACGAATTCGCGAATATGGAGGAGACGAATTTCGGCGCCAGGGAGCGGATCCAGATCTAGCTCGCCCCGATTTCTCGGATGATCAGCAACTCCATCGCCGTAATCAAGTACATTGAGACAATGAATGCCGCCAATTCAAAGATTTAGAAACCAAACCTAGGGTTTCCGCCATGGATGACCTCGAGAGATCCGATTCCAATTCGACCGAATTTTGAGCCCTAGGAATCTAAATGCGCAGTCGAGAGAGAGAAAGAGGAAGATTGGGGTGTAATTTGGGGGGAAAAGAGGGGCAAAAGGGTCATTGCACGAGTTAACATGTTTTCAAACGGAAAATTTTAATTGGGTGGTCAAAACGTAACGGAATGCATTGTAGGGATGATTCTCGGTAAATAGTCATTGAAAGAGTGATTTACGCTAATATGACATATTGTAAGGGTGGTTTCCGGTAAAAAAGCCTAACTTTTAATTACGTGGTGAAAGTACATACGTATAGAAAGCCTCTTAAGCTTGAACCATTTTCAATCGATTATCGATCGCTAGCTTTAGTGTCAATAAAGACTTTTCAATAGATCGATGTTTTTACATGCTAACATGCTCTGACTGGTTCTCCCGACATACAATGTGGTCCTTAGCTTCGAAGTTGATTGACAAATTGACTCCATTTATAATTTTCTACGGTCGTCTGATAGAGTCCATCAAAGACCTTTCCTTGATAGATCGATCCTTGTACATCACTATCTACTGTGAATGAGAATTAGCTAGGTATTTATTATAGTTAGTGAGAATTTTCTGGTCCATTTTTTATAATCCACTTATTTTGATCAGAGAAACGTTTTTTTAATTTTTTTTCCAACATATAATATATTTTTAAATGATTTATTCATATTCCACCAATTTAAAGGGATATAAAAAAGTAAACTCTAGAGCTCTTGTTTGGTTTAACATAAAATTTTAATTTAGATAAATTTAATTTCATAGGAAGTAATTTCATAAGAATTAAAATCCATCGGATTTTTTAGTACTACTTGGGCTCGCCTAAAATATCCACTAGAGAATAAAACCAATTCTAGTGAGGAATGGGCAAATTGCCGCCCATGAAATTCGAAACGGTGATTTCAGGATACTACCCCAAAGGTTTAATCTCCGAACCAAATGGCCGACGACATCGGAAGTAGAATTATGTTTGATGTAAAATTATGTAAATAGAAGAATCTTCACAATTTTTTTTTATGTAAATAGAAGAATTAGAAAGTTATCATTTAAAACTCAGATAAAGTAGATTTTACCTACCTACGATAATATGTGCATTTTATATAGTGTTTATAGTGTTTTATGCCCCAAAAAAAGTTCCTAATGAGAAAAATGCCTTTTTTTTTTGTCGAAGCAAAAATCTTTATTTCTATATCATAGCCAAAACTAATTACATTAGTTACATGATCCCAATGACCAAGCTCTCATTCATTTAGACACAAATACGCATTAATATTGGCTTGGTGTCAAAATAAATCAATTAAAGGTGGATGAACCTATTCTTAACACTATTTCATGAGAAATTGTAAAATAATTCCACTATATATTGACTTGGCTACTTGACCGAGTCCAAGTCTACTATGACTCTATCTATCGAGTTGCATCTAGATGTATAAATTTTCTTCATCACTCACAACAATTAAACTGCAAAAATCATCAAGGTTAAACTCCAAGTTCGATCAGCAATTACTTCAAAAAATTAAAAAAGATGTTTTCTTCTTTTTCAGCAAGCTCGTATTGCATCCACCCACACTCACACGTGCGAGAGGTGCCACAAAACCACCTCAGCCCAAACCCCTGCACGTGCGGCGCGTGCGAATGCCCGATCGCCGGAAAAACGCTCAACTGTAGCGCGTGCAACTCCGACCTCCACCCATTCTGCAAGAGCAGCTCGCCGTGCCTCTCCTCGGCGCTCCACCCCGTGCCGGACCACCCCCTTACGCGCCTCGGCCGCGACATGACCCACGCGCTCACGCGCCGTTGCGCCGTCTGCGGGGAGGACATAAAGGGCGTGTCATACACGTGCTCTCCTTGCAACTTCGACGTCCACCCGCAATGCTCCCAGCTGCCACGCGCCATCCCGCACGGCCCGGAGGCCCACCATGTGCTCGTTCTCCAGGTGTGTAGGCTGTCGATCTGAAAATAACGGAAACCGAACAATCGAACAAAAAACCGAAAAAACCGACATTTTTTTGTTTAACCATACTACTCCATCTGTTCACAAGAACTTGTCATTCTAGGTTGATTTTCTTGTTCAAAAAAATCTGTCATTTGAGATATTTTAACCCATTTTTTCCAATAATATTCATACTAATTAACAATATTTACAAAAATTACTATAAAAGGTGAAAAATCTTAACAAATGATTGAGTATATTTTAATCAAATTAAACAATTTTTTAATTTTGGTGACAAACACTAAAACGACAAGTTTATGTGAACGGTCTATAATTTCAATTTGGTTAACTGAATCGATATATTTTGCGATTTTACGGGTCGATTACAGTTATAGTTTAGATATTAACAGTAGCATTATAGATGATTCTTTATAAATGACAAAAACTTCGACTAACTACAGTTAACCGGATTTGGACATCCCTACAGGTAAGGGAGGTCTTGAACGAGAACTGCCACGTGTGCGGTGGTCAATGTGGGAGGTGGGTGTACCGGTGTGGTGTTTGCAATGTTTACGTTCACTTCTCGTGCCTCTTGAAACGCGCCGGTGATGAGACCAGTCGAGGGCTGAACCGTCATTTTGGTTATCCTCAACACGGTCAAGGTCAACGATACGGTGGGCCACCACCTCATAGTACCGGTGGTGAAACCAGTCGAGGGCTGAATCGTCATTTCGGTTATCCTCAACACGGTCAAGGTCAACGATATGGTGGGCCACCACCTCATTACTATGGAGGTTTACAACAAGGCTACCAATGGGGAGGGAATTATAACTACCATCCTAATCATCAACATTATAATAATAATTATGACTATCATCCTAATCATCAGCCCGACGCCGGAGGGTTTATCGGAATTATGGGAAGTATCGCCGGAAGTTTGGCCGTGAATTTGTTTTGTGATGTGTTTTCTAGTTTGATCCAGCAAGATTTATTCTTTTCTTGATAGAATCAAGACCGTAATGTACGTTTCTCTTTCAATTATTGATTCAGTTTTTAACCTTGCCATACTTTGTGAATTTTTTCTAATGCCACGTGTGCGATGGCCAATGCGGGAGGTGGGTTTACCAGTGTGGTGTCTGCTCGGTTTAGGTTCACTTCTCGTGCCTCGTGAAACGCGCCGGTGATGAGCCGTACGTGAGTCCCACCCCCACAACCGGCCGTGGGCTTAACCGTCATTTGAGTCATCCTCAATATTGACATATGGTCAAGGTCATCGATATGAATTTTTTTTAAGAAAGTTGTTTTTTTTTGTCTTGAAAATATACCATGTATTATGCAATTTGTCTTAGTAAATCAACGCAACTTGGTTAAACGAGGGGCTATGTTTGTTAAGTTACTGAAAAAACTAGTTGGAGTTGTAAAATTAGTTGGAATTATAAAACTAGTTGTATAAGTAGTTGAAGTTTCGACAAAATATATAAACGGCAATGTTCAACTAGTTTAGTGTAGTAATTGATAAATTTAAATTCTATTTTATAATAGAGTTATTCTTATTTAGGAAGTAATTATTTTTTTAATTCGAAAAACTATTAAAAACTAGTGCAAAAGCTTTAAAAATTAGCTTCTTCAAAAAAACTAGTTGCTAGTTTTTTTGTGTCAAACAAACAGTGTTATACGAGTTTTTACAACAAGTTTGAAAACTCCTACTAATTTTTGGTACCTAACAAACACACAGTATTGATCACTTTAACATATATCAGGCTCAATTGAGTTTAAATAGTCTAGTTGCAAACCCAAAACACTAGCCTACTGATGTGGAGAAAGTTGGAGGAGATGAACGAGCTTGAGAAAAGAAAATTATGATTGGGTGTGTTCGTTATTCACTAGGACGAGGGATGAAGATTTAATCATACTCTTTTGTTTAAGGAGGTTTTTTAATGTGGTTAATTTCCCCTCTTTTATAATCAGTCTTACTAAACACCCGTTCTATGTAATTATCCACCAATATCAAGTGTGATTTCTTTCTTAATATATGGCCGTGTCTTAGGGCATATATATGCATTGAACTAAATTCGTCTTTCTAAGATTCAATGTAATTGAAGGATGCTATTTAATTAATGTTAATGAATACATTAATAATTAATTAACCCGAAATTATGAACATACCTTCTTACAATATTACACTTGCATATATATATATATCTTAGTTTTAAAATGCTAACATCTTATAGTTTTTTTTTAATAAGGTATATAAGATTTAGACCTTTTTTTCTATAACATATCTTGCACACATGAGATTCTAATACTATATCAAAAGTAAATTAATCTTATTATAACTTGATTCGACTAAAAATTCATCCTGGATCCGTCATTGGACATGTGTAGAACGTAAAGTGCAGTTGGATTATAATTTGGTGACAATAATGTTGGATTGTAAGTGCGCGGTGTTTGATTTTAAACAGCCGGTGCGTTTGGATTGTAAGCTGGCGACCTGCCATGCATAAACCTTCCCATTCTTTGAATTTGTTTTTGAGATAATCTTGGAATAGGAATGGTGCCTGGTGGAACCTCTTCCGGTGTAATGAATAAATGATGAACAGCTTCATAGTTTGCGTATTCTCTTTCTTTGAGGACATTTGGAGTCTCACAATCATTTTGTTGTTTGGATGCAGGTTGTATTATGGACGGATCGACTAAATCTATCACCTGATGTAGACCCTGCAATGCAAAATAAATGGAAACAAAAAAGTGTGTAATATCAATTTTTTAAGGCTAACATTTTTACCGTATCGATTCTCTTGACTGTTCCTTTGAGAGGCTCAGGAAGTGAGTTGTTCATTGCCTTGAAGGATTGGTGGAACGCTATTGGGATTGTTTGAAGCTGTATCACCAAAAAGTGTTTTGAGGCAGCTGATGCTTCAATTTATAGATTTTTGATATCTTTCAAAGTATAATTAGGATCGATGTGGGACAAGTTACAGTTATCTTGTGGAGCTCCAACGCCCGCTTGATTTTTCAAGTTAATTGCTCAACTCGGCCCAATAACAAAATAATCAATTGGTATGAACTTGCAGCATAATCATTATAAACAGTAGCGTAGGAATTCATGTCAGTGGGAGCTAAATTCTTTTGGCTAATTTTTTTGGTTAAAAAAATATTCCTGGCAAGTCAGGAATTTTTTTTTATATTTTTTTTATAAAATATAAAAAAAATTGTATTTTTCTGTATATAAAAAAAATTATATTAAAAATTTTGTATTTTTATGTATAAAAAACCATTTCAATATATTATATATAGATATATAAATTAATCTGTCTTATTCTAACCAAATAAATTAGTTTTTATCAAATAAAATAATTTTTTTACTATATTTTAAAAAAAAAATTATTTTTATTTTTTTTGAAAATTCCACTGGGCACACCATACCTCCGCCCCTGATTATAAACATCATTATTTACCACCTAAGCTAGTGAGTGTTGTTGACGTTATCAATAATTAGAATGTTTATATATACACAAGCCAAGAAAATCTCCTTAGAAAATAAGCTATCTTTAATTATATAAGATGAGAAGTATGCACAATCTAGGAAAATTAATATCTTTTATAATATTTGTTTGGAATCTTTTATAAGATTATGGTGATTATGCCGAGACTAATGAGATACCTTGATCCTAAGAGCACACATGCCTTGATAAATACTAGCTTCAACTTATTCTCCGATAAAATAGTAATCAATCTTGATTTACTTTTTACATCGATGAAGAACCGGTTTGACATGCATGTAGTTAGGTAGCACTCAAGTTATCATACATGAGGACATGAGATGTAGGCGAAGCATGGAGTTCTTATAGACAATGCTGTAGCCAGATTAACTCTACACAGGCAAAACCGCAAAAGCAATGACACGATATGTAAAAAATAGCAAAGCAATGTTGAGATCGACAATCATCACAGTCAAATGTCCGATCAACATCACAATACGCGACTAAGAATGCATCAACTAACGTAAATTACAAACTTGGTTCGATTGGTGATGTTGCATGTAAAAAGTTAATCTTATTAAAAGGTGGTTCAACGGGCAAAGTAAATTAATCTTATTAAAACTTGGTTCAATTAAAATATCAATATTTATAGTTTTAATCAAGACATACAAATAGTCAGACTAACCTATATAGATGCATATACTAGAATCAAATTTCAAACTAATTATTTCTAATTTATAAAAGAAGTTAATTGAAACAACCTCTTCTAGCATTTCTATCGTAACGTGGTGGTAATGTTGGACTGTAAGTAGGTGAAGCTAGTGATGCTAGATCGTAAGCTGACGGTGTTGGATTGTAAACTGGTGCATTTGGATTGTAAGTTGGCGACCTGCCATGCATGAACCTTCCCAATCTAAAAATTTGTTGTTGAGATAATCTCGGGATAGGAATGGTGCCTGGTGGGACTTTTTCCGGACTAATAAGCATAAAAACATCTTCATAAGATGAATATTCCCTTCGTTGGAGCACATTTGGACTTGTATGCTACAAAATGCATAAGAGAAATGGTGAGAATTTGAGTGATTCTTGAATAAAATTCTTATTAATAAGGAAATGGCAACATACTTGAGTCTTAGAATTGCTTTGGGGTTGCAAAATGCAGTGTATGAAATTCGTTTGATTAAAAGTAAGTTTTACATTTTTTTCATTACCATATCGATTCTCTTGATTGTTCCTTTGAGCGATTCTGTATAGGGAAGTGAGTTTTCCATTGCCTTGAGAAATGTTAGATCGTTATTGTGATTATTTCTAAGTGTTGCCACAAATGATGGATTAATTGTACGCCGCTCCTTCTAGTTATAGAATTTCGATATCATTCACAATATATTTAGGATCGATGTGGGACGAATTATGGTTGTTTTGTGGAAGTCCAATGTCCGCTTGATTTTTAGTTAAGGCTAAACACGGCCCAATAACAAACAAATGTAACATACGATTAACGTATCTTTTTAACATGCTTCAATTGAATGTATTTAATTTTAGTACGTTTTATTCTATGGGGAATTAACTCAAATGTTTGATATATAGTCTGACGCATGATAATATACAAAACTTACCCTATCAAGATTTCTGAACATACGTACGTGGTTGGTGTATAACTTTTGAATATAAATCCAAAATTTTAGTATTCAATATATTTTACATTAATAAATCAAACCTAAGCTACCTACAAATAAAAGAAAATAAATTTCGAACGGAACGGAGATTTCGATGCTCGGTACTCTTTTGTGAGACCCGGGCGCCAAGGGGGTGGGCGTGTCCTTGAAACCGGTGGGGCGGCAAGAGGCCTCGGAGAACCGCTTAGAGGGAGAGGGAGGAGGGGCCGCAACGTAGAGTCGTCGACGATGTGCTAGAGAGAGAAAGGTGTGGCAACACACAAGAAGAAGGGACTAGGGTTAGGTAATTAATTAGGCTCATGATACCATGTGAGAATGTGGTAAATTCTCTTCGAGGTTCTCACTTCTCGTTAATACTAGGGTTACGAGATTACTTGTCTTGCAAGTTAAAATAGATCAATAGTAACAATGGATAATACTTTTGTTTATATGAGTAAAGACAGAAATACAAGTTTAGAATGCTTCAAACACATATAGATCTTCCATTGCAATATCAAAACGAAATAACAAAGAGAAATTGAATGTGAGTTCTCTGGATACACTATATACTAAGACGAGTGACAACAACATTGACCCAATGCAATTTCAATTTTCAGAGAATCTAGGGGTCAAGATGGAAGCACCTGGGTTAAACGTAAGGGTGCGCCCGAAGAGAATTTGAAGACGCTTGGGCCTTGCTCCTTTTAATGGGCTAAGAAGATCTTTATCATCCTACTTTAGTCAACTACATTTCGATGATGAAAAATCTATTCATTGAAGCATTAACTATCATTTTTACACTTACATAACCTTGTACAGTAAAACCTCTATAAATTAATAGGGTTGGGACCATGATATTTTATTATTTTATAGAGATATTAATTAACCGATAAATTAATTTTTATTAATTTTAAAGAGATTTTTGTAATAAGAGCTTTCATAACACACTATCATACAAGATTTTATTGTAGGATTTTAGAATGCTATGAGTTGAGACAATTTGATCCATGTAAGATTAATGTTTTGATTGCTATCAATCTTGTCGTCTCGGCTTGGATAGTTAATGTTGAGCAAGAGGCAATAAGACATTGTTTTAGAAACTGCAAAATTCGTTCATAAGATGAAGTCTCAAGGAATGATTATAGTTGACATTGCAAAATTTGTTTTCAAAACAACAATATAAATGTTGGATCCAATAAAAAAAAGTTAGAGATGAGCTCCAAATAGAACTAAGAAAAAACAAACAACACTACAATCATATTTCATTAAATTTTCTTAGTTGATGACTATGTAACTTTTTATATAATTATTAATTTATGATATTAATGGGACCTTTATTTATATAGTGGCTTTTTGAAAATATATTATCTTATTATTTTATCGAAATTTGTTAAATTTTGCATTGGTCCAAGTCGGGACCGGGGAAAAATATTAATTTAGAGAGTTTATTAATTTATCGAGTATTAATTTAGAGAGGTTGTATTGTATATGAACTAATCCAATATTTGATAGTCTGACGCATGAGAATAGACAAAAACTTAATCTACCAAGAATCTTGAACTTAATTACTTGGTTGGTGTCGAAGTGTCGAACTATGTAATATAAATCCATAATTCTAAACAATTCAATATATTATACATCATTCTACCAAAAAAAAATATATTATACATCAACGAATCAAACCTAAACTAGCTACCTACAAATAAAAATAGAAGAAAATAAAAATCGGAAAAACTTCAAATGAAATTTGAAACCCGCCTTAGACCATATATATCTTAGGTACATAGTATTGTTATAATATATCAAAGTAAATGTTGGTACAGTAAATTAGTCTTATTAAAACTTTGGTGTGTTTAAAATGTCAATAGTTGCAGCATTTTTAATCAATTCATACAATGCAAATACTCAAAACTAATATATAAATCCAACTAAAGAAACCAAAATTCCGAACAAATTATTTCTACCCAAGAATAAGAGTTGCGAAAATGAACATTATTTAATCTTAGTTGCAAATAATAAGAATTATTGTCAATTGAAACTTCTTCTAGCAATATCCTCATGGTGGTGGTGCTGTTGATGATGTTGGATTGTAACTTGGTGCGGCGGTTGGCCTGTAACTTGGCGACAATGGATTGTCGTATGGACTGTAAGATGGTGTAGTTGGAGTATAAGATGGTGGTGTTGCATTGAAACTTGGTGACCTGCCGCTTAAAAACCTTCCCATTGTTCGAATTTGTTTATAAGATAATCTCGGAATAGGAATGGTGCCTGGTGACACTTTTTCCGGTTGCATAAACAAATAAACATCTTCGTAACCTAAATATTCTCTTCCTTTGAGCACATTTGGACGCGTCTTCTACAAATCAAATCGTATATAATGGACCGAAATTATAATACATACAAGAAATGTGGATTCTTTAATAAAATGACGTAAATTGTAACATACTTGAGTCTCCGGTTTGGATGAAGGTTGTATAAAGGACGGATCGACTAGATCTATGACCTGGTCTATACCCTGTAAGTAATGTAATAAATACATTGTCATCAAGCAAGTGATTAATGTAAATACATTGTTATCAAGTTATTGTAGGCGAATAATCCTTACTGTATCGATTCTCTTGACGGTTCCCTTGAGTTTTCCTTTGAGAGGCTCAAAATAGGGAAATGAGTATTCCATTGCCTTGGAGAGATCGAAATTTGTGATTATTGGAAGGTGTAGCAACGAAGGAAAACTTGTTTATATGTTGCTCCTTCCACTTATAGACTTTCAATATATTTCACAATATGTTTAGGATCGATGTGGGACAAGTTACGGTTTTTCTTGTGGAAACTCTCCAAGGTCCGCTTGATTTTTCAAGTTAAACAGCCCATAACAAACAAATCTAGCATATGATCAACGAATCTTTTTAAAATGCTTCAATTGTGTGTTTTCAAATTCAACAAAAATTGTCCTTCTACCCAAAAAAAAATCAACAAAATTGTCCAATTGATATTTATCAACTGTGGGGAATCAATGACAATTAACCATGAATGACCGACCTATCCAAATAACACGATCTAATTAAAAGGGTGAAAACTTGAACGAAAACATGTGACATGTAGTTAGGGTGATAGGTGAAATGTGTTATGGCTCACCTCTCCTTCAATTCAAAAGTCAACTAAGAAAAAAGTCGAGTGAGATTCTATGTTCACGGACTATATAAGTCTCAACTTGCTATAGCAAACTATATAAAGTTAAGTCATGTGATATCTTATTTTACTTTTTCCGAAAGACCCACGTTAGTAATAAACTTCGGGTTTGTGAATCATGTAAATCGATTTTTGCACCCGATTTCAATTCTACATAAAATGCTATAGTAATACTTTACATGCAATCCGATTGTTCGGGCATCTAATCAAGCGGTTAAGCCTTCAAAAATAGTACTCAGAGGTCTCCAGTTCGACTCTCATCGATAGTCTCCAGTTCGACTCTCATCGACAGTGCCCTTCACAAAAAAAACTGATTGTTCTCCCGTTGAAAAAGATTTTTTTTTAATTAGTGATGTTAGATCATTTGTTGATTTTCAAAACTGGGGATTAGCGTCCAACTAATTGCTCTATCCATTACATAATTCACATTTCAATGGAAAAAAAAACGTTTCAAAACATTGTGTATGGTATTGGTTCAATTTCACGCCGATCTATTTTTAATCAAAATTTTATGTGGATTATCCCATTCGATCATCTCAACCTACACTCTACTGAATTAATTGTTTCTTGTGTAGAACCATTAGGGAAAATTGAATGACCGAAGCATACAATAATACAAATACTCAAACTTATAACATACTGAAAACCATTATTCAAGACTAGAGCAAATGTAAATTATTCAATTTGTAGTTGCAACTTGCAAATATAAAACTTTGAATAAAAAAGGCTAATTGAAACAACTTCTACCATCCTGGACCTAGTTGGTTATTCTATCCATGACGTCGGGCTATAAGGTGATGGCGGCGGAGTATTGAAAACGCGACCTGGTGATTCCGGACTGTATATAGATGGAGAGTAAACTGGAGATGGCGGAGAATAAGGTGACCTTTCTCGGATTCGTTCACCACATAATCTTGGAATCGGAATGGTGCTTGGTGGAACATCTTCCGGTCTGATAAACATATGAACTGGTTTATAACTTGCATATTCCCTTCCTTTGAGCACATTTGGACGTATCTTCTACCAAAATTAACCATACACATTCTTAATAGTGATGAACAAAAAAAACTTTAGTAGATAAAAAGAAATGCGACGTACTTGAGTCGACGAAGCAGAGTCATTTTGCGGTTTGGATGTAGGTTGTATAAAGGACGGATCGACTAAATCTACCCGCGGGCTTATACCCTGCAATGCAAATACATTTGGAGTAAATTGTGTAATAATATTGTTTGATCTGATCTAGTGATAACATTTCCTTACCGTTGTCTTGATTGTTCCTTTGAGAGAGTCAGAAGAGATAGGTTGCCATTCCATTGTTGGGTTTGTGATTAATTATAGATTTATTAATATGGATTGGTAATATGACGCTCATGCCGGTCTTGTAGATTTTTTATATCTTTCAGAAGATGTTTAGGGTCGATGTGGGATAAGAAATTTCAGGTCAACCATATATGCAAGCCTAGCTAGTCCAATAAATTCCTTTGACGAGATTTTTATTATTTTAAAGTATAATATAACCGATCATTTTTACAGTTACATATGTAGCCTCAAATATAACTAGCCCAACTAGTTATCATCATATATAACTCTTTTTTTTTCAATATTTAAGATGCTAACGAGTTTTGATGTACGTGTATGGTCTAGTTCTGGATGTGATTGATATTTGTATTTTTTATCGATCAAGACAAACAAATTAAATAATATAGTTACATAGATTTAACCATTCAAACAAAAATTTCAAGAGTCTATCCATCATCAGCAAATGAAAACTATTCATATAATAAAACAATTTGAAATCAAATAGGAGATGAAATTCTTGCATTATCGTAGCTAGGATTGGACGGAAAGTAATATGGTGATGTTGGACTTTAGTAGGGTTTGCATATTGTAAAGTTGGTATATATAACATGTTATATTTTAATTGATTCGTCTGATGATGAACAAAATGATTTTTCTTTGGATCTTATATACATAGAAGAAAGGGGGAATACTCAATTAAAATATCATCATTTGCAGTACAAATGTTCAAACAAACACCGATCCGTTCACTGAAATCAAATTTCGAACTAATTATTCTTGAATAAGAAATAAATTGAACAACTTCTTCAACTTCGTCTGGCATTTAAGATGGTGGTGGTGGTGGTGGTGATGCAGTTGGCAATGTTGGATTGTAAGCTGGTACTGTTGGACTATAACCCGATGGTCTTGGATTGTAACTAGGCGACTCTAGACTGCAAGGTAGCGATACTGAACTATGACCTGGAACAGTTGGATTGTAACTTGGAGATGGATTATAAGCTGGCGTTGTTGGATTGTAACTTGGAGATGGATTATAAGCTGGCGCGGTTGGATTGTAAGTTGGTGGCCTTGTAGGTGGTTGTATTGGAATGTAAGTCGGTCCGTTTGGGTTGTAAGCTGGCGATATTGGATATAAACGCGGTTGTCTACTTTGAATTTGTTTCTGAGATAATCTTGGAACCGGAATGGTGCATGGTGGGATATCTTCCGGTCTTATATGCTGCATAGGAAAAGTTGAATAATCTTCGTAGTCCTTTCCTTGGAGTACTTTTGTATGTAAAGCACTCGTCTCCTACAAAGGCCACACACACTTATATAGGTAACAAGATAGCATATGAAAATATAACAATAATAAAAGAAAGCCAGAACGTACTTTGGATGCATATTGTTGGTTCATGCACTAATACATAGAAATTATACTACTGATTAGTGATTAGTTTATGAGGCAATCGATATTAACTAATTAGTTTATGAGGCAAGATTGAGGTTAAGAAATTGTTACCCAAAAACTCTTGATTGTTCCTTTGAGAGGCTTGGGAGCATCCATTACTTGGCAAGTTGACTTGAGGTGTATATATATATAGCACAAGGCTTACATTTGCAACTCATTGCTCCATTCACGTACTCTTATAGAGTTTTTACATGTTTCACTTAGTATGTAGGATCGATGTGGGATAAATTAAAGGGATGAATCTAACTCTAATTTAATCTAGCATGCCTTGGATGTTTTTTTTTAATTGGGCTTTAATCTATAGATTTCACATGGGCCTGGCAATAATTATGAAAGAGTTCGACACTAATCACGTTCAGATATTTGGGTCTTATATATGAGATGGGGCATTTTATTAAATCTATCGCTTTTTCGTTTAAGTCCTGTGTTTTTGTATTATTGTTCACCTTGTCGGAGGGGATTTCTCTACTTTGCTTAATGATGTAAAGGGTCTGTGTACGAAATCCGAGGTTGTGAAGTCGTACGTTGATGAATGATGATGCATGTGATTTATGTGTGATATTTGAACGATTTTTGATGATGTTGTTGGTTTATAACAAGGGTTTGCTAGTTGCTACAAATCTTAAGAACTTTTTTAACTTAAAATACATATAAAAAAATCCTGTACTTCTAGACAAAAATTAATATTAAAAATACTTATTTTTAAGGACTATAACCAAATTAACAAAACTTATTTGGTGGTTGCGAAATGTAACCAGATGATGAACAAATAATCTATTTTTAGGATAATATTAAATGGGATAGTAACTAGTCTTTCGTGAAAATAATTTCAGTATTTTTAAAGGGCATAAAAATATTCAAACTAACATAGATCCATCCATTGAAATCAAATCTCAAACTAATTATTCCTAAATAAGAAATTAATTGAAACAACTTAATTCTTCAACTCCGTCTCGCATTTAAGATGGTGATCATGGTAGTGGTGGTGATGCAGTTGGCAATGCTGGTGTTGGACTGTAACTTGGCGACCCTATACTGTAAGTTAGTGATGTCGGACTCTAATTTGGTGATGTTGGAGTATAAGCTGGTGCGGTTGGATTGTAACTTAATCTTGGAACCGGAATGGTGCCCGGTTGGATCTCTTCTGGCCTTATGTACATTGGAAAAGGAGAATAATCTTCGTAGTCCTTTCCTTGGAGTACTTTTGGATGTAATGTCTTCTACAAAGGAACAAAATAAATTAACATATGAAAACATAGTAATAATAAAAAGAAGAAATACAAAACGTTACTTTGGATGCATGTTGTAGAGCCGCGGTATCGACAACGTTCATATATTGGTTCATGCACTGTCCGCATTGAAAGGAATTAGATCCATGTTGTAGAGCGGTGGTATCGACAACGGTCATATATTCGTTCATGCGCTGTCCACATTGAAAGGAATTAATCTACGCAGGTGATATTAGATAATTATTAGTTAATGAAGCAAGATTGAGGTTAACAATTGTTACCCAATAGCTCTTGACTGTTCCTTTGAGAGGCTTAGGAGTATCCATTGTTTGGCAAGTTGGAGGTATATATATATATAGTAACACTTGGCAAGTAAAAGAAAAATTGTAGATCCTTTCACGTAGGCCTTGTTTCACTTTGAGTAGAAAAGGATTTTGTGTCCAAAGTGAAACAAGGCCGTAGTGTTATAGAGTCATAACATCCTTCACAGCGTATTGAGGATCGATGTTGGATAAATTATACGTTTTAAGAACAACAAGACTTCGGACTCTAATTCAATCTATTGGGCCTTGGATTTTTTTTTTTTTTGGCTTGTGTATATATTTTTCTTGGGCCTTACAATATTTTTTTTTTATCTCTCGTTCGGTTCGATTAGCCGGGGCCAATCTACGTCCGAACCGAGTACTACAGAGGCCTATTGTTGGGGACGACCCTCCCAATTCAATTTTTTTTATACGCGCTGCCAAGAAGACTCGAACTTCGAACCTCCTGAACAAACGCTTAAGAAGCCTAGCACCTCATCCCACTAGACCAATTGATTATTGATTGGGCCTTACAATAATTATTATTAAGTTCGACATTAACAACATGAGATGGCGCATTTGAATAAACATGCTAACAAAACAATATAAATCCATATGGTTATACTTTAGTAGCAAACTCTTTCATATGGAGTGATATAAATATAATACGGAGTATTTATAAATGAATATAGTCTAGACTTCGGGCATCTAGTCAATCGATTAAGCCTTCGGGCATAGTATTAGTTTTTATCCATCTTTAATGAAATGTGAATCTTGAACATTTTTTTAAAGAACGAACGAGATTTATTTTTATTCCGCACTCTAATAAATATTCATATGTGATCCTTTTTTCCTTGGATATAATCAATATATATTATAAAAGCCGACCGTTTTCGAGCCACCACGTTGATTCTGGCCCCACCTCATATTTAAAAAAGTAATTTTTACTTCTATTATGGTAGTTTTTCAATTAATTTCCTTTTACTTATTATAAAGATTTTTTTTTCAAAAATTCTACGATGAATGATTTTTTTTGTCAAAGATAGATTTTTTTAATTCTAATTTTCCTCCCAATTAAATTCCTTTTATTTATTTTGAAGATATAATTCCATGTTTAATGATTTTTTTTAAAATATAGTTTTTTTTGTTTTCCATGTTCATCCACGTTGAATGTTTTTGTGTGAAATAAAGAAATTTTTTAAATTCCACATTTCCTCCCAATTAAATTCCTTTTATTTATTTTATGTGGAAAAAGTTTTTTTTATAAGTTATATGTTTCTATGTTGATTGTTGAATGATCGTTTATCAAAGATAGATTTTTTATAATTCCACGTTAAAGGATTTTTTTTTTTTTTTTGGTCTTGCCTTTTTGGCTCGCCCGGTTCGATCGGTCGGACACCGCTCTACATCCGGACCGGGTACTTCGTGGCCCCATTTTGGGGGAGACCCTCCCAATATCAATTTTTCCATACATGTCGTCAGTGAGATTCGAACTTCGAACCTCCTGCACAACACTTAAGTAGTCTAGCACCACTTTACCACTAGACCAACTGAGTATTGGTACGTTAAAGGATTTTTTAAGATAGAGCTCCACGTCAATGATTTTTTTTAAAAAAAATTCCATGTTTCATCCAATTTAAATTCCTTTTATTTATTTATGTGGATTTTTTTTTTAAATTCTACGTTACTATGTTAAATGATTGTTTGTCAAAAGACAGATTTATTTTTAATTTCATGTTAAATGATTTTTTAAGATAGAATCCCACATCAATGATTTTTTTTAAAAGATAGATTTTTTCAAAGATAGATTTTTTATCTTTTTTTATTTCATCCTAATTAATTTTTTTATGTGGCAAAAGACTTTATTTATATATTCCACATAGCATGATTTGTTTTTAACGATAGAATACTTACATTGAATGATTTGTTTTTTATAAATAGAATACTTTAAATACAATAATCATACCTATTAATATCTAACCCACAAAGTTTGCTATATCTATTAATATACATGGGGAGTTAAGTTGTGAAATCAAGCCATGCCCACAACCCACCAATCGTTGAGTTTTTAGCTAAGATAGATCTTATTGTATGGGATGAAGCACCAATGACTAACAAATACTGTTTTGAAGCATTAGATAGAAGTTTGAGGGACGTCCTTAGGCACTCTAATCCACAAAGTTTAGAACAACCATTCGGTGGTACAATGATTGTGTTTGGTCACTTTGGTGGAGATTTCAAACAAATATTGTCGGTGGTTCTTAAAGGCAAAAGAAAAGATATTATTTCAAGCACAATTAATTCTTCCTACATGTGGGCACATTGTAAAGTGCTTCGCTTGACAAGAAACATGAGACTTCAAGCTGGGTTAGCAGATTCTAATATCATAGTCTGAGAGAATTTTCAGAATGGATGCTAAGTGTTGGAGATGGTACAATAGGAGGGTCTAATGATGGAGAAGCAACAATAGAAATTCCAAATGATATATTGATTAAAGAGACAACAGATCCCATTGCATCAATATATAGTTGAATCTATCTACCCTTCAATTGTTGAAAACATGAAAGATCCTAAATACTTTGAGAAGAGAACCATCCCTGCACATACACATGAAGTTGTAGAGAAAGTTAATGATTATATTATGTCCTTACTGCCTGGAGAAGAGAAGTAATATTTTAGATCAGATAGTATTTACCCAACAGATGGAAACAACCAAGTTGATAATTATCTATATTCGGTTGAATATCTCACCACTATCAGAATCTCTATAATTCCAAATCATAGCCTTAAACTTAAGATAGGAGTGTATGTCATGTTACTCCGTAATATAGATCAATCTAATGGATTGTGCAATGACATACGATTAGTCGTCACAAGGCTAATGACACACCACGACATGCATTGAGGCTAAGATCATTTTTGGCACAAACATTGGATTCAAGGTTATAATTTTCCTCATGGTTCTTACACCTTCCGACATTACATTGCTTTTTAAGCTACGACGTAGGCAATTAACTGTCATTGCAAAACAGCAATGAGAATCAACAAAAGCCATGACCAATCTCTCTCACGAGTTGGTTTATACCTTCCAAGGCCAGTATTGACACATGGACAACTTTATGTTGCATTTTTAAGGATAAAAAGTAGATGGATTCACTGTTTTAATTTGTGATGAAAATAACAACACTTCAAATACGATAACTAACGTTGTGTATAAAGAAGTCTTCCATGATATCATGTAATAGTAGCTAAAGAAAATTTTAGATTTACATCCACGTTATTTTATCTAAAACTTTTTGGACTTTTTGTGTATTTTAATTATTTACATATTTAATTTATATATATTCATTTCATTTTTCAATCACAGTTTTGATGTACTTGAAGAGAATTCTAAAAGGCTTACATTAAATTATATTAAATGACATGGAAACTCTAACCATCAAATTTCATGACATGGTGAAATTTAAATTTACTTTCATTTTTTACAATAAAGTGCAATATCGGTTTACATTCATCATCTCACAAAAAACTAATAGCAAAAACAAAAAAAAAAAAAAAAAAACCGTACAGGGTACGGGTCATAAACTAGTAATATATAACTTGTTTTTCAATAAGATGTGCGCTAACATGTCTTTATGTACGTATAATCCAAGTATTACATCAATCTCCCTCGTGCAAATTTCATTAAATGTGATTGATAAATCAATATAATGCCTATTATTTGCACTACTTTTAATCAAGCATACAAATAGTCAAACTAACATAGATCCATCAACTGAAATCAAATTTCGAACTAATTATTCTTGAATAAGAAGTTAATTGAAACAACATCTTCAACTCCGTCTTCCATTTAAGACCGCGGTGGTGGTGGTGATGGTCATGTTTGATATTATAAACCGATGCGATTGGATCCCATTCATCTGTAATGTGGTGATGTAGGATTGTAAGCAAGTGATGGGTTGTAAGTTGGTGATGGTGGACGGTAAAAACCCGATGTAGTTGGATTGTAACTCGGTGAACTTGGACTGTAAGCTGGTGCTGGTGATGGTGATGTTGGACTGTAAGAAGGTGATTTTGGATCGTAAGCTGGTGCGGTTCGATTATAACTTGGTGAACCTTTATCGTGACATGGCGAGGTTGGACTGTAAGCAGGTGATAGACTGTAAGTAGGTGGTGATGGTGGACGGTAAGTATATGTAGGTAATGTTGCATTGTAACCTAGTGCGATTGGATTGTAACTTGGCGACTTGACCTGAATTTGTTTTTTAGATAATCTTGGAACCGGAATGGTGCCTGGTTGGATATCTTCTGGTCTTGTATACATAAGAAAAGGAGAATAATCTTCGTAGTCCTTTCCTTGGAGTACTTTCGGATGTAAAGCACCTGTCCTCTACAAAGGCCAAACACACATATAGAACAAAATAAGTTAGCATATGAATGTTTAATAATGAAAGAAACTTAGAACCTACATTGAATGATGCATGTTGTTGAGCGGAGCCGATGTCGACAACGTCCATATATTGGTTCATGCACTGTGAAGTAAACACATGAAAAGTAACTAAACTACATAGATGATATTAGTTAGCTAATTATAAGTTTATGAAGAAGATTGAGGTTAACAAATTTTTACCCAAAAGCTCTTGACTGTTCCTTTGAGAGGCTTAGGAGTATCCATTGCTTGGCAAGTTGATTGGAGGTATAGTAAAGGGATTGTACTGGGAGTTTGTTGCTCCCTTCACGTACTCTTGTAGAGTTTTAACATCTTTCACAATGTATTTAGGATCGATGTGGGATAAATTATATCTGCCTAATTTGATTAAACAAGATTTAGGGAAAATTCAATGTAAGGGGCCTTGGATTTATTTTGGGCTTTTCCTTGGGCCTTACGATAATTATTAAAGAGTTCGGCACTAACCGATGTTGTCTTATAATTAATGAGATGGCGCATTTGAATAAAAATTGCTAACAAATCAATACAAATACATATGAGTTAGTTAGTGGAGAACTCTTGTTGATGATGTTGGTATGTTTATACATTGATCATTAGTTAGTGGAGAACTCTTGTTGATGATGTTGGTATGTTTATACATTGATCATGTAACTGGATGCAAATCTTTAAAAAGGCACTTTTTTAAGAACTATAACAAGACTTTGATAGCGGCTAAATGTAACCAGATGGTGAACAAATGATTGAGATAATTTTGAATGGGATAGTAACTAGTGAGACCAATTCGGGTCTTATATGCATAGGAAAAGGAGAATAATCGAAAATAACTGCAATGTTTTTAAAGACATAAAAGTATTCAAATTAACATAAATCCATCGACTTCTAAAAACGCCTGCCTTATCTAGGTCTCCTCCAAGTGCTGGAAGGTGCTAGCCCGCCTAGTCTTCAAGTCTGTTTAGGCGCTAGGTGGTCCATGTCCGCCATTGAATGATGGGCTGTAAGATGGTAGTATTGGTACTGTTGGACTGTAAACCGAAGTTGTTGGATTGTTACTAGGCGACGTCCTTAGAGTATAAGCCAGTGGTGTTGGTCTATAATCCGGCGATGTTGGACAAAAAGTCGGTGTTGATGTTGGATAGTAATATGGATCGACTGGACTGTAAGTTGGTGCTATTTCAAAGTACATGGGAGCGATTGGCGACCTGGTTTGAATTTGTTTTTGAGATAATCTTGGAACCGGAATGGTGCATGGCGGGATCTCTTCCGGCTTTATATGCATAGGAAAAGGAGAATAATCTTCGTAGTCCTTTCCTTCGAGTACTTTTGGATGTAAATCACTTGTCTTCTACAAAGGCCATATATGTAACAAAATAAGTTAGCATATGAAAATATGTAAATAAAAGAAACACAGAACGCACGTACGTACTTTGGATTCATGTTGTTGAGCGGAGGTATCGACAACGTTCAGATATTGGTTCTTGCACTGTCAAGTGAATACATTGAAAGACATCAAACTACAAAGCATATGATAATTAGCTAATTATTAGTTTACGATGCAAGATGAGGTTAATTAACAAATTGTTACCCAAAAACTCTTGACAGTTCCTTTGAGAGGCTCAGGAGTATCCATTGCTTGACAAGTTGATTGGAGGTGTAAAGTTTCAGTTTAAGGGTCCTTTCACATACTCTTATAGAGTTTTAAGATCTTTGATAACGTATTCGGGGTCGATGTGGGAATAGTTTATGTACAGAAAATATGGATGAATCCAACTCTAGTTTAATCCAGCGGGCCTTGGATTTTTTTATTGGGCTTGAGTCTATAGATTTTCTTTGGGCCTTTTAATGATTATTAATTAAAGAGTTCAACACATGAATTAACATGAGATGTTAAAACTAGTGGCACATTTGAACTAACATCCATGCTAACAAGTAACAAAACGATATAAATCGTTAGTGGCGAACTCTTTAATATTACACGTCCGCAATTTTTAGGTGAACATAATTTAAGCTACCTACACGTACAAATATAAAGAGGAAGAAAATGATTTCTTTGAACAAAATTTCAAATTTTCCATTTTGAAATGAAAATACCAGTGTATTCCCCAAAGATATATGATCTGGAAGGTCAAATTGTAGGCACACATATCTTGAGTGTGTCAATCTCTGAACGAAGAATCAAAATGTAGGCACCCATATCCCAAGTGCGTTGAAAGAATGTTTCTAGGGTTAGGGTGCAAGTAAAAAGATTAAGGATAGAAACTAGAAAGGAGAGAAACCTAAGCAAAAAAAACATACACTAAATAAATAAACACAAACAAGAAATAATAAAAACAACATTCAGGCATCTAGTCATTCAATTAAGCCTCCAATAATAGTACTCAGAGGTTTACAGTTCAACTCTCGTACCTTCACCAAAAAAAGAAACAACGAAAACACATCAAACCAAGAACGCCCTAAATCCTAGACTCAAAACCATGAAATCTTTCCTTAAATTTCTACAACCCTAAGCAAAATACACCTATTGAATTAAAACCATATTGAATTCAAAACCATCATGGCCCTTGTGGTAGGGTAGCTAGAAAAACTGAAATTCAAAATCATATTTATTATTAAAAAAAACAACTTATTTATTGTTGACATTCATAAACTAATTACAACAAAACGCTAGGGCCTACTGCCTAGGCCAAGGCAATTGTACACTTGAACATACGTACCAAAAGCAAAATACACCTACATAAAAACTTATGCAACAACAATTCTTATACAAATTAACCATGATTCAATCAATCAACTAAATAAAAAACCATTCTGAATCAAATTTGATGTTAAGTTGGAGAGCAGATTCACCGCCAAGCTCCCCGTGATATTCATCACACCGAGACCCGACCCGACTCCCAAACCCGATCCGCCACCACCCGACCCGCCACCACCTCCGCCGTTATAATGGCTAGTAGTATAGTTCCCGGGCCACCAATAAGGCGCAACATTATTATTCCCGCCAAAATAAGGCGCACCATTGTTATAATTAGAACCGCCAAAATAATAAGGTTGTGGTTGTTCATAACTATGACGTAGCTGGCGCGTGGACGTCACGTGCGTTGGTGACGGCGGCGCTCCGACAAGGGCCGGCTTCCATAGGCACCAATAATGGACATCCACGTGGCAAGCCCCACACCTATAAGCCCACCCGCCGCAGTCCCCACCGCACACGTCGCAGCGCGTGGTTTGCATCGGCTTGTGCTTGAGCTCAAGCGCGTGACGGGAATCAAGCACGTGGTTGACACGCGCCGAGATTTGGGAGCACTGCGGGTGGAGGTCGAAGTCGCAGCGGCGCTTGGTGCACGTGTAGTACGCGCCCCCGATCGGCTCGAAGCAGACGTCGCAGCGGCGGCTCGGCGGGGAGGAGGTGGCCGCGGCGGCCACGAGGGTGAGGGGGTGGCGCGTGTGGAGGAACGAGGAGAGGGACGGCGGGCGGGCTTTGCATATTGGGTGGAGGCTGAAGCGCGTGCAGAGCACGCACTCGAACCGTTTTCCGATGATCGGAGTTTGACATGCTCCGCATGGGACGGTGGTGGTGGTGGTGGTCCGGTGGCTTTCGACGTCGGAGAGTTCGGTGAAGTGGGTGTGGCCGCAGAAGGAATGTGGGTTCATTGGACACATGGTGATTAGTTGATGGATTAATTAGTGTAATTAAGCTAGGTTTGGGATGATAATTATATGCATGCATGGGGAAATTGAGGGGTTTATATAAGAGAGTGAGGGGTGTACGGACGAGTGAGTGTGCATGCTATGGAACAAACTAGTTAAAGCATGGGGTCGTGCTGACATGCATCAGCTATGGGAGTTACGTACCTAACACGGTATTTGTTCGTTGGGCTTTATATTAGTTTAGGGGCAGTTGTATTCTGCACCACTAGTTTTTTTAATTGGCAAGAATTAATCCAAACATTCTTAGAACTTATATATGTGATTTTTTTTATTGTTTTGTTAGGGGATAGATTTCAGGGTTCATAATTTAAGTATTGTAGCAGTCAATTTATATGGACCGACTCGATCCAATAAAAAAAAACCATTAAATAAAACTATAAAGACAGGACTATATTGAACACAAGACCTTATACTATATATCCCGTAAATGTTCGATCTTTGATTTATAATTGCAACTGAAAAGTGCGGAAGCAATAGAGATCCATGCAAGACAGTATCGAAGCAACAAAGAACTCAAAGAAGTTTTATTAAGGTTTTGAGCCTCAATTAGAATACCAACAAGGGGACTAAGAAGGGCAAAGAGAACAACAGACAGTGAAGTATAACAGGATGAGAACCAAAGCAAGAGAGACACAGATCGAACTAATCAACCAACCACGAGGGTATTCAAGGTGTCTTCTTGATCTTCCTACCTAGTTTGGATTGAAGAAGGGAGCTCGATCATGAGTTCACCGGCGTCAAGCTCAAGCAAGGAAGCCGATACAAATGCTCTCAAATGAAAACCTTAAAACTCTCTTATGATTAACCCCAACGAAGGTACAGTGGAACAAAGCGAGCTTAAATAAAACTCAAGCCAACCCTAGTCCCCGACAACGTCATTCAAGCAAGTGAGAGAGCTCTCAGAATTGAATCATGTCGAATATGTCAGTACGTATTGAACCGTTTAACCGAATACCAACTCCTGCGAGATAAAAACTCACTCCGATCGATAAATTCACACCCATACTTATTTATATTATATACATATAAATCCCAACTTAGAGAATTATACAAACATATCATATGCTCTACAACAACTTAAAAGGTTAAACACTCTTTCTTGATTGCAACTTGCAAGTGTCGAATTACACCGCCCACAAAGTAATGTGTAAAAATACTTATATTTTTAAAGAGTTTGTAGGTAATATAATAGTCATAAGATAATCACTCTTTTCCTCACATAATTATGGTGATAGTTGTACGTATACTCGGATGAATGATGATTGGACTACCGACCAGCTTGCATCAGGAGTTGGATTTATGTGAGAGACAGAATCGCACTTCCAAATAATTAAATGTACAAATCAAAATCCAGATATATGCTCCATTCTATTTATAAGTCAAAACTGAGTACGAAATCTACTGATATTTGACTAAAATGTTTTGAGGAAAAGAAAGCTAATTATTTAATTTAACTAAAATGTTTTAAATTTTGTTAATATCTTTTATGTTTTAATATTGTAGATTTATATAAATATTTTTTAATTAATTGGGTTATTATCGGCAAAAATTAAGATTAAAATATCTTAAATGATTTTTATTGCCCTGCTTTGAAGTTGCTAATACTACTTTGTACTTCCTCCGTTTCGCAATATAGGAGCTTTTAGAATTTTGCACAAATATTAAGAGAAGATTAAAATAAAATATAAGAATATTGAATGATTTTTTACATTTACAAGTAAATGCTCCAATCTAATAACTCATGAGTAACTTCAATCAAAATAGTAATTGTTTAACAAATCACAATTCATAGAAAACTGTTACACTCTCTTTCTAATTAAAACACCCATTTCTTAAATAAAATTAATGTTAAATAAATATATTCATTTTTTTATTTGGAATGTCTCACATTAAATAGTAGAAAAATGGACTTATATTTTGAAAACTATATTACGAAACGAAGGGAGTATTAGCTTTCTTTTCCTCAAAAGGCCATCTGCTTCCATAAGGTCAAAATTTTTAATGACCTTTCAAAACAAATTATTTAGTCACTCGGGCGCAGTCGCATGCCAACAAAAACCAATTATATTTAAATGGAACCTTTGCTTCTTACACCGGTACATGTTTTGAATTACTAAAGCTAAATAAATTTAATTTATTAAAATAAAAGAATGCATGGAAAAAGTATATTCATTAAGTGGAAAATAATCAATAATGGAAATAAATTCATAAATATGAAAAGAATCCCTTCTAACTTACTGGATAGGAAAAAATAACTTAATTAAATATGGCCATTTTGATTAAATTACTACAAACTTTAAAAAAAAAATGTTTTACGATGCACAAATGAATTTATTAATTGTTTGATGGATTTTTATTTAAATATACATAAAACGTAAAATATTTATTTAAAATGGAGACACGCACAAAAAAAAAACAATAATCAAGTAATGTGCTATTACATTGTTTTTGTTAAGGTTTATATAAAATTAGACCAAGCTAATCAATAATTTATACTTAATGACATATATGTGCCTGGCCCTATATCATACGCTATACTAGGTCACCTCTTCATGACACTGAATTGCCAAGTTTCGATCGACACGACTCGATCTTGTACAATCATAAATTTACAATACTACATTTATATTAGATTCTACATATGTATGTTCAACTTTGGAGATTTCCCTTCTCTTTTTATTCAATCACATTCATTCGTGTAGAATTTTTGAAAAATGGTTGATTTTCTATTCATTCGATCACATCTCTTGTTTTTCAAGATAAAAATATGCTTGATTGTGTATTTGATTGGACCTAAAAGTTGGATACTATTCCAAAAGTAAAAATATTTTTATGAAAAGTTTGTGTTAATGGTCTCTCCGATTAAGGATAGACATCTTCAACGACAAGCAACGGTAACTTCCGAATATCCGTTATGCCATCAACAAAATGAAACAACTGAGCATCTTTTACTGTATTGTCCATTTATCCTAACGATCTTACAATGAATTGGCCCATTACATTTCGAAGCGGTTATGCAAGCGCGGGTAATGAAAATGGGTTTTTATCCATTATACAAAACCTTAGGAGTATCTTATCTTTGACTAATTTCAAGATCTTTTAATAGCTTGATGGAGTATTTGGTATTGTTGAAATAGAACAGTATTCAATCAACTCTTTGACGGACCAAGTACATGCATAAAAGAATTTATACAATCCCAAATTAAGGCACAACTCCAAATCTCAAAACGAGGAGCTCCAAATGTGTAGAAGAGAACAACCTACTCATCCACCACACTGGTGAAACGAAAACCAAAGAAATGGTCCAAACCACATTTAGATTTCGTTAGGATAAATTTTGATGGATTCAAGAGAGAAAATGGAAGCGCGACAGCTAGATATATTATTCGGGATCATCAGGGACATACCCTTTGCACGAATGCATCCTCAAATGACATTTGGAGTGTAATACAAGTTGAAGCAAGAGGTACGTATGATATTGTTTGCGAAGCCAAAAAAAGACAATTTAAGAAAATTGAGATAGAATGAGATAATTTATATTATAACAAATGCATTAAATGATCGAAAATAGATAATGCCCCTGGCAAATTGAGATGTTGATCACTGATACTCTCGTACTTTTGGAATCCTTTGAAGTGATCCGACCTCAAAACATATCTTATGACTGAAACAAGGCAACCGATTTGATAGTGTTTCTACAGTATTCATGTAGTATCAATCAAATACAGACTCATTACAAACCCCGAATCATCATTCATAAGGATGCCTTAAACTATCACAATTGAAGAGAGATTTTGAAGTATATATTTTCGTACGTTTTTTATAAAATGTAGATGTCATATTTTAAAAGTAGGGTACACGCTTACGTGACAACATTTTTTGGATCTTGACGAACCAGCATGAAACAACAAGCCATGTTTGTATTGGATGATGATGGCATGACCTTGTTAATTAAGCTAGGGCCTCCCCCAGATTTAATCTCCCCAAGGTCTTTCTATGATTTAATAAAACTATTAAAAAAAAAGAGTCATGTAGGAATGGGCTTGTTTTTTTCTTCTTGCCAGTGATCGAAATCAATTAATTGTTAAATTCGATGGAAATAATATATTTGGTTGAAGCCATTGAACCTGTCTCTAGCCAGGTATGTGGTGGATTTTTGTATAAAAACATTAACTTAAAAGCCGAATCTTATAAAAAGTGTAAAATTGTGATTTGGAGAAGAAAAAAATGTATATATTGTTCAATAAGAGATTAAAGGGCTGGTATATATATATATACTTCGACCAAAAAAACGAGATTGTACATATTTAACACTGCCAAACATGGGCGCTGAAAGCCCATTCATTATGGGCCTTATGGACCTTTATAGCCCATTATATATGTACCCACAAACTTTGCATTACTCAAGCCTGTTAGGACCGCACAAACTTTGTAAAAATGGGGAAAGGAGGCTCTTTTCCTAATTGTTGTACTTCACATCCTAATTTTTCTACACTTCACACTTTTCCATTTTTTTTACCATAAAGTCTATGATTTAATTTTATAAAATTTAAACTTTTTACTAATAAGAAAATATTTATTAATGATTATTGTTATAAAATCTTAATGAAAGATCGTATAATATATTATTCAATGAAACTAAATCTTCACTCTACCATAAAAAGAAACAAAATATTCACAAAAAATATATAAAATTATTATAAATAAGCCCTTATTTACTAAGTTTTTTCCTACTTCTATATCCTAAAAATACGTTGAAACACTGAAGAAATTTTATACGTACAACAATAAAGTTCTTTGACGTGGTAATATGTGAATTCTACTTTTTATCTATTTTAAATTTTCATAATAATAATAATTATTATCGTACACATATATTCATTTAACAAGGAACCATGATATACCTCCTCAAAAGAAAGTGGTGTATATAACATTATTGCATGATCGTTACATAGCGGTATGTTTCATAAACTACCTTCAACTAATTATATGTGTTGTTTTTATTAACACTATGGTGCGACTTTGTCTAGGCTTGGACTCGATCCCGGTCAACCCGAGAGTCCCTAGGCATTGGCAACCCCCTTGGCGTAGGAATTCGCATCACTTAGTCATATATTATGTATTTCCCTATTTTAGCATATTTCCATTTATGTCTTTCTTAATTTAGTTGTTGCTGTTTTTAATATTACTATTTATGTTTTATGGGTTTTTGGACGTTGGACCTTACTTGCATGCAAACCCTAGTCCATTAAGCCTTGTTTCTTGTTAGGGTTTCGAGAACCTCCTCTTTATAAGGATCTCTCGAGCTCATTTATTATTCACGCACACTTTGGTTATTGATTTAGTTGAGGGTTTTCTCCTAGACTTTAACCTAGTGCTTGCGCCCCTTGCATTCAATTCAATCAACGTACTTCAAGCTTTCGTTCTTGTGTTCGTTCTTGCTAGATCTAGCCAATTCAACGTTGGTTTGATTTTAAAAGCCTTCCGCTACGCCATTCTGAGACCTAATACTCGAGCTAAGTCAAAGATCAATCGCGTTCTTAAACGAGGTCGCATCACATTACTTAGTGTGTGTTTACTAATTGTACTTACAGTTGACTATGGAGGAGAGTTCACCCATGCCTGACATTTTTCCAAAATGGTTTGGATATCATGATGCGACTGTCGAAGGATGGGATAGACACTACGCAATCGTATGGACCGCTGTCATAAAATACATCCATGTAGGGAAAAAAAAATTAGAAGAAAAAAGGAAAAAATATCATATCTTAGAGTATCGAGTCACTGCCAGTGTACTTCAAGTTTTATCTTCCACCCGTTTTTCCGGTCACCAGGTTGTTCGGTTTCTTGATTGCACCAAGAATAATGTTTGTTCAATCGAATTTTTACCTACTCAATATATATATATATATATATATATATATATATATATATATATATATATATATATATTGTATGGTAGAAAATCTAGCAAATATCATAATATATTGTTTTTATAGTTTTTGTTATTTCACATTAGAATAAGGTTATTAAAGTAATTTTATTGTGTGAAGTTTAGTAAAAGGGTGTGATGTATAACATTTTCCGATAAATAAATTTTATTAGAAGAAAAAAGGAAAAATATCATATATATCTTAGTGTATTTAATCGCTGCCAGTCTACTTTTAGTTTTGTCTTCCACCGGTTTTTTCCAGTCACTACTTCACCGGGTTGTCCGGTCTCTCGATTAGTCGATTGCACCAAGAATATTATTTGGCAATCGAATTTTTACCTACTCAAAAAGTGTGTATATATATATATATATATATTGTTGAATGGTAGAAAATATAGCAAATATTTTAATATATATTTTATAGTTTTTATTATTTTACATTAGAATAAAGTTATTAAAATAATTTTATTGTGTGAAGTTTAGTAAAAGAGTGTGATGTATATTATTTCTCTTATTGTATTTTTCAAGTTATTTATTTTTAATTTTCCCAACGTGTCAACCGTTGGACACGCTTTGCTAGTCCTACTCATCTGCTTTTGAGAGAGAGAAAACGGCGGCCGTTATTTTTTCAACACTCCGTTTCACGGCGCATGAGTGTGTTGCCCGTAACGTGAGCCAATGCCGTTATAACTAACGTGAAACCGAAGCCCCGTTAAGTCAGGCGCCGACCAAAACCAGGTCTTGATGGCGCCGCGTGTCTCTTACTCCACTTGCCACGTTACTTCCGACACTTTTTCTATGATCCACTTTTACATTATTTTATCCAAAAAAAGAAAATATATCTCTTAAATGGATTTTAATACTGCTTTTAATTTTGATTTTTGAGCATTAACGAAGTTTTAAAGTGGATACATTGTTTATTGCAAATTGGGTATTGGTGAACAACGACAGTATGTATGTATATGTAGAAGTACCACCAATAAGGTGCTTTATCTCGAAAAGGTTTATGAGATTGACACGTTAAGTAATGTATACAAATGCTTTTAAAGTTGTAGCATGTATAATCTTATTAAATTATAAAAATCTAATTGTTGCTTATTCATGTGGGAATATACTATATTGTTATGTGATTTGGTGCGTGGATAAAATAAATAACCGAATGAAAAAAAAGGTACATGGCCATATTAGTTTTGTGGGGATGATTCGAGAATTGTACAAGTAACATACGTAGTATGTAAGTCTTATACTAATGAAGTTTTAATTCAAAATAATATAAGCAACAAGTGGAGTAACTCATGTAATTATATACTAAGCAATTTTTATCTCAATTTTTTCATGTGAGAAGCTTTTAATATGCCCCTTCAAGTCGCAACTGCCTGAATTAATTGTATCATTGACATAATTCATCAAAGTTTGTGAATTGTCACATTTAATTTGGATCGACTGCTACTTTATTGGACGGGTTATTTGAATAGGCTCATAAGACCAACAAATTTGAATAATCCCTCAAAGCTTCGCACCTCCAATAGTAGAAAGAAACCACACCTAATCTATAAAGACTACACGACTATTGAAAGGCAACCGAGACTCACACCAATCGTGAGGCAACATTTCACGCACTCACTTGCCCATCCGTAAGGCAACAGATACTACAAAGCACACCATCAAACCAAACTAGGAGTCAACACATCTCCTACCCTAGCTATAAGCCATCCCATATCAGGACTTTCAAAGAGCAACTAAACTTCGAGATCCTATAAATAGAGAAAGACGGAGAGGAAGCAAGGGTCGAAATACATCTCTTATTCGAGAGTCGAGACAAACCTAATATATTTGAAAAAGCGCACGTTAATTATGAGAGAGAATCACAAATAAATCTTTAAGAACAAATAACAAGCGTTTTATGTAATGATAAGCGTAGAGAGTTATTATAACAAGCGTAGAAATATTGATGTTCAAATCTTGTGGAGTTTATTTTCAAGTGTTGGAAACGTGAATAAAAATTTAGCATGGGTTATTTTCGGATAACTTCAATCTTTTCTTTAACTTGAAATGTGAATATATATTATTTTATGAAGTGGTAACAATTTGGATATTCGGTAATAAAAATCTAATTTTTTAGACCTTTTTTTTTTATTAGGTAAGGATTAGGAGGCACCCCTTACGGGGGCGTCCTAGAGTATCCTTTCGGATGAGAACCTGAAGTTCTGGATGAGTCTTAATGGACTCGGCGGGGTGACTATGGCCCAATTTAGCAATTTTATCGGCCACAGCATTACACTCCCTAGGGATATGGCCAGGGGCGGGTGGGGGCCATGGCCCCCCAATCCAATTTTTTTTCCCATATATATGTTCCTCTTGTTCATAGCTTCGATTTGATATATTATAAACTCCATTCTGACATTTGAGCAAAAAGTTATGAACGTTTGAAGATTGGAGTTATACAAACAACTTCTAACAAGTCATTTACTTACTTAGAATGTTTTTATATTTTGCTAAACTTACCACTTTCATAATGTGATTGAACACGAATACTTTGAAACAATAAATTATTGTTGGGATGTCTCGAAACATACAATTCATTATTAGCACGAGGGCTTCAGTTTGACTTTATTTTTTAGTTACGAGCTTTTAATATTTATAGATTCAACTAATTTTTATTCTGAAATATTTTTGTTTTCTCAACTTAAATGTATTCTGAAACATAATTCATATTTATATAAGTTGTTATAAACTCTTATTTTCTTAAAGTAATTGTATTTTGAAAAATTTTAGTCCATCCTCTATAAAATATGTTCTTTTTTTTTCGAAATTAATATTTTTTATTTATACATCTTTCTCGAAACGTATATAAGCTATGTTGGCAAAAAAATTTGGCCCCTACAATGATAATTTTCTGGCTACGCCCCTGGATATGGCTAATGCGAAGATCTTGTGCTCCAACCATGGAGACAAGAATATCGGAGATTATTAATTCAATCTCCCAAGGACACTTAATTCCTTTAAATGCATTAATGACTTGGAGATTATCCCTTTCGACTTCGACATTCCTTAGGTTCTTGTTTCTCACCTCTCGGATAGTCTCTCTAAAGGCTAGCGCTTCAGCCTTGAGGGCAGAGGTTTTGCCAAAGTTACACATTTTCAGGTCGATTATCTGACCCAGGTGATTTCTGATTACAATTCCTCCTGTTGCATGGTTGTTGTGAAGTCTTGATGCATCAAAATTAATTTTCAGTTGGTTTAGTCTTGGTTTCTTCCAGCATTTGGGCCTCTCTTTTCGTTTGTTATTTGTGTATGGTTGTTTTGCCATATTGTGTTTTTCATCTTTCGTCCAATTACTTGCCATTTTCCAATTTTTTATTTAATTTCGAATATAACTTGTCATGTTTGCAATGCCAGTAGTTTCTTAGACCTTATTTTATATATCTTGTAGTGGTCTGAAAAATATTTTTCTACAATTAAAATAGAGCAAAAAACAGCATGAGAAATTCAAGCAATGGCTGTTGGACTTTGGTGACAGAAGGGAGAAGGCGGCTGTGTGCTTCGTGTGTCCTTTCAGCTACTCCGTATTCTTTATTGCAATTTTAAATCCATTCTATATATGAAACAAACGATCTCAAATCTATCATCTATATAAATCATATGATTTACCCCTAATCGAACGATATGGATTCATGCATGTAACAATTGCAATTTGTCGGACCATGTAAAAATAAGGAGTCTCACATCAAAAAATTTTAAAAAGTATACCCGATAAATAATTAGCTTGGTAGACTATATATTCTTATTACAATTAATTTTAGAATAGAATCTTACCGAAACTCCATATTATATCCATTGTACATATGTATTTCGTGTCTCCATTCCAAAATTCTTGTTATTTAGTGTTTTAATGATATATAGTACAAATTAATTTACTTCACTCTACATATGACGATAAATAGTATATTTTGATTAAACTTTACATTAATTAAACGGAAATTGAGAGTTACATCTTAACAACATATAAAGTTCTCCCTCTTGTCTCCATAAATGTCCCATTAATTTATAAAAATCTATTAATAAAATAATTTTTTTGGCAACATAAATACCCGTATTAATTGAAAAATAAAAGATCAAGTAATTATAAGAATTTTTTTACCAATAATTATATTTTAACAATTTAATATTAGTCCTAAATTTATTTAATTAAAATTAAATAAAATTTTAGTAAAGTTATTCATTTTGGTCATATAGATCCAGTGCCATTTTTGTATTAATTTCCACCAAAATTGAAATATAATAAGTATGTAAATACTTATATGAAAGAAACTAAATTAGATATTTTATAATGTAATGTAATTGACTCCGATATAGTATGTTTGATCACATATTTTGATTTAAAAAAAAAATAATTATTTAAATTATATAAAAGTAGAATACAAAATTGTCCCGTCCAAAGGACGGGATTAAAACTCTAGTAACTTACAAAACTATACTTCATAGGTTTTAAGAAATTACTACATTACAAAGCTTTTTTTCAATCAAAGCTTTTTTTCAATCAAAGCTTTTTATGATACTCCATTAATTAAAAGATAATTACGATCCAAACCACGTCTAAATGATACTCCTAAAAAAATTAAAAATCATCCATCAACGATATTATCCAATAATCTGTATAGTGTATACTCCGTAATTCCGCCTTAACAACTGTCCCCGGCATAATACATCCTCCTTTCACGCCCACAAATTAATTTCCTTTTTTCCTTTTATTCCTTAGCTATGAAAATGAGCAGAAACGATCCTGATCTTACATCTCACTCATCACAAGCCACGTGGAAGCATCTAAACGGTCGAATATATATATCTGACCAATGACCACGTCAAAAAAACTCGCTCCATTTCTGTATAAATAACCACCCCACCTTCTCACATAATTCACCACCACACCCCCATATTTTCCCCCATTTTCCAATAATCCCCCATTTTCCTAAAAACTGAAAACCAATTAATGGCTCCAAGAGACCCGACTACTCACGCCGTCAACGGCGGCGCTAGAGGCGGCGTTGGCGGCGGCGACAACATTGAGATGCGATTCAGAGGCGTGAGAAAGCGGCCGTGGGGCCGCTACGCCGCCGAGATCCGGGACCCGACCAAGAAGTCCCGCGTCTGGCTCGGAACCTTCGACACCGCCGAGGAGGCGGCGCGTGCGTACGACGCCGCCGCCCGCGGGTTCCGCGGTTGCAAGGCCAAGACCAATTTCACCTATCCGCCGCCCGCCGCCGCCGCCGGGCCTTACCAGGTGACGATCGCCGCCGTCGGGGCGCCGTACGGGCTGCCGATTGCGACGGCGGGTGGGTCCCGGAGCGGATCGGAGTCGTCGGTGGTGGTTGATAACGAGGCGAGTGGTTTTGTTGTTAATCGGCCGAGGAAATTTTTGGATCTCGATTTGAATCTGCCACCGCCGCCGGAGGAAGAGTGATGGATCGGTTAGTTTTAGAGCCCGCCAGCCGCCGCATCCGCCGCCCAACCGTTCGTGATGTTCAATTAGTTATGGGGTTGCTGTATTTTATTTTGTAATCTAAGTTAGTGGTAGATTGATAAAGGTAGAGAGATTAGGATAATTCATAATCCAAAGGAGAAAAGGGGAAAAATTTTAATTAGATTTTCTTACCATGTATGTAAAGTATTTAGCATCAATGAGAAAAAAAAAGGAAGTTCTCGAATCTCGATCCACAATTTGTTTCTAATGTGAAATAAATTATATTATTTGTTGAATAAAAAAAGTGAAAGTATCTTATTTTACTATAGTCTATACATATTTTTGATTCAAATGGGTAATCTTATCAAATAACCATGGATGAAATACATAAGAGCACCCTTAATACCTTAAATTAGTAGTTTACACAAAATTATCCTATATAATGACAGTACTCCGTACTGTCCAGGTTTATGTGATAGGCACCTCCTCTCCATGTTGAAAATGCTAAAAATCGGGAGGTTAAAAATGGGTAATCTTACTAATTAAACATAGGATAAAAATCAGGATACTTAAGTGTGAAATGCTAAAAATCGACTATCTATCATGTCCAGGTCGAAAATACTAAAAATCAGTTGTTCAGTCCTTCTAGTATCGCCTAAACAACCATTTTATAAATACTAAAAATCCAATTGCCCATGTCTTGATATTATTTTCAATTTTCGCCGTAGAGAAGGTGAAATGAGATGATATGATAAATTGATAATGACTAAGGTGTAAAAAATTACATATTTTTTTGACATTGGATGAGAATCTTAATTTTTATAACACTCGTAATATTTTATAAATGAATTTTCAATACTATCTTAGAGAGTTAGGTAAATGGACGGGAATAAATTTCAATTTAATTTCTTGATCCAATGGAAACCCTATTTTTTTATGAAGAATATTGTTATTATATATTAATTAATTGCTCGGGTCATAACCGAGCTACATAAAGAGTCAAAAAAAATTTCTATAAAAAAAATAAATAAATAGTACATCAATTGGCCGTTGAGTAAGAACTTGGACTAGGGGTGTTCATAAAAAACCGAAACCGAAAAATTGATTATTTTTTAGGTTAGCTAAACCGATTTTTTTTTTGAAATTTCGATTTGGTTAACCGAACCGAAAATATTTTTGTTTTATAGGTTCAGATTCGGTTTACGACTTTACATATAATGGTTAACCGAAAATACATTAATATTTTATTCAAATATTAGCTATCTTTGCTTTATTTAGTGATTAAAATCTATAATTTTCAAGGTGTTGATCTACTTTGAGTCTTTCCTTCTCCAATTTTAACAATTTACATACTATTTTTTCACAAAATATAGTATATACTCTCGATATTTGTTTACAACCAAAACAATATGGTATAAGTACATATTAAAAATAAAAGTCTTGCGTTATTATTTTTTTTATTCAAATTTTATTATTTTAGTTTTCATTATTTAAGGTAAAATTACATAAACGGTTATCGGTTAACAGAGAAAAAACAAACCAAAAAATTGGTTAACCGACCTACGGTTAACCGGGATTCTCGGTTCAGTTACGGTTCATGATTTTAACTAACCAAAATCATGATTGACTGAACTTCAATTAACCGAAATATCGGTTAATCGGGTTTGGACACCCTTGAACAACTAAAGGAACACCAATATTTATGAACTTATAGTTCTCAAATATTTATGAGAGATACAAAAACAAATACTAGTAGTATTTACAAAGTAATAAAACTCCATAAAATGCATAAGACTTGTAAAAGGAGCAATGCCATAAAAATACAATACTCCCAAAGTAAGCAAGTGCCGCCGAATCCTATCAATCCAAACCATACAAAGATTAATAGCCGACAAAGTTACCAATGCATGGCGCCCACCGTACGTTGCACTTAATTATGCCTTCGACCCCCGCTCCTTTCTTATTTCAAATTTCAAACAATAGTAGTAAATGATTATCTTATCGAGCTTTTTTAATTCGAGGCATAGTCCATACTAATATAAAAGCATACGGACTAAAGAACATCCTCTCCGTTTATTTTACATAGAGCATACTAGTATAAAAGCATACCGACTACAGAGCATCCCCTCCGTTTATTTTACATAGAGCTATATAACATAGGTTATAACCTATCGTGCGGTCGTTATTAATTCAAAGCTTTTAATCACGACCATCCAATTTCATTAATACTATATATCGTGCGGCTGTTATTAATTCATTATTATTTATTTCTCATGATTAATTTTGTTATTTTAATGTTCCTCGAAATTCGTGCAAAATCCGATCGCTCAAGAATAATTTTGTTGTTTTAATGTTCCTCAAAATTCGTGTCGGTATTGCTTAGCTCTTAAGTAATCTCGGGATATATATTTTCTTGGAAAAGCGTGATCGACTTATGTGATATTTGGATGTGAACGGGTAATCTTAACATGTCTCGAAAAACGTGTCCAAGTTACTTCGCTTGTAAGAGAGCGCGTGAAAAATATATTTTCTTGGAAAAGCATGCCCGACTTAAGTGATATTCGGATTTAAATGGGTAATTTTGACATGTCTCGAAAAACGTGTCCAAGTTACTTCGCTCGAAAGCGAGCTCGTAAATTTTTTTTCTTGGAAAACCGTGCCCGAGTTAGGTGATATTTGGATGTAAACGGGTAATTTAGACATGTCTCAAAAAACGTGTCCAGTTTAATTCGCTCGTAGGCAAGCTCGGATAAGTTTGTTTCTTATTTGTGAAGAAAGCTCGTATACGTAATAAAACAAGTTTTAAGACATTGGATGGCGTAAGAAGTCAAGTAAATTAATACCACAAAAACCATGTCCCTTTAAATAAATTTACGGAAATGCCATTTCCATATTCTTTTTCCAAAAAACTCATGCCCCTTTAAATAAATTTACGAAAATGCCATTTCCATATCTGTACACTAATGAAATCTCCGTCTTATAATCGCCGCGTAACGCGCGGTCTAATTGCTAGTATTATAAAACATACATACCATTTTAAGATATGACAATCGGATCGGTTTGATCGGGTTTTTTGGGGTTGGGTATGAGTTCGGGTAAAGATCAATCTAATTACCACGCAATTAAGATTAGGTTATGACCGGTTACCATCCCGATTCAAATTAGTCAACGAGTTAATAATGTTGTTTTTAAATATTATTTTCACTAATAAATTATTTTTTAAGTTATTAAATAATAATATAAATATGTAAAACAAATACAATTATTTTAAAATTAATCTTATACTAATATTTTAATAAAACTTTACATTTAATAGTCAATAATGTCGGGTCTCGAGCTAGTCAAGTTCGGATTATTCCGAGTAAGAATCAAGTTCGAATCGAAATGAGGTATCAAAAGTATCAAATTGGTATGTTCGGTTAAAAAGCGGATCCAACCCTAGTATTATTTTTGCAACCCTTCAATATTATCTTGTATTATGATTTAAAATGATATTAAATTCTATATTATTGTGTAGGATAATTGCATTTTTAACGCCATGCTCATGTTACTATATACGAATTTATCTATTCAGAACAAACTATATTTAGAGATCTTTAATTACATATTTTTAAAGCAATTTATTCACAAAATTCAGTACGAAAAATGGTTGTTTTTTTAAGTTCATGAAATAGAGTCATTTCTTATATGAATCCAACCAAGTAATTGTACCAAGAAATAATGGCACGGCGGTTGCAAGCTGCAACCATTTGCGGACACGTGGCGTATCGGATAACGCGGGCGACGGTGACACACGAAGACTCGTGGCTGCCGCTGGTAAACGAGGTAAAAAAAGAAAAAGAAAATACGACTAAAATTGAAGGCGGGACCCACTGAATGATGTGAACGATACGCGTTTTTTGCCACGTAGGATTCAAGCTCACCGCCACGTTGGAGGCGGCTGATAAAAAGTACACTGGTGGGGCTACTGTACTCGGCTTTGACGGCGTCGTCTAGCGCCGTTTGTTGGCGCCTCTGGGTACTCGGCCCCCACCGGGGTTTTAACGGCGTGTGTGTGGAATAACGGAATATGAAATTATTAGTGGTTAATTATTGAGGTCAATTCATGAAAATTGTGATTTCGCCATACTTGGCTGCAATTATGCTAGACAACATATTTTACCACTTTAGTTAAGTCACGAGTCTTTGTTTGGAATTCTTGTTTGCAATTATCATCTATCATAGAAAATTAGAAAGTTCGACGGATTAGTGGTAGAATTTTGCAATTTTTAGGAAAGGGGAAGTAGCTTTGAACAAAATAAATGTGGTATTTATAATATCACAATGAAATCTAAAAGATGGACATAAATAACGGAGTACTATACATTTAATAGGAATCTTTATAACATAACATGATGCATAAATTTTATTTTTATTCTACCAACAAAAATATTTTTAAAATTAATGTCGAGAGTACCTATACATTAATAAGAGAGACCAGTGGGATCATGGATTGTTAAGATATCAAACTTTAAATCCCTCTCAAAATAATAATAAATAAAAATAAAGATTGATTTTTTTAACAACGTTTTTATTTTATTTTATTCTATTTTATATTGATTATCTACTTACCATTTTATTTTGTAGTTTTTCATTTTATTGTTCATTTCAATCATGTCAATAGTTTTATGGATATTGTGACTTTGTACGTAGCTCATTTAAGGCTCGAGTCAGAACAAGAGCATGTATTTTGTTTATCTACTTCGTTTATCTACTGTTAGAAATATTATAATAACACAATATTCTTCCTAAAAACTACTTACCATTTTCATATTTTATTTTGATTAACTACTGTCTATATCCTCTACTTCTAATTTTAATCATATCATAAGTCAAGTCATAGCAAATCAAAGAAAGGTATTGAAAATCAGATCACTCAATTAGAGAGAGGGAATCGAAACTCGTAAAATTGAAAGAACTCGTGGCGAAACTTGTGGAAAACTCTTTGTGAATCCACCACAACCATCTCATGTTTATCAATGATACTTGAGCTCACTAGTTTTTACTAAATTCTCAAGCATTTGGGTTTTTTGATGCCCAAAAATATGACCTTATTGCACTAAAATCAAACTCTATTGTTTATTTTTAGGACTGAACTTAGGCTTCATGAAGACTACATAAATAAACATGTTAGGATAAGCCAGATTTTCAAATATAAGTAAATGGGTTGCTTAATTAGAGGGCCCAATAAATAAGCCCATAATTAGTTATAAATGGGTCCATTAAGATAGACAATTATTGAGATGTTGATTAGGATAGTTCTAGAATATTTTAAAAACGAGGATCAAATTAT
The DNA here is from genome assembly GCA_964016875.1 of Fallopia convolvulus. Taxonomy (NCBI): domain Eukaryota; kingdom Viridiplantae; phylum Streptophyta; class Magnoliopsida; order Caryophyllales; family Polygonaceae; genus Fallopia; species Fallopia convolvulus. The sequence goes on from OZ024720.1 coordinate 68,989,746, forward strand.
TAAGTCTACAACATATTAAGGAAACTTATTTAAATAACTATTTTCGTCTTATTTTAGAATGGAACCCTATTAACTTTATACGATGTACTTTTTTCTATAGACACGTGTGTTCCATCTATATTATCAGCCCACAACTTTTAACTTTTAACCTCCTTTCTTGCATGTATGAAACAGAGAGTATACATGTCGGTCTTACTTTTCCTTGTGCCCTATCAAAAGGAGACGAGAAATTTACCTAACACTCAATTGGTTTGGTAAAATAACGCTAGACTCTTTAAATGTTTTTCTTGTTCTAAAAGACTATAAATCCCTTAAGATTAATATTGAAAGGATCTCAATGAAGTCACGAATTATCCAGTCTGAACGTGAAGTGATTAATTTTTCAAACTGAGCGAGCTAAAGACAAGACAAAAAAAAATATGGAGATGATAAAAATTGAAGCTAGCTTTGACAATGAGCTTCTTAGCATGCTTGTATTGGGCCGATATAGGTGACTTCATTAATAGAGTTCGGCACGAGTTTGACTTTGAAAAAACAGGCCCACTAGAGACTTTGAGGAAGCCTAACAAACATTTTTGTGCTCTACATTTATTTATTTGAGATTGAGTGTGAGTTTGGGTCACATGTGTTTATGTTTTATAAAATATTTTATTCTTTTTAGTATACTAGTTTCTAGGGCGTGCGTTGCAGGTCAGGAAAATGGAAAATACAATTTTGGTGAATATGATTCGAGCACGATTTTCGAAGAATATATTTTTACGGTCTACTCGAGATTACTTAAGAGCTATGTAACATCGACACGAATTTCGAGGAGTATTAAAATAACAATTCGAGCAAGAATATATATTTTTTACGGTCTACCCGAGATTACTTAAGAGCTAAGCAACAACGACACGAATTCGAGGAACATTAAAATAACAATTCCAGCACGTTTTTCCAAAAATATATATTTTTTACGGTCTCCCCGAGATTACTTAAGAGCTAAGCAACACCGACACGAATTTCGAGGAACATTAACATAACAATTCGAGCACGATTTTCGAAGAATATATATTTTTTACGGTCTACCCGAGATTACTTAAGAGCTAAGCAACACCGACACGAATTTCAAGGGACATTAAAATAACAATTCGAGCACGCTTTTAAAAGTAACGGCTGAGATTTCAAAATCTACGTTCTTTTAAAGAATAATAGAATAATAGAAAAATTAACGGCTCAGATAAGGAACTTGTAAAATTAACGGGTGAGATTTCATATTCTACGTTCTTTTATAGAATAATAGATTAAGTTATTAGGGCGTGTTTGGATCATTTTCTCTATTACGGAGTATTTTTTTAAAAAAAAAATGAATAGTGAGGCTTTCCTTCCTATAAAATAGCGGGAATTAACATTTTTACAATTTTTATGTGGTTGTTAAATACGTACTTTTTAATTTTGAATGTAGACGCAACAGTCAAGACTTCTCAATACACCATTATTTTTTCTCATATTCAAACACGGGGTAATACATTTATTTATTTCCAAATTGCCTTTGACTAAAATGTGAAATGATCTATATATTACACACGTACATTTGAATAGGAGAGATAAATATTAGAGTATGTATCATATTCAAACACGACTTTTTTTTTCGTTTCATAGAAGATACGTAAATAATTACAGAGAATAATTAACAAATTCTCCATTTTATTGAGATTTGGGCATTTACAAAAAAATAATATATATTCTCTTCTTATGAGAAAGAGAGGAGATAATAAAGTGTCTTCCCTAAATTTGAAAATTCTCCAAAAACATTAATTATATAATATATTATTAGAGTTGTCAAAAACTGACCACATTTGCAAGCTTGATCAAATCCGTCTTAGGCTCAAAATCCAAAAATTTGATCCCAAAACCTTAAATAAACCGAACAAGATAGACCCAAAACCCATTGAGTTGAATCCCGAAGTCTGAAATAAACTGAACCCGATAGACCCGAAAACCTGTTGGGTTGACCCGATTTGTTATATTTTCAGAATATATATATAATATTGTGAAAATTATAATAGATATTATTATTAAAATATAAACAATAGATAATTATTTAAATAAAATAATATTTTAATAATTGTAAAACAATATTTTATTTATTCTCTATTTAAAAATATATATAAATAAAATTTAATAAATATATTCTCATCCTAAAATAAAAAAGAATTCAAACTTACAACCTAACAATAACATACATCAAACTTACAACCTAATAATTGCATACATTCCATTATTTTTTCTATTGTTTGAATTTCCATTATTTCACCTACGTATGAACGTTTAGGCGGCTGATGTAATAGCATTTCTTTTCATTTTTCCTGTTTAATTTCACCGCGTAAATTGATAAGGCCGGTCCACGAAGCTTATTTTGCGCCTATAAATACAACTCTCCATCCATCATTTAATTAACCTCCAATACATTAATTAGTAAGTTCCATCGATCAACAATGGCTTCGGTTCAAAGAAAGAACTCAAACATTGTAGGAGTTTCATGCCTTGTTCTACTCCTAAGTGTGTTTGCCCTACAATTCCAACCACTTCAAGCACAATCCGACGGTTTACTTTGTCCTACCGGTGAGTTGATCTCTTACATAGTTACATACTTTTCTTTAAATCATGATTGTATTTTATAACATCAACATATATATCGTTTAAGTATAGTCCCGCTCAAGCGAGATCTGAAAGGTCAATATACTAATATAGGATATTATAATCTGAACATGTTAGAAAGGATGCGTCATATGAAACTAAAGAAAACTGAGATTTCATTTATATATGATAGTTATAATTGGATTTAGTTAAAATGCATCAAAATTAATATATGAGCTAAATCCATCTCAAAGTTATAATTGTCACTGTTCTAAAAACGCTTAGAAATGCTTAAAAAATATTTTTATGCCAGTTGCAATTCGATGTCATGTCATTAGGCCGGTCAACACATATAAGATGGGTCGGGGGGACACACGTCCGTCTATACGCGTATGCACTGTTCTAGTTAAACCTTGTGTACGTAGCTCCGTCTAGGTTCTGCCTAGATGGAGCTACGTACACAAGGTTAGATATATGCGTACGTATTATAAGCCTAGTACATAAGGTTATGATTTACATCTTAAAACCAATTGACAATAAATCTGTCTTGCGTTTTTTCAAAACATTGGTCACAATATCAAATGGAATAAGCATTAGAATGCGTCCCACGATTGTATTTGTTTGACTTATTTTGGTTTCAATGACTTAATATGCAGCAAAGAGTTGGCCGGAGTTGGTCGGAGTTGCAGGATGCGAGGCGGCCGTGAAAATAAAGGCGGAAAATGCAGCTTTTAATCCAATTGTGATCCCGAAAGGCACCGGAGTACCGAGGAATTTCGATTGCAGACGTGTGTTTATTTACATCTCCGGTAACCAGGGGCTTGTTTCCGATACACCTTCGTCTGGTTAATTGATCTATACATATGTATTATGTTATGTCGTCATATATGCGAAATGAAATAATACTTTAGATGGGCATCATACATGTACATGCCTTATAAATAAGTCTACTACTGCTCGTGGATATTGTAATGTTTCTCCTTATATAAATAAATCCAACTATATATTATGTATTTGTGTTTAATCAGTTATAATATCGGTTTTTCTAATGTTATGAGGTGTATATTTCTATTTTAGAAACTAATTTTGAACCGTTCGAAATTCGAAACATGTTAGATTGAAACCCGAAATTTTATTTTTGAAAAAGTTATAAGAACCTTGTCATTAGTTTGACATGACGGTGATGCTTGCATGAAACTGAATCTCCATAGCCCATGATGGTCAGCCCATAAGATTCGGCCCAATTCATGGAGGCCCAATTAGAACCACACTCCCTTTTGAGATTTCATGAAGAATTTGGGATACCCACAAGTTAGAACCCCACTTCCTTTTGAGATTTCATGAAGAATTTGGGAAACCCACAAATAAGTTATATTTTAGCATTTTATACTATTTTTAAAAAAATATTAATTAAACACAAAATTTTAAATTTTTTTCTTAATCTTATTATCTTTTAAACATTCATCGTTTTTTTGGTCCAATAATTAAATAGCATTTGATTATATAAACAAATTTCAATAATAATTTCATACATCACTCCTAATTAATCGCTAAAAAATCTAAAACTACACATAAATTCAATCAAATTTTAAGTTTTTAAATGACACTTATTTTCGATTAGAAGGACGGAGTACATATTTAAAGTAAGAAATTATCTTTGTCTTTAACCTTTTGTTCATTGTTTGTTGTTGTGTTGCTTGAAGGTCTCTGAAAATGTATACGTGTTAGAACATTATTTGGTACAAATAACTAATAAGGCATGCATTCTTAACTTTATCATGTTCTCTATCAATGCCAAAAAACAGCATAATTGACACACCAATTCATCCCAGCATACTTATACTATTTGCACATAATTACCATTATCAAAACTCCCAAAACGAAATAGTGAGTTTTTATTGTCTTCCAAATGCAAGGTTAATATTTGATTGTTGAGCCCACATTTTTGCATGTTTCTTGCAGATCAAAATCATTGTATCTTACTATCTTAGCATACTGTATATTACTAGTCAAAGACAAGAAAAATCTAAAAGTCACATTTATTCCTTTATTGTTCATATGATCATGATTGCGCCTGGTCAAAAGCAACCAAAATCCGAATACCACATTTAAAAAAAAAAAAATTACACTTTTTTTTTTGTTAAAACACATAAAATTAAACCAGCTTGTTCTGATTATTGTATCTGTCTCCGTCCTTTCACTTAAGTAAAAAATATCAAGTTTCACAGTTCTTTCTATTACTAAGTCGAGTCGGTTGGTGCAAACCGATTTATTTGATTCGCGTACTTTACTGACTAGTTTAGTGAAAAATGAGTCCCTGGTTAAAAAAACAAGCTTGTTTTGGTGTTTTTTCTATCAAGAAAATAACAGAAACTTGAATCTTTCTCTTGCATTTCACAAAACAAGATCTCAAGCATGAAACTCTTCCACTCTTCCCATCCATTCCCTTTACACATGTATAAGACAAAGACAACCAAACAACCACTAACCAAATTAGGCCAAAAAAACACACCCACAAATCCAAGAAACCTCAGAAGATCAATCTACCCATTCAGATTCAAAAGAGTTAACAAGGATTTAAAAAGAAAATCATTTCATTTCAATTCAACAAAGCTATCAAGATCATGATCATCCAAAGCAGCACCTTCCTCCATAGCATGACAAGCCTTACAACTCTTAACAAAAGACCTCAAAATCCTCTGACAAATCCCCATCTCTTCATCACTCTCCTTGATCTTCTTCTTAGGGCTCAATTTCACAACAAATTCCCCAGATGATCTCCTCCTCCTCGAAACACTCGAATCCAAAACCGGACTAATAATATTAATAATCTGCCATCTCTGAAATGTTGATCCATAACCACCATTCTTATTAGCATTATTAACACTCCCTTGATTTGGTACTAACTTTTCTTTATTCACAAGCCTTTTTTGAAACATCTTCCTTTCGGCTATGTCGCTTGAGCTGCTTCTGCTACTGCTAATGCTACTACTCCTCGACGACATAAGCGAGAGTGAGATTGAATCGCGGCTGCTTGAGCTTATTCTTGATGTTGTCGAGTTTCTTGATTGGATTGGGAAGGAATGTGGGAGAAGACGGCCATTGAGGAAGAACTCGTCGGCTGGAGAGACTGCCTTCTTTGGGTCCGAGATTGGGGATGTGGGTTTGATCAAACCGAACTCGAATTCGGTTGTTTTAGAGGATGGTTGATCTTTTCCCATCTGGGTTTTGAGTTTTGGTGTGTTTTGGTTTGTGGGTTGTGTTTTGATGGGAGTTTAGGTTGTTGATGAATAAATAAGCAAGGTGGTGTGGTGTGTAGTGTAATGATGGGTGATTTGTATGGGGTACCCGTTTGTTATCTACTACGTATTAGTATTTGTACTAATGTAAATCAGCCTCGTGTTTTGTATTTAGAATGATCCGGTATCAAATTGGTACTATGAGTATGGATATTTGTGGTACTTATGTTTGTGTATGGTATAATCTGAAATCGATATTAAGTTGTTACAAGTTGTTTTACTTATTTGATATATAAGATATTAAGATTAAAGTGTGTGAGTTTAAAGTGTTTGTATAATATTTCTTTAGAAATAGATATATCAAAGATATCACTCCATCTTGATATCACTCCTATATACACTTGGTATGAGCGAATGGATTTAACAATTCCATTAGAAAGATATTTTGATTGAATTCAATATCGATAATATCCTGACTCATTTAATGTAGTAGGTAACCTAAAAAATTAACCGGATTGGAACAGATACAAATGAAATTTTAAATGATAGTTTTAGTTAAAAGCGTTTTTTGGATTATAATTAGCAGATCAAATAATCTCTACTCAGATCCATACCCATACTTTGATATATGGTCACATTTGTACTTTGATATCTACATATCAATGGTCGATACCTTATATCAATGGTATCGATACCAAACTAGTCTAAGTTTTACCAAATAATTCAAGCATCTAACACTAATATGAACAATTTTTTTTATGGATTATAGTTATACATATACCATCACTATACCTTGTACAATTGTACATATACCAATACCAATTTCAAGGGAAACAATAAAAAATAGAAACAAAGAAAGTGACAATGGAGCCTATATGTTGGGCCAATCAGGAATTATACTCAAATTGCAAGGATGGCCCAATGAAGCAAGTAGTAGGACACACCATTTTTCTTTAAGAATAAAGCAGAAGTGTTTCTAAAGACTCTCACTCACTCACTCTCCAACATTTTCCTTGTGTTGTGGAAGCAATCAAGCAAAGGCAAAAGACAAGTCCAATAAGAAATTGGGAAAATGGGTAACACATTAATTTGGACTAGAATACGATTGAAATGAACTCTCAAAGTTGGTGACAAACCGCAGTCTTTGCAAATTTCTGTCTCCCATTGAAAATGGCCTTTTCTTTCTTTTCAGTATTACTTACTCAAGTGGGTCTTAAACTCTGTAAATTGACTGAGTTATAACCAATTCATTTTGCCCTAGAACTCTTGCAGAGGGTAATTTGCCCCAAATTGTAGGGTTTTCAAAAATTGACTAGTTGAGATAACTCTGAATCAAATCAAATTTGGTGGGTAGCTATATCTTCCAATCTCAAACGGCTAAGGATGAATTTTTTTAATTAGAAACCCAAAAACCGAAGGTGATACGTGGCGCGCAATCGATGGCGAGACAAAGAAGGCGGGAGACCGACATTAATACTCGGCAAGCACTCGGCTCTCTTGAGGAATGACGTGTCAAAAATCGAAAGCACCCTTCTTTCTCTCTTTCGTCTTCCGCTTTCTTCTCCCGTGTGTTGGTTTCCATTTCTCGACAGAAGAAGACCACAAATTTTTCATATATAAAGCGAGTGGAATGCAGAAACCCAAGACCGGAAAAGAAATCATGAACATAGTGAAGGTAATGTGTTGTTGTTGTTGTTGTTGTTGTTGTTGTTCTTGTATTTCTCTCCTCAATTTCTAGGGCATTTGATTACTGGGTCGGGATTATTTGGGGCTTCTTTCTGTTGGGTCACAATTTGATTTCTGGGTCAGGATTTGTAGACAAATTGCTTCAAATCCTGTTGAAAAAATGACAACTATGGCATGATTGGTTTACATTTGAGTTTTAGTGAATGAAGGATGTGTTAAAGTTTCAATCTTTGGGTCACAATTCTCTGTCTTCTTTCTGTTTTGTTTTTTTAGGTCAAATTCAATTACCGTTATGTGAAAGGCATTGACAGAAAATGACAACTAATGGAATGATTGGTTTGCATCTGAGTTTTAGTGGGAGGAGAATGTGATAAAGTTTGAATCTTTGCATTCAATTGAGACCAATTTCAAATACAGTCAGATTTGTGACTAATTGTTTCAGTGTCCTTCAAATCATGTTGAAAACTACCGTTAGTAGAAAGGAATTAACAGGAAATGACAACCATGGCATGATTAGTCTGCATTTGAGTTTTAGTGAAAGAATAATGTGTTAAAGTTTCAATCTTTGCATTGAATTGAGACCAATTTCATGGGGATGAGTTGCAATTGCAGGAGAAAGTTGGATTAGGTTCGTCAATGCCTTCAACGGAAGCTGGTAAAGGGAAGAGCAAGATTTCGAAGAATGTTACACATGGATACTATTGTGTCAAGGGTAAATCACATCATCCCATGGAGGATTACGCCTTTGCACAGTTTAGGGAAGTTGATGATAATGAGCTTGGCCTCTTTGCCATTTTCGACGGTCATCTTAGCAACGATGTTCCTGACTATTTGAAGTCGAATTTGTTCGAAAATATCCTAAATCAGGCAAGAACTTCACTTGAATGCTTGCTCTTCAATTCGATTTCTTCATAGTTTTTTCTTATTTTAATCATTGCATATTTGGTAGATTAATTTGGTTTGAATTGGATCACATTTGGTAGATTAACATACAGTACTAAACATGAAATATGTGATAATGTGTTATCTAATTTCTTGATGGTGGTGGGTTGCAGCCAAATTTTTGGACGGACCCAGAAAACGCGGTCAGGAAAGCTTACCTGGAGACTGATGCCTACATTCTAGATAAGTCAGTTGGCGAAGGCAAAGGCGGTTCAACAGCTGTCACAGCTATACTGATCAATTGCCAGAAACTCGTGGTAGCAAATGTGGGTGATTCCAGGGCCGTCATTTGTAGAAATGGCAAGGCCGAGCAACTGTCTGTAGATCACGAGCCACGTACCGAGAGGGAAGATATTGAAGAGAGGGGCGGATTTGTCACACAATTTCCAGGTAACTAATACAACAACATTGACCTAGTGTAGTTCCGCTACAGAGGAATCTGAGTGGCCGAGATGGGTGTGTTTGGATTACTGTTTGCTTTAAATTGGTCTTTTAATGCAACATAATGAATGAAACGCAGTAATCCAAATGCACCCTAACTCTAAAGCATTTGAGTGAATTGTATTTCAATTGATGAGAAGCCTTGTTTTAGGGGACGTCGCGCGTGTTGATGGGCAGTTAGCTGTGGCAAGGGCGTTTGGTGACAAGAGCATAAAGGATCATCTGAGCTCGGAGCCACACGTCGTAACGGAGACCATAGACGACGATACAGAGTTTGCAATTCTTGCTAGTGATGGAATTTGGCATGTTAGTAGTACTACTCCATTCACTTTATATACTATTGTTTTGTGGCATTTTTTGTTGTGTTTGTCTAAAAGAACTGAAAAACAAAACAGGTGATGACGAACCAAGAAGCAGTGGATTGTATCAAGAACGTGAAGGAGGCGAAGTCTGCAGCCAAGAGCCTCATTGAGTTTGCGCTCTCGAGGAACAGCACAGATGATATCTCTGTAATTGTTGTGAAATTCCAGTGATCATTGGCCTTGTTTTTGTCATGTTCATCTGTTGTTTGTTCTGCTTTCATTTTCAAATTGAGTAATGTTTGTTCTTTACCTTCTTTTCTTTTGGTTCCTTGTGGAAGACATGATGTATCAATCATACTGCATCTCTGTAATTAGGATGTGAAAGCTTTGCCCCTTGTAGTTTACCACGGGCCTGTTATAGCTACAACACTACCCAGTATGTCTCGCTTGCCCTGAGGGGGCGGAATGTGGTGGAATGTACTCAATACACTCTCATACTCCCGAACAAGTAGAGAGGGTGTTTCTGATAAGATTCATTTGGAGTAAGGCCAAAGAGCAACCAAACCAAGTACACAACAACAACATTAATCTAGTGAAGTTTTGTTATAGCGGAATCTTGGGCCCAATATGGGACACCCTTATCTTAATGAGGGGAGTGCGCCCGAAAGATCCACGGGGAGCCATCAAACAACAACCACCTAGGGATTTATGATAAAATTGGCCCACAATAAATCCATGGGTTACTCCTATTGCCAATTGGTTTTAGGATGGAACCCCACGGGCTTATGTGTTGGGCCTAACATGCATATGCGCATGAATGTACGTGTGTACCCTCACGTTGTACGTTGTATTGGTCCACCAGCACTGGATTTTAACACAAAACCACGACGACCCAGGAAGGACATTAGGCGAAACCTTACACCAACCCTTCTACCTAAACCTCCTTGAGCCAATCTATTAATATATATTTTTGGTCACAACTCACAACCCTAACAAACAAGAAAGGAAGAATAAGATGGGAAACATACAACCAAACCAATTATACATACATGAGACATGTATACATAGTTGGAGAGTAGTACACAAACTGGCATACACTACAACACATCTAGAATAATTAGATAAAAGCATTGGCTACATGGACTAGAACTTTTTTATTTCATGCATAGCTATGATAACATCAAAACCCAGTGGTGGATCAGATCAGATACTACTAGTACTAGTAGTGTAGTGATGACATGACAGAAGAGAGGGAGCAAAGCACATGTGAATCTTGCACTTTTTTTATCCAATCTGGAAATGATTGTAAGCTGTTGCTGATGATCCAGAGTTGCTTGCATTGCTGATTCCAGCTCTACTCTTCTCATCACTTGAACTAGCCCTGCACTGAATTTGACCCCTTATACCTGATGGTGATGATGATGGCTCTAGCTTGATGGCGGGCCCGCCAGCCACGTCTCCGCTCGGCTCCGATGACGAGCTCTTCCGCCGCCTCTCGTTGTGCCCCGCCAACCGCCTCCGGCAACTTCGTTTCGCATCATCGAATTCCGACAGCTCATGGAACCTGGATCTCATCACTTGTCAGTGTTAAGAGCAAATGCAATTCTAACTTAAGGGAGTGTTTGGTGGCACTGTTCTAAAAATCATATCTAGCCCCACCTAGGCGCTATAAGGTCCTAACCCGCCTAGCCATCCAGCTCATCTAGACAACAGTCTAGGACCCGCCTAGACAACCGTTCTGACCGTTTAGAACACTGTTTGGTGGTTTAACTTGTGATCATTGTGTTTGATGCACAAACCACATGGAACTGCCAAACGCGCCCTTAATATCCCCAAATTTAACTGATTTTGTCAGTCACAAGGCTTCTTCTTCTAGTTTCTACAGGCTAATTTAATCCATAAAAACGATTTCTTGATCACAACATTCTGTAATCTGTAATGTACTAAATTCTAGCAAAAAAGGGGCAAAAAAGATCGAGTCTTGGAAACAATTTTAGGGTTTGAAGAACACATTGAACCTGCTACATTGCTGACAAAACCGCTGGCGGAGTCCGGCGACCATGACGACGGCGGACTTAGCGTGGTACTCACACACCTTGTGGCGGCGATGGTAGCGTTTGGCCTCCGTCAGCATGGCGGGACAGGCGTCGGCCTGACAATAGGGCGGCGCCGCCCCTCCAGAGCCAGCTCCGCCCCTCTTACCACCGCCTCCTCCTGGCCGCCTCCGCCTGTCACCGTCGCCGGAGACAGAGAATTCTCCGGCGGGGTCGTCTTCCTCCAAATTGAAGCCGTTTTTGGGGCGAAACTCCATGGAAGTGAAATTATGGAGAGGAATTGAATTAAATTGGGGGAGGAAATGGGTAGAGGGGGTTTTTTTGTAGTGGAAAGAGGGGAATTGAAAAATGTGAGGAGAAGGACAGGACCACACACACAAGGAGTACGCCATTGTCATTGATTTTTGCTTTTTTCACCTGTTGTAGTAAAGATGGTAATGAAATGTGAGGATCCATTTTTACGTTTCTTGACGTAATTGGTTGGCTTCTCAACCCCTCTTTTTGCGCTTTTAACTCTGCACTCTCTTCATATGGATTTTGCAACTAAGCATTTAAAGTGTGTAAACGTACGGAATTAGATTTGCAAAAATAGCTCTGCATATTCAAGATTTGAATAATTTGCCCTTTCTTATGCCTACAAGCTTACAATTTGACCTTCAACCAAAAAAAAAACTTACAATTTGATCTGTTAAAAATGGACCTGACCCGATTCGTCCAGAAATTTGAACCCGCAACCTGGTTTAAACCTGACCCGGTTGATCCGAACCTGATTGGGTTGAAATCCGAAAACTCATTGGTTGACTCGATTGTTATAGTTCAGAATATATAAATTTTATTTTTTTTAAAATTATAATATATTTTATTATTAAAATATATAAAATAATATATTATTATTTAAATAAAATAATTTTTTAATAATTACTAAAAAAATTGATCCAGTTGACCTGGTGGGTCGACCCGACCCGACCCGCTCGGAAACCAACAATGACCCGTCTCAGTTTGATCCGGGATCCGTTATGACCCGAACCCGGCTCAAACCGAACCAAAAATGACCCAATCCAAAATTCGATCTAGCCGATCCGATTAACAGGTTTAGTTACAATTCATTACGTACCTGAGTTGTTTTTCCTTTTATTATGAGAACCTATCTTCGGTGGTAAATCTCGGGCTTATATCTGATTGACAAGAATTATAAATATGTAAATTAATTTGCGTTGATCGACTCAACTCAATAAAAGGAAGGACAATGAGAATGTTTCACTCAATTAAAAGAGTACATGCAAAAGTTTCACTCAATTAAAAGAGTACATGCAAAAATGAAGTTGCTAAAGTATGTAACAAAAAGAAGTCTTTTTTACATTTTATAGTTACTTTTATCAAAAAAATAAAATGCATATGTTTTTATAATAATTTTTCATTCTGGTTTGTTTGAACGATGATTTTTTCGATCTTTTAATCTATTAGGTTTGTCTAAACTTCTAATACTTTTTAACAAAATGAAAATGTACGAGTGTTGAGGTGTTATAAATTAACTATCAATATAATGTGGTAGTGAGGAGGAATTCCTAGTACAAGTGAAAATGTACAAGTGGTAGACTGGTAGTGAATGGTTAGCATACGTGCAGAAGAAGAAGATGAGTTTGTTTAAATTATCCTAGGCGAATTTATGATACATGTTAAATGGCTAGCTAGATATTTCATTAATACCAAGTTTGGATGGTGGGGAGGAATTGCTAGTACAAAAAGTTGGAGGGAATTTATTGGCCTTTTAAGAGGTGTAAGTTCCCTATATCTTTAGGGAAGCGAATTGTGTCGCCGACTCCCTCGCGAAACTTGCTTCCGGCTTTCCTCTTGGTTTTCATCCTCTCTTTGAGCCCCCGGAAGGCATTGTAGCCTTTATTTCTGATGACATTCGTGAGCGGGCTCGTCCCCGGCTCATTAATTTGTAATTTGTTCAATGTTATTCATTTCCTGAGGGGCCTAGGCCTTCTCTTTTTACCCAAAAAAAACGTGGAAGTGATATAATTAGAGACAAACGCAGAAAAAATTTAAAGATTCGATAAAGTTAATAGATCATAAATTATCAACGAGTTTAATTAATCAATGCACTTAAATATATATATTGATACTTATATTTATCACCAATTTTTTATTTTATAGTATATGAAACTTACCAAATAAAAAAATAGGGAAGGAAAAATGTGGATGAAAAAATAATTAAAATGAGGTTCTAGGAAATTAAATCTTTGATATTACATACGAATTTGAATAATTAACCATGTAAACTAATTTATTTTTATGTTAATTTGTACAAAACAATTTTAATTTACCCACGTACATTTAGTCTAAACATTAAAAATATATATTACCGATAAATGCGACTAAAGGAGGGACAACAACCCCCTCATGCAAGACATGGGTTCCGGAACCGGCTAGAACCAGAATCAGAACCATGAGTCCGATTCCTCCACCTTCGGAATCGGAGAACAGACGGTTTCGAAACCGGGAACCGTTGGCTCCACCAATAAAATAAAAATAAAAATAGCGTAATCGTGTCGTAGTTTGGCTAACCGTGAGTCCGCGACCACGGTTTTCATTCAGAGATAAAAATGGGACTTTTTTTTTTAATATTTCCTCCCGGTTTGGACCGCCGGTTTCGGAACCAGACCATGTCTACCTCATGCCCCTCCCTTTGTCTATGGGATATAAGAGTGTCTTGTACTTGACATATTACAAGTTTTTACGTACAATAATATACCATAAGTTTTTCCTTCCCTCAAGTGCATACTAACTCCTAACTCAATTATTTTTGTAGGCCAAAATAAAAATTTGTGACGTTCTTTTCCCTTTTTCTTTTTAGACATGGAATAAAACTATAAAAGTGTCATTATATTTACATGAGAAAATTTTCGAAGTTGTAAGATATAGCTCGAGTAGAATCTAGACTCTAGCTCGAGTGTGTGAAACAAAAAGATAGAGAGAAATGAAAGGGACACAACAAATGCACAATTGATATTTATTGTCTATGAATTAATGGAAGTGCATTCTTTTCAATATAAACTAAAGTTGTTACGCATTCCCACCGTTAATGTTTGATTGAAAGTAAACTTATAACTAGTTGAAGTCCCCTGATATTCACGGGATAATTTTACTAAAAAAAATTCTACGATATTAATTTAAAATATATACTAAATATATTTATATAATATCATACTAAATTATGCAATAGACAAATTATTATTTTTAGATTGTACTCCATATTTTAATTTAATATATTTTTTAAATATTTTTCCATTATTTGTGAAGATCTAATATGAAAAATATCATCTTATAGGAATTTATGTATATAAAAATTATATAAATACGTTATCTATGGTAGTAAAGTAATACACAATTCATAGATAGAAAATTACATACATAAAAAATGATATAAACATGTTATCTATTTTTAGTATATATAGCAAGAATACTATAAGTTGTTATAAAATTTATTAAAATATAATTTCACATTAATTTATTTAAAAATGTCACGTGGCGCAAATTTTACAACAGACTTGGGTTCTGCTTTATAATGTAGTAGGGTAAATGTTACTATCTTGATCTACCAAATATGTTTAGTATATTAAATTTTTACCTCTTAACAAAAAAATCTACAGTATAAATTAAAATCTCTCTCTCTTTTTTCAAAAAAAAAAAATTCACGATGTCGAGTTTTCTCCCCTTTCACTATTCATATTTGACAATGAGATAAATTTCTCTTCTTAAAATGGCAAGTCTCATGAATTAGCTAGTGATAGCAAATTCAAATTGTTTGGCAATTTCAAGCAAATTCAAACTAGTTGGCAATTTCTAGCACATTACATATATACATGTCAATAATTGCAAAGTACTCCTTCCCTTCATTTTTAATTGTCCTTTTAATATTTAATTTTTGTACGCAAAAAACATATCCTTTTTATATATTTTGGAGACAATTTCCCACTATAACTCTTATATTTAATAAAGATATAAATTAAAGTTATTTCATTTTTATTTTAAATAACATTTAATTTGAGGATATTTTAATATAATTTTCTTTTATTATGTGTCCAACTTTTTAAGGATCGAACATCTAGAAACACACATTAATTATAGAAAATATTAGAACGATTTAACTTCCATTTGGCAATGCTAGCTTGTTTGAAGGAGACAATATAGTCGTAATCTAACCCCTCAAGAAAATCTGACTGTCCTTAGAAAATCGATTTGCTTATCTCTGATATCCTAACTCAAAACTTTCATACAATACAGATTAATATTAGCTTTAGAAAGGTGAATCAAGTGGCTGACAAAGTACATCTTTGGCCCACACACCCTCACTGGATCAAATCCAAACTCACCAGAACTCAATTATCTCATCCGAAAAACTGCTATAGGCTGGGACAACAACTAAACCTTTCTGTCATGCCTGATTCTTACCCGATAAAATAAAAACTTTCTTTTGGCAATGAATTCACAAAAAGTAGGAAAGGAAAAAAGAGAGGATAAAAATAAAGTGTGGATATGCATATGATTCTTAGACGTACCATTACAGTCTGGAACACAAAAAAAAATCTCCAATATCAACTTACTTGTCTACATCCATGGGTACTTAAGTGATCATCAGAATATTCACTAAGAGAAGAAAAAACAAAGGGTCAATATGCTTTTGGCCCTTCTTTATAAAGCCAAGTAAAAAAACCGTCCATGAAACAATTGATGATGAGAATCATAGGAATTGACTTGAGAATTGGGCGCTTCATATGACCGAATCTTTCTTTTGTGTCTTCCTTTTTTTTTCTCTCCAATTTGTAACTTTATGTTGCATGTTGCACGGTGAGCAATTGTCCATTTGGTTTAACACTTACATAGGTCTGTACTATTCGTTCATTACATTTTACTTTTGTACGTAGCTAGTAACGCAATTAGATATTATATATTGTTATATGTTGGTATGATAAGGCTTGCCATTATTTTTTGATTGTATACTCTTACAAAATTGCAACCAAGGCTTTGTTTGAATTGTTCAAATCCAAGCCCGACCCGTTTCTGCGTTTCTCATCCTCACATCAGTAGGATTTGACTCTTACAACAACAACAACAATATTGACCCAATTCAGTACCCCACGAGGGAGTATCTGGGGGGTCAAGATGGAGGCACCCCTGACTTAGAGCTGCGGAGATGCGACCGAGAGACCCAACGAGATCGAAAACCCACAAAGCGAAAGCAAAACCAAGCAAGAAAAGCACAAAGATAGAACAAAAGGAAACGATGAAAAACCAAAGCGAAAACAAAACACAAAAGAACGCACAAGGAACGGGAAACCAAAGCGACGAAAAACCAAAACCAAGCGGAACCGTCTGTCCATGCAACTAAACAACAACCCATTTTTAAGGGTGTTTCGGTTAACTCGTCATCATTGTTAGAGCCGTCATTTTCCGCCTTACTGCTCCCTATTGTGGCTGAGTCGTCTTTCTGCTTCACTAACATCTCATGAGTTGAGTCACATCAGCGGCTGAGCCTGTGGGAAGAATTTGCAATTATTCCCTATTATGATGCCTTACTTTAATAAATGAGAATGGTGGGTACAAAATGTGAAATTGGCAAATTGGGTCTTATCCCACATCGGACCAATTCATGGCAATTGAGTGCCTTATAAAGACTTGTGGTACACCACCTATTAGACAAGCAAGAGAGGAATGCTCCCTCGCGCGCGCGCCGCCGCCACCGTCCGGCTCGGCTCGGCTCGGCTCGGCTCGGCTCTTTCGCAATTTCTCCGATTTGGTAAAACTGTTTTTTGACTTGGTAAAACGTTCTTATCTGTTCAGCTCTAACTGATCGGATTTTGTGGGATAGTGGGAGACTGCAGATCGTGGGATAACTGATCACATCAGCTCTATTTATTTCCACGATTCTGCTTCTCCTCAGATCACTCAACACATCTCTTCTTCTCTTTGTTTTCGTAAACACAAAATCCTCTCGTAGCTCTCTTGCAACTGTTCTGTAAACGCCATTCCCAATTTCTCTTAGCCGAGTACACGACTTCGAGGAAAGCTGCGCTCAAACCTTGGGGGACGAACGCTCATTCGGATTTATACCGGTGTCCGGGCGTTTTGTTTCTAAGGCAGTGGAATATACCACGACGCAGTAACACATCAAAATTCCTTGGCCTACATTCGTTTATTACTAATTGTTTATTTGCCTTGCAGAGAATTTACTCTTATAGAGCCGTCTTCCTGCTTTACTAACATCGCGTGAGTTGAGTCACATCGGTCACTGGAGCCGCACCCAAACGAGCCTATATGAGCCACATTCAAGCAGCAAGAAAACCCCTTCTCGGCTTACATAGCAAATGGGCTCAAACGGGCTTCCCTAGCCTCTCCAACATGAGATCAATCATCGCAACAAGAGGATACAAATGGGCTCAATAGGCCATTATTTGGCATATGGGCCTAGTTTGTCCAAGGTTTGGTTTTGGCCCAAATATTCTCATCAACTTATATGGGCCTAGTTTGTCCAAGGTTTCGTCTTGGCCCAAATATTGCCTTTAACTAGCTTTCTTCTCAATGAAGTCATCGATCGAGCTTCGAAGAGCTAACTAGATAAGATTCGTTATATCATACCTCCCAAGACAAGGATAAGTGCTAAAACAACATACTTCATATGTCACAAAATACATCAATTTCTAACCCAAAATAGCATGCACAATCCCTATCCTCTTCAAATGTCCACGTAACATAGCCCACACTCGCCTACAATCAACATCTATAAATAAACAAATACCCTAAACCCTAATCCATCAAACAATCACCAACAACAACTACAAAAAAAATTACAAAAACCATGGCAATCTCAAAAATAAGTGTTGTTACATTGTTTGTTTTGTTTATCACGGTGGCTAACGCGGTGGCAACGCTAGGAGACACGGCGGCCGATTGCGGGCAAGTGCAAGCCGCCCTGCAGCCTTGCATGGCCTACTTGGAGTCCGGCGGGAGTCCGTCGGAGATTTGTTGTGAAGGGCTCAAGAGATTGAAGGCGAGTTTGCCCACCACCGCCGATCGGAGGGCGGCTTGCGAGTGTCTCAAGGCGGCGGCCGCCAAGCTCCCCACCACCATCGACGCTAACGCCGCTCAGCTCCCCGAGAAATGCGACGCTCCGATCGGGTTTCCGGTGTCACGTAGCATAGATTGTACCAGGTACCAAATTATTATGCATTTTTAGGCGTAATATTTTTTTTACTATACAATAATATGTGGGTTGTATACTTGTATATATTATACTAATGGTGTACATTTTTTTTTGTATTGCAGTGTTAACTGAAGAGGTGATCGGAGACAAATAAAGGAATAGATGTGATAGAGAGTTGTTTTTATTACGAAT
Source organism: Fallopia convolvulus (assembly GCA_964016875.1). Lineage (NCBI taxonomy): Eukaryota > Viridiplantae > Streptophyta > Magnoliopsida > Caryophyllales > Polygonaceae > Fallopia > Fallopia convolvulus. The sequence goes on from OZ024720.1 coordinate 69,008,428, forward strand.
ATTTTCGTTTTGTAATTTTATGGTCTGTTATGCACGATGACGAATTAATAAAACGAGTGAATTAGTGGTTAATTGCTTTGGAGTTTGATATGTACGTACGTTTGCGATTTTGATTTCGAGATACCTAAGTGCCAGTTCATACTTTGACCTTCTTTTTTTTGGTTGAATCATACTTCGAGATACTGTACCTAGATGTATACAAAAACGTAAGATAATACACCAAGGCTTCGTTTGGTTTCAATTTATAGAAACATAAACGAAATGAAAATTAATGTAGTTCATTTTAGTGTCATGACACATTGATAAAACACTTGTTTGAATTCGATCAAGCTTTAAGAATCGTAATCCTAGCATCTACAAGCATCAAATATCTATTATTTCGATTGGATTGTAAATGGGAAGTTACCGATCAAGCAACATGTTAGGAATTTCCTGTATGTATTTGCTCGTGCATGATTGCATAATATGTGTTGCTAATAGAGTCCGACGTCATATTGCTATTGCGGATGCTTGCCCTCGTTGTACAAACTCGGAGCTGACTCTTCATGTTTTGCGTGATTGTGTTTTAATTCGACAAGCTTGGCTAACCATTTATGGTATAATAACCCTATTGTCAACTTCTTTTCTTGTTTGGATTTAAGGGAATGGATTACTTTGAATATTCGCAGTGGTGATCGTGCAAGTTCTTTGTTGGCCGATATGCTTTGGTATTGTTGGAAGTGTCGGAATAAGCTCCGTTTTGAAGGCAATGATGAACCCTCTCGTTTGATTTCTATTGCGGTTCAGTGACTAAACTTTATTGGGATCGTCGGGTGAACGAGGCTTTGCAACCAATCAAAGACCATTCGCAACCTTCTTCACCTACCGTCTGGTCATGACCAACGGATGACTGGATTAAGCTGAATGTTGATGCTTAGATAGGGACCAATGGCGCGAGAAGATTACAGTGACAAAGCGTTAGTAGTGACAACCTAGAAGGAATGCCCTACTCTTTTCATCTCTTCGCTCTAGTTTCTCTGTTCTAGTTTTTAGTTATCTGTGTTTTTTTCTAGTGTTTTTTCTAGAGTAATACCGCTCTTGCTTTCTACTCTGGTTTTTTTCTCCCTATTGTTTTCTCACCTTTTTCACCTTTTACTTTGGACCCATCTTAGATATGCTTCCGACTTCAAGTCAGGGTAAGGGTGACCTCCTAGATCCCGTTTTTCGTACCGGGTTCCACCTGGATAAATGTTGTTGTTGATGCTTGCTCGAAAGGGAACCCGAGTGTTGCTATTGGTGGCGTTCATCTACGCAACTCCTATGGCAGCTTGCTCAAGGGTTTCTTTTGAAATGTGGTAACTGCGACGCCGACCATTTTCTATGGTATTAAACTCGCTTCAGAGTTAGCTTTGTCTAAGCTTATTGTAGAATCAGGTTCGGAGTTGGCGGCGACTCTTCTCAATTCTAGCAGCCTTGAGCCTTATTACTCATCCTCACTTGTCTTTGATCAATGAAAGTCGTGTGCTAATCATGGAGGATGATTGGGTGGTCAATGTGAAAGTTGTTCGACGATCAAATCCTCCTCATTATATTGATCATTTGCTTATTTTAGACATTATAGCCTCTAATGAACATACTTAAACTCTAAAAGATGATGAATAATTATAAACTTATTAAAAAAAATGGTAATAAAACTTATTAAAATTTGATGATTATATTTAAACATACAAGATTAATTATATTCAAATATTATTAGTCCAATTAAATCATTTTTGTAAAATTTTTATATGAAGTACTAATTTATTCTATGAAATTGGACCTTCAAATCCTTAAAAAAAAATAACGCCGCTTACAGATTGGGAGATAATTCACAATTTCACACCGCCGCTTTTCCTCTCCAACTCACCGATTTCTTCCCCCGCCGGAAATCCGAGAGTGCACTACGTATTTGCTCTGCCGCTCGCGAAAATGGCGTTAACGAATTTCATACTCACAGTCGCCGGAGTTGGAGCTCTGTTTCTCCTCACCAGGAAAGACGTCAAGCAATCCGCCTCCATTTTCAAGAACAATGTTCGTCAAATTCGTAATTGGCTTGAGGAGGAATCCGTCGCCGCTTCTAAGTAATAATCCTTTCTTCTCTTCCCTTTCCTATTGATTCTCTATCTCTACACCTGCAATTCGATCTGATGGTCAAAAAACGTTTGATTGGTCTTACTTTAATCAACCTCATATCGATTTTGATTTGTTGTTCCACTGAAATTTGTAATATACTGGTTCAATTTGGGGTTTCTAGGGCGTATTTCAATAAGGATCATTTCTTCTCTTCCGATTTGGTCATCTGTTGCATCTGTCGTATTTTCTAGGGTTTGATACTGCAAAATCGCTTAATTCACTTGATGGTTTATACAAGAATTCACATATGAACAAAAAAAAACTCCGGCTTTAATCGTTAAATAGATTAGCTTCTTTAGGTTATGTGTTACTAGTGTTAGTGTTCAGCTAATTCCATTTGCTTGATTAGCGGATCAGCAAATCGCTTAATTCCATTGCTTACGCATCTGGTTGATAATCGATTGGAGCAAAAACTCCGGCTTTGATCGTTAAATAGATTAGATTGAGGTTATGTGTTAGCGTGCAGCTAGCAAACGAAATTAATCAAAATCTGTATGAGCACATCTTTCTCATTCTCTTAGCTATGTACATGATCGCTCTAGTACTCTTCATGTAAGCACCTTTGTGATATTATCATTTACTTCTGTACAGATCAGTAGAGAAAGCAAAACCCAAAGAGGTGGAGAATCTCCTGAGCAAGAAAGATCACGTTAAAGAAGACAAGCATTAGCCTTTTACATATGGTAACTCGTCTTTTTTCTTTGCCTTTAAGATGCTTCAATGAGGTTTTGAGCTGGAATAAATCAAGTGAACTCTTCCCCGTCGTAGGAAATTTTTGTTCAGCTGATACTTGCTCTGGTTTTTGTTTCAACTGAGCACTGGTGCTAATATTATTGTATAATCTTTGATATTATTAGTTGATACTTTGATTTTGGATGGATCTACTTCAGGGAAGATTTCATACAGATGCATATTGGTTAGTATATTGAAATTCTGATCCAGTCTTCAAGCTGAAGTTTTGTGAAGCTTTATGATTTCCACTCTTGGTCATTTGAGGTTATGTTTTCATCAGATTTTGTTATGAAAGTTTCATGGGCCTATCATTCTTCATGTATGTATGTATGATGCTTAAATTCTTAGTGTAATTACGGTAATTGATGCTTGCTGTGTGTATTGATATACTTCTGTCCTGTACAATAACAGCAAAAAGCAAGCTGCATCAGAGGCTGGAAATTTTCAGAACAAATTATCTTCTTGATAACTGAATCATTTGTCAATTTTTTTTGGGATGCTTCTGCTATGTGCCAGAAATCTGAATTTCATGCCAACTACCAACCAACTTTAATCTTTTTTTTTTTTCCCTTCTTCCTCATCAATGGTTGTCCTTATCTATTTGCACAATTCATTTCATGAATATGTCTAAAACCATTCTATCTGATGCCTATCAATCAAATTCATGTTCTTAAAGATTTCTCTCACACTCCATCACCAAACTCCACACTCAGCATGTATCTCTACCGGGTCCCCTCCCAATTAAATCATCTACCATCTAACTTCCATGTTAGAATATATACTTCTCACATCTAGAGTCGCGATTAAACAAGCCGAGTGTACAAGATTGATGAGTTAATCTAGTTCCCAATTGGCTTACATGTTGGGGTAGATACTAAATCATCTGTGTACACAAGTTTGGTAGACTGACTCCTATTGCCAATTGGTTTTCCACTAAACTCGTGTATTAACCCTATTTTTACATGTACAAACAAATCAACAAAGAGCTTCCTAGAAAACTCTCATCTCTACACAAAAAAACCAGTCATATCAGTCAACACCAATCCTCCATCCTTTTTCTCTTCTGGGTCCAAACCGTGTCCAAGTCAACAACACCTCTCTTGTTTAATTATTCCCACCTTGCAAAGACAAAGACACAAAGTGAAAGTTCCACAACACCTAACTTCCCCCCTTCTTTACTCACAATTCTCACCCACACCTCTCCTCCATCCTCCTCCTCCAATGGCACCACCACCGACAACCCGAAAGCTCTTCCCGGAGCACGACCCGTGCTCCGCCGCCTGCAACGCTGCCCGGAACCCCTACCGCTTCTGCCCTCCCCTCTGCGTACCCCTCTGCCCCACCTTCTGCCAACCCCACGTAATCTTACCACCACCTCCGCCGCCCATCCTCCACCACGGCCGCCACCACTCCCCCCTGATCATCTCCATGTTCGCCCTCCTAGCCTCCGCCTTCATCGTCGCCGTCTCCTACCTCCTCTACTCCCTCTTCTCCGACCCTTCGCCTGACCACCTCAGCAACAACAACAACAACAACAACGGCACCTCGGACATCGACCCGTCCTACGACGTCCTCAACTTCCACCCGGCCTGGTACATCGCCACCGTCGGCCTACACCGCTCCGCGATCGAGTCCATCGCCGTGTGCGAGTACAAGGCCGGGGACGGCCTCGTGCACGGCACGGGCTGCGCGGTCTGCTTGGCCGAGTATCGCGACGGGGACGCCCTCCGCCTGCTCCCCAAGTGCTGCCACGCCTTCCACGTCGCGTGCATCGATACGTGGCTCGGCTCCCACACCACGTGCCCGGTTTGTCGAGCTCCGGTCATCCAGGCGAACACCAACATTAATAGTGTTGGTGTTCGCCCCGAGGAGGAGGATCATCGGATCGTCGAGATTGGTGGAGGGCCGAGTTCGAGCAGGGAAGTTGAGAGGGAGGAGAGGCCGGTGAGGAGAGCTGTTTCCATGGATGGATTGGTGTGTGTTAATGAGTTAGGTGAGAAGATGAAGAATTGTTCTTCTTCTTCTTCTGTTGGGTGTGATTCGTTGTTGGTGGGAAGATCACACTCTTGTAATGGAAAGTTGTTTTCGTCCACCCAAAATGGGTTGCGATAGGATTGGGATGTAGGAATGGTTTATAAAGTTGAAGTCTTTGGTATGATGATCTTATAGAGGAGCTTGAAGATCGATCTCATGTGTATATATGGGTATAAATTGATAAGCAATATTTATCAATGTTTTTGAGTTGGCTAGTGTTTTAGTGAGAATAAGAGGTGAAGCTTTGAATCGAAATTTTTAAGGGCTTGTTTGGTGTTCATGTCGATATGAGTATGGTTATGGCTTGTATGTAATTTGGTGTTTGCTTTATTCGTATCGATATGGATTGTTTGGTATATGAGATATCGATATCTGAGTATTTTAAGCCTTGTTTGGTTTATGAGATATCGATATTTGAGTGTTTTAAGCCTTGTTTGGTATTTTATTTTGGGTATTAGGAATCGCTCAATCGAATTTTCGTGTTTGGTTAGATTTTTTTTTTTCGGAATCAACTATTCTAAGAAGGACCCGCTTCCAAAACATAAATATTATACTCCCCTCTAAATTAAGATATGGGTCATATCTAAATTCATTAAACCCCTTCTTTATTCCATCTTGATACCAGCCTCATACCTTGTCTCAATCCGATTACAGATTTATACCAAACGGGACCTTACAGTCTTATTTGATATCCTTCAAAAAAAAAACTCATACCTTGATATCTATACATGATATTTTGATATTTTCGTACTTATACTTTGATATTCATACCGATGTGGCAACATCAATCCCTAATATGTCATACCTTAATATTCATATTGATATGACGACACCCTTAATATATCGATACTAAACGAGCCCTAAGTAAATGGATATCATTGTTTTTGTGAGGTCTTTAGAACGATTGATTAATGTAATTTGCCTTTAATTGTAATTTGTTAACAAAGAGTTGAATCTAAGATCAGAATCTTCTTTAAATGTTTTGCAAGACATGCATTCAGAAATGTTTTAGAACACATGTACGAAAGTTTGGTAAAGTTTTGATGACACCTTTTTTTATTATTCGATACGTGTTCTGTCATGTATCAATGTGTCCGGCCATGTGTTCATGTAGGTTGGGTATAATAATGACAAAATGAGAGACTTTTTGTTCAATGAAAAGCATTTATTGCTGATTTTGTCATAGTTGTCATATTGAACCCGATACTTAAATGTCAAGAAGCAGTAAAAAAGAGTGGAATTTAGAATTGCCATTTACCAATTCGTGGAGACGTCTTGAAATTACAGTTTCCACATATGTTTCAAGAAAGAACTTTTTAACTTCTCTGTCAAATTAGCAAATTATACTAACTTTTTTCACTTACATTTCAACAATCCAATCTAAAATGATAATAATACTACTCTTAAAGCAAATCCATATGTGTTTCTGTGTATTGTGTAACAAGTGTTGTCAAGGTGTGTCTTATAACACTACCTACATTCTGATAAAAATAAAAATTAACATTGTAGGTAAAAAATTTAAACTTATGCTGTATTGCTGTGAAATACATTCAAAGTGGATAATTTTATAAAAAAAATAATTGAAAATTAAATCTGACGCTTGCAAGTTGCAAATTGCAATAGACACTTGGCTTCATTGGCGTCGTACCCGTATGCCTCTGTTGCGCCAGGTTTTTGTTGCCCCGTTCTTCTCTTGTTGTATGCATTTTACAATTTTAAAACCTTAAACCTGACCCGATTAAAAATCCGCTATAACTTGACCTGATTGACTCGTGACCCATAACAAAATCGAACCCGAAATAACCGAATCCGAACCCGACCGATTCGATCCGATTGACAGGTCTGAACCATGAGCGATCCAAAAATTAATAGGTCATAGCAACCTGAACCACAACTCCCGAACCCGGTTGAATTAGATCAACCAACCCATTAAGTTGACCCGACTCCTTATTTGAACAAAACTGAACCCTAACCGAACTCTAAAATTTGATTTCCGGTTCACCAAACTCTAAAATTCAACTTTTTCCGGTTCGGTTCGCTTGAACCCACAAGCAGCAAAGTACAGTATGTGCATTTTGAGAACTGCAGAGCTGTATTTTATTGACATTTATGAAACAAAAACAGTAATACTCCATTGAAAGCAAAATTGACTGTTTGAACTTTAGATGCATTGACCACAAGCATTGCATCACAAACCACCAAATCGGGCAGAAGCTTTTATACTTCCACATTCAAAACCACATTAATTACTTCCTCGAGCAGTTCCACGCCATTAATTAAAATCCCCAACCTCCTCCTTCCTCCCACCATCGTGACGCCCAATCTCTATCTCCATACCTCCGTATGTCGGTATGTGTCATTTCCTGACTCATTTCCAACAAATTTTCAATCTTTAATTTCAATCTCACACTTTGTGAAGATCATTTGAATCCCCCCTCATAAACTCCACCCTCTACCCTGTTTCCCCCCAATTTTTCATCCTCATCCATGGATTCGAAGATGATGAAATTGGTGTTCTGGGTCGCGATTTCTCAGTGTCTTTCGTTTTGTATTGGCTTCAAATTCTCCGTCGGAGGAAGAGATGGATGGATTCTTCACCCGTCCGAGGATTACTCTCACTGGGCTGGAAGAAACAGATTCCTCGTCAACGACACTCTCTGTAAGTACTCTGTTTTTTTTTGCTGTACTCTGTTTTCTGTTGAATGTTAAATTTTGAATTTTGAATTGCAGATTTCAAGTACAAGAAAGGGGAAGATTCGGTTCTGGAGGTCACTAAATACGATTACTACAATTGCAACACTTCGAATTGGCTGATGAAGAGCGAAAACGGGTCATCGGAGTTCGAATTGGCCCGATCGGGCCCGTTTTTCTTCATCAGCGGAGTCAAAGATCATTGCGAGAAGGGCCAGAAGCTTCTGATCATCGTATTGTCCGAAAAACGACGCCGCCGTGCGGTGTCTCCGGCCACCGCACCTACACCAGCAAGACACCGCGCTCCGGCGACGGCACCTTCAGAATCCTCTATCGTCCCATCTCCTACTATAATACAATCTCCGGCGCCGGCGCCGGTGCCGGAATCTTCGCCGCCGGGTGAATCGCCGGCTCAGGGTGTCTCGCCAGCGTCTTCTCCGGTGCAGTCGCCCTCGATTCCGGTGGGGGCTACGCCGCCGGGAACTCCGGATGAAGGCGGTCCTCCGACGCCGACGCCTGATTCGTCTCCGAAGGCAGAGGCTTCAGCCATGGCTTCGCCTCTGCTGGTTTCAATTGCTTTGATTTTCGGTTCAAGTCTGTTTTTTGGGCTTGTGTAATCGAAGAATAAAAAAAAATTAGACCTTAATTTGATGCATCTAATTAGGATAATGTTATTTGGGTCGTGGATAACATGTGAATTTTCACTTCAATCAGCTTGTTTTTCTTGATTTGTGCGAGTTACTCGTGTGCCCGGTTCCAGAACCATGGAACCGGGACCGGTTAAACCCTTTAAAAAAATAGCTCTTGAAAATGTAAAACCGCAACAAAGGGCCGAAATCGCCGAAACTGCCTTCTCTGGAACCGGGACTGGCCGACCCTCGGTTCTACATATTCTGGAACCACCGAGTTTTTTCCGATTCAGTTCTAATGGAATTGAACCCATGACTAGTGCGAGTCATCCTTGCTCAGGGGCATGCTAATATTTCTCTATATCATTCCAGTTTTATCAGATGTCTCCGAAGAAACAATCGGCTTGTTTTTAATATGGAACAAGATGTCGTGACAAAAAAAACAGACAATCGGACAAACCAACATGAAATACAAACCTATAGTAAAAAAAAAACAGGTCAACATGCCATTTCCATCGGAACCGGGCATGGGCCGGTTCCCCGGTTCCGATTCTGAAGCCAGTTCCTCCCGGTTCCGGTTCCGGTACTGCCGGTAAACCAGTTCATCTGGAACCGGACCCAGGTCTAAATAGACCCCTTCGACGTGGACTCACTTTGTTTATTTGATGCCCTAAATTAGTTAACATGTAATTACTCAAATTCCCAAATTACAGCGACACAAATCACACACCACCACCCATTTTAAACCAATAAAATCACACCGTAAATCAAGGAAGTCAAAAAACACACAAAATCCATCCATCCTCCTAACACCATAAAAACAAGGCAAATCCCATTGTCTTCAATTGTCCTCCTTTGCCTTCTTCCAAACATATAGCAATGGCTCCCAAGCTTTTGCTAGCCGTTATGGCACTAGCCTTAACCACCGCCGTCTCATCGGCGTGGGAGTTCCCACGCTTGGGCGGCATTGGCGGGCCGGTAGAATTCGTCATCCCCAAAGGCGACGAGACGGTTGAGGACAACGACAATAGTTGCGTGTTCGGGTTCCTGGGCGACTGTAGCAACCAGGAGCCCGTAAACGACTTCTTGGACCCCAGTGTGATGCACCGTAGCCTAATGTGGACCCGCGAAAGGTACATTAGCTATGCGGCGATGAAGAGGAACAACATCCCGTGCTCGAGGCGGGGCTCATCGTACTATAATTGCCGCTCCGGGGCTGCCGTTAACCCGTACCACCGAGGCTGCAGCGCCATTACTATGTGTGCTCGGGTCTGGTAAGGGGTTCGGGGAGCCAGCGGATTTTCGTTTTCTGATAAATGTACTTGTATATGAAATATGTATATGTATATCAAATGATTCTTCTACTGATTTCATGTGAGATGCATATAGATTATGCAATACAGGCAATGTAACAAAATCCGATTACGATGATGCCATTGAGTTGTGTAATAACCGAAAAATGAACAAAAAGGGCGAGAAATGGTGAGTGATTACATAACTGTGAAAGTTTGAAGATTTTTAACAGGGTCTGAGATTGTGCTGTTCTTCAAAACAACCACCATCGCCGTTGAGGCTTCTTCTGCAACAAAATATCAGATAATGAGAGATGAGCGCGAATTCAATAGATTTTGCAGGGCTATGTGATAATTTGTGATAATAAGAGAGAGGTGCATTGGAGAAACCTCTAAGTTCTGTTGGGCGCGAATGACCATAGGCTCGGCCAGGTTGCTACTTGCATTCTGTATGTAAGGTTGTGCTTTCTCTTCTAAAATCTGGTTCACCTGTAATCGAAAAGTTGAATGTGGTAAATTTTATAGAAAGAGGGGAAAGTTTACAAGGCCTTACAGAGGCACACAAATCATCATCATTAACTCAGTGAGGCTCCGCTACAGCGGAATCTTAGGGGTAAAGATGGGGGTACCCCTGCCCAAGGGAAAAGGGGTACGCCCGATAGACCCAAGAAAAACTAAAATTCAAAACAAGACAAGACTTTCGGACTTTAATGATAAGATTTATGTGTGAAAAATATATCATAATTTAGGCGTCACCAACCTTCTCTTCACGCCACTTTGCCTCCCATTGAGCATCCAAGAATTTACTGGCCATTTCCTTCTGCGCATTCAAGAGTACCGTCATCTCATCTGACTTCTTTGGGTCTTTGAGATCTTCTTCACTCCAGCACGAGTCGTCCAAGGGAAGATTCAGGTCCTGCAAAACTAATTACATCAGTAGCCAATCATAAATACAACTTTGCACTCTTTTTATCTAATAAAATTGAAGAATTTAAAGAAACTATCAGAATCCCAAGAAATAATTAAGGCCAACCAACATTTACATCTACAATTTGACATCCCAAAAGCATGAAACAGAAGCTATAAAAACAGATTAACAAGCTTAAACTACTTACACCCCAGTTCTGTGGTCTTGCTGGCGGTTCAAGCTTCATAACTTCTGCCTCTACAGTCTTCTTTGCCTTGTAGTAAGGTATGTTTTTCACTATAACGGGATCATCTCTAGCACGAGCTGGATCAAGCGTGACCAAGGCCTATAAAACAGAAGTCTACAACTTTAGCCAATGATATTTGAAGAAATCATATGTGAGCTAATTTTTGTTAGCATCACCTCTTGTAAATTCTCCCAGCCAGGCCCTCGTTCAGCTACTGTATCTCTAACACGATCATAACGCATAGACTCCTATAACATAATAGAGAAATAAGGAGAAAAGATACAAGAAGAATATCTAATAAGTGAATTAGAATTGCATACACAAAAGCATCATTGCAAATTCCTGTTTTGTGAAAGAAATAATTCAAGTGGCAATTTAACGTGTAATAGTTTGACAATAAAAAAACGCAATGATCTTGGAAAACATGGACCCTACAAAGAAAACATATAGGTACAAAGAAAAGTGGATAAAATAGATTGAAGGAGATGATGTAAGAGTCTATGAGAGACCATATACTGCCACCAAATTTTCTGCTTGATTTCTTCATCAAATTCGAATCCTCCAACAATTTGTGGCATTGATATCAACCAAAATGCAGCAATGCTAGGATCCTTCATGCTGTGAGCAATGTGCTGCAAAAAAAGGACATACCATCAGCATCACATAACATTTGCAGTCCCACAACGAAGAGAAAGTTGCCCTCTAGTTCTGTAGAAAATAACCATATCCGAAAATAGATTAAAAATACTAACCTCATAAGGGTAGCGCATCTTGCTCAAGATGTTATAGGCTTTCCACGGAGGCTCGGCAATCTGACAAAATACAGCATTACAAGAATGGTTTGTGAATGCAAGGTCTAGAGAGACAATTTAATCAAGCATATTCGAGCAACAATATACTTAGTCCAATAGAACAGAGCCTACATCATCAATTGTAAATGTGAGTGGGAACTTATCCTTGCATGTAGGGCATCGCATAGCACCCTGCGACAATGAAATCCAATTATCATTATCAACAGCATTAGTAGAACTACAAGCAGCTACATGGATAACCTAAAATGCTTCCCATTACAAAGTTAAGGGCATCGCATAATAGCAATACATAATATAGATCCTATTTTCAGAAACCTGCTAATAAATCCAGAAGTGTATGTATATATCTAACTCAAGATTTTGAAACATGAAACAGCAATCATCCTAAAGAAGATTTGACTGTATATGGAGTGAAAAACTAATAAAGTTAAGGTCCTTGCAAGTTGCAACATTCGTTGTGTGAGACAATTGCAGAATTAAATCTTACTGTTCCATCACAAGAAGGGCAGTCTTTTGTAGGCAATGGCACGTGTAAATCTACAGCTGAAGGTAGGTGCATAAGTTCAGCTCGATTTTCAACAATTGCATCTGCAACACGATCAGCGGTAACCTTTTCTCCACTGCCAAAGGAGAAATCAGTTCAAGATGTTAAAAAAGATATAGAAGCTAGTTTGAATGCCTAATAAATATAGAGAGGTACACGAACAAATGTGTAATTCTTTATGGCTAAGTTTTAAACATTATTTTGCCTACAATTTAAGGCCAATAAACACAAATGCTTCAAGCCAAAGCTTTATAACAGTCAAGTGTACACTGACAAGAAATGCTAACAAGCCAACAAGGAAAACATACAATATGGTTTCTACAGTTGTACTCAATACTCAGTACCACAATAAATGATCAAAAAGATAGTATCTACCTCTTTGACGTGTAATATTTTACTTGATAGTGCACATTCCCGGTTCCTCTGCACATAGTACACTGAAGTGCTTGCCATCCAAGACACGTCCGACAGTTCCTGTCAAGGATAAGGAATTCAAAATTTTCAAAAAAAATGAGCTAGAGTGAAATATGTAGAGATAAACCTAGAACAATTGAAAAGGGAACACTAGACAACCCTCCAGTAGTTTGAAACCAAATTGTTTCCATGTCCCAGTGAATGACACAACATGTAGAAAAAGGAAATATGTCCATAAGCAAGTAATGGCACACACAATTTCAATGTTAAGATAAACAATATCAACACAAGCAATCCATTCCTTTTCCAGCATTCTTTCAAGTTCATAAACAACTTGACTGGACTCTAATCAATTTGTTTCAGGGTATGGAGGTATTGCATATAATGTCATAAACTATAGAGAGTAAATTGTAATAACCTTGGCCGTGTGACCTTTCTCCCAATATCCAATGCAATATCATACGCGCCAAGAGTTGCAACTCCCTGAAAAAAAAAAAAAGAACAAAAATAAAATGAAAAATCAATACCCAAGCAACTACTGCAAAATTGAACCCAGCAGCCAAAATTGCAGTAGGTACTATAGCAAATTATCATCATAACAAGAATTCATTTCTAAGGGTTTCCATTGCCCTACCACACACACACATACCCCAGCCCAAGGAAATTTAGTTCTAAAATGAAGATACCACCACATATCACTCACCACCAATGGGAATCAAATCCCAAATTTGAACCAAGAACCACACCTTATACAAGAGCAATTGCAATCAGCTATAGACAACACCAAACAATGAAGATTGGGAACCCAAACCCACTAAAGAGCAATTGCATCAAATTTAGAATTGCAAACTGAAATGAGCATAACCAGCAAATAATTATAAAGAGGCATAATTTCACTCCAAACTTATTATAATTTCCCAAAGGGCATAAGAAATAAGCTCTATAATTTCACCCCCAAACTTAGAATTATAATTTCCCAATTGGTAAACAGGAAAATGACACTGATATCACCTAACCATCCCAATGTGTACACTATAATCTAGAGAGCTGAAGAGCATGAAATACAAATTCCTGACTCACCAATCAGACAGGAGAACCAACACCACAAAGCAAAGTTCAAAAATTTCAACAAACCCACAAGCTTAAAACGGCAAAGTTGAAAAACACTTACAAAGACGGCGGCGGCGGAGAGTCTGGACGCGAGCTCCGGGATACCAAACCCACGCTGGGCAGAGCCAGCAATGTCGAAGGCGAAGGTGATGGGAAAGAAGACGATTTTAAAGGGCAATTCGAAGAATTCAAGAACATCTTGACCATGGTTGGCAGTGAAGTTCCGATAATGCGTACCAAGAACCTTGAGCAAGCCCTTTTTTTTCCTCGCCATGGCTCAGCTTCTGGGGGAGGTACAAAGCGAGCGAAAGGGATAGATAACGTTGGGGTTTCGCTTGTCACCTTGTATTCGTAGGAGGGAATCGTTTTGAGGGCTTTGGGTTCTAGTGTTCTACTAGGAATTTGGGATGGCTTGTGCCAAATTCAGGAAATTTTTGCAACATTTTTTCACTTCTTTAAAAAGACATGTATTTGTCAAAAATACAATAATAACACTCAAAACTCCATGAATTTACAAAAATTTAATTACATTTGTATAATTATTGAATGTGTGTTTTCATGAGAAAGGGGATTATTAAAAATATTTATTGTCTTCTTAAAAAAATCGAGTTTAATAAACACAATACTTTATTGACTTTCTTAAAAATATGAAATATGTACCATTTTAGCAAGAAAATGAATAAAAATAACGATAAAAATGTTTTCTTAATAAAAAAAATTCGATTATTAGACAAAGCTAATAAAGCTGAGTTATTTCCTCGATCTTAAAACATAAATTTCTAAGAGCATGTGCAACCAAGAGGAATCAACCTCCTCTTTGCACTCTCTCTCCTCGAAGAGAAGCTCCTCTTGGTTGTAAAAATTGAAAGGGGAATCCCTTTCAAGGAGGAATGGGAGAGGAATGGGAGTAATCCTCCTTCCATAGAGGAATGAGTGCTTTGACCCTTGTACCCAAAGAGGAACATTCATCCAATCACAATTTGACACATGTATTCAACTTTCAACTAACTTCATTTATTTCATTTCAACCTAACCTCAAATATATTTCCAACAAAATAATAATTAATGTTGATATTTTTTAAAAAAAATAAATTAATCAATTTTAATAATTTTTTATTATCTATAAATAGAGTCTAATATTGTTGGGTCATTCACAAACTCATCTTGGCTTTTCTTTCTCTCGTTCACTACTACTACTATCTTCCATGGATAACCACAATAAAAATCCAAATAACTCAAACACATAATATAATCCAAATACATTTAATTTGGATCAAGTTCAAGCCATGATACAAATGTTTGGTAATCAACCAAGGCCAATTATCATCATGCACAATGAGTTTCGGAATGATACTGAGACATTCACTGTGACACATGGACGATAATGATCAAAATCTAAGAAGATTCATGGCTAGAAGAGAGGAGTTTCGGAATAAAGAAATGCATGTGGCTCTAAAGAACGATTTTGGTGGATAACATATGGGAGAAGTTTCAAAGTTTGACATCGGATTTAGATTTAGATTAAATTTCTATGGCAACAACGCTTTATTATTTATGTTTAACATTATTTTTATTTTGTATTTTTTTTGCAATTTATAATTTTGTTTGAAATTGTCTTAATGTTAATTAAATTTATTTTTTTAATTTGTAATTAGTTTTTATTATCTTAAATCCAAATTATTTAAGTAAATATAATTTATTTGATTAAAGAACTTTAATTAATATAAGTAATTAGTAAATATAATTTATTATATTTAATTAACATAGGTCATTAGTAAATATATTTTAATTATAATTTAATTAACATAGGTAATTTGTAAATACAATTAACATATGTAATTAATTTATTTGTAATAATAAATATAATTTATTATCTTAAATCTAAATTATTTAAGTAAATATAATTAATGTATATGATATAAAATAGGTAGAAAGTAAGAGAGGGGAAGTTAAAGGGGATACCCTTTGTTGTGGGGGGAAATAGAGAAAGAGGAAGAGAAGGAGGAAAGGAAAAGTGAAAAGTGATGTGGATGATAGAGAAAATGAGGTGTCAAAAGGAGAGAAAGAGAGAGAAAAACAAGAGAGGATTGTAAATCCTCTTGGATGCACATGCTCTAAGCTTATGTATACTCAGTATCATATTAAAGTATTATTTTGTGTGAATTTTCCTAATATGTGTGAATTTTATACTAACACCTTAATTCATTAAAGTATTATTTTGTAAGTTTTTAGAAATATATAATTTTCAATTTCTAAAATTCAGGATTTATTTTAAAATTATTGACCTTTAAACGAGTATCATATTTTCCCCCAAATAAACAATGCTTTTGATTGGAGGATGCCCTGATTCAAGCCCATCTTAGCTTTACCGGGGTGGGAGAATAATCTTTTGCATTGATCAGGCGCCCCAAATATAAAGAACACATTGACCACACCACCACCAAACGGCGTGAAAATGGCGACAACTGCCCCAGCATACCTTGAGAGCAAGCCCGTTCAGGAAACCAAGCTCCTTCTCACCGACCTCTGCCGCCAATTCTACACCCTCGGATGGGTCGCCGGCACCGGAGGAAGTGTGGCTATGAGAGTTCATGACGATTCCATCCCTAAACCCCAACAGATCATCATCATGTCCCCTTCTGGTAACACCCTCTTCCATCTTCCTCAATTTCCTAGCTTGATTGATTGAGTACTGTGTCTTTTTTGAGCTGGTGTTTCGTTTTCCGATCAACTTGTGAACTTCTGTGAAGTGGGTATTTCGTTTTCTGGTCGATTGGTGAGACTCCTGGTGGGTTTTGCACTTTTGCTCCTTGTGGCCTCTTTGGGCATTGTTTGTTTAGATTGATTTTACTGTTTAGACTTCAAATTTGTGTATGCTGGTGGAGTTTGAACCCCTTTGCAATCCACTTCACAGTTTACACTTTGCTGTACTATTTCTTTCTGATTTTTACTCTTCTTATTGACTTCTGGTGACTCAGGATATCCTGATTGGGCGTTATTCAGCTATATCTTGAGCTTAATACTTCTAATTTATTGATCATTTGGGACTTATCATTGAAGGCTTTTTTGTTCACTTGAAGTTAATGTTGGTGGTGATCAGGTGTTCAGAAGGAGAGGATGGAGCCAGAGGACATGTATGTGCTCTCATCAGAAGGGGCAGTAATATCTTCCCCAACTCCAAAACCGTACCCTCATAAGCCTCCCAAATGTTCTGATTCTGCTCCTCCTTTCATGAAGGTCAAACTTCAACACTTCATTATTTTAGTTTTCTGTACCATTTTGCAAACAAATAATATGGTATTTAGCAGTGAAGAAATTCCCATAGGCATCTCAATAAAGTGGAGCAATGTCTCCATGTTTCAATTGCAAATCAACTTGGTTCAATACTACTTTAGTGAAAGGGGGACAAAAAACTTGGTTCAATACTTCAATGATATTCACAAAATTGCTAAAGATGAAACTTTGAAAGTTTCTTAAACTAACACTGGTAATCCGCACTCTTTATCTAGGTTCACATAGTCAAATTATGCACAGTAAGTCTGCAAGTAACAGTCTGGGCCCAATAAATAAACCTATGCAAACAACTATTAAGGACAGCATTCTAAACCACTCACTAATAGAAATTGAACTTCTAGAGTATGTGACTTGAGAAATAAAGACTGTGGGAGGGATCAAAATCTAATCTGTTAGATGTCATCGGTTTTAAAAATTCACTACATAATCTTTGCAGGTTTGCTAGAAGCTCTGGCCATATTATGGTGTAATTCTATATTCTAAAGTTCTATATTACTTGTGGTTTCCTTCAAGCTCTATTTTTCAGCTAGGCTTACAAAAAATTTATCATCTGGTATCTTTCTATTCCAGGTGTTTGAGTTGTGTAATGCTGGAGCTATCATACACAGCCATGGGATGGAGACTTGCATTGTAACAATGATCAATCCAGGAGCTAAAGAGTTCAGAGTAAAATTCTGAAACCCTGACATACCATTCTTTTTCATTTTTCTTTCCAAGTCATAATGGATTGCTGGCTTGCAATCCTTGCATGTAGTAGTTCTGTGTTTTGCCTTTCATCTTCCAGTTATATTTGTTGCTTAGGTTTTCTAATGTTTTATCCTTTGATTGCAGATCACTAATATGGAAATGATCAAAGGAATTCCAGGACATGGATATTTTGATGAGCTTGTGGTCCCAATAATAGATAATACTGCATATGAACGGGAGCTCACAGATTCTCTAGCTGCAGCTGTAAGACCTCCACTTTCCCTTAGCGTATTATTTCAACATTATTTCTTTGTAGCTCTGAAGCATGAATAAAATTTTTAAGATATTTGGTTCAAGAATTTGTGCCCTTCAATTTGTAAGATATCAGAATGTCATTCCAATCAGAATTATAACTGATTCTCGTATCTTCATCTTGCTAAACTTTTAGCTTTCAGCAGAAGCTTATCACTTGATTTTAGGTGTTTCCCTTATTAATAGAAAGAACTGGTAGCCTTTCAAATACATAGTTTCTTGCTGCTAATATTGTGGCTTGGCTTCCAATTTATGCTGACTGCTGAGAATGGTGCCTTTTTTTGTTAATTCATGGGCACTTGTCAAAATGTAGAAGCATGTAAAATTCAAATTAACTTTTATCCATTATTTTTTGTGACTCAGATTGAAGCATACCCCAAGTCAACTGCTGTTCTTGTCCGAAACCATGGAATTTATTGCTGGGGAGACTCTTGGATCAGTGCTAAGACTCAGGTTCTTTTTTGAAAACTCACCTATATTAGTATGAGTCATTGAAATTGTTGCCAGGAGAATATTAATTGTTGGATTTCATTTGTGATTCTCATGAAGTGATTTGTTATTTTATTCTACTGGGAGATGGGGTGTGTTGATGGGTATGCGTAGATAAAGGAATGCATTGGTGCCTATAATAGATAATTTTAGGCAGCCTGACATGTCTCCTTATTGTTAATCTTTCTTGTTCTTGACTTGCTCAGGCTGAATGCTATCACTATCTCTTTGAAGCTGCTATCAAACTTCATCAAATAGGCCTGGACTGGTCAAGCCCTTCACACGGCCCTCTTAAAATTGGCAACCATTGTGTAGCAGCATGTGCTGGGACAGCTAGTGATATGGAGCCACGAAGAGTAAGTGTGCATTCTTGCTATATGTCAGGGCACTATGGACACAATGGCCTTAATTGATTTTCAACTTAAAAAGTTTTTGTTCCAGATTGACTTTATTGATGCTAGAGATCACTATTTACTGCTGAAAAGTCAAATTTTATTGCTCGATTATCAATTACATCTTCAACGTTAAATCTGCTGGGGGGGGGGGGGGGGGGGAGGGGGGGGAGTCAGAGCAGGGATTATGTTTTATTGTATTGCTCAAACATTGGACAAACAAAATGCCATCTATGGTTTATATATTCTAACATGCTTTTGTGATTTAGATTGAACAGTCATGTTTGATTTATTTCGTTTGCAGAGTTGTGTCCTTCTTGATATTGAAGGGACTACTACTCCTATATCATTCGTCACTGATGTTCTCTTTCCATTTGCTCGTGACAATGTTGGACGGCATTTGAACAGAACCTATGATACTCCTGAAACTCAATGTGACATTAAGCTTTTGCGAGCACAAGTGAGTCATCTCAGACCTGGTGGTGTCATTCTGAACTATTCACATGTTCTGCTATTAAACTTTCATCTATGTGCTATGTACAATTCCTTCAAAATCTCTTATGTAATGATTTACTAAATATTCTGGTTTATACCTTCATCTTTGGGTCTATCAATCTTCTTTCTAGTTTATACCTTTAGCTTCGAGTCTATCAATCTTCATGCTGTCAACAATGTTCTCACTACCCCTGCAGATGAAAAATAAACTTAGTAAACATGAAATCTAGAATTGATTCCTAAATGAAATACAGTTTAGCTGTTATGCTGATGCATGATTTGTGTCACATTTCCATGGCCATTGCATACTTTTTTTTATACAAGTGGGTGCTGACTCCATCCTGTGTAATGTGAAATACATTATATACATGGTAAACTCAAACTAGTGTTTTGTGCTACATGTCCTGTGTAATGTGAAATACAGTTCTTAAAGTCCTTGATGTAATGCTTTTGATTATATTTTTTAGGGTTTGAATATGAATGATAGGATCTGATATATTACTATTTTGATATTATCTGAAAAATTATGAAATATATCTGCAGATTGAGGATGATTTGGAGAAAGGAGTAGCAGGTGCTGTTCCAGTCCCTCCTGACAGTGAAGGGAAGGAGAACGTTATTGCTGCCTTGATTGCTAATGTCAATGCTATGATAAAAGCCGATAGGAAAATCACCGCTTTGAAAGAGCTGCAAGTAAGTTGAAGAAAGAAGATTGAAATACTTGTGTTTACCCATGAAAGCAATTGTTGATCATCTACTTGTTGAAATCTTCTTATGCAGGGCCATATATGGAAAACGGGGTATCAGAATAATGAACTTAAAGGAGTAGTATTTGAGGATGTTCCAGGTGCTCTGGAAAGGTGGCATTCTTCTGGCATTAAGGTTTGCTGTTCGTTCTTCTTACACTCTGTGCTCTTCCTCTTTGTCCAACGCACAAAAAGAAAACCCCGGAGATTCAATTTATTTTTATGTCCTCAGCAAAAATTTGAGCGAAATAATCCCAGTTAATCTCAAAATACTGATGACCTTCATTTTAAATCGAGGGTGGATTAGGATGTAAAAAAAGGATGTAACTTTGGCATTAATGAAGCTTCGAAGCTGATTTTACCCTTTCCTTTACATTGAGCACAAAATCAGCATTCACGAATTAATCTAAATCTTCTAAACTTCTTGTTTTTATCATAGTGAAATCGATTGAGTTTAACTTTGTTATATTAAATTATAGAAGAACCAACCAAGCCAATCTTCCTTTCCCTATTTTCTACAGGTTTACATATATTCAAGTGGAAGCAGACTTGCACAAAGGCTAATTTTTGGACACACTAATTTTGGAGACTTGAGAAAATGGCTATCCGGATTCTTTGATACTACAGTTGGGTAAGTTTTTAGCATTCTTTCTTTTAAACCCTTCATTTGTAGCTATTGGAGCCTTAATGGACACAATAGTAACCTCTTCTTTCTCTTTCTACAGTAATAAGAGGGAAACGCGTAGTTATGTTGAAATTTCCGAGTCACTTGGGGTGGATTCACCCGCTGACATTTTATTTGTGACCGACGTTTATCAAGAAGCTACAGCTGCAAAGGCAGCAGGTATTTAAAAGTCCCATTCTAGGACCATTTGAATTGTTTGAAAGATCCTAAAACTGAGGACATGTTATTTGCAGCCTAAGACTTCAATTTGTACTAATCTTGCACTAATTATCTCAGGTTTGGACGTCATCATATCCATCCGCCCTGGAAATGCACCGCTTCCAGAGAACCACGGATTTAAGACGGTTACATCTTTCTCTGAAATCTAAGACTCCTCCAAATCTATTATGTTTGTCTTAGTAACAATAATAATAAGGATACTTGTAAGGTTACCTTAATCCAGTTTTCTTGATCACCCCAACACTGGAACTTGTAATGTACTAGCAAGTTAGTTTTGAGTTCTTCTGTCTTTATCGCTACTCGCAACCACCCACCGAATTCACTTAAAAGCTCATGCTTCCAGTAATTCATTACAAAGTGGTCCAAACACCATTGCTTGCTCATACATTTACCCAGCAATGTGATTGTTTGTCCCAACTACTATTTGAAATTTGGTCATTTGTTGCCCAAGAGAAAGAAGAGCACAAAAAAAAATCTCACCATGGTCCTGATATTTTTAGGGTTTCATTCACTTCTTTGTTTTAAAGTATTGCACTCTTTCCCTCTCTCAACCATCATCATCATCATATGTCCAAAGTCACTTTCATTCCCACATCCCATTTTGCCCTCCATAATGATGCTGTTCTCCCTCTTTTGGCACATTAGGGATTTAGGGTCAACAAATTTGAAAAGGAAGACCCAAAAACAAAAGGTGCTATGCATATGGTTTGTTGTGCTTGTTAATTTTTCTGCACCATTAGCATTTAAAATCTTGCTTTTGCCTACTTTTTCTAGCTTTTCTTCTGCTTACCCTAAAAAGATTGCAGGTCATATAAATATATAGGATTAGAATAGAATGGCCAATTTACCAATTGGACAATGGCTCCCCACCCACCTTATTTGCAACTTTTGTCCTTTTTTCTGTTAGCTTATTAAATTATACACTTTGAGATTGCAGAGATTAGTATTAAAATCTGCTGGTGTGGAAAATTCTGAAACTCAGATTGGTCTAGTCCTTTGTGATTGCAAGTTTCAAAGCTGGGAGAGAGGGACCCAGTTGGGCTCTTTTGATGCCCAAAATTCCAGGGAAAAGAGTCCCACTTTCTTCTACTTTATTCACTCACTATTGCAAAGCAGTTCAGTGTAGTGTCATTGTGACAGGATTATTCCAAAAACAAAGAAGAAGAAGTAAAAAATAGTACTAAATGAACTGGAAATTTAAAACCCAGTTGATCAGTTACAGTATCCTTTCACTTTCAAGGTTGAATTGCTTCAGCTTCTTTAATTAAGCTCAATTGCATCATGCATTCATGCTCACCAGTTTGTAAGTACAGAACAAGGATAACGAGACATTCATGAATCATATAATTTATAGGATTGATGATTGAAGAAAGAGATTGAGAGTGATAAGAGAATGTGAGGAATTCCAAGCACTCTATAAAGATACAATCTTTAAAGTAGATGAAGAACAGTTCCAAATTCCCAATCTTTCGACCAATTCTGGATGAAAGACGAGATCAAATCATAGCTAATTTCGCTACAATTGAAAACCCCCAAAATTCTCCATCTAAAATCATAAGATTACCCAACATAAAACAGACATCAAATCTGAACTAGGTTAATTACGAATTCCCGGAAGAAGAAGAAGGGTCTGAAACTCTGGGCGAGGTCACCGGAAACAATGGCAGAAGCTGAGGAGGCTCACCGTCTCTAGGAGTAGACATCGGAGACGGGTGCAAGTAAAACCCCTTCTCAGCAATAGCCCTCTCTTCCTCCGCTGACGAGTGCGACGATTTATCGAACTGGTCGTCGTCTCCGGCGGCCGAGAGCGGCGTGACGGGGCTGAGAGTCAACGACGGAAAATCAAGAACGCTAGGGGAGAGAATCTCCGGCGGATGCTTCCTGGAAGACGAAAACGCAGCGTTTTGGGGGTTAATCATTAGAAGCCGGTGCTTGAGGCTGTTCCGGCGCTCGTAGAGCTTGAACCCGGCGCCCTGTTGTTGTTGCTGCTTCTTGTTGGGGGCCGTCTTAATCGGCGGGATGACGAAGCTTCTGGAAGACGCCGGAGGGAGAACGGCGTCGTTTTGGGCTGATTTGGGCGTGGTCGGCGGAGTTGGCCTTTTGGAGGTTTCCGGTGAGCCGGTTAGCATCTGGACCACTTGCTTGAAGGAGGAGGCGTCGGCGGTGACGAATGTGGTCGGAAAAGGGCTGTTCGGGTCGGATCTGGAATTGGGTATCGGAGATTGGAGGTGGGTCGGAGTGGATGAAGGGGAAGAGCAGCTGAAGCTGCAATTGGGTGAGCTTCCATTGGTGCGGAGGTCCATTAATGGCGGAATTAGGTTTAAATTTGGGGCTTTTTTGTGTGTGTGAAATTGTGAATTGAGAGAGGGAATTTGGAATTGGAGGAAGAAGAAGAAAGAAGATGAATTGAATTGAGGAGTGAAAAGCAAGGCTATGGAGTTGGGTTTTTGTTTGTTTGTTAGTTTGGGTGTGATTTCTCTCTCTTGAGTTGGTTGCTTGGTTGCTTCTATCTTGTTTACCTTTATGGCAAGTTTTGGATTGAATTTTATGGAGGGATTGGAAAATTCAACTTTTATTATACAAATGCATTGAATTGAATGAGTGAATGAGTGAGCTTGTGAGTTGTTTGCTTGCTCAAAGTAATTTTAATATATTTTTTGAGGAAAAAATGGAGAATAAATGGGAATGTGGGTATAATAGGTAATAATATTATGATCTTTCTAAATTTTAAAAAGAAGGATTTAATTGTTTTTTTGAGAAAAATGATTCCTTTTGAATGACATACTGTAAATTTGGATCAAAGATAAGGTCAAGAGTTTAGTTTTGTGATTCATTTTTTGCAATCTAATCTAACACATTATTCATCAATCTATACTATGAAATGTAGGTTGTAATTTATTTAGTAACTTTAATTTTCTTTCCATTTTTTAAAAATAAATATTGTATTACTCTAAATTTGCATAAATCACTCATTATTACTTTTTCTTTAGCATATAACCACTTACGCGTACTATTTTTTTTTTATGAGGAAAGAATTAGTGAGGCAAACTTAGCGAGAGGTTTACCGCTCTAGAGCAATCAAATATATGAGATCTGAAGGGGTTGAAGAATCCGAATTGTAGACAAGGAGATCATATTTAGCAAGCAGGTAGGTCACTTTGTTAATTTCTCGGAAAATGTGAGTCAGACGTATTTTGCGTACATTTTTATTATTAGTCACCAACTTCAATTACATTTCATGTTTTGCCTTATTTCTAATTTAGGATGACTATTATCTTTATCTTATATGAGTGGGTTTTGTCCCCATTTTTTACACTCATTAAGTCTTTATTTTATGATTTCACCAAGAAAAAATATTGTATGTAGCATAGTAGTTCCAAAGTCTTTTATTAACATTGAGATTGGTACCAATATTTTGTAAAACTCTATAAATTATTTTATCAAAAGGCTATTGAAATATTATAAATATTAAAAACAATAATTAATAATTTCAAATTTATTTGCTTCGTTTATTACCCTCATTAGCATAACGGTTATGAATAAATAAAATAATAATAATTGAATTTTAAAAAGTTCTCATTATTATCGTACCCATACTAACTTTAAACACAATTAATATAGTATACAGTACATTCTAATCTATGATTTTCAATATCTAACCGCTCATATAGTCATAGACTAATCAAATTGCACTTATTCCAGAACTCTAAAACTAATGCAATTTAAACCGCTTCTTCACACCTCTTATCGGCCTTATTACAAGTCCATTTAAGTATTTTTTTATGGATTTAGAACATTGTTAAGAGAGTATAATGGTCGATAATACTTTGTCAATTTGTTTTGGTATCGTTTGGCTCAAAATTATCAAAGTCAATTCTCTAGCATTCAATTCAAACTGACAGTTTAATCGGTCTCAACTCTCAAGTAGTTGCACCAAGAAAAAAAAAATCACAAGTAGACATTGATTTAGACAAATAAATGAATAAATTTAATCATATTGAATTTGACAAAAATGAAGCATTCGACAAAGACTAGACTACTAGTATTCATGGATATAGCCCGTACAGGTGAACCAGGCGCGAGAGCAAAAAAAAAAAGTATTCACGGATATAAAAAATATCTCGAGTTATAAATATAAATTTATTATTCGATAATCAATTAATCATTCTACTTTTGTCACTTGAGAATGAATTTATTAGAAATAGTCTTCAATAGCATACGATACAACCTCTATAAGCTCTATAATTTTTTGTTACAAAGAACCTACTTAAGGTGGTAAATTTTAAATTCGTAAAAGATAGCAACCTATTGAGGATAGATAGGTAAATTTCAGATTAGTAAATGATAGCAACCTACTAAGAATGATTCAAGACTCATTTACTCTACCATTTTCAATTTAAGACGAGTCTAAAGATGAAACCTTGACAAATTCGTCACTAACATTAAATTCAATTAGGAAGTCAATGTGCTGGCAAGAAACTCAACCGAGCACTCATCAGTCGCTAGTGCACAGGCACATGCTCGACTGAGCTCCTCCTCCGTTTTGAAGAACATATGATGGACATGGATAAGGCTTTGATAAGTGGACTTTATTGCTCCCGAAACACATGACGCGGTGTCAAAGGACGGATTGAAAAGGGTTTGGACTTATTGATGTTAAATATTAGAAATCATATTAGGGTAATTTTATTAGGGCCTTCGAGCCATTAATAGGTTAATCTTATTAGATAGATAGATAGTTTATTTTTCAAGTAATAAGTCTATTTTTCCTATCTAAACTCTTGTATTTTCTTTCAATCAAAGAAGTCAGGTATATCAAGAAAAGTAACGTTTCAGGCAAACATTCAACCATGACGTCATTCTTGCATTGACTTAAATTATTCGTGGATTCAATCGAACCTTAGTTGTGGATTCAATCAAGGCCCTTGAGCCCTTCATCCAAGTCATGGATTCAACTTGCTTAACTTTCATTCAACCGAAGACAAGGAGAGAAGGGACCGTCAACAACACTTCAAATCCATCTAGTTTCCGCGAGTTCAAATCAAGAAGAACAACGTTTGTCTTGAAGACGGGACCGAAATAAACAACATGCGACGAGAGCAAATGAGCAATTGAGTCACATATCAGTGAACTAACTGACAAAACGTACGGATCAAGTAAATGAGCTTGCGTCGTCCGACTCGACCCAATGATAGGAGGGATGATAAGACTTTTTTCTCCCAAATGAAAGGACGTGGCAAAAATCGAACCCAAAACTTAGCTTTCTAACATCCCCGTATATCTCATACCACCCCAACATGAGACATAACAAGATGTATAATTTAACTTCTTTTATAAAGATTTTTTTTTGATATAGAAAAGATTAGGGAGGAGATTGTCATTAAAACACCAATTTTTAATGCCGATTTCACCAATAAATTATCAACATGATTATCTTTGCTAGTTTGCCTGAAATAATAATGTATACTTGAAGGGCTCGATAAAGAGTTTCTTTCTATACACTACAACAACTAGTTTAAAGGAGAATCATTGAAAAGAGAAGTAAAAGTCCAACATGCAATAAATTGTAAACAATGCCCACAAAGGTTGACCCGTTATCCAAGCTGACGTGCTTCCCAGTTTTTATCTTTTTCCCAAAACTCTGCGTTTTGGTTGTCCTCACTCTTCCTTCATTTTCAAGACAGTAATAAATTTTGGGGAGAAAAAAAAAACCAAAACAAAACAGTCTGCATCTGAAAGTGTCAAATGTTCAACGTTCAAATTCAATCAAACATTATCGTCGTGAAGACTGTCAGTCTGCCAGCTGGCACACGAGACCTCCAAATAGGGCTGTGCAAACATGGACCGGACCGACTGTGAGTCCGGACCGTAATATTACGGTCTGATTGAACCGAGGCGGTTCGATCCCCGGTCCACTATATTAAAAAACTATGGATTACAGTCCGGTCTAGGACCATTAATTTACTGTTCAGATCAGATTGGACCGTAATATATATATTTTGAAAATTATATATAAAAATAATTTAATATATATTCTGACATAAAATCTAAATTATTAATAGTTATATTTGATATAAAATCTCAACTTGTACGGTTTATTTATATAGAAAGTTGGATAAAATCATTATTTAACCAATTTTGAACATACAATATTAAAATTTTATTGTAAAACATGTAAACCTGGTCCTTATAGTTTAAAACCGGATCAGACTATAATAAGACCGTATTAATTTGGTCCGGTCCGATCCACGGTTCAAAGGTTATAAATATTACGGTCCATCGATCCGGACCGGTTGAAAACCCCTACCTCCAAATATAATATTATATATATTGGTACATATGATGGTGAAGAAATGTTTTTTTGCTCTAAAAATGACATATTTGGTGCAGTAATGGGCCGGTAAAAACAAAAGGCCCATAGAGGCGGCCCATTTTAATGTTCCGTATCTTATATGCAGCCCAATTTCGAATGTTCGTCAAAGTAATAAAAAAAAGAGAGCCAATTCCCCACCCACATAAGAAAAATATTATCCATATAAGCACTCGTAATTACTTTTTGGAAAATAAATATATTTTAAGCGTTGAAATGTTAATAAATTAATCAAAACAGAAACTCCCACTGTTTTTCCTTGATCTATGGTCAAAAGGACCGACCAAGGATTTTGATTTCATCAATTGGGACAATTAATTGACATTGCATGCGCAAACATTAAACAAACACCCATTGTCTTCTGTCTTTGTAGTGGATATCACGTTCAAAATTCCCATATTAATCAAACCATAATAACCATTCATAAGAAACTTGCCCTATGATCCAAAATCCTGATCAAGAGCACCATGACATTTTCTCTTCTAAACTTTCAAATCATTCTTATCTCATTCCTCCTCGCTTTCAACCCTTCTGGTGCCGCCTTCTATAGAAGGCGGCACCACCCAACCGGAATAGCCAACCTCGAGCACTACTACTTCACCATCGACCCTCCCGAGCCCATCCCCATGGCGCCCTTCGTCGTAAGAAAGATCAAGAAGGGCGCTCGTTGTCAGACGAACACAATGGGAAGAATCCCGAAATACGAGACGTCGAAACGAGTCGAAAACACGGGGTGTGACGGTTTAAGGGCAAATGGTGAAACCGTCCTCGTTCGCTGCTGCAAGAAACGTTGCGTGGATGTGCTCGGTGACGAGCATAACTGCGGCGAGTGTGGTGCGAGGTGCGGCCGAGGAAGGCGTTGCTCCAAGGGAACTTGCATTGATCTTAGATTAGTATGAGATTATTGTATTGTTATGTTAATGTATTGAACTTTGAATAATGTAAGATAATGCATTTTGAGTGGTAATCCAAACAGACCCTAATTGCTGAATGATGAATGGATGATGATGAGCCATATGAAATGATAATTTTTTTTCACCTGTAACCAATATACAATGGCAACAGCTTTGTTGTATCTACCATGTACCAATTTCTCTCATCCTCTCCATGTTAATTTGGCTCTCTGTGATCTACACCCAAAATTGTTTAGTCTGATCACAACAAGCCCACCATCCACTTTACAAAGACAACAACAAGAAGAAGAAACTCTTCTTCTAATGTTTTCTGTCTTGTTCGAACCCGAAAAGGCGAAAACACCAACAATCTAATTTCACAAATGCTGGGATCAGTGGATCACAGAGCAAGAATTTATACCATCTCAAGGATCTTGATGTCCCCGGTTGAGTTGGCAGCCACCAGCGTAGATGAGTGGCCCCGCCAGCAGACCGAAGAAATGAACTGCGCGGTGTCGTCCACATCATGGCCCGAGAGCAGATCTATGCTATTGAACTTGAAGGAGAGTGCAGGCATTGGGAAAGCTTTGTGGTAGATGAACACCTATTAGATCAAGATCAAAAGTTTACCCCATGAAAACAGTAAATAACAAAATCTGGCAATTATAACAAGTTCTTGAGATTATTACCTCATTTGTTTCTGACCCAGTAGCAATGTAGCCATCTGATACAGATAACCCAACAAAATTCTGACAAAAAATAGAAAAAAGTTGCCTATTGGTGAGAAAAATTCTACAGGTTAAAACTGATGCAGTAAAAAATTCATACTAACCTTCACATTTGTGTGCCCAGTAAATGACTGTATAGGGCTATCAAGAACCCTAGAAGAACAAGTTGATAAATCCCAAATCTTGAGTGTATTGTCTGTTGATGCAGAAACTAGATTTGTGGAATCCACAAACTTGACATAGCTCACAGTTTTTTTGTGCCCTACTAATGTGCAAAGTGGGACTCTGGGATTCCGAAGATCATAGTAATATGTTTTATGATCAGCTGAGCCAAAGGCAAGAGTGCGGCCAGAATCCAAGGGAAACTGAACACAGCAGACGTTTGCTTTGGTTTTTATGGTGCCAATGCTTGTGCACTGCAAAATGCAATAACAAGACAAAAGACACATTTTTATCACCCATCCAGCCTAAATTTTGCTTGCTAACAGTAATTAGATAACAACAGTACGTTTAGTTTCAAAGCTGACATTCCACCAAGTGCAAAAATAGAATTGCCTGATTGATACTCCAGAGCTTGACGGAACCATCATCGCTCCCGCTAGCTAAGATTGTTGGATCTGCTAATGAGAAGTCAATGGACCACACTCGCTTCTCGTGCTCTTTCAGCTCCATAAAGACTTGATTCCTTGTAACGTCCCATACCTGATATTTGTTTTCTGAGTTAGTTAATACACGAACCAAACTACTAGCAAGGTGGTGCATTATAATGCCCTTATTGTATGCATGTAGTTATTTGCAAAAAACTATGTTTGGTGAAGAGGGAGAATGATATTAATTTTAACACACACATTGGCTTTTATAACACTGCCTTTGAGATGGATTTAGTCCATATATCAATTTTGGTGCATTCTAAATAAATTCAGTTATTATTGTCACATAGCTGAATTTCAGTTTTTCTTGGGTCTATCGGGCGCACCCCTTTCCCTTGGGTAGGGGTACCCCCATCTTGACCCCCCACAGATTCCGCTGTAGCGGAGTCTCACTGGGTCAATGATGATGATGATGACATTTTATTTTGGAAAAAGGTATTTTGGGGGCCCATATCCCAAAGCAAACGAAAATAATTTTCTTCCACTTTTCTTCCTTTAAACAAGGTCTGAAATCTGAATGGGAGTAAGTTAATATTACCTGTACTACACCGTCAAAGTTGCTTGATGCGATTTGGCTTTTAATGTAACCATTCCAACAGACACTGCTTAGTTTTGACTTGCTAGCCATTTCAACAACAGGATAGTGGATATCACGGTCTTCGTTAAGGATGGCATCACATTCAAAAACCTTGATCTTCTTATTCACACCAGCTGCAGCGAAAAACTCTCCATCGCGATCAAAACTCACAGAGCAAATCAGGTTGGAAGAATTCAGCAAATCTCCTTGCTTCAAGTCAGCCTTAACTCGTAACTTGGTAAATGACAGATACTTGCATAAGCCTTCAAGGAAAGGACTAATCCATCCACTTTCTTCATCTTGGTTGGGAACCCCTTTGAGAGAGGAATTATTTGTGCTCCTTTCGGTCAACACGACAGATCCTCTACTATTGCTACTTATTGGAGACTGTCCAGTCAGCAGCTTGCCAGAGGGCTTGGTTTGCCTGCTCCTAGTTAAAAGGTAAGCTGATTCAAGTTTCTTGAAGTTTTTCATCAGACGGGAATATTCTGGAAGAAGGGCTGCCTGATTTTCCATGGCCATATTTGGGGCATGGCTCTCACTAGTATGAGAATCAAGATCATGAATATTTAGTCCTGGTCTAACTCGTTTTCTCGGGCCCATGCTTGTTTCGTCATCGGGTTCAACCATTTGTAGCAAAGGGAGGTATGATGCTGAAAGATGAGCCTCTTCCTCCTGTTCTGATGATGAATATCCTCCTTTTTTCCTAAGAGCTCTTTGCTTACTCACAACTTCTTCTATATCAGAAGACAGAAGTGAAATAACATTGTTCAACTTATTTGCAGCCTCCTGCTTAGTCTGACGCATCAGTGCTAAGAATTCTAGCAACAACTTCTTCTCTTCTATATTCTCTCTAAGCTCTATTGCTGCTTGACGTTCATCTATATCATCTCTTGGCTCGTTGAGGAAATCACTTTGCAGCAACTCACTATCATGGCAAGCAGATAATTTTTTTTATGGAAATTCTTTAAAAGAAGCTTTAGTAAGGAAAATAACTTCCAAACAGAATTGTCAAGGCATTTCCCATAATCTATATTATCCACACCACGAGTCTTCTCATCAAATTAGATGAGAGAAGGAAAAGGATACATGAACGTCAAACCATTTATGACAAGTTCGGATCACGCGTTTTGTGATTATAAAATAACAGTCAAATCACATGTCACTATATTTGTTGTTTTATCCATACCAATTCTATTAATAGTGTAAAGCATGTACATGTTAACATAGTTAGCTCTGGGATGTAAACACTTTTTGCACACAAGGCAAATAGCACCGGAAATGTTATTTAAATGAGCCACTTCATATATTGTGCTTATTATGTTGATGACCCATTAGCTAATTTCATAGTACAGCTTTCAAATGCTTATTAGAAATCAGCTACACTTCTTAAAAATTGGAAACAAGTAGCTAAAATGACCATCTATACTTGACTAAGTGATGTGACCAAAGCTATGAGCTAAGAAACAACCAATATCCACATGGAATGAAAACTGAGTAGCATAAAAAAAATTAAGCTCAACATTAAGAAGAAATGGGCTAGAGGAAGAAGCTACCCCATTTTTGGTCGACTTGACGGATCCGGATGCAGCAACCACAGACAAAATGAAGCTTCTTTTGGCCACTTCAGCAATAGATGTGGGGGTAGAACTCGATGCCGGAGACTTGACATTGTGTTGCTCTTTTCTTCAGCTGAGCTAAATGTACAATATAACTGTCCACCAATAAAATGAGAAAATCTGGAATTTATTAAACTTGAAGTTTTAATTCTTGGACAAGCAAAGCAGCAATAACAAACTACACCTATTTTTTTAAATATATAATGTCAGCATCTTGCTTACAGACCTCAAATAGAAGAACACCTAAACGATAAATATCTGAAGCACATGAACTTGGAGCACCTGCAATCTCCTCTGGGCTAGTGTACCAACTCGTCTCCAACAGCAATAATCTTTTCATGGGGAAAGGCTGTTTTTTTTCTTCTGCATCTTCAAAGTTCACACTATCCTTGGTCTCAACTTCAAAGCGACTGGCATTAGAGATCAACTGGGAAGCATTTTCAGCAGATAAATCTGGCTGACCTTCTTCAACAGGCAAATCTTTGGGCATGGGAGAGAACGAACATTTAACTTCTCCACTTTGGTTGTTAACTCCATCTTCCAGAGAATCCGATCCAGAATCTGAGCAAGATGCAGACTCAATGAAGGATACACGGTTAAAAGAGGACATGACAAAGAAGGAAGGCCGGACATTATTGACCACAATTCCCTGAGAATGAGCACTACTAACAATCTCAACTATCTGTCTAAAGATGTGCAAACATTCTATGGCATCAACCGCGCGTCTTGGATTATCCAGCCACTTCCTCAAGCTAACATCACCCCATTCTGTGCTGCAAACAAAGGGATTAACGGCTATCTCTTCTCCCTCCGTAGTACCAGATGAAACGAGTCTTTTTCTTAAATGATCACTTGGAGCTTGCCCAGACTGATCTCTCAACCATCTACCAGTCTCAAACAAAGAATCACGTGATGCATCAGCTGTTAAGCTTGCTCTGCTGGCGCGAAGCAGACGCAGGTTTCTATCTGATGAGGCGGAAATATCAAATCCTCTAGAACTATCAGACTTTCTCCAGCCTGTGTCAGATGAACCTTCCATTATCATTCACTGTTCAGCAAATTGAGACCAGAACTCGCGCTGCTACGAAGAGAGTCTCTCTCTATCTCCACCATGTCAGTGGCTCAAATAATCACCATGGATAATCTACCTCCACCACAGTATATACCACTAGTTTTCCTGAAGTGTATATGCAATTATGCATAGCAAACAACTTACAATATGGATAATCTCAGCGTATCTCACTGAAATGTTGCAGCCTGATTCCCTCCTATATAAGAATACTGCACCAGCAAACACCAAAAAAGACTACTGAGTTAAACATAAGCAATCCCAAAGGGCACATATATTATATATACAGCATAAAGAGACAAAATTTACCAAACTTCATAAAAGGAAACAGCTAAATAACATGTAAAGCACAGTCAAAAAGCACCGCCCTTCCTCAAATGAAAAATTGGCAGGTGAAGAAGGGCAATATATATAGCTTCTCATTATCTCCGCCAAGGAAAGAGGAAGCAAATAGATCAAATGCAGCCTTCATAGAAAAATAACAAAAAAAGTTTCTGGGTTCTGGTGGATTTTTAGAATTATGAGCTTGTGAAGTGCTGAAAGACAACACTAACAGCAGGCTCTCAAATTGGGTTGCAATAAACCAGAAAATTACTTGAAACACCTTCCAACAAAAACCTTTGATCCTGGGCATGCATGCGTTCGTAATTGTAACACAGAACATGCAAACACAAGGCTTAAGATTGGAAGAGAACCAGAACCCCATGAATACACATCAATTATCCATTTCCAACTTCTGCTTCTGGTGAAGACAATCATCAAAGAAGAAGCAGAAAGAAGAAGATCACAATGGGGGTTGAGAAGAAGGGAGGAAGGGAAAGAGAGAGACTCACCCACCATGAAAGGAGCACTAGTTTGGCTCAATCTGCTGCTCTGTGTCACTCTGCAGAGCCAACAAATCAAGCAAAGCCGGAACCATTCAAATGGCATTCACCTTTATTATTTATATCAGAGAATTACAGCCTCATAAAATCCTCCCCCAAGTCACCCCAAGTCCCCAACCCATTTGGCCAAAAGAAAATCCCTCCACAAAAAAGCATGGATTTTATTTGTAGACCCACCTCCATTAAAAGCCATTTATTACTTCATAAAATAAGACCAGTGGCAATATACTAATAATAGTTCCAGTGATCTATGCACTTGACATTTTTTATTTTATTCATTTTAAAATAATAAAATGGATCAGAGAAGCAAGAAAGGACCCTTTTTCACCTCATCTTCGTTATCCTCATCCTACTTTATTCTATAAGAATTACGTGGCTTGATCTCGTCCTTGTACTATTGGGAAGCATTCAAGCAAGCGTAGGCCAAATGGCCAATACAGCAGCAATTCAAACCTCTTACGACTCCTAGTGAGGGACCATATTGGACTTCCGAATTCCAAACATTCATCCTCTCTTGTAAATTAGCATATATCGAGGCTATGTTTGCAAACTATTGGTGGCGAGAAGACGAAGAATGATTTTAATATTAGGGCAAAGACAGTAAAAAATCGAGATCGTGACTTTCGGGAATTGCAAACAGAGTGATTGAATTTGTTCACAATCGCCCCCCAGAACCCTAGAATTTGTTGAAACTCAGCACAGGGCAAATTAGCCCCAAAAAATTAGTACCATAATGCAGAGGGTTTGAACTGAATATTTAACTCAGAGAATTGTCATTGTTCGTAATGATAATGAAACCCTAATTAATTTCGATAAAGCAATTAAAGGGATGGAGATTACGCACTTGGAAGTTGAAATTGATGATGAACAGGGAGCTCGGAGTTGCCTGCGTGCGTATGATGATGCTTTCCGAATGTGATTTGGGGGAGAAAGAAGCAATTCGCTATCAACAGAAACAACACAATAACCATTATTCCTTTTTAGTTATCTAAAATCCCAATAATTGATCATCAATGGCAGCCAATTAGGGTTTAGGGCTCCACAAGTGTTTTATTCTCTAAGGACCACACAATCAACTATAGACATTAGAGCTCCAATCGAATTACTCCAAGCATTAGCAATTTTGATTTACGAGACGTCGAGACTGTAAATTTAAAGATTAAAAATATTCTTATTTTAATGTTAATACGAAGCAATTTACATTAAATTTTTTTTAGCATGGGCCATCTACAGAATTATTAAGAAAAATTAAACTTTGCTAAAAAAAACAAGAGTTGTCCTTGTCCTCTCTAGCCTATCACATCAGAAACTTAGCTACTTTATTGATTTTATTTTATAATAATGGACTTTTTAACTTCTTTTTTTTCAATACCACTTTAACTTTTTATTGGTGGTTTCAAACCTTGTCAAATCTTCAAATGTGCTTAAATGATGCTTTGTTGGGCATATAATAGAGATTTTGAGTTGGAGTTAGATGAGTAGGTGTAGTAGTATCTATAATTTTTTATTTTTTGGTTGAATAGTAGTATCTATAATTGAATTACTAGTTGGAGTTGAAATCGTATAGATTAACATAGGTTTAAAAAATGTCTTAGTGTTGGGTAGGCCTGTCTATCGGATCGGATTTGGGTTTGGATTGAGTCAGGTTCATGTCGTGACGGGTCACGGGTTAATCGGGTCGGGTTAAAACATGTCAAAAACATCAAATTTTGTATAATTATTAAAATTAATTTTTAATTAAATAATAATAGTTAATTATAATATAGTTTTTTTATGTATTTTAATAATAAAATATAGTATTATAAGTTTCAAAATAAAATTTATACATTCTATAAATGTATTAAATCAGTCAACTTAACCAGGTTTTGGGTTTCAACCCAGGGGGTTCAGGCCCATCGGTTTCAGTTTGTTTCGGAATTTAAGTTAAAATTTTTGGGTCGGATTTATCGGTTGGGTCAGCTTTTGAGAGCTCTGGTGTTATGTATATTATTAGAGAGGTAGGGTGGGACTTGGGAGTGTTGAAGGGTTCAAGTTATATAGGAGGAGTAGGATTTGTTGTGGTATTTTTGGATCGGGTATGTTTTGAGTGTGTTTATGTTATTGTTTGTGCTAGTTTTGTGTGTGGTACCAACAAGCATGGAGTGTAGTGGGAGGGGCTACGTTTCTCTTTGTTGAGATCGAGTGTTCGACTCTCAATGGAGGAGAAATGAACTTGTTGGGAGAGCTGATCCCACCCAAGAAAATAAAAAGGGCCCTCGTGAGACTCGAACTCCAAACGTAGGCGTTTGATGAAATAAAGTTTCTCCGCTTAACTGGGGTGACAATGACCCAAAAAAAAGTTTTGTGTTTGTGGTAAGAGCCTTTTTGGCTTCCCATTGTGTTCTTTTTGTTATTGTGCTATTGTTTCGCTTTGTTCTTTTTTTTTTCCTCTTTAACATGCTTCCTAAGGGTCTATCGAACATACCTTTTTGACTTGTTTAGGGTATGCATACACCTTCACTCTACAAACCTTGCCTCAAACGGGAAGGGTGTCAAGTTAATCTTTAACAAAATCGAGTGGGACATTGAAAAATGGTGAAGAGTCGACATCGAGGTGCCAACCCTTCTCGTTAATGTGATTTCTTAAGCGAATTTCAGTTATGTTCATCTACCACAAGCTTCTTAAGGTGAAAGTTTTTTTTTTTTGGTAAAAAGAGGGTCGGACCTTCTAAAACTGAAATAAACGAGAAAACGAGCTAAGTGTTCAACAAGCGTGATAAACTCCGACCCATGACATCATTAAAAATAATCAAAAGATACCCACAACCACAAACGAGTGTAAAAGATAATACACTACAAACCAAGTGGAAAAGAATAAGCAAAACTAGTAAGTGAATCGACGACTGTATTCCTTTTTTCTAAAAACATAAACCCGAACATTCCAAAGTCGATTGAGGAACTGAGGAAGCCTTGCCAACAGTCTATTTTGCCTAGAGATGGCAATGGCTCGGGTTCGGGTGGGATGGAGGATGATCCATGCCCATCCGCTAGCCAATTCGGGTGCATCCATCCATCATCCGTCGGGTGATTCGGGTGGGTCAGGTCGTCCATGGATGATTGAAATATATAATAATTATATATAAAAAAATGATGTGCATTTAGAATAATTTAACCCATGTAATATAAAATTCTTGTTTGTATATTAAATAATATTATATAAATAAGATATAAAAAGAAAATCAAAATGCATAAGTAATATATAAATGCAAAATTGGAGCAATAAGTCAATAACCATAAATTAAAACTTAATATTAGTTATTTCTATACACATCTAACAAATTATATATATAATTCGGGTGTATCGGGTCGGGTGGATGGGTGAAGGCACTGAAGGGCCTTCATCCATACCCATCCATCACCCTACTTTATTCGGGTTTTCACCCGTTTTTCCGGGTTGGATAAGTCGGATTTCCGTCGGGTGCGGGTGAGATTGTCATCCCTATTCTGCCGAACGAAGCCTAAATTCTATTTGAGCCCAATTATTTGTTTTGAATGCTCATCCTATATCAACTGAAAACCTCAAAACTCTTCACAGTTGTGGGCCAATGGCCTCTAGTGCTGCTCATGGGCCTATATGTGGCCATGTCTAGCCCAGTTGGTCTTGCACTTAAAATTTGTTTGTGCAGGTCTTGCACTATTTGTTTTGGTTGTTGGTAAGTTATAATAACGTTAAGGGGCATCAACTAATCAAGGATTAAGAAGAAATGAAGGTAAGCTAGTCGAGCATAAATAATATGAGCTTGATTAAAATTTGAAACTGACTAATAAATTTTGGCAGATTTTGGTCACTAATATTATGAACGAAATTAATCACAAAAATGTGTAGTTTGCAATAGATTATAGTAGTCTTGGTAATATTGATCGGTTTGTGCAGGACATGGATATTATATCAAAGATTCTATAAGTGATCTTAAAATCAAAACCAATTCAGCAATCACAATAAATTAATGATATAAAAATCATAAAATAATTTCTCTTAAGTTTCAAAACATAATTTCACTGAAAAATTATGAAATTTGTTTAAGATAATCTCCGTTACTTGTATTAGTTACTTTTTCTTGTCTTTTATAATGGAATTTTATTAACCAATTGGTTGATTTTCATAATCAGGAAGCTTCGACTTTGGATGATTCCGTCTTGCTCAAATTCATACCTGATCGAAAGAATCGCCATTGTAATTCTGAAGGATCAATCGATCTCCAATTCTCCATTGAAGGAATTCCACAATTCCAATGAGTTCCTCTCTTTTCACTATCATCTGCCTTCTCCATTCAACCATAGCCGTTTCCTGTGGAGCAGCCATGATGTTCTACTCAAACGAAATCTCCGCCGTCGGCCATGGCCAGGAAACTGCTAGCAAGCTCTTCGGATCAACCCCGCACGACCAGCTCTTAATTCAAACCTCCGATTCGTTCTCTGGCTTGCTCTTGTTCGTCATCGGCTTCCTCTTGCTCATGATTGCGTTCGTCCGGGAAATTAGGTTTCAGACTTTCTTCGCGAAAGGTTGTGTGATTCTCCACATCTGTATGGCTGTTTGGAGAGTTTACTTCGAGACGAAGCTCGAAGATCTCGCCCGTGATCTCCCCAGGCAAGTAATTGGAGATTTTGCGTTGGCTCTCTCCTGGATTTTCTTTCTTGTTTATTCGTGGAGGGAGAAATATGATTGAAATTCATAGCCATAGCTTTAATTTCTGAATTGGGACTAAATTGATACTAAAATTCATTTTACAAAGGCAATGTTATTGCCATAGACGGAAGCTGAAGCTGAGAATTTTAACTTGATGCACAGATGTTCATGATGTGAATATGAGAATTTCTGTTCCTTGTTTAGATTAGCCCTTCTTTGTGTCTTCATTGCTCAATTTACATTGTATATAGTTTTACAAATCTGAGAAATGAAAGTGAAATCTGTTTTTTGGCTGCTGAAAATTTCAGTATGAGTACTAGTTAGTTCCTCTTCATTGCTCAAAATTTCTTTTCTGTTGTGTTCATTCAATCTGCACTGAAAAGAAAAACCTATTGCATATATTGGTATATGATTCTTGGCTTAGTTTAGAACATTATGTTTGAATATGGATGCTGAAGAACAAGAGAAAAAGAAAAATATAGTAGCAATAGAACCAGTCCATTAAATCATGTGAACATACACATAGTGAAGAGTGGGAGAGGAAGCCATGGACAATGGCTTCTATGGACTTAAAACCAGAAAACACAACACAGACACAAACAAACACAGAGTATGTCATAACAAACAGCGATCATTCGAGAAACGATCCTGTTCTTATTCAGCAGATACCTATCTTAATGAGGTTTACCCTCCCACTCCTTCTGTTCACATAGTTGGGATCAGTTGCTCAGTGGCAACCGCAAGTGCAGTTGGTGCAACCACAGCTGGTTCCGCACTTGCACTTTCCATCGTTCTCGGATCCTGAGACGTCCATCACCATGGCATCAACATAGCTGCAAAATGAATCAAGAGTGTAAGTGAATTCCTTCTTTGTGTTGGATCAATTCAATAAGAGCCCGTTTGGTATCCATATCAAAGGTATGAGTATGAGCTATATTAATACTCATATCGAATATCCTTATAATGGGGCGCATCCTAATGCTCATTGGCTTTGGATGGATTTAGCCCCTATATCAATTTTGGTGCATTCTAACTAAATTCAGTTATTACTGTCACATAGCTGAATTGCAGTTTTCATTGGGTCTATCGGGCGCATCCTCCTGACATGTTCAGGTTATGGGTGTCGTGCCCCCATCTTGACCCCTCAGATCCCACTTGAGTGGGACTATACTGGCGATGATGATGATAATGATATCGGATATCCTTATATGGATACCAAACGGGTTCTAAGAAGTTAAAGTTATGGATTTATGTATGTACTTGTTGGACTCAACGATGTCGAATCCGTATTGGTTACCCTTCTTCCTGCAGGAAATCAATAAGGTAAAGAGGTGGTTAGATTAGACATGGGATTTGAAAGAAGAACAATTGTGATGGATTGGAATGAATCAGAAGAACATAATCAGTTACTTACGGACAATCGGTCTTGTCAGCGCAGTTGCAGCTTCCGCACTGGCTCGACATGGTTGATGAGATTTGAGTTACAAAGAGCTTCTTGTGTGAAATGGAAGTAAGAAGTGCTTTGTTTGCTTTGGTGAGCTATAAGATGTGTTTGGTGTTTGGTATTTATAGATGAGATGAGATGAGATGAGGCTCAATCAAGGACATAAAGAAGGACCAAAGGAATCATTGGTTAGTGGTAAGCAATTAATAAAGTTCTCATGAATTTTTTTAGAAAAAGAAATGTTTTTTTTTTGTAGAAGTGATGAATTGTGAAGGATAGATAATCTGTCTTGGCAGGCGGTCCAATTTCAAAATCCCAAAACTGCAAGCAGTTCTTATCTCTGTGTAAATTATCCAGCCAACTTCTGTTGTCTTGGCAGATTGAGAGATTGGCACTTGTTTTCAAGTTGAAAGTTGTGATAAATTTGAAATTAAATCAGATTGGTTGTCTAACACTCTAACTTGTCTTGTCTGTTAATACATTTACATTTGAGTCATGTTTTGTTAAATGCTGAAGTTAAAGATTGAATGAGCTTTTTAGGTACCCTTATGTTTGTATGCATATTTTGATGTCTAATTCAATCAGCCATAACCGCTTTATATCCGAACCAAATATTATTGAAGCTCTTAATGGAAACGATCCTCCTAATTATTGTCTCTATACACACCGTCAAATAGATTCTGTTAATTGGTCCTCATTTATAGTACTGAACTACTACTATATGTCTATATGCATTAAACTAGATACAACTAATAAGTGTTACTTTCCGCAACATTTTGTGGCTAATGACTATACTTATGGTCCATTTAGATAGCTTAACTTAATATATTAAATTGAGCGATCCAAACGGACCCTTAAAGTTCTCTTATGTGAAGTATAATTTCTTCGTACCACTTGCTAAATTAAATTGGTGGTCGTTCTCATACAAAGATTCCATGCAAAGTGGAACCCCAAATATTGCAAGAATATATCAAAGTTGAATATGATTTTATAGGTTAGCATATTTTTTATTTTTTCCTGATGGAACAGGTTAATTTACTTCTATATAATCCAACATACTTTAGCTTTATATTGGATATATATTTGCTTTCTTAATATGTAATTAGTAATGCCCACAATACTGAACTTGGTAGCAAAGCGTTATAGCCACGCTGACATGGAGTGGTAATTCCCTCGTTAACCAATACAATTAACCATCAATACTCAATTGGTCTAGTGGTAAAGTGGTGTTAGACTCTTTAAGTGTTGTTCAGGAGATTCGAAGTTCGAATCCCATTGACGGCCTTAAGTGTTGTTTAGGAGATTCGAAGTTCGAATCCCATTGGCGGCCTTAAGTGTTGTTTAGGAGATTCGAAGTTCGAATCCCATTGGCGGCCTTAAGTCTTGTTCAGGAGATTCGAAGTTCGAATCCCACTGACGGCATGTATGGAGAAACTAAAATTGGGAGAGTTTCCCCCAAAATGGGGCCACGAAGTGCCCGGTTCGGATGTAGAGCGGTGTCCGACCGATCGAACCGGGCGAGCCATAAGGGCAAGATAAAAAAAAAACCAATACAATTAACCAAAATTTGAGGTGCCTTTTTTCACTCAAATTTGTCTTCTTTACAAATATCTATTTAAGGTGTTTAACTGTATGCTTATAATGTAAAGTTGTAAACTATATTAACTATAAAAAATA
This sequence comes from Fallopia convolvulus, assembly GCA_964016875.1. NCBI lineage: Eukaryota > Viridiplantae > Streptophyta > Magnoliopsida > Caryophyllales > Polygonaceae > Fallopia > Fallopia convolvulus. The sequence continues at coordinate 69,049,887 of OZ024720.1, forward strand.
TCGCTACTAATAGGGACGAAAATGGATTGGGTAATATATAGGTGGGTGAGTCCCCACTTTCATCATCCGATCTCGAAATTAATCACTCTACATGATATATCTGTCACCTGTAAAATTCATCACCTACATCCAATACACCCACCATCCATCAAGTTTTCGAGTTGGTTACGTGGAATAATTTCAACGTAAAAAATAGTTGAAATTATAAAATCATTCACAAATATATCAACCTTTGGTAAAATAATCATCAAATATCCATTTATACTTCTAAATAATATATGGGTGAAATATGTTAGTTGGTTTGCGAGTGATGGATCTTGCATCCTCCTCATTTGCATTCTTCACTTAACTTAGATCGGTTTTCAACCGTTTTTTATATCGGGTGTTCACATGGGTCATGTATCCATGAATAATTTACATCCCTAATACTGATAAAAGTTCTAATATGGATTGAAAACGATAGAGATTTTTTTATTACGAGAACCTAACATCTCATCTCAGTATCTCACTACACCAGTTGGTGATTGGCAATGTCTTTTGATAACTATTTCCTTCCATTCATATTAGTGCTCTTCTACAATTGATTATATCAATCTGATACACCCTAAGAAAAAAAATTAAAGTTTACAAAAAAGAAAGAAGCATAATTTTATATGAAGAATAAAATTTTAATGTATTTCAAATGATTTTTGGATTTTAGGTTAGGTTTTCAAGCTTTTCTTCAAAGACAAATTGAAGTAGAAGCATGGCCTCACACTTAAGATGCTTCTTTTTATCTGGAATATATTTTCAATCCAAATTCCACAAATCTTCCTCCCACTCTTTCGTTCCAATCCTATTAAGCTAGTCCAAAATCATAACTTCTTTTTGTTCACATCAAAGAATTTCATACTTTATAGATATCTATAGCAACCCAAGTTATCCAATGTAACACAACTCTCTAAAATTATTCTCTCGGCTCCTAATCTTCTATTATCAAGCTTCATCAAATTAAACATCTAACAAGTTTCTAACTAGATTATACCATACGTTTTATCAAAAAAAATTATACCGTACGTTACCATCGTTCTTCTAAGGCAAGGTTTATTAAGAGCATGTCCAATAAATTATCTGTAATTTTCTCCAAAACAGAGAACTAAAAGTCATATTCTTCAAAATAATTGTACTCCAACAACTTTTTCATTTTAAAAAATCTTATATTTATTTTTTATAATTATTTTTCAAAATATTATGAAATATAATACAACCTATTGCAAGATGTTATGATAGAGCGCACATATAATTAATGCATTATCCAAATATTTTTGGAGAATTCCCAAAATTTGAAGAAGAAAGCTTATTTTTTCATCTCTTTCCTTGTTATGCGAAATGTAATAGAGAAACTGTTGGGATAAAAAAAATTGTATCACATTCCCTAAATTCACACTTTTTCATAATATGAGAAAACTATTGGAGATGCCCTAACGAACTGTGCAAAGCCAAAGTTAAGAGTATGATTTGAACAAAATGATTCCTATGATGCAAATTGAAGCCCTTTAGAAGTTAAAAACAAATTGAACAAGAGCATTTAGAAAAGGTGAAGAAGGACAAGAGGCAAGTGAATATGAAATTTGCAAGTAACTATTCTCCTCATAAAGGAAGAAAGGTGATTGCTTGATGCAGTAGATCTCATACCCACAACACAAAAAGATGAGAGCAACATCAATGGCTTAGCTCAAAGATCTTATCATTCTAAAATTCCATTTCTTAGAGTTCTTATCAACCCATTTGATGACAAGTAATCTTTTTCATCTTCATTTTTTTTTGTACGGAGTATTTAAATAGAAAAAAATGCAAGAAAATAATCCAACATCTGGGGTAGTCGCGAAAAGAAAACTTAAAACTTTCAAAGTTGTTGCAAATAACTTTAACTATGGGGTTAATTGTGATATGCGGCGCATCCTCATGCTCATTGGCTTTTATACAATGCCTTTGAGATGGATATAAGTAAATTCAATTATTATTGTCAAATAGATGAATTTTAGTTTTCCTTGGGTCTTGCGAGCAATGATAATACTTGAGCCTTCTTCATACACCCTCTCAATTTTATATTGGAACACAAGTGTGTACATCATAGTCCCATATCCCGCCCGAGGTAGGTTAACACTGGATTGATGTTGTTGTTATATGAGGTTAATTGTGATCACTAGACTAAAACATCAATAAATATTGGATTTTTTAATAGTTAAAAGTCACATGATATTGTCATATTATGACTTGTGAAGATTGATTATTTGAAACAATAACGTTAAATACGAAATCGCATGATGGTTAGCTATAAAAAAACATCATCTCTAATGATATAATCATATTTTCCAAAAAGTTGATTATGTTCACCCCGGACGCTCCCATCGCACCCTACCTTGGGTCATCGTGGAGGGAGTAAATCGTGGGATATGCTGTTGAGAGTTATCCCACATGGGAAACTTGAGACTAAGAAAGCCTAGTATATAACCCATTGAGCTACTCCACCCATTGCCATATGGTTTTGGGTTGGAACCTCATTGGGCTTGTATGCTAGGCTCGTTACACGCGCGACCCCCAGATTGTCGGCCCACCGGACTTTATCATGGTATCAGAGCAGGTTGCGGTGTGGGTTCTTTCCTGGAGTCTTCGGGTTTGCTGGCTTCATGGGCCCGTTCAGGCAGTCCGCCCAAGAAAGGAGCGACCGATCCCAAAAGTGGCGGTTTGCGAGCCTTGAGGGATTGATTCGGACTTGTCGGCCTTATGAGAGCACATTCAAGTAGCCCGTCCAATAAAGGAGCGACCGATCCAAATATGACGGTTCGCAAGCCTTGAGGGGTTCTGTCCAAGTGTTAACTGGCACTTGAGGAGGCGTGTTGAGAGTTATCCCACATGAGAAACTTGAGACTAAGAAAGCCTAGTATATAACCCAATGAGCTACTCCACCCATTGCCATATGGTTTTGGGTTGGAACCTCATTGGACTTGTATGCTAGACTCGTTACACGCACGACCCCCAGATTGTCGGCCCACCGGACTTTATCATATGCAACGCAGCGGTCATGAATCAAATCCGCAATCTTACAATCCCGTTGGAGAGCATCCAAACCCTTTTCAATCCGCCCTTTGCCACTGCGCCATGTGCCTAGGGGGCATATTGTCATATTTTATGGCATGCGATCGCAACTCTCCCCATTGTTGAGTCTATTTACTACAAATATGAAAGTTCGGGCTATTTTTCACAATCACTTCCGAAGACTGGGTTATCTTATGCAATTTTCCCATTTAAATAAGGTTTTTGTTTTTTGAGTGCGGTCACTTGTGAAGAAGAATAACGGAAAAAGCAAAAAGGGCATTCATCTGCACTTGATCATTATGATCGAATCTCAAGATATTGTAGCTGAGAATTGACATTATCGACCATATAAAGGAAACATTGCAAAGATTATCATGACAAACTAGGTTGATTAGATGCAAATCATTCTAAACAACAAAGAGAATTAACCATGGCACCACAATCATCATTTATATTGTTTGGTCATAAAGGAGAGACATCACAATCATCAGTATTAATCCCCATTCATCACCAAACTGTTACTAAAAGATTCATTTTGATCACCCATCTCTAAGTAGAAGAGAGAAATCACTTGCATTGCAAGTAGAGCAGTCAAACGGGTCGGTCACGTAGGCAGTGGCGGAGCCAGAACAAATTGGAAGGAGGGGCGGAATCGGTTACAATGATCGACAAATAAGATATTATATTATTATTATATTATTATTTAAATAATAAATATTTAAAATAAATATCAATATATATAATAGTTGGGTAGTAATTAAAACTATACTTTATACAAAGTAAATAAACAATAAATTAAATATGTAAAACAAATTCATCTCTATTATTATTAATTATTAACCAAATAATCAGTTTCAACCCAAAAAAAATTAACCAAATAATCAGTTACCTCTTTTACTTTGCAATATAGTAATTATATTTTATTAATAAATTAAAATTATTAATATATTTAAATTACTCATCATAATACAGATTTTGCTAGTTTAATTAGACTTTTTTGTGTTTGAAATAAAATAACTAAAAAAACGAAAATGTATGTAGTACATTAATTATTGTATGGGTTGTGTCATGTGTGTGTGGTGGGCAAAACAGAGAGGAGGGGGAATTTTGCAACCCCCAGGAGTCGAACACGGGCTTGCTTAAAAGCAGCGCGTGTATATCTCCACTAGGTAAAGAAGCATTTCTGTATTAAAATGACACTTTTTATATATATTCTATACATTCACAGCACGAGAGAGGGGGCGACCGCCCCCCTTCGCCCACCCCCTCGCTCCGCCTCTGCACGTAGGGTTCGGGACAGGTTATTTCGGGTTTGTGTTGAGTTGAATTCAGGTCATAACAAGCCACTAGTTAAATCGGGTCGGGTCATTGAGAGTTTTCGGGCGGGTTGGGTCCACCCAACAGGTCAAGAAAATCGATTTTTCTACAATTATCAAAATATTATTTATTTAAAATATGATATTTAATAATAATCTATTATTTTTATATATTTTAATAATAAAATATATTATAATTTTCAAAATATATTATATATACTCTAAAAATATAATAAACCGGGTCAACCCAACGGATTTCGGGTCTATCAAGTTCAGTTTATTTTGGATTTCGAGTTCAAATTTTCGGGTCTTGACCCTAAAATTATCGGACGGTTCAAGTCGGGTCAGCTTTTAACGGCTCTAAATTTGCAAGTGATCACTCTCTACTTGGCCAACATACACAATTAATGTTAGGCTTTGTTGTCTGGAATTCATCTTTGAATACTAATTCAAGTTGCAGCCAGCAAACAAACAGTTATCATCCCAGGCAAAAATATTAAGAGAATGGCCAATAGAATTTGATCTTCCCTTCCTTGACTATAAGGAATTTGAATTGTACGATTTTAATTGCCTTCAAAGTTTCAACTTTCAATGATGGAAAAACTGACCTTCAATCTCCATCCCAAACAACTACAAACTTATATTGCAGATAGAATACATTAGGATCCCAACCAGAGAAAATCTTCTTATAAGTTATGGTTTTCCACCCATACATAGAAAGTTCAAGAAAGAAAAAAGCCAAAAAAAACTTCCCACATCGACAATCTCAAAGTTCCAAGTATTCTTTATATATGCACAAGCTGCATCATTTGCTTGTCGAGCTCGGTAGTGTGGGCTTGTAACCCAAGTGGGGACAATAAGGTGATGGGACTGGGTCTGTATTGAACCAGGCCGGATCCGTGGTGGCAATTGCTGGCCTGCCCTCTCCAAGTAGAGAGCTGAATCGGGTTTCTCGGGCGAAGGCTTGGGTGACTCGATTCCTAAAGCGGAGGGCACCGCGTGAGGCTGGTTTCACAGAGCAGCGACTACTTCCCGCTCTTGTCAGTGGAAGGATAACGGGTCGGTGCCACTCGGATTCATTAGTGCCTAGGTTCATCGGGCCTTATATGAACCATCATTTGTTGGCCTGCCCTCTCCAAGTAGAGAGCTGAATCGGGTTTCTCGGGCGAAGGCTTGGGTGACTCGATTCCTAAAGCGGAGGGCACCGCGTGAGGCTGGTTTCACAGAGCAGCGACTACTTCCCGCTCTTGTTAGTGGAAGGATAACGGGTCGGTGCCACTCGGATTCATTAGTGCCTAGGTTCATCGGGCCTTATATGAACCATCATTTTTTATGACCGGTCCTCTTGACTTGTCAAATGAGCTTCGGATTCATTAGTGCCTAGGTTCATCGGGCCTTATATGAACCATCATTTTTTATGACCGGTCCTCTTGACTTGTCAAATGCGCCTCGGATTCATTAGTGCCTAGGTTCATCGGGCCTTATGAACCATCATTTTTTATGACCGGTCCTCTTAACTTCTCAAATGAGTCAGTTCAATTATTTTGAGTTTAAGGAACGGCTCTCGGGTCATTTTTCACTATTGAGTACCATTTTATAAATATTAAAATAATATTCCCATTAAATAATAATATTTTTACTAACAGTATTTTTTACCATCATTTTTAACTTTTTCGGATAAAGAATAGATGAGTTATATTGGTCGAACACTCGAACTTAATCATTTAACTGGTTAACCAAAAAACGACCCTCACTGATTAACCACATGTTTGTCATGTCCATAAGTTGTTACAAAGCTTAGTAGTGGATCTACTTTCAAAGGAGAATTCATCGGGGAAGGAAAGCTAAAAGTAGACATGGGTTCCACGAAACCGGCTATCACCCCCGGAACCGGAGAGAACCGGTAGTTCCAAACCGGGAGGAACCAATAAAAAAAAAAAATAGCCTAACCGCGATCGCGACCCATTGGACTGCGATCGCAATTAAGCTATTTTTGTAAGAAAGCTGAAATTTAATATTTTTTATTATAATTTCCTAAACCGGAACCGGAGAACCGGTAGTTCCAAACCGGGAGGAACCAATAAAAAAATAAAAATAGCCTAACTGGGATCGCGACCCATTGGACCGCGATCACGGTTAAGCTATTTTTGTAAGAAAGCTGAAATTTAATATTTTTTAATATAATTTCCTGAACCGGAATCGGGGAACCGGCCTGTGGCCAATTCTGTTCCATGGTCCCGAGGAACCGGAACCGCCGGTTCCGAAACCAGACCCATGTCTAGCTAAAAGCCTAAAACCGAGGTCGAATGGATCTTGTTCGACAATGTTGCTCGGAATTCTTGAGAATATAGAGATCTCCTCCAACATCCAATTCAATTACCGATGGGTGCCCTCCCAAATTCTAGTCTTAAGAGAAATCACGACTTTTGAATCTCACTTCCACGTGGTTCTCTAAAATCACGACTTTCCTGTTATATTGTGAAAATGTAGAAAAAAAAATCACGACTATTACATAATCATCTTGCCAAACCTTGAAATTTTAGTTTTGATCATTGATGCTAATGGACCAGTGAAAATTCAATGAAACTAATGGCTAAAGAGCTCAACAGTCAACACAAGACTGATTAGAAACGAGGGCCATAACCTAACAAGATGCAAAGTTCGGGTAGTGCATTAGAATTGAAGGAAAAATATGTGCACAAGAAACAATCACATCAAAATGATTTATTACTTGAGCCATATGATCTTATGTGAAACTGTATAGCTAGATGCTGCATAAGAAACAATCCTCAGTTTTGCACGCAAAATGCATGTATATTGTTTAGGATAAAGAGTGCACAAGCAATTAATTTTGAATGAGAACTTTGAAGGTGAAACAAGCATCATGAAACTGTATAAGCCACTGCTTCCACTTCAAACAAGAGAGGGAAACACAACAAATGATTAAAAAAAATGTATAGTAGTGCTGATTCCCCTCAAACCAGAGAAAACACAGCAAGTAAATTACTCAGTTCTGACAGCCATAGAAATTTAATGTTCATACAAGCCATATTAACAAACAAACAAACAAAACACTCATGGAATTACAATACATACCGATTGCTGTGGAGGAAAAGATAATCACAGCTCCAAGAGATTAGTATCTGACGACATCCTGAAGACAGTCGTAGAAATGAGATATGCTGATCTTCTCCCTGCCAGCGTATATGGCCTCAGCTTTGCCACCGTATTCTCCTTGTGCAGACATCTCAATTAACATGTACAACTTCTTGATCGGCATCTATAAAGCAGAAGATTAAAGTGAGGATGAGGCTTATTTTGCTACTAGCAGCTTTATGATAAGAAAATACACATAATCTAATCTCCCTCTTTCTTTCTTTTTTTCTCCATGTTTGTTGCTGGTGGTGTTAGAAAATTAAGTAGGACTTACATCATTCAGTGCCTCGGCAGCAGAATCAATGTCATCCGCAGCAAAAACATTGAGCTGTGTCAGCACCTGAGCAAGTGGTGATAAGAAGGAGAGATTACAAATCCAAATCCAAACATGTGTATAAATACAATAGAATGGCTTGATGCTTCAAGTTGTAACTACAAAAGCATGAGGAAGAACATTGCTGATACTATATTTTTTTATACTAGAAAAATGACTACAAATCAAGTTACATTTACCCACCGAACCTATTAACCCTAATAAATTCCAGCTGCTTATGAAGGATGGTTTGAGGGAAAGAATGAAGAAAAACTAGATTGACAGAAGCATTATGGAAGTTATCCACTCAGAATTCAGAAGTGATTTCCAACTGTACAAAATCATTAATGGAATTAAGGGTTTGAGTCAAGTATAGCTATCAACTGGACTATGTTTTAGGGAGAGGGAAAAAAAACGAAATTGTAACATTGTCATTCCCAATTTCATCGCTTGTGACACTAACCTTTTTGGCATCTTCTGTTCTCAATGTAGGAACATGGTAAGTGACGGAAAAGGCACCACAGATACCAACAGAATCCAGGAAACTTACTTCACTTGTGGTCCCTATAACAAGAAGATTCTTCCCCTGTAATGAACAAAATTATCAATAAGTTGGAAAAAGAACATTATCTAGCACAGGGACAAAATTCCAATGGCTCTATTCATTCTTGAAAAATCACGCAACATAACAGTGATGCATTCAGGGTTCATCTGTTGCATCCTTCATATGTTAGCAACTGGCAGGTCCAAACATAATTCTTCAATTTGGATACAAGGAACTTCCATATTGCCATTAACAACAAAATGATATCAATATCAAATCACATTAGCAAAAGAAATTTAAATTAGGTACATGGAAAGAGGAATTAAACATGAAAAAAATTGTTGCCTTTTTTGGTTGCTGCCACATTGAAGAGCTAAATAGGAAGGGGGGGAATTATACTGACACAAATACAGGAATGAAGGGCAAAGAGTAATAATAGGGATAAAATAAGCAGTATGCTGTAGGAAAAATCATATATATTTCCATAGCAGTTATTTTAAAGACCAGCTGGAGGAGCTTTACCCCCAGTTACTTCCACATCAGAATGAGAATATATTCATTACAACAGCATGTTAGCCTTTCATGGTAGAAAAGTATAGGGAACTGTGGCCAGATCTGTAAGGTTGTTGTGAGGTTTAGAAGTACATTTCAGTTATGTTGTTTTCTTCAGAATTCAGCCAGTTCAATAGGAAAAACTATTGCCATAGCAGTCGGTTTAAATAAAAGAGTCCTAAAATGTTAAAAATCTCAGTGAGTGTGGTTTTATTTTCAAAAACAGAGTCATAGAAGTGATGCCATCTACCCATTGACTGCCATTTAAGTAGAGCCACCGAAAACTGTAGCACACAACTACATATCATATCCGATTAGAAGGGCTCTCTAGCAACTAGCTTAGAAAGAAACCAGAAGGAGAGGACGTTGTGTGAATTCCAGTGGAAATTTTCAGGTTGCAAAGAAATAAACAAATATGTGTTTTGAAGATCTCCAAATTTCAAATAACATACACTAATATTCTAGGTTTTCAAGCTGAATGCTTCTTTTCCCCCCTTGAAACATTACTGTACAAATGTACAAAATGCCTTCATACATTCTATCCTTTAGGCAATAGCTGTGTGCTAGAACCCCAAAATAAGCACAAGTCATAGCATTGGATATCACATTCATAATCCATATCACTACATATGTTTATATTAATTCACTGCATTTAAAAAAGATATAGTTGATGTTAAAATACCTGTGGAGGGAGCCTTTTTAAAAGGACCAACAACGTTTGAGCAATTACATTTGAAAACCTTGGACCAATAGCAACATACTCTAGAAGCCTGCACATTTCAATTAAGGAAATGAAGGTAAAAAAGCAAATAGAAAACAATCAAAAGTGTGAAAGTGGAAGTAAGAAAGAGTTGACAAAGTTTTTGTCAGGAGTTACCTTTCAATGTCATCAAGGATTATAACGCTCAAAGGTGACCTGTAAGCATCCTCGAAGACCTACAAGAAAATGTTTAAGCAGTTAAACCAACAATCAGTGTGCCAGCTAGTAGTTATATTAGATGTAAAATTGGGTCTCCAACACCCATTCTTCGACCACTAGCGAATATTATCACAGAGAAAAATAAAAACATAAACTATAGAATAAGAGGTTCGAACCTTGACAATTCGTGCACATTTGGTGGCCTCACTCAAACCAATCATGGATTCAGCTGAGACCTTTTTAACAAGAAATAGATATCAGTAAGCTACCAAATATTGGTGGGTATACATACTTTCTAGAGTCTATGACAAGGAGAAGAGAACTTACAATCTTAACATATGGGAAATCACTATCAATACCAACTGTAGCAGCCAGTGCAGTTTTTCCACTATTAAATTCATACGATTAGTAGCGGAAAGAAATATTAGTCAAACACAGTGGGAAAAAAAAGCAAGAGAAACAATGCCTACCTGCCACTTGTGCCTTCTAGAAGACAAGTCATTAGTGGGCTTCCTTTGCTCAATCTTACTTGATCTGCCAGTAGCATGGCTCTTTGCCTGATATGCTCATTGCGAGAACCACAATCCACCATGCCATTAAGCCTGCATCAAGCATCAGTCAGCAAACAGATCAGTATGAGATAAATTTGGACCAACCGTCAGCACAGATAGCTGGACTGTGGACATCTAAAGCATAGTCAAAAGTGTCTTTGATTAAATGAAATTAGTACCCAATGTTTCAAAATACATTCCCTACAATCAATAATACAGATTAGGTCACTGGAATACTACATAATTGGCGAGAAACATTCATAATAGGATCCAGAGCATAACCAATATGTTAGTCATTGCATGCATTTAACTAAATGTGCTGAAAAGATATTATATGCCACTTCACAAGAGTGATTTGGTCTAATAAGAGGCAAAATGCTGTAACAGATTGCACCAGCAGATAAACTAATCATTGCTGGATAAAAGAAGCTGAAGGGCCAACACTACCTGGCACGTTCAAGGTCATCTGTGGAGGCTCCAAATGCAGGTTTAACTTCATGCACAGCATTCAAAAAGTCCTCCATCGTTACTTTTATATTATCTTCATCAACTTGTTGAGTCAGATTATCCATGCTTACTTGACGGTTCAAAGCATATGAGACTGCACTTTTCACAACACCTTCAAGCTCTGCTCCACTGTAGTTCTTTGTTACAGCAGCAAGTTCTTTCAAGTTCACATCTGGAGAAAGAAATGAATTTTCTTTCATTTTGTTTGTATGAATTTCTAGAATCTGTAGACGACCTTCCTCATTAGGAAGTCCAATCTCAACTTGAACTTCCAGACGTCCGGGCCTGAGGAGTGCTTCATCAAGCAAATCCTTTCTATTGGTCATACCAATAAGCAAAACGTTATTCAGTGCCTCTACACCGTCAATCTTTGTAAGTAGCTGATTGACAATGCTATCATGAACTCCGGTGCCATCCCTCGTTGAACCTCTTGCCTTGCAAATTGCATCTATTTCATCAAAAATGATAACATGAAGATCACTCTGATCCCCCCTACTCCTTTGATCTTGCTCAGCATCAGCAAATAGATCCCTCACATTCTTTTCAGTCTCTCCAACAAACTTGCTCAAGACTTCAGGCCCATTCACAATTTTCGGCTCGTTTCCATTCAACATCTTCCCAATTTGTCGAGCAACCAGAGTCTTTCCAGTACCAGGAGGTCCAAAGAGGAGCATACCCTTGACGTGTTTTATGCCCAGTTTACTTGTCACGTGTGCAGGGAAAACTCTAGAGGCAAAGGCTCTTCTAAAAATATCTGCAAACTCTGCACTTAAACCACCTATACCGAGTGACTGCAGATTAAACTCTTTGTGCTTAAAGATGTTGCTGCTAGCTGCTTCACGCTGATTAACAACCTTTATTCCACTTGAGCTTGATGCTTGGAAAACAATGTATGTCTCTGATGATATCATACCCCTCTCAACTTTAGATTTTTGTTCTCCTTCAGTCTCAGCCTGGTTGACCGTGTAAATGAATGTTTGCCCTAGATACTCAAACGTCACCGTTTGGCCTACGGTCATGACCTGCACAATGCAAGACATGCACATTAAGGTTAGGAATCCCATTGCCAATAGTGACAGATAAAGAAAAGCATCCAGTTGCTCAACTTTTTTCCACTACTCTCTGGGATAACGAAATTTTACTCAATTTCAACTCTAAATCGACATTGTAACAACTACGAAACAATCAAAATCAAAACATAAAGCAAAGCGAACTAAGGATCTTGCCTGATTAGCAAACCTCCTCTTGATCTGCTGAGACAAGAGAATTGCATCAATCTGCTCCTCTTTATTCCCCTTCTTGTGAAATTCCAGCTCCAACGTGAGTAACGCGAGATTGAAGTTCTCCGGCGGCACAAATCTCGTCAGAGGGACGTAATCCCCCGCCGAAACTCTAAAGTAACGACGTTGAATAGCATTTAATCCGATGTCGCCGTTAGCTATCCCGTCGTGAGGCACAACGGAGAGGACGCCGGCATCGTTAGGGAAGGCGGCGAAGCGGAGATTCGTTCCGGGAACGGCGAATTGCCGGATGTCCGCCGGCGAGCAGTAGGCGAGGTTGGTGTATGCAAGATCTTTTCCCGGCGAAGAGGTGATCTTCATCTTAACAGAATCGCTAGATCCGAATCCCATTGTTGGCGGATCGACGGAAGTTGGGGGAGTAGATCAGCTGAAGAGAGAAGTTCGAGCAGAGATTTGCAGGGTTTTGGACAATCGGCGGTGGGAAATGGTGGCGAAATTTGGGGGTTTTTCAGTTTGGGGAAGGATCTTGACTTCGCTTGAAGAGGTCTTGTTGGAATTCTTTCATTGATTATAATAAATTTAAAATAAAAACAATTTTTACTATTTTTCATAATGCAATATTTAATTATCAAATTTTCAATTGGAATATAATTTTTTAAATATTACTAAAACAAATATTACATTTGCATAACTAATTTTTTCTTATGAGCTCTATTTTTTTTTAAATTTAGTTGATATTTTGTTTAAAATAACTACATATAATTGGCAATTATATTTGGTAAAGATAGTATTTTTATAATTTTATTTGCAACCTATCATTGCTAAAGTTCATTTTAGTTTGTTTGATTTCTAATAAATATATTTTATCAAATCAACACCCTCGAAAAATTATTGCTTTTGAGAAGGTATGTAATTGTTTTCTTCCCTTTGGATGTATGTTTTTGGAACTATAACTTCAAAGTCTAAATCTTCATTCTTGAAATGTTTGTCATTGGTAGAATCTGAAAAAAGAAAAGAAAAAGAAAACAATATACTGATTTTTTATGCATGTATAATGTATTGGAGTATTTGTTACTTTTATTGTTGATCAACCATGTGAAAACTTCATTTCTTCAATTACTTCATCCTCTTTATACTTATCATTGACATACAATAGTGTTTATTGTTAGAATAAATATTAAATGAACTATTTGTGTTATGAGTATTATCTTTTGGTGTATCTCTTTCTAGATTGATAGTCATTCAGATAAGAAACATATTTATTAAATTTAATAGATACACTATTGTCTTGAGTAAAACACCGAAAAATGTTTATCATTTAGCTAATCCAAATACATAAAATACTACTACTCTCTTTTTTTCAAAATTTGCCGCTCTTGCCCATCACTAATTATTAATCAAGCATTAATCAGTGATCAGACACCCACTAAAAATAAACAATCAAAGCCAAATTCTAAAAATTGACAGAAAGAAAACGCTTGGACTCGACTTTTCAAGGAATTGTAAAAAATTGCTCGGCCCACCTGACATCGTTCATGCATAAAATCAACACTTCTGTCCCTGTCAGCCATAAAACATGGCAATGGGGCCAAAAGAAAAATATCACAGCTTTAAAATATGATGATTAAGCCGGATAATCCAGAGGGAAACACAATTAGAAAATCTTTGTCTTAAATCTAAAGACTAAAGGTTCAACCTTTATTAGTAACCCATTGCCTTAACAAAAGAATCTTTCACAGACACCTTTCCCTTTCTCCTCCGTTGTGCTCATCACTTCACACTCAAAAAAAAAACCTCTTTTCTCTTTCCTTGTCTCCTTTCAATTCTCAACTCCTATCACTCAAAATCTTTCTTTCTTTTCTCTAGTTTCTTGATCTGGGTTTGTTTGGGGGAATGAGGGGTCCTTTGGGGGCAGTGATTGGGAACTACACATCAAGTGATGGGAGCCAAATTGGAGGGATTATAAAGCATAATAGAAAATGCAGAGATATTGTGTTTCTTGTCGCCTTCATTGCCTTCTGGGTTGCTATGATTGTTAATTCTAGTTTGGGGTTCAACAAAGGAAACCCACACAGGTAATAATTAACCCCACATGATCTCTCTCTCTTTGTAATGGGTTCTGTTGTTCTCATGGATTTATGTAGTTAATTTGATGATTTCCTGAAATGAGTGCTTTTGTGATTTTAGTAGCAACTGATAGTGTGTCTGTGTGTCTTGTCCTCTGATGTGATTGGATTTTTGCAAATTCTTTAGGTTGAAATTGGGCTGTTCTCACTTTTTCCCCTTTCAGTTTGATGTCATTTTTATTGATCTATATTGGGTTAGTTTGCTTATTTATTTTGTGTTGGTATTATGGTATATAGGAGGAGGATTTCAGAATGTATTGGGCTTAAAGAACATATGTGAAATGAAATTAATGCCTACTTCTTTCATTTTTTTAAGACCGGTTTGAAGGGAAATTTGATTCTGACACACTCTGGTTTGCTGGCTGAGCTTTTCCCTGACATTATTGTGGAAATATGACTTGAATCAAATGTCTGCAACTTATTACCTCAGCTGAAGTTTTATAGAATGAGCTTTTTTTCCAGTGATTATTTGGTTTTTTAAGCTGACAAGAATAAAACAAGAAGAAGTACATCCAGTATTGCAAAGCTGAAAATTTTAGGATTCACTTGTGTGGTGAGAAGAATTCTAGCATACATATGGATTTTAATTCATATATTTTGCTTGCAGTTTGCCTTTTCGGACTTTTTTTTCAAGGCTTTATGCATCCTATCTTGTTTATGTTTTACTGACTCAAGTTTTCATGCCTTGTCCTAGGCTAACATATGAATTGGACTACAAAGGGAACTTATGTGGTGAGAAGCATGCTAATCCCAACCTTCATCAACTGGAGCTTAGATACTGGATGAATCCCAACCAGGTCTATGAAAGTGGACAGAAGGACAGCCTATTCGAATTGGCTGATGCCCGGAGCATATGCTTGTTGGATTGCCCATATCCGTCTGAAGATTCATTAAACTGGGTGTGTGATTATCCTGATGGAGATATCCATCTCACTACTGATGAGTGGATTGATCGGAATTATGATTATTTCGAGTTCCTCACTCCTGAAATGAGAAACACATCACTGCAGCTTTTAGGTCCATGTTATCCTGTCATATACCCTAGTGTGAATGGTGAGTTTAGTATTTCATTTCTATTGTTAAGATTGTAAATTTAATTATGCAAGTCAAACATATAACTTCAATTCAACTTTGAATGGTTTTTGTACAAATATATATGTAGATTAGCTATGTAAAGCTATTTGTATAATATCCGCTAAATTCTCACCAATGGTTTGTACTTTGTAGTTCTTTGGAATTGCCAATTCATAGCTCGCGCATCAAACACATCTCTAAGGCATTGGCAACAGATGGGTGGAGTAAACATAAATGAGGGCCTTGAACTTGATAAAACTATCCACAAAACCGTCAATTCTCAGTCTCTTGTCTTGAAGGTTGATTAATTGGTCTCTCTTCTAATGGATATAACTTGTTCAGTTAGTCTTTTATTTCTTTACAAAGTATCAATCTATATGTAGGAAGACCTTGACTTTTGCAGTCCTTTTTCTAAACAACTCAAGTATGTTAAATGCTAATGTAGGAATTCAGCTCTCATTGCATAACATAACATGCATTTTTCCCCTTGGCAGAGATACATGTCTGATATTGGCAAGGCATGGCCAGTTTTGATCGTCTGTGGAGGAATCTTGCCACTATTTTTGTCAATAGTTTGGCTGCTTATGATTCGACATTTTATTGCTGCAATGCCGTGGGTGACAGTCACGGTCTTTAATATTCTCACAATATCAGTCACAATGCTCTTCTACTCTAAAGGTTAGAAGCTTTTCATCCACCTTTGGAAAGTGAAATTTTGCATTTGCTTGTAAGATACACATCGTTTTGGACACAGTCAATGCTGATATAAAGCAAGATTTTTTCCCTGTTTTGATTATTATTCTAATGTGTTATCTTACAACTCAAGTTATTGTTGGAATGCAATCTAATTATCTTGTGTTCTCGCTACTAGCTGGGTGGATTGGAAATGATGCTGTTACACCTATCATTGGAGAGCATGATCCGTACATTCACGTATATGGAAGGGTATGATGCTCCATTTATTAGGTTCTCTATGATGTATATATGTTACATTTATGTGTTGGACTAACATATGTACATCTACCAGGAATTGACTCATCTCCGAATTGCAGCTATTTTGATGACTGTAGTTATGATTTTTTCCATCTTGGCTACAATAGCAATTGTTCGACGAATCCTTATGGCAACATCAGTTCTGAAGGTACTTGAAACGCTTGTATTATTGAACTTCTAAGAATTGAGGCCAATATCACTTCTTGGTAACAATCTTATATATTTTGAACATATTCACAGGTTGCTGCTAAAGTCATTGGAGAAGTTCAAGCGCTTATGATTTTTCCGATCATACCCTACACAATCCTTGCAATATTTTACATGTTTTGGTTGTCAGCTGCACTCCATTTGTTCAGCTCTGGTGAGGTTGTCCAAAATTATTGCAGCTCCAATTGCTGTGCTTATGATCTCAGTTCAAAGCGCGTGAGCTGTGAACGCTGTTGTGGTTACAGCATTGAGTATACCCCTCATGTAGGAATTGCAATCATATTCCATTTGTTTGTATGCTACTGGGCTACACATTTTTTCTTAGCATTTTCTGCTACTGTCATTGCTGGTTCCGTTGCTTCCTATTATTGGGCTGGTGGTGGTGATACGTCGGTAAGTATACAGCCACTTTGTCATCTATAAAAATTTAAGGCCGTGTTTGGATCACCTGGGATAATGCATTATAATGCAACATAATGCATTTGTCACAAGTAATACAAACATGCACACTCTAAGTATTGCTTCATGCTTTGACATGTGAATGCCATATTTTTTATTATTTAATCTTCAAAATGCAGCCAGAGATTCCATTTCTACCAGTTTTTGCCTCCATGAGAAGACTATTGAGATATAATCTTGGATCTGTTGCTCTTGGGTCTTTGGTCCTATCATTCACCGAGTCCATTCGCTTTATTCTTGAGAGAATCCGGCGCAAACTTAAAGTGACCTATAAAACTCCTGAAGAAGGCCGGTTTGGAAAGGTGGCTTACCACTCCTCCAGAGGCTCACTCAAGTGCATTGAATGGACAATCAAGTCCATAAACCGAAACGCCTATATAATGGTAACTAAATCCTGATTATTGACCTCTTTATACTCCATTCTTCCCAAATCTTCGATACTTGAATGAGCCTCAATGCTTGTGATTGCAGATTGCTATAACAGGAAAGGGCTTCTTCAAGTCTTCTGCTATGGCCACGGAGTTGATCATGAATAACATCCTAAGGATTGGGAAAGTTAATGTCATTGGAGATGTTATTCTGTCTCTTGGGAAAATGTGTATCGGCTTATCTAGCGCCTTGTTTGGATTACTAATGCTGGACTCTCACAAGTACAAATCTTCACATAACAAGATCTCTTCTCCACTCTTCCCAGTACTGGTAAATGTTTGTTGTCTTCTTTCCAATGTTCTAAAAAACACTTTATGCGGATCCTGGGCAGAGAGGGGCTGCCTAGCGCCTAGACAGCCAGAACAGTTGCCTAGGCGTTCCTAGACAGGCCCCTAGACGGGTTGGGACCTTCTAGCGCCTAGACAGGGCCTAGACATGATTTTTAGAACAGTGCTTCTTTCTCATTTTTTCCGTCGCTAACAATCTGTGAACCGTGGTGGCAGGTGTGTTGGGGTCTCGGTTATGTTGTTGCAACGCTTTTCTTCGGGGTGGTGGAGATGTCAATCGACACCATCATTCTGTCGTTCTGCCAGGACTCGGAGGAACACCAAGGCACAGCTCAGTATGCTCCACCGCTCCTCATTGAGACCCTTAATGACCAAAACGAGTCGAGCTAATGAAAATAGTTTTTGCCAAATGAAAAAATGTACTTAGAGAAGTGTTACACGACTAGGATTTGAATGAGTTATTGTTGCTTCGCTAAATCATGTATGTTTTGATCACTTGTATTAGTTGTATATATTGGTAATTGTCTACCATTAAGGTTGTACAACTTTAGGAAGGAACACGATGACAAAAAGTCTTTTGTTTTTTAAGCATCATCGAGATTATTTTATCTGTTTTTTAAGAAAAAAAAATTACTCAAAATAATATTGTATCAACTTTTATCGATTAATTAAAAATAATACAAACTTTTAAATTAATAAAAATTAATAACTTTTATTGTATTAACCAAAATTAACTTGTGGGCGTTTTTTGTGGGATTTTTTATGAAACATGTGACATGATCATCGAAATTTGCTTATTGAGTATAAAAAATACCAACTTTTATTGCTCTTATAAGAGTGGTAATTTATATGATGAAAGTTGGTATAAATCACATTAAAATCCTACTTATTTACAAACCGAGCCGAACACCGAATTTCTCACGAACGAGTCTGTTCTCTTACAACCCTACTTAAAAATATAAAGGTCCAAGTTCATTCAACTACCTATTTTTTTTGTCTAGCGGGCCGATTAAAAGCCTGTCCTTTTTTTCAGTCCAGCGGGCCTGTCTATAAACAGGCCCAAGTTCATTCAACTGATTGCAAGACTTTGGAGGAAAGTTCATTCATCGGGAGGAACACAGAGAGAATCAGGACGGGACGTCGGACTCGGGAGAAACAATCCTTCATCGCCAACATTTCTTCTCTGCCTCGTCAAAGTCTACAAATTCGTCTCCAAAATTGATAGGTTTGAACTTGTCCTCCTCAATTGAATTTTGTTTCCAATGTCTTTATGTCAACTGTGGTTCTTATTTCTCAATCGAGAAAGATTGTTACTAATTACTCTAGCAAACATCTGCACGAAACTTGTCCAGAATCACTTTAAAAGCAGACAGAGAAATAATTGATTTTAGATACAATGGAGTGATTCAAGCAATCAAGCCCCAGCGTAAACCCTAGGTTTATGATGCGAGATAGAAATTGCGAGTTCATTGCTAGAGACAGATTGTAATTTGTAAGTTTCCTACTTGTGTTCATCTGCAGGGATTTAGACGGATTAAATGAATGCTGAACGTGATGATGGTGGAGAAGATGAATATGTGTTGCTTGACCTTGGTGAACTTTCTGGTAAAGTTGATATCGGTCCGGGTACCCCATACGTGCTATCGGTAAATATAAACATAATCAAAGCTTGTTCACTGAAATCCTGCGTTATTATTTGGTTGTGTTTGTCAATTTTCCAGTAGCTCAAATTTGGCTTAATGTATGGTTATTTGAATCAAAATGCAGGGCTTGGACACAATGAACCCGATATTGACCATAGACGACAAATTGAAGCTGGTAAGTTAGTGCTAGTCTTCTTGTTTGATCAATTTTGAACAGAAAGCTGGTTTATAACAATGGAAATAAGAATTGACTTATTAATCGCGCTCTTAGTTGGTTGTGCCTAATGGAAAATAACTATAGTATTCCTTTCATTTTTTCGCTTCTTTGCAGATTGGCGAATACCAAGAAACTGTTGGTACATGTTTGATCTTTTCAGAGACCGGTGAGTCATACTTAAGATCGGCAGTTGTCAATTGATGTCCGATTTATATGTTTTCGGTTTAAAGTGAGGAAACATATGTTTTGTATCATTATGTGGATAGGATTTGACAAATTCTGAAGTGCCATTGCAGAGAAAACACCTATGGTGCATGAAGAGACGGGAACGTCTGAGGAAAACCTTTTCAAGGGCATAGGCATAGTCGACCCGAATCAATCACCTGGAAAGGAACTAAAGCCCGTCACTTCTCTTCACAAGATTCTCAAGTTCAGGTTCATGTCTGCATCAGGTGGTGCTCAAGATTCCAAAGACAAGCCGCCTGATGATAATGCATCTTCATAAATTAGAGAACAAAAGGGATTGCTGATATGGGCAGAATTCATTGCTACTGTGTTGGTTAATGCCACGCCAGGTGAATCAAACACATGCGCTGATCTTGCAAATTGCAAATCACATGCGCTGATCTTGCAAATTGCAAATCACATGCGCTGATCTTTCAAAAAAACAGTTCAAATTTGATCATGTTTTTTAGACCAGAAGACAACCAAGGTAATTTGATTTCTTCATACATTCTTGATGCTTACTCTACTCTCCCATTGTTATGTAAAGATTTTAACAATTATGTTCATTTTCAGAGCCTGTTTTCAGCGAAACATCTCCTGTTGTCACCTCAGTACTAGATGGATACAATGTTTGCATATTTGCGAATGGACAAACATTTACAAGACTATTGGTTTTATGATAAAATTCTCTGTTGGAAATTGTATTTCAAGTGGTGAACAACAGCCAAAGAGAAAACTTACTTGGCTCTAATCTAAAGATGGACACACACTTTTGATTGCAAAACTTATTGCTCCCTTTACCTGCACTAGTCATCCTAGATATTACCTGTGATACTTAGGATAATGAAGATTATGAACTTCTGCATTTTTTTTTTGGTTTTAGTTTCCTTGTAAGATTTTTGTCCAATGTGTAATTTTTCCTACAAGCCCTCTGCCTAGCAAGACTCCTATAGTTTTACATCTTAACTGTCTAATGAAAAGCTTTGGTATGCACTAGTTATATGAAAATTTTCACAACCAATCCTTGAAACTCTTGCTGTTATTTTTATGACTTAGTTGTGACCCCAACAGTTCAATTATAATGATCTTGCTTTTCATAGTTTGTGATGGCTCTGTAGTTTTTGTATGGTATATGGATAGATTTACAAGGTAAAAACTTTCCATAACTAAGGCAAAATTGTTCACAAAAGATAAAATTTCTCTTGTTCGCATGTTTCAGCTTGCTCGAGAGAGGAAACTCAGATTATAAGATGGAAAGCATTTTAACTAATAACCAAAAGCCTTCTTCTTCTTCCTCAATACCTTCAAAGCTCAGAACAAAGAAAGAGGTCACCACTTAGACAAATCAACACTAGCTACCATTTTTAGTCCCAAAACTTTACTCTTCGTATGATGATTGTGTGTGAGAGAGTACTGTATGTGCATTTTTAGTCCCAAACCATGAAGCCTTTCATGGCAGACTGACGGCTGTTAAATTAACTTATAAAAAGAGTCTTGATGAAAACTTAAACTAAAGAATAATTAATTTTAATAAAAACTTAATCTAAAAACCAACAATCCATGCAACGTTCGCCCGTTGGACAGTCACAATATCGATAACCTTTGTAGATGGATGGGAGCTTGAAACGGCACAATGGACAGTAACAATGTCCAAAGAGCCATTTAAGGATGCAACGTTGATGAAACACATGGGAGCATGGCAACTTGGTCACCTCGCATCCTACCGACATCTCCTCCAAGCAAATCGCACAACTCGGCTCCCTCTCTTGCCCATCGGCCGTAATGGTGTAGTAATCCAATGACAAATAGGCTTCATGAGTGATCGGCCGGTCCTCATTCTCATCTTCTTCTTCTTCTTCTTCTACTTCTTGTTCTTGTTCTTCTACTTCTTCTTCTTCTTCTCCACCCTCGTTCTCGTTTTGATGATCCTCGGCCCTGCTGCTAATCCTAAAAGGTATGTCAACATAGGTCTCCAGCCTCACGTGCAGACCGACGACTCCTGCTTCTGTTGCTGTCCACACGGGGTTGTTGTCGTACACGAGCCGGAGGATGTCGTTCCGGGCAGACGAGGTAACGCCACGCCTCTTGAGGACCGCGTTGAACTCTTCCCGGTTGCCATAGTCAGCTGAGAATCTCCCAGAAACATGCATGTTTAACCTTAGAACTTGGTACTCCGAGTAAGGGAGGAGTTCGCCACGAGGAAGGAGAAACTCGCAACCGTTGAATTTAAAAAGGAACTTGTTATTCAGGGTGTCTGAGTACTCCTCATGCGGCGAACCTGCCCAAACTAACACTCCGTAAAACTGCCTGGGTATCTCGTCATCCGCTCCTGATGCGTTGTAGTTTGTCCAGCCATCACCCATCTTTATCCCCTTGTAGTTGTATGATCCAAATCAGACTGAACTTGTGTAACCTAGCTCGCTCCAATGATAAACAGCGGGAAAAAATCAACAGCTATTCAACACAATTATGTATCAGAAGCAATGTTCTAAAAAACGCTAGGCGGACGCTGGGCAGAGAGGGACCGCTTAGCACCTAGACTGCCTGAACGATGGTCTAAGCGGTCCTAACGGGGGGCCTAGGCAGTCTGGACGGCTAGGCGGACTAAGACCTTCCAGCGCCTAGGCGAGGCCTAGACGGGATTTTTAGAACCGTGATCAGAAGCACAATTACGGCACACATTGTATTGCACATTTCAAAAAGGACAAATCAGAGCTACAATAAGAGTACCTTGGGTATTAGGAATCACTCAACCCTATTGCAAGAATGACCACCAATTTACATGAGTCATACCTAAATTCATCAAACCCCTTCTTTATCTCATCCCCGTTCCAACCCCATACCTTATTCCAACTCGATTCCAAACATCCCCATCCAAACCCCGTACCTTATTCCAACTCGATTCCAAACTGGCCCTAATATTGCTACGAAATACTAGCAATGGGCGCGTAAATTTGCAACCATGCTAACTAGAATCTTTTGTACACGGCTCCAAGAATGACCATTTAAACAGAATCGAAATCAGAATTAGTAAAGCTTCAAGTTTCAATATTTTTTACACGGTTACTTTGAACTAGTAAAGCTTCAAAGCCTTCAAGTCTCAACAGTCGTAAATGCACACGTAATCTTTTGTACACGGTTTTAACTAGAATAACTTCAAGTTTCAATTTCAATCTTTAAAACCGTGTACAAAAGATTGCGCCTTTTAAACAGAATCGAAATCAGAATTAGTAAAGCTATCTAAAAGCTAATCACAAATTATGAATTAGACCTAAAAGTTATTGGCAATAGAGGGTACATATCATTCAATTGTGAAGAAACACCACCACTAAAATAAGGCATCAAGCTATTCATTACAAATTGCAAAAAGAGAGCATCAAATATCAAGAAAATCAAAGCCAACAATGGCCGGAATCTGCAAAAAAAAAATGAGAGGTCGACACTTACGTGCAATCGTGCAGCGGTGAAGCGTCGATGGTGAGTGAGAGACCGCGAGAAGCGAGAGAGATAAAATTAGAGTTTTAAGATCAAATAATTATTATGAATTTATAATATATTTACTTTCCTTCTTTTTAATATCTTTTAATAACTTTTTTCCTTATCAATTTTTTTTTATCTTTTTACTTCCCAGGATTACCATTATTGATTTTTATATTTTTTTGGTCGAATTATTGATTTTTATATTAACCGTCAATATATCTATAGTTATAAACAGTCAAAATCTCTATGAGTTCTAAGTATTATTTTTCCAATTTTGCTCCAGGAAAAAATATTATTTCCTAAATTGAGATATTTATCTACACTATTTTTTTCCTTTTTTGAAAAGATAATTACGTCCTTTGTTGAGAAATTTGAGTCTTTGCCAATTCCTTTTGAGACGATGATTTTTCCAGTATGCAAATTAAGTACATTATGATTGCCAAAATGTGAAACTAAGCACACAAAAGAATGAACATAAGAACAAAGATTTGATATTTGATTGATTGCCTCCATGTACACGTGTATTTGAATATAAATCTCACTTGGATTGTTGCATTGCACCAAACCAAAGCTTTCGCAAATCAGACATTTATTTGTCTCAAGATCTGCACATGTAACACTGTCTTATAATTACTGACAAGTTAATCATGATGAATTCATTCTGAGATGTGTTGTGCAAATTGAATCTTTAATGCCTTAAATTTGGTACTCTAAACTCACCTAAATAATCTGCAAAGTAGTTTACTAGTTTTTATGCAGAAACAATTACACCTGGTGCAGTAAGAAGTAAGAACTACCAAACACAGTAGCAGTAAATTCTAACCTTTGCTCATATCAGCAATCCCTTTTGTTCTCTAATCTATGAAGATGCATTATCATCTGGCGGCTTGTCATTGGAATCTTGAGCACCACCTGATGCAGACATGAACCTGAACTTGAGAAGCTTGAGAAGAGAGGTGACAGGCTTTAGTTCCTTCCCAGGTGATTGATTCGGGTCGACTATGCCTATGCCCTTGAAAAGGTTTTCCTCCGATGTTCCCATCTCTTCATGCACCATAGGTGTTTTCTCTGCAAAGGCACTTCCAGAATTTATTAAAGTCCAATAAACACTTTAAACTGAAAACATATGAACCGGACATCAATTGCTCGTCTTTAAGTATGACTCAGCGGTCTCTGAAAAGATCAAACATGTACCAACAGTTTCTTGGTATTCGCCAATCTGCAATGAAGCGAAAATAACATATGAAAGGAAGACTATAGTTATTTTCCATTAGGGATAACCAACTAAGAGCGCGATTAACTAGTCAATTCTTCCTTTCATTGTTATAAACCAGCTTTCTGTTCAAAACTGACCAAACAAGAAGACTAGCACTAACTTACCAGCTTCAATTTGTCATCTATGGTCAATATCGGGTTCATTGTGTCCAAGCCCTGCATTTTGATTCAAATTACCATACATTAACCCAAATTTATGCAGCACAAGCTAATGAACTTCACAATTCACCTTCAGCACTAGCAAAAAATAACGCGGGAATTCAATGAACAAGCTTTGATAATGTTTATGTTTACCGATAGCAGAATGGAGAGATAGTCGGAGAGGTCACAAAACCCTACACTTTTCATTACTGCCCCTTTCCTCGTTGTAAGAGCTTATGTTTTACTCCATGGCATAGCCCATTAAGGATTGTATTTGGGCCATGGCATGGCCCATGGTTATACAGCACTTGAGACTGTATTTCTGAAAATAGTTTCTAATTTATTAAAAAAACTTACACCTTGAAAAGTGTTATAAGGCGCCTACGGATGACTTAATATGACTATAGAAAATTCTACGCTCTTTCTCTTCTATTGATCGTTCTCTAATAATTATAACAAGTTAACAAATTTAGCATGTTTATCAAAATATTCGAATTTGACTCGGATCCGAATTTATCCGAAACCGAAATGACCCGACCCGACCCCCCAATTGACACCTCTAGATAGGGCTGTCAAAATTTGACTCGATCCGAGAAACTCGCCCGACTTCGAACCCGACCCGACCCGAGAAAAAGATTAAAAAAATTATATTCGAAACATGTTTGACCCGAACTGATTTGACCCGAATCCGAAAAACCCGAACTTGAGATTAACCCAAAACCGATTATACCGGAATGGACTAGCCTGATGCAACCCGATATCCGATGCTACCCGATCCGAAGTCATCCGAAAATCCGAAGTTACCCGACCCGAAACCATCCGAAAATCCGAAATTACCCGACCCGAAATCATCCGAAAATTACATTATGTTTTAAAATATTGATAATAGTGAATATTTATTATAATTATATTTTTAATTTAAATGTTGCATTAAATATTTAGACCCTAGAGTAGTTAAACTACAAAAAATCATCATTCGATATATTGTCTGAATCAAAATTCGGCTTACTCGAAATCAGATAAACCGGAAATTTGGCCAAAGTCAAAATTCGATTCACCCAAAATCTGAAAAACCCGAAACCCGACTAACCCGAAATCCGACTAAATCCGAAACTAACTAAACCCAAAACCGTACTTATTCGAAATCAAGTTAGCCCGAAAACCGAATGACGCGACCGAAATTGACCCGGAACCCGACTTTGCTCGATTAATTGAGCACCCGACCCAAAATAATCCAACCCAATTTAACCCAAATTTTAAAATATCCAAATTTGACCCGAATCCGAACTTACCCGAAACTGAATTGACCCGACCCGACCCGCCCGATTGACACCCCTACCTGTAGACCAAAGCAATCATTCCAATCATTATTACAGTATATAAATCAAGTCTTCATAGGATACTACTTTCTTTTACAATTCAACTTATCTGCAATATATTTAAGCCCCATCTTTTTCTTTTTTTTCATCTAAATTTCGGTCTAAATATGGGCCAAGCCTAATTTTCACTAATACTGAATTAGGTGCTAGAAACTAATTTCTAATTTAACGTGACTGTTCAATCTAGCAATCAATTTTAAATCTCAAGTATGCATGTGTGTTCCAGGGTTTTCTCTAATCTATTGCTTATATTTTTTAAATATTTTTTTTATCTAATTTAACGTTTTTGGACTATATAAACGGTATGGTTACTTGGCAAACATTACCAATATTATAGGGTTAACTCGTAAAATTAAGAAAATATGTGGTACCATGTAAAATCTGTAACACCCCTATAAAGCAACATTTGGGTATTACTATCAGTGACCTTTGATTTTACCGCTCAAATTCACCCTAAGTTTTATAATGATATTAAAACTTATAAAAATGTGGAAATTGACATAAACGTTACATAAATTAAATGGTGCTCCCGAATAAGACTTTGTTCTTACATCCTTCATCAACATAATAAAAACAGGGTTCGACAATGGAAATTGAAGACTTGTCCTTACAATATGAATTTAAATAAACCAAAATGAGCGGAAAATACATATTTGAGAGTCCGGCCCTTCCTTCTTGGTACGGCTTCACTTACGCCTTGTTGGAGTTCCTAGGGTGTGGCATAAGTCGCGAAGGGCGAGAAATGTCAGGCAAACATGCGGAAAAACGGAATTAGTCTAAGAGACTAAGCAAGTGAGAACGGAAATTCTCAAGGGTATTACGGTAATTTGTACTATACGAGAGATATTAAGAGATGTGTTTAAGATATAGAAACTTTATGTGGAGCTTATAGGCACGGAAATGAGTAAGTCTCGAGATGAGACAACTCTTAGCTCGAAACGAAACGCTACTAGATTGTAGACTTCGTAGATTAGAAGGTATGTTGGAAACGTTATTAATTCATACAAGTTTTTAAAACCTCTCGCGCCCTTGTCGGATATCAACCAACCTCATCTTATTCGGTGCTCCAAATAGAGGGGGGTGGCCCAAAAGCGCTTAAGTACCCGCCCACATAAGACGATCTTTTCAAGAACCGGGAGTCGGGTGGTCTTCCACGTTGTACTATTCCGACCCGGTTTTGGTTTCTTTTAAATGTGTTTTGGCACTTATCTTATATCGTGATAAAGCTTTTACTTAACTTATTTTAAGAGTGGGGGGCCATGAATGGGCCTGGGTCCACTTAATGGAACGAAGTTCCGACACTTAGCTAGGGTGCACTCGTCCCTCCTCCGAGCAGGAGTAGACATAGATCATGATCCTTAAAGCCGTGGAATTTAGGCATGGTGTCATACGACTTAGTAGGTTATATAGAGGTGTCGGGTTAATCCCACACCCCTCACTATTTCATCCAAACCGATCTCGAAAAGAGATCTTAAACAAGTAAGGTCACAAACAAGACTAGCGTAATAGTCCTATGATCCTATCGAATATTAAATAGTGTAATATCGATAACAATTGGGTCGTTATTTCTAACAATCGGTATTCCTAGATTCATTTATTATTATCAAACAAGTTGTTCCCAACATCGAGCAATTTCACAAAACGAATTATCGAGGCTTCAAGGAGAAATTCCACTTGCATAATTAGCTTTTACGGTTGTATACGAACGAATGAACGAGAATTGTTGTCTTTAGTCGGGACGGAAACTCGACCTATTGACACTAGAGTTACAAACGAACTTTGATAAGAATTTCTTTAATTCTTTTAACGTTTTAAATATCTCTTATATTCTTTTTATAAGAGAATTAACTACAAAATTATTATAATAATAATTTAGGTGGAGGTGATGAAATGATAATATTCCTTATTATTATTCTTGATTGTAGTATCCAAGTATTCTTTATAAACTCTTTATTTCAATTTGATTATTATAAGATTTTGAAGACTAAGGTTTAATATTATTCAAATTATTCAATACACATTAACTTAAAGTTAATATTCCTTTTAGATTAATTTATTATTCTTTTATTATACAAGCATGTAAGTTGCTAACGTAAAATCCATTAAAATATACTTTCTATATTTCTTTTCAAAATAATAATTATTCAAATCATTCTTATGATATAAAAAGTCCATTATGCCCTTACCATATTCTATCTTTTATTTTTCCTTATAAATATCTTTTATCCAACTTGATCATAAAATATCTTTTTAAGACTAGAATATATTATTGTTATATTTTTCTTTTATCATACTTCTTATAATAAGACATGTATTCATTCCTTTTTAAGATGTAAAAATTATTAAAATATTATATTATATAATACTTATTCTAATACTTTACTTATATGAAAATTTCTAATTATTATATTAAACAATATATCATACTTTCCATATATGAAAGATAACAATAAAATTCTATTATTCTAATTATAAGGTTTCCCAAACTAGAAATACTATTTTATAGGTTATGAGCATGTATGTATTTATTTTATATGCAAGATTATAATATTAGGAAATCATCTCTTCTAACAACTTAGTTCCTTCTTAATAAGTATACTTTTCCGAATTTCTTCTTCCTCATGTCTCATCAAGATTCAAAGTTTCACACCCTCTCTCCTCCATCACCCCCCACTCTCACACTTGTTCTCGTTCATTCCTTTTTCCCCCACTGCAGAGCATTTGCATGTATGAATGTGCTTTTTTTAATTTCTCGTTGTTACGGTGGCAGGATGAACAGGTGGATGAACTAGGCGCTATGATTATGGGTTGCGATTCTTCTACTGAGTAAGAATCTCTTAATGGAGGAATTTTCGATATTTAAAAAAAACAAGATTAACACACACAAACCAACTACAGTCCATACCTCATTTCCAAATAATCACACATGCACATTACACATTCACAATTACACAATTCTGCACATCAACCTACACACCCTCCACACACACACACACACACGCACACACCCATACCATTTATTTTGCAGCAATGCAACCCTTCTTCGTCATTGCATTCTACGCGACAATGCAACCCTTCTACATCACTGCATGTCATTCCAGCAATGCAACCCTTCTCCGTCATTACGTGACGGTTCTCAAATCAAGCGTAGAAAAACCATTCACAATATTCCACACATGACAAAACTAATTGGAAACGAATGACACACGTATAAAAAAGTAATTACAAATTGAAGTCACAATCTCAATTACAATGGATGTTCAAAATTGATTCCAACACATGCCTCTTGTGCGGTACGGGACATGAGACCGTTAACCATCTTTGGTTCGGTTGCAAGTTGACCATGGATGTTCAAAATGTTGTCATGCAATGGGCTCAAATCAACAAAGAGGCAAGGAGGACATAGGTCAATGGACGCTCTAGCTTCAACAGGGTAATCGGAAGAGCGGAATTATGTTCCACACTTGTGCATGCATTGGGGCAATAGTGTACTACATCTAGAAGACGCGGAATGAGTCCTGAGTCGTGTGCTTCCCTGATTATTACACACGTTAAGGATTGCCTAAAAGCTAACCGGAGAAAACCGAATCGTAAATTTCGCAAATGGCTTGTGATTTTGTGAAACTAATAGTTATTAAAAATAATGTAATTTCTAGGAATGCCTAGGCAACTTTTTGTAATCCTTTATTAACGAATGATTAATCCTTCATTCAAAAAAAGAATAAAGGGTTCAGAAATTATGGCATCTAATCTTATCCATGTAATTAATAAATTATCTCAGTATAAAACCACACACTTAAATGTGCAAATAAAACTATACGCCTTTTAAATAAATCTACCCTAATACATTTTTTAGTATTCCAAAAAGTTTCTAGTTTATTAAAATTTTGTATTACCCTTTTTAATCGAATTTTTTAATATGTGCCCATGTGCACGCAATAAGTATTCTAATCTTGGTAAATCTGGATATTGTTTGTTAATTTTGATTTTTTTCAAAAGGGTTTATTAATTTGAATTTAGGAAATATTTTTAAAATAATTTCTAAAATTAGCATTGTTATTGTGTGCCCATGGGCATACATTAACCAAACCCTTTTTTTAATTAGGGTTTAGATTTTCTAAATTAAGGTAATGGTTCTAAATTTTGGCCTTTTTATTCTCGTCCGAGAATTAAAATGCTGATGATCTGTAATCATAATTCATAAATCAATCTTCTCTAGACTTCTAATCTTCCATATGTGTCACCAATATCATAGATATAATTTCCATGCATCTAAAAATGGAAAGGAAAATATTTCTTCTGCCTATTCTTGTATATAATTTACGCGGTATTCTCTTACTTTGCACCATATATTTTCAATTATGGCAAAAAAATCATCCTTAAAAACAAACATTTACACGTCTAAGTTGATGCCTGTCACGTTAGATTCGTTCCATTACAAAAAGATCTCCATTGCACGATCTCAAAACAAATTAACATCCATTGCCCTATAAAAATTGCACCATTAAATCCGTCTTTTTAGTATTCATCTTTTGCTTTTCATATGTTAAATGTCTCCTAATTTCAAGCTTTGATTGAGAGAAGAAGAAAAATGAGAAAGGGTTCTTCGTATCTTTCGTGTGTGAAATTTCGTTCGTCCACATTCAAGGACTCTTCCAAATGGTATTTGTTATACATACTCATAATTCAATGTTTCTTTGTTCTTGTTTATGATTTTAACTTTTTTTTTTATTTTGCCTTAGTGAAAGGTTGATTGAATTAGCTCGAAAACGAATAGCTAATCTAATAGCAAGAACAAAATCTATGATTAGCTTCTTGTGTGAAGATATTGCACATCTCCTTCAACGAGGCCTGCACGAGAAAGCTCTTCATAGGGTATGAATGATCTTGAATCTTGATCTTCTTCAATTCATGATATTAATTCAGTTTTTTGGGTATAAGACTCTTTAATGTTATATACTTATATAGCATGTTGTATGCATTATAAAACCGGGAAAAAAAATTAAGTGTTGTTTGGTAAGTCCAAATTATAATGCTTTATACTATAAATCATAAATTTAATCCTTATTAAATCAAATAATGAATTCTAAATTTTAATGTCCAAGAATGCACAAGTTCTTTGTACACATCCAAACAAGCCCTTAGATTTTATGCTCATTCTTTTCAGGTTGAACAAGTCTATCAAGACCAACGCAGATTATCAGCATATGCACAGATTGATGAGCTTTGTTCAGCAGCGCTCAAAGACTTTGACATCATATGCAAACAGAGGTACACAAATTTTTCTTAGATCATTTTGAAGAAATTGAAATCAAAATTAATTGGTAAATATTTTGCAGCGAGTTGAAAGCTGAGCTAAAGATAGTGGTGTGCACACTGATCTTTGCAGCTTCAAGATATGGCGAACTGCCAGAACTAAACAAGATCAGAAACCTGTTCAGAGAATGGTGGGGTGATGAGCTTATATCAACCAATGTTAATTTACTGCCAGGGAATCTTGTTAACCCAGAGATTAAAGAAATGCTCATCATAAATCCACCCAATGATGCAAAGAAGCTTGAACTCGTAAACGAAATCGCTAGTAGCCACAACATTATTCTGGGTTTTGAAAGCAAGGATCAAAATTTCAAGTCACACAGTCAAGAGGTAAATAAGACTTAACAAGCTTATGTGTGCATTAACACTTTAATTAATATTTAACATAACAAACACTTAAACTACTTTTCAGGAAGAGCATGAATCTGAGAACATAGAGATGGAATTTCATGATAGCTTATACCCACAAGACACGCCGGAATCGAGCAGTCCTAGCGAGTACAAGAACATACATATGAAGATGGAGAATCATGAAGAGTCGTCTTCAAGATCATCTTTTGACAGTTCAAATCAAAGTAGAGAGGAAGAGATTGTCTATTTAGACAATAATATGAGATTGAAATCACCCTCTCCACACAATAATAATATGAGAATGAAATCGCCCCCTCCACCTTATAAGATCCATCCTAAGTGAGCTAAAAAGCAATCTTCTGATAGTAGCAAGCATGTATTTGAGATCAAACCCATATAGTAATCATAAGTTTACCCTTCTTATTGCAAATTTATTTCTGTAATTGTTGAGGAATAGTTTTCACAAGTTTTGACTCAAATTACATGTTAACTCAGAATTTAGCCAGACAAAGTATACATACAGATAAAGAGAAAATTTCAAATAGTATCAATTTATTACAAATGAGCACTCAGAACACAGCACACAATCAATCACAAAACAATATCATGGCAGATGCTCAAACTTTTCGCAGTAAAGCAGGATTCTCAATCGGTTAAATTACAGATAATATTGAAAGAAAAAAAAATTCAGAAAGCAGCATATGAAGGGTAA
Source organism: Fallopia convolvulus (assembly GCA_964016875.1). Classification (NCBI taxonomy): domain Eukaryota; kingdom Viridiplantae; phylum Streptophyta; class Magnoliopsida; order Caryophyllales; family Polygonaceae; genus Fallopia; species Fallopia convolvulus. Next base: position 69,082,378 of record OZ024720.1, read on the forward strand.
TTACAAAAAGGGTTACCTGGCATACTTTATCAATCAACCTCAAGCGTATTGAATCCTTCTCCTACCAAACATGAGCAGCTTTCTGAAGCCTTTAGCAGCTTTCGGAGAATCTTCAGCTGTGATCCATTTCTTCCTAGAAATTACTTGGTCTACACTCATTTCACGCGTTGGAGGGGTTGATTCTTCTATCTCGGAGATCTCACGGTAGCTTGGAGTAGTGTTGTTTTTGCCGCCATTTTCCTCAATGTCAACTGTAGCATTCAACTGCTCAGTTGGCGGTTCAGGCACAGGAGGGCTAATTTTCGCTGGGTGTTCATCCTGGACTTCACAATGGGGTGTTTCACTATCTATTGCAGGCTTAGGTAAGTCTTCAACTACTGAAGGTTGCTCTTTTATGTCTGTTTCATTGGCAATAGGTGTTTCTGATGTGGGTTTTTCTTCATATTTATCTACTGAAGAAGTAATATGCAACTCTTTTATGTCTTCTGGATCAGCAACAATGCCAGGGACATGGATATCCTCTGCAGTGATCAATTCAGGGGGAGATTCTGCAGGGATTTCTTTTACCTGGTCGGCATCAGAGACGGATCTATGTATCCCACTCAGATCTTTCGACTCTGATTTTTCATCAGCAGATTTCATCTTGTTTGGTGTAGATTTCGGTTTCTTCACTTCTGAAGGTGTAGATTTCTGAGACAAACTGCTAGCGGTTACACCTTTAACTTTTGAAGCTTCTTTTTTCGGCTGGCTTGATTTAGATGAAGTAACTGACTCCTTTTGCACAGTTTTTGCAGCTGCTAGACGGTCAATGGTTGAGCTTCTCAGAACCGGCTTCTGAGTTTTCGTTGTTTCTTCATTTGGTGAAGGAGCTTTTGGTTTTTCAGTTGAGGAACCTGACTTTGTTCTGGTCATAGTGGAGGTCTTCTTTGAGGACACAGAATTAACCATGCTTCTCTCAGCAATGCGCTTTTGTCGTTGCAGCGCAAGCTCTTCCCTTCTTTTTCTAGACTCTTCTTCCTGTTAAAGATGATCACGGTGGAAAGAAATATATGAGCAATACAAATCAAGGATGGAAATGGAATGATTGCAAAATATATTTTAAAAACTTGTATAATAATATGAAAATGTGAAAAGTAAGTTAGTAACATCATTCATTTGAAAATCTCAAAGATTATCCATTGTTGCGTAATCTGGCCCAAGTACTGATAAAAGAGCTGCCATTGTAAATTTCATAGAAAATTTAAGTACCTTCTGTAGTTTGCTCTTGTTTGCAGCTGCTCTACTTCCCCAAGCGGGCCTACTTGTTTTGGCTGCCAACTCGGATTTGCTTCTTGCGGGAGGTCTTGACTTGGCATCTCTTGCTGAAGCAGGACGAATCTTTTTATTGCCATCTTTACCATTAGAAGTAATGACTTTGTCAGCACCAGCATCCATTTCAGACTGCCTTTTGCTAGCTTCGCTCAGAGCAATATTATTTTCAAAATCCATCTCAGGTGTCCAGGATGCCACTGGGTAATCAACTGATGTAGAACGATCAAGAACCATGAACAGCTCCTCTGGCTCGGGCATGGCAGTTGCCTCGGACTTGTCATGCTGTACTTCTAGTGCCAATGAACCTTTACCAACAGTGTCAGAAACCATATCCATGTCAAATCTCAACTGAGTGTCAAAGCTGTCATCCATTGACCGTGCTTGAATCATCAGAGAATCATCAATAATATCATTTTTTAATTTATCATCTCTATCATTTGGCGATGAATATGCTCCATCAATCAATCCAAGGTCAATACTTGTGTTATTGGGAGCTTCACCTGACATTTTGCCAATGATCCAATCATCACCACCCCGGCCTTTAATGATAGAGGAGCGAGAAGCACCATCAGATGGTGTGACCTGAGAATAATAATATTCTTCATTTCTTTCACACATCATGATTTCCTCAGGGTTATTATTGCCCTTTCTAGATAAGTTCCTGATGCTTTCACTGGCTTCAAAGTTTTGAATAGAGGCCTTTCCGAAGTTACCCTCATTGCTTGTGTCCCTCTCTGAGATTAAAAATGCATCAGATGTAATTGACATTTGTTTCTCAGAACTTTTGGTTGTATGATAACCTTCCTCAACCTGGATCGGTCGTGATTCATTAGATTCTGAATCTTCCCTCAACAAAAGCTGCTGAAAAGCATCCCAGTTCCCATTGCCTCTTTTATCTTTACTATTCTCATTAACAGAAGAACTGTGTACCCCACCATTGTGCTTCGTTCCATTTTTTCTTCTACGATGATGAGTTTTATGGTATTCTTCATCAGTTGAGCTTTCCTCAGAAGAACCACCCTTCTCTCCATTTTTATTTGAAGTAATGTAATTGATATTGCGTATAACAACTCTTCTTGAGGATTTCTTCTCATGCTTCTTCTTGGTTCGCCGATCCTTAGAGGAGTCGCTGTCAGTGCTAGGGTCACTGGTTTCACTATCTCCACTGTGTTGTACATTTTCTGACCTTCTTTTGCTTTTCTTCTTGGATGAAGATTTGTGAATGTGGTGATCATCTGGTTCTCTATCACTTCCCAGAGCAGAGTTTGCATTTGGAGGCCACTGCATGTTGTTTGGATAATATGGAGGGGGCACCTGCATCCCAGGGTAGACATATCCTTGATATGGAGGAGGCATGGCTTGATAACCTTGAAAGCTCTGCATGTAATGAAGTTGACTAGCCCATGGAAATGGAATTTGAGCTTTCCCATCAGTTGATGGAATCTGATCTGCAATAACGCAAGGAAATCGGCATCAAACTAATAATAGTCAAGTAGCTTTACATTACACAAGTGTCAGACAAGTTATACAGTAATACGCACACAAAAAAAAACATGAAATGCGTCCCTTTTTACAATATATTTCATTTAGTACTATTTATTCAAAATCTTGATCTTACTCTTCAAAGTTTAAATGATAAAATTTTACAGCCACAATTTAACTAATAAGTACTTGTATTCCAGAAACAACAAACTCCTTCGGAATTACATATATTTGTTTCATTTCTATCATGAACCAAACATGTGCTTTTTTACTCATCTTTCACACATGCACCCAAGCAGAGCAGTTCTGTCACAACTTGAGGCATCGGTTCAACAGAAGTTAAGAACATCAGCATTTGCAAATGCCCCAGTTTAACTGTAACCAATCTGATCTGACGTGCATAGAAAAAGAGAGCAATGAAATGGACGTGCATAAACGTATAAGCTAAAAATATAATCTATGAGAAGCAATGTAAGAGATGCCCCAATTCACAGCAATTGAACACCATCTTGTAAAAAACAAAATACCTGCATTAATATCTGAACTTCCACGACTAACACCTGATTCGGATGCCGTATCATTAGCACCATAAGGTTTCCCTCCTTGAATATTATCTTCACCAGCAAGGACAATTCCAGAGGTTCCAAAGTATGACAAATCTGGCTGAGGTAGAGCTTGCATTGCAGCAATTTCATCCATCCAAAGCCTATCTTCATTCTTTTTCTTGCATAAATCGATGAAGTTTATGCAAGCATCTCTACATGTCAATATGAGGCCTTACATTAAAAAAAAAATCACAGGGCAACATAAAAGTCATGTTTGATTCTTTGAAGCAAATACCAGGTATTAGTGTAATATATATCACACAGAATTTTCTAAAGGTACAACCAGGGGCGGAGGGAGAAGGGGGCGAGTGGGGGCTATAGCCCCCACTCAATTTTAGCCCCCACTCACTTAAATTTTTTTTTACAAAAATATATAATAAATACTAAGTTAACTATGTTAATTTTTTTCCCTAAAAAACTAACTAGGTTAATTATATACTTTTATGAAAAAATACTGTACAAAATAAAGGTTTTCAAATATACATTTTTCTTACATTAAAATACAAAATTTGATATTATTCTAAAAATCCCCGCTTAGTTACGTCTAGGTCATGTCTAAGGCTGAAAGGCTCTATCCTACATAGTCTTTCAGCCCTTTTAGAAGATCATCTAGTTCGTCTAGGCTCCTGTTTAGGCAGTGTAGGACCGCTTAGTACTTATTAGAACATTATCCCTGTAAAAAAAATTACATAGAAAAATACAAAAAAAATCTGTATTTTTCAATTTTTTTGATATAGTCAAGAGTTTGACCCCGAGAAATTTAGCCCCCACTGAGTTGAAATCCTGGCTACGCCACTGGGTACAACGAAAGTTTTACTTGAATCAAATTCACTTCTCTCTTAAGGCACTCATAGAACCAATAGATTATACAAATTGGAGAGAGGATAAATGAAAATGGAAACAAAAATATTCAGTTTCAGGTATCAATAATTGATTCTTACCAACTATTAAGTCTTTCATACAACAAGTTTTGTTTGAGTTTGACAAAATTCTCAAAAAAGCATATGCTTCATATCCTTCATCATGCATCAAGCTGCTTGACAAAAGATATTGTGTGTAAATACTTCAATAAATACCTTAAACGAGAAGCACCAAAAGCATCAGCAAATGATAAAAGGTCATCCAAATTAAACATTTCGTATCCTGCAGCCAAAGCACGAGCATAGGCCATTGCTTGCTCTTTGCGAAGGACAGCTTTTCGAGTATCAAGAACACGCTGAAGACGGGCCCTATTAATCAAGAAACAAAGCTAATTAACTTTAAGAACATATTTACTGTTTAGATAAGAGGTAGAAGACCTTACTTGGAATTTTCTTGCTGTGAGCCATCTGCATGCCCATTATATTCACCTTTGGACTGAAATACATTACTTGCACAATTAATTTAAAATTTTTATAAAAAAGGATGAAAGTAAATGAAATGTTTGGACCAATGTTAATACCTTATAAGAAGCAGCTGACTTGAAATTATCATCAAGACCTGGCAAGTTTCATGCAACTTCCCAATCAGTAATCACTAACTTAACTACTCGTATTAAGGAAAGCATTTCAGCCATGAATGAAAACTGACAAGTCTTGTTATTATTAGCTGCCCCAAACCACTAACCATTACCATTACACAGAAGTTAGAATCATTAATAGGTTTATAAAACAAGTATTGACCTGAATCGAAGAAAAATGTAATACCACAGGAGCAAATAAATTCCACATTCAAAAGTTTGTGTTTTGCTTCACTTAACAGGCTATCAGTTACAACTTTCTACCAACCAATTTAAAAATTAAACTACACACAAACGCAAATAAAAAAGATGACCAACAACCAATCCAGAATAGGAAGGTAGACAAATACAGCAGTTTAGCTTTCAGCTTGTAACTATCAAAACAGTGAATTTTGTTCGTCAGGAGTTGGAGCATATTCCTCAAAAACAAAGCTACAGAAGAGAAGCCAGAAAGAAAGGCTTGAAGTAGAAGGTCAAAGAATCACAATTTTGAACACTTGTGCCAACAGATACTATTTAGTTTGTTTTTAGTCAAACTACTTAGAGAATCAGTACAAGCAAGATTACAGGATTTAAAAATGATGCAAGTAAGACCAAGTCAAACCTCTCATATTTTTTACTCTTTCTAAATGATGACTTGTATCCACTTAGAAGCCTAATTGCTTAAAATCAAAGCAACCATAAGCTGTAGCTGTAATAAACTAGATAGGAAGTACCATCCCATGTCCCATCTACAATTTTGGTGGTCAGGAGAGCATCATTGTTGGTGAACTCCCAACTTCATCATGAAAGAATGACAGTTGTATCACGGTTTAGGGAATTAAAGGTAAAAAGGTAAAAAAAAAAAAAAACACAAATCTGAGCAGTAGATATAGCAAATCATCCTAATGAAGAATACTGATGCTCCAAACAGAACATGAAAAGGATGCATGCTGGATGTAGAAAGTGTGATGAGACCCAGCAAAGACATGTTTATGTAGGTAGAGATTGATGTGGTCCAATTCATTGCCCAATCTAGGCATGTAGCACTTCATTGATAGAGAAACTTCATATTATTATTGAGCATAGTGAAACACAAAAATTAAGCAATCCAATACGCAATCTATCTCTAAGATTACCATCTGTCTCCACTGCATTAGAAGCCTCATACGATTGAATTGAATCCCCAATCTGCTGAATCTCCCTCTCAATGGTGACAACTCGCTCGAGAACCTCCGGTGTACTAACAAACCTCACAAATCTAATGACAAATAAACACTAATCAATAACGATAAATCTTTCAACTCAGGTGAAAATTGGAACCAGTAAAACCAAATTAACCTTTGCAATGTGGCTTTGGTGAACCAAGAAGCATTGCCTGCAGCCGGTGGCGGACGAAGCGTGATCGAATAACCGCCTTTGGCAATCTGCTCCTTGGCCGACCGGAGATGCAAAACAAACGGCTCGAACAGTCCATAAGCCAACTTCTCGTTCAATTTTCCGGCGAAGATTACCAGATCACATCTGTAACCACAACCGCCGGTGAGAAAACGAGCGAAGCGATAGACTAAAAAACCAATACATATCAAAATCCACCACAATCTTACCTCGTTCTGGTAGGAGTGAGTTGAAATAGAGCGTAATCGAGACGAGTAGCGGACTCCATTACAATACGAGCGAGAAAACAAATCGGAACGTCGAATCCTACGAAATCCTCATACACCTCTGCGATTCATTGAAGCGTGAAAGGCAGTTGAAATCAGTTACAACTTACAAGCAATCAATGCCACAGAAATTGAAACTTCTCCAATTAGATATGACTTTTCCAAGAGGAAATGAAACTGAATCTGAAACTTACATGCTCGGAAATTGGAAAGCTTGTTGAATCAACAGCTGGCGTAATCCGTCTCCAACGTCTCTCTGCGTGAATGTTGGAGGTGAGAGAGAAGAGAGATTATGGAGGTTTGGGTGACAGATGGGAGAAGAGCAGAGTGAGGAGAGAAGAGAGCACATGGAAAGAGTGAGTTTTGTGTTTTTGTGTGGGGGTGAACGGGAGGGGTGGGGCCTACGCGCCCCCGGTTTTAATGCCGACACGCTCTGGCTAGGCTCGTTCGTTCGTTTTGGGCTTGTTATTTTATCAGGCGATAAATATAGTAACGATTTTTTTAATAATATATTTTAAAATTATATTTAATTTAATTTAATTATTTTTAAATTTAATTATTTTTAAATTTAATTATTTTTTAATAAAAAATATTTAGTTTTTTTAGTTTTCGTAATTAGTAAAATTAACCTATGATCTTAGGAATAGGATAGAAAAATCGATATAATAATATTTTTGGTATTGATGAAAGTAAAATTATGATTTCAATTTGTTATTTTAAGATGGCCGTTTTCAGGATTACATCTTTTTCGATTGAATTGATCAAATTTAAGTAATTATTGTGTTTCTTATTTAAGATGAATAGGATTTAATTCTAAAAATATATAAATTTATAATTGAATCACTCAATTATAATAAAATAACTCATTTTTTTATGATTAGTGTCTCGTAGTCTCGAAATCAAATTTAAAGGCGTCGTTTACAGTTAACTAGTGTTTTTCGGATCTCATGAGTTGAGTCACACTCACATATAAGTCACAATCAAACGAGTTCATTTGAGTCATATTTGAACAATATAAATATCCCTTTTCAACCAATTAAAATTTTAATATAGAGCAACAAACTCAAAATCTCAAAGACAAACCATTTTCAAATTTTTCGTTAATCGTCGCCTAAGTGCTTCCAAGTGATATCCCATTCTCGTGATTATAGCCGAATCCAAAATGAGCTTGTCTGAGCCATGTTCGAGCAACCCAAAGACCCCTCGCGAACAACAAATCTAAAACCTTAGAAAAAATCAACCGAAAAAACAAAATCTTAAAATATTATAACCAAAAATATTTCTTCATAGAAAACAATTATGTTGCTGGTTTTTGAGAATTGAAGCAATCGAGTAAGTGAGAAGTGGCAGTCTACAACACTGTGTGATGAACCCCACCTCGTCGATGGTTGAGCTGGTTCTTTCATTCCATCATATCATGTCTTCTATTTAACTTTTTTATCCCCATTCGGTATAACTAACGGCTTTAAAAGTTCTTAATTAATGAAGATCAAAGAAAAATGTGCATGATACTAACTACTAAGTAATAATGCAAACTAATTAAGAGTTACTATAATCCACATTTCAAAGATACATGCTTGTTTTTAGAATGGTTATACGTGAAACAATTTTTATTTTGTTAGTTTTTATCATTTAAGGTAAATTTTTTTAAATAATAGGTTCTATTTATCATCTTGTAGGGTTTTGATTTTTAAATTAAAAATGCTTAATCTTTACATAGGTTAGAAATTAAAACCGTACTTAAAATTGTATCCCTTAATTTATTTTGATTCTTGTTTAAGTGTCAAGAGGATGGGAATAATCTGATTTTAAGTTACACGAAGTTTGAATATTGCGAGTTATACAATTTGTATAAACGAACGAGTTTAATAATATAAGCACTTAAGGTAGGTATAGAGAAGGATCCACAATCATTATTACAACCTTTTTTAATTTCTCAACTTTAACCGACAATCTATATCCTTCTTAGTCGATAATCTTTGTAAAAACAAGTCTCATATGTCTTCAAACACCTAGTTAATTAGCTAAAATCTCGAAATAGTATTATAAAATTTCTGTTTCAACTCTTATAAGCAATATTCTCAAAAATTACTCACTTCAACTAATTTATCGTAGTCATTTATTGAAGTGATTAATTTTTGAGAGACTTAACCGAAAAATGAGAGTACTATGCTACCAACCATATTGATAGCTAGCGAATGGAATAATGACAAAAGTTGATTGTTCATTTTGTGTGTTTATGAGTCGTGATTCATGACCTAACACGAGTACACTTTACATTGCCTTCCATTCGCCATTTTGGATAAGGTGTACGTGAAAAGAAAGCAATGGCCTTTTATAAATTTGTCCTTCATCCAAGTGATGAATTTGAAATGGAAAATCTCATGAAAGCTCACAATTTAGTCTTGGAGCCGTTTAATTTATGGCTTGTGTGGACTTATGTTTAGTGGTTCATGTTATTTAATTTGCTCGTCATTTGGATTAAGTAGTCTATAAAGAGATTAAGATATCACCGCCCGTCATTGTCACCGACACGATCTCTGAACTAGTTATAAAGAGATTGAGATGTTAGAACCGTCTGTTTATCCAATTATCAAATGGGTAAAGTCAGTTATACTTATGGGGACATGTTAATAATGTTATTATTTCCACCTCTAAAAATTGAGATTAAACAAAATTAGTAGAAGAGGGGTGGAAACATATACATCATCCAATAAAATAGTGTCGGTTTGGGACTTGGTACGTTTAGGTTTTTGTTATCCATTCTTAAAGCGATGGATGCCAGTATTTATTAATCAAGTGCGTCCGACCCCATGCATCGAATTAATAATATTCATATGGGTACTTGAAGATGGAGTCAAGTTTAATCATCGTTTTGGTATTATTTTAACATTAATTTTATGTTAAGTCGTTACCAAACTTACTAGATATAGCTATAATCCTCTTTCAAGAATCCATTGTAATGAGAAATCGAACAAGACCAATAAACATAATCGATACAAAATTTTACGTGGTTCACTAATGATGCGTTTGCTACAACGACGCGCAGAGAAATAAAATATTATTATAGAGGCAGATTACAACGAGGCCATCGCCAAGTAACATTACCCCTCGGACTCTCTGTCGGGAGCTCTGTCCCGAACTCCTAATGTGTGTTAATCAACAACAAATTCAAAACATATTAACACATAATCGTCTAATAATTAAATTTGGACTCTTATCCCATGCCCTTAGAACATAAGATAAAAAAACCGATTCGATACCCCTACAAATCTACAATCGAAATATGCTAGAAAAGTATCTTACAATTAATGGGGTATGACCCACGAGTATAAACCTTAGAAAATGCAAATTGTGAGGTGTTACACATTTGAATTGACTAACAAAGATGTTGACATTTTCACTATGTTTCCATTAAATTACTAAATTAACCAGCTTGACAAAACAAGGTTATGTAAAACATTTTTTTTATTTTAATATCTTACACATGTCATTTGGTCGGTGGAAATATTATAAATTTTTCTCTTTTTTTTTGTCTTGACCACTATCCGTAGGAGTCGAAACTGAAATCACATGGTACCATGAAGTTTTAATCGCTTGACTAGATGCCCGAAGGCATATTATGCTATACACTAAGGTACATGATAGAAATTATTACTTATTATACTCCCTCCGTCCCATATTGTATGAGTTTTTAGCCAAATACAACATGCACTTATTAAGAAAGTAGTTAATTTTGCCTTTAAAAAAATAACTTATCTTTTATTTAAGTGAAAAGTGAATTAATTACTCCTAACACCAAGAGTTACAAAGGGGATGAGAGGAGGAATTAAATGATATCCGAATACTAAGAGTGACAAAGTATTGAGTATGAAGTATGAAAAAACTAAAACCACATAGATTATTGGATAAAGAATTTGGACTAAAAACCCATATAATATGGGATGAAGGGAGTATAAGATTTTGTATACAGTTTTTATTTAAGGTTTAGTAATTAAATTAGCATTGTTAGGACATATTATAAAAAATCAAAATATTGTTATAGTGAATTATATTTAATTTATATTATTTGATATATTTTTTGATAAGGTAAGATTTAAGAGGTATTTATTTATAAAAGTAAGTGTGGAACAGGAAGCAAGTGGTCCAATTTGGTGATTTTATCGACCACTGCATTATAATCTATAATCACATGAGAATTACTAACAATCTCAAATCATTGAAGAGGCACCATAATATTTGAGATTATCATTTCAATTTTTTATGAAAATTTTGATTGTGATATTGTCACCTTCTATTTAATTTTTTTTGCAATTCTATTTGTTTAAATTCTATGTATGAGGGTTAGTGTTTTTGCCCTAAAGTGTAAATTTATTTATGATAAAAAAAATCAAAATGGTAAAAAATACTTCTGACATGAGTTTGTGCGTGAGGGTGGATAATAAAACTTAACAGAATTTAATTATTCTGAACTATAGCTAGCAAAATATTCAGTGGAATATGATATGATAATGTGAAAAAATGAATTGACATGTGACGAAGTTCAGCTTTTTATAAGTTTGGAACAGAAACAAATATTTATTATTTCACTCTTGTCATGTGTGACATGCAAACACTCCAAACATTATTATTCTTGGCGCACTATAATTTTTCTGTGCTCACCAACTACTATTAAGGGTCCTTTATTTTTTACTCCTATTTTTCATTTTTGGCTTTTTATAATGTTTATATTTTTCCAAGTTCCAACCATATATGTCCAAAGCTGACCTAAATAGTGTACTTTCGGGTTCGGTTTTGTTTTGGGTCACGAGTCAATCGGGTCGGGTTGTAGCGGGTTTTCGGTCAGGTCGGATTGACTAGAGAATCTAAAATATCCTTTTTTTATGATTATTAAAATCAATTTTTAATTAAATAATATTATTTAAGTAATATTATTTTCATTTATTTTGATAATAAAATATATTATAATTTTAAAAATAAAATTTTAAAATCCTATAAATATACTAAATCGGTCAACCCAACAGGTTTCGAGTTCTATCTAGTTCGGTTGATTTCGGATTCAAATATTCGAGTCTTGATCCTAAAATTATCAGATACTTCGGGTCAGATTAACGGGTTAGGTCAGCTTTTGACATCTCTACTCAACATCATAGTTGGTGTCTCTTTTCATTGTTGAGTTTTATTGTTTTTTTTTATTGTTTTTTTTTTTGAATGAAAGGGTAATTCATTCATTTAAGAAACTTACAAAAGAAGATCTAGGCATACCTAGATTTGCACAATTTCTTCCACTCCAATTCTAGCAAGCCATTTACTAGCCTCTCTATCATGTTTCCTCCATTTTTCTATTACACAGTTCTTGACATGATTTATGATCACTCTAGTACATTCTTCAATAGAACTACTCTCCATTTGGAAAATCTTCCTATTCCTAGCACTCCACACATAATACATTGTTGTACATGTGCAAGTCACCCACAGGTTAAACATAAACCTCTTCTTACCTCCCATGTTGCGCATAGCTTCAATCCAACTCTCTATGGAATAGTGTCTCCTTCCTATTTTTACCCATGACAGAACGTTGTCCATGACTTGTTTAGAGAACTTGCATCCAAACCAGAGGTGTTCCCAATTTTCCTGCGCATTTTCTTCACATAGTTCACAACCATCCTCTTGCAATAAGCCAAAAGACTTCAATTTGTCTTTTGTACACACACCCCTGTTCACAATCATCCAAGTTGAGAAAGAAACTCTAGGAGTATTCAGCCTAGTCCAAGTCCACTTCCTCCATTCCTCAACTGGTCCCTTGGTTCTTAGGCTATCATAAATGTTTTCCCAGTCAAATTTGCCCCTTCGAGTCATTATGATAGCATGGTTAGCTTCCCCTTCAAGGGAACCTTTAATTTCTTCCCTAATTCCAATGATGGATTTCCAGATTGCACTAGAGGTGGATTTGCATTCCACTTCCCAAAAAGAGGTTCCTCTCAAAATAACTGTGTTCACCCATGTGTTCCAAATTGAACTGGATTCTGTAAGCACATCATATATCAGATCACTGAAGCTTGCCTTATTCCAGGCAAGTATTTCCTTGAGACCAATACCACCCTCCTCCTTTGGCCTGCACAGATTCTTCCAAGCTATGGGAGCTTTTCTTCCTTGATCACTTCCTGACCACAAGAACCTTCTAAGGAGTTGTGTTATCCTCTTGACTACTCCTTTGGGGAATACAAAGATTTTGCACCAGTATTGAAGTATGCCATACAAGACAGACCTCACAATTTCTAACCTTCCTGCATATGAGAGCTTTCTGGCTGCCCAGGCGTTAATCTTGGCTGAGATCTCGGCAATGAGCGGCCTATAATCAGTGCTAGAAGCCTTACTACTACATAAAGGAACCCCTAGATAGGTCACTGGGAGCTCTCCTACTTCCATGTTCATTTCATTAGCAAGTTGCTCAGCATTCTGCTCATTAATCCCTGCACAAAAGACTTTTGACTTGCCATGATTGATGTTAAGCCCAGACATCTTGCAGAACTTGTCAAGTACATGCTTCAAAGCTTGGACTGAGGACAGATCTCCATGAGCAAACAAGAACAGATCGTCAGCAAAACAAATGTTGGTGATTTCTACTCGTGCACAGTTTGGATGAAATCTGTATGCTCTGCTTCTACTCATTCTCTTGAGCATTCTACTCAAGCACTCCATGACAAGTACAAACAAGTAAGGTGATAGAGGATCTCCTTGTCGGATTCCTCTAGCTCCTTTGAAGTATCCATGTAGCTCCCCTCCAAAATTTATTGTATAAGCACAATTTGTGACTCCTTCTCTTATCCAATTGATCATTTGAGAATGAAATCCATAGCCTTCAAGTACTTGGAAGATGAAATTCCAATCAACTGTGTCGTAGGCCTTTTTAAGGTCTATTTTGATTGCACATCTGGGACTAATGTACTTTCTGGAGTAGCTTTTAATAATTTCCTAGCAAACTGCTATATTGTGCTTAATGTTCCTCCCCTTGACAAAGGCACCCTGATTTCTGTTCACAATCAAAGGCACCACATGTTCTAGTCTTCGAACAATGAGCTTGGAAATAACCTTGCTAATCACCGAGCAACATGAAATAGGTCTATAGTCATGGACAGTAGAAGGATTGCTTTTCTTTGGGATGAGTGCCAAGGTCGTGCTTCCAACTTCTTTGAGTAGTCTTCCATTGTTAAAGAAATCCAAAACAACATCTGTGAAGTCCTCTCCTATAATAGGCCATGCTTTTTGGTAGAATTTGGAGTTGAACCCATCTGGTCCAGGAGCTTTGTTGACTTCAATTTCCCACAAAGCTTGTTTGACTTCTTCTCTACCAAAAGGGGCTATCATGGCCAGTCTATCATCTTCACTAAGTACATGGCCTTCTGCAAAAGTTAAGGTATCACAAGCCTCACATTCCTTTGATCTGCCAAGCAGACTTTTGAAGTGCTCAATCACCACCTTCTTTATCTCTTTGTCATCTGTTTGAACTTGCTCGTGTTCATCCTGAATCGAGATAATAGAGTTTCTTGCTTTCCTCATCTTGATGGAGTTGTAGAAGTAGCTACTGCACTGATCGTGGTACTTCAGCCAGTGAAGCTTGGCATTTTGTTGTAGTCGGGTGCTTCTGTTTTTCAAGGCTTTCTTCAGATCACTCAAAATATCTCTTTCCATGGCCTGCAGGTTCATATCACAATGCCTACTTTGTAACTCATTTTGTACCATGTGTAGTCTTCCTTGCAGGTCTGTAATGACTTTTTCCTCACTATCCATATTTCCACTTCTAAGCTTCCTAAGAGGAGTTTTAAGGGCTTTCATCTTGGATACAAAGGCAAACATCTTCACACCGGAAATTTTTTTGCTTGTCCACACATTTCTCACTGTTTGGTTGAAGTCAGGGTGGTCACACCAAGTGTTGCAGAATTTGAAGGCTACATTTTTTTGTTTTTGGTGGCCATTAACACACAGGATGGCAGGTGAGTGATCAGAGCACTCAGGAAGACCAAATCTGGCTGCATAAGAGGGATGTTCATCAATCCATGTCTGATTTGCAAGTATTCTGTCAAGCTTACACATGATTTTTGTGCCATCAGAGTGTTTATTTGACCAAGTATAGAAAACACTTGAGTAATTCAAGTCTAGAAGGCCATTCCTGTCAAGACAGTTACTGAAATCTGTGTTACGCTGGAAGGGAGCATTGCTCTCAACATATTTCTCCTTGTTCTCCCTAATTGCATTAAAGTCACCTAGTAGAATAAGAGGCTCTCGAAGCTGATTTGCTGCATTAGAAATCTGATCAATCTTTTGCCATAGCACAATTCTTTCTTGGCTCGAATTGGAGGCATACACAAAAGTGACTAGCATAGGCTTAGGTATCTTAGGAGAAGAAACAGAGCAGTGCATTAACTGAGGCTCTTCACAAAGAAAGTCAATGGTGGTCACTGACTTAGGCTTCCAAAATATCCAGATACGCCCATTAGGGCCCAAGCATTTTGTATTTCTAGACCACCCTTTCAAAATAAGACTAGAAATGGAGTTAATATTGTTAGATCTCACTCTAGTTTCCAAAATGGCTAGGATATCCACACTATTCTTATATGCAAAAGTATTAACAAAATCACACTTAGAGGTCTCATTAAGCCCTCTAATGTTCCAGCTAGCTATGATGAACTTATTCATTTGGGAGAATAGAATCTAAGCCCACCCCTAGCCCTTCTCCACAACTTCCACCAAGTTCAACCTCTAACTCGCTATTTAGGACCTTGTACCTAGAGCCTGGATTTTCAACTATAGATGAGTCAGCAATTTCCTTACCTTTGCTTGATGAAGGCACACTTTTCCCCTTTCTCACCATTTGCCAATCACTGCTTTCTGCTTCGGGTCTTTGATTTGTTATATTTGTAGCTACAACACTTTCTGATCCCTTCTCTTGTTGATTCATTCGTGCAAGCGCAGCGTCATTTTTGTTAGCTTGTGGCTTGAATGTAGCTTCATTTGACATTTGTTGGGGCTTTTTCACCCACATTTTCTTTTGCACAGACCTCATCATTGGCCTTGGCATGACTCTTCTCCCAAACAAAAAATCTGGTTTCTTGTGACATTCTCCTATTACATGTCCAAACACTTTGCATTGATCACAATTCTTGGGGAGCCACTCATATACCACTTTCTGCTCAATAATCTCACCATCTTCACCATGGAATGCAATCTCAGTCTTTAAAGGTTTTGTAGCTGTCACTTCTACCAGGATTCTAGCAAAGGATAATCTCTCTTGATTCTCTGTGACTTTGCCTGCAAATACAGGCTTGCCCAAGGCACTGCCTATTTTCTCATAGAAATCTTCATTCCAGAATCTTACGTCTAAATTGGGTAGAGTGGCCCAAACCTGCGTCGTGTCAAAACAGGACGGATCTAGCTTAACCCCTTCGCTCCAACGTCTAAGCACAAGCAGTTTGATCCCTCCAATCAACCAAGGTCCATTTTGTAAGACCCATTCTAGGTCTTTTTCTTCTTCAAACTTGAAAATAAAGACACCTGAATCTGTTAATATGATCTTTGGGCTCTTGCCACCTTGCCATCTTGTGTTGACAAACCCCTGCATCATGGAGAAGGTCACTGTGGTGCCTACAACCATTCCAATTAGGCTTAGTTTCCATTTGCTCACGTTCTTTTCAACATCCTGCTTCGTGAATCTAATGATTCCATCTTCATATCCTGGCACAAACGAGAGTCTCTTACCATTAATGTTTGCCCTGTTACCTGCAAGAGCATCTCTGAAAGAAAGTTTGCTCCTTTGCACATGGATGGCTTCCCCGATTGCTTTTCCTTCTTCTTGCTTAGATGCATCCGCCAAATTTCCGGCCTCCATCAGGTTTCCATCCCCTTTTCCCTGGATCGAGTTATCAAGCACAATTGGGAGTTTTTCATGCCCCGTTCCTTCCATTCCAACCGGTCTCCCTGTCAGATCTTTCATGTCTCCATCTTCTATTTCGCCTTCTTGAGCCAGTTCAGTGATGCCCTTCAGCTTCGGGCTATTGACCTCTTTGTCTTCTTCAGAAGGACTCACTGCGTCCGTCGGAGCCTCCTTTGAATCTCGTCGGAGCAGCCGCCTGTTCACCATTTTGATGGTTTCTGCTGACACCATTACAGGCGTTTTTGGTGTAGTAGAGGGCGAGGCCACTGGTGTCGAAAGATTGAGACTTTTAGTCGGCCTCTTCCTCCCCGTCGACTTGTTCCTTGCCATGGTGGCGTTAAGCTGGTAGCAGCGGCGTCCGGCGCCGTCGCCGAACCCTTGATGAGTTTCCTGGCAGAAATTGGAGTGTTTCCGTTGCTTGTTGTTGTAGTTTTATTGTTCATTTTTGTTGAAGCATCCATCTATGTGGGTTATTATTCACTTATTGTTGAATTGAGCCACTTCCTATGGTGAACATGTCCTTTATCTGGTGTTTTAAGCCCAAAAGAGCCCATATTAAGTCCTTATTGGGCCAGAACTAAGCCCGTTAACGAGAACACTGGAATCCATTGCAAACATTTGGAGGAAAAAATACACCAATTTTATTTTTGCTTACTACTACTAGTCTACTACTAGTATAATTGATTGATTCTAGAAGGTTGGAATTTGTTAGCAAAAATTCACAGAAAATCTATTTTACATTATTTTCTTCTTAATGAGATGTATCTCTCATTCTCTTCTAACTAGACATGTCAATCGAACAGGTCGGGTTGAGTCAGGTTCGGACCGATACGAGTCACGGGGTTAATAAAATCGGGTCTTTGCGGTTTTTCGGACGAGTTGACTAACGGGTCAAAAATTCAAAATTTTTAATAAATTTTAATTAAATAATAATAATTATTAAATATATTATTTTTATTTATTTTAATAATAAAATATATTATAAGTTTTTGAAAATAAATTTTATACTTTCTATAAATATACTAAATCGGTCAAATCAACGAATTTCGGGTCTAACGAGTTCGGTTTATTTCGAGTTCAAATTTCGGGTTTTAAACTAAAATTTCGGATGGTTTCGGGTCGGGTTTGTGGGTTGGGTCAACTTTTAACCGCTTTACTCCTAAGTCCTAACAGACAATTTGATATTTTTATTTCAGCTTTCTTTTGTGCTTAGCAATTTTCTAACTTTATTATAATTTCCTTTCCTTTGCTAATGTCCTCTACGCAAACAAAACCAATTTTTACATGTGACTATAAAATTCAAAGTTTTGTTTTTGGGAATTAAGATGGTGCCGTACACACCTCTTAAATCTTAATGCTTTACCTACGTAAAATGCGGAGTAAAAGAAATTGTAATGAGTGTTGAGTAGGCTAAAAATAACAAAGTACCACGTATGTTTTTCCGTAAAAACATTTACTACTTGACTAGCAAGTTTCCAATGACGGTAAAAAAAACATTTACTACTCCGTATTTCCCAAATTTACCGGGCTGAGGTTGATCTGATCAAGGTGCTTCAATCCAAAGCTGGTTAATTAAAACAAACGAAACAAATGCGGCTCGCGAAATGAAGCACTTGCATTAATTTCCCACACTTTAAATTTTCAAGGTAAAATTTACTTCAAATGACCCAAGTTTGGTAAGTAAATAAATAACCCAAACTATTTTTTTAATAAAGAAAGAGATTAGAGAGATCAACTAATAAATAAGTGACCGACTCTCTGACGGATGAGGTTCTGAATACCCAAATTAACTATAAATGGAATAGAAGAGATGTGAAAAAATGATGTAGTCCGTCGTAGAATTACATTTTCGAAGATGTGAGACACACTTCCACCCTGAAAATGGGCGAGCAAACAATGAATGTCAGGCCGCATCAACTAATCTCCGATAGACACCGTCAGTCACCAAGCACGATATTGACCAGTTGCAAATTATCGCCCTCGATCTGGATATAGAAAATGCCATGTCGGATGATCTCGAAAATTTCCTGTGCGAGGCAATGGTCTCGGAAATCAAAACAGACTATCAAACAATGTTTGTTAAAATGTATATAAATTTATCCAATTTTCTATCAAATAAGTTGATGGAGAACTAGAAAAATGACATGACATTTAATCGGAAAATTAGAAGAACTCATCGTACATATTTCCATCAAGTGAAATTGTGAATTTAGTACGGAATAGGGTTCTTTTTTTTAGAGCAAAAATTGGGATTTTGTTTAAAAATTCGATCAAAAAGTATTAATTAACTTAATTACACCTCAACCAGCCAGCTTCTAGAAGACCCATTAAAAACTATAAACAATTTAGAACCACAAAAACCCTTTTTTTTTACCTCACAAAATCCACCATATCAAAACCAAGTAAAAGATACAACAAATAACCAGAGATAAAAATGGAACTTCATTAAAAAAAATAGATATTTTAAAAAGAATGAAGAAGAGTAGTATAAGTATAGAGCACTTATAGTACTAAAGAAACGAGGCTTCTCTTAAAACTGAAACCCCCGCAGAATCTCCTCTTCTTCATTCCCACTCTTATCGCGTGATCCTTACCAATTCGTTTCATACTCTTAAATCCATCGTCTTCTTCATCAATTCGTCATCAATCTGTAAGGTCTCTGACGAGACAATCTCGAGATGCGAAACTCGGATTGTAAACAAAATGGAAAAGAGGAGATGGGATCCATGGATATCGATCGGGAATCACAAGCTAAGGAGCAATCCAAGCCTATCATGGCTAAGCCTAGTCGCCAAATTATGTTAAAGGTATATCACTAATTATATTGGTTAATCACTCATCTTGATTTGTTCTTAATTAATACTTTTGTAAAGTTTTAGTCTTTAAATCTCAACGATCTTTTCATGCATGCCCATAAATTGTATACTCTAAATAGCATTGTTTAACATATTCAAGCAAAACCCTAGTTTAGTTCCTGATCTGTTAACTTTTTTATTTAATGAATATCGTTCAATATTTATTACTTTAATGGAATCCACGAATGATAGAGTTTTGTTGTTAGTATTTTCTAAAAAATCTTTTCAAAACTCCTTAAAATGACAATATTTTATCAATCTGTATTTATTTAAGAGTAATTTTTTTAAAATCATTTTTATTTTATTTTTATCAAAACTCCTTAAAATGACAATATTTTACTAATATGTATTTATTTAAGAGTAATTATTTCTAAAAAATCATTAATAATTTTCTAGGGTATAGATTATAAAAACCAATTAAAAAAACGTTACACTTGTGAGGTTCATTAACAAACACATTTTGCAGTTTGATAATGTGGTCTACAAGATCAAGCAAACGGAAAAGCAAGGAAGCTTCTTCAAGAAGAAATCGAAAACCTCGGAGAGACAAATCCTCAAAGGAATCTCAGGGGTGGTAAACCCCGGGGAGATGCTAGCCATGTTGGGCCCGTCGGGCAGCGGCAAAACCACCCTCTTAACGGCCCTAGGTGGCCGCCTAGGTGGCCGCCTGGGCGGCCAAATAACCTACAACGGAAAGTCTTACTCCAACAACCTTAAACGAAGCCTAGGGTTCGTGACCCAAGACGACGTCCTCTATGCCCACCTCACCGTCACGGAAACCCTAGTTTACACGGCCTTGCTCCGCCTCCCGAACACGCTTACCAAGGCCGAGAAGGTGAGGCAGGCCGAGGACGTGTTGGTTGAGCTTAACTTGACTAGGTGCAAGAGTAGTATCATTGGCGGGCCGTTCTTGAGAGGCGTGTCGGGTGGCGAGAGGAAGAGGGTTAGTATAGGGCAAGAGATGTTGGTGAACCCTAGCTTGTTGTTCCTCGACGAGCCCACGTCGGGCCTTGATTCCACCACGGCGCAGACCATAGTTTCGACGTTGTCGCATTTGGCTAAGGCCGGGAGGACCGTTGTGATGACCATCCACCAGCCTTCTAGCACGTTGTTTTATATGTTCAATAAGGTGTTGTTGTTGTCTGATGGGAACCCTTTGTATTTTGGGAGGGGTGGAGATGTGATGGAGTACTTTAAGAGTGTTGGCTTTGCTCCTTCGCGACCGATGAATCCGGCGGATTTCTTGCTTGATCTTGCAAATGGTAATGTTTTCTAAGGCTTTTTGTTGTGCTAGTTGTTTTCGTTTGTTGTGAGCACTTCTCTAAAAATTCTGTCTAGGCCCTGTCTAGTTGTTGAAAGGACCCAATCCGTCTAGGACATCCTAAATAGTTGTTTTGGCCGTCACGTTTTTCATAACATTGGTTGTGAGTATGACATGATGCAAGTATAACTAAGAATGCACTAGCTCATTAATAGTATATAAATTGTGACATAGTACATTACATCTAAGAATCCGGTGGGTTTCTTGCTTGATCTTGCAAATGGTAACGTTTTCTAAGGCTTTTTGTTGTGCAAGTTGGTTTGGTTGTTGTGAGTTTGTAGATTGTGATATGGTACATTACAACTAAGAATGCACTTTAGTTGTTTATAGATTGTGAGATGATTTAATACAACTAAGAATGCACTTGTTAAGGTAATCGTTTCCTAAAATTGTACCTATTATCGGGGCATAAGTTAGAAAGGCTCGAGATGGATTAGGTGTGGGCCTGGATACCAATTTTGTGCACATTGTTTTGGTTGTGAGCTTGTAGATTGTGAGGTTATGACATGATGCAAATACAATTAAGAATGCACTAGCTCATTAATGGTTTATAGATTGTGACATAGTACAATACAACTAAGAATATATGCACTTAGTAAGGTAATCATTTTCGGGAAAAAAACTGTGTATATTCTTAGAGCATTGGTTAGAAAGAGAGATGGATCAGGTGTGGACCCAAAGACCAACTTTAATAGAAAACTTAAAAGTAAAGTTGTTTGAATGCAACATGCTAATTCTAGTAAGAAAATCAAGGTGATACTAGGAAATTAATGAGTCTAACATCTACACTTTTGATCTCACTTTGATGATACAATCTTGTTTAGATTCTCTATACATTTGTTCATTGCAATTAAGTATACACTTCGGTTTGCATTGCCTTGTTTAGGTGTATCTCCCGATGATTCAACCGACAACCAAGCCGAGGTGAAATCGACACTAGTGACAGCATACAAGGCAAATCTAGACAGCCAAGTGAGACAAGAAATGGTGGAGAGTAGTTCCAAGCACACTAGCAATGATCATAAACTGGGCAATAAGGAAGAATCGAAATGGGCGACGACGTGGTCACAACAATTCTCTGTACTCCTTAGAAGAGGCCTTAAGGAAAGGAAGCATGAGTGTTTTAGCACAATAAGGATTGTTCAAGTCATCACTCTTGCACTTCTCTCTGGTTTACTTTGGTGGAGAACTGATGATCTCTCGGATCAGGTAACACATTTGCATTATCTCTACAATCTTAGATTAATTAATAACTTCTTTGTAAGTTTTCCTATAAACTATTTGCACACCAATTTTACTTGATAAATCCTTGGTGCTGACAACCGAAATGCCAAATTGGTCTATTGATCCTTCATTTCTTTTTGAATGACATAACTATGTTACACGGACACAGGTTAACATATAGTTTCGATAATTTTACACTAGAAAACGAGCTTTCCAACTATTGATATCAAAGCAGAATACACTATCCTATTAGAATTTCTGGGTAACATAGTAAGGTACCTTTTCCAAAAAACTTAATGACAATGCTCATCAACTAAAAAACATAAAAGCGGACCCATTTGACTTGAAAATTCTTGAAAAGAATACCATTTTCGTGGTCCGTTTAGTGATGACCCACTTTGTGTCAAATAGACCCAATAAAGAAATAAAACACTCTCTCACAAGTTTTATAGTTGCTCTGTTTCTAAAGTCTCGAACTCAAGACCACGTGTCAATATGCTCTATTGCTCTTTAAATTTCGTATCGGGAGCCTCACAAGTTTTAAAGCTGCTCCATTTCCAGGTCTCGAACTCGAGACCAACGACGAATGCTCTAACCTCAAGCTACTTCATTTTTTCAGGTAGGTCTCCTCTTCTTCTACACAGGCTTCTGGGGCTTCTTCCCCTTATTCCAAGCCATCTTCACCTTCCCTCCCGAGCGCCAAATGCTCGAGAAGGAACGATCCTCGGGCATGTACAGGCTCTCGGCATACTTCATAGCACGAATCGCGAGCGACCTCCCCATGGAGCTCTCCCTCCCAACCGCCTACACAACCATAGTCTACTTCATGTCTGGCCTCAAACCGACACCCTCCGCGTTCTTCTTCAACCTCTTCTCCCTCCTCTTCTCGGTCCTCGTCTCCCAGGGCCTCGGCCTCTGCCTTGGCGCCATTTTCCTTGAACAGAAAAACGCCACCGTTTTGGGCTCGGTCCTGATGCTAGGGTTCCAGCTCGCGGGCGGATACTACGTCCATAATGTCCCGGTTTTCATTAGTTGGATCAAGTACTTGTCTGTTATGCAGTACACGTTTAAGCTGTTGCTGGACTCGCAGTATAAGAAGGGTGACACGTACGCGTGCGGTGGGACCGGGACCGGGACCGGGATGACTAGGACCGAGGTTTGCTATGTGAAGGATCTGGATACGATTAAGTCGGTTGGGCTTGGCGAGCCTTTGTTTGCGGCTGTCATGCTGATGATCATGCTTGTGTTCTATCGGATCGTCGCGTATGTGGCGCTTACGAGGATTGGAGCGCCTCCTAAGTGAGATTTTGTTAAGGTTTGTACTAGAGTACTAGGATTATGTAATAATTTGGTTTGGAGAGTGAGTGTAATTTGTACTTGCTGGAGTTTTTTTATGGGTGTGATTGACATTATTTATTTTTTCTGAGATGAATTTGATGGGTTTACATTGTGACAATTGCTGGATTTGTTATATCAGAAGAATTGATCATGGTTGGTGTATCAGAATTTTATGAAACATGAATTGTAACTTTTAAGGTGTGGGTTTGTGATTTGTTAGAGATTGTCTGAGAGATGAGAATTTGTGCTTGAATCCAAATTGAAGCAAAAAAAAAAAAAAAAAAAAAAAAAAAAAAAAACTTTGAATCCAAATTGACACAAAAGATTGAATCAAGTGCTGATCTCTCATGATCATGTTTGAATAATAACAATTAAAAAAAGAGGTTCTACCGAGATTTGAACTCGGGTTACTGGATTCAGAGTCCAATGTCCTGACCGCTAGACCATAGAACCATTGATGTTTAAATGTAAGAATAAATTTATAATATAATAAAAATAGATAGAAATAGCACAAAAAAAAAATCAGAAGCCACTCTTTTATCAGAGCGAGGTTTCGATCCTCGGACCTGTGGGTTATGGGCCCACCACGCTTCCGCTGCGCCACTCTGATTTGTTGTTTATATTGCCCAAATTTAACTATATAATTTAAAACTTAAACTCAGACCTTTCATTCTTAGTTTTTAAAATCAGCGTATTAATAAAGGCTGGAATCGTTGGGCTTTTTCTATTGTTTACGTTTCAAAAACTAGTGAATCTTTGCCTTTATCGTCAGCATATTCATTCACTTTGAGACTTTTGTTAATCTAGTCAATTTCATCATCAAAAAGAGAAAAACAAAAGCTCTTACATAGCCAACAGAGCATCATCATTGCCCAAACTGTATTATTATTCACACCAGTCAAACATGCACTAAATTGTTCATAATGTATAATTTGAGACAAAAATATGCAGGTATGCTTAATCCTCCATCATTTGAATCTTAAGCAAAACATAAGTAAATGTTACACTTGGGCCATAAATTACTCGCGGTTGATTGATCCATTTGAATAACTTAGAACCGAATATATAGGTGAATAATGAAAACTTGAACAAATTTGGGTAAATGATTGAGTGACAATAAAATGTGTTACGGATCGGATATGAATGAGAGTATTATTCGGATAATCCGACCTATCACCTATTCATCCGAACAACTCGTTTTATTTCCATATGTATAAGTCGTGTTTTCGACATGTGCAAATCAATTTATTGGTTTTTGTGTTCGTTCATTTGGATGGCATTTTGATAATTAACTTGTATAAAATAGGGGTTTTGATTTGTTTTCGCTGTAGGAATTATTCCCTTATAAGAGCATGTGCTATGAAGGGGATTATCAATCCCCTCTTCACTTTTCTCTCTCCTTACCTCCTTTTGACACATCACCTACCCTATATTTTACCCCACTTTTTTCTCTTCCTTTTCCTCTTTCTCTATATTCACCCACAACAATGAGAATCATTTCTTCTCCTCTCTTCTAATTTTTTATACATATATCTTATCACATATTCATATTACCAATTTATGATTTATTCACTCCTTATGATTTTAATTAATTAATAAATTAATTTAACATTCAATAAAAATAATTTAACATTCAATAAAAATATATATCACTTATAACAATATAAATTGATTACTACTAATAATTAAATCTTGATTAACATTAAGATAATACAAACAACAACATAAAATAAGATGTAAAATGAAAACATTAAGCATAAATAACAACATTATTGTCATAAAAATTTAATCACAATCCGAATCCGATGCCAAATCCTTAAACTTCTCCCAAATGTGATCGACCAAGTCGTTCTTTAGAGTCGTATGCATTTCTTTATTTCTAACCTCCTCCCTTCTAGGCATAAATCTTCTTAGAGACCGATCATTATAGCGTCCACGTGTCACATTGAATGTCTCGTTATCATTTCTTCTTGATGATCCAACAATATTTTCGGGTTGATCTTGGGCAAATTCACTCGGGTCTTTATAATTTCGATACGTATCCCGCTCGTCTTCCACGATCATATTATGCATGATGATACATGCCATCATGATTTTCCATAGAATCTCGACACTCCATGTCAAACCGGGTTGTCGTATTATAGCGAAACGAGATTGTAGCACCCCAAATGCACGCTCAACATCTTTTCTAGCACTCTTTTGACGTTTAGTGAACAACCTTTGTTTAGGGGTTTGTGGAGCGGTTATGGCATGGATAAATGTTGCCCACTTCGGATAGATGCCATCCGTTAGATAATACCCCGTATTATAAGTATTCCCATTCAGATTGTAAGTAACTTCTAGAGCTTGACCATTCAAAATATCATCAAATATGGGAGAACGTTGGAGCACATTAATATGTATGCAATATTAGGTTCAATTTATAGACAAAAAAAGTTGTAGGAATTTTTTTTTAAATGTCATATTTTTAATATTATTGTTTTGTAATTTATTAATGCTTAATTGTAATAAAATAAATGATGGTAGTTGATAGATGAAAAATGTATGCAATATTAGGTTCAATTTATAGACAAAAAAAATTGCAAGAATTATTTTATTTATTTTTAGTTTTTTAAAATATCATCTTCAAATTATTTTTATTTGTAATTTGTTAATGCTAAATTGTAATGAAAATAAATGAATGTAGTTGATAGATAAGAGACACATGTCAAATTTTGATTGGTGAATATGGAGAGGAATGCCAATGTGCATATTCCTCTACCCATAGAGGATTTCTCCCCATTCCTCTTGCAAGAGAGGATCTTCTCTCCCAATCCACATCCAAGAGGATCCTCATTTTGAATAAAAAATGGGTAAAAAAAGGAAGAGGGGATTACCAATCCCCTTCATAGCACATGCTCTAAACAATGAAATAAATATCAATTTCGCGGATAACAAGTGGGTTGGATATCCGCACATCGTATAGTGAAATAACTCCATACACCCACTATAACTCGACCCATTTCTAACTCCACGATCCACACAATCTCCTCCTTTTAATTTAACCTAAATTATAAATATATCGCTCTTACATATAACATACACAGTGCTTGTGACATACATAATCTATATTGTTCATGTCAATAAATGTATGCCCATGCCCCATGGACAGCTTATAGTAGCACTATCTTATACTATCTTAATGAAAAATAAGTGATTTTTTTCAAAAGATGTTTTACACAAGCAGTTGTATGGTCTTAATCTGCCCTTTTCCCCTTTATATATTTTTTTTTCATAGCCTAAACTTTTTACAGCTTTAATTTCCTCCATTTCTCTTTCATTATCTTCCCAACTAATTTCAATCTTTCCATTAATTATATTAAGATGTTTTGTGTTTGATTTCTACTTTCCTACAGATTTGGGCTTATTTGGCGGATTTGGCATCATGGGTTTTTTTTATATAGCATAGAAAACGACACTTGTATGCAATTTAATGCAAATCATATCATATTGGAAAAAAAAATGAGGATATGAAAGTTGTTTTAAAATGTGGATTACACATGAAACTGATGAAGAGATTCTCTGAAAACTTAATAATACAGAGATCCAGAGGGAACCGTTCCACATGTTTTGGATTGGAGCATTGTGCTCTAATTATCCATACATTTTTGTCACATGTGTGTGCAATTGTGCATGTATCATAAGGGATAAGTCTATTAAAAATAATATAAAACACATTATAGATTTTTTTATTGAGATGGATTTAATTAAATTTTTATTTTTAGGAATATTTCAGATTTTTTTAATTTATTACTTTTTAAATTTTAGTTTATAAATAAAAATAATTTATTATATATGCGTTAGAGTGCACAATAAAAAAACTGAGAAAAAATTACTGATCCGGTTTTATCATATACCCTCTTCGTTTAAAAATACATGTCGTTTTATGATTTGTCTCTAAAATTAAGAAGATATGTTATTTGAATTAAAACCCTATAATTTTGTGAAGATTTTTCCTTTTTCATTATATATTTTTGTTATTTTTTTTTATTAATGATGATAATATTGAAAAAATATGATAAATTATGTCAAGCAATATGCATTATTGAATAAAAAAATCAAGTTAAAGTTACATATAATTCTGATCTCATATGGGGTATTTTTCTAGCAATTATTTTTAGTTTTTGTTGTTGGTAAGTGAAGCAAAATTAAGAAGGTTGGTTGGTTTGAGTTTATGTAGAAAATGGAGAAGTGTAAGCCACATAGTATGATATCATAGAATCATATCATATGATGGTGAACCCACAAGTCCCACTCTCACATGCTCCTACTTAAATAACTGGGGACACAAGTCACACAACCTTTTGATGTGTGTTGAATTATTATTGTTGAATAATCAATTCTTAAATTTCGAATCATATTTAATTATAATTATAATGTACATTATGAGTTGTTAGAGGCCTAAAGAACCATGTAACGAGTTTAGTTTTTAAGATATTTTTGAACGTAATAAATTCATTAACAACTCATGGTGGTACTTTGTTAGACACAAAGGATCTCTAGACTTGACACATCGGCCCAAAGCGATAGTTATACAAATCATCGATTAAGTCATGAGTTTGAATCCTCTTCTCTGTTATATTAATTTATGTACCTCCTATTGGATTCGGAAAAAAAAAACTATGTATTTTCCTTCTTCGTCAAATGACTCAAATTAATTCATCATTTTCAAGTTGTATGAACGAAACTTCCGAATTTATTTATTTAAATATGTATGAAAAATAACATTCGATCTATACCTGTTAACATAATTAAGGAATTGGGTTTAGTGATTTCAAAGTTGTAATAAAAATTCGGATTGCGATTCTCTCATTTAGGGACCATATTAGAGACAAATCTGCATTATTTAGTATTGATTTGTACACAAATCTACATTTTAGGGACCATATTAGAGTGTGTGTGTGTATATATATTAGAGTACTAGTTTAATTACATGGAAAATAAAAATGAGAGCTTGAGTGTTAATGCACTCTAAAATGTCAATCATATAAAAATCCATGATAGATAAACCATCTATATATCCAATTCCATTTTCTGCAAAATCGTGCAAAAAATAGGCGTTTATTGCGGGCTCATTATTGTCAAATATTGGACAAGTTTTACTCATCTCATCCTACAATCAAATCCAATCACATTTTATATTTTTACAATAGAAATAAATTTATTTATTTGGGAATTACTCATTTAAAATCCGAGGGGAGATAATTGATGCCTTATTAATATTGACAAGGGTGCCTCGCTTTGTCCATGGCAAATTAAAATGATTGTAGAAGACATTTTTCTTTTTTTCAGTGTTTAAACTTGTCATATCTTTTGAGAAGCGATTGTTTTGATGATCGACTCGCTAATTTGACTTGTTCGACCTAGCCACCAGACTATACTAATTACTAAAGATTGAGATTTTCTTATTCTCATCTATATACTTTAAGAAGACTTTACCACGGGTGTTGACGCTAGTCTAATTTCTTCCTCCTAAAAAAAATCTTAATTATTTTTCATAAAAATAATGTAAATTCGAAAATGAGGGGGGACTCTCGAGGCTCCCCATCCATTTTGACGGAGGACTGATCGGTCAGCAGTCTGTTCTGATCTCCGAGACCGTCGCCTTGTGCCAAGGACTTCTCGAGGCCATTCGACGTGTCATTCCCCGATCCAAATTGAATGTAATAATTTACAGTTGGTCAAGGCCGTTCTTGAGAACTGGCGCTGCCCGTGGAAGATCGAATTGTTACGTGCGGACATTCATTGTTTGTTGGCTCGGTTCCAGGATTGGAGTATTGCTCATATCTACCGTAAGTGCAACTCTGTGACTGACTACATCGCTGACTCTTTCCGACGTGTCTCTTCCGTTCCACGTACAGTTGAATTGCGATTTTGTATCTTCATCCGTCAGGATGTTTTAAGGCGGTCACTAACGTATCAGTAACCTCCCTAATTCCTTTCTTTATAAAAAAAAAATAAGAAGAGAAAGTTGTTGGGCATTAAATGCAAACACAACCACCAATCTAAATCGCCGAGTTAAGAGGAAATGACGGTGATCTAACAATCCATGTAATGCCAAAATACTTACACTGTTACACCTAAACACTCTTCCATGCATTCCAACTAAATCCACGCCTTAATTTAAGGAGTCGCCCCACTACTTTTCTCTCCTTCCCTTTCACAAATCATTTTCATATGCATAAATACTAAGATATCCATCATATGCTTACACTGATCTAAGCTAATGTGTATATATTCCTTATATAACTTAATTTTCTTTTTCCCATTGTATTTACCATTTTACCTATATATCCTCATAAACACAAGAAGAAGAAAATCTGTCAAAATTAATTCGTCATTACTTAATTTTTAACTTTGACAAATTACTAAATTTGTACTTAAAGCCTTGATGTACGTTATTCTTATGACTTCCCAACCAAACTAGTCAAATAACAATAGCTGTACGTTGAAGAAAAACGTTACCAAAACAAGATTAGTACTTACATTTTCCACTAACGAAAGTATCTAGTTCTTAACCATTTCCTCTACACATTAGGCAACGAAATAATGCTCAAAGATACATATATAATCCATACTCCATAACCAAATCACATAATTGTACGTAATAATTACAAGAAGATCACGTCGAGATGACGTGGAATTTAGGGTGCCATTATAGCAATTCCCACTTTTCGTTACACACAGTAATAATAATGGCTTGGCTTCGCCTCCCCATCTATATAATTATTCCCTAAACCCCCACTCTAATCACTAATAATACCCCTGTAATTAATTAATGTAATTCAAGTATAAAAATTTACTTTTACAGTTTCACTCCGTCCGTAAGACCGTAACTGATAGCCGTGAAAATTCCCGTTTTGCCCTCTCAGAGATTATGAAATCTCCAGTCGAGCCTGACCTCAGCGGGGCCCACCTCGAGCTGACGTGGCTTCCGGAACGAGACGATGTGGCTGGTCATCATGTAGGCCGTTACGCGCTCCGAAACCCTTATCTCCTCCAATCGGAGATCCTGCAGCTTCCTCACGTACTCCGGCACGTGCTGTAGGTCCCACACCACCCCAACCCCTCCCGGCTTCAGCACCCTCACCACCTCCCCCAGCACCCTCACCCTCTCCGCCGCCGCCGCCGCCGTCGTCCGCCCGAACTCCTTCCCCACCCTGTGCAGGAACACCGCCGACACCACCACGTCGAAGTAGTTGTCGCTGAACGGCAGCTGACGCACGTCCCCCTCCCTACACGTCACGTATTCCTGATATTCGCCAATTCCGAAAAACAACGAATTAAATCCATCGTTTTCTTGATAGCAACAGTGTTGAATTGATTTCAATTTTCAAAAATCAAACAACCGATAACACAAATTGAGTTTAGATTTGAGGTGAAGAAGACTGAAGACAGCACAGACCTGAACGCCTTCGATGCCGGCGGTGCGGAGAGTGGACATGGTGATGGACTTCTGGAGGTCAAGGCCGACGACACGGCCGGAGCTTCCTTCCTTCTTGAGCTGCTTCGCGACGGTGTTGAGGAGAATACCGCGGCCGCAGCCGACGTCGAGCGCGGTGCGGACGTTGGACCAGTCGGAGACGGCGCCGACCATCCGCTGCGACATCTCCCAGCGGAGGGGGCCGGAGGAGTAGAACAGGTTTCCGGCCGCGAAGAAGAGGCAGACGGCCGAGAGCGCCGTCACGGATCCGATGAATCCGGCGGCGAACCGCGCGGAGCCGACGGGGAGCGCGGCGAAGAGCGAGAAGGAGTCGAGGTAGGAGCAGATCGGAGAGAAGTAGAGGAGGAAGAGGACGGATAGGAGGGAGAAGACGGCGGCGTGGAGGAGGAGGAACGCTAGTGTTTGCCACTCGTCCATGCCGTAAATTGCGTAGATCTGAGTCCAATCTCTGCTCGCCTTCCCCATTTTGTATGAAATTTGATTATCGGAAAGGCCAATTTCAACTTTTCCGTCCCGATCTTTTGAGGAAAACGACGGATACTAGAATGATCGATGAGGACGAAACACGAAAGCGAATCCAATTTTCTCTGCAACCAGAAGTGCGCGCGAATTCAATTTTCACTGAAAACCGATTGCGCTCAGCAACGAGGAGATCGGCGAATTAGACGGATAGGATCGTCGTCGGAAGACGCCAATTGATTCGTGGAGGATTGGATCTTGGAGATTCAAGGAGGATGGGCGAATGGAGAAGAGAATGAATTGAAGGAAGAAGAGTGGGGAAGAGGAGAGTAGACAAGGACGATAAATGCTATCTGCTTTTATTAGTGAGAATTCTTGACTCGTACACACAGAGAAGAGTGATTGGCGTTGCGGTTTTCTGTATTTTTTTTTTGGATATTTTTTTGGAAACTTAAAATATAATCTTGTCTTTGCAATATTTTTATATTTAGTTTTGTGCTTTGATTATAATAATAGTATGACAAATCAATATTTTAATACTTTAGTTTTAGTGAATAGTTACCAGAAATACTAGGGAAAAAATTGAGTGGAAAAGCGTCGAATTTCTATGACTTTTATTATATGGCTGTTGCATACTTTATTTTTTTATTTGATAAGACTTTTAGTTATCTACATTTTGTTGTAAAATAATATTATAAAAATCAAAAAATTAATACTTCTGTAACTAAATTCAAGTTTTTACAATATACTCTCTCCTGTTCCGAAATACACGTTATTTTAGTCCGATTTTTTTCAATAATATTTGTCATTTGACATATTTTACTACACTTTTTCAAAATTATTATTATTAATTTTAAAAAATTACATAAAGATATAATAGAATAGGAAAAATCGCAACACAATTGAGGATATTCCAGTCAAATCATATGATTTATTAATTGTTAAGATAAATTCTAAAACGATATATATTTCTGAACAGATAAAATATTTACATTTGTCGCCTCAATTTTATGTTTAATCTCTGGACAATAGTATATTGGTTTTTGATACTATGAGTGTGTTTATTGGGTATCAAAATGCGGAAACTCGTACAAACCAAATAAAAAACTAACAATTAGTTGTAAAATTAGTTTTTTTAAAAGATAGTTTTTAAAGCTTTTGCACTAGTTTTTTAACTTTTTTCGAATTAAAAATATATTTCCTAAATAAAAATAACACTATTATAAAATAGAAATTAAAATTATCAATTACCACAATAAACTAGTTGAACATTATCAGATAATATTTATATATTTTTTAAAAACTTCAGTTACTTTTATAATTAATTCTATAAATTTAAATAATTTTACAACACCAATTAATTTTTTAGTGACTTGATAAATATATTCTGTATTTATTTATTTAAATTTTTTACCATCGAAAAAAATGTGCGGAAAGTGGGAATTATGAATCTTCTAATGACCGGCACCGTAATTTGTGGGAGTGGATTTGAGACATGTCCCTTTTTCAAAGGTTGAAATTGATTTATTTATAATCGACTTAAATATATAAGATTAATTGAAGAGGTGAAATTCAAGTTTACTAAAGTGCTTGGCCATTAAACTTGATGAGGAATTAGAATATTAAAAAGAGAATGTAATTGAAGATTTGAATCTACTCTATTTTTTTACTGGTTTACTTCAATTTCTAATTTTTTTTAATAAAATTTTAGTTTTTTAATAAGGAAGAAAATTCGATGTACCAAATATATTGATCGAGAGGCCGAAATAATCAGTAGACTGACAAGCAACTTAGATAATGAAGCCATGAAAAGCTTTTAACAAGCAAAGAAGACCCCTAAAAAAAACCAAAGCTAACAAAAAGATTGGTGTGGTGAGCGAAGAACTACAAAACGCAACACCGTCGGAATGCACGAATTGAAGAACGAGTCATCTCTATCTAGAAGTGTAAAATGAACCTCCTCGACATTGTCCCCACCTAGATGAGGGTCCTACAAGAAGCAAGTTCGACTACGGCCTCAACCAAACACGACTCAATTCAATCCAACTCAACTCATAATAATTTAATTGTTAAATATTATGGCTTGAATCTATTACTGATGTGTATTAATCATGATTTCGTTCCTTGACCATCGGTGGGGCGGGGGAGGGGGGCATCGCACCACGACGGTGGTCTCGCTGACCGGGTAGCGAGTTAAGGGTGCAGCGCATCGCTACCAAGAAAAACGGGCTATATTTTGATTATTTTCTTTTAACGAACCTATCATGATCTATTTGGGTTTACAATCCATAATCTGATTAGGGTTCATGAGTCACTATATATACTATAAAACACCTTATTATTGTAATTTGTTCTGTTTAACCTCCTGATAAAGAATGCAATTTATCTATCCATAGATGTAGTTAACACACTATTACCAAACCACGTAAATTCTATGACATTCTTTATCGCTTATTGTTCTCGTTTCAAGATTAAGATCTTAAAGCATCGTTATATTTTAAAGTTTTGAATGGATAGATTTAAAAATAGAATCTAATGTTCCCTTAATTTTAAATTTGCATCAAACATTTTTTTAATTTAAATTAAGTTATAAAAGTAAAATCCAAGAATTGAAATTAAACATGTAATGATACGAAATGACCTTAACTTTTCATTTGCATATATGACAACGTGCATGCATGACAATTTGTTGTCAAGCTTGCGATCTAGCAAAATTAGATCATTATCAATTTTACATAACTCAATTTGACTATAAAGTATAGGTTGAATTAGTCTATAGAATAGAAAACTTTACGTTAAGGTGTTTCATGTTTCCCTATTTTTGTGGGTGCAGGTATTGTCAATAAAAATCGAATCGGAGTCCTTTAAGTATTATCCAAGTTTAATTACTTGACTAGATTTGAGAAGATAGTATAACCTCTTCATTTGTTTTTTAATTGGTAAAGATTAGAGTCGCCACAAGTATTATTTAAGCTCGTTTAGAGGTTCCACTATCGGTAAAGATTAGAGTCACCACAAGTATTACTTGAGCTCGTTTAGAGGTTTCACTAAGGATGACACCACAAGTATTACTTGAGCTCGTTTAGAGGTTTCACTAGGGATGACACCACAAGTATTACTTGAGCTCGTTTAGAGGTTTCACTAGGGATGAGAAAAGTTTATAAACCAATTTCAGAGAAAATTTGGCAAACCGTCACCTGTGAGATTCGAAATGCTGACCTCAGGATTACAATGTACTATCTAAGAACCTAACCGTTGAACCAAAATGCCCGAAGATTGTATAACCTCTTCATTACTTCACACACTATATGTCAAATACATGCAGTCTAAAATTTAAAGTATACAGTACGCCATACAGGAAAAAGCTCCTCAATTACATGTGAATCGCATTAGTTTCAGTGTATTTATTGCACATTCTTCCCTTAATTACGCAAGGAAAAAAAAATAAAAACTAATTTTTATGACTTTTCTTTTCTTTTTTAACAATTACTATTATTATTAATTAATATTTGTGAACTAGAATCTCGGCAGACCACGGTAAGCGTCAATTCGGAGATATAGTAAATTGAGGAGAAATAGACACATGTCCGATGCAAATTTCGAGCATCGCCGTCACCGGGCTTCACCGGCGTTGTTGCGCCTTCAATTCTATCAAAAATCAAATAAATCAATTTCAACTTAGTGGGCCAGATGGACCCCATGGCCCATTGAATTGGGCCCATTTAGTTACGCCTTTGCTTTTAATTCCCTACATTAAATGACGGATTTGTCCCTTGACATTTGCGTTCCCCAATCCGCGCTTCTATCGGAAATCGGAATCTCCTCCATGACTCACCCACCTTTTTCATACGCGTTTGTCGAATTGACGTTTCTGCCCTTTGCATCCACCGACAAATTGTTCGCATGACTATTCTGTATACGGCTGCTGCCGGACGGAATACCGGATCGGATCGGATAAGTCACGACAGTATTGGTCTATGGTCGTATAAACTTTGTTACCCATAAGAACTAACAACTAATCGCAAAACTAGTTTTTTGAAAAAGCTAATTTTTTTAAAGCTTTTGGACTAATTTTTAGTAATATTTTGAATTAAAAAATAATAATAATTTTCTAAATAAGAATAATCCAACTATAAAATGGAATTTAAAATGATCAATTACTATAATAAATTAGTTAAACATTACCAAACAATGGTTATATATTTTTTTTAACGGAAATTTCACATGGTAACCCTAAGGTATGACATTATTCATGAGGTGTACTAAAGTTTGACATAATTATTATTTTAAATTCCATTTTAAAAACAAAATAAATGATTAATGTTAATTTTAACCTTTTTGTGCATTTGATGAATTTCGTACAAATCTGAAGGTTATTATGCAAATTTTATATGAACCTTAGGGTTACCGTGTGAATTATGTCAAACTTTGGTACACCTCATGAATAACGTCAAACCTCGAGGTTACCACGCGAAATTTCCGTTTTTTTAACTTTAACTAGTTTTTTTTTTACTTTAACAAACATAGTCATGGTTTACATAAAAAGCAAGGTGTTTTGAGTACTAATATTCGGTCCATAACAAGAGACTAACAAAGTAACAACTAACAACTAACAATTATATCTAAGGGCCCGTTTGGTTTTAGATGTGGAAAGGAAATGGTTAAGGAAATGTATCTAGACTATTTTTAGTTTATGATTCATTGATACAAGTGGTAATCATTACCCCTTTTTCCCAATTTTCATGTAAAATTTGAGCTAACTCTCCTTATCCCTTTCCTTCATTTTAACATGGGGTAAGCATATCCCCTATTCTCCTCTAATCATTTCCCTTGTCCCTCTTTCTAGACACAAAAAAAAAGAGAATCAACACCACTCTTCTATATAAATTTGTTTCCTTTCCCTTTCTTTTCCTTTCCATACTCCTAAACCAAACGGGCCGTAAATAACAATTTGAACTCATAATCTCCAAGTACACCATGTTGGATATGGATTTAGCTAGCAACCATAGATGAGGTTAATTTCGTCAAGTTGAGCCAGTCAGATTGGTCCTGAGAAGTCCATACGCGGCAACCAAAGTTGAATTTTAAGGTGATGCTATAAATTAAATGTAGTATTGTTGGTATCAAATATAACTAATTTAAAGTAGTGGCCTACTGGTCTCTAAAGTCTAAAGTTTGGCAATATTATTATTAACTACACTACTTTATTAATCTTAATCAATATTAGGATTGTAATTGAGCAGAGTCATTAGTGAGCAATTTGATGTTCAACTCACTTAAGCCTATTTTAAACTACGTTGAGCTTGAACAGTTCAAAACTCGGTTTGGTTCGACTACATCCATAATAAGTATAGAGCATTTTTAGTCGTTAGTTACATTCAAATTTATTGATCTTGAACAATGAAAAGTATTTTTATTAGGTAGAAGTGACATTGTGACAATATTAATATGATTTAGTTAACAAAAAAATATTGTTTTTATAGGTGTTTGAATTTTTTTTTTTTTTTTTGGTTGAAGGTGTTTGAATTTTGTTTAAACACCCTAATGCTTGATTAGTTGGGTCTCATTTGTGGGTCCTCATTTTTTTTAAAGCAAAGAGCTAGGGGTAATTTGTTTAGAATAAGATAAGTTTAAAAAGATAGCCTTTGTGCATCTTGTCTAGCGGTAAGAATCTCGAATAGTATTATGAGGTTTCTATTTCAACTCTTATGAACAATGGCTAAGACCAAAAAATATCAAAAGATCGAATATCATGTTTGAAAGTAATTGGTAGAATGTTTGGCTCCACAATGTGCAATCGAGCACATGTGAAATAGAATCTGAAAGATGGCAAATATCAAACCAATGACACCAACATAAAAAAAATAGATGAATAACGATTAGCCATTGTCTCGTTTGTTTTCAATTACGGAAAACGGATTGAAAAAAAATCTAGCTAGCCCTTTTTTGGTGTCGAGATATATTAATGATTTTTAAACTTTGTTTGCGACTATAATATTTTTATGTCTAAAGAAACGAGGTAGAAAATAATACTTTTTCCATTTTGAAACATGCTCTTATATTTGAGGAATGAAAATACTCATAAGCATATTTTTTTTTTATAATGATGTATCGTAAGTCAATATGAAAATTTCTTTTAATATATTACGACACTAAAATGGACTAAATTAAATTTATTTCATTATTTTTTCCATTTTCATAATTTACCACCAATTCAAATAAACCCTAATTAAACTGCTACCATTGATCAACTATACTCTTAAGACCTCATTTGTTTCTACACTAGGGGAATCGGGTTAGAATGATGTATCGGGTTGGAATAAGAATCACCCATACCTTATTTTTGGAATGTGTATGAACTCTAGCGTATTCTGCTAGTATAGGAATTACTCATTCTCATCTACTTAGTTAAAACAAATATTTGTATAGATTTGATTCTTTCCTAACCCCATTCCCTATACTACGAGCTTAGAAATAAATAGGGCCTAAATAGTTTATTCCAAGCATTTGAATACGAATCTCAACCTTGTTTATATCTTGTTGGAGTCCCACATCGGTAGATGGAATGTACAAACCACTAGTATATAAAGATGGTGTAATCCCTTCTCATTAAAATAAGATTTTGGGTCAGAATATGAATATCGACCTTATATATGAATTGGTTAAAATCCAACATTATCGTCGGCCCAACAAAATCCAATATGATACCAGAGCTAGACCGTCCCGAGTCTATTTTCTGATATTGGATCTATATTTATAATAGATTGAGATGCTAATAAGTTGTTGAAAAATGTGCATGCTAACTATAAATGGATTGAAATATTAGACCCGTTTAAATGAAATATATAACTCACGAGTATTTATAGAAGGTTATCCACTAGGCTTGTTTGGTTGAGAAAGAAATTCTTACGAAGTTGAAAATCCTATGAAACGAGGTGGGAGGCACATATTTAGTTGAAGATTTTTTTTGGTTGAAGAGTTTTTATTCAAAATCATGGATTTTTTATTTCATGTGATTTTCCATTTTCTCCATTAATTCATGTGAATTAAAGTTTAACCATATACGGAGTATAATTTATCAATTCCCATGAAACACAATTACCAAGAATTTAATTCTCATTATCTAATTTCATGGGAATTTCACTTCACGTATTCAACCAAACGAGTACAAATAAACATCGAATTAGAAAAATAAATTCCGAACTTATATGTGAAATAATTTAGAACCCGTAACAATATTTCTCATATCATCATGGGTTGTTGAAATCTAAACTCCCCGAACCCAAACGTAGCAGAGCACCGTCAGGCAAATTGATCAATTTCTGTTGATAATGAGAATTGAAAGGATGCCAGAAGCATCATCATTGTCAAAAGTGGAAATCATATCTCCATGTTGATATGTCATAATTAATCAGGTCAAACACTTAATTTCAAGGTTTTGTTGATTGCTTCTTCAAATTTTTTGGAGTTTAAAATTTGAAAACCTGTAATAGTGTCGTGGACAAGGTTGATAATCGATCTTGACATTTGAGGAAAGATTTTGCGGAATTGATTAAAAGAAGAAGAACAATGGGAAAATAAAATCACAATATCGATTATGCTAATCGTTAAAATGAATGTGAGAAAAAATACTCGTAAAAAACATAGATATTTAACGTTTTTTACTAACTATGCGTTGGTTACGTTTACTAGAAAGAAAACTGGATTTTATCAAGGAGATCGGATTTTTCAGAATACAATTATAAATTGTTTTAATAATTTATATAGAAACTCTATAACGGTTATGTGCAACGAGAGTTTTAGATTCAAAGCACATTTCAATTAGAAAAAACAAAAACCATGGACTCATGGAGGTATGTATTGGACAAATTTAACTAAATATAAATAAAAATTAAATTGGAATGATGATGATATACACATATTTTCTTTTATCCTTTAGTTTTTAGTCACAATTGAATTGTTCTTTTAGGTATAATATTGGACAAAATTTTCCAAATTTTCCCCTTAAATTTACTAATTCATTCACAAGTCACAACTAATTACTCTCTATACCATTTGGAATTTATCAATACGTGTTTCGTTGTCATCATCATCATCGCAAAGTATAATCAGGCTCAAACTGGACCTAGGGAGTTAAGATAAGGACGTGTATAAATTAAATATATCGGGAGGAATGGGGGAAACACCCCGATATATTTAAAAAAACTGAAATTTATTAATATGTAAAACATGAAATATAAAGGTTAATGGAGAGATTACGAAATTAAAATTCATCTCTCACATATTGACCTCTTCTATCGGCCTACCATTTGGCCAGGACACATCTTATTGTATTTTTGCAAATTGAGAAGATTTAAAATTATGTTAGATAAAAAGATAGTGTGAACTGAGAATGTTGTTTGAATATGCAATTTACGCTTTTACGATAGGCAAGTTGGCATAAAGTGTGGGTCTACAACTTACGTACTTAAATTATTCATGGGTATTCTACCAAAAAAAAAAATGATTCATGGGAGAAAAAAAAAGTACATATAGACCATACTATACCCTTTTTAATTTCTACATATAAATTTGGTGAAAATTAAATGTAGATATGAATAATTAAGTTGTATTCGTGCTTTTTGTAAAGTATAATCTATAAAAGTGACTTAACGTTCACCGTTCAAATCTATTAAAGTTGAATAGTAGTAAGTGATATAATATAATAATTCAATTGTGTGGTAATATCGAAATAACGAGTTTGAAAAAATGAAGCTATTTTGACCTAGGATGTCCATGAGCGGGTTGGCCTGTAATTTTTTTTTTTTTTTGATAAGGAAAGGGATTAGGGCGGCCGCTAACATTATGAAGGATGAGGTTCCGGAGAACCGAATCAACTGTAAGTGGGACAGACGAGACTCGACGAAAAGATACAGTAAATATTTTTTAATTTGTGGGTTACAAGTCGAGTAACAGTTTGGATTTTTTTAGGTTATGGGTTATGGGTTGACCTATTGGATTTTTGTAGCTTTCTCCAGACCTTTGGAAAAGGATGGAAAAAGGCTCGAATGGTACGATCCTCCTTCCATTCATATCTTGACCCTTCCCTTGGCTCTACGGGTAAACTCGTAATATTAAAAAAAATAGACTAAAATATTGTTATTGTAATTAGTGAAAAAAAATATAATTTACAGGTCGAAAAAGGTCAATTTTATGGGTCAATTGACCCGTTTGATTGCCCATTTAATCTATACAAACGGGTAGACATATGACCAACCTGTAAAATGGGTTATGTGTCGGATCACGAGTCAACATAT
The DNA here is from genome assembly GCA_964016875.1 of Fallopia convolvulus. Classification (NCBI taxonomy): domain Eukaryota; kingdom Viridiplantae; phylum Streptophyta; class Magnoliopsida; order Caryophyllales; family Polygonaceae; genus Fallopia; species Fallopia convolvulus. The sequence continues at coordinate 69,122,824 of OZ024720.1, forward strand.
ATTAAACAGGTGGACCTGTGATCAACCCGTAAAATGGGTTATATGTCGGGTCACGGTTTAACTTAATTTTTTTACTGGTTGTCGGGTCGAGTAGGTCAACACTAATTTAACCTTAATTAAAATCAAATCACTTTCACAAGTCACAACCTTTAGATATCATAGGCCAAGCGTATAATTCAAGTGAAAGCTGACCAAATCGATTAAAATTTCATTTTGTCGTCGCCTAAAATTTTGGGATAACTTTATTTGACTCTTGTCTTAGGTATTTTTGCATTAAAAGGAAAATGAACCAATTTTTAATCATTCATTAATGAGTTCGTTATCACGATTTATAAATATAAAAATGGTAGTGTTTGACTTTGATGTAACGATTTTAATATTTAGCCCACCGATTGGAAACAAATCATGTAAAGCCAAAATGTAAGGTTGAATGGCAACAACTTGTGGGCACATGATACGGATTATAAGTTGCAAACTTGCCGGATTTCTAGCCAAAAACTCACTGATTTTCATGCACTATGCCCAACTCTTTTGAATGTTTTTTTTTTTTTTTTTTTGGTGAAAGAGCACTTTCCATATAAATCAAAACGGAGACTTCTGGAGTTCTGGGTACGAATTTTGAGACTTAACCGCTTGACTAGATGTCCAAAAGTAGTCTAAATTTTATCCTTGAATGCATCGTTCGAATGTATTTGGTATGAATGTCTAATTTAAACGATTAGTATGAAAATGAAGATAACTTCTAAGGTAGGTAGGTAGATACTTGGTACGTTTTATTATCCATCTAAAAGATTGCAACCTTTTTTGGACCATCCAAATTCCGTGATTGACAAGTTTTGACTTCAGAATGAGTTCAACATAGCTGCTAGAAGCGAAAGATAAGATGCTCAATTGGTCAAACAATTACGAAAAGTATATAATATAACGGTTTAGACATTTCATATTTTTCAGGAAAATTAACATTATGACTAACTATATAACAAAGTCCGACCAGATACTAAGAATTGTAAATTCCGCATCTAACTCAGATCTCATTCATAAATATGCCCTAGTATTATGGATCCAGAGTTTCGACTTTCAAAGCTCGTGCGATGTCCCCTCTTTTGTAGGGCCATCTTGCTTACCTGGCCTTCTCCATTGTCCAATTCAACAATGGAGACAAGCTTCTCATGTCTAACTAGGTTGGCTAGCTTCCCGAACATGTATAAGTTTTTTTTGATCTCAACACAAATTCTTGAATTCATTTAATCTTTTATTTTATGCACGATTAGTAATTTTTCCGAGAGTCACGCCCTCAATCTCATGGAAATGACACTAGGATGACCCATCTCTAGATGAGTGTGCCCTAGTGTCTTTTCTCATCCAAGAAAACAAAGAAATTTTGAGTTGTGGTTAGACCTGTCAATTGGGTTGGGTCGAGCGGGTTCGGTCAAATTGGATTCGGTTTCGTTATGGTTCACGAATCAATCGGGTCGGGTTGTAGCGAGTTTTCGGTTGTGTCGGGTTGACCATCGGGTCTAAAATATCCTTTTTTATGATTATTAAAATCAATTTTTAATTAAATAATATTTTTAATTATAATATATTATTTTCATTTATTTTAATAATAAAATATATTATAATTTTCAAAATAAATTTAAAAAATTCTATAAATATACAAAATTGGTCAACCCAACAGGTTTCGGGTTTCAACCCAACGGATTTCGGATTCTATCGGGTTCGGTTGATTTCGGATTCTATCGGGTTCGGTTGATTTTGGGTTTCAGGTTCAAATTTTCGAGTTTTGACCCTAAAATTATCGGGCGGTTCGGGTCAGGTTGGTGGGTTCGGTTAGCTTTTAACACCGTTAGTTGTTGTGGTCACTGTTCTAAAAATTCCCGCCTAGAAGGCGCTAGAAGGTGCTTGTCCGCCTAGCCTTCTAACTCGTTTATGAGACTGTTTAATCCGTCTAGACGCCTGTTTAGGCCACCTAGACGCTAAGTGTTTCCTCTCCGTCTAAAGTTCGCCTAACATTTTTGAGTTAATTTCAGTGAATTGCATGCTAGTCAGTGAAGGTAGTTTTGGGCTTTGCTCAGCACATGGTCCATCTACTTGATATAGTCCAAAAACTATGGGCTCTTGGCCCATTATACTTTTCCTATCTAGGAAAGTTGGCCTGATCTAGTGAACACTGGAAGTTGTGCAATACCCACAGTATTTTTTACTGTTCCAAATAAATGGGTTCAGAAGTACATCTTGTCAATAATAAATACTTGTTTCACCACCGTTACATTTGTCTACTAAGTATTCCGTATAGTATTTATTGAACTTGTTGTAATGCACAGTTCTCCTTAAATGCATATAATGTAGGGTGTGATTTTTTATTTTTTTTTATTTGTTCAATTCAAGAACAGTTTGATTCAAAGAAACAAAGCATAAGTTCTTGCCATGCGATATTGACACCAATGGTTATTAATCAAGATTAGGGCACGAAAAATTGTAATCTATAAATTCTTTAAGTGCACATTAGGCATAGAGTATAAATCAAGAAGATTCTAAGAAAAAAATGTACATCTATAATTCTTTAAATAAAGCACAGTACTTGCCAGGGAAAAGTGTTGAGAATATAACTCCCAACCAGACAACATTTACAATAGTACGTACTTGTAACTTAACAACACATTTTATTCTATGGGTGGCCCAGTAAATTTTATTAAACTATTAGATCTTGAAAAATATTTGGTGACAAAAGTAACCTTAGACCAATTTACACAAAAAATTCGCCTGTAAAAGCACAGAAAACACACACTTGGACAACCGAAACATATTCTCGAACCACGAATTAAAACCCAAACTTCAATCGGTCTCTCTTTTATCAGAAATAATTATTGTTTTAGCACTTGATTTTTTTTTATCAATTTTATGTGTTCTTTTAGGTTTTTTAGGCGATTAATTAGGTGTGACCGTGTGAGGGATGAAAATTGTTATTGAAATTTATTTCGTTCGACCAATATTCTTCATTTATTGAACTAAAAAGGTGGTTGATATTTAAAATATGATAAGATTGAGAATTTTTTTTAAGATTTTAAGTTTAATTAGTGCTTTTTTTGTTTGTGTCGATCAAGTGCTAAAACGATACTTATTTCTTATAGAATAGAGTAAGAAACGATATGTATGTAGCCGATCATTATATGGTAAATAATTTAATAATCCTTTTAGCATTTTGATCGTCCGTTTGATTTCTCTCTTATTTATTTGGTGCAATTTTTGTGTGTTTTGTTTCATGCCGTTTTGTTTGATTGCTAGTTTTTTTTCGACTTCTCGATCCACCAAAAATGTTCAATATATCTATACTAGTCATGTGCAAATATAACTAGTACTAAACTTTTTTTTTTAGTCAAGTAACTAGTACTAGTCTTGGTAATACTATTCGTAGTAGGGAATAAAATGGGTAGTTAAATACAATTTTGATTATATCGAGTAGTCTTGTGCAAATATAACTAAAGTGAAGGTGGTTTTATGCAATTTATCATCATTCACAATTTCACATGACAGACAATATTTAAGTCTTAGACAAAAGGAATGTTGAAATCCGGCCCAAGGCTGAACTGTGCTACTAGTATTCCCACTAGCTTCAACATAGCAAAATCAGTAGAGAGATAAGAGTACAAAAAATGGCTTGCTTCTGCTTCCTGGTGGATCAGAGGCGGCGCGTGGGAGCTACGAGGCCGGTGGCGGCGCTTTGCTCGAGGTGTGGCGGCGGAGCCATGGTGGCCGACGTTACGACGTACACCAGGTTCTGCTATGTCCCTTTCTATTGCAAATCTTCAAAGGCCATCTTTTGTGTTCTATGTGGAGCTACACTTAAATCTTATACATGAAATTAGAATTATGTTTTTTTTATATGTATGTGTAAATATATTGTGAAATTTCTTGGGTATGTTTTGGTTTTTTATATGATATTAATATCATATGAATTGATGATATGATCTCTTACATGCACCTTAAGAAGGCATAAATTTTGTGAAATTTGGTGGACATGTTTCGGTTGTGCTTTGTTTGTGTTCTATTGTTTCTTCAGATTTTTTGAACACACTCCTTCTGTGTTAACTTAGAAGGGTGACCCTTTAGATTTTTCGGAACGAGAATTGTACTGGGTTAATGTTGTTGTTGTTGTTATTGATTTTGTCTAAACCTCATCACATAGGGTTTTGGACATGTTTCGGTTGTGCTTTGTTTGTGTTCTGTTGTTTCTTCGGGTTTTTTAAACGCACCAATTTTGTGTTAAGCTAGAGGGGTGCTTCCATCTTGACCCTTTAGATTTTTAGGAAGGAGAATTGCACTGGGTTATTGTTGTTGTTGTTGATGATGATTTTGATTATGAATGTTAAGATAGAGGGGTGGTTCCATTTTAACCCTAAGATTTCTCGGAAGGAGAATTGCACTGGGTTACTGTTGTTGTTGATTTTGATTATGAATAATTCAATGATGCAACTTATATTATATGTGATGAGTGATAGGTCAATAATAAATCCAAATTAAAACTTGTGTTTTTTTTTTTCTGCTGAGGGTGAGTTGCTTGAAGGTTTTGGTCATCTTATTGTCTTGCTATTGATAGACTTTGTGCTAATTATGCCAACAAAAAATTGGGAAAATAATGATAGCATGCTACAAGCAATCTTGGGCCTGGCCCAGTCCTTGTTGGGCCTGGTCATGACTTAAACCAGGCCATATTATATGGGTCACCACCCCCTAGATTTTCTTTGAGTTGAATTGTTGTTGAATCGATGAACAAAATCATAGGACATATACAATAAATAATGCATATTTATGTGCCCGGAAATTGTAACAGGGTGGCCTCACAATTTGATTTCAAAAGTTTGATTTGAAAATGTAAACGCTGTGACTTCACATTTGCCCAAAATTCCACCTTCAAAACTACGCAAGAGACACTAGAAGCGGGGCGCAAATTTTAACAGAGTGTCGTTGTGATTGTCGGGGTGGTAAAGTTAATCGCCTCAGAAAATAAACAAGTTAAAAACGACATTAACTTGTGTTTGGGGTGATGTCATTTTGACCTTTTTCTAAAACTAGAAGATCAAAATAACATCGGTCCTACCTTTTAAAAAAAAAAAAGATTAAAATTATCTCGTTTTGACGTATCCCTAAAGAAAAACGACCAAAACAAGCTATCAAGAGTATAACAAACTAAACCACCGAGCTATGCTAATCCCGTAGGCTTGAGGAGCAGAAGCGGGGGACGACCTCCCTTGTGCCCGTTTGTTGTAATACTTTTTTTCACGTGGAAAGTTAGGGGATAATTGAACTCCATTGGACTTGTGTGTTAGACTTACGTAGGCAAGACCCCCTATATATTATGGCCCACGAACTGTCACATGGGCTCACGGTTTAGTTTTGGGCCCATTTCTAGCTTATTTGGGCATGAGTTTAGCGGTTGTGCTATCCTTCCATTATTTGGGTTGAGTTGGATATAAAGAGACTGAGATGTCACCATCCGTTGTTTGGGCTAACTATAAAGAGATTGAGATGATAGACCTGTTTGTCCAAGTATCATTTGGGTCAAATTAGTTGCACTGATGAAACCCCATTGCACTTGTATACTATGCTTGTGTATGCACAACTCCTGTTATGACCCACATTTTGTTTTTGCAAAAGGTAAGAATTAGGAGGTCCTCACTAAGAAAGACGACCTAGAGCATCATTTCGGATGAGAACTTGAAGTTCTCAGTGATTCAGTAAATGCTCAATAGAAATAGTGTGACATAACTTTGCAATTTTATCAGCCACTGAATTGCAACGCATGAGACAACTTGATATATAGTTTCAAACTCTTGAAGCAAAACCAAGATATCCGAAACCAACATTTCAACCTCTCAAGGGCACATCCCAACGCCTTTGGTGACATTTATGACTATAAGGTTGTCACCCTCAATCACTAATTTTCGTAGATCCAAATGTCACGCTCTTTGGATTCCATTCCGGAGCACAAGTGTCTCGATTTATAATACCGTTTTACTCCCTTGTTTTTTTAGCTCTCATACTAATAATCTATGCATTTTAATCACAAACCCGATTATTGCGGATTCCATTGTAAAATTAGATCCATCAAAGTTATGACTCACATATACTTCCACATCGTCTCTACTTTATGGTAATATTCTTTGTCCCAATATTTTAAAATTTACACAAACAAATGAACAAATTAACTACGAACGCAACTAACTAGTGGTTGAGTTTGATACCTCGATCGTTCCTCGTCGTCCGCTGCTTTTCTGTACGACAACGCACAACGCGCTCATATCATTTAACTCCCATTTAATCAAATATTTAATTCAAATCTTCTTCATTATGTTAATTATAGAGGTTGCTATGTAGTCTTTTTTAGTAAAATATGATTAATTAGTATATGCTCATTTTAATATCCCAACCCCTAAATATATGCTACATGCTACAATGATATTGTTCATTGATTGGGCGTTAGAAGTCGATGATCTATTGATTGAATACGTAAATTAAATTAAATAAAATTTTGATTTTAATAATGAAAATAGCGAAAGTCATGAGTCATGGACTCATGGCCATGTGCCTAAGGCGGCGGTATCTTGAAAAATATATATTGATTACCATATAAAGTGCTTAGTTATTGTCACACCACAAAAAGAAATTTGTAGTTATGTGGCGAAATGAAATGGACGTCACCTTTCTAAGGTTGTAACGGTGCATTTTTTACCCTTTGTGCATGTGGCATTGATTATTATCTTGGTTTAATGAACTTTCATAATTGTTTTTTTCACGCATAAGAGTCGTATTGGAAGTTTAATTTAAAATTTTATGATTTTAAAGCAATTTTGATCCATTAATTATACTTTTTTTGAAATAACATTGGTTCAATATAGAGTTGTCAAAAGCTGACCGGACTCGTCAACCTGAACGACACACCTGATAATTTTAGGGTTAAGATCCAAAAAATTGAACCCGAAACCCGAAATTAATCGAACCCAATAGAACCCGAAACCCTGGGTTGACCGATTTAGTATATTTATAGAATTTTGAAAATTTATTTTAAAAATTATAATTTATTTTATTATTTAAATAAATAAAAATAATATATATAATTAAATATCATTACCTAATTACAAATTGATTTTAATAATCATAAAAAAGGATATTTTAGACCCGTTGGAATCCGACCAGACCGAAAATCCACTACAACCCGACCTGGTTGACCTGTGACCCATAATGAAACCGAATCCGATTTAATCCGAATCCGAAATGACCGAATTCGAACCCGTCCAATCCGACTCGATTGAGAGGTCTAGTTCAATCTGATTATATAAATGAGAAGAATAATTTCATGTGAAAGATATTAATCAGATAAGCCCAATTGCATGGATTTTAAAAATTCACATAGAATATCAATTTTGTTATGAAAAGATTTATGAAAGCAAGATCACTTTAACTTTTGGGAAAAACACTTAAACAAACTTTATGAGGACTTTTAGATCATTAGAAGAGAGGGAGGGAGAGTAAGAACTTTAGAGAGTGTATTTCTTACTCTACTTTGGTGCAAGTTTTACAATGGATGATGGCCATATTTATAGGCCAAAGGTGAGGTAAAAACTTAGGTGAATCTCCATGATTTATGCATGAAAATAAGGAGGTGAAGAAGGTGAATAATTCACCTTGTACAAGTTACCTCCAATCATGCATTAAACAATACTACATGTTCAATCATCTATGGATACAAGCAATAGGTAAAACTAAGGGTAACTTGTATACATGTGTGCATACATTCATAACACTCCCCCTTGAATATTCACCTTCTTTTGATGTTGTGGGATATGGATAGACATTGCCTCATTAAAAACCTTGTCAGGAAAAACCCAGTGGGATAAAAACCTGAAGGAAGGAAAAAAAAGAGTACAACCATTGATCCCATTTGTACGCCTTGATGCTGCCTCATTAAAAACCTTGTCAAGCAAAACCCAGTGGGATAAAAACTTGATCGAAGGGAAAAAGAGTGCAGCGCGTATGATACTCCCCCTGACTTCAACATATGTCTCGAAGTCTGCACATTCCAATTCTGGATACCAGTTCTCCAAATTTCTTGAGGATTAAAGACTTTGTGAACAAGTCAGCCAAGTTGTCATTTGACCGAATTTGTTGGATGTCCACTTCACCAGCTTCTTCCAATTCACGAGTGGAGAAGAATTTTGGAGATATGTGCTTTGTGCGGTCTCCTTTGATGTAGCCCTTCTTCATCTGAGCAACGCATGCTGAGTTGTCCCCATATAATATTGTTGGATCATCAGTGATTGGCTTCATTCCACTTTCTTTCTGGATGAATTGAATCATTGCTCGAAGGGACACGCATTCTCTTCCTGTCTCATATAAAGCAATTAATTCTGCTTGGTTTGATGATGTGGCAGTCACAGTCTGCTTTGTTGATCTCCAAGAGATGGCAGTGCCTCCATATGTGAACACATAGCCATTTTGCGATTTGGCTTTGTGTGGGTCAGACAAGTACCCTGCATCTGCATATCCAGTTAAGGTCGCATCCCTTTGATTACGATAATACAACCCAAGATCATGTGTTCCTCGGAGATAGCGGAATATATGTTTGATCCCGTTCCAATGTCTCCTTGTGGGTGCATTGCTATACCTGGACAACAAATCTACTGCAAAAGCAATATCTGGCCTCGTATTGTTAGTTAAGTACATTAAAGCACCAATTGCACTTAAATATGGTACCTCAGGACCAAGAACCTCTTCGTCCTCTTCTCGGGGACGAAATTGATCCTTTTCTACATTGAGGGATCGAACTTCCATTGGAGAGCTCAAAGGGTGTGCTTTGTCCATGTAAAATCTTTTAAGAACTTTCTCAGTGTAATTAGACTGATGGATAAAGATTCCATCCCTTAAGTGCTCAATTTGTAAGCCAAGACAAAGCTTCGTTTGTCCGAGATCTTTCATGTCGAATTCTTTCATCAAATATTTCGCAGTATCTTGAAGCTCATTTGGAGTTCCGACGATGTTTAAATCGTCAACATAAACTGCGATAATAGCGAATCCCTTTTCGGATCGCTTGATGAAAACACATGGACAAACGGTGTCGTTCTTGTATCCCTCTTTCATGAGGTATTCACTGAGGCGATTGTACCACATTCGTCCAGATTGTTTTAGTCCATACAATGACCTCCTCAATTTTATGGAAAACATTTCTCGAGGTCCACAATTATTGGCCTCAGGCAGCTTGAGTCCTTCGGGGACTCTCATGTAGATGTCTGTATCAAGTGATCCATATAAATATGCGGTCACGACATCCATGAGGCGCATTTGTAACCTTTCAAAGACAGTCATGCCAATTAGGAATCTCAACGTAGTTGCATCAACTACCGGAGAGTATGTTTCTTCATAATCAATTCCATGGATCTGAGAAAAACCTTGTGCTACAAGCCTTACTTTATACCTTACAATTTTGTTTTTCTCATTTCTTTTACGTACAAAGACCCATTTATAGCCGACTGGTTTCACACCATTTGGTGTATGAACTACTGGTCCAAAGACCTCTCGCTTTTCAAGCGATTTTAGTTCTGCCTGAATAGCCTTTTTCCATTTTGGCCAATCATTTCTTCGTCGACATTCATCGACCGATTTTGGCTCAAAATCATCATCTTCAATTACAATATTACTAGCCACTGAGTAGGCAAATACATCATCGACAATTACATCTTTTCGATTCCATTGCGTGCCTGTGGACACATAGTTTATGAAAATCTCAAAATTGTCGATATCATTATTCTTGTCTAGAATATCATCCTCTGTTGAGGTATTCTCATTTTCAATATCTTTGCCTTTATCATCATTCTCATGATCCATTGTGGCTTCTCCTGCTATACCCTTTTGGCTTCTTGCCTTTCTCGGTTTCAAATCTTTTGAACCTAATGGTCTACCACGCTTGCGGCGTGTTGTAGACTCGCTTGCGATGGATGCATCTGACAATCCATTGGGTATTCAATTCTTGCTGGAGCATTTGCTGCAGGTATATGTGATTTAGTTACCTTCTGTGTATCAGTAAATGCATCTGGTAACTGATTTGCTACATTTTGCAAATGAATGATCCGTTGTACTTCTTGTTCACACATTTTTGTTCTTGGATCAAGATGGGATAATGCAGTTGCATTCCATGTGATTTCTTTCACATGTGGGTCCCCATTTTTCTTTTCTCCCCCTAAGGCTGGGAATGTATTTTCATCAAAATGGCAATCAACAAATCTAGCTGTAAATAAATCACCAGTTGTTGGTTCAAGATATTTGATTATCGAGGGAGACTCAAAACCAACATAAATTCCCAATCTCCTTTGGGGTCCCATCTTTGTGCTCTGAGGTGGAGCAATAGGCACATAAACTGCACATCCAAATATTTTTAGATGTGAAATATTTGGCTCCTTACCGGACACAAGTTGCATAGAGGAATGTTCATGGTTTGCACTTGGCCTTAATCGAATTAAGGTTGCTGCATGTAATATTGCATGTCCCCATGCCGATGGTGGTAATTTTGATTTCATCAATAATGGTCTGGCAATTAATTGCAATCGCTTTATCAATGATTCAGCAAGACCATTTTGTGTGTGAACATGAGCCACTGGATGCTCTATATCAAGCCCAATTGACATACAATAGTCATTGAATGTTTGAGATGTAAATTCTCCTGCATTATCGAGCCGGATTTTCTTTATTGTATAATCCGGAAATTGGGCCCTCAATCGGATTATTTGGGCAAGGAGTTTAGCAAATGCAACATTTCTTGTTGATAGTAGGCTTACATGTGACCAACGTGTAGATGCATCAATTAGCACCATAAAGTATCGGAATGGTCCACATGGTGGAGCAATTGGCCCACATATATCTCCTTGGATTCTTTCTAAGAATGTAGGATTTTCACTTGCAATCTTGTTTTTAGAAGGCCTGATAATTAGCTTTCCAAGTGAGCAAGCAGTGCAATTAAAATCACTGGACGGAAGAACCTTAATGTTCTTTAATGTATGTCCAAGTGAGCTCTTTATGATTTTGTGCATCATTACTGCCCCTGGATGACCCAATCGATCATGCCATAATGTGAATGTAGTTTGGTCATATGACCTTTTGTTAAACATTGCATTGACCTCAAACGGATAAATGTATGTATGATATAATCCGGAGGTTTGCGTTGGCATCCTTTCGAGAATCTGTTTATGGCCAGATTCATGTTTTATGATGCACAAGTATTCTTTCCCATTTTCATTCATGGTTTCCATATGAAACCCATTTAGACGCACATCTTTAAAGCTTAGCAAATTTCTTCGAGATTTACTCGAATATAGTGCGTCATTTATTACTAGCTTTGTTCCCTTTGGGAGTAGAATGACAGCTCTTCCAGAGCCTTCGATGAGTTTTGACACACCGGATATTGTAGTGACATTGCCTTCAAAGGCTGTTAATTGAGTAAAGTGTTCTTTACTCCTCAAGATGGTGTGTGTTGTCGCACTGTCCAAAAGACATTGCTCCTTCCCATCGGGTTTCACTTTAGGTAAGTCCATGTTTTCTATCAATATAAAGAAAAAGGAGAATTAAGGCATTAATAAAAGCTTCATATATTATACAAGGATAAACATATTATACAAGTTCTATTATACAAAGATCTATTATACAAAGTCCTACGAGAGAGAAGTTAAAACATGAGATATAAAAATACATTGCAAATATTATACAATAACATGGGAGATAGTAGAGATATTTAGGGGCTTGTGCTTTTCATTTAAGCCCCTAAGGCATAACCATCATCATTCTCAAAGTTGAGGAAGTCATTGACATCCAGACTAGTCACAGGTGACCTATCCACATTTTTGTTATCGATGTAGTTGGTCTTGGTAGCCTTTTCTTTATTCTTTTCAGCTTGGTACAGCTTCACTAGGTGTGGAGCTGTGCGGCATACCTTTGACCAATGACCAGTCACGCCACATCTGTAGCATGCTGATTTGGATTTCTGGGAGGATCCTGATGGACCGTCTGGACCTGTTGCTTCACACCCCCTTTGTAGCCTTGGTTCTCACGGTGATTATCGTGGCTTTTGTTGTAGACTCGGCCACGTCCATGGCCACCACGACCACCACGACTCCCATAGTTACCACGACCTCGTCCACGCCCATTGTTACGACGTGATTGCTGCCCACGTTCATTGTCGTTCCTATCATGGAACGCTTTGTTCATAGCATTTGCTTCTGGGGCAGCTGTTGAGCCAGTAGGCCTTAGGTTGTGGTTTTTCATTAGGAGCTCATTATTCTTTTCAGCAACCAACAATACTTTCAACAAGTCAGAATATCTTTTGAAATTTCTTAATCTATATTGTTGTTGCAATAATATGTTGGAAGCATGCATAGTGGAGAAAGTTTTCTCCAACATCTCTTCCTGAGTGATCATTGTACCACATAGTCTCAATTGAGAAGTGATCCTGTGGATAGCACTGTTGTACTCAGTGATGGACTTAAAGTCCTGGAACCTTATAGTGTTCCACTCATGTGTTACTTGTGGGAGCAAAACTTCATTTTGATGAGCATAGCGCTCATTCAGGCTCTCCCACAATTCTATAGGATCCTCCACAAATAAGTACTCAGTTTTGAGACTCTCATGAATGTGGTGGCGGAGGAACACAATGGCTTTTGCCTTTTCCTGTGGGGTGGCATTATTGTTTGCAATTGTTTCCTCAAGGCCATTTGCCTTGAGGTGAGCCATGACATCTACCCTCCATTCGAGGTATTTCTGGCCCGACAGGTCAAGGATGTCAAACCCCCTCTTAGCAATGTTTGCCATTAGTTGCTACATATAAAGATATGCAAATTAAAGGTTAACATAATCAATAATATAATGCATGAATCGTGTCTAAGACGATTGAAGAACATGCCATATCAAATAATAAATATATGCATGTAGATGATATATTCGGAATGCATAAAGAAAGATTGCGTGAGTCAGAGAAGTAATCAATATAGATATAGGCATAGACAATAACGTAAGACAAAAGTAAGAGATCATATGAAATGAAAGAAAATTATATAGCGGGAATTTTAAAGTTTTAAAGTCCTTAGAGTTCGAGGTCCTTTAAGTCCAAAGTCCGAGGTCCTTTAAGTCCAAAGTCCGAAGTCCTTAAAGTCCGATTCCCTTCATCCCCCTTTTCACTTTTTCACTTCCGACCTTATCTCCTTCCTCCACTTCCATATTCGACCACCTTTACCAAATTTTCTTTCGACATTCTCCATGGCCGACGACGAGATTATGCGTCGTCTTAGGGCCGGTAATAGGAGATTTATTATTGAGCTTTTCGTTTGCCTTATTCTTATTGTGATTACCAACATCATGCTCTTAATCATTTTGGTTAAAACCTACTTCCAATCCAAGTGGTGAAGTTGAAGATTTTCGAAGGAGAAATCGGTTTAAACTTCAAAAAGAGGTAAGCAAATCTAATGTTTTGTTTGTATCTTGTACATATCCAAAAGCATAATTTATTTTTGGTAAGAAATCGTTTTAAATCTAGAAAGAAAAACGAGTTTCTGATGTAGAAGATCCCAAATCGGGCAACTACAGAGCATACTCCTCAAAACGGTTTTAGAAAATAAACTTCTTGTATGATTAAGATTAGAAAGAGATAGAGTTTGTACCTTGGTGATTAGTGAAGCTCAATTGGTAATTAGAGACTCGTGCTGATAACGTGTTATGAAAAGATTTATGAAAGCAAGATCACTTTAACTTTTGGGAAAAACACTTAAACAAACTTTATGAGGACTCTTAGATCATTAGAAGAGAGGGAGGGAGAGTAAAAACTTTAGAGAGTGTATTTCTTACTCTACTTTGGTGCAAGTTTTACAATGGATGATGACCATATTTATAGGCCAAAGGTGAGGTAAAAACTTAGGTGAATCTCCATGATTTATGCATAAAAATAAGGAGGTGAAAAAGATGAATAATTCACCTTGTACAAGTTACCTCCAATCATGCATTATACAATACTACATGTTCAATCATCTATGAATACAACCAATAAGTAAAACTGAAAGTAACTTGTATACATGTGTGCATACATTCATAACAAATTTATTGTTTTGCTATAGATGCATTATTTTTTCCCATGAATAGCATGTGCACTTGTAAGTTGTAAGTCTGCTACAATTTCGTATTCTTTTTAATTTTTTCAAAAATTTATCGGTATACACAATTTTTTCTCCATCTTTTTTTTCAATTCACTGGTATACAATCTTGTTAGTTATTCTTTTTTTTAGCAGTTTAAGTATTCTGATTTACCTGAATCCGTTTGATACGCTATAAATATCAGTTAACCGCTGACACATCAGTAATTACCAACTTAATTACCCCCAAAGTCCACGTCACCAAGCTTCAAACTGCCGTGAGAAAGAAGTCAAGCGGTCAAGGGCGGTAAAATCCCCCGTCGTCAACTAACGGCCGTGACTTGCGGTTACCGTTTTCACTAAACCGCGTAAGATTGGGCCCCGCAAACGGCAAGTTGGCCCCACTCAACCAGCATAACAAAGCTCTGCTGCACCGCAATTCCCCTTAGGATCCTATACCGCATATTAAATGGTTGTCAAAATATAATTCGACCCGAAAAATCGATCCGATTTCAAAAAACTATTAAAGTGTATATTCCATTTGACATTGATTTGATCCGAACCCGAGATTATGTCTGAATAGACTAGCCTGATTTAATCCGATGCTATTTGACCCGCAATCATCCGAAAATCCGAAGTTAACTGATCCGAAACATCCGAAAACTATATTATGTTTCAAAATATTCATAATATTGAATATTTGTTATAACTATGCTTTCAAATTTAAATGTTACATAAAATATCATAACTATAACCTAAAGCGGAGGTTAAAAAAATTATTAAACGACATATTTCACTTTTAGATTAGACCACACCACCCTTTTTTTAAAAAAAATATTTAGTTTTTGGATATGAAAAATTCTTATCCATGTTTTTAGAATATAAAATAGAGAATCTTATTATTAAACAATCTTTTATTTTTGGATATGATAAATAAGAAGATCATTAAAATATGTTTTTATGCTATCATACAAATTCTAGAATATTTATTTTATTTTTAGATAGAATCGCTTTTTATCTAAATATCTTAATTGAATATTTATCTTTGGTTATTATTGTTTCAAATAAACAACTTTTTATAGTTTATTGATTTTAAATATTTATTTAAAATTTATATTGAAGCATTACATGATTATTTTCCTCGGATAATAAATATATTTAAAAATATTTTATTTAAGAAAAATCCGTACAAGGTACGGGAATACATACTAGTTTAGACCCTAAAATAATTGAAGTACAAAAATCGTTATCGATATATGGTCTCAATCGAAATTCAGATTCACCGAAATCCGATTAACTCGAGATCTTGCCAAACTCGAAATCAGACTAAACCCGAAACATCACATCTAAAATCTAATTAGATCGAAAGCCGAATAATCTAACTAAAATGGACCCAAAAACCAAACAAATTATTTCAACACCCGATCCGAAATGATCCAACTTAATTTGACTCGGTTATAAATATTGAATTTGATCAAAATACAAACATACCCGAAACAAAAATAACTCGACCCAACCCACCCGATTAATACGGCCCCATTTCACATCTACTCATCATCCTCAACAAAAAAACAACCCAACGAAGATAATTACAGTATAAATTAATTAAATATACTTCATACACGATCTTTCACAATCACAGCTGTTTCTACAATGCTGTTCATAAAGGGAGTAGTTTTATTTCATAATCTTATTTTCGGTTTAAAACTTGTGGGGTCCTTCCGTTCTGAATTCTGATCCAATTGTTGTTCTTCCCTCTCCTCTCTCTCTCCCACTTCCTAAAATTGACAGCCTAATCAACAGCCTGGAAAGAGGGTGAGCTCCGCTTTGCACAAATTGTGCTCGCTTTTTTGGGGGGTTTTTGGGCGTGTGGGGGCAACTTTGAGCTTGAGCGGTCTCCTTGTGTTTTCATGTGCAATTGGCATTTCTTGCTCCCCAGCTTACAAAAATCTCAGTACTCAATCTGGGTTTTTAAATTTCTTCTCTACACTTGAATGCCCCATTGCTGTCATTAATACCGGATCAAGCAAGCTTTCTAGAGGTATGATTTAACACGAGAAGCTTTGTCTTCTTTCTTCAGCTTATCTCTTTAGTTACGTCTCTCTAATTTGTCGTCATGTTTCAGTGTCAAGGTTGCTTCTTTGTCATTGGTCTCGTTGGCGTGGAGTGGGAGTTCACTTTGGATCCGTTCAGTGTTCGATGAAATGCCTCTGTGAAAAATTTAAAGCTTGCAGGAAGCTGGATTTGATGCTTTTCAGCTGTTGAAGACTGCTTTTGTGGTGGGTCATCTGGGTGCTGGGTTTTCTGCAGAAGAAAAGGAAAATGGTGAATTGGGCGCCTTTGATTTCAGCTTTTGTTCTGATTGAGCTGTTTGTTGTTGGTGCTAGTGTCTATTTTCCTCATCCTCCTCCTGACCAGTATCTAATTGCTTGTGGGTCTACAAAGAATGTATCTTTCCAAGGTCAGACTTACATTCCTGATTCAGGTCAATCCTCCTTTGTAATAAAAACTGAAGAAAACTCTGTTGTTGTTAGTTCTAGTTCCAGTGTCCCATCTCCAATTTACCAGTCTGCTAGAGTCTTTACCAGCACTGCTTCTTACCAATTCAATATCCAGCAACAAGGGCGGCATTGGGTTCGCCTTTATTTTTACCCCCTTTCCAATTCTGGGCAAAACCTGAAATCTGCCACAATCACTGTGGTCACTGAGGATTTTGTGCTCCTTAACAATTTCACATTTAAGAACTATAAGGGTTCTTGCTTGTTCAAGGAGTATGCAATCAATGTGACCTCAGATTCCTTGACCATAACCTTCATTCCTTCCAACAATTCTGTTGCATTTGTCAATGCAATTGAAGTTGTCTCCATTCCTGACTTCTTAATCCCTGATCAAGCAATTGCAATTGCAGGAGCTTCAGCTCCATTTGCTGGGCTCTCTATGCATGCTTTTGAGACCGTTTACCGGGTAAATATGGGAGGTCCTTTGCTCACTGCTGAGAATGATACCCTTGGTAGAACTTGGGAGAATGATGTGAAGTATCTCCATGTGAACAGCTCTGCTAGAAATGTTTCTGTTAACCCAGGAGGAATTCATTATCCCCAAATGGTTACACCTGCTGTAGCTCCAAATTGGGTTTATGCTACAGCTGAAACCATGGGAGACCCGAATGTAGCCGAAGGAAATTTCAACATGACTTGGGAATTCAAAGTGGATCCAGACTTCACTTACTTTGTTAGAGCACATTTCTGTGACATTGTCAGCAAGACTATGAATGATCTAGTCTTCAATGTGTACATAAATTCTGATATTGCTTGGCCACACCTAGACCCGTCATCAATCACTGCTGCTCTTGGTGTCCCTTTTTACAAGGATTTTGTCTCCAACTCTTCTGATGACAATTCAGGAATTTTGACTGTCAGTGTTGGCCCTGATATAGTAAGCGATGATGTCACCGGTGCCATCATGAATGGATTGGAGATCATGAAAATAAGCAATCAAGCCAGAAGTCTTGATGGTGCTTCCCCTGTTGAGCACCTCCTCACAGAATCATCTTCTAAAAGGAAACGCCTCATAATGATTGCTTGTTCAGTTGTGGGCGGTGCAGTTGGAGTTATAGCAATTCTGGGTCTAATTTATTGCTGCTTGAATAGGCGTGAAACGGAGACAGATAATCAAGGGGGACATTCATGGTTGCCTTTGCCACTATATGGGAACTCTTTGACCATGACAAAGAATTCCACCATTTCTCAAAAGAGTAGAACAGCTAGCTGCATTTCATTAACTTCTACCAATTTTGGTCGGTTCTTCACATTCCAAGAAATCATGGACGCCACCAATAAATTTGATGAGGGCTTGCTCCTTGGTGTTGGTGGTTTTGGAAGAGTTTACAAAGGAACACTTGAAGATGGTGCTAAAGTTGCAGTCAAAAGAGGTAATCCAAGATCTGAACAAGGCATTGCTGAGTTCAGAACAGAAATTGATATGCTTTCCAAGCTTCGTCATCGTCATCTGGTTTCTCTTATTGGTTATTGTGATGAGCGCTCAGAAATGATACTGGTTTATGAGTACATGGCCAATGGTCCTCTTAGGAGCCATCTTTATGGTACAAATCTGCCGCCTTTATCTTGGAAGCAGCGGCTTGAGATTTGCATTGGTTCTGCTAGAGGACTTCATTATCTCCACACCGGTGCAACACAGAGCATTATACATAGAGATGTTAAGACAACAAACATTCTCTTGGATGATAATTTTGTCGCAAAAGTTGCTGATTTCGGTCTTTCAAAGACGGGTCCCGCACTTGATCAAACCCATGTTAGTACTGCTGTAAAGGGTAGCTTTGGTTACCTTGATCCTGAGTACTTTAGGAGGCAACAATTAACCGAAAAGTCAGATGTGTATTCATTTGGGGTGGTTTTAATGGAGGTTCTCTGTAGCAGACCAGCGCTGAATCCTGTTCTTCCACGTGAGCAAGTAAATATTGCTGAATGGGCAATGACATGGCAAAAGAAAGGCATGCTGGATCAAATCATGGATCCAAATCTTGTTGGGAAGATTAATTCTGCTTCACTGAAGAAATTTGGTGAGACGGCGGAAAAGTGCTTAGCTGAATATGGAGTTGATAGGCCTTCAATGGGAGATATATTATGGAATCTTGAATATGCCCTTCAGCTGGAGGAGGCATCGTCAGCTTTAGCTGAACCTGAAGATAACAGTACAAACCATATTCAAGGGTTAGAGTTGACGCCACCTGGACGGTTTGATAACAGCGTGAACATGATTGATGGCGCGACATCTGGCACAGATGATGATGCTGAAGATGTTACAACTAGTGCTGTCTTCTCACAGTTAGTAAATCCCCGTGGAAGATGATAAGAAAAATCAACAAGTTAATTGAAGAAGGTTCATAAATTTACTTGCCTGTTGTTTTTGTTGGCTATTATGCTTGATTTGCATGTTATCATTTGTAATATAGTGAGAAAGATGGGTCTGATAAATCCATCTAATACCGTCCTGGAGTTTTCTTGGGGATTCTAATACCTTGTTTTCTTCATTCAAATTAAGTTGCTTACACTTTACTGGATATTTATATATGTACTAAATGTTTCTTCAGAGAATCCAAGTTACAGAAATAAAATGTTCGATTCTGCTGTTACTGTTGGCTTGTAGTAATAACTCTCAATATTTGGTTTTTGATATGTTCTCTTACACCTCAATATTCTGTTTCAGTTCTACATGGCTAATTTTTCTGTATTTAAATCTCTAGCTTATATTCATTTTGTTTTAAGTTCAAATCCTAGTGGATCCTGAACAATCAGCAATGTTAAAATGGCTTCCATTAGACTTATAATCAGAATTCTGAACTGCTTGCTGGATACAAAATTTGACATATTTTTTCACCTGATACTTCTGATTTCTTGAATTAATACAATTCTGGGTCTAATACAATTCAAACAAAGATTATAATGCAACTTACATGATCAAATTCAGCAACATGATGAATCACAAGGTTTCCACTGCAGTTTTTATTAGATCCAACATAAGAGATAGTCAAATATATCAAATTACAATTTTTGATTACTTAAGGTACTCATTTCCTGCAAACTATTCCATTCCCACTACCAGCCTTGCTGGTGCAGTCTAAAGTCCCATACTCCATCACAGACAACTTATCTTCCTCCAGATTGTCACCAGGCGAGAAGATGCAAGATTTACAGTCAGCAGACAGCAATGAAGAAGTTTTGTATTTGTCTTCTCCACCCACAACAGGCATTGCAACACCCACCTTTGCCGGGTTCTCAAAATCCGGCTGGTAAGTTCTTCCTAAAACTCCTTCAACTTTTGACGAAAGTCCATAGAATCTGAATTGGACTTCCAAATGAGCAAAACAATCATCAGAAGGAATCTGGTAATTGTGTATCCTGTCATCTTCCTTTGTAATAGGCACTACATTAACAGAAATCTCGGCAACTTCATTAACCGTGACAATGACACTGTTCTTGCTTAGTATTCTCTCTACTTTCAGGTCTGAAGACGTCCAGCTAGACGGATACCCTTCTGGTATGACTATCTCCTTTCCGTTGTATGTGAATCTCAAATGATCAATTTCATTATCCCATGTTGCTGATTTAGTGGCCTCCAGAGAGAACCTGTGGGAGCCAAAGAGAAGTCCCAAGGCTTGGATCCATGTGTAGTCGCGTGCTCTGCCAGCTGGACGCAGCCCAATGAAACGACCATTGATTTGGAGGTTGGGATCTGAAACCAAGGTGAAGTGCTCATTCTTCTTGCCATGAAAGTAGAAGACAACGCCGTCTCCTCCAATGAAGCGTGGATCTAAGCAAGCCGCTCCTTTTCCATGGCAGTTTGGTATACGGTCTACATCAACAGAGGCAATTCTTGTAAGTGAAACATTAAGACCACATACTACATTATCTTGCATTATAATGCATCATGTATAATGTATTATGTGATGTAACTCTAACACAGTCTAACAATAAAAGAGAGTTATTTCTGAAAATGTTACTTCATGCACAACTTATAACAGGCAAATGGCTGAAATATATACAGTGCAATAGAGAGAGAGAGGATGATCTTACTTCTACATTCAGCTTGGCATATGGGTGAGTTACAATCTATGTAGCAAACTTTGTCTTTCGGGTCAGTTGGATTCACCGTTGGACATTGTTTGGGGCATGTCATTTGCTTGAGAAAGCACCTACTTTTTTTAGTAGTACATGTTCTCTTCTCAGGATTAGCAGCTTCAATCAACCCTGCAACAGAAACCAACAGAATGATGGCTAAGAAGGATTTCATGGCTTTCATCCAAGAACTTGACACCTAAGACTCGGTTTCGTGTCTCTTATTTCTGACTCATCTTCTTCCTAAATGCTTCTTTATATAGTTGAAGACACCAACCTGTTCAATGCAATGTGGATCTGGTACAATACAATCTACAACCATTTTTCTTATATAAAAAACTAACTAAACTTAGATGTGTATACCATGCGTCTAGATTAATACTAAGGTCAATGCATTGATGTTTGTTATCAGCCTGTTTTATTTTCTATTTTTGGGTTAGATTATTGTCAATTTGTCATTAAGGCGAGTACAAGTTAAGGGCTTGCTTAGAACAAAAGAAGGGTTTAAGATTTTGAGGTGTTATTCTGCCTAATCTTTGTCAATGCAGTACACTTCAATCTATTATTTGCCTCTTTAGCATTTGGATCTCCTTGGCTGTAATTGCAAGTTGCATAGCTTCTTCTTTATTCAGATTCACACGCATTTGCTTGACTTTTGTGAAGGAATGCAACCGGCTAGTATAAAGAATTGCAACTATTATGTTACAAAATTACTATAATGCTCGAATTTTTGGAAAGTATAGAAAAATGCTTGTTATAATATATATTAAAGCCTTCAATTTTTTTTTTTGTCTCTCCTTTGGCTCACCCGGTTCGATCGGTCATTGCCACTCTACATACAGATCGAGCATTTTGTGACCTCCCAATATCAATCTCTCTATACATGTTGTCAAAGGAATTCAAATTCGAATCTCTTGGCAACACTAAAAGAGTCTAACACCACTTACCACTAGACCAAAGATTCATATAGTTTAATATAGATATTGCCTAATCTGGAGCAAGGTAGGTGGGTTTGCAACTTTAGAGATGCAAAAATAAGATATTTGTTAGAAAAAAATATTGTGTTTTGAATTTACTTTGCTTGATATACGGAGAGTTAATAGACTAAACCCTGCAAAGGTTTTTGTTTTGGAGAATCTTTATTCAAAAGAAATTGAAAGACACGGGCCTTGTTTGACGGTTGAATTGATCCATGTGAATTGATGTTTAAAATGAACAAAAGAATGTCAAAATCTAATCATGTAACGTAAGAGTAGGTGAGGGTAAATGTGGTGATATTTTAGATCAAGAAAATGGAGAGATTTTTTGACCAGAAAAGAAAATGGAGATGCTTAATTAAAAGTGAAAAATAACAAAGACTTATAAAAAGTGTAAGTAAAACATTTTTTTTTTTGCAATACATTCACATATTTAAGTGCCTATCTAACTAAAAATGTGCATACCCAACTATCCAAAGCAAAATCTATCTATATATACTAAAGAAGTCACTTTTCTAACCCATGTCGGCCTCACATTCATTTTATTTATATGTCGCCTCCATATTCAATTCGCTTATGTGACGCCACATTATCAATATTTTAAAAAACGATTTAATACTAATTAAAAAAAAAGACATTTATAATTATTTTTTATTTTTATATAGGTTTGTTACTAACTAATAATTAAATATTAGATTCATTCTTATCTCATTCTACACAATTTATTATGTTTGCCACTTTGTATTTTACATTTTTTCACTTTTGATCTTAGTTTTACACTATTCAGTATTTTTTTTTCATTTTATCCACTTTAATAAATCGCTAATCCAAATTATACATGTAATTATACTTTCACTAATCGGTCCATCCGGAAATTATTTTGGTTCTGGGCCCAAAGCATTTCCTTAAAATGGGCCGATTATCAAGGCCCAATAATACTCGCTTTCGGTTCCCTCCAACCCAGTTAGTCAAATTACAATCAAACCACATTCCCACTCGCACGAATTCCAAGACCACCCTTCAGAAACACAATAATATGCCCTAATTTCCAAATTTCAGTACGGTTTCCCCCAAATTTCAAATTCACTTCTCGTACAAGTTACCAAGCAATTGGGATTTCTCAACTAAAACTGGTACGTGTATTTCTTCACGTCTTCTCGAAGCATCTCTGGAATTTCCCCCTAGATTTTACTTCAGGGATTCAAATGAATGAATTCTGTTTAGGGTTTACATTCTCACTGTGTATGCTCGGCCTGATTTTGATGAACATCAATCTTTTGGGTTGAATTTTTGGTTCGTCTGTGGTTTTCTTCAGCTTGCCAGCTGAATTTACTGAAGGTTTAGGTTCAAATTAGTGATTGAAAGAAAGGGAGAATGGAGGAGATCAGTGATGTGCACGGTGATTTTTATTTGCTTGTTTGAGAATTCCCGTTGAATTCATGAAAAGACGCGGTTTCCTGGATTGCTGTTGTTGCCACAGATAAGATTAGAGAAATCTGTATGGCTGGATGGGTTGATTGTAGCAATTTGGCAGACAATAGATTTCGCTGTGTAGCTAGCTGAACTTTTGTTCTGCTAAATCGTTATATTGTATGTTTCTTATTGTGTGTTTTTGACAAAGATTTTGGTCCTGAACTTGTGCATATGATATAAGCACTTGGGTTGTTAATGGTTTGTGGACCACCCCAGGATAGTGACATGGAGGAACCAGGTTCGGGTGGTTCGGTTGTTAAGAGGTCTCTCAGGAGGAAAGCCAGTATGAAGAATTACAATGAGAATTTGATGGATGAATTTATAGAGAAGCATCTGGGAGGTCCATTAAAGAAAAGGAATAGGACAAAGGTGGATTTGGAAAAAGAAACTGAAACCGAGGCTATGATAGCACTATCTCTTGGCTTTCCCATTGAAACATTGCTGGAGGAAGAAATAAAAGCTGGGGTTGTGCAGGAATTAGGTGGGAAGGAGCAGAATGATTATATAGTTGTCAGAAATCATATTCTCGCAAAATGGAGGAGTAATGTGCACGTATGGATAACGAAGGCGCAAATGAGGGAAACATTGAGTGGGGATTATGAACATTTGATTTCTACAGCATATGATTTTCTCTTGTACAATGGGTATATCAATGTTGGTGTTTCACCGGCGTTCACATCTCATATTCCAGATGAGGCTACTGAGGGGTCTGTGATAATAGTCGGTGCAGGGCTTGCAGGATTGGCTGCTGCTAGACAGCTTCTTTCATTTGGCTTCAAAGTTCTTGTTGTGGAAGGTAGGACTCGCCCGGGAGGAAGAGTCTATACACAGAAGATGTGCGGAAAAGGCCAGTTTGCTGCAGTTGATCTTGGTGGAAGTGTAATAACTGGAATTCATGCAAATCCTCTTGGGGTTTTAGCAAGACAACTTTCAATACCACTTCATAAGGTTAGAGATAGTTGCCCTTTATATAAACCTGATGGGTCTGTAGTTGATAAGGATATTGATTCAAGAGTTGAATTTATCTTCAATAAGTTGCTTGACAAATTGACTGAGCTAAGGAAAATGGTGAGTGGATTTGCAAGTGATATTTCTCTAGAATCTGTTTTAAAGACACTAAAAGAGATTTATGCTGTGGCTAAAAGTGAGGAGGAAATTCAACTACTTGATTGGCATTTAGCCAACTTGGAATATGCAAATGCTGGATGTTTATCAGAACTCTCAGCTGCCTACTGGGATCAGGATGACCCTTACGAAATGGGTGGGGACCACTGCTTTCTTGCTGGAGGTAATTGGAGATTGATCAAAGCAATGTGTGAAGGAATTCCTATACTATACGGGAAGAAAGTTGATACAATTAGATATGGAAGCGCTGGTGCTGAAGTAGTTGTTGGTGACCAAGTGTTCAAGGCTGATAAGGTATTATGCACTGTGCCGTTAGGGGTACTGAAGAAGAAAGCAATTATGTTTGAACCTGAGCTGCCTAAAAGAAAGCTCGGTGCAATTGAAAGGTTGGGCTTTGGCTTGCTTAATAAAGTTGCCATGGTTTTCCCACACAATTTTTGGGGTGATGATCTGGACACATTCGGTTGTCTTAGTAGCCAAAGACATAAACGAGGGGAATTTTTTTTATTTTACAGTTACCATACGGTCTCTGGTGGCCCAGTTCTTATAGCTCTAGTTGCTGGAGAAGCTGCTAAGGAATTTGAACATACTGACCCTTCCATTCTGCTTAATCGCGTTTTAGATGTTCTTAGAGGTAACTTTTTTATTTTTCAGTTTAGACCCTTGCCTTCATTTGGAAAATATTACTTAGTAACCATCTGTTTGTGGCTTTTTCAGGTATCTATATTCCAAAAGGCATTGATGTTCCAAATCCTGTACAGACATCATGCACAAAGTGGGGTAGTGATCCCTTTTCATATGGTTCATACTCTCATGTTAGAGTACTCTCATCTGGAACCGACTATGATATAATGGCAGAGAGTTTAGAAGACCGTCTTTTCTTTGCCGGTGAAGCCACCATTAAACAACATCCAGCCACAATGCATGGTGCCTTTCTAAGTGGCTTGAGGGAGGCTGCAAGTATTCTCCGTGCCACTAAAGGTCAGCAAAAATATACCGAAAAATCCAAACAAAAGTACGTTGGACCAAGTATTGATACACTTCAGGAATTATTCAAGAAGCCTGACCTAGAAATAGGAAATTTTTTAGCTGTATTACACCCTTCTCCTGAAGCCATAAATCCAATGGGGCTTTTGAGGGTGACATTCGAGGAATTCAACCGTGAATGTAATGGCGAATGCTGTAATAACCAGATTGAAAGGGATTGCAGATGCCTACATCATGATAAATCACCTTTGCATCTTTACACACCCATTTCAAAGGAACAAGCACAAAAGCTACAGCTAATATCTGGAGGAGATGAAGATAGACTATCATATGTGTTCAACAATCTTGGTTTAGAGCTCATGTGTCCATCTGCTTTGGGTGCCCTCGGAAATACTTTGACAACAAGCATTTATAGTGCCAGAAAAGGCCGAGGCAGCAGAGGCCGACCCCGTTTACACACACAAAACAATGGGATGTAGACTGTCTTCATATTCTGAGGTTGGTTCTCTTCTCTGTCTCAGTCTGACTTAGAAAAAATATTTGGGGGATTAGCATGTTGTTTTTAGTAAGTCATTGGTTCTGGGTGATGAGATTCTGGTAACCATGTTCCATAGGAGCAATCATACTGAATTTTCTTGTTGTAGAACCGGCCATTTTGAGTAGGTTTAGAGATTATCTACAGTTGATGATAGATGTGCTCCCTCTTGGGGAAGCTCTACAGTTTGTCATTTGATTCTACAGAGTCCGTCCTCAATTTTGTTATATCTTGTGGGGCAAATGTAAATTCTTGTGTTCTGGGTGCTGGCACTCAATTTACTCCTGATATCAATCAATGAAAGCCCTAATTGATATTGCATTCTGGTTAGACTGTTGTCTGTCTTGTTTGAATGTAGGGTTTGAGGGGCATTTTTTGGAAAATAAGATTTGATATTTTCTGCAATGTAACTAAAAATTTTAAAAAAAAATGTAAATGCTGCAAGAATTCAATGGTTTTTGGCAAGCTACAAAGATCCGGCTACACATTTAAATCTTTATCTGATAGATTCAATGGTTATATTGTGACAATTGACTGTGATCATATATTCTGTAAATCTAAAGATCCATGAAGAGTATACCTACTTGAAAATTAAAACAGTCATAACTCATAAGCTTAGATGTATGATTTTATTTCTCCTCCACTGTCTTTTGGGTACCAGCATTCTTGATAAAGTCTACGCAGGAGCGACAATTGCAATCTTCAAAGCGACACAGGGAGCATCCAAAGCACACACAGACTTTGCAACCTTTGCACAATGGTTTCACAGGGCAGCCTCTGAGTAACCTCTTGGTGTGGCGTTCCTCATCATCCTCACAACAAAATCTGATAGCAAAATATTAATTCAAATCAATCAACATTTCAATGCTACTAATTAAATCAGCTCTCGTGAACACAAGGATGATTCAAGTACACTCACTCTTGGTTAGGGAAATTAGCACAAGTCCAATTCTCTTCAAGACAAGCATCATGGTAAGATCTAATTTCTTGTTCGGTTCTAAGAAGGAAACGTCGGTCCTTGTTGCATTTGGTGCATGTCTTGAACTCATTCCTGTGGACAGTTCGCCTACGGCGAGGCTTTACCCGAGCCCACGAGTCGTGTTGTGACCCTTTGTAGTACTTGAGCAAGTTTGTCTTGTGCAATGGAATTTTGTTGCCATCCTTGGTGAAAGCCCATACAAAACTCCTCTTCCATTTCGCTTTTCCTTCTGGTGGTTTTGTGTGATCCTCAAACTCTGAGAGTGTCATCTTATCTTCTCTCAAGAGTCACAAAATCAACATTTAATATGTAAAGAAAGAGAGTATCAATTTGGGTAACAATATACAATCACTGTTCTAAAAATCCTGTCTAGGTCTCGCCTAGGTGTTGGAAGGTCCCAGCCTGCTTAGCCGTCCAACCCGTCTAGGACCGCCTAGGTAACCATTCTAGCCGTCTAGGCACTAAGTGGCCTAGCGTTTTTTAAAACATTGTATAAAAATGAAGAAGATTGGAGAATTGAATGAAAGAAAAATGTACCAGCAGTGCAACCATCAAAGCATTCACAGGTAATCCAAAGTTTACCATCGCGATGGATCTTGATCCGGCCAACATAATCACCATACATACGGCTAGTGATACCGCATCTAACCTCAACAAACTCGCGCTTTCTCCCCAATACATCAAACTGACTCAGCTCTTTGAAAGTGAACAAAGCAGCAACTCTTCTTGTTCTTGCCCTAGTAAAAACTTTAGCAGCTAATTTTCTTGACAGTTCAACCATTTTAGTAGCTTTGCTTATTGCTTGAACAGCCCTTTTTGTTTTCCCTTGAGATAATGCAAATTGTCACTCACATAGAACATTTAAGAACACTTCAATATACACAAAAAACTCATTTGCAGGCATCAGTGATTGAACATCATCCAACAAGTGAGAAATTTTTGAATATAGCATATACAAAACTTGCCAAACTGAGTGGCATTGCCTAATTTTGGCATTAGAAAGTCACAATTCCTGTTTCATTATATTTTTCCCCTTGTTTCACAATTGAGCATGAAGAATGGAAATCCTACAGAATGATAAAAAGCAAAAACTGTGGGATAAAAGTAAAGACTGTTAATATGTACAATTGATTTCCAGTTGCTGAAAGACAAGATCTGAGATGCTATATAAAAGGAATCAAAAGAATGAGAATCCAGGATTCTGAAAAGACAATCCTTTAATACTTACAAATTATGATTCTTTTACTACTTACTAGATACATTAGAAACAGTCTAAAGAGACGAACCTGAAGTCATGGCAAAGTAACAAAGAAAATCCCTAAGACGCGACAATCTTAACTGCAATATGTTGTGCCGCGCCTTCACTAACATCACTCTTATACGAAAGATGGAGATTTTGAATTCTGAAAGAGACGGACAAAGAGCGGGAAATCCTTATTTTGCCTATAATTTGTTTCCATAAACATTAATACATTGTTAAATCTGACATGACCATTTTAATGGACAGATCAAATATGACAAAGTTTCCATCTTAAGAGATAGAGTTAATGATATAGCCGCGGCTAGTTTCCATACTTGTCTTATTACAAAACTTGAGGAAATGAACTAAACTTTGAACCAGGAAAATGTAATCCTATTTGATTTAGCTTTTCCTCATTGATCATAGACATATTAGACAAAGATAGATTTGCCTTATTCAACAAACTTTCTTTCACAATCATCATCAACCAGTAGCAATATTAAAAAAAGGTGCCCAACTCTTGTTTCCTCCACTTTTTTCCCTATGAAAGCCTAAAAAAAATGTGCAAATAACTATGATTTTGCTAATCATTAACAAAAGGGTTGGTTTCCAAGTGCAGATGGGCTTCACCTTGGCCCAAAGCCCGTCTGAATTCACCATGAATGATAAGGAGGGTCTTTGTAAGCCATTACTTGGCCCATATCCTATTTGTAGAATTATGAAACATGAAATAATGCCTTAAATATTATTATTATTCAGTTTAAACTATACTTTGAGTATTGTAATACTGTCAATTTAGTAGAAATTATAATATTAATATTAAGGGGTGTTTCAAAGACTTAATTTACAGCTTAAAACAACTTGGAATCATAAAAAAATTAACATATGTGATCACTTGGTAAGGAAGCCAACTCAGGATCAAAAAGCTTTTTACATGTCCATGTTGTGTTTTACAATCTGGAAGAAAAACAAAACAAGAACAGCGAGCTTGTAAGCAATATTTTAGTCAAATATGACAAAAAAAAAAGAACTTAAAGCACTTAAATTTCACAAATACTTAAATTCAATAGGAAAAGCACACAGAGAAGCAGAGTTTAGAGGGAAACACAGCTCTATTCAAGGCTTGCTCAAATTGATCTGCCTTGGCATATTCAAGGCACACACCAAATTGTATTTAAGCAAACCATACATAAATAAACACAAACTAGATAACACACAATCACATATTTTGCTAGAGCCAATGTCTGAGCCAATAATCCTAATTACATGAAGAGTTCAGTTTTCTGATACTAGTTTCTTACTCCTTACTGACCTTTTTCCATGGATCCTTGGGCTAGCTCAACTCGGTCTTAATGATACAGCAGCAGCAGCGCGAATCAGGGTGACATTGTAGTGAGTTGGCGCTTGAGAAAGCAGCTCAAAAACACAAGTATCCCCCTCATTCAGTTCATTGTCCTTAAGAAAATCCTTCCAGCCTGTTGAGAATCTTACAGTTGATGGTCCAGAAATGTAGCACTTTACAGGCCAAGTTTGCCCACCAACGCCATGGAGGAACACTTGCTTATTATGTTGACCCGAAAGGTACTTTGAACCGTGAGCAAGTGGTATGTTCTGCAAAAGGAAGAAAAAAATATCATTGTGAAGTAGATTTACATACAAATCAATTTGATTAAGAGAACCTAACGAATAACTACCACTCTATAGAGTTCATGAGCTTTGCTTGTGATCAAAATAGTGAAAGAAGGCTTGTTGTTGCATTCAAAGTCAGAAAGTTGTCTCCTTGTAGCATGTGTTGGGTGAGGAATATTAGGCATTTCAAGAATGTTGTTTCTGCCATCTTCTTCTCCTTCTCCTCCTTCAGCAATTTGGAATACTGTTACATTGAATGCCAGGACTGTGGTATTGATCAGCTCAAAGATGCATGCATCTCCATCTTGAAGATTATAATCTTGCACAAATTCAGTCCATCCTGAATCGATTGCTACATGGAAAAGTGGAGGGCCTCCAATAGAATACTGCAAAGGCCAAGCTCTTCCATCAGGTCCCGCGAGGTATATGTCATTGTCATTCCTTCCCTTGAAATAGCTTATACCAAAACTTTCCGGGACATCCTACAGAAGATCAGAAGTTATTTGACATGTACCTCGATCAGAATTAAAATGATGTTCAGCTTAATGTGAAATGGTACCAGATCAAACATACAATTTGAGATTCATAAGTTGGTTCCATGATGACAAAAAAATAAGGATATGGGGTCTGAAAGGCCCTTGCTCTTTGAAGAACTCCATCCCTTGCACTAGAAGCACCAAGTCCTGTGCCTTGAACTATTTCTTCATCTCTTCCTGAATTGTATTCTACACACTTTTGAGTTCTTAATTTCCTCGTGATTTTCACACGCAAGATTAACTCAAACCATATAGATAACTTCAGATTCAACAATCATGATTGAAAAGGTAAGAAATTTGACTTACCGATGCTACCCTGGCTGGCTACTGATGCTACCCTGGATTTTTGTGGGTCTTCATCTAGAATCTCACAAGAACTATCATCATCACTATATTCCTCTTTGATCTTGGTGACTTTAGGTTGGTCCAAATTAACCCTTTGATTAGCACTAGCATTGCGAGGATATTGGATCTCCGAATCGTTTGAATCAAATATGACCACATGGAAAAAGGAACAGCCTTCGTATCTAAACATCAATCTATACCCACTTTTGATGGAGCAATGCTTGACAAACTGTTGCCAGCCTTTGTCTAGCCAAACTCGGCCACCGCAGCTTTTAACCTCTACTTTCCACATTTTCCCTCCTCGTACTTCGATGCAAGCATACTTGGGCCAGTGGCTTTCATGCTTCTTAACGAAGTCTGGAAGAATTTCCTGTCAAAAATATGTAAACCAAGCTGAAGAGATTAACAAGGCACAATAATTGACCAAGAAAAGAAAGGCAACTTAAATCCAAGTTGATGAACTATTTGCCCATCATTCTTAGCTATGAGAAAATGGGCTGCTACTGAGCAATGAACTACTAGCAATTTGTTCTCTTGGCCCTTCTACACCAGGAGTTCCTTTTACATCATTCTTAACTATTTGTTCTCTTTTGCATATAAAACAGATGTAAAAAGACATTCAGATGATGCAAAATCATTCTCTTCCTCTTGCTTTCCATTACACTTCTGGCTTCTTCATTCCTTTATGAATTCTCTACTTGGCTTTTCTGTTCCATTTCCACAAAATCCAACCAGCTACCCCTTTTTTTTGCCTTTGATGTTTGTTGCCCACATACATACACAAAGATATTGAAAAAGGCTCGATCTTTGAAGGATTTATTTGTTGCCCACATACACATACACAAAGATAATGGCAAAGAGAAGATGAAAGGAAAAAGTATACTTACAAAAGTTCCATCTTCAAGGTTGTGATCCGTAATGACCTGGAAGAAACTAGGATACCTTTTGGGTTGTGAACAGCTTCCTGCTTCCTTGTCCATCAATGGAGAATTTGGTCATAAAAGACTCGAACTTTGGAAGAGTAGAAGCACCAAAACACACACACACAAAGAAAGAAAGAGACTTTATCAGTAGTTCAACACCAGCAGCGTAAATTGAAAATCTTAGAAGAAGCTGTCTCTTACCAGTTCACACTTCACAAATTTCTGATTTAGGGTTTGGATTATTTGAAGAAAAAGGGGATAAAAGAGCTCAGTCCGTGACCGTTTGATTTGTAGGGGAAGTAGTACGGTAATTGATTCTTCTTGGTGGTAGATTGATGCTTTTGCTCTAAATGGTGCATGTGTGATCAAATTAGCAAGCAAGGTGTGTTTTGGTTATTCAGACTGTCCTGTCCAGCTGTATTTGAAATTTTGAATACCTCTTAAGATTTTTGATTTGATTTAATAGCTAGCTAGCCTAGCTGGGTGTTTTTGAAAAAAACTCGTATGTAAATAATGCAAATTATATAAAAACTCAATTGGTCATTAACTCATTATTGTTGTGCTTATGCATATTTCAGATTTGAGTGGATTTATTTACCTTTCTTTTGAATCATCAAGGTCTATTGTTCTTTTTATGCTGTGTATTTTGTCCCTTTACAATATTTTTGGGTTTGAATTCTTTCTGTGGGTGTTCTCAATCCCATCACATCTCTCATCAAGAATGGAAATTAAGGCGGGAAAAAAAAAGAACATAAAATAAGAAACTTGAAACTGCAATCTGATTTATTTATTTTTTTGGTCGAATGCATTCTGAGTTTTTTATACCCCATTTCCATGATAAACTCTGCTCTCATTCTTTAAGGTAAAGCTTAGTCATAAAAGAAAGAGACTAATTTTTACTACATAAAGTAATATAAAAGACAGTGATGCCCAAACTATTTTTTTTTTTGCCTTTAATTAATCAAATAAAATAATAGAAGAGAGGTATAATAACACTATAATTTGATGGCCAAAACCATTGTATATTTGTATACACTCTTTAGGCCTCTTAATGGCGCCATTTGCATACATGAAAGCAAACCTGAGTTTATGTTCTATTCCATCAAAAGGAATAGTATTGAGACCAAAAACAAAATCAAATGGAAGAGTTTATCAATGATTTTGCATCTGGAAGAGTTTACCATAACCATATTCTAGATTCTGCTACATAAAGGACTACTGAGAAGATACATCATATACTAGCAAATTACATTACCATAACCATATTATGCTACCTAAAGGATTACTGAAAGTAAGTTCAGATACATCATACACTAGCAAATTACATTACCATAAGTCCATAACCATATTCTGCTAATTTTAGCCACTAGCATCAATGTCAGACTGTCAGTTGAAGAAGCAAGATTAAGCATGACCTAGAAAGCATGGATTTAAGAGTTAACAAAACCAACTTAAGATTGATCAGTTTGGTTTGGCAGATTCAGCAGCACGGAACAAGATGACATTGTAGTGATTTGGCGCTCGAGAAAGAAGCTCAAATACGCACGCATCCCCATTTTGCAGATGATTTTCCCTTACGAAAGTCGCCCATCCTGCTGAGAATCTCCCAACCTTACCATAAACATAGCACTTGACTGGCCAAGTTCTCCTCCCATCAATCCCATGGAAGATGACATCTTTTTCATGCTGATCAAGAAGGTATCCTAAAGCACGAACTGGAAAGCACTGCAAACAGAACAAATAATCTCATTGTGAATGATTTTGAAATTCAACTTTTGATTACTTCACAGAAATGCAGGAAATGGAGGAAACGAAAACCCATACCACTTGATATTTTGTCTTGATTCCAAGAACAAAAGAGGGCTTGTTGGACTGAAAACATTTGGCTCTTGCAAGGGCTGTAGTCACAGAAGTTCCAGTCTGAGTTGGGTTTGGAACAACTCTTTCCCTTGCACTAGGAGGATATGGTTCTTTTTGGCCTGAATTGTTTGCAGAAGAAAAAAATGTGTAACTGGGTTCTTAATTTTCCCTCGCGTATCACACACGAAGATTCAAACCAGCAATATAGATGATATCGAATTTGTGATAAATGGAAAAGCATGTTTGAAAAGGTAAGAATTTTCACTTACTAGACAGGTTGACTGAGGGTACTTCATTGGCTTTTTGTGGCCAAGCATCCAG
This sequence comes from Fallopia convolvulus, assembly GCA_964016875.1. Lineage (NCBI taxonomy): Eukaryota > Viridiplantae > Streptophyta > Magnoliopsida > Caryophyllales > Polygonaceae > Fallopia > Fallopia convolvulus. Next base: position 69,156,548 of record OZ024720.1, read on the forward strand.
AATCACCAAAGAGCTATCATCACTGAAATCTTCTGCTTTGATATTGCTGATTTCAGGTTGATCAAGATTGACCCTTTCATTAGTACTGGCAGAATAATCAATCTCCAACTGGGTTAAATCGTATACAAAGACATGGAAAAAGGATCCGCCTTCATATCTGAAGGCCAGGGAATATCCAGATTTGATGTTGCAGTTGTCAACAAACTCTTTCCAGCCTTTGTGTAGCCTAACTTGTCCATCACACCTTTCTAGCTCCACTTTCCATATTTTTCCAGAGTTAATTTCAAGGCAAGCATACTTTGGCAAGTAGGCTCCATGCTTGTTCACAAATGTACCAGGAATTTCCTGTCAAAAACATATTAACAAAGCACAATCTAGAGAGTGAGGAAAACAAAAATGTACACTTTCGTCTATTTGAGCAAAAGGCATAACTTGAAAGTGAACAATCAGAAAAGGCCGATTGGCCTGGTGGGGATTGGGTAAGACAGCAGGTGAGTCAGCCGCCATTGATAGAGAATAGGATTTGTGAGAGGTTAATAGTGTAATACCCAAGAAGCTAGGCTGATACCATATAGAATGAACTACTATATTGTAGGAAGCTACTGCATCTGATTCATTATCTTGAAAGATATAAATACAGTAGTCTATTAACTAACACTAACACTAACAAGTGAGGCCTATTTACATGGAAGACTAAACCATGTTTGACCTATTCTAGTGCTAACAACTTTTGACTAATTCAAAGATAAGATAATAATTAGAAATACTTAATTAGGTTCAATACCTTGAATGTTCACAAATGTTGTTTTCTTCTAATGTTCTGTGAATGTGTTCGTCAAATTTTGTCATTTCTGCCTTCTATCTCCATAAACACTAGGGAAGATAAATCTAGTCTCTTTTTTTCTTTTAATTAGACAGGATTCTTTAAATCTTGTCTCCTTCATAAATCATTATAAGCAAACGACAAAAATGAACACTTAACTTTGTCCACAAAATGAGTTACTGAAAAATTAGCTACTAGAAGAATGTATTTTAATTTTTCCAGTCATTTCTATCTGTTGCAGGTTTCTTTCTCTCATCTTCATACAAACAGATGTAAAAAAAGTCTCATCTTTCCACTAGATCTAACACAGACACACAGTTGGTCCCAACTCAGTTGCTCTATTTGGCCATAGAAATACAAAGAGACGGTAAAAAGGGGAAGAACTTACAAGAGCTCCAGCTTCAAGGGTTTGTTGCTTAATTGTTCGGAAGAAATGTGGGTCTGATTCCTGCTGTGAATAGCTTCCTGCGTTGTTATACATCATCTATGGAAGATTGGAGAGGAGTTTAGTGTAACAAAAGATGGCAATTCAGATGAGATGGTATTCAAGATACGAGCTTTTTTACTTGGCAGTTACCGATGTTTTTGATTTAGGGTTTGGATTATTTGAAATGAAATGGGGATAGGCAGGTTGATGAATGACGATGCCATGATGGTTTTAAGTGTACATGGTGTAGTGAATGCCAAGCAAGGAAACTGTGTTTTTGGCTTTTCAGACTTCCCTATCTGTGATCGAATTTCCCTATTTCATTGATTTGAGATTCGTCGACAATTTTAATTCTACAATTTCATTTTGATTTAACGAAAAGGGTTGATCTTCAAGCACTGATGGACCTCACCTTGGCCCAAATCCTATTTGTAATTTTGACCCATTTCATTCATCATGTGTGAAAACAAGACTTGGCGCTAAAGAAGTCAGAAAAGCAGTCTTCTCCTTTCTAATGAACACGCGTCCAAATACATTGAAACGACAGCGTTTAAGGCGCCCTCTCTGATCCTCTCTCTTTCTTTAACAGAAAGCTGAGTTGATATTGCAAACCCTAGGAAATTCCTCTCATTTGTTCCTTCTCCATCAAGTCAAAATAACCAATTCCTTCCTCAATCAGTTCGAAAATGATGCTTTTCCCCTCCAATCATGCGGTTTTCGGACAGTAATTTGAGCTGATTAGCATTCGGTTATCCAGACGAATTTTGCTCCGGTTTCCAGTTTTGACTTTTGAGCTTTCTGAAGGTAATTTGCTTGCAGATCGCCTGCATTTTTGCGCGGTTTTTGTTGTTCTGCTTGTGATACTTTGGCTTCTGGTTACTGATTATATTCAATTTCTTGTTAGATTGCCGATTTACCAGTGAGCATCGGTCTGTGTATTGAAGAGCCGATTGTTCCATGGCGTTTTTAGCTTCTAAGAAGGTATGGTTTCCTGGGAATCGGTTTCCTTTTTTGGTTTGGGTGTGGGATGAGGATGATATAGATTGTAGACTATATAGTGATGCTGATATTTTAGGGTTTGATGCAGTATTTGATTGTTGTAGCTTTGAAGGGAGAAATTACATGCCCGTTGTTTTGCTTTTTCTTTCGAGAAAGGTTAAAGAATGATTGTTTTGCATTTCTAACTTCTAACTAGATTAAACATGAAATATGGTAGTTGAATTTCAATGCTTAGCAATTTACTGCAAAAAGAAAAGCATGAGAATTTTTTCACCAGGGTTGGGGGTTTGCATATTGAAGAGTATCTTCTGTCTAACATAATGACTAAAAGACCTTTCAAATTGGTGAATACCCGGAAATCGACATTCTTTCACTATCCTTTGCTGTCCAAAATTGAGCCTTGGGATTGTAGAAATTGAAAATGGAATTCATGATCAGAGTCTGTCATTACTGTCAGCTTACAATGGATACCATTTTTTTTGGAGCAGTTCCTTTGTAGTCAGTCTGAAGCAAACATTGGTCAAATCGAAGATCGGATTAGTGAATTGCCAGATGAAGTGCTCATCTCCATTCTGTCTCGCTTGTCGATTAAGGAAGCTGCAAGAACCATCACTATTTCCCACAGATGGAAATTACTCTGGAAGTTAATGATGTATTGGACCTTATCACTCCAAGGTACTGATAGAGAATAATGGCTTGATTAAGAGGATTGAAGTCTGCAAGTTTGAGGTTTGGAGCATATTTACCAATGTCATCTCTCATTCAGCCTTCCATATTGTTCTTAGGTGTTGTCAATAGTTACTGTAAGATAAATTTGGGGTTATTTTTATGGTGGACTAATTACATGCTAAACATTTTTACTGACCCATGTCCCTAAAGTCTACTATATAAGTGGGGATCAGCATATTTGGTATATTTCTAACTCATTGGGGAAGGTGTGAAAGTAATTGGAGTGAATAATTATACTGTAAATAGTAAATCAGAAGAGCTTCTTCTAGCTCAGTGCCTCAGTTGTTGTATAATTTTAGGGAGTGAAGTTATGTGTTGACTTGTATGATTGTACTCAAACTACTACTAGCTAGCTGTGTTGTTGTCATCATAATGTCATTATTGTTGTTGTACTGAGTAAACTGTTGATTTCCTCCATTATTGTTGTTGTTACTGAGGAAACTGTTGAGCTCTTGCTTTGACTCTGATTTTAAAGCCCAAGCTACATTTGGGCCTTTGAGCCTTGATTTGAAAACATTTGAATATGGGTTTATATGTTGATTAGAGGGGTGTTCATTTGAATCAATTATTTTGCTTTGTTAGAGATCAGTCAGATGACACGGATTGGGCCGGTTGGGCTATCCCTTTTGGGCCTAATTTTTTACTTCATTGCAACTTTCATAACTTTTAATTCTGATGTTATCCTAGAATATCCTTACGGATGAAAACTTGCCATTCGGTTTTGTTATTGATTTGTCAAAAGTCAGAAGAATGACTTGAACGGGTAATCAAAGTTAGTCGATGCACTACAATGTCGAGGCACATGCTTAATTACGACCATCTCAAAGGTTTGCAATGTTGACAATCAACATTTCAATTTTTAGGGCCTAAATTTAGAGCCCTTTAAGGCTTCAACACATTTATGACTGTTAAATTATCGCCTTCAAGTACCGGACGAAAGATTAATTGAATTTTGATTCAAGAATTCCCTCCTTCTACCAACTTTTCGAAAACAGATAGAAGCATCACAGATTCCATATAAGATTAAGCGCCAATTATGGTCCATGCTAGATACTATACAAGTCACGTTTTGGGAATGTGTTGTAATTTAACTCTATGAATAAATTTGGTGAGATACACACCATTAAAATGCAAATTAATGGACTAGATTTATTTATTTTTTCTAATTTTCATTTATCTTTTCTAGGGTTCATTAATTTCTACTAGGGTAACGATTTGTTAGTACAAGTTACCTTAATTCTAAAGATAACACAACCCCTAATTGCGATTTCTAATCCACTTACTTGGACCAAATTACTCATAACATAATGTTTAATCTAAATTAGGCTCGAATTTCACAACACAATGATTCACTAATTCTCGATGAGAGTAGTCACCGGCGTTATCCTCGAAGAGATCTATGAATTTCAAGGAGACACTTTCACATGGGAAGAACCTTATAATGGCTTCCTTACTTTACCTTTTGTTGAAAGATATACATCATATACAAAAAAAAAACCATCATGATAGATATAAGCTACACGAAGAAAAGGATCTCTAATTTTTCCATTTGGTTATTTGTTCTTGGATTATACAATTATTTATGTGAAGATGTAGACTACCCGAAACATTAATTGTTTTTATTTAGTAATTGATTATCTACAACAACAACTAACTATCTTGTCACGTGTATATGTCTTAATTAATTTCTTCATTATGAATATAACACCAAGCTATATTATCTTATGAATATTGCTCATCAATCGACTTAGATTTGTACCCATGATAGCGATTTGTTGCCTACGATCATGATATGCTAGGTGTTATAAGATAACCCTATAATATTATATCTTTAAAGTGCTTTAATTTCCCCACCTTTAATCTCATGATAATATAGAGTTACCTTATAATCTCATATTAAAACATAGATTTTTCTAATAAGTGAGTTGTATAAGTTAAACATATTATTTTTAAAAACTAATACCTAGAGTTGTTCAAATGATTCGATGGCCCTCGTACGAGTCGATATTTTACGGGTTAATGGTCGACCCGTAAAATCCATAACCCATAATATTATTTTTCAATATTTTTTATAATAGTATAATAATATTTACTCTTTATAATAATATATTAATACTCTAAAATCTTTGAACTAGTTGTAAATAGCTATTTTTTTTGTTTAAATAGGACAACGGGTTAAAATGGCTTCTAAGATCAAAAGGGTCAAAATGACCCATTTGACTTGGTCAAACGGGTCAATGGATCGAATCGTGACCCGACCCATAAACTGGGTTACGGGACGGATTGCATGTCAACTTAATTTTTTTAATGGGTTAATGGGTCGACCCGTAACCTGTTGATAAAGTCTGTGGGTCCGATATGTAGATTAACTAGGGACGTATCGGTACGGGCGCACATGTGCGGATGGGTCTAGCACATAAGCCCATGAGGAAGAGTGACCTAAGAGTATATATACTAGTCTCAAGTGCAATTGGTAAGGGTAGATAACGGGTGAGTAGCAACTCGCTAAGCCCAACCCAAGGTATAATTAAGTAAGAGTAGATAACAGGCGGGTAGCAACTCACTAATTAAACACAACCCAAGGTATATAATGGGCCCAAGACCGAACCGCTCTGATACCATGATAAAGTCCATGGACTCGATACGTAGACTATCTAGGGGTGTGTCGGTATGGGCGCATGCGCACATGCGCGGATGGACCTAGCACATAAGTCATGAGGTTTCATTATAAAACCAATTGACAATGAAAAGAATAACGCAAGAATATATATACTAGTTCTTCTACTAAAAAAAAGAGTATATATACTAGTTTGGTTTTATTTAGATTTCACACGTGAGATAGAGTACATTCTCAACATCCGTCGAATCTGAGTCGAGTCGAGTTATTCTGTTTGAACAACCCTACTTCCCTATATATGCATTGGGTCCTAGTTAAAAAAAAATCGATGAAACATATATTCTTGTAAAGATGCACGTACTACAATTTCTTTCTACACAACTTACATGAATTGAGATGGAAAAAAACAAAGAGCAAAAACTTTACATAGCTAAAAATGATTAGAAACAAACAAAATATTAAGTACCAAAAAACTTTGAAAATTTTGGGTTGCCACTTTATACCCAAATTTTTTTGGCACCCACTAATGTCGGATCCAATAATGTGAAAAGAAGCACGATTTACATAAGTGCATGCATATATATATTCTATAAAAAAAAAATTTTTATAAAAATATGCAATATAATTCATAAAGAAGTTTTAAAAAAAAAACTATATGTACGTACGTAGAAGACAATGGTGCAATCTGGCCTTTATTAAAATAAAAATGGAATATTGGTCGATTGGCAGAGCAAGTAAATATTTTTTCAGGTAAATTTTGGGTCCACAAAATGTCAATCCATAATAATGGCCATCTTTTTTTTTATGAATTTTCAAAGCCTATGTATTTTGTAGTTAGTTAACTACTTTGGTCCATGATTGATGGCCTTCTTTGAAAAATAAAGTATCATAAAAATTAAGGCAGATTGCAAATTTGGGTGGGCGACGGTCCATTTCATGCTTTAATTATCATGTACTATATATTTGCTCGTCGCCACACTAGTGGAACGAGATCGAACATATTAATGATCGATTTTTGATAATTAATAGTATATAATATATATATATATATATATATTTGTTAGAAGAGTCATATTCCACGTCGAACGTTATTAGTATAACAAAATATCTTCTAATTAATATATTCGGAAATGTGAAATTGTATAAGTTTTTGAGTTAAAAGATAATTACCAATTTTATATGTGGAATGATTGAATCAGACACATCAACCGTTTATATCCGTTGATAAAAAATATAAACATGGTATTAGAGTACGTAAGTCAATATAAAAAGATTGAGATGTTTAACACGACAAAAAAATAAAAATTGTTCAAAAATTAATTAGGTCAAATTAGCCGTCACTTGAATGGGTATTAGAAGAGTCATACTCATATCCCATATCAAAATATATATTTACAGTATATAATAAAATACTGAATATATAGAAGGAGGTAAAACTCTACTCATTAACATAAGATTTTGAGTTAAAAAGTAGACCCCGATTTTATATTTAAAATCACAAATCACCATTTATATTGGGTCATCAAAATTTTAACAATATTATATCCAACGACATATTAGAGGGGCAGTGATCAATTAATTACTACTCCGTATTAATAGTAAACTAATTTTGCATAAGTTAATTGTAGTATGTAGATCTTATATAAGTTAATTGTAGTATGTAGATATAATCATATTAGGTTACTGATAATTAAATTAAAGGAATTTGTCTTAGTATTATACGTGTTTAGGGTTAATTACATTAAATATATGCTAACAATTGATCATATACTACTAAACAAATCGATCTCCATGTAGTAAGGTGGTTGTATTCTTTAATGCCAACTAAATGTAATTAACTTAATTAAGTAACAAGGTTCATGAGGGCCACTAAGTACATATATGAAGAAGTTTATTATTATTACACCGGTAGAGAAGTCTAACTCACATTTTTATATGCTAATCTAAGATATTCTTGTGAATTTAATGTTTTTTTACACTGGTTACATTTTCACACTTTCGTAAGCTAATCTAAGATATTCTAACATATCATTAGATAACATATATATATTGCCATTTTTAATCCTGACACATATACGTGTTTTTTTTAAGAATGCAATCACTACTTTGATTATATGCGATAAATTTCATCATGATTTATATGTTGACAATTTAATACTCCAAAATTCAAATGTATCGAAAATTACCCGATCGACCCAAAATGAATAAAAAGTGAAGCTTGATAAAACTTAACTTTATCAAAACAGATTATCAAGCTTAACTTAAACAAAACAGATTTACACTTTATTGACCGTATAAAAGAGAAAATGTATAATATATTCAAGTAGTACGAAGTTAATTAGCTAGACAACTAAGACAAGGGTCACAAGGCAGAAATGGCAATTAATCATGGTTGAAATTAAAATATAAATCCAATTAATGCACACGTAGAAACATGTCTCCCTCTTTAATCTTTATACAAATCACTATTTTTATATTATAAAATGTGTCTTCATAACCATCGACGGGCAAATTTGTGCGTTCCACAAAAGTCCATTTGACTTTTAAATTCAATGTTAAAATAAGATTTTTTATTTTAAAATCTCCTATAGTGGGGGGGTTTTACAAAAAAAAAATATTGAAAAACAAACTTTATCATAGTTATAAAAATTGAGATTATAAGATCAGTAAATACGTAGAAATAGTTTTATACTCCGTATAGGGTAGATTTATTATACGTAAAAATCCAGCATTAAATTCAGCTGCTCTATGTTTTTGGTGATTCTTCATTTGTTCCTTTAATTATTATTTTTTCTTTCAGAATTTCACGTGACAATCTGCCTCTAATGCCTTTTATTGAGGGCTTCCATAATGTGCCTTGTACAATGGGAAACATATGAAAATAGGTCGGAAAGTAATTATTTAATTCCGTATTAACCAGCCTTTAATTTGAAGGCCCAATTTTTGCTCATAGGCAACTTTACCATTCTACAATCTTTTATTTTTTGCTCATAGACAACTTTACCATTCTACAATTTTTTATATAAGAAAAGAATTTAAAGAATAAGCTATATCGGATAGATTGAGAGATTGAGACAAGACTTAGTTGGACAAATCAATAAAAAAACTGACAAATAAATGAAAGCAAACTAACAAAATATATAAGCAACAAGGCAAACAAGCAACAAATTAACACCAAGAGTAAAGAAGCAGACGAGGCTTAAGACCAGACAACATGAAGTCGGTTGAGGGAAATGTGACGATTCGCCTAAAAAACGCAGAAAATATACCACTCCCCCCCCCCCCCCCTCCTACATAATCACATTAACATATACTTTAAACCATTAATTTGTGGTACAACTAGAAATGTTCATACAATTCGTGGGGATAAAGACAGGTGAAAATCCATCCCGTTAAATTTTCTGATTTGGCGGGGAGCGGAGTGAGGATGGTGTTGGGTTTTTATTCCCAGGATTGGGAAGGGGCAAGAACTCTTTACTCTACTATCAGCTCCGATTTGTCCCCAACATGTATTAGTATAATCATTTACAAAAAATATATAACTAATGGAACCCCGTTAATTTATCCATTCCCAATGGGTACTCCTACCGAAGATGGGGGTAATAATAAGGGTGCGAGAATTGGCCGGGACGGGGAATGCATTTCCCGTATTGCCCCACCCATGTACATTCCTAGGCAAAACACTTTAATATGATGAAAAAAATACATACTAAATTTTGCATCTTTGAGTTAATTCTTTTTTTTGTGGAAATTAGTTTAATCAACATTTTTTTGGAACAAACATAGTGGTCATACACCATTGATAGGATGGGACATGTTTTGTAAGTCTAAAACAGGGGGGGCTTAGGTCTCAAAAAAGCGAAGCAAATGAACAAGGCCTTACAAATGTGTTCGCTATGAAAGATTCTTACTCAACCAAATAAAGTACGGTTTTGTGTTGTCTCGGAACAAATATTTAAAGGACAAGTATTTGTTGGAGTATACATGCTCTCGAAATGGCTTGTGACAATGGAAAAAAATAATGAGTCTAAAACAAGAATTTGTGAAAGGTCTAATATGGCAAATCAAAGACGACAATACAATTCGATTTGAAAAGACCCATGGGTTACAAACCGACCTTTAATGGATATATGCCCAACAAATACTAATGTGGACCTTAATGTCACTGCATTTTATTGATACAGATAGACAATGGAAGGATCAAGAGATTCATAGGTACTTGTCACTTGTCTAGGTATCACGAATTACGTCCATGATTATTCCGAAAAACCATATTAGAGACAATCTATATTGGTAACTGAAAAAAAATGGTAGGTTCGATCTCCACTCACTCGGCTAATTCCTTTGTTTACTAAGATGACACTACCCATGATTGTGGAATTGACTGGATTTGAAAACTAGATATGAGTCCAAAAGTAAAAATATTTTATGGAAAGTTTGCATAAATGGACTTACGACTAAAGATAGACTCCTTCAATGACATGTAGCATCAGAATGAAACAACCGAATACATTTTATTACACTATACGTTTACATTAACGACGTTGTACAAAATTGACCTTTGATTTGTTATATCGATTTTGCAAATATAGGGTAATGATAATAGGATTGTGACAAATATACAAAATCTTAAAGATCACATGAAATCATCTAAATTCCATGACCTCCTCATAGATTGGTGGAATATTTGGTACTATTAAAATAGAACGATTTTCAATCAACCCATTGAGGGACCAACTACAAACATATAAGAATTTATAAAATCACACATTAGGTTATGACATAAGTCCAAAGTGCTAGACGAAGAAACAAGCCTAAGTCAAAAGGCACAACCCACAAGCTTGCCAAAATGTAAATCTAAGAAATGGTCAAAACCTGAAGGAGATTTCGTTAAGATTAATTTCGACGGATCAAAAAGGGAAAATGGGGTCGCGACAACATGATATATTATCCGTGATAATAATGGATAAATTGTTTGCATGCATGCTTTGTCCAATGACTTTTAGAATGTCGTACAAGCTGAATCAAGAGAAATATAAGATGCTGAAGCTAAAAATAGAAAACTAAAGATAATTGAGATAGAAGGCGACATTTTCATATTTATCAATGCTTTGAAGAGAAATAAATCCTACTATTGGCAAATTGAGATAATAATAACATATATTCTGGCACTTCTGTAGTTCTTTGAGACAATTCGACTTCAACATATATCTCGTGATTATAACAAGACGACTGATTTAATTATTTTTCTACACTATTCGTGTAGCGTCAATCAAATATAGATCCACTCTAAACTTCATATCAATCATTTATAAGCATGCCCTAAACAGATTCGTTTTTCGTTTAAGTTTCTCCTAAGAAAAGTTTAAATTTTAGCTGCTCCTTGTTAAAAATATGAAAGTTCAATTTCGACCAAAAAAATTGCAAATTTTAAAAACGAAATATAGAGCCGTTGGAAAAGAAAATTCTCGTCTGTGTGGCGCACGGCAGAACACCACGTTCACATTCTCAACGCAGAAAATGCCGGATATTTTTTGGTAACGGTCCAATAAAATAATCTTTATTTCATAAGCAGAAAATATACTCCTTTGTGCGCTAATTTTTTTTAACCTTCCAAGAATGGAAAAAAATAACTTTTTACAGCTGGTATTTTGGTAACCGTAACAGAGTTTAACTTAGCTGTAAAAAAAAATAACGCTTCCCCACATCATCATTAAATATTCATTTGCTTACTTTGAAAACCTGAAAACACAATTCTTCATACTGTAATTAACGAAGAAAAATGACCCTGCCAGCAAAGCAACACCGCTTCTAAATGACATCCCTGCCCTCAACAATTTGCTATATTTACACCCTCCAACCCACACTTCTTCTTCTTCCCTGCCCCCCTTTTCCCTTTTTACGCGGTGTTCTTCATTCTGCACTGCTAATTTATTCCACCTCTGTTTCCCCCTTCTCTCAATCCAAGTTTTTCTCTTTCTCTCTCTTCCATGCTCATTCTCGCATGTAATTTGCCTAGATATTCGCAAAAAAAATCCTTTTGGATAGTCTCTTCTGACGCAAGTTTCAATCGCTTGCTGAGATTTGCTTGAATTTTGTTTTCCGGCCGCCTGAGATTTAGGTTTTGCGGGAGGTTACAGGTTACTAACCGGAAATGCCGGTTTTAGTTTTAGTCAAAGAGTAGCTTTTGAAATTCAATTTTCTTTGGAGTGGAGAGTCCCTATTAGGTGAATTTCTGCTCGAGATTCGCGGATTTTAGGTTTGAATTTTTGGAATCTCGCTCTGGACTTCGTGTCGGTCAAAGAGGGAGAAATATGCTGTCTTCTTCGCCGACTACACTAGCTCGGAGCTCGTTGGAGCTCATGCTGGAGAGCCTCCGGCATCAGGAGGAGAAGCCCAAGGACTTACCGCCGGCGTTGCCGTCGCGTCCGACGTCTAGAGCTCGCTTGCCGTCTGCTCGGCGGTCGCTGCCGGTAAACTTTAAGGTCAACGAGGAGTTGACGGCCGGAGACGTCAAAGAGGTGAAGAGAAAGTCCGATAATGGGAGAGAAGTGAAGATCAGCGGTTTTGGGAGAAAGAAAAATAAATCTGATCAGATTAACGAAAACTCTCCATACAGTAACTGGAATTCGCAATCGGCGGTTGCCGGCGAGGGTTCCGGCCATGTCTCGCCGGTTGCATCGACTTCTCGGACGGCAGTTGACTGGGATGACAATATTGGGTATTTTATCAAAAAGGTAAGAATTAAAAAAAAATCAAGTTTTAAATGGCCATTTATGTTTCTGATCGATGAAGTAATTGTAAGCGTTGAATTATACATATAGCGCCCTAATTTTCATGATTAGTAGCTCTAGTTGTTTCCTGATTTTCACTTGTCTAAATAGGTAAGATGAATTCAAGCTATTTAATCTACGATTCTAAGGTCAAAGTCGGATTTTTCTGCCTTGAATGAGAAAATTTTGAAAGATTATCTGGGTAGGGGCATTCACTTTGGTATGTAGGTACTTATGTTTAGGCTCAGCTAGAAAGAATATCTGTTTTTTCATGGATTTTAAAATTTTCCTTTTTCAGCTCCATGCTTTGTCTTGTTCTGCTGGCTGCTGCTTGTCTTGAGTGTTTCTAAGTTGCTTTGGCTGGATCATTTTTGTACTTTGTTGTAGACTTTTCTTTCAAGCTGTAAACTTACAGATAAATACATAGGGAGTATTACCTATTTGTTGGTCACTAGCTTGGCTGTTCCTTTCCCAATTCACTCACTGCCTGTTCCAGGAAATACAGTGATATTCTTATTTCCATTGACCAGTAAGGCAGTAATAGTTATGGCATAAGTACTAATTTAGTCTGGACCATAGTCGTCTCACCATTGAACAATAGTAATTGAAGAAGATCTGTTCTTTAGGTGCAATTTTTTTCCCCAGATAAAATTTCCAATGGGAGTACTTTGATGTAAAGATTATCGAAATCCACATCATTTGCATGACTTGACTTTAGAAGTTGCTAAGTACATCATAGAATCAAGGTTGGTTTATCCTCTAATGAAATCTATGTGCCTGCTCTTTTGTTTCTTCTTGTGTTGGCATTCATCCCCTACCCCCGCCAACAAACATGGTAGAAAAATTTATCTAACATGTATCACAATATCTGTAAATAATGATTTGGAAGGCTTCATCTTACAAAGATTTTGTCTCAGAAACTTCGTGTTTGGTGTCGACAAACTTCGGGAAAGTGGGAGTCTGGCACTATTCAATTAATATCTGGAAACGAAGCTTCTGTACAGTTCTTAAGTGGAAATGTGAGCTCAGTCGTTTGATTCTGAATTTTATTGATGCAATTTATGCTTCATTGGTAGATGCGTACGATAATAATTGTAATTTTTACAGGTTGTAAAAGTGTCCACAGGAGATATTTTACCTGCAAACCCTTATATACTAGAGGGTGTACATGATCTTATACAACTTATTTATTTGAATGAGCCCTCAGTTCTTCACAATCTACAACACAGATACCTTAACGATATCATTTATGTAAGTGTTTCATCATGGTCTTAGGGTCAGATTTTATGAGTTCATCATCATCTTTGTCAATGATCTTTTTTGAATTTGGTTGTTTAGAGTAAGGCAGGACCTGTCCTGATTGCTGTCAACCCCTTCAAAGATTTGCAAATATATGGAAGCGATTTCATCAGTTCTTACAGGGACAAGCTTCCAGCTGGTCCTCATGTTTATGCTGTGGCTGATGCTGCTTATGAAGAGATGATGAAAGGTCTACTTGCATATTGCTATTTGTTATACTGTTATGTTCTTTTATATCCATTGTCTGGCTGACTTTTAATGCTCTTTTATTTCTTCATTTCTTACAGACGGGGTGAACCAATCTATCATTATAAGGTTACTTCAATTCTTAATGTTTATCCCTAGATAGCGAATTTAATTAAAGTGGAAAACAGTATAATCTTCTCAAACTTTTTTTTTAATTTGCAGTGGAGAAAGTGGCGCTGGGAAAACTGAAACAGCAAAATATGCAATGCGGTACTTGGCTTCTGTTGGGGGAGGTGGAGATCGGATTGAAAAGGCAATTGTCCAAACAAGTTGTATACTGGAAGCATTTGGCAATGCAAAAACATCCAGGAATAATAATTCTAGTAGATTTGTAAGTCCATTTAAAGTTTAAATGCTTTCTTTGGTAATGTGCTTTGTTTTGAGATTTTCCTTTCCCCCTCTGTTTATCTGGTTATGAATTCATCTTTTTCTGCAATACGAATATGATTTTCAATATTGTTTTCCTAAAATTATTTACATACGATATATGCTGTCTAACTCTCAGTAATTTATTGATGTTTTTAGGGGAAGTTGTTTGAAATTCATTTTAGCACGGTGGGGACAGTGTGTGGTGCTGCAATTCAAACGTGTAAGCACATTTTAACATACATAATATATTGACTCTTGTTATTTTTTTAATTACATTATATACTGATGTGATCTTATTTGCATGTTTTTTTGGAATTTGGCAGTTCTACTTGAAAAGGTTAGTTTCTATTTTTTTTCAAAGCTAACTTGCATTTTTAAAGTGTAATATAGCATGCTCAAAAGTGACAGTTGTACTATTTGTGCAGTCAAGAGTGGTTCAGCTAGCCAAGGGGGAAAGATCTTTCCACGTCTTTTATCAACTCTGCGCGGGTGCCTCGTCAGCTCTCAAAGGTTTTGTCTAGTATATAGGCTACATAAGTTTACTGAGTTTGCTGGATTCTTCTATAACGATGCATTCACAAATATACTAAAAAACTCTAGCATATCCCTCTGTAGCGTGCATTTCTGCTAGTTGCACATTTTATTAAGAAAAAATTCAACATCTTATTCTTTATGCTCATCAAAATTTCTTGTTTGTCCATCAGATAAACTGAACATCAAGACTGCTAGTGATTATTATTATCTCAACCAGAATGATTGCCTCACAATTGGGGGGGCCAATGACGCTGATAATTATCGTAAACTAATGGTAAATTACATTCATAGCTATTAGTTCTGAAAGAAATCTTGATACTGTACTTTTGCCTTGTGAAATTCTGTTGATCTTTTCATCTAATTTATACAGGAAGCATTAGATATTGTTCAAATTAGCAAGAAAGATCAGGAGAGCATGCTTTCAACTCTGGCAGCTATATTGTGGTTGGGAAATATAAAGTTTGAAGTAGTTGATGATGAAAATCATGTTCAAGTGGTGATTGATGAAGGTAACTGTACTGTACTGTGGTTGCATTCTAGTGATTTGCATGTCCTTGTCTATGTTGGCTTCTAGAATGTGAATTGTCTAGATTAACGGCTCTTCACTGAGGTTGGTCTGTAGGCCTTGAAAGGCTGTCAAGAGTCTAAAATTAGTTTATAAAGGCTTTATAAATAAATTACCTCTATTGACATTGTTTTTTTTTAGCACAGGTATTTTGTCTCTTATATATGTAATCTGATTGTCTAGTCCAAACAATAAATTTTCTTCTTTGGTTTAATGTAATATTTGGAGGATGAATGCATTTCTTCTAAAGTTAATGTCTGTTCAAAAGACAAACAAAAAAGAGAATGTTGGAATCTTTATGTTGCATGAATAGTTTAGTCACAATATCAAAATTGCAGCACTCCACATAGAAGCTAGTTTCCAGTTATTAAAACTTGAAGTTATTTTGAGCTATGCAATTTGCTTTATGATCCTGGTTTTGTCCTACAAACCATTTTCTGATGGAAGGGTATTCCTTTCTGTGGTGATGTTTTTTCGACTGATTAGAACAAGGGAAAAAGTTGCAATATCTTGTCATGAATATGTCTGGATTAAGTTGATGGCGTTACACCTCTATATATTCTTATTACTTTCGGATGAAATTTCCTGATCTAAAAGTGTTTAGATGAGCTTATTCTAGTTTTTATTGGCAGCTGTTACGAGTGCAGCCAAGTTAATGGGATGCAGTGCTCATGACCTGACTCAAGTTTTATCTACTGATAACATCAAATCTAGCAAATATAGTGTTGCTAAAAGCTTGACCTTGCAGCAGGTTTGCTCTTCATGTCTTCACATATGTGGCATAATCAGATTTTTATTTGATACTGTTACTTGAATATTCCAATCTGTTATGCAGGCTATGGATGCTCGGGATGCATTGGCAAAATATATTTATGCAAGATTATTTGATTGGCTTGTAGATCATATAAATAAGTCGCTTGCATTTGATAAATGTTCTGGAAGAGCAATCAGCATACTTGACATTTATGGGTTTGAATCATTTCAGGTATGTGCTTGATTATCTCTTCAATAAACTGAGAGATTGAGCCTTGTTATAGTATTACTACTCAGTCTACTCTGTATATATCTCATTCCTGGCTTGTAATATCTTTTTCAGAGAAACAGTTTTGAGCAGTTCTGTATCAATTATGCAAATGAGAGACTGCAACAACATGTTTACCGCCATCTATTTAAACTTCAGCAAGAGGTCAGATTTTGCTTATGTTTTTTTCTTAGTTTTGAGTGTTGACTTGGTACATTTGTTAATATCACTGTCATCTTATTTATCTGTTCAAACTATGGAGCCCTTTTTGAGATCTTCCAGACACTGTAACTCATGTGTGAAATGATTTAGTAGAACATCTGAAACAACTAGAATCTCAAATAGCAAGTTTTTATGTTTTAAGTTTAGTTTCATGCAAATTCCAAGTTGCGGTTTTAGTATTTGAAATAATTGATGAGCAGCCTTATGACTTAATTGCAACCTTCACATATTCATATTCTGGTTAGAGCTTACGAGGGCATCCTTCTTTAATCTCTCCCTTTCAGGAATATGAAGCAGATGGGATTGATTGGATAAAGGTTGATTTTGAAGACAATCAAGAATGCCTCAATCTCTTTGAAAAGGTACTTTGATATCACCTCTACTATGCTGAGAGGCATGTGTTAGATTTTGTCATAGAACATTTTATTAACTACCAGCTCTAGGGTATAGACACTGTGCTGCAGGTGTAGGATATAGACAATGCCAGTGTTTATTTACTATGTTTATTTGCTTTTGTTATAAATATCTAAAGTTTGCTTATTATTATGGAAACTTACTTATTCTCTAGCATTAAGTTACAATGGACTTAGTCATTGCTATTTGGTGGGATCTACAATAATATTATATAAATAATATGTCAGAAACCACTTGGATTGTTATCTATCCTGGACGAAGAGTCAAATTTCCCCAATGCCACAGATTTGATGTTTGCAGACAAGCTTAAGCTAAGCCTGAGTTCTAATCCCGGTTTCAAAGCGGGGAAAGAGGGAAAGTTCAGCATTCGCCACTGTGCAGGAGAGGTTAGTTTATAATTGAAGATGCTTGATATGTGCTATAATAATAAAAAACCTCCAGGTTAAAGTTTATTCTGAAAGGGATATGCACCACTATGTTGAGCATGAATATTAATTTGGTTGCTTGGCAAACCACCAGTATGAACATTGTACTATAGAAATGAGGTTGGAAAGGGGAACATTCGGTACCTAAATCTGTTTAGGTCGGTCCCTTATATATATATTTAAGAATTATGCTTTCAGAAGTGTAATGCAAGTGTACCTTCATTATAACAACTCTTAAAAGTTTTGCAGGTTTAAATTATGCTGATCTTTTTTGTCCTTTACTAATAGTAAAAATTTTAGACTTAGGTACCTTTATAAATATCAACTTTACAAGTTTTGCAGGATTAAATAATGTTGATCTTTGTGTCCTTGACTAAATAGAACTGCCCTCTTCTTTATAATTTTATGATGTAGTTGGTCAGCAAATGTTTTTCAACTTGAGACTGACAGTCCTCAGAAAAAGCCACTCTGTAACTGTGATTGCAGGAAGGCCATGTAAATTATGATCCTGAAACTTTAAATATTGAAGAATCATGATACACAAAAGAAAAAAAAAAGGAGGAACTTTAGCATTACTTCTTGGGTGTGATTTTACTTGGTTGACTATGCTGCTCAATTCTGGGACGGATTTTGCTCATTTGAAGATAATTTTTTAAATTTTGAACTAGTATAAAATCCAATTATAATAATTGCATGTTTAATGTCATTTTAAATCCGTTGCTGATTGATTTTACCCAACCTGTCTGTTTCATCAGGTTCTATATGATACCACTACCTTCTTGGAAAAGAACAGAGATGTACTGCCTTCTGAGTCCATTCTTATCCTCTTGTCATGCAGCTCTCCACTTCTTCAGTCATTTGCCTCCAGCAATCTCAACCAATCCCAGGAACAAAGTGTTGGGACAAAGTTCAAGGTATGAAACCTGTATTAGTCTGTTAGTATATCTTTCTGCAAACATAGCGCTGTCACAAAGTACTCGGTTTTTAGGATCTGAGAATATGCAGCCTACACTATAAACAGAAGATGGAAATCATTTAGATCTAGTAAACTATTCGTGTATTCTTTTAAATCATAAACTACTAGTTGTAATTATTCATTGTAGGTTGACAAGTACTTTTTTTTCTGTATCATTAATACCAAGGGGTTCTCCTGATGTGATTGTTCACATATTGTATTCTTGTATGAAGGACCAAATGTACAGATTGATGCAGCACTTGGAAAATACTACACCGCATTTTATATGTTGCATGAAACCAAATCATAAGCAACTTCCCGGCATATACGAAATAGATCTTGTTGCACAACAGCTCAAGTCTTGTGGAGTTTTGGAAGTTGTTAGGAGCGCAAGATCTAACTATCCTTCTAGGATTACACATCAAGACTTTGCAGAAAGGTAGAGTAGCATTCTTTGGAGTATAATGATACATTCATCTATTTTCATAACTGATTCACTCTCTGTGCGTTTACAGGTTTGGGTTCCTACTTTTGGATAAAAGTGTGCCTCAAGATCCCTTAAGTATATCAGTTGCTGTTCTTCAGCAACACAACATCGCACCTGAATTATACCAAGTTGGCTACACAAAATTGTATTTCCGGACCTCACAGGTGACTTCTCTTACTGATTTATTTCTTTTTCTTGGGAAGGACAAATATGTTTTCAAACTTGCAACTTTTTATCCTTAATGGACCAGATCTCCTTGCCATTTTCTTCCTAGGAAAGTTTGTGTAAATGTTTTCTCATTACTATATCCAGCTTCTGTTTTTGGGCAATGAGGTCCCTGTAAGGTCATATTTAGTAGTTGCTTAGATGTCTGTAAAAAAAGTTCAATTTAAGAGAACTAACTAACTTAGGTTGATACGTGGAAAACCAAGGGCTCCACTTTTCTTTTAACAGCATCACATCCCAAAATTACTCTTTAGAAAATAAAATGAAATAGTACAAGTGCTTGATCACTGGCATAATCTGGCTGATCTGTCAAGGAAGGAGATTCTATGTCTATGTACTATCGCTCATGAACTTTAGAAGTATAATCTGCAACTGAAAAAATCTTTTGTATTGACTTTCTTCTCCTATATTTCATGTTATTTCTATTTTCAGGTTGGGGGTCTGGAGAATATGAGAAAACGAGTCCTGCAGTCTGTGGTGGGGGTTCAAAAATGCTTCCGTGGCTACAAAGCTCGTTGCCAATATCATGAAATTAAGAGAAGAGTGGCCGCTCTGCAATCCTGTAATACTCCCCATTTCATTTCTTGTTTATATATATGTTAATCCTATCTTCCTCAGTTTTCTTTGCACATTTTCACATTATTGTAAACAGTTAGATGATGACATCATATTGCTTTCAAAATAGTCTCATCATCTCTACATTCTTGCATGTGATCATTGTGCTGCTATTATTATACTATAATGAAATGCTTTATAGTCTCATTATTTGATATAACTATATAAAAAGTTATTTGCATGTAATGTTTGTGGCACAATTTCTTTTTAAATAATGCAATTTTTTTCCCAAAACTCAATGTACCGTAATTTTATAAAAACAAAACTACATTATAACTGAAAGTGACTTTACAATGTGGAATGCCAAACAAAACCATATGATTCTTGATATTCCAGAGACTTTAATGATTAGTTTTTTTCCATTTTTCATTTTTTCCTGCTTTGTCCTTGCCGTGCAGTCATACGCGGCCAAGTCACTAGAAGAGAGTACACTTCTTTGTCCAAAAATCACAAGACTGGTGCTAACTTACAAAATGGTAAGCATAAGCACGGTGCTTCAAAGGCAGACAAACAGCAAAAATCAGTCGTAGAACTGCAATCTGGTAAATTTGTTTGTTATTTATTTACATGGAACTGGTTTGTCTTCCATAGTTCAAAAGTTCTCATTTTTCATATAATTTGCTGCAGCAATACGGGGTGCCTTGGCCCGGACGCAATTGAATAACATGCAAAATCTCCAGGGTGATGCTGATGAGAAACCAGCTAGTATAATTGCGGAAGCCAAGGTGCAGTGCAGTAAACTTTACTATCCGAAAATCTAGATGTTGGATGAAATCCTGTCAAAGAATATATTTTTTTTTTGAAAAAAAGTTAGGACATTTTAATGAATCTGCTAGAAAGAGCAAACACCCAAAGCTTTTGTAGTTTTTCATTCCTTTCATCCTTTTCAGCCATTGAAGAGATTAATTGGTTGACATTACACTCTGAAGCATGCTCTGCTATTTGCTAAGATTCTTGGAGTGACTTTTTGCTGTCAAAACTTTTGATCAGGTTCCTTCTTCAGTTGTGGTGGAGCTTCAGAGACAGCTGGCAAAGGCAGAAGCTATTATGGACCAAAAGGAAGAAGAGCATTCGGATTCAACACAAAAAGATAACCACGATCTGCATTCAGCTTTAGATGAACTTAAGAGACGGCTTGAAAGGTCAGAAGCAATTGTGGTGCAGAAGGAAGAGGAAAATACTGCACTGAAGGTACAATTGCAACAATATGAAAGTCGATGGTCAGAGTATGAAGACAAAATGAGATCAATGGAGGAGATGTGGCAGAAGCAAATAAGATCTTTGCAAGTAAGATTCCTACATATGTGTTTGGTTGCATATGGGAAGTTAAATTCAGAGTTATTCCTAGGAATTGAAATTTTCAGGAATTGGAATATATGTTTAATTCAAACTAGGTTTTCATAAGATCTGTTTTTAAAGATGAATTAGGTATAGAAAATTAACAATAAAAAATAGAGGAAGAAAATCTTACCTACCCTATCAAGATAAGTTTACTCTTCCTGTTTTGGAGGAAGTAAAATTCCTGGAAAGATGGAGTTTCTGAATCTTATTATCAAAATAATGAACCAAACGCAAGATAAGATATCATCACTTCCTGGAAAGGTGTACCAAACAAGGGGGGCATTGGAACATTTCTACACATGGTAATATGGTATATTGCTGAAATGTCTAATCTCTTTTTGTTTTGTGTTTTTACCTGTTCATCCAGGTGAGTTTAATGAATGCCAAAAACTCCCTTGCTCATGACAACACATCAGATCAACCAGGAAGACACGAGTCTTCGCCGTCACCATCTCCTTGCTATTTTGATTCAGATGACAACTATTCACCCTTAGATAGAACTCCTGGCGCCAGCACACCTATTAAATTCTCTTCCAATCCCATTTTGGAGGCCGACGGTGGAGGAAGGATTTCTAATGGCACCTTGAATCCAGTGAACCACTTGGCCAAGGAGTTTGAGCAAATAAGACAAGGATTTGATGAAGATGCAAAGGCCCTTCTTGACGTCAACAAATCCGGTGCTAATCCTGAGGATGACCTTAAAAGGTTGAAGATGAGATTTGTACTTTGGAAGAAAGAGTACAAGAGCCGCTTACGAGAGACGAAAGGTGTTCTGCAGAAACATGGTCATGCAGATGCAGAAAGGAAAGGCCGGAAATGGTGGGGTAAGAAGAACCAAAAGAAACCATAGATTTTTGGAATGCCAGAGGAAATGTTCAATGTTTAACATTCTCTTGTTTATAATCAGCCTTCTGGGGAATGGTATCAAATTTTACCATCCATTGAGTGAAATGGTTAATTTATGTATATATACCCTGTTGTCAGTCAGCAATGTAATTTTTGGACGTTGTAATTGTTTAGTCTTCTGCTACACAGATTTTTGTAGTTTTTGTACTTTGTAGTACAGTTAGACCTTCAAACCAAATGATGTATGTATTTTCACAATATAATGCATGTTTTGGTTAAAAAAAGGTGCTTAAACAAAAGGCCTTTTTTAAAATTATTTTCTGACTAATTTGCTCAGACTTGTGAGTGAAATCAGATTTCTTAAATGAAGGTTTCAATCATCAAGAACACAACAGACAATGTCAACTGCAAGCCCACTACTCAAAATACAGCTTTATCATCATCCATTTCAAGTCTACATAAAGGTATATTCACAAGGTTCCACAAATTTATTTATGATCCAGGAGCAAACTTGGTAGCATACACCCAAGCATTGTTAGCCACAGGGTCATCCAAGTGGTCCAACAAGTTCTCAAGTGGACCTTTGCCAGTAACAATGGCTTGGACAAAGAAACCAAACATGGAGAACATAGCCAATCTTCCATTCTTGATCTCCTTCACCTTGAGCTCAGCAAAGGTGGTAGGATCATCGGCGAGCCCGAGTGGGTCAAAGTATTGACCACCCGGGTACAAGTTGTTGCCTTCTCCGACGCCATCTAAGCCGTTGATTCTGAACCCTTCGACTAGACCCATGAGGATCACTTGGAAACCCAAGACAGCCAAGATGCTTTGGGCATGGACTAGGTTTGGGTTGCCTAGGTAGTCGAGGCCGCCCTCGGAGAAGATCTGGGCTCCGGCTTTGAACCACACTGGCTCCTTGAACTCTACTCTCACCCATTTTTGTAGGACTTCTGGTGTTATGCAACCCAAGGCTCCAAGCATTGCCCACCTTCCATGGATAACCTAAGTGTCACCCATGTAAGACAATTAATAAGGATTCACAAATGAGAGTTGGACTTCAACTTGTTATTGAGGCTGGCCTAATTCTTACTAGATCAAAAAAAATATCACAAATGTCAAATGGGCACAAATCGCCCTTAATTTTGACAACAACTAGCCACCCCAAGCTTAAAATTTGTTGAATTACCAATCATTTTAGATATGGGTATTTTTGTTATTCAGTTAGGATAGTAACAAATTCTATACATTTTTTATGCTTGTAGAGGTGACTTGTAAGTAGAATATCAATAGTAGGTGATTAAATGCAAATTTTATAAATGAAGTGTGATTTTGTGCTAATTAGCTAATACAAGGGGTAGTTTAAGTATACTTTAACCAAAGAGAGAACACATAATTGAATGAATAATACCTCAAGAGCCCTGTTCTTAGCAAAGGCCTCAGGATCAGCAGAGAGACCAGCAGTGTCCCAACCATAGTCACCAGGGAACTCTCCAGTCAAGTATGATGGAGTCTGAGCTGAGAAGGGTCCCAAGTACTTCACTCTGTCTGGCCCATACCACAAGTCATTTGACTACAAACAAAAAATACCCACAATTAAAAAAACCAAGCAAAATCCATAAAAAGAATTACAATACAAAAAAGAAAGAGGAAAAACCATGGTGAATTTGGGAGCTCCCATGGAAACATCTCTTAAAGCATTGGCTTGGCCTCCCCTTGTTTGGCCACTGAGAAATGGAGTTGGCCTAAGAAGAGTGCCTGAGCTAAACATGGAAGCCATTGGATTTTTTTGTGTTGGAAATAAGCAATGGAAGTGTCTTTTTCTTAGTGTTCTAAGGAAGTGAGTTTTGCCAGATGGTGGAAGAAGCTAGAAACTAAGTCATGATTTATATTGGGTGTGTAGGCCAAGTAACAAGTGGACATGAATGCAAGAAGAGTTTGGAGTGGTGGGGAAGGAGTTCAAAGGGAAGAAGCTAGTTTCAACCAATGAGATGGCAAGAAAAGATATTACAATCTTCAACATCATATCCTTCTATCCACATATTCATCCTTGTTTTGTTGGATGTTTTCTAGTATGGTTTTGTTGGGCCCGAGTCAAATTCTTAGCCCAATGGATCCATCCTTTAGTCTGGCCCAAAAAGGAAAAGACCAGCCCAATAAATGTGAAAAAAGCCAAAAAAATATGTCAGAAGTGGGATTTGAACCCACGCCCTCTTACGAAGACCAGAACTTGAGTCTGGCGCCTTAGACCACTCGGCCATCCTGACTTAATTGTTATTTAAAGAATTTGATAACCTATTAATAATAGTTAAAACTATTTATACAGGTTAATATAGGTGGAATTAAACTGTCATCACCAGCAAAGGGAAGAGAAGTGTAGGTGGTGATCTGACAACCAACGTGTCACCGACCCAATTCGTGTCGGCAACTTTCTTCTTTCCCTCTCCATTTTAATTCATTTCTTGATATGAAAAAGACAAAATTGAATCACAAACCAGCAAAGAAAGTAAACCCACAAACAGAAACAACCAAAGATCAGTTCTTTGCGTTCTTCCCTGTTAAATTCTCCCTCTTCTCCGATTCCGGGGAAGAACAAATTTTCCGTTTGCTTTATACAACCCTAAACCCCCAAAACGACGCCGTCATGGCTCCCCGTCTCTTCGCCTGCTTCAGCAAACCGAGCCACAAGCCCCACCCTAACCGCTCATCCGCCGGCGTAAACCCCGCTAGCGCGGCGGAAGACACGGAGGATGCAAGGAGAGGCTCCGGCGGTGTAGTCGTGGAGCTGTTCTCGTCGCAGGGTTGCGCCACCTCGCCGGAGGCGGAGATGCTGGTGTCGAGGCTTGGGAGGGGTGATTTCCCGCTGGATTTTCCGGTGATCATCTTGGCCTTCCACGTGGATTTCTGGGATTACATGGGTTGGAAAGACCCGTATGGATCGAGCCAATGGACTGTTCGACAAAAGTCCTATGTGGAAGCCCTGAATTTGGACACCATGTTTACGCCCCAAATTGTGGTTCAGGGAAGGGCTCAGTGTGTGGGGAATGAAGAAGAAGCTGTTTTGTCGACTCTCAATCAAGCTCCTAGGTTCCCGACTCCCACTTTCCAGGTTCATCTCTTTCTGTAAATTTTGATTTATTGAAGGATTATGTGCAAATTTACAGTTTACAGTTAAAGATTGAAGCTTTGTAGAAAGAAAGTGGAATTAGGGTGTTTCTTGGGTTTGGATTTGGTCTGATGTGTTTTGATTGGGTTGCTTAGAGACTGTTTCTGAATTTCTGATTGCAATTGTGATGAGAAAGATTTCTTACCAGAAATTGGGATTACATTTTGTTGGGTCAAGATAGTATCGTTGATCAAGTATGCTTTTCTGGTGCAATTTGATTATGAGAATATGATCATCTGTTAAAATCTGGTTTTGGTCAAGTATATAACTCAATTCTCAGCATTGAATTACTGAAAGTGTGCTTCTGATGATGAGTAATATGATGTTTCTTTAGACAGCTGAAAAGAAATTCCTAGTATGAAATTCTCATGGGATTGGAAGTTGCCAATTGAGTCCAAAATTTGTCAAAATTGCAGCAACAGCTTCAGATGAATTGTACACCTAATTAGCTGTCTCCTTCATGTTCACTTTTCTGAAAGTCATATGCCACCTGTTTGGACGGTGCCACCATACCTAAAAAGATGGAACCTTTCAATTAATCCCTAGAGTTCTCATGTGATATCCCCCACCAGCTCTTACCAAACATCACCTAAACCACTATCTCTTCAAATCTGGTTAAAAAAAACTATTAAGGTTGTCATAATCTTCTTTTTGTGCAGGCGACGTTTCAGAAACCATCCGAGGACACCTTGCAAGTGTCTCTCTCGGGTGCTTTAAGGATGAAGGTGGATCATCAGGGCGTTAACGTCATGGTGGCGCTCTATGAAAGCGGTATTGTGACAAACTGTCCTAGAGGAGAGAACAAAGGGAAAGTTTTGTCTAATGATTTCGTGGTTAGAAGGCTTGAGAAGCTTTGCTTTGTTAAGGATGTCTCGCCCAAGAAAACGCTTTCAGGGACGGTTAATTTTTCTCTGTGGGAAGGGTTTAATAGTAGCAAGTGTGGAGTGGCTGTTTTTGCTCAGAACAGCTCTCACCATATCTTTGGGTGCCAGAATTTTGAGCTGCCCAATAATCTGTGAAGAAGGTGGAGATTTGTTTGGTGAATGTGGTGTATGATAATGTTTTTAGATGTGGGTTGTGGAGAGATATAGGAGGAATTGAATTGAGTTTGAGGATTTGGGATGAACAAAATCCTGGGTAGGGCTTGGAATTCACCATGGATTTGTTGTGTTCTTGCTTCCTGATATTGATATGTTTCATTTTGATTGAAACTTCAAAATATTCATGGTGTTTGTTGTTTTCAAGTTTCATGATCAGTGCTAGAAATTAACAGGGATTTGTGGTATTCATGTTATACACATCTTTTGGGGGAAATAACAAATTCATATACTAAATAGGATGTATTGGTATCATTGCTAAACTACTGAAATTTGAACAAGAAAAAAGGGTCTTTACTCTTTACTCTTTAGGTTGCATGTCTGGTGATATGGAGGGCTCCTAAATGACATATTTTCATGTTATTCCAGCTTGTGAGTTCTATCTTAAAAATGCAATTAGCAACAATTTATTACAAATTTACAGTAGCACTAATACTAATTTTTTGACTTTTTTGGGTAAGTACTAATTATTATTCTAGTCTATTACTAGACCAACAAACTAGTGGTGGGTTCAGTTCCAATGGAACCGAACCGAACCGGAACTGGGTCAGTCGGTCCCGGCTCCACGCTCCTTGAAACCACCGGTTTCACGGTTTATTTAATTATTATTTTTAAGAAAATTAAAGTTTATTATTTTAGGATTTTAAGTTTTTTTTGGTTAAAGTTAGAGTTTTGGGAATAATTTTAGTATAGAATTTAGTTAAAATATAAGGTTTAAGTACACTTATTTTACTTAATTTAAAAATAATCATTTTTATTATTTTTTTATGTTTTAAAAAATATACCCTCGGAACCGGAACCGGTCAAAACCGGAGAATTAGGAGTCGGTAGCTTTAGGTTCTGGAACCGAACACATGACTACAACGAACCCAAAAAAATTTTTAATTAAAATTAATGCAAACCCGGTTTTAATAGCAATATTTTGGAGAAAAAACAAAAGATGGGCGGGTTAGGGCAAAATTCATAGACGGCCCAACGCCCCTCTATATATAAACTCTTCAAACATATTGGAGCTTCGCATCCTCTCTCTTTGCAGCCACCAAAGCTTGCATCTTTTGTTTTCTTCGCAATGTTTGCAATCTAGGGTTTTACTTGGTTTGAACATTCAATGTGTGAAGAATGATGAAACTCTGTATTTGAAGCACGGAGCACCTAATTCAGGTTGCGGTGAACGTAGCTTAATTCCACACGAGATTTCTGACTTTCTCTGATTTTGATTCTTGCCTGCCTTGTGTTTTTTTGTGTTCAATTGTTGTTGCGCACATTATCATCCTGGAAAGGCTGGATTTTTAAACAAGATTCAATTTGAAACTTTTCCAGGATTTCGCTTGTGCCAAGATTGAGATCTTTGTTTTCAATCCTATGAACGAGTTCGTCTTCTAATTGTTAACAATGAAGATGAGCTCATTGATTTTGATAGGATTACAATTCTATTCTCTGTTGAAGAGGATGTGCCCTAATTGAATCCCAACTAATTCATCCGAAATGGATTCATTTTCTGTGATTCCCATTTTATGAACAATTTATGTTCTGACAGGACTTTTGAACTCAACCCTGAACTAGAAATTCAATCACCATGAAATCTAAATAGTTGCTGAATGTATGAAAATGATGTCTGAAATCTGACAACTAATCATTTAATATGGGAAATTAGAAGCCAGAAAACCATGGAAAGGATTTAGATGCTGCTGTAAAGTAGTCTTCAGTGAAGAAGATTGGATTTATGGTAATTGTAAA
Organism: Fallopia convolvulus; assembly: GCA_964016875.1. Classification (NCBI taxonomy): domain Eukaryota; kingdom Viridiplantae; phylum Streptophyta; class Magnoliopsida; order Caryophyllales; family Polygonaceae; genus Fallopia; species Fallopia convolvulus. The sequence goes on from OZ024720.1 coordinate 69,184,477, forward strand.
GCGAGCAACTTTAGATCAATTTGTTGTCCAATTGGTTTGTGAACTGAACAAAAACAACCACTTGGCACTGAACAAAAACAACCACTTGGCAAAATTAAGTAATTTGAAGCATGTCAATATCATCCTGTAGGGCTGTATGGGTGGTTTTTAGTTAAATCATTATAATTTGCTTAATCCATCTTTAGTATATATTCCTCAACAAATCATAATTCCACTTCCAAAACACAATGTTTCTGGTGAAGAACCAAACAGGATGAGCATGCTCTCCATTTACCAATTCATAAGAAAAGCATGAACTACAGATATGCATAGATCTTTGAAAATACTGCTGCACCTAGTCATTAGTCACAAATTAGACAAAGTGGCTTCCACTTCTTCAAATTAGGCATATCTAAAACAAGGAGTGTCCCATGGCCAAAAATAAATAGAGAACATACTAACAAAACAAATAAGTTTGTACTACCATCCCAACAACAATACTTATGGCAAAAGCAAATAAGGATATCATAAATTATGAATACAGAGCTAAATATTACATTGACATCAAGCTCTAAAACACAACCCATAAACTTGGCAACTTGTATAACAACACAAAGAATGAATACAAAACCCTTCTATGCAAAACAAATTTCTGGTCCCTTTTCGAACCCTTCTTTTCCCTTTCTTTTTTTTTCCAGTTTCTCTAGTATCTACACAAACACACCCTCATCAGGGCTTGATGATGCTTTCACTTTACATATGGATGATGCTTCTTAGTCACAATTCAAGCCACAGACCTCTAGCACAATACCGCCTCTGGCAGTAAACGGGTTGATCCTGACCCACAAGAGCGAGAAGATGGATGCGAGAAGAATAGACCAGACAACAATGATTGTAGGAAGCCGGCTTTGTCTTCCCATCACACCCTTGAGGAACGGGTAAAGATGCATGATCACCCACAAGGCGAAGAACAACCTACCAAAGAGAGGGCCCCACGATTCGTACCCGTTGTTGATTGCATCTGAGACTCCAACTATGACTCCAATGATGTTTATGATGAGTAGAGTCATTGGAGCCACCAAAAGAGATGTCCATTTGAACAAGTAGAGCTCGGAAAACTCTCCATCATCAGCGGCCTTGGATGTGACTGTGAAATTGGTGTTGACACCAGCAAGAACCTTGAGAAGACCCTGGAAAAGAGCAAAGAGGTGAGCCGAAACGCCACCAATGACCCAAAACTGCTCGTTCCTCCACACTTCGTCTATCGCCACGTGTCCCCATCGCATTTCTAGGATAGTAGTTGCTGCAATTGAAATGAAGAGCCCCATGAAGAGGACACTTGCATAGCTGCTAATCTGAAACACATCACAAACAAAAGCAACTTTAGACATCACCGAAAACTAGTGACAGGAAATATCATCATCATCATCATCATCATTGACCCAGTGGGGCTCCGCTACAGCTGAATCTAAGGGGTCAAGCCCTGCCCAAGGGAAAGGGGTACGCCCGATAGACCCAAGAACAACTGAAATTCAGCTATGTGACAATAATGCACCAAAATTGATATAGGGACTAAATCCATCTCAAAGGCAGTGTATACAAGCCAATGAGCATAGGTTAGAAAAACCAAACATAAAAACAGTTTACCTCAGGAACAATGAATTTGCCCGTTAGAAGACAAACGGCCGGAAGAGTGCAGTAGACGAGCAAGGGAATTGAGGTTAAAGGGTAGACAACGGAGTTGATGTAAGAAAACCGCTCCAATGGCTTAAGACCACTGTTGTATCCATACCAAATAGGGCAATGTTTGCTAAGAAGAATCTCAACAGACCCCAAAGCCCAACGAAGCACTTGATGGAGACGATCTGAAAGATTAATTGGAGCAGACCCTTTGAATGCAGGCCTTTTTGGCATGCAGTACACTGATCTCCATCCATGGCAATGCATCTTGAAACCGGTCAAAATATCCTCTGTGACGGACCCATAAATCCACCCAACCTGCCATTTCATCATAAAAACAATGTTAGTGAAACTTGTGTGAATTTACAAAAGATGAATGTTTGTAACAGATCCAGAAGCGGCAGCGAACCTCTTTTCCCCATTCAGTTTTATCCTCATAGCCACAGCTAATGACATGGATGGCTTCCTTTAAGAGTGAAGCAGAACTTGCACTGTGAGGAACTCCACCTTCTTCTAGAAGTGCAGATGCAATGAAAACCGGAGACTGTCCGAATTTCTTCTCAAATTTCACTTGTGGCATAAGAGCAGACTTATCGCTGTCTATTCCTGCAAAAAAAAAAAAGAGTTAAGTTAGCAACTAGCCCAAAAATGTCAAGGAGGAGATACATCAATTACACTAAAATTACAGATTTTACCTTCTACTCCCTCTTCAATGTTTTCAAGAGCATGAATTTGTTTGGTTGATATCTCCTTTGTCTTAGGCTTCTTAGTTTCCTTTGTCTTTGTCTTCCTATTCTTCTTCTGTGAACCAAAGCAGCAGCAGCAACAGAAGCACCATTTTGGCAAACAATTGCAGGTCTTGCCAGGAGGTTTCTTCTGTTTAGGAGCATCATAACCATAAAGAGCATGCCTACGAAAGACACAACCCGTGCCCACATAAATAGGCCCTTGAATCCCGTCTAGCCCTTTCATGTTTATCTGTTTCACAAAGGAGGAAGAAAAAAAATCAGCAACTTTCTCAAGGAAATTAATAAGTTACTCCCTCTGTTAAAGATATAGTCATTGTTACCTCTAAAATTGAACAAATTTAATTCACTTTTACTTTGTCCAATTGAAGTATAGAATGACAGAGAAAATTGGTGTAGAGAGTAATTAATTTAGGGGGAAATTTGGACAAAATATCTAGAAAGACAATTTATTCTAAACAAAAAAACTAAGGTTAAAAGGACAAATATACTTGAACGGAGGGAGTACAAAACTGGAAAAAAAACAACTTACATCAAAGAAGACGACATTTCGGTTAGAGTATCGATCATGCCTATCAATACCGTCAAACCTCTGGGGAAACTGGACATAACAGATCTTCTTCCCAGATATGGGGTCCATCATGAAACACATAGATTCACGTAGAGCCTTGCTGTTGTTGATGTAGTGATCACAATCGACATTTAGAAGGTAAGGAGCATTTGATAGGATGGCAGAGACTCGTATCTATCAAGGTAAAACCAAACACTAAGGATTGTTGCCAATCAATTATTACCTAAGATGTGAAAAGATAGAAGAAAGATAAAAGATTTCTACCAGAGAATTCATGGCTCCAGCCTTCTTGTGATGGTCAAATCCTGGCCTCTTTTCACGAGACACATAAACAAGACGTGGCAACTCATTCCCCTCTACATCACGAACACCATTCTGTCCTAGAAAAACCTATTTGGAAATAGAAACAGCCAATATAAATAAGAACTTACTTACCAAAGATGCATGCAAATAAATATCATATCTGGCCTTTATGATGCAAATATGTTATGCATTACCTGGATCATTCCTGGATGGTCCCTAACATTGTTACCAGGCCATGGAGTCCCATCTTGCATTGTCCAACCTTCTTCTGGAACCTTCTGCGCCATCGCCACCAATCCATTTATCCGGATTTTGAACTCATCATATTCCCTCTAAGAAAACAAAAGCAACACAATTCAGTCAGATGGAAAAGTCAACACTCAACAGCAAATATCTTCCTATGTAAGGAAAAAACAAACCTTCATGGCACGGCGCTCCCTGACAAATGCAGGATTCACTTTGTCTCTCAGATAATCAACCTTCTGAGAGAAGTACCACTCCGGAGCACGAGGCTCAATGCTGAACCTTTTGCAAAATGGGACCCACTTCCTTGCAAACTCAGACGTCTCAGAAAGTGCTTCAAAAGTAAGCATTGCTGCGCCATCATCAGAAACGTAGCACGACACTTTGTCCACTGGATAATCCACAGCAAGGATGGAGAGAACAGTGTTTGCAGTAATAAGTGGAGGCTCTTTAAGAGGATCCACAGTACTCACAAACACATCAATAGGAGCCAAATCAGATGGTTTCCCTTCTTTCTCATACCTTAATGATAGTCTATCCAGGTATGTTTCTCGCTCAATTGGACACCATTTGGGGAATTGATCAAATATCCAAGAAACAGCAAACCAAACTTCACAAATGACTGATATAAGCCACAATGCAAATGCATCGTTCACTGGATGGAGTATTCGATAATGAAAGAAGAGAGCAACGATCGCAAGCCGAAGTATGATAACAATCCTGTAAGGATTTATCTTGCTTGATGGGATAGGTAGTTTCCTTGACAACGGTTGCCTTCCTTCATCCATCCTAATAGAAACAAGAAAACATTCACATAAACTATGAGTAAACATAGGTACGCAATATATAAGTTCTTTGTTATATATATTATGATGTTGTGAATTATGGAAAAAAAAACGTCACAGATTCGGGATTATCATTATGAGGTTTTATACTTGGCACATTACAATAAGTTGCTTTTAGTGAATGCATATTATTACAGTATCAAGTTAACTCCCTGAAAAAATCGGAAAAAAAGACCTTGAAAGATTCATTAAAAGAAATAGCTTTCACTAATCATATTAAGCAAAGACCATAATTTGAGCTTATAATCTTCTAAATTATATATCTTTCTCTCGTTATCTTCCAATTCTCAAAACTTGATAAGAAATAATAAACGATTAAAGAGTAAAGACATGCTTAAACCTTGCCAAATCACTTCTTACATGCATCGAGAATTTTCTTCTAGTTCTAATAAATATAATGCATATGTACGGTCAAATTCTAAACACAGTGTAGTTACAAAAAAATCTGTAGCACCAAATCTAAAAACCATATGCAGGGGGGAAATTCAATTGATCTAATGAGAAATTCAAGAAAATGAACTTACATAGGTATATCAGGATCATCGCCTTCCCCTTCATGCTTAACCATTTGAAGCCTGTCATTTTGTCGTTTCTTCCATTCCTCCATCCTATCCTTCCAAGCAACACTTCCATACCCATAGACTGCTAAGTCCTTCTTAGGGTCCATCGGTCTTGGTGGCACTAAAAAAAATTCCAAACATTTAGACCATGTATATCACAAAATAAAAACATCATTCCAAACTAATATCAAAAAACAAACTTACATGACATAGGAGAATCAGGATATGGCATGGGGTGAACTCTCTTTCCATTGCTCATAAATGGAGGAACAATTAGAGCATGCTGATCAGGGGACACACCAGCATCCTTCAGTGACAACCAATCATAATTAGTAAATTACTTCTCATAGCACACAAAAAAAATGAAAGTGAAAGCCAAAATTCTACCTCCTCTCCATTGGTCAAGAGTGGGATCTCCGGAGCAAGTGCAGACGAATCCAACTCTGCAGGTGTTGTAAGGCCAGATGCAATTGATGTACCACGCCCATAATTAAGTCGTGCAGAGAACATTGCCTCGGAAATGTGGTGAGGATATCTCATGTTGCTAGCATAATCAAGCTCATTCTCGATATCATCAATACCGTCCTCATCCTCATCACCTTCAACTCTTGGAGTTCCTGATATTTAACAAGGCAGTCTGTTAATAACGAGGTTTTGGCTCCGTTCGGTAACAATGTACTTATATGAGTTGATGCTGATGTAGTTGATGCTGAAATTATGTGTTGAAATTTGTAGTTTAAATTAGATGTTTATTTTTAATATAAACTATATAGTGTTCGGAAAAGAATAATTTATCAGAGTTGAAAATTAATGTAAAATTACAATTAAGGGCATAAGTTGTAGAGAAATCTGATGGGCTCCATTTCGTAAGTGTATAGTGTTTTTGTTTGTTTTTTTTGGTAATTTTTTATACACTTGCATGCACTCAGTCTGGAAGAAAAAAAAACTCAGTTTGGAAGACATTAACTTAGCTACCATCGAGAAGTTGCGCATGAAGTTTAGTGGTGTTCTTGTTTTTTTTTTTAGTGTCGATATATGCAGAATATAGAGCAAAAATGGAAAATAGGAGTCGAGAACAGAGAAGAGAAAACTCGGCGTGAGAGAAGCGAACGAGAAATAAGAAAATGGTGAGAGTATCGGGGTTACGTATGGATAAAAAAGGAGGGGTAGAAAAAGGAGCAAATTTTTAAAGGGGGAAAATAAACTCATATCAACTCCTTAAGGTCCCTCCCCCCACCTTATTTTTTTCCTAAGATTTCAACTAGTATCAACAACATAAACACGTTTCAACTCTATCTACCAAACACTCACACTAGTTGAAATTTTTATAGGATCAACTACATAAACGCATTTCAACTAGCATATCAACACTAACGAACGGAGCCTTTATGCATATAAATAACAAAATTCAGAAGGAAAAATTTTCAACCTTTGATACGCTTGTATCGGGTTTTGCATTGAGGGCAAGCTTGGTTTCCTTCTCTTCTTTCATACTCATAGCAAGGCTTACACACAGGGAAAGCACATTCATTGCAAGCAACAAATGACTCCCCATCCACTGTAATCTCAATCTCATCACCACAAATCTGGCATAATTGCCCACTTAGCTCCTTCACTGATGTCACCTGCAAAACACCAAGAGGTTGAGAATTCAGTAAAGCCAAGCAAAAACAGATCTGAAGCAGAAATTTTACTCAGGCTGGAATATCCCACACATACCCCTCTCAAATTCAAGAGCAAATCAGGGAATTCTAGTGGTTTCAAGAGCTGGGTCTACCCTATGAGAACTACCCATGAAAAATCTGTGACTAATTTAGGAAGGGGACAAATCATTCATAAAACCCATTACACTTCATCGAGGCCATTATAAGAACTGACATAAATGAAGGTAAATCAAAGCATAAAAAGGCATCAATCAAGAGAAACAAAAAAATATGTATTGCACTGGCTCAACCTGTTCAATTCCAAATCTAGTTTCAAATGGAAAGCATGAAATAAAGCATTTTTTCATATGACCCAATTGAGAAAGATTGACACTTGTTAGCACTTAGCACCATATTTTTCCACTGAAAAACATCAGGAAAAAAAAGGGGGATAAATTTTGTGCTGTGCAGAACTTACTCTTCCAATATCATCAGCATTGATGAGAACAAACTCATTTCTGTTGTGAGAACCAGCAACAAGCCTTCCCTTGGTGTCCATCTTCAGCAAATCTGAACCACCAAGAGAAGATTCAAACCTTCAAATCCCACACACCAGTTTCTCAATAGATCAAATTGGGAGAAGAACACTCATCTATCTCGCTTCCCCCACAGATACCAACACCAAACCGACGCACATTCACAGTGCAAAGGAGAGGAAGAGGGAATAACAAAAAGAAATGCCAAATGTAATGTAATATAAGAATGGAAAAAAGGGGTAGGAGGGAGAACTAAATTAGGGGGTATAGAATTTAGTGATTAAAATAACAAAAATTGGGGAAATTAGGAGTGATTGAAAAGGACAGCAAAGAAAAGGTTGATTCTTTTCTTTCAATGGGGCCTCACTCTCGCTTTCCCCTCTGTAAAACTGAAAATTGGAGTTAAAATTGGGAAAGAGATGCGAGTAAACAGGGGAAGGAGGAAGACGAAGGAAAAAGATTGGGTCTTTGAGAGAGAAATGCATGTGTTTTTAGTGAGAGTGGAGAGAAAATTAAAGGGTTAATCTTTTTCTATTATGATTATTATTATGATTATACTGTATTATAAATTTAACGCGTAAGCTAAAAGGACAAGAAGAAGATGAAGGGACCGACAGAGAGAAGAGCTTAGAGAGAGAAAAAACAGAGAAGACAAACCAGATCTAATTTTTCTCCCAAACCTAGAAATATTAAAATATTTTCCAACTTTATTTTTCAATAAATGCTTTGTTAATCGAATATAGTTTTCATTTTACAATTATAAATTCGATTTAATAAAAATAATAATATGCAGTTATGAACACAAAATTAAAAAATTAATTTTGATAAATTTAATAATTATTTATTACTTTTAATTTTAAAAAATAATTTTTAATTTAAAAATAATTTTTAATATTTAATATTTTTATTGTGTGTTCTTAGATACATAGACACATTAAAAAAAATGGAGCCAAATAATAATAATTAAATACGGAGTACATATGATTGATTCGTAATTTATTAGATTAATCGAGCTTATGATTGAACTAATTAGGGTTTAGCTAGTTCACTCTATAGGTGCGTGGGACCCGTAGAGCGGGTTGTGGGTGGGGCCGTCGGCGGTGGCTCGTCGGGGTAAATAGGGAGAAGAGCAAGGGGCAAGGAAGTCAATTCACAGTAGCTTCAGCTTTGGAGTTTTCAGTTTTGTTTTTTAACTGTTCCTCTCTTTTTTAACTTGCTTGGAATTTTCGCGCTCTGGCTCCAGGTTGGCGGTCTAGTCAAAGGAGAGAGAGTCAAGGTAGAGGATTTTTTTACTGCCCTAATTAATATCCGATTTTTACTGATCTTTAATAACATGAGTTAAATTTGCAACACAAATCTTCGGAAAAAAAGACATGAGTTGATTTCTTGATTTGGAAGATCGCGATAAAGTGGGATTTTGTGGTTTTCGTACAAGAAGCCACAGGGGGGTGGGGGGAAGGATGTCTAATTTTGTGAATTGGCCGAATTACCCCTTCATGAGAGGTGAAGTTACGTATTACATTAGTAAGTGGCGAGTGGAAGTGTATGTATAACTAGGGTGGGAAATTATCGAGTGCGGCGGGTCTCAGATTCGATCCACGAGTATATGTGTAACATTTGGTGAGGGCAAATGAGGCTTGATGGATTGAGAGAGTTAGAATTTGGGCAATTGAGTGAATTGATGAAAAAAAGACTTAAATGAAAGGTAATAGATCAAGGGAGATGATGGCTTAGACAATGTTTTAAAAAACGTTAGGTCGACCCTGAATAAATAAGAGCCGCATAGCGTCTACACAGTTTGAACAGTTGTGTAAGCAGTTCTAGACAGGCGACTAAAAGGTTAAGTATAGGCTTGGACCTTCCATCGATTATGCAGAGCCTATACGGAATTTTTGGAATAGTGGGCAGAAGCAATTAGGACAGAACAAATAACAACACGTAAGACGTATAGTATATTTGCGTGATGGATAACATGAAGCAACTCTTGATCGAGCTTTAAGAATGTTAATGAGTAGTGATAGTGGTTGAATTGTGCAATTAATTCTTTTTTTTATGTGGTTTAGGATTTAGTGTAGCGGATAAATCTAGTAAATGGAGAGATTGACAAATTCGACAGTTAAATATGATAAGAGAAACAAAACGAAAAAAAGAAAAACGCATATAAAAATAAAACAAAATGATCGAAAATGTACATTATTAAATCAATTGTATTTTATGGGGCGCATCCTCATGCTCATTGGCTTTTGTACAATGTCTTTGAGATGTATATAACCTCTATATCAACTTTAGTGCATTCTAACTAGATTTAGTTATTATTATCACATAGATGAATTTTAGTTTTACATAGGCCTTCCGGACAATAATAATACGTGGGCCTTTTTCATACACCCTCTCGATTATATTTTATATTGGGACAAGGGTACGTGTGTACATCATGGCTCCCCAGCTCCCGCCTGGAGCGGATTAACACTGGGTTGTTGTTGTTGTTGTTGTATTTTAAGGTTCAAATTGAGAGAGAGGCATTCTAATAGTGTTTGTGGGATGGCATCCTAAGTAATCAGATAGTCTGTAGTTCGGCTACATTCCCTATAACTAGGGATGCTCAACGGGTCGGGTCGACCTGACCCGCAGTCCTACCTGCGGCCTGGGTAGTGGTTCGACCCGTTTGACTAAGTCAACTAGGTCAAAAAATGATTTTTTACCTACAAACCCAAAAAATGTGTTTTTTTATAAAAAACAATCAAGCTTGTCGGTCGAACCGCAAACCCAATTGATTTCTTATAAAAAAAATATTTTATATACTAATAAAATTATAATCTATCTATATATATATATGTTTTTAAATATTGCAGGTCGATCCACGTGGGTGTAACCCGACCCACAACTTGTAAATTACGGGTCGGATCAGACCGTTGAACATCCCTACCTATTACATTGAAAAACCTAATAAAATTGAAGTGATCAAACAATATAATTGTAGTAGTAACTAAGAACTGGAAAATGAAAAACAAAAAATATAAAAGTAATTAACATGCATGAGATCCAATGGTCCCTCATGAGGAAGACCAGGTCCATCAATCCATCATGATCATCAAACTGGGTTTTACTTCACAATTCACATGGGGGTATTTACTTTGTCCATAAAAATACAGTTATAAATTCCACCCTAAAAAAATACAGTATTAAATTTCTGGTTCTTATCTATTTATACATAAAACTGTGAAAGTAGATGAGAGTGTTAAATTGTATGTTACTCAAAGTCAGTCAGTAGTCGGTAGTATATAACAAGTGTCTGAGATATGTAGTACGAAATGTACCAAATTATTGTGTGGTTATATTTAGTAGTACGTGACTTCAATTTGAAGGGTGCACAAGATTTTCACATGGTCCATATTTTTTTTAATGTGTCTGGGCTTATGGCAACATTGATCGATCGATCAATTTGATCGTTGCAATTGCAAACCATGATAAATTGAATGATAATTATAAACGGTTTTATGATTTTAGGTTTGTACTTTTGTAACTTAGGTTGCATTTTGTATGGTATATATGTAGTAGACCCACTTATGTGTGTTAAAAGAAACATGTTCGATCATTTGTATAATATTGATGTATCGTATTGGTAACGGTTTTTTGTGAGATTGTAAATGTTGACTAAACAATGTAAAGAGAACATATGTTGGTATGAGTTTAATTATCATAGTAACACGATGGATCAAATTGTAATTGTTGTAACGAGAATGATAAAAGAGAAGAAAGATACATATATGAATTTCATCGTGGTTTATCAACGGTGTTTTAGTAACGTCTACGAGCAGAGAAACTAAATTCTTATTAGAGAGGTTAAATAGAACAGATTACAATGATAAGGTGTTTCGGACTTATGACTCATGAAACCCAAATCAGATCATGAGTCGTAAGTCCGAAATAGATAACGATAAGTTTGTGAATCAGATTTTGGCAGGGTGACAACGCGTGTCGCCCCCTAAACCTTTGACTCACTGACCGTCATGAGGCAATGCCCCCAAAACCTCTGTTGGGAGCTCCGCGTCATAAACCCTAACGAGTAATTAACAATTAGCAACAAATGCAAGGCATATTAATAGTAATAATTGTTTACTTGATTCGTATGTAGTTTTTGTTGGCTGAGTCAAGAGTTCGAAATTTCTCTTATAAGTTATGATTTACGGCTTGATAATCATGTTTTTTTTTTGTCTTGCTTTTTTGGCTCGCCCGGTTCAATCGGTCGAATACCGTTCTACAACCGAACGAATCATGTGTTTTGTTAATTACTTATTGCATGAACAAAATAATTTATCATATACTCTTCATAGGTCAACAACTAATTCAGATCTAATTAAGTCAACTAACATGTCTCAAATTCCAATTCACAGTTCAATATATATGTAAACTTATATTAAATATTGGCTTTAGTTAATGTCTACTGTTAACCATATCATGAAGTAGGTTAAACATTGGATCAACTCCTTTCCAAAGTAATAATTAAAGTAGGTTAATTTGATAAGCCGAATAATTTTATTACAAGAGTAGGTGTATGATTTTACTTTAGATAGTTTTTTGGTCTAATGATTAACTTAATTTATATTAAATGTGTGTCGGTGAATGGTAGGTACGCTCAAATAATCAAATTGCCCTTAAGAATAACACACTTTTTAACAAAATGTTATGAACACAATTGATATTAAAAAGCAATTAGACCATGACTAAGCAATATATATGTCCTAATTAGAAAATTGTACAATGCGACCCACGACTTTTTTTTGGTTGAAGGAGAGGCGGTACTCTCCGGCCTCTCAAGGGGGCATTTTATTAATAGAAAAAAAAAAGGGTTAAATAGTCAGCAAACGGGGGATAGCCCGACCCCTAACATCATCAAAGAGCAATAAAAAAATCCCCTCTGGCGGGGCACTCAATACATGCATTTCTAAAGGAAATTGTAAAGTCAGGGAAGCAAGTTGGTCAACGACCGCGTTTGCTTCCCTGTAAACATGTTGAAACTGGATAGTTCAGTCTCTACTAATGAAGTCTTGGCATCTCAATACCACACTATTAAGAGGATAACTCCTCTTAATCCTAGAGCTCAAGAGATAAAGGTTTTCAAGTCTTGGCATCTCGATACCACGACTTAACTTTAATGAGTGAAATGAAGGCTTTCAAGTTGTTTAACTTTAAGTACATTCATATAATGACATGCATATTGAATTCATGTGGAAAAATAAAGAGCAACTTACTTTAATACTATATTTTTAATTATAAAATTAAGCGTATATATTAAGTCGTGCACGAGAAAATAATGCATTAATCAAACTATTTTTTTCGGTCAAGTATTAATCAAACTATTTAGCCAAGCTACCGACAGTCTCCTTTATAAGGCAAAAAAAAAACAAAACAAATATTACTATATATAGTACTATATATTCCGGTATATTTAAAAAAATCATGTACAGTAAAAAAAATTAAAAAATTACAGGATCCACTCCGAAAAGAGAATGTTTTCACAAGATAGCACGTAGTATAAAACACTCTTACACTATGTTTGAATTACCACAAATAATATATCAAATTATATTAAATCTTAAATTTAATGTAACTTAATATATTGTTTTTAGCGATTCGAATAGACTATTAATTACCTCTTTTACAAATAATTTTTGTATGAAAAATGTGTTAAGCTTGGTAAGGGAGATAATTTGACACAATAAAATGACTAGTAATGAAGATCTAGACACCACCATGATGAGTCAAGGAGGTCTTGGCAGAAGTCGATCGGGATCCCACGTCATTGACGAGGAAGCTAGCTTCAGTAATTGATGATAAACTTCGGGCCCGTAACCCAATTCACAAAAAAAAAAAACACAAAACAGGCTTGTAAACTACTTTATGACAATCAACTCAACGCGGTAGAAAGAAAGTTGGTGAAACTTAACTTTTCACCAATGTGAAAAGACGGAGGCAGTAATCAAACGCATACTCTTTCAACATTTCCATGCTTCCTACCACTAGTCACCCATATGAAACTAAGTAATAATTATGATCAACAATATAACTTATATACTTTAATTTGTCAGTTTAAAATTAGGCCTTTGTCTTTAATTGAACTTTTATCACATTAAGTCCTCGTCGCTCGAAATCCTGATAATATTTGAGTTACGAAAAAAATTCAAAAGTATACACAAAAGCCCTTACTTTATCCTTGCCATCATACAATTATTGTGAGCTTGATCCTTCTATTTAAAAAGCTTAAGTTTTGGCCTTGCCATTTTGACATTAACTCGAGAATCAAGAGATCGTTTGATAGGAATAATCCTTTCAATTCAGTTTTTTCATATACGCTGTTAAAAATATTTTTAAACAAAATATTTAAGAAAACTTAACGTATTATTCCACTATACTTACTGATGCTTAGTGGCCATTATTTGTTGATTTGTTGGCCCATCGTTTTTCAACACCTCCTCGTGATTTAGCATTACTGTTTCGATCTATAAACATGTTCCCGATCGATTTGTAAAATTGAACTAATACGACGTGATTGAAACTAGCCCTAGCTAATTCATCACATGTCAACATGCCACTAATTTTTATATTATTCATTTCATGGTAATGCCAAAGTTAGCGTACTATATATTATATGAATAATGGTTTGTAATATCTTTAATTTTTATACATTTGTTCTCTTGTTTATATAGTAATTCGTGAAGGGGCTTGTGATTATAAATTTATTACATCGTGGACCCTTTGGAGTGAATTTGCATAATATACCAACTCATCGGATTCCGACCGCCCGGGAATAGTGTTTAAATGCCGACAGTGATTAACATTTAACCACCATGTTTTGTGTACAAAATCATCATAATGTACTATACTACATACTCCCTCTGTATAAGTCTATTTGTCTTTCTAACCTTAACTAGTTATCCAATTCTACTTGTTTTTTTAAGTATTTTATCCAAAATTTTCCAACTTTACCCTCAAACAACCCATGCAATTAATTGCACACACATCTCAAGAAATAAAGTAGGTAGATTATAGGGATAATGTGGTAATACTAGCTCTTGCCTTAATATATATGTAAAATGCTTAAAAGACAAATAGACTTATACGGAGTAACGGAGGGAGTATAAGTGTAATACAACTATTTCATGAGTGGGTACAATTACACATCTACTTTAATTAATTAGCTCATTCATGGAAGTTGAACCTAGTTAGTTTCTTTAGTAATCTACTTTAATTAGCTCCACATATATGCTCCCTCCAATTAAAAATAAGTGTTTTTAAATTTTAACACAAATTTTAAGAAAAACATTAAACTCAAAAGTTTTAAGTTTTTTCTCAAATTTATTATTTTTTAAATATCAACCACTTTTTTGAGCCAATAAATAAAAAGTATTAGTCAAACAAAATAAATTTTAGGGAAATTCCGTCTGGTATCTCAACTTTGTGTTTTTTCGGATGGTGTCCAAAAAAAACTTAATATGTACGGTACCCCGAGTTTTTAGCAAATTCCGTCCCATGCCCTTTATTGAATTTTCTCCTACTTCTGTGCATATTTCCGTTAGATTGTTTATAAAAGAGAAAGAAAAATAGTAATTTTTCACCCTACTTAACTACTTAGAAAACCAATACTTTGGGCGTGTTTCACTTGTTACCCAAAAATCAAAATTACTTTTCACCAAAAAATTAATTTTAACACTCTTAAAATCTGTGTATCTCTATCTACTTTTTACATTTTACAAGACATAAAAAATAATTTTTCACCCAAAAACTACTTTCCACTAACAAGTGAAACACACCCCTAGTTGGTCTAGTGGTAAAACGACGCTAGACTCCTTAAGTACTATTGTTCGAGAGATTCGAATCTCACTAGCAGCATATATGAAGAAACTAATATTGGGAGGGTCTCTTCCAAAATGGCGCCACAAAGTATCTAATCCGGACGTAGAGCGATGCTGACCGATCAAACCGGGTGAGCCAAAGGCAATACCAAAAAAATTAATTGTTTAAAAAACTTAATTATGTAAAATTGATCAAAATTGAAATATTAAAATGACGATCAAGGAAGTATATTGATAGTGATTAGTGATCCATAATGAAACACTTGTTAATTTAATTACTAGCTAGCTAGCTACTAAGTACTGACATAGGCACTTCTCCTGGTTCTTCTTCTTTTAAGTATCTAGAACTAGGATCGAACTAGCTAGCTAGTCATATACACATATATAGAGTACTTAATAGAGACAAAAAGAGAACCAATTTTTTTATTTTTTTTGGGTCATAAGAGAACCAATAATTACTAGGACTATCAAGAATCATCACTATATATAATTTGGTTCGATAATAATTTTGATTAATTATTGAAACTTTTATAAAGGTGCTCTAATATCTACGTCCCAACTAATTACTCCGTAGTATTTATTGGGAAATTGATGCTCAAAATCAAATAAAATCAATATACTAGAAATACGAACTAATCTTAATTATTTAGTTGTTATGTAGTCGTTATTGCCTTCATTAACGTATCATGTGGGTACCTACTATTTTTGCGCACTTATATATATTTAAAGTATTAAAATGATTACCCACGTCTTCTTGTTACTAAACTTTGCATTAAGCAGTGACGTGGGGATTAATTAGTGCATGTATCAATTGTTTATGGCTAGCAACTTACCACAATCCAATTTTTGGTAATTTTTCTCTTGTTTTCATTCTATTGTTACACACTACTAGTAGATAAATAAGTTTACAAAAATCCTCTTACACGACGTCCATGTGGTAGGTCATTCATATAAATCATAGCCTAATCTTATCTCGCATGGTTGTTAGCAATTAGTAGACGGCAATCAATACCACAATGGAGCAATTACTTTTTACAATTAGCATAAAGGATTTTTATAATATGTGTCCACACTAATCATACCCATCTTATCCCGGTCCCGGTTTCATGACACCGGAACCGTGAAATATTCGGTTCCGAAACCGGAATTATAATGATGCGATCCGGTCCTAGATCTAGATCGATCATGACGAGACCGAGTCTACTGAGACCTTGGCGTCAGCTTTGGATTCCGACCTAGCTCGTTATGATTATATTTATTTTTATATTTATTATATTTTCTATTTTGGCATGTTTCTATTTATAATTAGTTTCTATTTATGTTTTCGTTGTTACTATTTTTAGGCGTGTGTTTACTTATGCTTAAGAGACTGGCCCAATGGTTAGATTAGGCTCATTAGCTAGACCTAGTTAATTAGACCTAGTTTTCTCTATTTAAAGAACTCGTTGTATTCAGTTTTATTTACGCATTGCTATATACAGATTCCCTATTGTGATTGAGTTTCTCTCCTTTAGGCCTAGGCGTCAAACCCGGTTCTTGAACCGACTCTTTTCTATCCCTTTTCCCCACGCCCTCATCTCGATCCTAGGCCACCCGAACTCAATCTGTCGAGTTTTCCATCACGAGCCACCCTGTTGTTCGCGCTTATCCCGGTTACGTCCCGTTGGAGAAGATCTGAGGCCCTTTAAAACCTAGATCGGGCATTCGTACAGTCCACCCGAAAGACGGAATGCATCAACTAATTACAGATTAAAAAAAATAACTTAGAAAAGCAAAAGAAAACGTTGATAAAATAATGGGTAAATGGCACGTGAAATCAGAAACAAAAAAATTCATAGACGTCACCCTCTAATTGAATCATTCCCTTAATCATGATTTAGAGCTTTAGGTCCCACCCACCTCTGTGTATTTTTCTAAGTGTACAGGTTGGGTGACAGCATAAAGTCTCTCACTGTGTCCGTCGGTGGAACGTTACACAAGCCAAACCAAATCATACCGAGAGCATATTACGTGTATTAGTTAAATTACTTTATTATACTAATAATTAGTAAGTTAATTCTTATTTCTGAATAACACCAATCCATCTTATACTTAGTGAAATAAATGAAAATAGTGTTGAAAAATACAATATTTTGTTGGCATGTCTATTTTGATAATTTGTCTGGTATTATTGTACTATCAATGAGTCAACGGCTTACTTTGGCTTATTTGATGTTACAAGGGCTAGTTGTGACTCCACACGAAGGGCTAGTAAGGTTGTAATTTACTAAAAATGTACTATAAAAACTTTTATTTTCTCTTAATGAAATTTTCTTTATATTTTGCGACACCTCATTTTATATACAAAAACAAACTTTCAAATCATTATAATAGAGTTTTTTTTTTCAATATAAGATATATTTTAAACCGGTGAAATATTCCTTCGTACATTTTATTATGCATACAAATAGTGTATAAATTAACGCAAGTCAAATCAAATTGCTTCTAAGTTCTAAGTTCTAACCAATGTAGACTAAAATGACCCAAAATCATTATTCTAAATTTTTTCGCCTAGTTCAGTCTAAATTTCGTCTAGGTACTTGAAGGTGCTAGTCCGTTTAGCCTTTCAACCTGTATAGGAGACTGTCTAGTCTGTCTAGGCGCTAAGGAGTCCACTCCGCATAAATTCCGCCTAGCAATTTTTTAGAATACTACCAAAAATACTATATGTACGTCATCATAGTCAAACATTTTTTTTAACTAAAATAGACACACAAAATTCACTAAAACAGACTAATTTTTTATTTATTTACGTTTCCATTAATTGTAATCAAAACATATCATAATGCCTAGTAATTAAAATAACTACCTAGACGATCTATAGATGCCTAGATAAGTCGGAACATATCATAATGTCTTGTAAAAACGTCAACAAGTTTTTAGGTGGAAAGAGGTTTGCCTAATGCCTAGTAATTAAAATAACTACCTAGACGATCTATAGATGCCTAGATAAGTCGGAACGTTAGACGAATCAGGGCCTTCTAGCACCTAGATGAAACTAGGGCTAAGGCTTCGTTCGGCGGCAGCCCATCAACATTCTTCCACTACCTCAAAACACTTGCAGAAATGCTATTCCTTTGGGGGTATGAGATTATGAGAAGGATGTAAAATCTAGCGGATGAACAATAAAATTCCACCCCCGTTTCAATTCTCTGTTGACCGAATACATACATGGACCCCTGAACTTGAAATTTTTGTTCGCTCAAACTCCTATACTAAAAATCTTATTTTTAAACCCCCAAACTGTACAAATTTTGTTCAACGAGATACTCCTTATCTTCGTGAAATTAACGCGCGCCACATAAGCACCACATAAGCGCCACATAATCAAATTCATTAAAATTTTGCAAATAAGCGCCACATATACTCATCTTCTACCTCTCTCTTTCTTCCTATACCCAAAATTTCATGAAATCTAATTCTTCACCACCGGCCCATTTTCTCTGCTCGTCAAAGTCTACACAAGCTCCTTCCCTTCCACCCCCATTTGGCACAAGATCGAATTCTTCACCGCTGGCACATTTGGCGTTAGATATACAGATTCGTCTCCCTCGCATCCTCTCCCTCGCCTCTGAACAAATTCGTCTCCGTCGCCTCCTCTCCCTCGCCCAGAACACCAAGCTCGTCAATGTCTACAAATTCGTCTACAAAATTGGTCGGCGAACAATCTAGCTAGATTTAGATCTGGATTTTGGGACTTTGATTTTGGGTTGTGAAGAAGCTGAATTCAGCGGTGAAGAATGTCGTGAAATTGGGCATTTGAAGAAGTTGAAGTCGACGAATTCCGGCGACGGCGGATGATGGAGCTATCTCAAGCGGTGACGACGACAAAGCAATGGTGGACTACTATCTCAAGCTACTGAATTCCCCTCTTTAATATTGGGGGTTTCAGATGTTACTTTTCACAATTCAATTGAAGCCCTAGTTGACTAGCTTATACATCCCTGTGTTCATCCTCAAAATTCTCCCTATCCATGAATCCAAACTCAAAATTGAAGTCAAATTTGGATTCCTTATGAGAAATCCTTCGAAAGCCCTATGTACATACTAATTTTTTCATAGTCTAAGCCGTTTGAAATTGTTGTCGAAATAGTCACCCTGTTCGTCCAAAACAGAGGCCCGACGCCTCCGTTTTTTCGCCGTCCCCGCCACCTTAGTTGTCTCCGATAGCGACCACCACCGTGTTCCTGCCTCGAGACGGATCGACCGCCACCGGACTCACATCGAGCCGCTGGGTTTATCACGACGACAATGATGAATCCGACTTCAAAGACGAAGAAGAAGAAAAGAAAAGAAAATTAGAAAAAAATAAAGAAGATGGAAAATTTATTTCATTGTATAACTTTATATTATTTTTTAAATTAAAATTCATGTCAACTATCTTTTTACAAGATAACTCGCATGTCATTCGAGTAATGAACACGCGCACTGTCAAATCAGTAAAAAGGGCTCAATTGAACAAAATTAACAAAGTTGGGGTGTTTAATAGTAGATTTTTTAGTTGAAGGGTCTGAGCGAACAAAAGTTTCAAGTTCGAGGGTCTATGTATGCATTCGGCCATTCTCTGTTGCCTTTAAGGTAGGGATGATCTTGTGGCGAATGAAAGGACGTGTAGGTCACGCGTGGGTTAAGGATCTGACAGGTCAGCTGTCGCCTTCCAATTTCCTAGCCAGCTGTCATCTGACGTCATTAATTAATCATCTAATTAATTGAAAAAAATGGCGCCAATAGGCTGGCGGTAACTTTTTTGGAGGGCACATAGTCAACAGTCAAAACGCAGGCTAGCTAACAAGTTTCTAACGGTAAAACAAAATGACTTAATTAATTTCTAGACGTTTAGCAATCCTACACAAATAAATATTCCAACCATAAAGATTAAAGTAATGATTTTGGGTCACCAGAAAAATTTGATATAATCATTTTGTAATATAGGGTCTTTTAATTTAAAAAATCTTATTTAATTAATATAACACATTCATATATTCCTTTTTAACCAATTAATACTAAAACTTACTAAATATAACACATTCAAGTATAGTTTTATTTTCAATGCCCTTTTCTTAATACTACTCTAATAAATTTCACCCATTGCTCGAGTAATATTTTACTCTTTATAATTCATTCTCAAATTCATTTTGGACATAAAAAATAAAATCTCATCAATTGTATTTTACACTTATTTTAAAACCGGTAAAAGGTGAAAATATGACCTATATTACGAAATAGATGAAGTAATTTATCTAAGTACATTGTTTTCGATTGGTTTTTTGGTCAAACATAGTTGTTTAATTACGAAATTAGGATTTTTTCTCTAATGAAATGCTAATTTGTGTGTATATGTTTTGTATAATCTGCCCCTAAAAAACTCCATTTATAATTCTATTTGTTAGGTTAGTATATTATGAGTTGAAATATAAATACAAGTACGTGGGGATGAAGTGGTGCCGGAAACAAGGGAATCTTTGCAGATTCTGGGATCATTGATACGTCGTTTTTTTAAAAAAGAAAAAATAAAACTATGAAGGGAAATAATACGTCGTATCTTAATGCAAAGTGAAGTAGATCGAATTATTGTTCAAGTTGATGTTTTGTAACTTTTGTTGATGCTTCCAAGAACTAACATAAATCGCTGGCCTTAATTTTGTTCTCATTTGGTATTTAATGAGCCTGTTTTCAATTATTATAAACCAACAATTGGGTGGATTGATTTTTTTTCCCCACACTATATATGATTAAAAGAAAGTGTTTTTCTTCGCTGAGGTCGAGGGTTCGACTCTAAGTGGATGAGAAATAAAATTGTTGGAAGAGCAGATCTCACCCAAAAATAAAGGGGTCCTCACGAGATTCGAACTCCAAACGTAGGCGTTTGATGGAGCAAAACTCTCCGATATACTGGGGTGGTAATGACAAAAAAAATTAAAAAAAAGTGCTATTGAACTGGTAATATTTGGGAAAAATTACCTAAAGAAACATAAAATTATTGAGTAACATTTTCCCAAAGTTTTTTTGTAATGAAAACCATTGCATTAAACTATTACTATACTTCATGTGAGTAGGTTGCAAAAAAAGGGAAAAAAAAGGTTCATTCACACTTGATAGAATGATAGTAGTACATTGATTGTGTGTTGTTGCTAGCACAATTGACAATGGGTCGGGTTCAGGTTGGATGGAGGACGACATCGAATGTTGTTGCTAGCATAACTGACAATGGGTCGTGTTCAGGTTAGATGGAGGACGATCCGTGTCCATCTGTTAACTAATTCGGGTGACTCCATCTGTCATCTAACAGGTGATTCAAGGGGGTCGGGTTGTCCATGGATGATTGAAAATATATAATCTTATATAACATGTGATGCAAATTTACTGATTTAGTATAGTTTAACACATGTAATACAAAATTATCGTTTGTTCACAAATAATATTATATAAATAAGATATAAGAAGAGATTCATAATACATAAGTAATATGTAAATGCAAAGCTGGAGCAATAATCACAAATTAACTTTTAATATTAGTAATTTTTATTGAGTACTTATCTAACATAATTATATATACAATTCGAGTGTATCAGGTTGGGTGATGGGTGAAGGACCTTCTTTCATATACCCATCTATCATCCTACTTTATTCGGGTTTTGACCCGCTTTTCCGAATCAGGTAAATCGGATTTTCATCGGGTGCGGGTGAGATTGTCATCCCTAAAAACAAGTACATTTACACGATATATATACGTGACTTATGTACATTCATTTCACATATAATTTGATTAGGGGATTTTTATAAGCGGACCCAATTATTGGTAATTGGATGGAATAGGCCCAATGGGTCAAGGCCCAATATTAAAAATGGGCTGATTAATGTCAGTTCTGGTATAAAAAGTCTGATGGATGATGAATAATGACTTGTCAATTCGTCGACTCATATCCACTAAATCGACACCTTTCATGATTTCATCTATTGAATTTTATAGTGCTGGATTATTATTATTTTGGTCGAAATATAGTGCTGGATTATTATATGAATGTAAATGAGACACATACTTGGCTTGACATCAGTTTCAATTTGCTCTTTCTACCTTCCATAATCTGATTGATCTTGATATCTTAGAGACATAAAATTCATCTTACATTTTGGCTTTCTTTAAAGAGTGGAATTGGTATAGGAGGCCGAGGCATGCAATAATGCCTTTGAGATAAATATAGTTCCTACATCAATTTTAGTTTTTACATTTTGTTTTATACGGTGTTAATTTCGGTCAATTATTTTTTTTAACGAGTGACCCATATTTGATAGTAGATTATGAACCAGGTAAACCGGCTTACATCGATCGTTTCGACCTAATGGTAGGAAGAATGGTGAGACTTGATTTTTCAACCAAGTGTAGGGGCGGAGTCAAGAATCGAACATGAGACCCCTCAACATCCCCCCTATGCCTCTTACCACCAGGCCACCTCATGTGGGGGCAATTCTGTCAATTATTGTCACATAGACCATAGTTAAATTTCAGTTTTTTTGTATCATCTTAACTCTCGAGATACTGTCTATATAGGACTATGTTGGGGTGATGATATTGTTAAAGAGCTAAATTGGTCGAACTAGTTCATAAATTGTTGGAGACTATCCCACATCGATAAAAATGTGAAAATATCACTGGCTTAAGCTTTTAGGTTATAAGATGAATCCTAACCTTTATTTGTAAAGTGATGAAAACCTTTGACATGTCACCCATTTATTTTCAGTCGCGGAATCTAGCATAAATCTTGCATATGATGACCTAGAAATTTTATGCAAGCTACTCAAATGGTATAACCTTAATAGCTCTATGTTTTTGTTTTGGTAAAAAAACACTATATGTAAAAGCCGAAACAGATTTTTTTTAAATACTACCATAAAATTCTAACTATTTGACTAAATGCCCAAAAACTAAAAACTCTATTCTTTAAAAAAAATCACAATATCTTAAACATTTTCATACTATGCAATCTTGAGAACGATATCAACTTATCAATTGATCAAGAATATGCGAATATGAGTCATATACTCATATGACAATATTCTATATCCTTTAATCTTTCTTTTGTCGAAACCATGCTTTGAAATTAATTTGTCGATTATTGTATACAATTAAGACTTTTCCAAGCCCAGCCAGAAACAAATTCCAGAAATTCTGGATCTACTTAACATGCTTAATTAATGAACACAATGTCATGTTTTCAATTTTATAATTCATATTAGACTTTGGAACATTTGAGATGTTTATACACATACAAAATCATCTTATACCATTTCAAAATTTCAAATCAGGCTGAAAAACAAACTTGAACCGTAAATATGAAAATATTGAAAACCAAGTAAAATGCGATTTTGTCATGCATTAATTTAGTTATTTGTTAATTGGGGTTGATCCATTACTGGCCGGCCTATATAATTGCTTTGCTTAATTGATCAATCAAAGACTTGTTACATGCCACGACATCCGCATATTTATATTATTATGTATGTATCTTTTTTTGATTGATACTTGTTGACCCTAAAATTATAGTTGAAGAGATAATTTATGCGATATATTATTTCTATAAATTAATAAAAAAAAAATCTAATCAATTTTGAAAAACATTATATATGTAGATTTGTTGCAAATATGTTGATTATAATTTAATCTCACATTTTAAGTAGATTATTTAGGTTATTACATTCCTCTTCCGATCAAGTTGTATGGTAATAACTAATAAGTAATAACCCTAATAGTCCTAACGCATTTGCTACACATGACACATCTATTGAACATCATCAAATTAATTACATAAACATCATATCTATTGGTTAGTTTAACCTTAATGCTCTAAAATGTATGTTTTGTAAGATAAACTCCTTCCAAATCCTCAAATGACATACACACATTACAAACAGTTTAATACTTATAACTCTTTGGATCATACCCAATAATACATTATATATCTTATATTATAATACAAAATTTAGTATAAAATTTTACTAAATTCTACATTATAATGCAAGGTAGTGTATTATTGGATGCGATTCAAACATGACTTAATTTTTCTCGAGCACAATGAATTAATGGTTAATTCATTGTCTATTGTGTTAATTAATTCGTTTGTACTCAAAGAGCTAGGCTTGTCCATCAAGTTCGTATCAAATAAAACACATTCTCTAAGGTTTTATCCGAATATTCAATCAATTATCTAAGTCTTTTTTTAAAAACACAATCACGTTCCAAGATCAAGAATGAGGCTGTATTCATTCAATCAATCACTTGAACATTTCAATACCAATTAAAAAACCCTAGATCAGGCAGGCTCATCTGGAGAGGAATAATACCAACAATTAACAAGTCTTCTAAAAAATGCAAGAACATGACAAATAGTGACTATATATAGCCAAAGAATTAGAAGAAACAATTCATCTCATACTTCTTAATTTGCTCTTCCAATATATATCTATCTATCTCATATATAACACATAGTTTTAACTAAGTTGTTGAGAAATGGCAGAAGAAGAGCAGCCACACCAGCACCACCACCTCTTCCACCACGACAAGAAGGAGGAGGACGAGCCCGAGAAGGAGATGAAGCACCACCACCACCTCGAGCTTCTCGGGGAGGCTGGTGCTGTCGCCGCTGGTGCTTATGCTCTGGTATACATTTTATCTAATCCTCTTAATTAATTTCTTCTTACATGTTTGATTGTTTTTGTTAAATATAAGTTGATCAAAATGTTACTGAAATATAACTATAAGACTTCAGGCATCTAATCAAGTGGTTAAGTTTTCAGGATAGTACCATAAGGTCTTCATTTCGATTTTCAGATTGACGATTTGCACTGCCTTTAGACACACAATTATTAGAACCGCGAAACCAAGAAAAACACAAATTTTATTGATGTATCGAGCTACCAAAGTGGACTAAATTCATTTCATTTCTGTAACTGTTTCCGTTTCATAGTTTGTAACCAAACGAACAACATATAGAAGTAACGGTATCAAAGTTAATACTTGCTTGATATATATATATATATGTAGCATGAGAAGCATGAGGCAAAGAAAGACCCAGAAAATGCTCACCATCACAAAGTGGGAGAAGAGGTCGCAGCTGCACTTGCAGTCGGAGCTGGTGGATTCGCATTCCACGAGCACCATGAGAAGAAGGAAGACAAGCACGAGCTCGAAGAAGAGCATCCCCACCATCACCACCACCTCCACCTTGGTGGCGGCGGCGAGCAATCCTAAGCTCGTTTTTGGATATCAACATTCATTCATGAATGTTGATCCATATCAATGCTTCTCTCACCTTGTGTTTTTTAAGCTAGAATAAAAAGGGATTTGTATTTCCTTGTGATGTTAAGGCTTGAGAGAGGAATTGGTGGGTTGTGTTATTTGGTTTTCTTGTGTTGTGTGGTGATCAATTTCAATTTGTTTCCTCTTTCATGTTTGTAATTGAAGAAGTTGGATCAATTTGTTTCCTCTTTCATGGATTATATGCAAATGCCTTTACAAATCAACTAAATTACAAATCAGCTTCTTATAATAACATCTTCCTTGCATAATTATCTGCAAATGAATCTTGTCCATAACAAACACCAGACAAGTAACATCCATATATCAGGCAATGAGCACCTAGTAAATAAGCGTTCGTCCATACCTCATCAACGAGTCCATATTCACCAACACGAATTGATTGAGTAGGACATTTCCAAACATTTGAGGTCCTCAGAGGTGTTTGTTATGGACGTTACTTGTCTTGTGTTTGTTATGGACAAGATTCATTTGCAGATAATTATGCAAGGAAGATGCTATTATAAGAAGCTGATTTGTAACGGCATTTAATCATCCATGAAAGAGGAAAAAAATTGATCCAACTTCTTCAATTCCAAACATGAAAGAGTTCTTAAGTTTTACTTTGCCTCGTTTTTCGTCTTTTCCTTCCGCGTTCTGTGGTCGTGTCGGGTCTCTTGGTCATACCCCATTGCATCAAGCCAGGGGTGCCCCATCTTGACCCCCTGGAATCCCTGGGGAAAATGTTGTTGTTGTTGTTGTTGTATTGAGGTCCTCAGAGGCTCAAGCCAGCTAAAATTGACTGGATCTTCAATTTGTGCCAAGTAATAAGCATTCAACTATCAATCCACACACTAACATCATCCAAGGAAAGAGTACTAACACAATAACAAGGTCAAATGAAGCAAACGCCTAAACCTCGGTAGGTCATGGTAAACTACCCTATTGATTCAAACACCAAACCTGGATCAATCATTTCAATAGGCTACCCACGTCACTATATTTTATTCATTTGGTTTTGTTGATTCATCATACTTCCCTTACTATATAGATAAACTAGCACGACAAATTCAATTTTAAAAAACGGAATCTTGAATCAGTTACCTGACTGGATAATCTTGTTCAAACGTAACCATTCGCCTAATCTCTGGCAGCTTCACTCGCACCATCCGTACAGTAGTAGACAGTCCCTTGGGTGTTAAGCAACATATCCTCATCCACTGTGTCTTGGGAAACTTCGTTTATGGGAGAGGCTACATCAAGGAAAGTGCTAGATGCTTCAAAGAGCTCATTCATTGTGACTGTCCTCTGAGCAGCCCATCCAGCTTCCTTGGCCATGTTCTTTTTCTTGGTTTCGTTAGGCGAGCCTGCCCCATCTTTTATGCCTTGAGAATCCTTCTCCGTGGGCAAGACTTTGGTTGAAGAGCTAGATGTTACTTCATGGAGTTTTTTAATGTGATTTGCCCCTCCAACATGAGAAGCCATAAGTTCAGCAGATTCTAGTCCAACTTGGCACATCTCACACCAAATCTTGAATTTTTCCCATGACTTGGCACTCACTGGTGTTATTTGAGGCCCTGGTGTATCTCCATTTCCACTTGAATCAGCATCTTTTAGTTTTCCATTTCTTGTTAGATCAGTTTCTTCATTCAAATTCAGAACAATATTCTGCTTTTCAGCAAATGCGGCCTCACCAGCTGCAATTCCTGATGATTTTCCCTGGGCTTTGAAACTTATTTCCATACCAGGATCACTACTACTCAGCTGAGCAACCAATGCTTTATCTTTAGCAATATCCTTTTCACCCTGCATGTGTTCATTGTAATCAAATGTTTTCTCCATCTCAAGAGGAGGAATTAGACGCCTTTCCTCTCCCTTTTTCATTCTTTCTTTGTTTATTTTCTTTGGAAGCGCATCCCCAGATTCTATTCCTTGGGCATCCTTCTCCGCAGACAAGGGTTTGGTTGAACAATACTCCAATGACGCTGCTTTATGGAGCTTTGCCAAGTGCTTCCTCCCTTTGTCATGGGAAGACATATGTTGAGCACATGTTACTCCCACCTGGCATATCTCACACCAAAGCTTCAATTTTTTCAATGACTTGGCATTTGTGATTGTTCTTTGAAGCTCTAATTTATTACAATCTCCATCTCTAGCATTTTCATCAGTTGAACTTGGATTAAAATCAATGTATTTTTCCTGGCTTCGATCCTGCTTGATGGCTTCTTCAGCCTCGGTGTGTACATTTTGTGATGATTCCCCATCAGCCGCCTTACAAGGCTTTTCAGTACTCGGGCTGCATTTTGTTTCCGAAGAAGAAATGCCATGGTCTGTCTCCTGAGCAACCAACCCTGCTTGCTTGGCTCTGTGTTTTTTCCCTTGCATGTGCCTGTTTAAGTCTCTCTCGCTTGTAGCTCTGACATGGCACAACATACAATTCCATTCCCCTTGTTTCTTGTTCGTGTTTACATTGTTCACCTCATCATTATCTGCTTCAGTTGGACTTTTGCGCTTGTGACCAGAAATGTTTATCTCTGGCTTTGCCTGCAATTGTTGCCCACATACAAAACTAAATCAGCCACATAGAGAATCCCTGTGAAGTATATACTGCATGAAAGATTGTTCAAGTCAGACAAGAAAATGAAAAGTTGATGTTAACTAATCATATGCAGAAGACGCCTTCACTTAATATATGGATTGTGGTTGTTTGGTTTAAGTATCAAGAACTGGAAACAGAAAAGGAAGACATATTGTAAGTTTTCACTTTTCACTATCAAATTATAATGCTAACAGCACAAATATCACATCATTGTGCTTATAGCTAAACAGCCTAAACTGAAAAACCTTGAAAGAACACCGATCCACAATAATGACTCTAATTATCTTACCAAGAGACAGCAGATCTGTAGCAATATCCACCTAGAAATACAATGAGAAGAGCACTTAACTAAGAGCAAATCAAGAAACTCAATACTCAGAGTCGGATCCATGTCAAATCAAAGGTTAAGCAAAACTGAGGCTTAAATTCTAAATCACAAACCATCAAAAGCGTCTCCTTGCTAGGCTCAAGGCTCCGATAAGGAAGGAGCTGAAACGGAGACTGTTCAGATCCGTGAAACCCTAACCCTGTACTGCTCGATGATGACCCTAAGATCGATCGCGTCCTCGTCTCCTCAAATTGAGCAAACTCGTAACGAATCCTTGAATGTTCGTGGCGAAGAAAAGACGGAATTCGAGAATAAGAGCCAACAATCGTTGTGGAAGGTTGCAATGCCCGGAAAGCCATCTCCTTTTCCAGCATCAGCTCCCTCCGAACCTCCTTCTCCATAATCCGCCTCTGCACCATCTTCTCCACAAGGATCTGCTCCCTAATCAGCTCATCCATCTCGATCCGCCTCTCCATTGATCGCCCGTAATCGATACTGTGCACTTGATCTGTGTGCTAGCTAGGGTTTATATCGTTGTTTCATGGCGGGAGCGTGTGGGGGACGGTAGAGAGGCATTTGCACATGTGGGTCCACCACGAAGACTGGGACGGTCAGCGTTTGGTCTTTCCTTTATTCCTCATTTATGAAAGCGCTTGATTAAAACAAATAAAAGGTGCAAATTATTTTTTATAAACGTGTAAAAATGAAACGGGTGATTTTATAAGTGAACATCTATGTATATATTATTTGAATTAGAATAGAAATGTAAAATATTTTTTGATTTGATGGAAAAAGTAATAAAAAGAAATTAGATTTAAATCTTAATTTTTAAATTTTTAACGTTTGATTCGATGTAGGAAAAATATATTATGAGTCGTAAGTATTTGTTTTAAACTAATCATATAGATATAAGTATACAATTGTATGATTATAATTGATGTAATGTTATATTTTTCCCTCCTTTGTATTTTTAAGATTGTGCATTTCAGTTGTTATATTTTGTGGTGTATATTTAATTTTGGCATTTTCATCAAACCAAATTACTTATATTTTTCAAGTTTAGTTAGATTATAATTTGAATTCTTTTACAAAATATTATTATCGACATTCGAGGAGCAAGGTTTCGGGCGTGTTCGTATGCATGGGTGGGTTGTGTTATTTGGTAGTCTTGTTTCGTGTCGTGATCAATTTCAATTTGTTTCCTCTTTCATGTTTGGAATTGGAGAAGTTGGATCAATTTGTTTCCTCTTTCATGGATGATTAAATGCCCTTACAAATCAGCTAAATTACAAATCAGCTTCTTATAATAGCATCTTCCTTGCATAATTATCTGCAAATGAATCTTGTCCATAACAAACACCAGACAAGTAACATCCATATATCAGACAATGAGCACCTAGTAAATAAGCGTTCGTCCTTACCTCATCAATGAGTCCATATTTACCAACACGAATTGATTGAGCAGGACATTTCCATACATTTGAGGTCCTCAGAGGCTCAAGCCAGCTAAAATTGATTGGATCTTCAATTTGCGCCAAGTAAAAGCAATCTCGAACCAAGAACCTCCATACCTTTGGAGCAATGCTTGTAATGCAATGGAGGAAGCATTGAGATAGCTTCTTCAACTCTTCATGTTCAGCTACACAGCAAGAGAAGCCAGCTTTGAACTTGTCCAATAATAAGCAGTCGCCACACACGTGTCTTGTGAGGGAGAAAGAATTAGGCAATTCCTGATTTACAGATAAAGGGGGCCAAATTGAGCTTTGAGCAAAACAGACTAGAGATTCCCCTGCGTTCGTCCAGAAATTTGCGGCAGAAGCAATAAGAGAAGGATCGGAGATGAATAGACGGTGAGTTGCTCCTGCAAGAAGAAAACTGTATGCAGTACTAATTCGACTCATATTAAACGCCTTTGAAGTGTTTTCAGTAAGGCTTGATCGGATTTTGTAAGCCGAGGATAAGACAGTGTAGGAACTCAAGGACAAATGATGCATAGGTGACAACCGAAAATCCATAACTTTAGGCTTCTCAAGATGTAGATTTCCTACGAGCAAGTTCTCAATTTTTTCACAGCATGATTCGGTATTACCAGATGACATGTACTCTGATATTACACTGTCGAAGTAATCCTTTGTCTCCTCTACAAACCTGTCTCTGCTGACGGAGCTTATCGTACCACCATGAAACGTTTCCTAAGCAAAAATGTGAATAAGAATAGATTTAATCTTTTCAGCAAATTTACTGGACTTTTCTTTCTTGTTCACAATCACAATGCTTACTTGCAAAGTATGATCAACATATGAGAAGGCAGCGTTGCATCGTGTACAGCTGCATAAGAATCGATATTTAAACCACAAATCTGACTGCCTTAACATCTGTAGAGCAACAACATTCAATTCATGAACTGAAGAAAGATGAAATCATATTGGTAGTTTGGTACTTACCCTTGGCTGCATTAAATCTGTGTATGGAATTGTGATTTCATCGCCTCTTTTCATCGTTTTAATGCTCCTCACCACCAATCTAGGACCATTACTAATGCATTCTAATAGAAGAAACAAGTCAAAGAACAAATTCTATTCATGAGTTCAATTTCAAACCTAGAAACAACACATTTCACCTTTTGCTGGTTCACACAATCTGTAAGCGCCATCATCCTCTATCTGAAACATTAGTATAATCCAAGAGTTAAACAGTGCAAAATTTCAAACCATGGAGTAAAGAGATCAATGTAGTAGACGATTCATACTTGAAATCCTTGATTTGCAGGTCCTATTAGCGAATTCACACAATTAGAACTCTCCAAATCATCCGAACACAAAGTGAAACGATAGCACGCATTCGGAGAGCAACTATGGTTGATCCAAGAGAAACGGGCGTCATAAACCGCAATCCCTAGCGGCGTCTCTCTTCCAATCTGCACCTCCACAGCGTTAGTCAACACAATACACATCACAGCCTCTTCGAGCTCACAGTTTCCATCGAATTCCCTTTCATCTCTCATCGCTCTGGCCATGGCCATTGACCTAGCTCCATCCTTAACCCTAGCCAAACAATCTCCGTTCACCGATTCCTCCTCTCTAATTGAAGTCAATCTATCGCGATTCGTCATGAGACCGGCGATTCGGCCGGGGAGAGGAAGAGGAGTGAGCAGGTTGAGAAGTTCGAGGCGGCGGAGGAGGCGGAGGGAGGCGCGGAGGTCGGAGGAGTCGCCGTGGGGCCAGGATGAGGGACGGTGGAGGAGGAGGAGGAAGAGGTGGTGCTCGGCGCTGGAGAAGTGGAGAGAGGAGTCGCCGGAGCTACATTCGGCGGAGCAGTAGACGACGAAGGAGCTGGTCGCGGCGGCGGTTCCGGCGGAGGAGATGGCGGTGGAGCAGGCGGAGCAACGGGAGAGGAGGAGGAAATCGTGAAGAGCGAAGGAGAGTGGAGGGAGAGGAGGAGTGAGGTCTTGGCTTATGCCTATGGCTTCCGTCGCTCTCGTCTCCATCTCCATTTCTCCTCCTCACTGTTTTCAGTTTTCCGTTTTCAATTTATAGTATTGGGGTTTTTGATCAGTAATTTAAATTCATTTATTTTTTTTCACAAAATTAGTAAAACAAAAACAGCTGCTGCAATCGAACCGAGCTTTGATTTGTTCAAGCATGGTTCGATTAAAAATAAGTGAGCTCGAGCT
Organism: Fallopia convolvulus; assembly: GCA_964016875.1. Lineage (NCBI taxonomy): Eukaryota > Viridiplantae > Streptophyta > Magnoliopsida > Caryophyllales > Polygonaceae > Fallopia > Fallopia convolvulus. The sequence continues at coordinate 69,216,366 of OZ024720.1, forward strand.
CAAACACAATATTAGTTCAAGATTAAAATCTTGTTTGAGCTTCTCAATTAGTTTCTTAGAGAGACAATCCGTAAAAAAGACCGTCGAAACTATGTAATTTATCATAAAATATAAATTATATAAAATATATAGTAAATCTTAGTCGTATAATCTAGTTTTTCTTATGGTTGTACAATAAATCTTGCTCATAAGCATATAATCGAGTTTACTCATAAATAAACAAACCGAATTATTTTATGCTCAAGCTTAGTTCATTCATCTTTCCAACCTAAAAACTTGTACTCAAACTCAACTCATTTATAAATTTCATTTATAAATTGAACGAATACAAACAAGATTTAACCAAGTTGAACAACAACTATGGAGAAGGAAAATAATGTGCAAAACCATGGGACATCAATAGATCCAGGTCATGCACATCCTCGATTCATAAGCCTAATAGGGTTTCACTCTAAAATAGTAAAATTAAATGACAAAGTACCAAGTTTTCGATGAGGTAACGAGCAACAAACAAACAAGATATTGAAGATTTTACAGAAGTACAAAGACATATTACTCAAGCAATCACTTCAAATGCTTGCAAAGCCTTAATGAGTTACATGATGCTAAGCAACAGAATTGACTTTGTTGACACAAAGCTTAACAAATAATATAACTATCTCCTGCATTCAAAGCTTTCACAAAACATAGCTGGTGATGCTATTGCTTGACTTTCAGCGAGTTCTCGATCCGCTGGATCATCTGATCTGCAGTCAATGCACCCTCCTGCAAGCGACACCATCGTTCAACAAAATGATGTAAGCTTGGTTAAATGCAACAACATATGAGAATGTTGCATCTGGTGTTTAAATGCAAGAGAGGGCAGTGATTAGATTCTACTTACAAAGCGGTCACAAGGCTCTCCGTCTTTGAACACGATGAAAGTGGGTAAGGCTTCAATTTTATACTTGTCAGCAAGGGCTGGATACTTCTCAGTGTCAATCTTCACTACTTGGATCGTGTCTTTTAGGGCAGCGCTGACTTTATCCAGGATAGGAACCATAAATTGGCAAGGACCACACCTATAACAAAGATTTCGTAGTTTTTCTTTGTGCCGATTATGTGAATGAAACGGCTATAGACATGAAGGAAATATCATAGCCATCAATCAAATAAACTACATTGACAAGATTTACACCAACATAAGCACCAAATCAGTAAAACTACAGAAACTATTGAGGTCTCAATATCAGAAATTGACACCATTATTCCAGATTAGATTGAGCTAACTGATTTCCATTCATATTTAAGCAATTACAAATGTTCTCAAAAGATTTCGTAGTTTTACTTTGTGCCGATTATGTGAATTAAGCGACTGTAGACATGAAGGTCTGTGAAAACATCAGTCATCAATCAAATAAACTACATTGACAAGATTTACACCAACATAAGCACCAAATCAGTAAAACTACATAGGCTATTGAGGTCTCCATTTCAAAAATTGACACCATTATTCCAGATTAGACTGAGCTAATTGATCTCCATTCATATTAAGCAATCAAAAATGTTTTCATAAGAACAACTTACCAGGTAGCATAGAAGTCAACTAGAACTGCTTTATCTGTACCAGATAGCATTTCATCAAGGGATGAAAATGTCTGCTTTTTGGCTTGAACCTGGTAATTGTAAGAACAGATACATCATAAACTATACCACTTTCTAGGGTTATGCTAATTTCATAAGAATGAACAGTTTAACAGCATTACAGTTGATTCAATCTATCATATAGCACAGCAAAGGAAATTGACGATAGGAAATCTTCGCGAGCAAAGAGCACAATTCGCTCGCAATATACAAACCCTAGAATTTACACCTAGAAACTCAATCCTGTATCACTACCGAAGTTTATCCGCCCAATTACAAAAATTCATCCGCAATCTTATAAAAAATTGATAATTAGCCATGGAAATGAGGTAGAAGAAAATCCGTTACCACAGGAAAAACTCTGGCCCGGGAAGAAGAGATGGAGCTTCGATTTCCGACTCCGAAGCAAGAGTTGAGATCCCTCGAGAACTGATGGGAAGACGAAAGCCTGGAAACTGATGTGGAAAGGCTTAAACGGCTCCTGTGCCGTGAATTCAATGGCTGAATAGCCGCCGCCGGAACCGACGTCGCCATTGAAACAAGAGGGGTGGCCGGAAGGGATTTGCTTTCGATATCTGAATGTGCGAGAATGTGTGGAGAGATTTTCAGAGAAGCAACGAACGAACGAGTACGAGAAATTTTATTCCCTTTTCTCTTTCGTCCTTACATTCAAGATTTTTCGTTTATTTTATAAAACCTGTAATTATTTTTTATTTATGAAAAAAAAAAGCAATAGAAAATATTAAAACTGATGTTTTATATTTGTGCATAACAGGACATTAATTCATTTGTTTTATATTTGTTTTATAAGTTAACCTCCCTAGTTTCTTTTCTAACACAAATTTTTGTTCTGTAAATAAATGGTTTTGGATCCCATTAATAACCAAAATCTTCAGCTTCTAAGTGTGTGGTTGGATGCATAATATATGTTTTTATATTACATGTTTTATGTAACATAAAGCCAAAACTCTTAACATATGTTTTATTGCACATACTCTAGTGCATTTTGGGTCATAAAAACTAATGCATAATAAATCAAATACTGCATTTTCACTTTCCATACCAGATTATGCATAAGCTCATCATATGTATGACTATCTTACACGAAGTGGGTTCAAACCCAAAATCCTTCTGAGATACAAATTCCATGTAGAATATGCATTCAACTAGTACAAAAAATTCTAATAATACAAACAACTGAGATACAAATGTCTAATTCTTACTTGGAAAGTCCTGGTGCAAAGCAAAAAGAAAAGATCATCTGGGAGGAAGAAAGTGCACCTATCCCTCACTAGTCAATGTAAAGGCCAGAAAAACCATGGCAAGAGTCGAAAAGATTATAACACAAGGGAACAACCAAGAAAACTTTTCATTAGCTTGGGTCTCTTGCTGGCTCCCCAATTCCACCTCTTTCAATATCTCTCTCACTTCCTCCATATCACAATCCTTTGCAGCTCTTACTAATCTGCCTTGCAACCTCTCGAGGTTTGCTTGCGTTCTACTCTTAGCCGGCCACAAAAACCCTGTCATCTTCCATAGCAGAATTCCTACATATATTGCAACAATGCAGTCTACACTATAGTGATGGCGCTCTCTTATCTCTCTCTGAGCGCTGTGCAGCACAAGGCCCCATATAATGGCTGAGCTATAACCTCCATACGCTTCCTGTAACAAAAACATTCCCAAATGAGCACAAAAAGGGTAAACTAAACTTTGAGACCTGAATTTGCAAAACCGGCAACTAAAATTTGAAAACTAGAAAAAAGTGTTTCCAAGAGTGTTTTTGGTTGAGAAAAAAGATGAGCTGAACCAAACAAGGCATAGAGCTTGGTCTTTTTGTTCTGTATATCAGTTGTTACCGTCCAAGCCATGGCTGTGAGTACAGCAACAACCATGTGGCCGCTGTAGATAAGGTCATTACAGCCACCTTCAGCTTTCTTCAGTAGTTGATACCAAGCAGTTCCTTCAGAAGGAGTAGGCCGTAAGAAGTCAACAAGAAAGCTCATTCGACCCCAGTCAGGACGATAATCACTAGGATACTCCCCAACACCAGCTGCGAAATAAAACAAGGTTTTTAAAGCTGAGAAAGAAAAAAACAAGCAACCAGGTTAAATGTTAAATTAGAAGGGCAATCAAATTCAGATGCATACCATAAGCAAAATCCCGGTGTAATAGATGGCGAATAGCGTTAGCATCTGAAGCATATGGAACATAGTATTTCTGAGCCCAACTGTGAGGATATTCTGGAACAGTGTAGCGAGCAGAAGCACACCAGGGTCGAGCAGATGGAAGAATTGTTGACACAAAAGTTATAGTACGCAGAAAGCGGCCAATTGCCATGGTAAATATGTAGCGTGCCCCTAGTCCAAGGCCAGGTGCCTTGACTGAATCAAAAAGCACAGAGAAACCTAACATAATAAACAACATCAAGTAATGGTGTAGCCCTATAATGTGTGCTCTCAGCATGTCAACTGCTATCTGAGGAAGTTTCTCATTTAGAGCTAGAAGTAGCCATTGTCCAGTATCGGGGAGAGGAGCAGCATTTCTGGAATAAAGTATGAAGTAGCTTGTTAGTTGACTGCTATCTGTTGACACGATATACACAGTGAGGAAGTAATGCAAGCAAATATGAGCAAATACAAGAATGTCAACCAAGTGAAAGCAATAATAACACACAAGAAGTGATAGGCACCAGCAAAAGAGTTTCAATGATGTCAATGTCAGAATGAACATTACTCGTAAAAGACAATTTCAGAATGGTGTAGCCCTATAAATATGGGTTTTGCGGCGACTCGTATGCATCTTTGAGAGGAATTTTCAGGATATAAAAAAGTTGATCAATCAGACAACGATGAACCTCTTGTTCCCCACGAGATTTACGGATCGTCAGGTTTTGGAGTAGTTCTTGAATGTCAGATCCATTGCCGGTAACTGGTGAATAGAGGTATTTGTTGGACATGGTGACTGGAGAGTTCAGGAATGAAAGCAATAGAAGAGAAGGGGAAACGAGAGAAGAGATCGGAGAAGGGAGATTAGAGAGATAGAGAATTAGGATGTGGGAATAATTAATTTGTCATACATTAAACATAACACTCTAAAGACATATTTATACTAACCCTAATATTTAGCTAATAAGGAAAACATAATATCCTTAATAAAACTAAAGCCCTAAATAAAAGTAAAGAACAATATTCTTAAATAGGAATAATTTAAACAATTATCCTAATATCCTAATATATTCACATCAGCATAGTCCTTGAACATCTTGAATCCATAAGTTACCATTGAAAATCTCATCCAACCAGCCACACCAGGTTTTCAATGATACATTTGCACACCGCTACACCAGTCTGTAAATTGTCTAAAGTCACAAACACTTCCATCTATTACCTTGAACCAAACAACCTAATAACCAAGTTGGAAACTAGCACCTAAAAGCTTCTAAGTTTTACCACATTCCTACATTCAGATCAAATTTTGAATAAGTACATAAGTCATCCATATCATAATGCTAGATTAAGTAGGCATGTATGCTGCTGTTTCCAGAACATGAAGAAAACCAATTTGTCCTACCATTTTGTCATTGATGCAAGAAGATTCCAAAACTTTAATGCTCAGGAAAAAACATTCAAATTTACAACTCATTCTAACAAATTCAACGTGCTTACTTCCTTTGACAAACTAGGATAGTTTCTTCTAGCAATACTGACACAGCTTGGCACAACAACTTTGATCAAAGATTTACTACTAACTAGGTCAATCCATCCACTTCAATTTCAGAAGGATCAATTCAGCTCCAAAAAGCATCACTTGAAAAGATTTTGAGTCAATTAAACACAAAATCATTCATAAAATCCATACACCTCAAAGAATCAGCTCACATCTACCAACAATTTGAACTCACATAATGAAATTAAAATCAAATCACAATCGAAGCGTACACCACTTCAGATCATACTCAAATCAGCACAGAGCATTGCCGAATTCAGATCTAAGGAGGAATCGGTACCGTTGCCAGTCTAGGCCAAGGACGGCGGTCACGAATCGGACGGAGAGAGCTTCGAGCAGGAGAGTACAGAGAAGGAACACGACGGAGAGGACGAACGGAATCGCGGAGCGGAACTCGGCAGACCAGTGCTTGTACGAAGGAACACGAGAGATGGCGACGAGCGAGAGAAGCAACCAGAGCACCGGCTGAAGGCGAGCGTGCCAAGACGGCGAGATCTCTCGCAGATAGTCAACAGCTAGGTATGTGACGGCAGCTACACCTAGTCCGCCGCCATCGCCGCCGCTTCTCTTGGCCGGCGACCACCGCATGATGGCGGTGGAGAATGGGAGAAGAGGAGGTGGCCCCAGGTGGGTTTTGACGAGTCAGTTAGCTTTTGCAAGTGATTTTTTTTTATATAGTTATCAGTTTATCAGGAGAAATTTTGAACCGAAATAGGAAACAACTCAAACAAGGGTTCAGAAAACTGAATACACTAGAAACTTGAATACTTTACTAGAGTCGGTCCAGTATGTATATATAATATAACGGATAGTGTTGGATCATAGGAAACGTTAGTCAAATAGATAAGAATCGTTACAAAGACAGTTTTTTTAAGCAATGGAATAATAAATACACAAAATGTAATAACAAAAGTAAAGCAAAGACATGATTAATTGATTAGTTCCTTGCTAATCGTTACAAAGACAGTTTTTTTATGCCGAAATCGCCTTCTTCATCGTTGCCGAGATCAATCACTCGTCGCTAACTTATTTTAGTTCTTCTTCTTCCTTGATTAGTTCTTGATAGCTCCTAGATCATTCTCAATGTTCTCGTTGCTCTCAGATTTCTTTATTTTTCATTCAGGGTAAGTGATTTGTGTGTTACATAAATTTATCGTTTTTTCTCTCAAAAAACATTTCTATCTTTTTACACTTGCGGCGCTCTTAGCTTCCTAAAAATTAGCGTACCCATAATTTATAATATCTTTGTGAACAAATACTAGATCAATTATGAATTTACATTTTTAGTTTCAAAAGTACATAATGTATAAGTCAAATATATGTCGATTAAGATTTCTTTAGCAAGTGTTAGATAATCTTCCATTAAAGATTTATAAACATATTCTTAGTTAAGTTAATGACCTAAAAAAAGACTGAAAAATTTATATATAGCAAAAGTTCATGTCTATAAAGTATGTTATATGTATAAGATATATATAATTTAACTAATCCATATGGATTGATTAAGTAAATAAAAATATAATTTTCTTCATTGCATTAAAATCGCGTATTTTTCATATATTTAAATATATGCGATTAAACCACCTTATCTTCATTAAATATGCGAGTTAGAAACATGGTCATCTTATTAAGTCAATTTCTAGCATGTGTTGTTTTCACATTAATTCACTTAATTTTTCTTCCACGTCATGAGTAAAAAATGAGACTATCACATTAATTCACCTCATCGTTCCCACATTAATCAGGTATTAAAGGTAGATATTGTTGGTAATATCCTTTTGTCTAGTATTAAAGATAGATACGCATATACATGTTGAATAACAACAAAAAAATATTAATTAGGAAAAAAAATCCAAGTTTAATTAACACAAGATGAAAAAAAAAAGAAAAGAGTAATTAAATAAAGCAAGGACGCAAGGAGCGGAATAGTACAATTAAAAAAGCTTTTACTTTTTTTTAGGCCAACGGTCAATAGATATATATCCATTCCCATTCCCAAACTCTCCCTTGGCCTCTTCCTTCACAAAACCCTAGCTAGCATCTCTAACCCTAGCTTCCCTCTTCACAGAACCTCCCTCCTCCTCACCATGGCTTCATTGGCTTGGTCTGACGATGAGCTTCATCTACTGTCTTGTCTGAGGAACGACTTCACATATCTCTTTGAAGAAGGACGTTATAATGGCTGGGCAGATGTTGTTAGGTAAGAAATAATATTTGGATTTTCTTTTTCTTCTTTCTTTCTCTTTGTTTAGCTAAATATATATGATGTTAAATTTGTGCAGCTCCTTAAAGTTCATGGGAGTCTATAACAGGACCCCTCTAGATTGTGAAATGATGTGTGGAAGATTGAGAGAGATGTGATATACGTCACCTAGACAAGGTAAGTGGATTATCTCATCCCTCTATTTTTAGGAGTATATGATTAAGGTTGGAAAAATGCCAGAAATTGTTATCATTGATCATGATGTTGTCGAGGTTAACACCGTTGCGGTCCTGTTTTCCAACGCCAAGCACTTGTTGTGCTGGGTGCATATCAAGTGAAATTGCAAGGCATACACTCCGGAGAATTGCGAGGATTGCGTAGTGATTTGAAAACAAAGAATGGGAGCTATTTTGCTCGACGAGTGTATCAGAGTACGAGGCACGACTTCGTCTATTGCGGGATGGTCAGATTGGAATACAACATCCGCTCAATCCCTTAATAATAAACTAAAAGCTCCTTATTATTATAGAGAGATAAACAAATACAGTAGGAAAAGAGATTCTAATTAAGATAGATAACACTAGATAAACTTCGACAAAAAAAACATTAACACCAGATAAAAAAAATGAAAAGAGTAATTAAATAAAGTAAGGACGCAAGGAGCGGAGATCTGCCATTGAAAATGGTACGATTAAAAAAGCTTTTACTTTTACTTTTTAAGCCAACGATCTATAGATATATATCCATTCCAATTCCCAAACTCTTCCTTGGCCTCTTCCTTCACAGAACCCTAGCTAGCATCCCTCTTCATAGAACCCTAGCTTCCCTCTTCACAGAACCTCCCTCTTCCTCACCATGACTTCATTTGCTTGGTCTGACATTGAGCTCCATCTACTGTCTTGTCTGGGGAACGACTTCACATATCTCTTTGAAGAAGGACGTTACAATGGATGAGCAGATGTTGCTAGGTAAGAAATAATACTTGGATTTTCTTTTTCTTCTCCCTTTCTCTTTGTTTAGCTAAATATATATGATGTTAAATTTGTGCAGCTCCTTATGGTTCATAGGAGGCTATAATAGGACCCCTCAAGATTGTGAAATGATGTGTGGTAGACTGAGAGAGATAGGATTTATGTCATATAGACAGGGTAAGTGGATTATCTCATCCCTCTATTTTGTAGGAGTATATGATTAAGATTTGTGCACTTAAATATTTTAAAAAGGTTGTGTCTTTTTTTTCTCTTTATGTCTTTCTTTCAGTTTTCAAAAAGCTTTAGGTTAATTATTTCCGGAGATAGTGATAACATAATCCTATCCCTCCAAGCTTTATGTTAATTACTCCTTCCGTTTCGCAAAAGATGTCTTTTTAAGTCATTTAGCACTTTTCATAAAAGTTGTCCTTTTACCATTTTTTTTTCAATTTTTTTCAATCATGCCCCTAAAAAGTGGGTTCCCTTTTTTTCATTTTGCCCTGTAATTGGCCACATTAATAAAGTAAAGTCATTTAATGAGGGCATATTAGGTATAAAAAAATTTCCTTAATAATCGTGTAATTGTCCAAAAGGACATCTTTTGCGAAACGGAGGGAGTATTATATTTTATCAATTCAATATGGGAAATCTAGGCGGATTCTTATTTGAGGTGTCATGAAGACTTAGAATTCTGGGCGTTAATTGGAGTCAGGATGAAGCGGGTAGATCTCCTCTTCTCTTATGGCAGAGTGAAGGCAGGGAAGATGATTGCAGGCACGCCGGCTCCTGTGGTCCCGCGTCAGAACCTAGGGCAGCTGTTGTCTATCCCCAATACCATTGATGAAGGTAAGTATCATGCCATTAGGCATGGAAATGGATCGGGTTATGGATGGATGACCCAATACCATCACCCGATCCACGAAGTAAATGTTCCACCCAACCCGTCCATCACCCGTGAAAGTCATCATCCGTCAACCGTCCGTCCATCACCCGTCGGGTTTTCGGGTGTGTCGGATGAAATAATCGGGTGTTTAATTTTACATATTATTTTTTGGTCTAGCCCATCAAAACATGTATAATAGTTATATTTCACCATAAAAAATACAAGTGTAGTGCATAAGAATTACAAAAAGAAGTATAAAGATAAGCCATTATATAGAATTCAACCTAATAAAATATAATAAATAATTTAAATTTACAAAATATTCTATACAAATTCAATACATTAAAAAAAATAAAGAATAAACTCAAATGTTTATACAAGTACTAAGTGGATAAAACGGGTTGGGTGATTGCATGAGTGATGGATCGGGTGCTGGGTCGGATGACCCTTCACCCACATCCAACCCACCAATTATTTAGTCCATCCGTCATTCATCCATCATCCGTTTTAAATCGGGATTTATCCATATATTTGGATTGAGTGTGCGGATGAATTGGACATCCATGGATGATTTTCTATCCCTACATGCCATTAACCGGGATCTGTCTATCCCTGGTGCTGCTGCTGCGGCCCTAATATTGCTCCTGCAAGTAGAAAGTTGTATGCACTACTAATTCGACTCATATTAAAAGCCTTGGGTTGCATGTTTTATTAGCAAATTTGCACAATTACAACTCTCCAAATCTCCTGAACACAGAGTGAAACGGTAGCCAGTATTTGATGAAGCGGTCACAAGGTTCTCTGTCTTTGAACATGATGAAAGCAAGCAAGGCTTCGATTTTATACTACTTGTCAGTTTCAATCTTCACTACTTGAATCGTGTCTTTCAGGGCATCGCTAACTTTATCCAGCATAGGAACCATAAATAATAAATTGACAAGGACCACACCTGTAGCAAAGAGTTCTTAGTTTTATTTTGTGAATTAAACAACTATAGACAACAAGTTCTCTGAAATTCATGGCAATCAATCAAAGAAGCTAAATTGGCAAAGCTTACACCAACAAAACCACCGAATCAGTGAAACTGTACAAACTATTGAGGTCTCATTTTCAAAAATTGACACCATTATTCCAGATTAGATTGAGCAAATTGATTTTTCATTCATATTCAAGCAATTACAAATGTTCTCATTAGAACCAACTTACATGGTGTGGAAATAGGTTTCAAAGCCCAGGGAAAATCATTAGGAGTTGCAGCTGGTGAGGCCGCATTTCTTGAAAAGCAGAATAATGTTCTGAATTTGAATGAAGAAACTGATCTAACAAGAAATGTAAAACTAAAAGATGCCAATTCAAATGGAAATGGAGATACACCAGGGCCTCAAATAACACCAATGAGTGCCAAATCATGGGAAAAATTCAAGATTTGGTGTGAGATGTGCCAAGTTGGACTAGAATCTGCTGAACTTATGGCTTTCTATTGTATAACAACAACAACAAGAACATCCTCATTCAAAATGGGTCATTATATTAGCATCTCTATATTAGCATCCCAATCTCTCTTAGCTATACACCTCGATCTACCATTTCTAAATGGGTCATTATATTAGTGTCTATATTCTCTTTTAGCTATACACCCAAACCTAGAAAAACTAATCCATACCAAATCGACTCTCATAATATATAAAATTCATTAGATCAATATTAAATGGGTGACTATCGAATTTTTTTAAACCATTCACATATAAGGTCGGGATTTACCTTATAATGTCCTAAAAACAAGATGTAGCCCACCATGAACAAATGTGTTCCGAATCTATATATCTAATTGATTTATCCTTCATCATAAGAGCTCGGATTTTCCAATTATCATGATTAGAGCAAAAACGACGCGTTTTAGTGTATTATAGGGTTTAACGCAGTCCAGGGCTGGCCTGGATGAACAAAGAAGGAATCAGCAGAGGAAGTGGGAAAGAGGGAGAAAAATGGAGGGAGAGGTTGTGCAGAAGGTCTCTGAGACCATTGTTGCTATAGACAAAGCCACGCGCTCAGACGACGTCGTTTTAGCCCTTCACTCTCTTGCCGTACTCTTCTTCCCCATAGACACTCGAAAACTTTCAGGTATTTTCATCTCTCTCGTTCAATTTATTTTCCTGAATATTTGCAGTTAAAAATTCAACATCTGATGGATGATTTGATTGCAATTTTTCGAGTAAAGGCGTGATCTCCGGACAATACAGAGACCAGGTATTATGTGCTCTTTGACAAAGTTAGAATTTGATGATTCTGTTTCAAAGTTAGAATTTGATGTTTGCATTTTTTTTCATGCTATTATGAAGTTGAATGAAGTTGTGAATGATACTGCAATCTTGCTTATGTTTCAGCTTGAAAGGTCGGATGTTTCATCCGTGGATGTGAGGAAGGAACGTTGGAAAGCATTCTACCAAGGAGCTGGGTTTTCAAGTGTTTATAGGGTATTGCTTTATGGTAATTTTCCTTTTCCTATTTCTTTGATTCAGGTTGAGAATAGGATTCTTGCTGCTTCTGTTGTAATGGGTGAGAATAGACTGTATAACTGTTGGTCATGTGTTGGAAGCTGAACTTGTTTTTTCAGCAATAGGTTTTCTTGTTAATTCATAACTTTTGAATATCATATTCTTATAATTATTGCAATTCAGATGTTGCCTCCAATTGGATTTCCTGCATTCCCCACTCAGATCGGAAGGTTGTCTATGATGTATTCTTTATTGATGGATTCACTATCGAGGTTGTCCAGACTTTGGTCCCTTGTCTTGAGCTCAAAGGTGGAGGTGTTTATGATGTTAATGCTATTAGAGCAAATGCAGAAAGGTAATTAGCATATATTGATGAATTATTACATAGCAATTCGACTGATAAATTATAATCTCATGTCGCTGTTAAAGAGGTGTAATGTTAATGAACAATACTACTATGAATTTTGCAGATTGCTTGAACTCTGCTTGCTTGAAAATCGTGGCATTTTGCATATTGCTAGAGAATTTAATGGTGCCCACAAATGTGGAAGTTTCATGGACATATCTAAGGTGGCACAGCTTGTTGCTTCTATTCCTGACAAAGCAATAATAGGAGCACCTAAATCACTTTCACCTCAGTATCCTTATTGTTAGGTTTTGTACCAATGTCAGATTTTTAGCTTGAGTGCTTCTGTTGGAATAATAAAACATGTTTTTTCTGTTTCACCATTAATCCTATTATCAGGTGATGAATGCATCGTAGATTATTCTCCTTACAATTCAGAAATCAATGCCTTTTCCCCTTCTCATCTTCCCTCTCATTTTCTTTTCACACATTTGTTATCCTTAAAGAAACCTTCTAGATTATTTTTCAAGCACATTACTTTTCAGCTCCTTGCTGCAGCGGAAGAAAGAAGTATAGATTCATGTGATGTGGCTGTGGCTGTGGCCATCCATAAAAACGATATGGATCATACTTTCCAGTTTGTTGGAGAAATGCTTGCGAGGATTTGCAGGCGCGGTTCTGTTGGTATGACAAAATACTTCACGCACTTATGCTGAAGCTTTTTCCCCTTTTATTTTGATCGGGCAATTCAGATGTGTTTATTTTTACAATTAGGCTGCAGCAAACCAAACGATAAATAATGAATTGTCTTCTGCTGCAGATTTGGTTGCAAGCGTAGTGATTTCTCAGGCTCTTAAACGGCTCAAAAGTTACTTGACTTCAAACGATGGAACAGTTCAGGTGGATGCTTTCAGGTCAGAACCAAGTTTCAAGTTCTGGTTCTTGATGTTTGAAGCCATTAGAGATTCATATGCTGTTGAGAGAATGGCTGAGCAGATATTGCATCAAGTAGCAACGGAAGATGTAAGCGACGTGGAAGCATACTGGGTTCTTTGGATGTTATTTCATCATTTATTTGAGAAACAATCCTCATTCAGGTGAGTCCATACTGAATTATCTATTAAACGTTCAGAACTGGTTCAGTTGTGCAAGAGACTTGTATTTCTCTCCACTTGTTAGGTTCTTGTTTGTCGAAAGGTTTTTGCTCTGGAAGGTATTCCCATTCTGTTGTTTGAGATGGATACTCCAGTTTGCTGTGCTTGAATGTCCACCTGAAGATGTCTTTTTGACAAAAGATAAAAGCAATTCTGGTTTGCTGGATTCCGTGCAACGTCTCTCTGCAGTGTGGTCCAAACCGGAGTTTGTCCAATCAGCCCCATTGGAGCAGCAAATTTGTATCCTCTATTTTTTTTTTTACCCCCTTTACTCCTATCAACTTAAGAAAATATCCTTGTCATAATTTCTGCTGTAAGCAACTAAATCTCACATACGCTAGGGCTTAAATATGAGAGCCAGAACCAACCAAATAGGCATTTACTATTGAACCTTTTAGTAGGCTGAGTGCAATATGTGGTTAGATAGAGATTTATCACCATATTTATAAAATGTGCTATCCCTTGAGAATTTGGCCTCCATTTCATAATACCAGGTTTTACCCATGTGGAGCTGCTGAATTCTTTTCATCTCACAACTAACTTAGTTGCTATGGTCATGGATGTTATAATAAATTTCTTACCATAGACCAGTGGGCTCTGTTTTCCATTGATGGATATTGCCAGATATAACTGCTGCCCTGGGACTTTTGCTGGAAAATATGACAAGGGAAGAACTAGACTCTACTAAGGAAGTGATGCACTCAGTGCTTGAAGGAGTTAGCTGTAAATTCTTCAATCAATTCTTCTTTTAGTTATGCTATATTTAACTTACGTGTCTTATGACTTGGATGTGTTTTTATCATGCTAGGTCGGCTGGGTAACCCTTCTGAGTTGGCTAGAAGAATGGCTAGCAGTATTGCACTAGTCTTTTCTAAAGTAATTGACCCGCAAAATCCTCTTTATCTTGATGATAGTTGTAATGATGGTAACATAGATTGGGAATTTGGGTCTAGTACGGATAAGAAAGTTACTCTTTCCACATTGAACAACAACGTTTCTGGTACAGTGAGTACGGACCCATCAACTTCCCAATCACTGGAAAGGCAGCAAGAGGGTATAAATAATTATAAGAGAAATGGTAAAGTCAATGGCAGAAGCAGGAACTCATCTCAGTATAAATTGGTTGATCCTGACGAAATTATTGATCCAGCAACTTTAAACGAGGAAAAAATTTCTGATGACGAGGATGATGACAATGAAAGTGAAGATTCTGAATCATCCAGTCACTCATCTTTAGAGCCTTATGACTTGAATGACGATGACAGTGATTTGAAAAATAAAATCACGCAGTTGGTAGATGTTGTTGGTAAACTTCGGAAAACTGATGATCCTGATGGTGTAAGTTAACTATTTTCTTTTGCTCCCATAAAAAAAGTAAAATGTTCCTCTTTTCTTAGTATTTTTTTGTTAGCTCTTAATCCTTTGATACATTTCAATGGTGTTTTTGATAAGCTGTTGATCATTTTCCTTGGAAAAAATATAAGTACATTTTACAACTAAAAAAAGATCATCATAGGTTGTTTTTGTTGGCAAGGCAAATGGTTCTTCATTGATGGCCGTATGTTATAGTGTAGAGTTCTAGTTGATGGTTTTATTATCCATCAATCTTCTTACTGTTGAGTATTTCATTGTTGGTGAATGGCTATCAAGCTAACAAGTCTCCTTGAATGTCCACATACTTCTTTTCCTAAATCCAGATGTGAACTTTATAGGAATACATGGTGCTAACACATCAATTCATTTGAAAAACATCTGAGATGTTTCGTGATTTCATATTGGCAGGTGGAAAGGGCTCTAAATGTTGTGGAAAACCTTGTCCGAGCATCACCTCACGAGCTTCACCATGTAGCTGGTGATCTGGCTCGAACATTGGTGCAAGTTCGCTGCTCTGAGGTGGCAGTAGAAGGGGAAGAAGAATCAGCTGAAGTAAAGAGGCAAAAGGCCCTAACTTCATTGCTTGTAACATGTCCATTTGAATCTCTTGACACTATACACAAGCTTCTTTATTCACCTCATTTGGATGTTAACCAGCGCATCATGATTCTTGATGTAATGACCGAGGCAGCCCTGGAGCTTGCTAGTACTAAAATAATTAAACAGAATCATAAATCAAGACCCCTTATATCAACCATTTCTGAAATTCAACCCTGGTTTATGCCCAGTAGTATGGGCATTCATGGAGCTAGCCCCTGGAACGAACTTGCAGATACAGAAACTCCCCTGAATTGGTCTTATCGTTATGAGAGAACTCTACCATCAAACCCTAGTCAGACGAGTAAAGGGAAGACACGCCGTTGGAGTTCTAAGCTATTAAATTTACATGCCAATGAGGCTGAGTTGTCCATGAACAAGTTTCCTCTATATGCGGCTGCTTTTATGCTTCCTGCAATGCAGGGTTTTGATAAAAAAAGGCATGGTGTTGACTTGCTTGATAGGGATTTTATAGTTCTGGGAAAACTCATTTACATGCTTGGAGTCTGCATGAAATGTGCAGCATTGCATCCCGAAGCATCTGCATTAGCCTTGCCTCTTCTAGATATGCTAAGCTCCAGGTATGGACTGCTGTACCTTTTTCCATGCACCAAATAGCCACGTGTTTTAAACAGGTGATGGATTTATGGTGTAATCTGGCATAGTTCATCACCAAACCTGAAATTGTCATATCCTAATGAGTAATTTGGTTTTATTTATTAAGATTTTGAAGTTTCTAATGAAGTTTGTTAACTTCTGTGTAGGCTATTATGTCATCATAAGGAGGTATTTGTTAGAAGATCAGTACTGTTTGCTGCTTCATGCACCTTAATGGCACTTCATCCCTCTTATGTGGCAACCGCGTTAACTGAAGGGAACCAAGAAGTTCTGAGAGGGCTTGAATGGGTTCGTACTTGGGCTCTTCAGATAACTGAGTCAGATACAGATAGGGAGTGCTACACGGTGAGACTTGCTCTTTGGCTTCTAGTTCTATGATTTCTGTTCATTTTTTTCCTTTAATCATATTATACTCTACCGTTTTCTCTATGGTTCTACTAAGATGTGATTTTCTGATAATTTTCACTGCTGATTTAGATGGCAATGGCATGCCTTCAGCTGCATGCTGAGATGTCGTTCCAAGCTTCCCGAGCACTCGAGTCTGTGGAAACTACCTTAAAGACTAAAGGCATTGAGCTTCCATCTAACCTACAGAAGGGGGTCATTAAAATTCCAAACTCGAGCGGCGCCTTTCTCAGCTAATTTGCTTCTAATCTCTTGTGGTAAGATCTGTTTCTACTATTGGTACTGAGTATTGATCAGCAATTCTAAGTATTAGCAGTTAACAGTGTATTCTATTACAGTATCTTTTGCTTACTGCAATTGTCAATGAATGGCAGCTTGGAATCGTGGCTTATTGCAAAACCTGAAGTACTGGACTTGTGCGTATTTATTCAGTCTGATAGAGGAGTCCACATCAACTCTGCTTGGTTACCAAAATGCACACTGTACAGACCCCCTTGATTTGTTTATTTTGTACCCTCTTTCCCTAGGATTTAATCTTTGTATACGCGAAACAAGTGAGCCTTCGCTGAATTGTTCGTCCCCATTAGGCTCTGATTTGAAATTCTCTGTTGGTTCATGTGTGACATAATCTATATCTTTTCCCAAGTTCTTACAAGCTTTAATCTGCTTGTACATAATCTAAATCTTTTCAGTATGATTGACTGACCTTCATCTGTATCTTTTGTAGCTGGCTTGGCAGATCAAATAAAATTGGACCATTATTTGCATCCTCATTTCCGATACTATATTAGGGAGGTCAGGACGGTGGGTATATTCCCAGTTTTTGGAGTCATACAAGAGTGTTACCATTGAAGCAATGGCAAGGGCTTTTGGTGTGTCACTGTTGACTTCATTGATTTGTGAGTAACTCCACTTGTAAATGGCTTTGGCTTTGGATTTTGAAGGTTTTACCCCCATGAGAAGTCAAATAGGAACTAGATGTATTATTTTGTGTGTGTTGAATCTTTTCAGGGAGCTTTCACATTTTTATTGCTGCTGGGAAGCTTCACTGCAAAATTGCTAAGGTGGCCGGTGTTTTGGAAACAAATCGTCCAGATGCCAATCAACCATCAAACAAGGTGATCTCTTACTCAACAGGATTCAAAAGCTCTCCCGTGTGATTGATCTTTGAAGTGTTGGTGCTATCAACAAATGGAAGTTAATGTTCCAAGTCTTTACTCTAGTGCTCAACTGTTCTGATCTGGCAAACTTTGCTGATTATGCTATTGAGTTAGTTTTCATGAGAGGCTTAGTAGTAGCTCAGGATGTAGTGATTGAATAGATTGCGAATTTGTTTAGCGCTGTGCACCTGTTCAGTCATTGAATTCAAGTTCAATCAATGGTATTGCTTGAAGCTGGTGGAGAAAAGAATGACCCTTCAAGTTCTGGTTATGTTGTGTATTTCAGAAGGTTTCTTGTGCTATTGCTTTATTGTATCTAAAATAGCTATTTTCTGGCCATGTTTGAAAACAAGAGGGCAGTGGAGATAATAACCTCATCAAAGTGATTCCCTAAAAAGTAAAAGGAGACATAACATTCTAACCTAATATTAGAATTTTGAAAATTATTGATCATTTTGCTAGAAAAAAGTTGTAGCTTTGAAATTAGAGTATGCTATATGCATGCTAAAGAAATGAAATTTATATGAATATTCTAAGGCGAAAAGCATAGAAACATATCTCATATAAATAAAAAATGAATAAGGGTGATTACATGCAATTATCTTGATAAGGGTTGTAGAATACATGCAATGTGTTGTTTTCTACGAAAATTTATGAATTATAGCCGTGCCGGCTTATTCATTGCTTAGAATCAAAGCGGACTTGGTGGTTGATGGTGAGCGAATAGTCACTGGTGATGACACTTGGGAATTCAGACCTGATGACGGCTTGCCTGACTTGCCTAAGGAAATTATGGTGGGGGAATGGCGCATCCGTTTGTTGATGAATCGGGAACATCCGTATCGTCACCTTGAAATAGATGAGTTTGTTGGTGAGTTGCTCAGCTATGATTCATATAAAGCATTGCATTTATCTGGAGGAGAAGAAGATCAGGAGGAGTTAAACTTCTTGGAGAGTGAAGAAAGTTGCAGCAATGAAGAGAGGTATGATACTTTCTTTTATCTATTAAAAGATCATTGCAAGTTTATACAATGCCTTTGAGATGGATAATAAATAACCCCTATATTAATTTTGGTGCATTCTAACTAGATTCCGTTGTCATTGTCACATAGCTGAATTTTAGTTTTCCTTGAGTCTTCCGGGCAATGATTATACTTGGGCCTTCTTCATATACCCCTTGATTGGCCCCCCAGATCCCGCCTGAGGTGGGTTAACACTGGGTAGATGTTGTTGTTGTTGTTGTATTAAAAGATCATTGCAAGTTTACCGGTAGTTTTTTATGGTAGGAATGAAATGAAAAAAAAAAGAAAGAAGCTTTGGATTAAATTTGGATGGGAGAAGGAAGGAACAAGGGTGGAGTATGTAATTGCTTAATGCTTATGTCATGCATTGCTCTAACCTTATTCAATTGTAAACTCTTGTATGTATAATCAAACATAGAGGAAGTAAAATAGTACTATGTAGATATAGATTGATTGTTTTTTGGCATGTTCTATCCACCCGGTTATACTCGAAATCTTGTTGAGGTATTCTCTATTTATGTTGGTTCTTTCAACCACGAACGACATCCTTTGCGCGTCTGTGGAACAATCAAGTATCATTCAAACAATGAGTTTACTATCTTTGAGAGAGTCTCGTCGGAACCCGAAACAGTACTGTCTCCCAACGAATCCATCTCTTTGGTAACTCCTCTTTGGAAGGACGAGTATCTGAGTGGTGGTTTTGCCATTAATCTTGACCTGAAGGACGCCGTCACAGGGCGCGAACTCAGCAAAGGGAGTGTGAGTATGGGAACCCAGCAAGCATCTTTTTGGTATGACATGCGCTTATGTTCTGTTATTACGGGTGAACACGGTTTCGCTTGTGTGCACTATGCGATTTTCGATTCCGCGGTCTATGCTAGAGTTTGTGCTAGACTGAATCCGCGTTTTCTGGAAGTTTCCGGAAGCATTTACGCGAGGTATAACTTTTACAGGTGCTCTACGAGCTATGAGAAGAGCTTCTATCGAAGTAGGCTCTTTGAAGAGAAGGAGAAGAAAGAGTTGATGATCACTGATGTTGAATCTGGCATCATACCGTTGTGTAAAGATGCTGTTGCTGTGCCATGGGATTCTAAGCTGATTTTGGAAGTGGATATAAGTGCTTGGGATGGAGATGGAGTTGAGGAGAAATTCAGAGGTGAGATTGAATTCTACCCTAAAGATTCAACTACGTGTGTTGAGGAAATTGAAGGGGAAAGCAAATCACCATTCATATTGGAAATGGAAGTGAAGTGGGATTTTGATTGATTGATAGCTGTGTTTTTATGGCTTTTATGCCTCTTTAGCATTTGGCTTAGATAGATCAAAATTTGCACAGCTAGGAGCAAATCCAAATATTTCTAATTTAATAGCTAATCTTGAAAAGAGGCAATTTAATATAATAAATTAGAAATTAATTAATTTCTAATTTATTATATTATAGCCGGAAAAAAAATTGACCCCCGCTGACCATGGGTCTAACCGATCGAGTCGCGGGTTTACCCATATAACTTGTTGTTTCGAAGTTCTTGGATTCAAGTACATTATAAAGGTATAAGATTTAACAAAAGATGGAATCATGGAAGTTTTTGGCTAAATAAATGACGTACATATATAAGTGATATGCGTATGCTTAATCTTTAAATATTTATAACTTTTTGATAATGAATAAATTAGTTTATGTATTGATATTTTTTCTTGTGGTTTCTCAACGTGGGATATGGAACTTCCACTCTTAATATCTATTTCATTAGCATTTTATTGCTCCGCCAGGTACCTAATCAATTTGATCAACTTGAAATTATGTAAAAATCTGTGTATTTCTCTCGGTCTATTTGCTACAAATCTCACTTGTTCATATATCTTCATATAAAAAATCACTCATATGGAAAGATTGATCGAATAATTGGAATAACGAACTCGAGGCGAAGGTGATACGGAATCTTATGGATCTCGTATCGGATTCCGAAGTAACTGGGTGAAGGGAAGAAGGATGATAGTGCAGATGCACTTCGGATATGAATGGCCAAAGCCGGGGATAAAGGGTAAAGACCGGGTAGAGAAGAATTACGCTAAATTAATTAATGTGATTTCTAATTCTTTCTGATTCTCCCATAGAACACAATACATGGATATATATAATAATAAAACCCTAATTGCTAAAATATTAAAAAGATATTCTTAATAAAAATAAAATGAAATCTCTAAATAAAAAGAAAGCATAATTATCCTAATATCCTTATATATTCTGCTAGCATAATTATAACGTATTAGAAGGGGTGGCGAGGACGGATGTTGTAATGTCAATTATGTTATTAAAATATTTTTAATTTTACTCAAGAAAAATGTTTGTTGCATTAAGTTAAACCCACTTGTTTTACCCATTAATCCATTATATATGTGGTACGTATACAAAAGCATGCTAGTGTATACGTGGTTGACTCCCAAATCCCAATCATCATTTCATAATTTATTTTAAAATATAAGAATAAAGTGCCAAAGTTACTAAAATGGTATCTTGACATGCAATTTCACAATATGCCATAAAATATACGAGGATATATTAATTGTAAGATTAGATAATTAAGGTACGTAACGTGAGTTGATTGAGCAACTGGTATTAAAAGTGAGATTGTTTTACAAATCAAATCAGTAGCTAAACCAGAAACCCTAATTAGAGTTAATCAAGGTTTTTTTTGTTGAAGATTAATTCATATTTTCATATTTGAAATATCTAGAAGTCTACGGAAGTTTTTAGAAGCTTCTAGAAGATGCAAGAAGGTTATGGAAGAATCTAGAAGATGCTAGAAGGATGCGGAAGATTCTAAAAGACTTCAGAACTTTATGAAAGATTCTAGAAGAACTTGGAATGTTATGGAAGCTTCTAGATAAGTATAGATTGTTAGAGAACTCTCTAGAAATATAGAGAGAGTTGTAAATAGAATTTCTCAAATTATTCTAGATTTGTAAGGAGATATCTAGATTGGAAGGATCTAGAATAGTTTAGATAAAACTTAGTCTAGATTTCTCCTTAGTGGTGTAAAGAAGGTGACATGCCTATAAATAGGCAAGTGTGTGTAATAGTTTGGATCATCACTCAAGTGAGTGATCAAGTGGGTAGGTTAGATCGAGTAAGAAAGCTCAACTAGGAGGTGTGAGCTAGCTCGATCGAGTGAGAGTGAGGTGTCGTCACACGTGTAAGTTTGAGGGTGAGGTTGTCCCATCATATAAGAGTGTCGAGTTACCCGCGTCTTGTAATATCTTGTACATTCACTATATTTTACAAAGTCGCTTTTGTAAAATTTTGTCTTTGTGTCAGTGTGGTTTCGGTGGGTGTACAAGAGTCCTGAGTGGGTCGATTTCCCAACATTTTTTAGAAGAGAGTTAATCAATGAAGGCGAAAATAAGTCAATGATTAAATAAGAAATGAGAAACGTATAATTAATTAAACTAGAGTGCTAATTCCGTCCGTTGGACGAGGTAAAAATTATATTTTTTATTTTCTATTTTTAAAGTGTCTAAAAATTTGGAAATGTTAACATATGATTAAGCGTACTAAATTAGAATTTATTGAATTACATTACAAAACACTGTAACTATAACCATATTACTAAAATAAAATAAAATTATGCAAATCATAGATAAATAAATTGTTATTATTTATTTAATTGGTGTACACCATAACAATTTAAAATATAATAAATTCTTTTTCCATCTAAATTTGGTTCGTAGTTCAAGTATTATTTTAATTTTACTAGCAGGAGGTCATTTCGGTATTATAATATGAGGTGTATTATTCTGTATATTTATCTCTTATATTATTTTGCACATTATCAAGATAGCACCAAATGTTTTGATAAACAAATAAGCATGTAAAGGTACTACCATTTACCCGCATTTGAACTACTGAAGTTAGCGAACTTAACACAGGATTAGAAGAAGTCAAACATCTAATATTCAGAGCTTGAGCTCAACAAAGTATCAATCACAATGGTCTCGACAAGGTAGCCTCCATACCAGAGAAGCAAAGCATAGTAACAGAAAACAGTGAAGTAAGTTCCTTCTAACCCAAACCCTTTAAGAAACCACTTTGTAATCTTGCTTCTGAACAACCGCGCGCCAAAGACAAAGAGTAAGCCTGCAAAACTCTCAATTCGCCCACAAAAGTGAACACCACTCGAATTTGAAAGGGTTTAAGGGTAACAAAATTAAGAGGACCCATATTCGGTAATGACATTTTTAGATAAAAAAGTTAAGGTTTGGATGTGCACACTACCTATTCGACGATATTCCCACTTCCTAGCTTATGAGAGGCCCTCTTGGCTTTTACTTGGGAGCTTTGCTAATGTTGCAGTGTGGATTCCTCCAATTACAACAATTAAGGGAACCACAGCTAGGGTCACAAGTGCTAGTCGCCACACAGACACAGCAGTGAAACCCACCACAAATCTGAACACAAATGTTGCCATGTAACGCATGAAATTACCCAACTGTACACAAAAAACAAAACAAATTTAGGGAAAATTATAATGTAAGAATTCAATGCAACCCAAATGATATTTTTAGGTAAAAAAAGATATACCACATGAGATTTTGTTTTTTTGGCTGTTGGGTATTTGGTATTTTCTCTCCCCTTCTAAATAATGGCGTCTTGTACCATAATTGCATTTGTGTTAATGGAAAAAACGACGTCGGGTGTTCGAACTTCAGTATAAAAGTACTGAATGTCCTAGTTTAATGCTGCTTCTAGGTACCTTATCCTCATCTTTGTAGATTGCCTCTCTCCAGTCCACTACTAATAAGAAATCTCTGCAAAACCCACAAAATTCTTGTTACTAATCTCAAGATTGGTAGAGAATTGGCTTTCAATTTATTTAATCACACACTTACCTGCCCATGAGGATGCAAGAATTGCAGCACCAACTACAAGAAAGTAAAAAAGCATACTACAAAATCAAAGAAAGAAGAACAAAGAGTATGAACAAAGGAGTACCAAAAAAATGTACCAAACAGTATACCTTTAATACTTGTTGCATCATCTGATTTGGGTCATTAGCATGAGACCCAAATGAATCGACAAGATCAACAAAGAATCCGAGGAAAAGGGGCAAATCACAATCGTGAAAAAATGCGTCAACCACCATTAAAATGTAATCAAGACCATCTACAAATCTAAAGAGCTCTTTAAACCCAACTGTATTTACATCATTCTCTTTGGATTTCTCCCATCCATTTCCTTGATTCACTTTGCTAAATTCCTTATTCTCAGAACTTTTATTATTAGTAGTAGTATTATCATCCATTTCTTTATCATTTGTTTTGTATTCTCTGTTTTCTGTAGTGGAAGAAGAGAGAAGCTCAAGGCCTTGCATTTTAGACCATTTCCATTAGTCAGTTGTGTTTATCTCCTTCTTCGAATTAACACGCCGATTCAGAGATCAAACAAGCGACCGAGAACCAGATCTCATTGTAGACTATGATGATTTGAGAACAAATAAAAATTATATTTTTGGGTGGTAAAGAAAAGTCCGATCGAGAACAAACATGCACAAGGTTAATAATTTCAAGTATGAGAACTGAAAAGAGAAGGATGCTCACAACTCACTTTTGTAGTTGATGCAACATTATTTAACAGCATATCCATTAGCTGAGACACCATCAGTTGTGATTAATTTCAAGTGTTTGACCGAGCTTAGGAATTTTGATCATTCATCATCTTCAGAACTGTCCTATGATGGCATCCCTATGTCATATGCTGTCGTTGTATCTTGAGAAGTAATTGTGTGAGTGTGGTTTATATATAATGTAAAGTAAAAATCATGGTACTATAAATGCATGACAAAGCATTCTCAATCCTGGACTCAAATAGGTTCACATCAAGTAAAACCAATTAATCTACCAGCTAAGATGTTAAGCAAACATTACCTGTATAGAAAGTGGAGCATGGTATGCATTATTGCTATTAACAGTTGCCAAATAAGATATCATGGTGCTTCCTCTTCCTTGATGCAGGACTCCAATAGCCAGCAGTTCCTATCACCCCACTTACAGCTACATTGGTTGCTGATGCATGTACATCATTGCACTATATTGGTTTGCATGCAGAAGAGCCCTTCCCTCTTCACTTCCTCAAAATTGTTGCAGCCCAGGCACTTGCAGTTCTTAGAACAGATAATATTGGCTTGGAAGCACTCACAATACTTCTTGAGGCAACCCGTTTTCTTACAGTTACATCCTTTGTTGTGCCTTGGTATATGAACTGCTTCCCCCTGAATTTAATTTTGAAAATACACATGGGTCTTCGAAGCACTCACAATACTTCTTGAGGCAACCCGATTTCTTACAGTTACATCAATTGTTGTGCCTTGGTATATGACCTGCTTCCCCCTGAATTTAATCTGGAAAATACAGATGAGTGGATAATAGTTTTTTTAAATGAGCTTCTTTAAAAATCCCAGCATTAAATGAATTATATTCCCTATAAATGAGCTTCCTTAAATGTAAACACATACAGGCTGATCTGATCCCAGCATTTAAAAATCCAAATATTATCAAATGTTTATCATTCCACCTCATAGTTGGGACCACAAATCTTCATCTTTTATAAAATGGTAGCAATAAAAAGTGGTTGAAAGTTAATGCCTTGACAGTAGAGTAATAACCACTCTCACATACATCCAAATTCGTATTTACCTAAATTAGAACCGGAAGTTACAATCAATATCAACACCCTACTTCTTCAGATGAACTTTTTATGCAAAGACATATATTTATATTAGCTATGAGTTTTTCTCTTTTAAACAACAAAGACTGCACATTATGATTGAATGTACTCATTCAGACAAGGCAAATAACATGCACGCATGCATTAAAACCATGAAGACACTTGAATCATGTAATTGACTGAAATAGGACTTACCTTGTTCAAGGAAAATATAAATTCTGTGTTCCGCATCTTCAAAAGATTTAGAGATTCAATGGTCTATGGCTCCAAACCATGCATGATATCCACAAAAAGGATAGCAATATCACATAAACCTGAACCGCGGGATCTTAAATTAGTAAAGGACGCGTGTCCAGGGGTAGCAATTACGAGAAGACCTAGGACCATCAACTTTGCATCAGCTTTAAGCTCCTTTGTTCTTTCTCTTATGTTCACTACAGGAATGTAGGTTGCACCTATTTGTTGAGTAATTCCCCCAACTTCACCTTCTTGAACATTTGTGCCTCTTATACAATCTAGCAGCTTCATTTTACCAGTATCAACATGGCCCATGATGCAGAAAATCGGGGACCTAAGGCGGCCTTCACTTTGTTCAGACTGCAAAGCTGTAGTATAAATCTCCATTTCAATCTCGGGAGCAACAACACAGCACTCTTTTGCTTTATCTCAGAAATATGAGAATTGTTGGCAACAATCGCGGGTTGTACACTTTTTGCCTTTTTTTTCACCAAAAATTTCAGGCTCTGAATCAACTTCTTCATCCTTAAACGCACCTTTTACATTCAGATCAAGGTCAGCATCATCCCAGCTCTTTGCGTCCCATTCATCATCATCTTCTTCTTCTTCAACCTTTTCTTCTACTCCGGGTGGAGCTTTGCCCTTTTCCTCTTCATCTACCTGAAATTGAAATGGATTCTTGATTAAGACGAATAGTTGTTACATTGTACAAGCAAATCTGATTTTTAAGTACACATTTTGAACTTTAACTGTTAGATAGGAAGGAACAAAATTTGACCTGAATAAGACTGAAATGAGGCATTTCACAATGAACTGAAATGAAGCAAGTTATTACTTACCGACTTTAGGTAGATTATCTGCTTCGTCTTTGCCGACCCAACAGATTCACCAACCTGTCCATCAACATACATCGAAAGGCAAGCTTTCAGTTGTTGTACAAGCTTTTCAAGATTCACGCAATAGTATGTAAATCAAGTGATATTATAATAAAAAAATATAGAGGATACCTTTATATTTCATGAATCTGTTGCTTCTCGACCTCTGGTTCACTCGAGTCCTCTACAATCTCTATTGATGTTATAGATGGTAATAGTAAAAGTTAATTAAAAAAACCTAGATAGAGAATGAACCCGATAATTTGTAGATTAGGAATAGAGTGAAACCCTAACCTTTGAAATACCTCGCCGTTACCACTTATCCACCACCTAAATTGATATGTAATTTGGTTGGAAGTAATTAATCAGCCATTATCAGTCTCCCTTTAGGCAATCCCACATTTGATTGAATTATGGAACCTCAGTTGGGAACCAATCCAGAAGCTTTCACAACATCATACTCAGTAACAACTCCTCTGATGCCATAGGTAGGATGGGACTTCTTTCCAAATGCCATACCATGGCGCAATTTCCTAAACCCGTACTCTCTTCTATCTCCACCGAGAGACCGTTCACTTGTTCCCAAATAAACATCTGGTCTAGCCCCATGAATAGGATTCTTCCATGCATCTGTCTCTGTTATAGTTTGAATAAGATCCCAATCAATTTCTTTTAAAGGATCTACTGAATTATCGCTGACTATAGGAACAAATAAATATGCCTTTGCAGGATCCCATGGAGTAGTTGAAGGTTCAACATCAATGTCCAAAACGATGCTCATAAGTCTAACATGAAAACTCTTTAGGGATGCCAGCTGAGGGAAAGAAAAGTAGAAGTCATTCCATTGACATTAAAATCACATTGTTCCTTTCTTTTCCACTATGAGCATATTAAAGAAAGGCATAAATAATTCACTTCTCTTGCAATTAAATAAGATGCATAAAGCCATAAAGTGGTTTTTCATTATACACAAATATTTTAATCCCTGACTCGGATGCCATGTCACAATCCTAAAGCTACAGAAACAAAATATATGATTAGCAAGAGACTTTGTTGGTCATTTAACAGTGACAGTGTCTAAACAGATACCATATGCAATACATCCCAAATGCTTGCTTCTTATTGCCTACGTTTCAGTTTTCACCATAGTCGGTTTTACTTTAGTCGACTATTTTGAAAGAAACTGAAGAAAGAATGTTACTTTTCATACTTTCATCCCACTGGACATTCATGCAGTACCACTATGACTTTAGCTAACAGATTTCAATCCTCCTACCATGCTTTGCTTTATTGTTGCTATACTGAAATACATCTAGTATACTATCATTCACTCCATCCTCCATTTACAAAGCTAGATAACGTGATAATGTATATGACATGTAGCTCTTAGCATTAGGAATTAAGGTCATATGATCTCATGTCCGCTCCATTATCATTCATTTTTGGTGAACAAATTTAAACAACTCCATTGAAAACTAACAAGTAATCTCTCCACTTGTGCAAAATTCAATGCAATCATATCACTGAAGCTAAAGACAAACTCAAAAGCTAATTAAATCGAAAGAAAAGAGGCTAACCTTCCTGTTTCGTGCGATTTTCAACCTTCTGATGGTTCCAAATTGCTTATAAAACACTGCAACAATTTCCGAACATAATAGAATATTTCATGAATTAGTTTGAAATCACTCTCTCAGAAGAAAAACTAAAATCCTAACCTTCCATGTCCATCACCATCCAAGGGAGAAGCATAATCTATTGAAGGGTTAAATGCTCCAGCTGCTATAGCAGCCTCACTGATAAATGATAATCATCAGTAAAACACTATTAAATTCAACATCTCTTACAAATAAGACACTATTCATCCTGCTCATTATGAAACCAAGAATCAAAAAAATAAATCAACCTAGGTAAAAAATGTGCAAATATAGATATATACATCCTTCAAGAAGAGCACAACACCATTCACATTATCACCAATTCGTGCATTCTTGTCAATAATCGGCCTTCTGATGTGGGTGTTTTTGGCAATTTCAATTGGAACACTGCCAACTCTAGACCTGCAAACGGGAGTCAGAGTTAGCATTGTTGAATTGCTTCTTCCAAGTGGTCTGCTTTATTGCCTGATCTAAAATTACAGGAGAATGTAGCAATTAGATCACCAACTCTAGACCTGCAAATGGGAGTTAAGAGTAAGCCATGGCATGATCAGCCCCACAACCACAAATGAGAGAAGTAACTTGACGCCCATCTAGTGCACTCACTTGGATTGAAGAATACCGATCTTCTGCATCTCCAAGCCATATTTGGCCACCTAACCTTATAGGGCAAACAAGGATTCAAATTCACCAAAATTGGAAAGCTTCTAACCCTAAAGCTCAAATTAAAACTACAATCAAACTTTGAAGTAGACTCACCATCATGACCAACCCTTGCCTATTGCGAGATGAAATGTGCGCACCAAACATCAATGGGGAAAATTAGGGTTTATCTCATTGTAAACACTATTTTTTAGATGAAGAATGAACCAAATAACCAGAGCTCGAGAGAATCAGCACGGACTCGGGATAAATATTTCTTCACCACTCTACAGATTTGCCCTCAAAATTCATCGGTTTCAATTGAACTGAAACCAGAGAATCAGCACGGAACGACGGATTTGGGAGAAAGAATTCTTCACTCCGGCGTACCTTATCTGCGTCGTCGAAGTCTACAAATTCGCCTCCAAAATTGAGCAGTTTGAACTTGGCGTTCTGAATTGAACCAGAGAGAGAATCAGGACGGGCCGGCGACCTCGGGAGGAACCAAACCAGAGAGGGAATTAGGACGGAACGACGGGCTCGGGAGGAGCAATTATTCGTCGCCGGAAATCTTCTCCATCTCGTCAAGCTCTACAAATTCGTCACCGCCGGAATATCTTCTCTGCCTCGTTCTCAATGGATCGGTTCGAACTTGTCGTGCTCAATTGAACCAGCGAGATGAAAGGGCCGAAAGAAAAACGTAGGCATAGTAGTAGCCTAATAAACGCTTTAATAAATGTATGGCACGGTTTTTTAAGCAATTATAACACTGTAGCAAAGCGTATACGCATCTATTTATTGTAGTGGAGATATGTTCAATATAAAATAAATTATTACTATGATCTTATCGTACTATATTGAAGAAAGAAGGTGAACGGAGCGTTGTTACGACATGGAAGAAGTTGAGAGGCTAAAAGACTAAATGATACTCCCTCCGTCCTATAACGTTTGTCCACTTTCCTTTGTAATTTACAAAGGAAAGTGGACAAACATTATGGGAAAGAGGGAGTAAAGTATAAGGCAACGATAAATTATATGTCGGCTCCAGTAAAGTGTAATGGTGATTACTTTTTTTTTTATTAAACTTGGCCCACTCCATCTTTTAAATTTAGCTAATTAATTTAATGTTAGCTCTATCTTTTATCAATTACAATAAATATAGTTCAAAGGAAGTTCAAAGAACTATTCGTATAACATTCAAGAAGGAACGTAAGAGGCTAACATACATGATATGATGCACTGATTGTGACAACTTCGTGTGCCCATTCGTATTCCAAACTCCAACTATTTGTTTATGGTATTTTCTATTTCAAATCATAGTTTTAATAGATGGATCATTTATTAGTCTATTGAGGGAGAGTTTTTATAGTTGTATAAATAGATTAATTAATTGTTATTGGAAACCTCAGGAAGTAAACAAGTATAGCGTGCAAGCTGAAGAGCACATGCCATCCAGAACAATATCAATTAAGTGACTATACCGTCTATACGTACACAGTTTTATAAATGTCCATTTACGTGCCAAAATCGATCTGAAGTCTGCTGGTCTCTGAAAGTAAGGTGCGGATATCTTGATGTCTTCAATTTGAAAGTTCAATTGATAAAGTCCAATGGGCCGATAATCTGGGGGTCCGACCTAGCATACAATCCCAATGAGGTTCCAACCCAAAACCATATGACAATGAGTGGAGTAGCTCATTGGGTTATATACTAAGCATTCTTAGTCTCAAGTTTCCCATGTGGGATAACTCTCAAAACGTCCCCTCAAGTGCAACTGTCTGAGACCAGTTGACACTTGGACAAAACCCCTCAAGGCTTGCGAACCGTCATATTTGGATCGGTCGCTCCTTTATTGGACGGGCTGCTTGAATGGGCTCTCATAAGGCCGACAAGTCCGAATCAATCCCTCAAGGCTCGCAAACCGCCACTTTTGGGATCGGTCGCTCCTTTATTGGGCGGACGGCCTGAACGGGCCCATGAAGCCAGCAAACCCGAAGACTCCAGGGAAGAACCCACACCGCAACCTACTCTGATACCATGATAAAGTCTATTGGGCCGATAATCTAGGGGTCGGGCCTAGCATACAATCCCAATGAGGTTCGGTTGGAATCTCATTGAGCTTGTGTGCTAGGCCCGTTACACGCACGAACACACCTATAGTAGCGAAAAACTGATTACACAAGACAAGACAAAACCTCATTGATCGGACGAGTGTCACACAAGACAAAACTGATTACTTGACACACCTTTAGTAGCTGGCAAAAACTAGCAACAGATCACGATTAACCTTTTATGTCAATGTGGCTGGAAAAACTGGCTGCTTGCTTTTACAAAACTTGTTACTTTCTTTTTTGGTTGAAATACAAAAGTTGTTACTTCACACTGATATATGGTTTATTTCAATGTGAACGAACATTATGTAACAGTTTCTAATGCTTATACTTGTTGCTGATTTCGTCGGTGTGATTATAGGGTTTATAATTTCTAAGTTTTTGATATTGTTTCAATCTAAAGTTTATTTGATGAATTGAGATCTGATTTTCGATTTGAAATTGTTTGAATCTAGTTAAGGTTAATTTCTTTGATGAATTTGGATTTGATTTTCGATTTGAAATTATTTGAATTTTAGGGTTCTAAAAATGATTTGTATTTCTATTGTTCATAAAAGGATGAAAAAAATTCTAGGATTGACGATAATAAGATGATTTTTTGATAGATTCATGATGTTTTGAATATAAGACTCATGATTTGATTAAAA
Organism: Fallopia convolvulus; assembly: GCA_964016875.1. Classification (NCBI taxonomy): domain Eukaryota; kingdom Viridiplantae; phylum Streptophyta; class Magnoliopsida; order Caryophyllales; family Polygonaceae; genus Fallopia; species Fallopia convolvulus. The sequence goes on from OZ024720.1 coordinate 69,247,834, forward strand.
TGATGTTTTGATTGACGATAACAATTTGTTGTCGGTTGCCGGTTCACGGCCGGTTTTCAAGCTAGGTATGTATGTAGGAGGAGAGTATCATTTTAATTACTCAAGCGTTCAATTAATAATAACAAATCGTTATTTTCTGGAGGGAAAAATAAACTAAAAGCTCATTACTACTATTATAGAGATATAAACAAATACAGTAGAAAAAAAGATTCTAATTAAGAACTTCGACAAAAAAAAAACATTAACACCAACATTCCCATTCATAGAACCCTAGCTTCCCTCTTCACTGAACCTCCCTCCTCACCATGGCTTCATTGGCTTGGTCTGACGATGAGCTCCATCTACTGTCTTGTTTGAGGAATGACTTCACATATCTCTTTGGAGAAGGACGTTACAATGGCTGGGCAGACATTGCTTGGTAGGAAATAATACTTGGATTTTATTTTTTCTTCTCCCTTAAAGTTCATCTATGAGAAAATAAGGGATATACTTGATTTAAATAAATGTTAATTAGTATTTTAGAAAAATAATTTATACATTATATATACTGAAAAATTTTCTGGTATTTTATTTTATGTGACACCAGAAACATTCGAAGTTAGAAGTGAAAGAATGATATATATTTTGTAGCATTTGAATATGTGTGAGGTACACAAAACCAATTCTAGTCCCACAATGAAGGAGTTTTTGTTTTCTTTGATAAAAGTACAACAAAAATGTTTGTCAATTAAATTTATACATTATATGTAGTAAAAAACTTTTCTGGTATTTTATTTTAGGTGACTCCGGAAATAATTCCGAAGTTTGAAGTGAAAGAAGGATATATTTATAATTGTCAAGTTCTATAAATCCATTTTATATATCATTTGTGTCATGATTATAAAAAGGCTTGGTTGAAAGCAAACACTAGTTCCCAAAAAAGAAGAAAGAAAAATCTCATCTAGCTTCTAAAAGAGTCGTGATAGCGAGTTTTGGGCCGAAAAAGCAATCAAAATGAAAAGGATGGACCATCATCTCACTTCACGCCAGTGCATGTCCAAAGGCAAGTGGATGAAGACGCACCCTCGTCAACTCACTCTCACCCCAAATCATTACTTTCAACTCTTCAATATCCAGGCCCTTCAAGTGGGCACGTTTCAGGATTTTTTAGAGGATCTAGAGGCCCAATAAAAAGTTGATCAATACTTTGCTGAGATCCTATAGAAGCTGAAGGAGAGTTAGAGGCTGAAGGAGAAGAAGATGTAGGAGGACAAGAAGAGGCTGAACAAGATGAAAATGTTGGAGAAGAGGAAGCTGTTGAAGAGGATGAAGATGCTAGAGGAGAGGAGGCCGTCACGGTCACTGCCGTCGCCGGAGGTCCTAGCCACCAGCCGGCTGAAGGGTGCATCCACTTGACCTATGAGGTCAAGTATCCCTCCAGGCTCAAGGATACTACTATCAACGTGGATATCCCTCCCTCCACCTCTGCACGTCATTTGTCGCTCTCATTCAATGAAGATGGTGCTTAGTTTTTTTGTGTTGTGAATTATGTTTACTATTTTAGAGTTTGAACAATTTTGATGTCACTACTACTTGCTTGTTGAACTTCTTTAATTTGCTCATCATGCATGTTGTTTGGGATTATAAATCACTTTAATCTTTATGTTTTTTGTTTGGATCGAGAAATTAGTCAAATTTGTTGACGAAATAGGTCTCGGTTTGATGCGGTCCGATTTGACTGATGTCCCCACTCCTAATAGGTGTCCTGATTTTGTCACATGTGTCCTTAGGAGATTGTGGAGGCTCGGATTTAATCGACATCCAAATCAATGCAAGCATTGAACCAAACAGCTCGAGATGTTGCATAGAGATGGTGAGTACATCCACAAGGAGTAGATGTACCGACAATGGAAGCAGTTCTTGGAATGTCAAATCTTTTACTTACTTCGACAACACGTCAACCTCCAGCTGACACGTACGACGTCATAAACCCTAAGTAGTCCGTCCACCTCCTAGCTAGCACAAATTAATCCTCAAGACATTTCTTAATGAATAAATTAATATGGATCATTTGAACTTTGATGTAGATTAACTTCGCCCTCGATGTATCATGTATGAATTAGTACGTACGTTTGTTGTAATAATGAATAATCCCTTGTCTAGATCCTTTCCTAACTAGCTTGCTTTAAATTGATGATCGTGCTTGATTTCTATGGCACTAGGGAATTTCTAGGTGCTTGATTTCTATAGCACACAATAGTTGTTATATTATTGAGTTAATTGGAGTGTATACATACAATCTTCATCTATGAACACGAACACCATATATGATCGACTTGATTCTTGATTCTAAATTGCAAAACTTAACTAAACAAAGTTTCAGGCCGGAATGACAAACTAGCTCCAACAATATACTAAACTACATGCTACCGAAATGGCTCAATCTGTTTTCGATTCTAACTCCAATCCGATTTCAAGTTCTTACCAAAAGGGACCCTACCCTATAGTTGGATATTTTACGTTATTGGTACAAGGAGCTACTATTGTGTGCTACTTGAGGCGAGAATCGAAAAGTCGACTTCTTTTTATATCGTCAAGTTTAGGGGTGTTTCACTTATAAATCAAAAAGTCATCAACTTGAATTAAACTATTATTTTAATTGTCTTGAAAAACATAAAAAATAAAAAAATAATACATGTTTTAAAAATATTTAAAATGTAATTTTAAAATAAAATAACATTACATTTTAAGTTCAAACTATCAAAAAAGTTAAAATGTCCTGGAGTTTTTGTCTAGGGTCGCACGAGCTGCTCATAGTAACAAGGCTAATGCTAATATTCGTTCCTTTATTTTTCAACGCTTGTGATTTGCCTTAAATAAGGGTGTCGGAGCCCAGTTAGTTGTTAGGCTCCCATCCAACTTTGTATAAATTGAGTGGTTATTTTAATAAAAATATAGGAATTTAGAAGGAAAAAAACTATCAAAAAAATTAAAAAAACATTTTTTTGTTGGTCTAGCGGGCCTGTCTTTAAACAGGCCCAACTATCTGTTTAAACAGGCCCAAGTTCATTCACCTGAGAAACAACCACTACAGTAGAACCAGAACCAGAACCAGAGAGAGAGAATCAGGACGGAAGACGGAACGGGAAGAAGAATTAGAATTCGTCAAATCCTGCAAATTCGTCTCCAAAATTGATCGGTTCGAATTTGTCGTTCTCAATTGAATTTTGTTTCCTTACTGTCTTTATGTCAACCGTGCTTCTTATTTCTCAATTGAGTGAGAACGGTCCCAAATTTCACTTGTTTGGTACCGCTGGCGCCTGGCTTAGAACTCCCGAACTCGTTGATCGGATTTGTTGATATCAATATCGTAGATCCTAAGTACCTAGGGGCAATAGGTTTGCAATCAAAGCTATATATGTTTCATGCTTAAACAATGAGGCAAAGGCAAAGTGTTGCTAGTATATCCTCCAAGAGAAAAGCAGAATGTGATGGCTCCAATGAGGGAGAAGATGATAAAACTCCAGGTGTTGATCCTTCAAAGAAGGTATTTCTTATTTGCTTGGCCATTAGAGCAATCAACTCCTTGCTCGTACAGACATATTTCAACCCGGATGAGCATTGGCAGGGTCCTGAGGTTGCACATCGATTAGTTTTTGGGTGAGTGAGTTTTATAAAGATTGATGATTTTATTGATTTGCAATGATCTCTCTTTGTTATCAATTTGGAAAGAATCTCACTTCCAGTTGCCCAAACAACAGATATGGGCATCTCACATGGGAATGGAGAAAGGGGATTCGCAGCTACTTGCATCCGTTGTTGTTTGCCCTCCTTTATAAAGTTTTATCCTTCCTTCATCTTGATACTCCATGGGTGATGGTAATCATTGTGCTGATAAGCTCTCTTCATATAATCTTACAAGTGATGTAATGAATGTCCTTGACATTTTCCTTTTCAACTGTTTCAGATGAAAGCTCCACGCCTTCTGGAATCCGTATTTGCTGCTGTTGGTGATCTTTACTTGTACAAGTTTGCTGATTCGATCTTCGGTAGTCAGGGTGCATGTTGGACTGTATCCTTCTTGATGTAGCTTAGCTGAATCTTTTTTATTTAGTAGCTTAGTACTGTTGTCCTCTATGTAAAACTTCAATCACATACTAAGTCATATACTTCGATCTTTGTCATATATTGGTGTAAGATGTACTTAACTCCGTCGTAGCTTTTTTCTCAACTGATCAACTGGTTCATGTTTTTCTGCATCACTCGAACGCTGTCAAATAGTTTGGAGACTGTTCTTACAGTAGCGAGCCTTTATTACTGGCCTTGTATGAGACATGGTTTTGGGAAGGTCTCTACTTCAAGAAAATTGGCTTTGGTTATAGCTGCAGTATCTTGTGCAATTCGGCCAACAAGTGCCATTACATGGTTATATGTTGGCCTTCTTGAGCTACTCAGAGCTCCAGATAGAATAAAATTCGTATTTGCTGAAGCGATTCCTATTGGGTATGCCTTTGTTCATCTCTTGCTTTATCAGTTGAAGATTGGTTGCTGAAAATGCTTGTATGTGGTTCTGTAATTCTGGTTAAGGTTCGCTGGCTGATTAACTTATGACATGATTTTTTAGAATATTCTCCTTTTTTTTGACATATGATTCCTTAGACTATTTTTCTTATTGCTGGTTTGAAGGGTATTTTTTTTTCTAGTCCAAGTGCTTTTGACATGTAACAATAGGCTTCTATTCATTTTCCCCCTTGCTGAAAATGCTTGGATGTTTGTTTCCAAGTTCTGCGTTTTTTTTTTAGTATAGTTTTTATCATTGCTCTTCTTGGCCAATGATACACTTAAAACATTTAGATTGCATTGGTGGAACCGTGGAAGTTTTCCATCCAGTTTACTAAAAATGCTGATGACGGATAACACGGTTTCCTTAATTCTGTATGTTTATCTCACCTTCTGTGTGGAAGGTAGGAACCACAAATTTTCATTCTGTATATCTAATATGCTGATGACGGATAACACGGTTTCCTTAATTCTGTATGTTTATCTCACCTTCTGTGTGGAAGGTAGGAACCACAAATTTTCATTCTGTATATCTAAATCAGATGCATGGGTTTCTATGTTGTTATTTTTAAGATTTCGTTTTCTAATTTATGTTCACTGCAAATTTTACTAATGCTTCAGGGCTATTGTACTTGGAGTGGCATGTATCCTGGACCGAGCAATCTATGGCTCATGGATTTTAGTGCCTCTTAACTTTCTAAAGTTCAACTTTCTTTCCTCTGGTGGAGACTATTATGGAACACATGTTTGGCATTGGTACATCAGTCAAGGCTTTATTGTTATGATCTTCTCTTTCCTGCCATTTTCCGCTGCAGGTATCATATATTCTAAGCAGTGGAAGATTGCTGGCCTTATTGGCTGGGTTCTAGGAATTTACAGCCTATTGGGCCACAAAGAATTTAGGTAAATCCTTTTTCTTTCGTTTTTTTTTGTTCTCCACCATTTCTGCTGAATGATAAAATTTCTTTATTTGGCCAACAGGTTTGTTCTCCCTGTCCTTCCAATAGCCCTGATGTTTAGTGGCTACTCATTAGCTAATATGAGAACATCAAATGGTAAAGGTAAAGGCGGAATAAGGACTCAGACCAAATGGCCTCCTAAAATGCGTCTAGCTGTCATTTTTCTGGTTGTGACCAACATTCCTATGGCTCTCTATATGAGTTTGGTTCATCAGGTAAGATTTATTAAAATCACTTAGAGACAAATTATTGTATTTTCCTTCAACTTGAAAATATGACTTGAGGCCAATAGCTTAGGCTTTGCTTGGTAATGATATTGATCCACCCGTCTTTTTGTAGAGAGGAACTGAGGATGTAATGAGCTATCTTGCCAAGGAAGCTTCACATGGAGAAGTGAAACACATACTTCTCTTAATGCCTTGCCATGCCACACCTTATTACTCGGCTCTTCATCACAACGTGTCAATTCGTTTCTTGGACTGTACTCCAAGGTTCAAATTTTATGCCTTTTGCTGAACCATTTTTCCAATTACAGCTCTCACTAACCTTTACACTTGACATTTGATATGGATCAGTGATGAAAGAGGAACCCCAGATGAATCCGACCGCTTTATGATGGACCCATCTGGGTTTATATCTGAATTCTCAAAGAACTGGACTTTACCAAGTCACATTGTTTTGTTTGACTCAGAAGAGAAGCCATTGAAAGACTTTCTAGCTTCCCATTCTTTTAAAGAGGTGAAATTCTTCTCCTTAGTCCGTCCTTGCTAATTTTATGAATTATCTTTATCTGAAATTAAACACTATTCATACCATAACTTGATTCGTCTTTTAGGTGATTCGCTTCTTCCATGCTCATTTCAAGGTTGACCGCGATCTCCAGGGTTCTGTCGCTGTGTATGCTCTCATGGGCTAGTTTTAAGCATCAATCATCTTTCCTTTCTTAGTTACAGAGAGCAATCATGTAAGCAAGAGCTTGAAAATGATGGTTTTTTAACCTGTAACCAGTTTTGTGTCACGTAGCTGAACATAACTTATTTAATGCTAATGTAGCTATTTATCGATTGCTTGTGAATGAAATTAGATTAAGCAATTTTGCTCAGATTTACATTGTCAAAATCTAATAGAATAACCTGCCTTTTATGTTTAACACCACCAATCCACCACAATTGTTGGGTTGGCTTCATCTGAGGACAATGGTGATCATGCCTTCAAACAACTTTGGATCATGTTTGCAAAAGCATGATTCATCTTTGTCTTACATACATTTTTACAAGCTGCATTATTTGAGGAATCTGAAAGTGAGTAGTAATACTTTCATGATTATTACATTGTTTGAGGTTTCTGTTTAATTATTCTTTAAAAGCGTTATTTGTTCAAAGGAAGTTATTATTCTATGTTATATGGTTTATGATGTAGATAGGTTCCATGCCATTTTCAGGTTTTGGTGTCATTTTTGTATATTTAGTGTCTTTTTTTGTGGTATTTTGATGATTTATTTCAAATAAGTTTTTGTGGGTTCTTAGGGTCATGTACTTTAGAGGACAATGGATTTCTTTGGTGCTGGTTTTTGCAACAAAAGTTTCATATAAATTATTTTATTTGTCATGTGTATTGAATTAGTAATATTAATATATGATCTTGTAATGTATCCTTAAATTGTGTCAGACTGTCAGTAATACATTACGTATTTTTGTTAAGACTGTAATGTATTTTTGGTCAAATGTTTAGAACCTTGAATTTTTCCTTTAGCTTTTGGACTTGAGTTCTAAAATAGGCTTACGAGTAGATATCAAAAGATCATAAAAATTAACCATGACCATATTAATTATGATCAGCCCCTAAATGTTATTAGTTCGAAAGAACCAAGAATGATTAGCATGCATATGATTCTATTTTTTCTACTACGTGGAACTTTTCTAATGCTTTATTTCAATTAAAGGGGCGTGCTTCTAACTATTTTAGAAAATGGGAGAGAAAAATATTTGTTATTAATTAATTTCGTAAAATTTTGCTTTTAAATCTCATCTAGTAAAATTCACCCACTAATTCATTTTGTACCTTTTTTATTTAATCTTTTAACGATTCATTTAATATGATCTAATAATATTCCGGTCCGGTCTTAAGAGGTGAAACACCCTCTAATAAAGACATAAAGTAATGTTTTTTTGTTAAAAAATACTATTTTATATTATAAAGTGTAACACTGTAAGCAAGCCCTAACATGATCAGTGATACATTACATCAGTCTCATTGCAAACTTAACATCTGTTAATTTATGATCTAATAAAATAATCATAATTAAATCTACTAATATGAGAAAGTAACACGTGGACAAGCAAACAACAAATTTACTTAAAAAAATCATTGATAAATAGAGCTCTTAAATGTCGACCTGCAACTGGCGATTATATCATTACCTTCCCCTTCCCCAAGTTGGAGATCTCCCTCCGTTTACCCACTCTCCGGGTAGCCCGCTACCTTCCCGGTTTCTTCACTCTCCCTCCCTCCTCACCCTTCACTTTCAAAACTTTCTCGATCTCCATGGCCGTTCCAGTGTGAAACTTACTCGAGTCGCAATCAAACACAATCCGCAATTCAGTAACCAAAAAACCCTAAAATCAACCACCGGAGCAACGAATTGTAGCCAGGTCTAAGAAATTCCCGACGGAAAATTCGCGGAAGATCGCCGAGGAAACGTGAATAAGCTACCCTAGGAGTCTTCGGCGGTGGAAGTCGGAGGAGGGAGGGAGAGATACAATGGCGTCTTCCAAGGTAATGCCTTCTTCGAGCTCTGGGAATTCGGATCTCACAAGGCGGGCTTCTGCTTCGTCTGCGAAACCCTCTCCCGTGATCCCTAATTACGCGTCCAACCCTAATTCTTCGATCCCTAACAGCGATAGCACTCCCGATGCCAAATCCGGCTCCTTGATGACCCTGGACGGCTTCCTGAGGAACGTTTATGGTGAAAATCCGGATGATGCGGCCGGAGGCGGTGTGCTCGAAGCTGAGATTCCGCTAATCGACGCCGCTGGTGCAATTACCGCTGTCGGCGACGGCGCCGAGCCGTCGATTCGGCGACAGAGCAGCTCCGGCGGGGTTCGGAGGACGGCGGAGGATGTATGGAGGGAGATTATGGCGGGAAAGAATGAGAGGAAGGAGTGTAAGGTGGAGGCGCCCGACGAGATGATGACTCTGGAGGATTTTCTGGCGAAGGCTGGGGCGGTGGAGGAGGAGGAGGAGGATGTGAAGGTTTCGGGATCTGCTTCGTTGCCTGTAATGGGGATGGAGAGGCTGGGCAGTGACGTGTACTCTTTCGATCCGATGGTGCAGAGCTCGTACCTGCCGCCGGCAATGGTGGAGGGCCAGGTGATGATTGGGGGAGTTGGAGGAAGAGGGAAGAGGAGAGGCGGGCCGATCATGGAGCCCATGGATAAGGTGGCTCAGCAGAGACAGAAGAGGATGATCAAGAACAGGGAATCTGCTGCTAGGTCTAGGGAGAGGAAACAGGTTTTGATTTGGTGTTTTGAGTTGCTACTTTATCAGTGTGTTTGAATTTCGTTTGGTTTTAAAACTGGTTGCTTTGAACATGATTTGCAGGCGTATCAGGTGGAGCTGGAATCATTGGCTGGTAAGTTAGAGGAGGAAAATGAGCAACTTCAGAGAGAAAAGGTACTCACTCATCACTTTGTGTTTTGCATGTCACTATGTGTTTTGCATGTGGAATATGGCTAAGTGCTTGGTTCAGTGATATACTGATTCTTCTTCATATTGATTTTTGCTGTTCTGGACAGAAATTATGGTTTGGTTAGAAAAGATTAGCTGATGTGATCTGTCAAACTTACTAGGATGAGGGGTTTGATTATTGTTTGATTTCTAAGATTTGCTGAGAGTTTTTCCATTGGAGTTGAATTACTTCCAAACAGCCACAAAATGAGTACTTCATGCAAATTTTCAATTGGAGTGGGATTATGGATCCTTTCTTAAGTGATGGGTTTTAAATGATTAAATTAGAGTTTATTGTCTAGCTGTGGATAATTGTCTCAATTTTTAAGACATCTTCATAAACTGTTAGATACTGATAAAAACATTACTCTGATGCAGTTGGAACGGACAAAGGAAAGATATAAACAGGTAATGACATGATCCAACATTCTCCTTTCCGTTTCTCAAAATTTCATAATTGAGCATGCTTACACTTCTCTACATTAATTCCTTAACATTTGTGGAATCAACTCTGGACTCTGGATAGTGAAAATTCCTGAGGAAACTTGCATGACATTTGCTTCATCATCTTCATCATCATTTTAGTTATTACTATTGTAGCACTAATAGTCACAAGTCAGTGCAAATGCCAGTCAAGGAGTGGGTCTTTTTCACTTCTTGATTTAAGGATGCCTACTTGTATAAGTGATCATGTGGCCTTATGGTTCAGTCCTGAAATTTGAAACAAGAATGAATACTTCTGTTGTTGAGCCATCTGTGAATTGGTCCAATGGATGCAACTGCTACATATGATGTGTAATAGTTTTTTGATTCCGCGTCATAACAAAAGGGTTCATATTACTTGTGACTTAATTTTGCATATAGAACAAATAGGTTCATAGCACATAGACAGGTCAAAGCTGATGGAAATGAACTCATTTTACTTGAAATCTTTCCCTGCAGCTGATGGAGAAAGTAGTCCCTGTTGTTGAGAAGAAGAAGCCACCGCGTCCTCTCAGAAGAGTCCGTTCAATGCAATGGTAAGTTGTTTACTAGACAGCAGGGAACGACGACGGATCACCCCCTTTCATTTTATTAGAAATGAGCTGTATTTAGTTAGTGTAGAAGATGGGAGGAGCAAGTGCTGATTGCTGAACCTTTCTGTAGCTAGGGTGTGTATTTAGGAGTAGGATCTACCTTAACTTTCAGATTAATGAGAGACATGTAATTCTGCAATTGCTCTTATAATCCTATATTTCCAATTTCTGCAGTTCTGAAATGCAATCACATAATAATTCAGTAGGTTCCCTAGCCTCCTCTTTCTTGGTTCATTTAAGAATGCTGTCAAAGTGGGTTGGAGTTGAGAGGAATGTTATCTATTGAAGTTGCAATGGATTCTGCGTTTTGGGAATCCAGTTGTAACTGTCTTGTTCAACTTATTCACATAAGAGTTCCTACTTTTATTTCTCTTGCAATATTTTGAGTTTTGTATGGGACCATATTTTCCAAGCAAATAATCCTATTAGACGAGCAATAATACGTGACAAATATGTGTAATCTACGCCAGCTTACAATTGAATTCGGGTAATATCTTAGCATTTTACCAGCTAATTTTGCGGGTTGCGGGTCGACCCGCGACTCGTGCGGGTCGGGTCGCGGGTCGAATTTTTTTATTTTGTGGGTCGCGGGTCGGGTCGGGTCGGGTTAAACCCACGCGGGTTGCGGGTCGCGGGACCCGCAATATTTTAAAAAATATGTATATTTTTATAATTTTATTAATATATAAACTATTTTTTTTTATAAAAATACCGGGTCGACCCGCAACCCGACCCGACCCGCAATGACCCGACCCGAAATTGCGGGTTGCGGGTCGACCCGCGACCCGCAAGTCGGGTTGCGGGTGGGGGCGCGGGTCAAAACTAAATTTTTTTGCGGCAATTTTGGGTCGCGGGTCGACCCGACCCGACCCGTGAGCATCCCTAGTTGAAGGTGACAATTTGTCAGAAGACAAATCCTAATATGACCCATGGATTTCCAGAGCGGGTACTACAAAACTGAGGAAGAAACTTGTAATAAAACAAAATATGAGCTTATGATTAGAAATAAATTCATTGTCGTAAAACTGTACACACAATTTGTCACAACACTTGTCATCACTGTCAATCTAGGTGTACAGAATGTAATGATGTATAAGATTTTGATGTCCCTCAAATAGAACATAAGCTCTCTAATATATACTGTTATGTGCACTTTTTTCTTACTAGCTCTAAACCTTGCAAAAGAGGAGGTACATCTTATCTTTGATACGTTATAATTATGCTAACAGAATATATCAGTATATTAGGATAATTATTCTTTCTTTTTATTTAGAGATTTGATTTTATCTTTTATTAAGAGTATTTTTTAATATTTTAGCAATTAGGGTTAGGATTTTCTTATATATACTCATGTATTGTGTTCTATGGCGGCAATGAATGGTTGTATGCTACAGAGTAGAAGTAAAAATAATCATTACTAGTTAGATTTTCTTAGGACAACAATCACTCATCCACACGTCTCCCTATATTCAATATTGATCCATTATTCACCTGGAGGCTGGATGAGTGATTGTTGAGAGAAGAGGAGTTGATATAAGCAGAATTCTATAAAGGTTTCTCAACTTAATATAGATAAAAAAAATAAAACAGATTCATTCACCAAACATTACCTAATCAACTGGGTGCTTTCATTTCGATCGACTAAGGAAGTTGCACGTACAAGTATGGGTTACTTCTTAAACACTTGGAGTAACCAAACATCACTTTGAGCTAATATGAATTACCTAATTTTCTATTATGGCTATTAGTTAGGGTTTTATGGGGAAAAAGGCTTAAAGACATTTTATCAAATACTTGGTGGGCAATCAAACAAGCATACAAAATCAACCACTTTTTTAATCAAATCCTTCAAATTGCAATGCAAAAGACATACACAAATCCTTATTTTGCAATCACTATCAATTATATGGTTCTCTTACCAAAATTTTATGAACAAAGATGAAAAATCATACTTAAACCCATGAAAATCCATGAACAAAGATTGAAAACCTAAATCAACCAAAATTATTCCTAAATCCATTAATAAGGAAGGGATTAAAGGTATGAATGTGTAGGCTGAAAATTTTGAACGTGTAGGCTGAAAATCCCATAACTCGTCGAATGTGTAGGCTGAAATTTGGAACGTGTAAGCTCAAAAATCGCAGAACACCTTGAAGCTTTGAGCGTACAGGCTGAAATTAAAGGCAGAGAACGCAAAAAAAGACGATTATGCCCCTTAATGAAAGGCAAAGGGCAAAAAAAAACCCACAGTGCGCACCCACATCCACATATAATGAAATCTAGACCATTAATTTAACAAAATCAAAGACTAAAATTTGTTCTCATTTTATAGGTTAAGGATTAATCTCATTTGATCCTCATTCTTTATATATATAGGGTATGATTAAGCAATGAGTAGGGTTCCAATGCATATATTTCTTATGGTGAGAACTAAGAACAAATTGTGAGCGTTGGATGAGGAACATGGATGGATGAGATTAGATCAGGAAAAAAAAGACTAATTCATTAATGAATGGCACGTAGTGTAATTTAGAAAAAAATATCATACCATTCCAAAAACACCCTCCCTTCTCTCCCCCAAACCCTTCCCCCTTCAATCATGTCTTGGTAGAATGACGAACTTGGGGAAAAAGAATTCTTCACTGCCGACAATCTCCTCCGCCTCGTGAAAGTCTGCAAATTCATTTCCAAAATTGATCGGTTTAATCTTGTCGTCCTCAATTGAATTGTGTTCCTTTATATCCACCCTACCTTTGTCCTCTATGGTGCCAATTGAGGTTGCGTCAATTCGTCCGTCGAGTGTGCCGACGGAGGCTCTAACGAGAGCCAACACAAGCTTGAAGATGATTTCGAAGCTTTTACTTCCTCGAAAGCTGCTAACTTGGCTCAAACTTTCATTGATCTTCACGTACATTCTTTTAGTTCATAAATTAATTATCATTAATTTGGGGGATTTTGATGAAATTGTTGCAGGTGGGTTTGGTGAAGGTTGATGCTAAAATTGTTGTAGGTGGATTTGATGATACTTTATGTTCGTGTTTTTAGAGATGTATGCTTGAGCAGCTTGGGCTGAATTTTCGATCGAAAGGTATTGTTTGTTCGAGAGAAAAAAACTTCTTTCATAATCATCCTTGCCAAATAATGGCAGATGCGTTTACTATGATTTAACACATTGGTCAAATGGAGAGAACTAAGATGAGTATTATAATATTGGGATATCAAGCTCAGAACACATGTTCCATGGCATACTTTTATACCTTATTTGTACAATTTTGGGTATATAGCTGGGTCCAAGATTCATCTTCCCATTTCATATGGATCCATTAAGATAATATTTGGTTGATGTTGTTCTATATAATGTGATCTTGATTTTTGGGTGGGTAATGTACTAAATACCATCGATCATTGATCCATTAAGATATTTTTATACCTTATTTAGTAGCCTATTAGCTCAAATGGTAGAACAATGTGCATGTGCACATAGATGTGGGTTCAAATCCCATATAGGCTAATACTTTATACGGTTGGTTCATTATATCTCTTCTTTTGGTTCATGTTTTTGTAAGTTCGGGTTCATAGTAGTTTATCTTACAGTTCGTGTATTTAAAGTATATATACTAGTTATTTTGCTTCATGTCTTTTGGTTCATGACATTTGTTCTTTCGGTTCATATATTTATAAGTATAGGTTCATAATATTTCATCTTATGGTTTATAACCATATCGTTTTAAGGTTCATGTATGTCATGTATTATAGTTCATGTATGTCATGTATTATAGTTCATAAATAAAATTATGTTGGTTCATGTTTTTATACGATTGGTTCATAACAACTAACATTGCGGTTCATGAAATTTAATTCAAAATACTCGTTCTTTGTGTCATGTGTCGTATTTCATAAATAGTATTTTATGGGTTCATATCTTTATATTGTTAGGTTCATAACAATGGTCATAAAGGTTCATCAAATTTAATTCACAATACTTGTTATTTGTGGCATGTATCGTATTTCATAAATGATATTTACTATTTTATGGGTTCATGTCTTTATGTAGTTAGGTTCATAACATTTTTCATAAAGGTTTATGAAATTTAATTCACCATACTCGTTATTTGTGTTATGGATTCTAGTTCAATTAATGATATTTTATCGGTTCATACATTTGAATATTAAGGTTCATAATAAGTGTTCTTACGGTTCATGATTTTTTTTTCTCGTAGTAGTTAGTGTCATGATTTTAATTGCAATTTGTGCACATGGAGTGTCAATATGGTTCATATCATTTTATCAAAGAAGAAGCAACAAAACTAGAGATAAATTAAGAACATAAAAAAGAGGACAATATTCTAAAGTTTATCATTTGGGCATTTTATCAAACACATGGTGGGCAATAAGACAAGTATTGACCATTAGCCTTTATTTTACCTCCAAAACTTCAGATTGCAAGACAAAACATACACAATCTTCATAGATTTGAGTAAATCAACAAAAAACGGTGTTAAAGAACACAAACACATGACTAAATATATGCAATTTGAAGAGCCAACCTCCCAACATTGAAGAACCTTCGATGTGAATTGAAACTATTTAAAAGCAACCCATATCAAAAATCTACAAAGAGAGAACGAAAATTGGGGACAAAATCTACAACAAAATCGATCTAGAATAGAAGAAAGAAGGTGAAAACAATAAGGCGAAAGATCGATCGAAAGAGATTTGAAGTCTCCACATAGAAAAAAGAATAGATCGTTCCATAGAAAAGAAATGAGTGGGTTCCTGTACCTTTTATTTTATGGGTGCAATTACAAAAATACCCCTGAATAATAAAAATCACTCAAAAAGGAGTGTCTCATGTAGACCATTGATTTATCAAATCTAACGGCTTATATTTGTTCTCATTTTACACCTTAAGCATTAATCTCATTTGATCCCAACTCTAGAATCACGATCAGGTGCATAAATTCACTACAGTGCTTTATGCGAGAACGTGTGAGCCGTTTGATCAATGTATTTTAATGGCCCAGATGTGTACACGCGTTAAGTGATTTTATAGACACGGAGGGGCATTTTCGTCTTTCACCCATTAAATTAAAATACAAGCTGCAACATGTACGGGTTCTTCTTCTTCCTATTCAACTTGGGGTTTCATTCACCTATTTCGATCTAATCTTTTCAATTCTTGTTGCATCTTTGCTTCTTCTAAATTGGTTTTTTCTTTTTTTTTGTTGATTTCGACCCAAGTTTATGTTCTCTCTTCATTGATTTTGCTATAGATCTCTTTTTTATGGTTTTAAGTCACATTTGGGGTTTTTTCAAATATTGAAGCTTGGTACTTCGACTACATGTTTTTGTGTGTTTTGGACTGATTTTGTTGATTAGAATCAGACCTATGAAGATTTGTGACTATTTTTGCTTTACAATTTCAAGTTTTTGATTGAAAACGAAGGTTAATGACCAATGCACATCTAACCGTCCACCATGTGTTCGACAAAATGCCCAAATGTTCAACTTAGAGTATATATCATTTTTTTTTACCAATTGTTCATAAATAATGAACATAGCATACCAAATTTTAAACGCATACCATTTATGAACAAGAATACATGACACACGTACGAAGTATTGTGAATCAAATTCTATGAACTTTATTGATAATTGTTATGAACCTAATCGTATAAAGACATGAACCCAAAAAATACGGTATATGTACTAGATTATGTGACAAAAACAATAAGTATTATGAATTAGATTTCATGAACTTTATTGACAATTGTGATGAACTTAACTATATAAAGACATGAACCAGCAGAATACCATCTATGAATACCTAACACAAATTAACAAGTAGAATGAATTATATTAAATGAACCTTATTGACAATTGTTATGAACATAAACATATAAAAACATGAACCAATAGACCAACTTATATGAACTTAATGTCATGGATATTATATATGAACTTGTGCTTATAAAAATATGAATCAAATGAACAAATATCATGAACCAAAAGTTGTGAATCAAAATAACAATTAAGATATGACTTAAAAGACATGAGTTATAAAGATAAACTATCATGAACCTAAGAAAATAAAAACATGGCCAAAAAAGAACTACCATTAACCAAAAGACGTTAAGCGTACGAAGAGTTAGCCAATGTGGGATTTGAACCCACATCTATGTGCACATGCGCATTGCTCTACCATTTTAGCTAATAGGCTACCAAATGACATGAAATATAAGATAAACTACTAAGAATTAAAAGTCATGAACCATAAGAATTATTATGAACCTAACTTACAAAAACATGAACCGAAGTACCATGAACCAAAAATCATGAAAGAAAATAATAACTAACATGAAACAAAAGACATGAACCATAAGATGAACTTTGATGAACCTAAGGTTATTCAAACATGAACCAAAAGAACAATTGTTATAAACAAAAAAACACTGAACAAAATTTATGAACCATGCATAAGAAGAAATATTATGAACCTTACCTTAAAAAATCATGAACCAATAGAACAACCGATACGAACAAAAAGACACGACCGTATCAAGAATTAGCCTATGTGAGATTTGAACCCACATCTATGTGCATATGCACATTGCTCTACCATTTGAGCTAATAGGCTACCAAATATACTATGTCTCAAGTGTCAAATGCACATTTCCCACTAATACAACAAGATATAGACTAAATTACATTGAGATTTCTCCCAAGAAGACTATATTAGACAACTTTAACATCGACAACATATAATCAATTTAGTATTCTACAAGGCTAATTGGAAGTATTAACTATATAGATTTCTACAAGTGATTATCATTTAAGTGTCAATGTTTTTCAAAAAAAAGGAAGAAAGATGTGCAAATGCCTCGCCCCTTCTAAACCAACATTGAAGAAAATAAGGGTCATGTTTCACGGTTTTCGGGCTCACTCCCCCCCCCCCCCCCCCCTCTTAAAACCAAAATTGACGCAAACAAGTAACAAATCATGCGAGAACCACTCGTGAAATTCCATGGTGGGAATGAATCTCACTAGCCCTATCACAACAAGGCAAGTTCATTTGACTATGAACCTACATATTTGATATTTTGAACTTATACATTAAATATTCTGAACCATAAAATCAGAGACCGCGAACCAGATCGAGAAATTTCGAACCTAAACAGTAAACACAATCAAATACAAACACCCATCAAATCAACCATAAACACCCATTAAAGCTCAATAAACATTTCTAATACTCAAAAACAAATCTTAGAACCCTCAAAAATCGAAATCAAAGGAATTCATAGATCTACTACATAAATAATAGCCATATCAAATTAGGTTTAAAAAAACTCATCCTGAAACCAATGTCGCAAATCGATGCCATAGGCCCATAGCCAAATCGATCAGAATTGAAAATGAGTGAGCTTGAGGGTGAGATTTCGAGTTTGTGGTGTAGATTTTGAAGTGGATCTAGAGGTTGAAGATGAGTCTCCTTTTCCCCCAAAAAAGATTGCGTGTAAGCAAAAAAGAATATGTGTAAGGGTATTTTTCTCTTGCCATCCAAATTTTAAATAAATTACACTCCGTGCCATTGTAAATGAATGAGACCTTTTTCCTTATTTTTTTATCAAACTCTTTTTATTTAATCTAAGCCGTCGATCTGTTTAATCCAACGGACATGATCTGCTCGCATTTTTTACTGTATTAATAATTTCCACCCGAGCGTGACTGACTATTTATATGTAAGTTCACATTGATAAAAGGGTATAAAAGAATCCCGATCACTTTAACTCGAGAAATATATATATACACACAAGGAATAAAAGTAAACCATGTGTGCGATCAATTACATCACAAGAGAATTTAAACAATTGTAAGAATCGTGCGGTTTAATCTTTACCTTGAGAGTAATTGAGCAATTCCTGGGATATAAACGGACGAAGATATCTTATGCAATCGTGCTGATAACGTGTTATAAATTATAAAGATTGAATAGAGAGAAATAGGGAAAAAAAAGAGAGATCATATTTCTCTTGATTAAATCTAGGCTTTTTATATGTATATCTAATTAATATATTATTATAACAAAGGGTATCAAAAGTAATATTCCTAAAATGAAATAGAGGATTCTTCTACCGAACAAAAAATGAAATAGAGGATTTAACAATTAAAATATATATTTGAAGTAAAGAATGTAAATCAAAACCGTGTATGGTATGAAAATCAATTATTTTCCAACTATTCCATATACTTTCCTTCCTATTTTATTGCTCGTGTGATCAATCTAGCCTTTCCGAATGACACGTTCACTTCTCATGAAAATGATCTCCCTGGCATGGAAGTGTGATATATAATTTGAAGATGCTTTAATTTCGGTTAATGGGTCGTGATTCGTGAAGTTGTAAAATTTTATATAAAAAAATAGTGAATTTGTTATAAAATAAAATAAAATTTATTTTTAAAAAAATAAATTAATGTAAAAATGTTGTTACATTTTTATTTAATACTTAAAATTATTTCAACCCTAATTATTAATCTTTTTTCCAATTTTACTGGAATTAAATTCCTTTAATTTATACTTAGAAATAGTTTGTTTAGCATGCAATTCTACCAAAAAAAAAGGAATTTGTTTAGCAAACCGAGTCAAAAAAATTTAACTCCCTTTCCGAAAAAGGCTAGCAATTTTATTTTCCCATATTCTCTCCTCCAATCAAGGCTTTTTTTTTTTTCTAATTTATCAGATTTTCCCTAAAAATTCTCTAGAAATTTCATAGCCTTGACTATATATATATATTATACGGAGTATTTATTAGTCAAGATGCGAATGCAAAATCTAGCTAGCTTCCGAGAGGAGCAATGAGGAGGGTATTTTCCCCTATAATCATAATAGCAACGAAGAGGTTTGTCTTTTATCAATCCAATTAATTAATTAATCTCGATCAATTATTATCAATGAATCGCTAATAATTAATGAGTTAATCAGAAAAGGGAGGAAACGACGTCGTAATCAGTGCAAACGGTGTAAGACCGAAGATGGGCTCGAACGAAATAAGGCGCCCGTTACACTTGCACCAATAATAACAAACCAACCAAGCACCAAGCCGCCACCGGTCTTCAAATTGGCACCAGGTGTGCCGCCACCGCCGATGGAGTTACCGTTAGATTTGACTCCTTTCAGAGCTCTTGAAGACAACATATTATGGTGCCTTTGTCGTCAAGTTTGGCGCGCTGAATTTCATTGTGGAGGATACCGATCAGAAGCCTTTTTCAAAGAGATATCAAGGTATGTACGACGTTCTATCCATCTCAATCTGAATTGAACTGAATATGTTGTAGATATACATACAATTATGTTTTCGTATTGTGTTATACTATAGTGAAACTTTAAACATAAGAAACTAGAAAACCACCTGATTGACATAAAGAACTCTGAATTAAGAATAATCCGATAGATATGTTCCCGAGGCTACAAATCGTACAAAAAATATAAAGATAAAATGTATAAAGAATAAAAGATAAAAATATAAAAATTGCAGAAAAAATCCGAAAAATATTAAAACCCCAATTTAAAATTTAAGAACTGAAACACTAATTTGACTATCCGAAAAGATATAAGGGAGCTTAATCGGACATCAGACGACCAATATCACTTTTACCAAAAACGATCAAGATCTTCTTGTATGCGCGCGAAAACTTGTATAGGCCATATTTTTTTTTATTGATTTAGTTTCTAAATAAATACATCTTGACTTATGTCGTTCGATCTTTCTTATGTATCATTAGGAGGCTTTGGAGGGTCGGTTTTAATGGGCACCCCCGTAATTGCATGAATCGGATCTGCCGCCTCGGGGTGTTGCATAGAGACGGTGAGTTCATCCCACAAGGAGTCGATGTACCAACAATGGAGGCCATTCTTGGACTATCAAGTCATTCAACGACGACGACGACGCAACTTACTCCAGCTGACACCTACTTCATAAACCCTAAAAGTCCACCTCCCATCACAGATCGATCCACGTGAAGACATCAACAATTACTCTATTTAACATCGATCGATCATTGAAACTTTGATGCATTAGTTTTTTTAATAATTCCTTATCGAGATCCTTAGCTTGAAATTTGATGCATTCCTTGGCTTGATAATAAGGAGTATCCTCATGCTCATTAGTTTTTATTCAATGCGTTTGAGATGGATTTAGTCTCTATATTAATTTTGGTGCATTTTAATTAAATTATGTTATTATTATCATATTGTTGAATTTTAGTTTTCTTGGTCTATTAGACGCAACCTTCTAACATGTTCAGGTTAGGAGTGTCCTCATCTTAATCCTTCAGATAATGCTACTTAAACGGGACTATATTGGACGATGATGTTGATGGGAGCCCTCATAATTTGCAATCACTTATTTACTTAAGTGGGTGTGATTCCTTTCGTCTACGACTACCTAAACTTTGAATGAATTGAAAATACATACACCATAAGCTAAAATAATATCTATTTAGAGAAAGTTGTGTGACCACTTATTTATAAACGAACAAATAATATACTGATGACAACGCACCATAAGCTTGAATGAGTATTAAAATTTTAGTGAACCCTAGCTAAGAGTTGTTTGGTTTTTTGAGACATTATGAACCTCTGGTTCAATTGTACATGTTGTGATTGAGACAACGATTGAATCACACGTATAAGGTATCGTCTTATTACATGAAATTATAATATTTAGTACAATATAATACATTAATATACATATACATAGTGCACAATTGATACGAAATCTTATAGATCTCGTATCGGATTTAATGAAATGAAGTGATTTGGTGAAGGGAAGAAGGACTGAAACCGGGGATAAAGAGTGACTCAGACGATAGAGACTGAGATAAAAGGAGATTAAAGCAAATCTGATTTTTCATTGATTGATCGATAATAACAACTTATCAGGATATTTATAATAATCCTGATATAAAACCCTATTTGCAAAAATATTAAATAAAAAGATACTCTTCCTAAAAAGATAAGATCAAATCTCTTATTTAAAAGTAAATATAATATTCTAAAATAGATAATTATCATAATATGAATTATCATAATATTTAGCGCATCAATAATCTTAGACGATCGGGCCAACTCATATTTGCCACATCAACTCTTTAATTGTATGCGGACATTTTGAAGAACAGATGTCCCAAGTTTCACCTGCGTTATTACCATAGATACACTTCAACGAAACAACCCTTTTTGTTAGAGTCGTTCTTTTGTAGCTAGTCCATCGATAACTAGCTTCCATCAAAAATTTTAATAAAAACTTTGGATATGTATCAAGTTTCCAGATCCTAGCTTGTTTTATGTTGTAATTTTCTTGATAGTTTGTAATTGGTTTGTAGGCTGAATGCGAACTAAACCATTCATTCCTACTCATTCTCCAGTATAGTCTAACTTATATTTTGTTAAACTTCTGGCTACGCCCCCGAAATCTAGGTGGAATTCTTAGAGCAATGCCAAATGAACTTTTGGTGTCTCTTGTAGATAACAAATTGAACGTCTAAGATTCGACACCTAAAAACATAGAACGTAACACAAAAGATCATCATCATCATCAACTCCAATCGACTCAATCGAGTTAAGATCCTTAACTAAGCACTCTTAAACATATACTATCATCATAGTACTATATCACTTCAAATAGTCCCATCTTACCATTCAAATCAAGAACAATTCTCCAATGAACCATCAACTTATTTAATAATTACTTGCTAACTTAATCACCCTGATCGGCATGCTTAATGTTTATATTCATCTTGCAACTGGTTGCATTAGGAGGCACATTTATAACCATTTCAAACTTTTTCCCAATTGGATTAGGAGGCAAAATACAATCGAATCCCATCGATACGGCTGAGTTCTGATCCGAGTTTATACGTATATTTTGCACTTGCATTTGTTGTGGTGCTTGTGGCTGCACATTCATTAATCACCATTAGATTTTTCAATTGAAATAAAACAAGCATTAATTAATTAGTGTACGTTAATAACTTAAATCTTTGAGGGCCTGTTTGGATTACCGACATAATTGCATTGTAATGCTATGGCGATAATATATCCAAACGGACCCTAAAACGTACATTAGTAATGTTGGCTAGCTATTTCACTCACCGGTGCGATAAGCATTCCGGATTCCTGGACAGGCTTCAATCTGCATTCATCATATAATCAATGGCAATTAAGGTCGTGTTTGCCAAAATTAGTAGTAGCAGATGGTTGTAGTTGTAGTAGTAGTTGTGGCAGTTGAAAGTAACGGTCAAATGAAAACAAATCCCTAATATGTGGGTTAATTTAGGTAAAGGTGGCGCGGCATTTTATTAAAAACAAAAAGGGTTTATTAGTCATTAAACAGAAATAATCCGTCATCTAACATCATTGAATAAAAAAGAAGAAAAAGCATGGAAAGTAAGGACATTTGTGGTATTATGTTAGCTAGCTACCAAACTTAGATGGTCTAGTGGTAAAGTGGTGTTAAACTTCTTAAGTATTGTCTAGGAGATTCAGGTCTCTCCAAAATAGAACAACGAAATACCGAAATACGAGTCTAGACACATAGCGAGTGTGCGACCAAGGGCGATCTAAAAACAAAACAAACAAAAAACTAATAAGGTAGCTTTATGGGAGATGTGACGGAATCGGATGAACCAATTCATTTGGAAGAAGCCATGAGATTAAACACCAGGCTGAATAATACCACAAATCTCAATTCTAACATATGCATTAGAGACCATATATATCCACATACTAATTAATCAAGAAAATACCACAAAAATTAATCAACGAAAAGACATGATCGAAACTAATTAAGAGAGGATACCTCCAACATCATTAAGCATCCATAATTTATGGCATCTTGTAAAGAAAAAAGGTCAGACTTTTTTTTTTTTTATGAACAAAGGGTGCAAACCCTAAATTCCAGTCGGCCTAATCCTACCTCAGATAGTCAGATCCATCGATTTTTGTTACATTTCACCCAAAAACAAGTGGAAAAGGGAAAACAAATATAGACATCAAACCTCGTAGTGTCTTGAGGGGGCTTCTGATCCGGCTCCATTATATTGATTGATGTTATTTGAGAGAAGAAATTAAAGAGGAGAAAATTTAACTGATCGATCGAGGAGGAAGGTTTGATGTAAAAAAACAAACTTGTAATTTATTTTTTTTTGAAAAAAATATACATTAATATGTTGGTTAAGATTTTCGGAAATTTTGGTATAAATTGGATATGAGTTAGAAACTTAATGACTTTTAGGGTTTGGGAATGAAAAGAAATCACAAAAACACACAAACAAACGTACGTGGGATGAGATTTTCTAACTCACCTCTATGTTTCAAATGATAAGATAGAATAAAAGTTGTTAGAGATCTTCTATTCTAAATCTGGTTGTATGTATAAGGTCTTAACAAAACTTAAATGGTGCAATAAACTAAAGATGATTTTTTCAACTTCCTACCGATTTTAATTCAAAATCACTTCCTAGGAAAGTAAGTTCTCAATTCCAACGTGCTACCAAACGACATGTAGAATGTGCAACAAATAGAAAGAACTTTTAAGTCGAAACTCTTGCATTACCAAATTATCAAATTCACCGGCTGATCTTACAAGATTTTATTCATATTTATCTTTGCATCAAAAAAACAAACAAACATGTTTTCTATTTTGACAGCAAAAACAAAAAACAAAGTCTCATTCAAGAGAAGGTTCTTCCCCAAGCAAAAGAGACTTGAAAATGGCTTCACACAAAACTTCATCATGAATAATCAGGTGTCCTCCATCAGGAACCTCATGGTACTTTATCCATGGCAGCTTCTTGGCAATGTACCTCTGCATCTGGTATGGCACCAGCTTATCTAGCCGCCCTTGCCACACGTAAACGTTTCCCTCGTTCTTAGGGAACGGGTTACTCAACTCCATCGGATCGAATTCCCATGTCCCCATTCCTACCTTCAAGTCTCTGTACAACGATTCTGATTCGCCTTGTTGTCTGATCTTATGCTGCATTGTTCAACATACACATTCATTCAATCAAACATTTTCAGAAAAACAAAAGCTCAAATCCCAGATTAAATGCGGTCCAAATCTTCTGTCCCAATTCCCTATCTCAAACATTGTCCGACTTCATTGTGATTGTTGGAAAAAAAATTAGAAATCACCCAAAAATAAGACAACAATTTAATTGATAAAAGGATCAAAAATGGTATTAAACCAATCAAAGTGTTCTAGATGACTTAAAATCGGAAAATACTGCAAGGGGCTCCAGTTAAGGGAGCAGGAGCTAAGCCCGAGCCTTTGAGTAGACCTAATTGTATTAGGATTAAATATAGAATTTTATCTTTTCGGGTTTAGGAGCTTATAAATCGATTGTGTTATGGTTTAGGGTTTACATTTCCACAAAATTAGTAAAAAAAAAACCCACAAAGGGCGATTTGCTCCAAATTCGTTATTCTCTTCTTTCCTTGACAACACAAAACAGAGAATTTGCACCAAAATGGATAGGATAATAAATGTTTAGTGCTGGTCACCTCATTTGGGTTAGGAACTTGAGAAATCTTCTTGATGATAGTGAAATCCTTTTCACAGAAGATGATCGGATTCCTCTCCAAGATGGTTGAAGAAGGAAACATTTTTTGGGTCAGCCACAAGTGAATGAGCCAAGGGGCATTATGGGAAATCCAAAGCTTAATCCGATCCCTCTTAAGAAGCTCCTTGTAAGCCTCCCTTGACATGTCAGCAGGAAAAGAAGGCCACCAGTAGTTGATCACGGGCACCACCAACGCGGCCCCCGCTAGCCTGTGGGGTATGTACTTGAGACACCCCCATGTCATGTAGTTTCCCAGTGAGAGCCCCAAAACATAGAATTTGGATCCTAGCTCGAGCGCGTCAGCAAACTCTTGGAGGTCGAATGTTTCGCTCTTGATCGTCTTCTTTGGGTTCGGATCACTCTCTCCATAACCAGCTCTATCAATAGCCACAATGTACAAGCCTAGCTTCTCCATGAACTCCTGCAACACCCATCCACCACAGTATATGTCAAAGAATGTTATCCCACGTCGGGAAATCTAATATAAACTTAGTCCAATATATAAGCTCTTGGCTTACTCCTATAACCAATTGGTTATAGAATGGAACCTCATTGGAATTTAACAGTATATCATTTCATAGCCTAGCTAAAACACAGGACGGCTAAAATGATATTTAACATGATAATTCTTTGTAGCCAAATTTGAAAAAGGACAAAAAGAATAATTCAGAAACATACAATTCACCAAACTAGCTTAACTTTGACCAATTTGTATTGTTTTATTATCAGAAAAACATAACTGGTTTAAATGATACTTAGAAGTTTACCTGAGAAAGAGGAATAAAGAGGTCCTTGGAGCTATCAAAGCCATGAACAAGGAGAACCTTAAACCTGGCTGAATCCTTATCAACACCAAGTTCTCTATAAGCAATATGCCTTCCACTTGAGAGCTTGATCCTGGGAGAAGCGACGGGCGGGCCACCAGGAGTTCCACAGATCTTGGAAGGTGGAGGAGTTAGCCTGTGGTAAACCCACATCAGAGCTCCAAAACCCACAGCAAGAGCTGCTATATACATCTTTCAACTGATTCAAGAAAGGAAACAGAAAGAATTCAATCAGGGAGAAAGTATGCTTTTGGCAATCCAGTAAATATCTGAACCAAAAATGGAAGTTGGTTTATAATAAGGATTAAGGAACAGTCTTTTTCTTTTTGTGATAAACACCATCATCTACCACATCAGAAGTGGTAGGTTTCAAGCAACTTTTAGGTTGTTACTGTTCAATTTTCAAGCTACTTTATGATGTACTTACCAGTCTTAATGAGGATTCTAAAGTGGACTTGCAGGTGGGAGGATTGAAGGTTAACAGGTTTTACTTCTTAACAGGAGTATTAAATTAGCATTAACCTCACTATGGTCAAACTAGATTCCAAGCATTAATCAAATGTTATCCAACTAATTGCATCTCACAGATTCACAAATAGCACATATAAACTATAGAGTTCAATGTTCTGTTGCTGCAACATACAAGATTGAGTGAAAACAGCAGGATACACCAAATAGGGCACTGGATGAATTCTTTGGATTCATTCAACTAACTACAAGTCAATGGATTTCTGAAATTCAGTTCTTTGATTTGAAGATTTGACACACAATTGAGCAAAAGTGCGATTCATTGGAGCTGAAATTGAAATGAATAATACAGTACCAAAGATAATTGAAACGAGAAAAATACATACGATTGAAGGCCGGACTCTAGAATTCGATTGGCCTCTTGTTTCATCGCCTTCAACATCTCGGAAAGCTTGAGCAACGACGTTATGTGGTGAGATCGACAAGCTAACATCTTTTTCCCTTCTCTTCTTCTGAATTGCGATGGCCATGGAGAAGGTGGAAACGATGAGGCCAGAGACGATGCGGTGAGACGAGAGATGCCGGAGATGTGGGCGGTGAACCTGGCGGTGACGGCGAGGTGGGCGTTCATCTCGGGGGTTAGTGAAAGCCGCGCAATTCACTGCACAATTTCCTTTTTTAGGATTTTCTTTTTCTTTTTTTTTCTTTCCATTTTAAAACTGAAAAATACTCCGTAAAATAAAAGGGAAGAAAAGGGCCGTTGACTGGATTTTCGAATCCCGCATAGGTTGACTATAGCCCGGTTCAAACCAAAATTTTAAATCGAACCGAACCGAACTAAAATTAATATTATT
Organism: Fallopia convolvulus; assembly: GCA_964016875.1. Classification (NCBI taxonomy): domain Eukaryota; kingdom Viridiplantae; phylum Streptophyta; class Magnoliopsida; order Caryophyllales; family Polygonaceae; genus Fallopia; species Fallopia convolvulus. Next base: position 69,274,905 of record OZ024720.1, read on the forward strand.
CAGTTCATTTTCAATTTGGAAATTTTTCAAAATTAGGTTTTGGTTCGGTTCGAACTAAAATTTTAGATCGAATCGAACTAAAATCAATATATATTATTCAGTTCGATTTTCAGTTTGGGAATTTTTCAAAATTAGATATTGGTTTGGTTCGAATTTTCAAAAGAATAACTTTTTATTTATCTAAAACTAGGGATGTTCAACGGGTCGCATGTCGACCCGTTTGACTAAATCAATCGGATGAAAAATGATTTTTTACCCAAAAACATGTTTTTTTATAAAAACCTGTTTTTATTAATAGAATATCTTATATATTAAAAAAATTATTAAAAATATATATTTTTTTAAAATATTGTGGTCTCGGGTCGACCTGAGCGGGTTTAACCCGACCTGCAAGTCGGGTGAGTACGGGTTACAAGCGACCCAACCTGTTGAACATCCCTATCTAAAACCAACCGAACCAATTCGGTTCATCATAAATGAAATTTCGGTTTAATTTGGTCTGGTTTATGTCAGTTCGGTTTAATTTTGAACCGATGCTCAGACGCCCTAATCCCGCCTATGTGGTCAACCGTCACGTGCTATGATCGCCGATTGAGTATTTGAAGGAACCAAATCTTCATTGCAATAAAGGATCATACAGAAGGTAAGATATATATCAAGCACAATACTTTTTTTTGGCCAGGATATCAAGCACAATACTATCATGTGATTTGCCACAAAAACATACTTTCAAGTCCTGAAATACTTCTACAGCCTGTTTGATAATTGAGAATTGATGAGAAAAAAAGGTGGAGAAATATGGAAAGAAAAATGATAAGAAAATAAAAGGTGAGATTGTATGGGATTTTAATGATTTATTTATTTGGCTAGAGGTGGATTTTGATGAGAAAATATGGGCAAAATTTTTTTTATTTTTTTTTTTGAAACATGTATCTTTAGTCTCCCATCAAATTCCACCAATTTGGTGGAATTCAATTTCCCATCATTTCACTCTAAATTTTCTCATGAAATCCTATCAATTCTCACATAAAATTACAACCAAATAATAGAAAAATAATTCCAACCATTTCCCTCCCTAAAATTTCTATCAAATCGCACCATCCAAACATACCCCTAGAGTTAAAAGTGATTGATATAATGATATAAAACATGTAACGGTCTATAATAAGGAAAAAACAGATATGTGTAGTTGAACCATATTGATAATTGATACATATCTAATATCAAATATATCTAATATCTTTTTTTGGGTAAGAAAATATATCTAATATCGTACCACCAATAAAAAATATATATTAATTTTATTATAAATATGAGAATACATACGGTTGATTGATGCAGAGAACCATATTTGAGAACCATATTGGCTTATTAATTAACCATGGATTCCAAACTATTTTCCATGGTGGATCGCATAGTGTTTGTTATTAGTCTCCCGTTAACGGATATGCTTCATGATATTACAAATATGCGTTCACCTTTACATGAATCTCGAAGTCATAGACGTTACCGGCATCGTGGCCTGCATGGCGTATTTGATTCCTGCGACGATTATGGTGTGTCTCATGGCTATAGAGCTATTTCTCCGGAAGAAGAAGAAGACAACAACGAAGAATTTGAAGTGAAAGTTGTACGTAACTAGGTTAAGCAATGTTCGGTAATCTTAGTTTTAGGGGTTAACTAAGGATTATTTATCTTCAAGATCAGCTTTTGTTTTTTGTTTTCCACCCTACTTATTAATATCTTTTGTTTTTCTTGCTATGTGTTTTTTGTTCGACTTAATAATATGTTAAAGTTTGTTTTTGTTACTTTGTTGGCTTGATCTCATCTCTTTCGTACTGACATGAATCCGGCTCATCGATCATATAACTAAATATGCTAATATGCATCTAATCGAGCATGAAGTTCAAAAAAAGAAGTTTCTTTTGTTCTTGATATAGATCGGGCCTGTTTGTTTCAATCCCAGGAATGGGTCTTTTGTTCTTGATATAGATCGGGTCTGTTTGTTTCAATCCCAGGAATGGGGTTGGAATCAGGTATGGGATTCCAAAAAAACCCCACCCCAGCCACGCAGGTCTCTCCCACCACCTTCGTCATAGGCAAAATAGAGGAGGTGCTCAGCCACCTTCACCATAGGAAAGAAAAACACAGTCCAGTTTCACAGAGACAAAAAGAAAAACACAGTCCAGTTTCACAGAGACAAAATAAAAACACAATAGAGGTGCTCACCTCTCGCCTCTAGTGTTGTGCTTCTCTTTCATCTCCAAGCAAGAGCAAGAATGGAGATTTAGGTATGGCTCAAACCCACAAAATTACTCGGTTATAAAACTAGTGAACATTCCCAAACCTGGTGTGATACCAAACATGAAAATCGGTTTGGTTCATTCCAAACCCGATTCCCTATACCAATGGTATAGAAACAAACAGGCCCTAAGAGATAACAAAATAGATTTCGTTGGTTAGCTGCATTTTCAGGGTGTTCATATTTAGTGTGCAAACAAGAAATACAATACCAATAACAAAAAACGGTATGTTCATATAATATATATTATACACATATGACATATATATACCATGAGTCCATGACTGTTGGAAAAGTCACTCCAACTAAGAAACCAAAAACTATTCCAACAAATGTCAATGCTACAAGTTTCATAACACCACATTGTGTTTTGCCTCTGCATCAAATCATCAGAGGAAGTTTGTAACTTAAGATATGCTTCTCAAATCTCAACTAATACTCTTAAGAAGAGAAAACATTAATGATTTCAAAACTGTGTCCATATAGTACTATGATCTTACTTCGCTAAGAAAAGGAATGTAATTTTCACCCAATAGAAAATAGTACTTATAGAAAAGCCAAAAGGGGTTTAGATTATCTGATTTAGAGAGAAGGGACTTGTTTCTGTATTGTTTTTCGGAATTAGTGAGTTACAACTGAATGAATGAGAGCTTTTATTAAGGAGATGGTGTAATCATTCTTCTAGTCATTGTCAATGTAATATTCAACTGATATTAAATAAGCAGATTTTACAAGCAAGCTGCTTTAACATGATGCTCAACAACAGAAAAAATTGTTCAAGACTAGTTAAACAAGGGACGAATCAAACAAGATTTCACATAAATGATCAGTTTGTTCAAGACTAAACTACTGAATTAATGCATTACAAAATGTAGCATTAGAAACAACAAACGCCCTCTGTATTACAAGGGACCAGCAATTACAGAAGACAAATTGGAATTACAAAACAGAAATGGCAACTTTGTTTCTAAGCCTTCAGCTTCAGTCAATTAAGAAATCAATGCAAGGCAGAGAGACACAATTGACAGAGTTAACATTACTAAGTACAACAAACAACACATATCCCTACATTACAAATAAAAAAAGCACACAATCATCAGCTAAAACTTCCCTAATTTTTTTTTTAAAACCTTGTTCTCCTACTATTCACAAGCCAATTTGGTGTCAAAGCTGCTCAAACAGATAGCAAACGCCTGAAAAGCAGAAAGAGGGTACCTATAATCCATAGTAAACATATCCTTGCCCACCTTCCCAAACTGCAAGATAACCTTATCATGATCCGCCTGCGACGAGCCCTGGCCAGCTGGCGGCGCTCCACCGGTAGAAGGTGGCGGCGGCTGGGCAGCGGCCACCAGCTGAAAGTTCTTCACCGACGCAACAGTCACTCTCCCTTTGAAATTCAGACACCAGCACTGCAATTGCTCATGCCACCTAGGCGCCTTGTTCCTGAGTACAACGGGCTTGTCCTTTGCCTCGTCGTCGTCATCGTCATGGTCACGGATTCCCAAGATGTCGGAAAAACGGGAGCTGCTGAACTCGGTTGAGTTGTCTATGGATTTGGAGAACGACATGCTTCGGAACGAGTCCTCTAGGGAGCGAGGGAGAAGCTCGGGCTGGCCCGGGACGTTGCCACCTGGTGCGAGGGACGAGACGGGGATCGAGTGCATGACGACGTGCATTTTGCGAGGGCCCCGGGTTCCGAGAACGTTTAGCTCGTAGGTGACCTGGGCTATGTTGTAGCTACCGCTCGGGACCTTGGGAGAGACTTTCTTGGAGAATCTTCGGCTCGTACGTCCAGGTGGCGATGACTCCGACATGTTGTAGGGAGGCTGCGTGTCAAAGATGATGAATTTTGTGCCCAAGAAATTTGACCTGAAACATACGGCGAGGTATTTAGAAAGAAAATCTAAAGGACATTGTGTAACAAAGAAGGCAAATAATGTTACTTTGAAATTTGGGACCATAGCATGTGGATAATTGTCTGTTGTAGTTGGTGACTAGAGACAAATAATGGATAAAAGTGGTCCCTATATGAACAAAATAATTGTAAAACAAAAAGCTTGGTCTATATAAAGCTTGTGGCAGAATTTATGGAGATAGCAAGTAAACTCTGATCCAGATATAAATTACCAGAAAAAGTTGGCATGGTCCAAAACAAGAAAATTATAAAGGAAAATCAGCAGCATACACATAGTCATCAAAGCATCATATCCTCGCTGTAGAGAATTATCTTTAAGAAGTATCTCTGGAATGAATTTCTAATGAGGCCTTAATCAAACGTCATAAATGGAGTTTTCAGACATAGTGATACACCATTCAAGACTCTCATTGATCATCCAGGTGTAAACAATTAGAAATGTTTAAAAAGACCATTTTCTTACCTAAGTTTCCCAATGTAAGTGCTGCTTGACCTAGATATGTTGTCTGCGTCCATGCTGATCACATATTCTGTACATGTGGTTCTCCTGGTTCTCTTTGCAGAGAGCAGAAACTTTCCGTTTTCGACAAGTAATGCTGGAGGAATAAAATCACAAGATGTAATTACTTCAATCAAAATACATATTCAGATAACTGAAAATAGGATTTACAATGAAGAACTAGCTCTATGCACATCATAAGCATCGATATATGGAATTATTGGAGAATAATGATATAATTTGTCAATTTTATGGTTGTAGAACATCAATAAGGTTAGTATAGAAGAACAAAAGCAACCATAATATATGACAATTGTTCATCAATATTACTACATTGTCTTTTCCCTTTTTCTACTTGTTTCAATAATTCCATTTATTCATATTACGCAATGCTCCCACAAACTACTGGCAACAGTAAAATGTCTCATGCTTCCCTAAGCATACTAACACATAATAAATTATGAATCGAACCAAAATAATAATTCCAAAAAAAAAGTTCCAATCAACACATACTGAAACATGAAAAGGAACAATTTAAACACAGCATGTAATATGGAGCTCAATGTCCAAATCAGCATCTTACCAGAGCTAAGGCAAAGGAAAAGATGGTAAGTTAAGTTAGATTTATCCCTCTTGATGAAGCATTGTATTGTTCCATCTCGAGTACCAGGCTGTTACATCGAAAACAAGACCAGGTCAATTGGCAAGTGTCACAGATGACGGTTTTATGAAAAGTACTTTTATCTATGAATAACGACACAATACCGTTTCCGTTTCATATGAATCTGAAAAGTACAATAAATTATACAAAAAAGAAAACAACCAGTTTTGGTAAGCATACCTGCTTCAATGAAACCGGGAATGTTAGCTTTCCACAAAACTCGGGATTTCTAACGATTTCCTTACACATTTCCCTCCATGAACGACAAACACCAGCGCAGGCAACAACATTCTTGCGCACAGGCCATGTGCTCTCGCTTTCTTCCAGCCTCTTTATAACATCTCTCAATAACTCAGGTGGGAGATTAGCCCAAGGACTATTCTGGATTACTATTGGTGGCTCGTGCATTTCGTGCACAGAACCATGAGATTTTCCCCTGTGGTGACCGGGAAGCCTGACCTCAAAACTTCTCCTTGACAAGCTACCAAAACTGCCCCTGACATCACGAACAATGCAGCGGAACGACATGGATTCTAACACAAACAGTACGCTATATATATAATGTGTGGTTTGGTAGCATAAAGTTTGCTGCTATCATCCACTGTGGATCAGGTATCTGGAAGAGAAACAAAACATATTCTGAGATCTTGGCATGAAGCTTATCAATCAAAAGTAAAGAACAAATTAAAGACGGAACTGGCAAAATAAGCAAACCAAGAAAAGAAGATTCCTGCTGAAAAACAAAGGGAGGAATTAGCTTTATAAATTATGTTTCTTTCTTATTTATCATGTATAATTTTAATTTACTTTATCCATCTAAACTCAAACCCTAGAATTTCAGCAATTCAGATCAAATTCCCCTGACAGCCATATCATATTCAAGATAAGAGAATCATCATCTTAAACACATCCGCATACTAATTTCACACAAAAAAGGATCAAATTTAGGTTTCCCAATCAGGCAATTTTGAGGTTTTTACAAATATCAGAGCTAAGAAAGGGATGACCGAAGATATCACGATTTAGATTAGATACGGCATCAGAAGTACTAACCAGTGAGAAGTAGTACTTCACATGACACAGGCCACACAGCCGATAAATACGAAAAAATTGTCCTCCTCCTTTCCAATTTTCAACCTTCAAACTCGAATCTCTGAGCAAATACCCTGCGAATCGATAGAGTTCACACCACAGAAAACGTTCTCAGGACTTTTTTTCCAAAAAGTAATGTGAAAACTAGTTCATCCAGTACACCAATTTAATTCTCAACAAAAAATGAAATTTCTTTCAGAAAAACCTCAAATCATCGCCGGAACAAACAGAAAGAGAAGCGAAGAGCAAATTAAATTGCGAAGATGGTCAGAAATCGAAGAATTTAAGAAAATCAAGCCGGATGAAGAGAGATTGAAATGTACAGATCTAAACACAAAAGCAATCGATTTCTTTGCCATTGAACACGAGAAATCTAGCAAAATTGTTCTTTCTTACCATAAACGAGAAGCCTCGATGTGATCTGATTTCCCGATGCGAAGCTTAACCACAAAGATTTGCTTCTCTGACGTTCTTTCTCCCACTCTTTCTTCCTCCTCGGTCGCTTGCTCGCTGAAGCGCACACTCTTTCTCTCTCTTTGAAGATAAAAGTTGGCTTTATGGTGTCATGGTGAAGCCGGAACTCAAGCCTTATTAAATCCAACTCACGAGCCTTTTTTAAAGTGAGGAAAAAGTCGTTGTTGCTATTGTAAATGGAAACACACAAATTGCAAAATTGTGAAACTAAAAAATCATAATAATAATAATTTTGACCAAAAATAATTAAAAAAATAAGTATTTTTTTATAAGGAAATTAATTCTATGTATTTGAAATGTCGTAGTAGATTGAGAGACTGAGACGATGCCCGATAGTCGGATACATCGACAAAAAAGATAAAAAAGCAACAAGCTAACCAACAAAAGAGCCAAACAAGCTAAACAAGACACACACATCAAACAAAGTAAGGCATGTTCAAAAGAGACTTAACACATGCGTTAGTATGAAGTCGACTTGTGAGGTGTGATGATTCGCTTGAAAATACATAAGAAACACACCATTTAATATCCAGACGACACCGATACATAATCTCGAACCACGAATTAAATAACTTCAACCGAAAATTAAGAAATATGAATAATTAACCAAATGGAAACATTATACAACACACTACTAATTAAGTTTTCCAAAAAAAAAGGCAAATTTATATAGGGATAAATTAATATTTAACTGAGTGAGTGAAAACAAAATCAGAAATTCAAAGGTTTTTATTCATAATGCAATGACAAATTATTTTTAAAATTTAAAAAAAATGCCAGCACTTATTGGATTTTGCCTCTTTTAAAAGGAAAAAATATATATTTCAACCAAAAAAAGGGAAAAAAATATATAAAAAAGTTTTCACAAGGATAAAGGTGCAACTTGGTCATTGATGTTGCCTACCCTTATAACAAAACTCATGCTCTTACAACTTACAAGTAAAAACTTTAAATACATGTGTACTTATAATACTCTAGTGTTAAACACTGTCTTTTTGTGTGTAGTTTATAAATTATATGTTTTTATATACATGTGAATGAATCACTTGAATGGACACTTGATTAGTTAATTGAAATGCAATTAGCTTTGTATTTTGACCACTAATGTCACATTACATAATCATAATTTTTAATCATTCCATCTCAATTATTTGTTATGTAGCATTTTTGTCACTTATGTGCAAATATTTTCCACGCATTTCAAACCCAAATAAAATATTTTTGCAACAAGGTAAAACAAGATTGTAATCTGAATTAGCAACAAGCCAACAAAGCATTTTCTCTATTGAATTGTAATGTCAACATTCATGTGGAAGACATCGGCAATTCTAACATAAACTTGTTTCATATATAAATTCTAGAACTATTCTTCTTATTGCTAATTAATCATAGGATATAACTCTATTGAGTTTATATGTTGAATGCGTCTGCCCACGGATAAATATATGGACCCCATGTTATATTGGTCATCCGATCGTATTTTATAACATGATATCAAGAGCGGTTTGCTCCTGGATCTTGACTAATCCAACTCTTGGTCCATTGGGCTAGCTTACCTTAAGGAAAGATATCAAGTGTAACTAGCATATTACAAGAACACACATTTGCACTTGATGAAGCATATGTGCACGAGCAGTGTTCTAAAAAACGCTAGGCGGACCCCAGGTGGAGAGGGACCGCCTACTGCCTAGCGCCTAGGCGGTCTCCTAGACGGGCTAGCAATTTCTAACGCCTAGGTGGGACTTAGACTGAGCTAGGTAGAAATTTTTAGAACCGTGTCACTAGTGTGCACGAGTGAACATGTGAACCTCCCACATTATATTGGCCCATCAAACTTGAACAGTTCACAATACTTGATACAAAGTAACGTAAAATCCAATAACTTTTTGGGTATTAACTTAATAAAATACAAAAATAACCTTTTTATTAAAAAACAAATGGATTTCGTTATAATAAACGGAAATTCATAGATTAAGGTATGGACCGAATTGTTGCAAGTGTTCGGGGTACCATTCAGAATACAGTTTTTTTTTTAATGTACCATTCGAAAAAGTCAAAAACTCGGGAATATCAAATAAATCTTCTCTATAATTAATTAGAACACCATTTTGATTAAAAGAGACTATAGTGCAATAAATTTGTATGGACTAAAACCCAAAAAAATAATGCAACTGAACATAATTTTGAAGTAATGGGACGGTTGGAACTGCTCCGATAATGCATGAATCATGAAATGACATTATTTTTTTGAGCTATAAGTATTATGGGCTAACCAGCGGTGGTGCATATATCATGCCATGTGACATTTGCATTTCTTGCCCCTCTTAATTCCACTCAAACCCAATAAAAGTCAATGCTATTGACTTTTTGTCACCCACACACACACTTTAATTGAAAATTCTACAATTTGCCGCGTTTCAACTAACTTAAATTAACTTTATAATTATGGGGTAACTTTTTCGGAGGGTGAAAATGACTAGTGTCTCTTAATCCATACGAATTGAAGATTAATTATTGTTCACAGTTCGTGGTTGTTACTAGTATAAGGAAGTTTTGCACACGAAAATTCATATGGATCGATGACTAATCATTGTTCATAGTTCGTGGTTGATGCTAGTCTGATTAGTCTCTAAAAAAATATATAATTGCATGGTTTTAATATGTCTTGAATCAGTTGCTAACTGGTATTCATCAGGGGTTCAGGAACGGAGTTCCTGACAACACCAAGGGTCCATGGCAGCGTCCCATGAAGGTGGGGTGTAGCACCATTCCACCAAAACAATATGACATGTTTTCTATTAACGAGCATATCATAAATTACGCCCCATTAATTAATTAGAATTTCATGAGTCACTATATAAATTTATGAAACACCTTATTATTATAATATGTTCTATTTAGCCTCCTAATAAAGAGTTTTTCCACATGTGAATGTAGTCAATACAGTAACACATTGTTGATGAATCATGTAAATCTTTGTGTCTTTCTTTATTGTTTATTATTCTCTTTACAATTGACGTAATAGTGTAATGTATTGAATTGTATAGTTTTGTCATTTCACCCGACTTGAAAATGACAAAAAAATAATTAGGTAATTTTGTGGTGATGTAAAATAAAACTTGCATTTTTTCCCCAAATACTTTATAACACACATCTCACTAAAATTTTGTGAGAAAGTTTGCAGATATCTAGTCAGCATGTTATTGGACTGGGTTGCTTGAAAGTTAAAAAGGCCCAACCTAGCTTATCATTAATCATTATACTACTAGGTGATCAGCCCAAATCAGTTTGAAAGACGTGTTAATATGCTATGAGTTCAACTCAATTTCTTATAATCACCTTTTCCTTCTTTTCATACATTATACAAATAGGTGATCAGCACCCTAATCTGTCATATATTAATATGCTATGAGGTCAACTCAAACTCATATAATCCTTTATTGTTTCAATAGATTAATCAGTAACGTACTAACGTATGTTATCAGCTGGATACATTATCCAAATAGGCAAACGTAAAAGATTTGAAAGTTGCAAATGTTGGCTGGTGTAGGATACAAATTGTTACCCGGTCCGGACGTAAATTGACCCCGGAAAATTGAACCGGGCAAAAGACCTAAAAAAAAGGATAGAGATTGTTTTTTGTTAATCAAACTTGTTGGCAATTTTAATGTATGTTTGATGACATAAATAATAGATTTTTGTAGGGATGTCCAATGGGTTGACCCGACCCGACCCCCAATCTATTTTTCAGGTCACATGTCGACCCGTAAAAAAAATAAGTCAACCTATGACCCGACCCGCAACACATTTTAATGGTTATGGGTGTGCGGTTTGGGTCACGAGTCGACCCGTTTGACCCGTAAAATTGAATCGTTTGACCCACTTCGCCTGCAAAATTCTATTTCTCCCTTTTACTATCTTCAACAATAACATATTTTTTTATTTTTTAATATAAAGGGTCGATTCGAAACCTGACGGGTCGACCCGTAACCTGTAAACTAAAAAACTCTGAACCGTTACCCAACTCGTGTAACCCATAAACTAAAAAAAACTGACTCATAATCCATAAAAATACTGACAAGTTAAGGCTGGGTTATGGGTCGACCCACCCATTGAACAATCATAGGTTTTTGGATAGTAAAAACTTTAAAACCCCTCCATAAAATTTATTTTAATAAACCCTTATTAAGTAGATTTTAGATAGTAAAAACTTTAAGGGCTCGTTTGTTTCTATACCCGGAATCGGGTTTGAATGAGCTATCGGGTTGGGAAAAGAATCACACATACCTTAAGTTTGAAGTGGGTATGAATTCTAGTGCATTTTTTGATACGAAAATCACTCATTCTCAACCCTTAGTTAAAACAAATATTGATATGTGTTTGATTCATTCCTAATCCCATTTCCTATACCATGGACATAGAAACAAACAAACCCTAAAATACTTTTACAAGATCACAAACCTACGTTGAACGGAATTTAAGTTTTTGTTTTGATGAATTGCATAATAATAATAATAATAATAATGATAATAATAATAATAATATATTATCAATCATTTACACTTTGATAGCTCAAGATTAATCATTGTTAAGTGTCGCTTTCTTTGAAAATCTCTAAGAATATTTCGGAAATGCCGCCATTCTTCGATTTATCTATTCATTTAAACACGCCAGATCATCAAATGTGTACGTAAATTATAACCCAACCCATACATACCAAAATGATCAATAACTTCATTATACAAATTGGCCATTTTTCTAAATCCAAAGAGTAAATATTATTTCCGATCGAATGGAATTAATCGAGCACAAATGAACATGCAGAAGTTGTACGGATATGGAGGAGGTTCCCATTAGAATGATTAAAGTGGAATTGAGCTACGGAAACTAACCACGTGGGCATGTTTTGCATTAATTTGGTGATTAGTACACTCAATTAAATGATTGTTTAATCCTACCAAAAAATAATTAAATAATTGTTTAAGAAAGAATAATATGATGATCAGGGAGAGATTAAGAGAAGGAATCTTGTATCGATTTTTTTTTACCTTGAAAGTTTATTGAGTCGGCGAGCCAGACATGCATGTGATGCCCGCAACCCGCAATTTGGCAATGCAGGCTGGCATAATTTTGTTATTCTGAAAGTGTTATACAAATGACACGTTGCAATGACGTTTTAAATCATTTGCGTCACATCTATTGGAAATGCATTTTAACTAAGGCAGCTTAACCCACAGTGAATTTCCGTAAGAGATGTGCTGTAAAAACTACAAGAATTATGCAAGAAAAATGAATTGACCTAAACAGAAAGCATGCAAGGTAAAATGCTAAAAATAGATTTACAGTTAGAAATTAAACTCCAGAGTAAGTAGCAAACCATATTCGATCGCAATTATACACACCCAATTAAATGATCAGCGCAAAAAAAAAAAAAGATGATACTAATATACTCTCTCTTTAAATTCCCATCTCCCTTTATCCGGCAAAATAATGAATAAACTAAACTAATTAAATTTAAAACTGTAAAAACTAGAAAAGTCACTGAAATTAATAATCCGCAAAAAAAAAAAAAGTTACAGGCTACCAACTTACAGTTACCCAGTTCGGTAAAAAAAGCTCCCTCTGTCAGAGAAATTACCGTTTTACCGTTACCGGAAACCGTGCCGGTCGCCCCCACATTCCCACCACCGCCTCGCCGCCCACTTGTCTTCTCCCCCGCTCACTCTCTGACGCTGCCCCCACGTTCCCCAAAATATTCCTGATCCCAATAATTATTCAATTCAATCTACAGCCTACTTCTTCTTGATCCAAATCTTTCAATCTCCATTTCATCATCCGATCTTCAATTCAATCCCCTCAACTAATCAACTCTCCATCGCCGCCGCCGTACCTCCGCCCATGGAAGATCCGCCATTAACGCCGATTTCAAACCCTCCGTCTTCGTCCTCATCGTCATTGTCCTCCTCTTCATCGTCGTTTGCCGGCGGGGGCGCCGCCGGGGACCTGGTGGTCCGGCCGGCGTAGAGCGCCTCGAGCTGGTAGTAGTACGGGCAGGTCTTGGAATCCACGCGGCGTTTCTTGTTGCTCTCCTTTACCTTTCTGTAGTACTTGTTGATGTTCTCCCACTTCTCCTTGCACCGCTTGGCGTTCCGGTTGTACCCCACGCTCCTCATCGCCGCCGAGATCTCCTCCCACAACGGCCCCTTCGGCACGCCTTCTTGGTACTTGTGCTCCATGTTCGTCCTCAGCTTTATCAGCGCCTCTATCTCCTCCTTCGGCCACCTCGACGAGCTCCGATCTCCTCCGCTATCCTGCATTGGCGGATTTGGCGCCGGAGTCGTGATTTTGGTCTCTGATTGCGAGATCTGAAGGATTGGAACCGGAATCGGAGACTGGAAGGTCGGAGTGGTCGGCGGAGGTGGAGGAGGTGGATGAGATTGGAGGATCGCCGGTGGGAGGGGGATCTGCTGGTGGTCGGAGAGTTTCTGGAGGAAGGAGAGGAGAGCGGCTTCCTTGGCGGACACCATGGATCGCTCGTGGACGAGGAGTTCGTGCTCGCGCTTGAGCCTCGCCATTTCCTGTGCCTTCCAAGCTTCGTCGCGGATTCTCCTCTCGTTCTCTCTCCTGTCAATGGCTTCCAGAAACTTCGTCTCGAACTCCGCTTGCTTCGCCATCACGTCTTGAGTCAACTTCTGGAAGAAATCCTTCCACTTCCGCTTCCTCCTGGATCTCGTCCCCGTTATCTCGTCGTCGGACGAAGTGGATGAAGACGACGGTGTCCCCGACGGCGAGCTAGGGAAGTTCATCGGATTACTGTAATTAGCATTCTGCACCGGCGCCGGAGCCGACTGAATCACCGGCCTTATAATTGATGGAACAGTGAGCGGTGGCGGTGGCCGAGGCGGCGGCATTGCCATGGCGATTGGAACGGCGGCTTCAGGCGGAGGGAGAGAGGAGGAGGAAGAGGAATGGTTGGATTCGAGAGCTTCCAATTGATCGAAGAATCGATAGGTTTTGCCGTCCGATTTGCCGGATCGGCCGTCTTTGGTGCGTCGATGGTACTTGTACACGTTCTCGAATTTCTCTCGACACTTCTTCGCGCTTCGGCGAAACCCCAATTCCGCCATTTTCCTGATTCAAAAAGCAAGGAAATAGAATAAGATTCAAAGTGCAGCTCTCGTCTGAAAAAATTAACAGTTCAGTGTAACCAGACACATAAAATCACGCAGGAAAAAAAAAAGGAATTAAAATGTAGAAATTAGGAGATGACGAATTTGGTGATATAAAATTCACGGCACAGAAACTGAAGGAGCTAAGCTAGCTAGATGCAGCTTGCAAGTAAAAAAACAAAGCACATGGATATGGTCAATAGTCATGTAGAAGTGATGAAGAGAGAAGGATAGAGACTAGAATAATCCGTGGTAATTTACTGGTGAAGATGAAACAGAAACAGATTAACTAGAGTAACAAAATTGCAATCACGATTCAGGAGATCGAACGAAGTCAATAAGATTTGATCGGCCATGGAAGCTCTAAACCAAACTTGCTCAGAAGCTCCAATTGCACTTAGAAATCATTCAAAAACCAGTCGAACAGCACTCTACGAGTGAAATCGGATCTGGAAGTGAACTTAATCCCGATCTAAAATCATAGCGAATCAAGTAGACGCTCAAACGTGACATTAACTAGTACGAAATCCAAACAAGATCGAGATTCATAACAAACTTTCTCAAATCAGAAATCGAAGTAAAACAAAAAACACGAATCGAAATCATCAACTCACCTTGATATCTCATCCCAAAGCGGTCCTTTATGACTCGAATCACGAAACACTCCATCCATATCCGATCTTATCTGCAAAAGCGCCAGCGTCTCCTGCCTCGGCCACCGATTCCCGCCGCCACCGCCGCCGCTTCCGCCGCTCCCTAATTCATCGCTTCCTCCTCCTCCTTCTCCTCTACTCTTCCTCTCATCCTCCCCGATAACCGCCATACCTGACCTTGCTCCGGCTCCGGCGACTTCTCGATGAGCTCCGTTTGTTACAGCTGCGCCGCCGCCTTCGCTAGCGGTGCCGGTAGCGGCTTCTGATTTTGGTTGCAGCATCGATCAGCTCAATTCGAACCGAATTTTCCCCTGTACAATCTTCCAGAAGATCGATCGAGATGAAACAATGAATTTTTTTTATTTATTTGATATTTATGAGAATTCAACAGCTGGGACAAATTAAAAAGATGGGGTGAAATGTGTATTTATATATGGGGGATGTGTGTGTGTTTGTGAGGAGCGGTGAAATAATTTTAATTAAATTTTCATAAAAAGGAAAAATATAATATAAATATAAATATATTGGTTGTGTAATGTGTATGTATCATGTTCATGTATGTTCTTCGGGATCTGGCTGTCAATTTCCACCTTGACCCCTCAATAATTATTTTCCTTTTCTATAAATTGCTTAATTGCCCCCCAAAATTTCTATCTTTTAGCCGCGGAATCTTCAACCCCTTCCCTCTTTTAATAAAGTATTATTATTATTTTCCCATCTTTTTAATATTTTTTTAAGTAGGAAAAAATGATATTGATTTTAAATCAACCTAGCCCGTCATTGTGGATGAGGACCTGATTTTTAAAGTGGATCTGAATTTCATGGATACTACACGAATGATGTAGGCAGATAATCAAATCAGTTGTCTTGTTACAATCACGAGGTACATATACAATTCGAACCGCGTCAAAGAAATGTATGATAATCAAGGCAGATGAAATCACCATCTCAATCTGTCAAGGATGGGATTTTCTTCATTTTTAATGCATTTATCATTATGAGACTATCATCTTCGATCACAATTTTTAATAATTTTTTTATTTTTAATACATACCCTCTCTTCTAATTGTTTTTTTTAAATAATTCATTTTTCATAAATAAAAATAAAAATTAATATTAATTAAAAAATTCTATGTAGCTTAAATAAAGTGAAATGTGTGTGTGGAATGTTATTTTTTTTAATTAAAGGATGTACTAGAAAAAGAAATAAAAAATATAAAAGAATGACAATTTAGGGGAAAAAACAATGGGAGGAGGAAACACAAGTAGTAGATGGGGATAATAAGTTGGCCGGGTTTTGCGAATTACTTAAATGCCGGCCCATTTGTGGGTCATATTTGCTTTTTTCGGCGGTTCTTATTTTTCATTGCCAATGTGACCGGACCCGTCTATTTAGGTTAGAATTAGTATGTATTCTTGTATCTTGTACGGGTTTTTTTAAAATAAAATATTAATAAATAAGATATTTTAACATATATTTATTATCCGCCAAAAATAATCATGTAAATGCTTAAATATAAATTTTTGTTATGATTTGCGTAAAAATATAAGGCAATTATCATATAACTAACCAAGATCTTTTCATATGATGATTTTCTTTCTTATATTCTAAAGACATGAATCAGAATTTATCATATCCAAAAATAAAAGATTATTTTTTAAAAGAAAGGTGGGATAGTCCAATCTAAAAACGATATATGTTGTTTAATAATTTTTTTAACCTCCGCTTGAGTATATAGTTATGATAGTAGTAGTGTCCAAATCATCTTTTTTTCATAATACAAGTGAAATAATTGACAATTTATATGAACGGTTTGGATTCAGTAGAGTTACTTCGTGATAGTAGAGTTTTTTATTAAATGAAGTGTTTGATTTGAATAATTTGAGTTAGAATTGTGTGTTATCGTAAATGATGTCGTAATTCGAGTTATTTATATACGACAATAATGATTTTACAAGTGTAAGTAAGATGGTGGGGTTTAAATGAATAGTTCGAAATCAACAGAGATTTCCTTAAACGTCTTTTTTACATAATACAAGTGAAATAATTGTGTTTATATAAACGATTTGGATTTGGTAGAGTTACTTCACGAGTGAGAGTTTTCATTAAACAAAGTATTTTATCTAAGTAATTTGGTTGGAATTGGGTGTTATCGTAAATGACGTTGTACTCCAATTTATTTATATACGACGGTAATGGTTTACAAATGCATGTAAAATGGTGGGAGTTTAAATGAATAGCTCGAAATCAATAGAGATTTCTTTAAACGAAGTATTTGGGCTTGATCATTTGGATTGAAGTGGGGTTTCATCATAATGTTGTACTCTAGTTTATTTATATACGACAAGAATGATTTATAAATGCAAGTAAAATGGCGGGTGAATAAATAAATGGTTCGAAATCAATATAGTTTTCCTTAAACGAAGTATTTGGGCTTCATAATTTGGGTTAGAATTGGCTTTTATCATAATGATTTGGTCTAATTTATTTATATACGACAATAATGGTTTACAAATGCAAGTAAAATGGCAGGAATGTAAATGAATACTTCAAAATCAATATAGCTTTCCTTAAATAAAGTATTTGATCTGAATAATTTGGGATTCATAGTCTGAGTCTATGTATATGCGACAATAATGATTTACAACTATAAATAAAATGTTGAGGATTCAAATGAATAGTTCGAAATCAATAAAAAATTTCGTAAAGGAAGTATTTAGGTTCGATAATTTGGGTTCGAATTGGCTCTCATCATAATGTTGTGGTCTAATTTATTTATTCATATACGACAATAATGGTTTACAAATGCAAGTAAAATGTTATGAATTTAATGAATACTTCAAAAGCAATAAAGTTTTCCTTAAACGAAGTATTTAGATCAAATAATTTTGTTTAAAATTGAGGAATCATAGTCCAATTTATGTATATGCGACAATAATGATTTACAAGATACAATGTTAACTCAAATGAATAGTTTGGAATCAATAGAATTTTCCTTAAACGAAGTATTTAGTCGAGCTTCATAATTTGGGTTAGAGTTGGCTTTTATCATAATGTTTTTGTATAATTTATTTATACACGACAATAATGGTTTACAACTGCAAGTAAAATGGAAGGAATTTAAATAAATACTTCAAAATCACTAAAGTTTTCCTTAAGGTATGAAAAATTTGGTTAAAATTGAGGAGTCATACTCCAATATATGTATATGCGAATGTAGTGATTTACAACTACAAATTAAATGTTGAAGATTCAAATGAATAGTTCAAAATCAATAGAATTTTTCTTAAACGAAATATTTGGTCGAGCTTCATAATTTAAGTTAGAGTTGGCTTTTATCATAATGTTTTGGTCTAATTTATTTATATATGACAAATCGACAATAATAGTTTACAACTGCGAGTAAAATGGTAGGAATATAAATAAATACTTTGAAATCAATAGAGTTTTCCTTAAACGAAAGTATTTTATCTGAATAATTTGGGTTAAAATTGAGGAGTCATATTCCAATTTATGTATATGCGACAATAATGATTTACAATTACAAATAAAATGTTGAGGATTCAAATGAATAGCTCGAAATCAATAGAATTTTCCTTAAACGGAATATATATTTGGGCTTGATACTCTAGGTTAGGATTGGATCTAATTTTAACATAATGTCATAGTCCAATTTATTTATAGATAGTTAAAAATCAATAGATTTTTCCTTGAACAAAGTGTTTGGGCTTGATAATCTCGGTTATATTTGGATTTTATCATAATATTGTAGTCCAATTTATTTATATATGAAAAAATGGTTTATAAATGCAAGTAAAATGGAGTGAATTAACATTGATGAATAGTTCGAAATCAATATAGTTTTCCTTAAACTAAGTCTTTAGGTTTGATATGTTATAGTTGGGTTTTATTTTAAATAATGTTGCATCCCAGTTTATTCATATACGACAATAATGATTTTGGATACAAGTAACTAGAAGGTAAGTAAATAGTTTGAAAATCGACATTAATTAAGTTTGTGAGTGTTGGTGTATAAAATCTCGGCTTCAATTCGTATTAAATACACTAATTATGAACTCCGCATCTTTCGCTCCTCTTCCGTCTTCAGATCTAGAAAACCTGTAAAACAATGGACACAGGGGGCGGGGACCCCCTAATCCACCTCCGATGCCTAAGTCAGAAGAACAATTGTCGTTTGAGCGTCGAGGTACAACAAGAGAGCGATGAAACCCTAAACAGTCGAGCTAAGCGAATATTAGCCTGCCTAGGATTTCTGAATATGCTATGCACATGTGTGTGTCTCTCCCTACATGCCTAGGGCATGTATTTATAATGGAAGAGAGAGATACAGGGGGGCCGAAAATCATATCATTAGGGCCGAAAATCTTATCCTCTTGGGCTGGTCAACTGCCTTAAAGCCCAAGTAAGGAATATTCCACCCTATCTCCAATTTAATTCTATCCTTTAATAAAAGATAGAATCTTCCATTAAGTTGCATAACCGCCATATAATTTTATATAGAAAATAAGAAAATAACTGCGCAGTAATTTTAATAAATACCTTTATAGCGAAAATAACTATGGTAATTATGTTTGATTTACCCGCTCACAGTGAGTACCTTCGCAAATATGCTATGAAGCTAAACATCACAAAAGCTTATGATATGATCAATGAGTATTCTTAGAGGTATGAGATTCCAACCTCATATGACTAATTGGATAATGGAATGCACCTCCACCACCTTGTACACTATCAATGTAACGGGTGAGCTATAAGGCTTCATTTTTCGACCGAAAAAAGGCTTCAACTAATGACAAAAGGGCCATATAAATTCCCGATCTTGAGTCTATTTGCTAATGAATGGATTACTATTCAATTTAAAAAAAAATGAAACTAGTTGAATTTCTTGAAATGAAACATTTAGGGTGACTTATATGATCGAGTTACATTGTAGTTTTATCGTAAATACTTTTTGCAACCTAATTTATTTTTGGAGATTACGAAAAAAAAATTGAGATAATTAATATATTATCATAAATAATGTTTAGGCTTGATAGTTTGGCTCGGAGGTGGATTTTATCATAAATAATGTTGCGACTCAATTTATTCATATACGATAATAATGTTTTCAAGATACAAGTAAAGTAACTAGAAGTTAAGTAAATAGTTTCAAATTGGACATTAATTAGAAAGTTTGTGAGACACAAAATGCTATGAAGCTAAACATCACAAAAGCTTATGATATTATCGAAGACAGTGGCTTGCCACATAAATCTTATAGTACTTCAATTGTCAATACTCTTCTTGCTATTTTTTTTTTTGGATCGGGTAAGATTTAAGGTACTCAAATACTACTTAAGATTAACCTAGAGTTGAAATAATTCTAAATGATTAAATTTAGAACTTCGCAGTCCGTGAGTGTCGAAGCGAAAACCTCTAGGTTCTCCCTTGAGGTCTTAACCGTTAGATTGGACTCCTCACCCAAATACTCTACTTGCTAATGAATGAATTATTGTTTTTTAAAAAAACGAAAGTAGTTAAATTTCTTAAAATGAAGTGTTTAGGGTTTATATATTCGAGTTAAAGTTTAGTGTAATCGTAAATAATGTCACAATCTAATTTATTTTTAAGGTTACGAAAATAAACTTTGAGATAATTAATATTATTATTAATAAGTTGTATCTTAGCTACTAGGATTACCTAGTCTAAGGTACTCCACCCAAAAGTTATTTAAAAGATTCTAATCCAACTATTACAAATTCGGAATGTTTTTCAACATATACAATGTATAAGCTATATATTGTACAAATCAATTGATAATTGCAATATAATAAATACATTGTGAAGGGGATTATTCTTTCGAAGAAAAATGTAGAAGATTGTTCAAGAAATGAGTAATGTACTATAACAAAGTAATTAAACCAAAATAATATACAATGTATTGAAAAGTTATTATAAAATGCAATGTAATAAAGGTGATGCATATGTATATTGTTACGGCCTCAATGACATTGTATATTTCATTACAATAGTTTTAAAAACTATTATCAGAAGTGAATGACCCTTTTGTCCCTAATGTGTATCTTAAACATTGGAAGTTGTAAACACGTACATCGTCTTTTTCATAAGAAAAAATCTATATTAGCGATGAATGACACATGGGGGTAGGATAATTTTGTGATTGTATAGCCTTCTTTTTAATGTATTCTTTTTTTATTACAAGTTTAGTGCATGGATGTTTATCGAACTATCGGTGTTGAAATTTATTGGTGTTGATATTGAAATTGGGTGTTTGTTTTTCAAAAATGTTAGGGGTGTTCGGTAGAATTTTGCTTATATGTGTTTATTTTTTTTGGAAAAATAAATTAAAAATTAAAAAGAAATGATAATGTTGGGGTCTTGATTGTCTTTTGAGCTCGAAATAATTCCGATAAGATTTTATAAGTCCAATACTATCAAATACATGAAACGAAGTTTATTTTTCTCGAAAAGTGTAATAAGTCCAATGAGCTATCCATAAGCTCGTTGTCGAACACACCTCAACATATACTCCAATATTTTGTATTAAAAATGAAATTTGAAAAAAAAAATAAGGCCTTGTTTGTCAAGGTCGTTTTAGCTTTTAAAATTTTATTTTAAACACTGCTGGCTAGAGTGTGTTTGGTATAATGAGCAGTAGAGTATTTTTAACATTTTGAAGCTTGATTTTTGGCACCTACTCTAGAAAGTGTTTTGGAATTTAAACTAGTTAACCTTTGATGTTTCTTTTTCATATATGTCCTCAATCAAATAGAAATATTATGGCTTCATTAATAAATCATATATCCTATATAAGTATAAGCTAAACCCAAAAGTCGCCTCAACCAAGCACATATTAGCATTTTGTTTTTATTGGATCTTACCTTTCAAGCTGTCATCCTCTATAACTGCTACTACTACTACAATTATCCGCTACCATAAGCATTTAGCTTGCGGGTTAAGGGCCTTCAAACATCTAATCAAACGGGTAATACCATAAAATTTTCGTTTCAACCTTTATGGACAATATCTTAACTAAAAAAAATTGGCGGTTACGAGTTACAAATGAAATTCGAAAAATTCTATTTGATGTCGCTAAATTTAAGAATATTACGATTGATGTTTCAAAATGAAGTTATGATTATAGCTTTTTTTTTGGCAAGTCGGTTAGTAGGACTACCACTAAACATGCACCTCTATTAGAAATCCAAATATGGCATTTTAAGACAGGGTGGTGTATGCCTTAATTGTCCACATGATTGGAGAAGGAATCCTATACTTTCCTTTAAATTAAATTTTATAATTATTATATCTATTTTCTAACCTATATTCTTAAGATCTAGGTTAAAAGTCTAAAAATAATAATATATTTTAAAATTATTTTTATTTAAGTTTAATTATTTTTCAATAGACTTTATTAATTTTCTTCTAAAATTTTAGGTCCCGTAATTAATATTCTTAATCTATGCCTTTAGAGTATAGGATAAAACAACTGTTATTATATTTACTATATTACTTCCTCCACGAAAAAATACATGTAATTTTAGAATTTCTCTTAAAAACTAAGAATCAATATAAGTTGACTTAAATATCTTAAATTTTATTGAGATCTTTACTCTCTTAATATATATTTAGAAAATTATTTTTAATAATGAGAATAATATTGAAAAATGTGATAAATTATATTAAATAAAAAATATTATTGAACAAATAAATTAAGCTAAAATGGCATATCTTTATGAATGGAAAAGTACTATTTTTACAAGCAAATAAAGCAACAAGAAAAATATGAGAAATGATTAATTTTTAAAGCCAACTCAACGTGCATTGTACTTTATATCTATCACCTTCTCATTTCTCACTTTGGGCTCCCATAATATTCCCATTATCAACCAATCACATACTTTATATCATTATATTTATAGCCCACCCATTTCATAACATCCACAATTTAACACCAACGAAAAGCAAATAAAAAAATCCCTCACTTTACCTCCAAAGTTAGAATTCTTCTACATTAAATCGTTCAATAAGTGAAAAGAATATCATAAGACATACTCTTTTTGTTAAATAATACATGTTATTTTAGTCTGATTTTTTTTAAACAATATTAATCAGTTGACATATTTTTATTATATATTTTTCTCAATATTATCTTCATTAATTAAAAATAATTACATAAATGTATAACAAAAGAGAGAGATCTCACTAAGGTTGAGGATATTTAAGTCAAATCACATGATTTCTTAATTTTCAAGACCAATCGTAAAATGATATGTATTTATGAACGAAGGGAGTGTGTAGACTTTTTTTTTTGAAAACGTTTTCACTAGTAAGAGATTTACCAATACTTCTAGGACGTTCTCCCACTACCACTAAAATGCTAGTGAAAATGTTAACCCCTTGGGAGTACGAGGGTGCAAAATCAAATGGATGAACAATGAAGCTCCGCTCTCGTTCACTCGTTCCGCTAGTAATTCCGCTCATGTCAAAAAAACACTAAAACAATATTTTTTTTTGTCAAGAAACAAGACAAAGTTCTTGCCAATTAATAAAGTTAATTATTTAGGTAAAATTAATCATTTAAAATAATTTAACATATCTATATATACATTAAATACTGTAATAATAATTATAATATAATATTTTTTAATAAATCCCGTTAGAGTATTGTCAATGGTAATATCAATAATAATTTAAAAAAAACTACGTATATATTTACAACTAAAAATCCAAATAAACATTTTATCAAAAAAAAACCCAAATAAACAAATGGTATAACAGGAGCGTTACTTGCAACCAAGCAAAATGGTGGGTCCCAAGATGACGTCATTTACAGCAGGGCAGATAAACTTGAAGGAAGGCGGGCCCACCTCCAGAGAGGATTGTGTCATTTTCACTCTAACCTGTATATTCCATACATTAAAATTTACATTTTATTAAATCATGATGTTTAAGAATTTTTGAGTTAAAAATATTTTAATAGTAGAATAACGTACTTATACTATAAGAAAATACTTAATACGGAGTACATTATTGAATAAAACTTGAAAAAATTTAGTTGAGGAAAAACATTTTGCTAAACAAATCCTACACCTTTGTTTTTTTTAGTTTAATTTAATCACAACCTTGAATTTTACACATGTTAAGACAATAAGAGAGATAATTGTGGACTTCAGACATCTATTTAAACGGTTAAGTTTCTTCATGAGAAGTAACCAGAGGTATTCGTTCGACTCTCATGGGTATCGCTCTTCATAAAAAAAAAGATATAATTGTGTCATTTTCGGTAATTAATTAAGAAATGATAAACATTAATGGAAAGTGATCGAAAAACTAACTTAAGGGTTTGTTCGACAATTGGATACTTATATATCGGTGTTGAAGTTTTTCGGTGCTAATGCTGAAAGTGGGAGTTTATTTTTCACATAAGTTAGGGATGTTCGGTAGAGACATTTTTATGAGTGCTTATTTTTCGGGGGAAATTACCAAAAAGGGAATGAAGTATTAATAAAATAAAGAGAAAAATAAAACACTCTAACCCTTAAAAAAATAATTAAAAAAAGTGATAATCTTGTTCGACAAGTCGATAAGATTGAGGGTGTTGATTATCTTTTAAGCTCAAAATAAGTTCAATAAACTTTTATAAATTTGGTAATGCCTAAAACGTAAAACAAAGTTTATTTTTACCGAAATACATAAATTACCAATAAACATGTTACCGAATAGGCCTAAGCGAATTTTATTTCAAGACGGCGTACATTTTTAACCGCAGTGCTTACCCACACAAGCCGATAAAATTAAAAGGTTTTCAACTATACTTTAGATTGACTATTCGATGAATTTCGTTTTTTTTTTTTTGTTCTATCGAACGTACCCCTTTTATTGGACAAGGATACTCTCACATTGATTTCTAGAATTCGCTGTAGAACTTTACTGGATCAATGTTGTTGTATTTATATAACAAATTTTTTTATGTATAAATATATTGAGTAGGAAAATAAACGAATAAAAATGAAAAAGATGGAAGGTTTCGTGTGGACAATAAAAGGAGGGCTACGTCTGGGTAACATGGTGGATCAAAGCATGCATGTGAATGTTAATTACAAAGCATGTGTGATCCATGTGGTTTTAATTTAACCCTCTTTTTAAAGACTATCATCTTATTCAACCTACCTTTGCAAGCTTATCTAATCCACCTTAATTATTATGTCGAATCTAATTCTTTTCATCATATCAATGTTATTTTTACAATGTAAAAAAAAAGTTTGTGCCTATAGTATATGAAAACAAGGGCGGATACAAGTGGCTAAGGGGGTGCCCTTTTCATTAATCGAGCTTAAATAGGATTGTCCAATGGGTCAATTTAGGAGTGGGCATCTGTCCAAAATCAGATCGGACCGGGATCGAATTTTCTAAATCTTTAGATCGAGGATCGGGCCGGAATTTACCGGTCCGGTCTCGGTCCGGTCCACTTTGGTTTTGGACCAGTATTTTTTTAAATTAATATTTTTTAAAGAAAAAAAATTATGTTTTTATTGAGAAATTTTATATATTATTTATGAAAAAAATACAATGTTATGAAGTATATACATAAAAGTGAAATTTAAATAATAATAAATGAATTTTATAACATAAGAAAAATTATTTATGTATATAAATTTTATTTTAAAAAAAAATCGGTCCGAACCTGAATCGAAATTTTAAAATTTATAGACCGAGGATCGGTCTCGATCCGGTCCGGACCCGAATTTGCCCGGCCCTTGTTCAATCCATATTAATAAAGTCGACTATTAAGATATGGAAATTAGTGGAACTTTATTGGTTAGATAGATATGAATTGAATTAAAATGAAGAATATTAAAAAGTAGTTGGGTTGATATATTAGTTCAATTTAAAGAAAGGCTTTGCAAGTTGTACTTGATTTGAAGCAATAAGAAAATTGCAGGCGCGCCGTTGTGTTTCCTCGTACGCATGGGAACCAACGCCCGGTTGGCCGCTTCCTTCTCCCGCCCGGTTTGCATTATTATTATTCTTTCACCAAAGATTATAGATTTTCTCATAATTTAATAAAATGTCAAAAGTTGTATATTGGTTGCTCCAAAATTCAGATATCAAATACTCTATATACTTCACAAATTATAAGGCCGGATAGGCCAAGTACTATATGGACTAGCCTAAAGCATCCATAACTAATCAAACTAACCAATTTTAAGAAAGAAGGGCAGGGTAAGAGACTTAACCGTTGAGCCTTGTGCATGCGCACACCAACAATATTCTTAGTTGAACTACATGTCTTGTGGCCAATTACAACAACAATAACCATTATTATGTGATATTGAGTAATATATATATCTTAGGTTTGAGGGTGTGTGTGAAAGGCCTAAAAAATGAGTAAGAGCAAAAAAGGAAAATGAAAAAGAAAGGGTAAAAAATATAAGAAACTCGTACATTGAGGCTCCTCTATTAACTACCTGGTCGACTAACATTCCTCCATCGTATTCTTAGGTATCATTCCATTGATCTGTGCACTCAATCAAATTTGCTGAAACTTTCAAAAGAGTGAGATCTTGCTTTAAAACCTCTTTTCAATTTTTCTTTTATTTACCTCTACCCCTACGAAAAAGACTGAAAACCCAACTCTCGCACCTTCATATTAGTGCACTCGGTGGCCTCCTCTATATTTGCTCAAACTAGCAGAGTCTTAATTTGCACAAATTCTTCCCTATACTAACCGCTCTCGCCTTTCTTTTGATCACTCTTGATCCTGTCCAATCTTATATGGTCATATTGTCCTATTGAATAGGATCGGAAATGAAGTTAAATACAAATCCGTTGATTTAGTACTAATTAATTTTAGAATATAAACTCACTTAATTTATGTGATGGAACTAACATGAACAAATGTTAAATACAAATCCTCAAGTAATTAATTAAAGAGGCAAAGAGATGTATGATAAGAAAAGAGAGTCCAAGAAATAATGATTAAAATCGAATTTTCGTTATGATCAATTATTGATATACAATTTTGATATTTTGATTATAATGTGTGTATAACACAAATGAGATTTAATCAGATTGTTCATTGGAAATTGCAATATTTAATAATGTTATAAACCTAAAAATAGATATCAATTAAAATATCATAGTACTATGTATTTGATTAGTTTTGGAAAAGAAATACGTACGAAATGAGCTAGGCAATGGTATCAATCAAAGCCTCGACAGATGCCTTGTCTAATTGCTTACAGGTTGGAATGACGGTGTAATTTGAGATGGAATCTAATTTTGCCGTTAATCATAAGACTCAAAAAGTGCCCTAATTGTTTCTAAAGAATATACTCCTTCTGTCCCGTTTTGTTCTTCCGGTTGTACAAAATGCACAATATTTAAGAAAGGAAAAAGCATGTAGCTTGTGTCAGGTTTATTGCAGAAATGAGACATATTTTTTTACAAATTAAATACAGCTAGATTGCATTAAGAGTAAAAGTCTGAATTTTTTATTCATAAAAGTGGGAACAATCCTCCCACTTGGATTTCAACCAATAGGAATGAAGCATTCAAGTCACACGGATCCCCCCCACCCCCACCTTTTCACTTTCTTCTTTAAGAAAGAGCCAAATCCACACTTTACATTTACAGTTTCTGCATTCAAAGCTTACAAAACAGAACTACAGAATATTCCCAAAAGAAGCTTCATCTTCATTAAATATTGCATCATTGCCTGTAGTAATGGCTTCAGCATTCAATTTAAACGAAATCCCAATTTCAGATGGTGATGCCATAAATGAACAGGGACAACACCCATTTAATCTCAATGAGTCTGCTGGGGACATGGAAGAAGAAGCTCTTCTTCATCAACTCAATCAAGAAACACAGGGGCATCAACCAGCTTCAGGACAAAGCACAATAGAGGCACAACAGCATCATCAACCATATACTACAAGGCTCAGCAGTGAGAAAAAGATGCAAATATTCATGCATCTTTTACACATAGAAAAAGGAGGAGTTCTTCCAAGGAATGCAATACAGCAGACTGCAAATCAGTTTAATCTTTCAACAAGGACAATTTCCAGGCTATGAAACACATGCAAGCAACAACAACAAGCAATGCAAGTGCCAAATGTGAGTACAAATTACCATAAATGTGGCAGAAAGAAACTTCAAATTCAAGCTAGTGTCATCACAGAAATAGGCATGGGGGACAGGTCATGCATTAGGGATTTAGCAGCCAAGTTGGACATTTCAAAGAGTGCTTGCCATAGATTGGTGAAAAGAAAAACAATCAAGCCACATACAAACCCACTCCATCCAGGCCTCAAGCCTTCAAACATGAAAACCAGGTTAGAGTGGGTTTTAAACCTCTTGCAAGGAAGTACACCACAGACTAAGCAAGTGTACTATACCATGTTTGATTTTGTGCACATAGATGAAAAATGGTTTCAATTGAGCAAGAAGTCACAAAGAGTCTATCTAGCACAGAATGAGAGGGGGAAATACAGAGCTGCAAGCTCAAGCAAATTCATTCCCAAAGTGATGTTCACAGCTGCAGTAGCTAGGCCAAGGTTCAATTTAGAGGGACAATGCACATTCGATGGGAAAATAGGTATTTTCCCATTCACATTTCAAGAAGCAGCAAAGAGGAGATCAAAAAACAGAGAGAAGGGGACAATTGTAACAAAGCTAGTTGAATCAGTTAACAAAAAAGTCACAAGGCGCATGTTGATTGATCAAATTATTCCAGCCATCAAAGAAAAATGGCCACAAGATGCAGGACACAAGGTCATCTTCATACAACAGGATAATGCAAAGGCACACATTACACAAGAAGATGCAGAATGGCAGCAAGTGTATAGGCAAGAAGGATTCACATTCATTTTACTCCAACAGCCACCCAATAGTCCAGATTTAAACATATTAGATCTAGGATTTTTCAGGAGCATTCAGTCACTCATGCACAAGAAAATGCCAAAGAATATTGATCATATGCTAGATGCAGTACACCAAGCATTCTATGAGCTAGAACCAACAACCCTAGCAAATGTATGGATGTCATTACAGTATGTCATGAATGAGATTATTAAGGTCAAAGGAGGCAACGACTATGATCTCCCTCATGTCAACAAGAATAGACTTAGAGCTCAAGGAAATCTACCAATTCAAGTCAAGGCACCAAGTTGGGCAGTTATACAAGCATGGGACATCATCAATGGGGTTGCACAAGATGCACAAACAGAGCAAGCAACAGAACACCCAGCTGAACATGCTCAGGGGACTCAAGCTAGTCAAGGAGATGAAGAAACTCAAGAAGTTGCAATAGAAGACAGTCAATACATATAGGGTAACAATTAAGTACATAAACTTTTGTGTAATTAGAAAACTTTTGTGTAAGCAAAACACTTTTGGCATGGTAATGAACAAGTAATCTCAGATTTCTCCTTTTCCATCATAGAAACAACATTTTCTCTATTGTTTCTCAGTTTTAAAGAGATTCATCATTGATTTTTAAACAAAAGTAATCTCAGATGTCCCCATTCCATCAAAGACACAACTTAAATTCACATAACTCAAATATACAAAGGCCTCATTCAGGCAATGGCTGGTGGCCTATTGCATGTAAAGGTAAGTGAACACTCAAGGACAAATGCATCTCAGTTTTTAACCATTTTCATCATTGATTACTTACATGTAATCTCAGTAGTCCCCATTCAACAAGGAAAACAAGTGTCATTCACATTACCAAAACACACAATGGCCTCATTCAGCACAGCCTGGTTTCCTATTGCATGCAAAAGTCAAGTGAAAATAAAAAATTGCATCTCAGGATTAAAAACATTTCATCATTGATTCAATGCCAAAAATGAATGCCCGGTTTATGCACACAAGCCAACAAAGTTTCAGACCAGAAAATGCGCAAAACCATCACAGTTTCAACACAAGCCATCACCAATAGAAACAAAGCAAAGCACCAACATATGCACATACACACTACATCAGGGTCAAGAACCAACCATCACCAACAGAAACAGAGCAACAACATATGCAGAAAACAACACCAACGCAGCAAACATTTAAGGCAAGCCAAAAACAGAAAGAAGGAGAAGGATAAGAGGACTTATCTAGGCATCAAAATCATCAAACTCATCAACTTCATCAACCTCATCAACCTCATCAACATCATCAACCTCATTTTTAGAGGGTATTTGCACATCAACATCTTCAAGGTCACCATTAGATGGCATCACAGCATTCCCGGGGGACTCGGGAGGACACAATTGGTCAACACTATCGTCATCAATAGGCTGGAGAGGGCCTTCAACAGATACATCAGAATGTCGGGGACTATAGGTGTGTGCTCCATTACACTCAGGGCCCCATTCACAATTCGGAGAATCAGAACATTCATATGATCCCGATTGCTCAGAAGGCAGGGGACTAGAAGTGTCAGCAAAAAAGGAATCATAACTCATCTCGGCTGTGGACCTGTACAAAACAAAAAAAAACAAAGCATGCATTAGTTAGAATCTAGAGAGATAGAGATCAACATAAGGAGACATATACGAAATCAACACACCTCAGTAAAAAAAAAGGGTATCAACAAGCAATTTTTACGCTCTAGTACCTCGAACAAAAGAGACAGAGAGATTGTGGGAATCCAAGAGCAAGATCCCAGAGGCTCAACCAACAAACCTGTTAGCACAACAACAAAATAGATGAGATAGAGATGAGAGAAGCAAGATCCAACAGCAAAAAGAGACAGAGAGATTGTGAGAGAAGCACGAACAACCAGAGATCGAGGGATCGATAGATCGTGTGAGATGAGA
Source organism: Fallopia convolvulus (assembly GCA_964016875.1). Taxonomy (NCBI): domain Eukaryota; kingdom Viridiplantae; phylum Streptophyta; class Magnoliopsida; order Caryophyllales; family Polygonaceae; genus Fallopia; species Fallopia convolvulus. The sequence continues at coordinate 69,305,516 of OZ024720.1, forward strand.
ATCATACCTCAATCAAAAAACCAGAGATCGTGTGAGATGAGAAGGAGCGCCAAGAACAACCAAATATCGAGGGATCCAGAGAAGGATTCGAGCACCAAGAACAACCAAATCAGAGATCTTGTTCAAATCCAGAGGAATCAATCGATCTCCAGCAAAGCACGAACAACCAAAGATCAAGAGATCGAGAGAAGGATTCGAGCATCACGAACAACCAAATCGAAGATCTTGTGAGAATCCAAAGGAATCAATGGCGCTCGAGCAAAGCACGAACAACCAGAGATCGAGAGATCGAGAGAAGGATTCGAACACCACGAAGGAGCAAGCAGTGGACTCACTCGAGATCTCGAAGTGTTGCTAGAACGAGAGACCTTTTCAGAGATAGAGAGATAGAGAGCAAATGGAGAGTTTGAGAGGCACAAATAGGGTTTTGAGAGCAAATGGAGTGTTTCAGAGATGGAGCGGCGCAATCTAGGGTTTCTCCATAGGAGCAAGCATTTATGGTGTGTATTTGGATCAAGAAGCCCAAAAATGCATTTGGGTCAATCCATATACGCGTACGGATATGAACAGAATATGGAGCTCCATGGCTATAGCAGGGCAAGAACACATGTATTGGATTCTCATGGGTCTTTTTTGGATCAAACCCAAAAAATGGGCATTTAATATGGGTTTATTTTTTGGGTTAAATTTCACATAGCCCAAAATTTAATCTCCATTTTGTTTTTCAATCTCTATCTCAAGGTTTTATGTTGGGGTTTAAAGTGGTTTTAATTTGATGAAAATAGAATGTCCCATTTATTTCCATAAATTAAAAGTTGGGTGAAATTAAAAAGTTGGGGTAAAAAAGTTGGTTTTAATTTCATCAAAATTGAATGTCCAATTTTTCCCATAAATTAAAATTTGGGTGAAATTAAAAAGTTGGGGTAAAAAAGTTGGTTTTAATTTCATAAAAATTGAATGTCCAATTTTTTTCATAAATTAAAAATTGGTTTACATTCAAAAATTGGGGTTAAGATGTTGGTTTAATTTGCTATCTCAAGCTTTCAAGGTTAAAAAAAAATGGGTGGAATTCAAAATTGGTGAAGATATTGAAAATTTAAAGAGGAAGTATGTGGGTAAAAATTGAAATTGATTAAGGGTAGTATTGTAAAATAGGTGTGATATAAATAGAAAGAGGGGATAGTACGACAAACAAAAAGGGACGCTCAAAACGGAAACAAGACAAATAAAAGGGGACGGAGGGAGTATATGACAACGTGGGAGAAAATTCACTGAAATTTAATTTGTCGACATCGGGAATAAATATTTATTTAATTTTTTAATATAAGAGTTCAAGAGTGCATATAATACTTAGATAGAATAGGGGAAGTTATGATAATTATTAGATCAAGAATCTAAAGTAAAAAAATGATAAAATTGTAGATTTTTTTTATGAAACTTTTTTAAATGTGCACTTTTATATAAATATGTCCATCTAGTTAAAATGTGCATTTATATACACTTTTAGTGCATAATTATGCATATATACTAATTAAGCACTTTATAACACCCGTCTTACACTTTAACATATTAAATGTGTACTTTATATTAACATGCACATTAATTAGTTAAATTGTACACTTATACTTTTAATGCATACATGCATTTTCGATATTTGTATGTGTAGTCTTAGAGTTATAATTTTTAGATTTGCACCTCAAATATAGAATTGGGCTCTAGAGAAACCCATAATTATAGAGAAACCGTGGTAAAAAAAAGGGTTATTAGATCAGATTTTTTGAACGGTAGAGATTAATTAAAAAAAGGTGCATAATATCTATCATGTGGTCAATCCACCGGATTACACCAAATTCCTAAAATATCTCCCTAATATCTCGACTCTCTCTCCATATATTCAACTTCCAAATTATTAAAACCGTCCATATTTATCTCATCATTCTCTCTCTTTCATCTCTTCCATTTTCAAAGTCGAAATCCTCCGCCATCGTTACCATCTCGGAGTTGCAGTTTGGGAGCAGAAAAAATCCTCCATTCGTTCACAAATGCAAACAAATTCGTTGGATTTGGCGGCGCTATCTGTCCGCGTGCTTGCAAATATGCAATTCGAGAGAAGATTTAGAAGGTAAGAGCATCAATTAAATTAAACGATTAATTTCGTTTGTTTGAATTTGTGTTGGGATTCGTAATTAAGGGGGTTTTGGTATGAATTTGCAGGAAATTGAGAGGGAGAAGATGAAAAGGGAGGATTCAGAGGAGATGGAAGATGACGTTGAGAAGTCGATGAAGTATGCGAGGAGGAGTGTGAGCGATGGAGATGTGCGCAAGTACACGACGTTTGCTCATACGTGATTTGCAACAATCTCGATTCTTTCCCACAAGAGTACAAAGCTTTTCTGAATTCTTCTCAAATCGAAGTCGAACTCGTATATATGGTATACATGTTAAGTATTCTGAATTTAATATTCAGATATTTTGTAGACATGTTCGAGATTATGTACCTAATATTGGGGTATATTGTATACATAGTCGAGAGCTCTTTGTACACATGTTCAAAACTCTGAACTTAATATTCAGATATACTGTGTACATGTTCTAGATTTTGTACTTAATATTCAAATATTGTATACATATATATTTAAATTCTTTTCTACACAAGTTCAAAATTGTGAAATTAATATTCAGGTGTATTGTGTGCATATTCGAGTTATTTTGTACACATTTTCAAAAATATGATATTTAGATATATTGTTTACATGTTCAAGATTTTTTACTTAATATTCATATGTAGTATATACATATTCGATTTCTTTTGTACACATATTCAAAATTGTGAAGTTGATACATGTTTAAAACTATAAAATTAAAATATTTTGGGTACAGATTCAGAATTTTGCACTTAATATTTAGATTAATTATATACATAGTCGAGTAATTTTATACATATTCGATTTCTTTTGTACACATATTCAAAATTGTGAAGTTGATACATGTTTAAAACTATAAAATTAAAATATTTTGGGTACAGATTCAGAATTTTGCACTTAATATTCAGATTAATTATATACATAGTCGAGTAATTTTATACACATGTTCAAAATTGTGAAGTTAATATTCGGATATATTTTGTACATATTCGTATTATTTTGTACACATATTAAAAACTGTGAAGTTAATATTCGAGTTATTTTGTACAAATGTTCAAAATTGCGAAGTTCAGATATATTGTGTAAATGTTCGATATTTTGTACTTAATATTCAGATATTTTGTATACAAATTCAAGTTATGTATAGTACAAAAACAATCATATTTTATAATCTCTTACCTTTTTTATTTTTAAATATGGCAACTATCTCCTAAATTTTAGTAACAAAATAAGCCTATTTAATTTTGAAATCAGGTTTAAATTTGAAAATCCCGTCATTTACAAATATGCAAATCAATTTTGTTTTTTTTTCGATTTTTTTAAATTCAGCTTCCTTAAATTTCGGACCTTCCTTTTTAATTTCAATCAGATAATTCTCTCCCTAATTAAAACATAATGGACCCTCAAATCACAACCCTTAATTTGGTTGAATCTAACGATCCTCATTCCGACTCTAGTTTCTCTATAATAGTTGTTTCTCTGGAGCGTGCCCCTCAAATATATATATATATATATATATATATATATATATATATATATATAATTTGTGAATACATAACAAAAATAAAGTAATTAAAAGAAAATTATAAAAATTTAAAATTATTTGTAATTTTCTGAAATTATCTTTAGTGTCCATTGCTTTTGTCTAATGACAGTTTTTAAAATTTACTGAAATGTATATTTTTTAAAACGAATGTGACATAATTACTAATTACCCCAATAAACATCGATCCATAAACTAAATTCATTTTGTACATCAAGCTCGATCATATGTAGAGACTTTTACGCAATTCCTTGTCATGTAATCAATTGATGTTGACTGTTGAGTTTGCGAGTTAGGACTTGGGACACATATATTAGGTTTTTTCGATTAATTAATCATTGATAATTGAAATGTGCACATTATCCATCCTATATAACGATCATCAAATATTTGTCATCATTCAATTAGATTAAAAATAATTAGACGGGATTAAGTAAATGTAATAGTGTAATACGTTGTAATTAAGTGGTTTATAATAACTATATTTTTAATCATATATTAAAATCCTTAAAATGAAGAAAAAAAAATTGTTAAATTATATCGTTAAAGATTGTTCATAATTTTTTTTATAGATATTTTTCATTTTTTTAATAGATTTTTAGTTTTTAAAACACATATTTTTATTCTATGGTTTTAAAATTATTGTAACAAGAACGATAAACAGTAAAGAACGATACAAAGATTTACATAGTTAAATAACATCGTATTACCTACTTTCACGAATAGAGAAATTGAATTATGATTAGGGATGCGAAACAGAACAGATCATAATATATAATATGACGTTTCATGAGTATATATAACGACTCATGAAACCCTAATCATTATGGGTTGTCAGCCCAAAACAAATCACAATAGGCTCATTAATAGAAAACACAGCGTACCATTTTCCGGGGTAGCACCGTCCCTACTAGGGGTGCGTCGCCACCTGAACCCACAACTCGTGAAACCCTAATCATTATAGATGTCCTCTCGGAACACCCTGTCAGGAGCTCTACCGCTCTACCATTGAACCCCTAGCGAATATCCATCGACAACAGAATCAAGGCATATTAATAAAAATATTTGTTAAAAAATCGTTAAAATCAAAGTTAAATCAAATAGATGAATTTGTAATATTGAGAGGCGGTAGGCTACATGTTAACATCCCATATATGGAGAGAGCACGTTCACATGCCTCACCTATTTATTAGAGCAATATTTTGTAATTTTGATCGAATTGGGTTCCAATTAAATAATTTTCACATATTTGCCAGCAATGTAAATCACCAGCTTAAGAGTAATTTGAATTTTGTTTTTTTGCTAATTCTGGTTTCAATCACATCTCAATCATTCATTACATTGATAATCAAATCATTAACCCCATTTAATCTCTCAATGTGGACTTTCTCTTAAATGGAATACGATCCCACATTAATTTTATGATTAATAATCTTGCCTCGTACTAATTAGAAAACTTTATACTTACGTCTCCTCCTCATAAAGTTGATAAATTAATATGGTGATTACTGACCTCCATACCGTTTGGTTATACAAAATTACACGCATTAACATGTGAAAAAAGTAAACTTAAAAATTGTATTAGCTTGATGCTAAAGAGCGTGTTTAAAACTTGGATTTTTTAAGGGGAAAATTGGAATCTTATGCTAACTTTATTCGTAATAGAATTCCCAAAACAATGATGATATAGTAGTTTACTCAAAATTGTATCACAAAATAGATTGAATGACATCTATTATCTTTCACATATTTCGATCAAGAAGTAGCTTCTTATAATTTTCATGTAAAACACGTACCACAAATATGTATAGAGTATGTTTTGATAAGGTAAGAATTTGGTTATGTGTTGTTATATACCAGAAAATTTCTTGCGAATGAGAGCACAAAATTGTAAGTGAGTGTCAAATTGAATCAAGTTAGAAGTATGTGCAAACTTTGCGAATTTGTCAGGATAAATATTAATAGGTATGCATACAATATATGTTTGACAATAATGCGATAAAAGAAGGTTCAAAAGAATTTTCAAGCCAGTAATCATAATCTCAAATTTTCAAGGACATCGAATGTTTATATTACTGTTCTAAAAGTCCCCGCCTAATTCCGATTAGGTCCGTCTTGGCGTTGGAAGGTACTAGTCCATCTAGCCTTTTAACCCGTCTAGGCATTAGGCGGACCCTCTCCGTCGAGAGTTCACCTAGCGTTTTTAAAACACTGGTTGATACTAAAAGTAATTATCACAGATATATTATCTCATCCTTTGTATAGCTTTTGAATTCCAAGCGATTTTACCGCCACAAATAATAATATTATTCTCTCTCATACGCCACATATAACCATTTGTCCATTTATAATGGCCTACCTATTTAGCTGGTAAGTGATGACGTCCATGACTGCTAGGTTGTGAATTCAAATCCCCTCCTAACCCGACGCAACTTGCGACGATCTAAGTGTCTCCTATACACCAAAGGGGGGTCAATATATAAAAAGAAGAGGGTCCATTTCAGTTGCTCCGAACCATATATATTTGAAAACTGGACATGGGAATTCTTAGCCCTCATTAGTGATGCATGTTGTGGGCCTAGAAAAAGCCCAAATGGCCCTAAAAGAGACAGCGATACTTTTTTTTTCTTCCATTCTTTTCTCTTATTCCTTTTTGTTCAAAACAATTATGGAAATAATTTTAAAATTGCTTAAACTAGTATAAAATAAAGTTAAAAAAATCACCTTTTTTTGGTCCAAATGGGAAAAAAAATACAAAAAAAGAAACCCACCTTTATTACCAGGCATTACCACCAAGCATTCTGGGGGCAAAGAAACTGAGTTATCGTTGTCTACTTTGACGTCGTTTTCTTCATTTATCTGATGTCCACTTTCAATGATATGTGATAGGCTTTCGTAAGCCACATTGTGTATTGTAAAAAATCTGGGCAATGCCAAAGGCCAAAGCCATTAATTATTAGTGGATAATTAAGAAAGAATTATTTCATTTGGATTAGGAAACAAGATACTCCATGAATTGTGATTTGTGAAAATCTAAAGTGAATAAGTTTTTGGGCTTAAGGTGAGCAAGAGCCCATCTGGCCCAGCAAGGCCGGATATTACAAAAGCTCGTGCAAGAAATAAGAAAGTTTTTCGTAATGAATAATTTATTTTTATTAATTTTTTATGTATGTGTGCTAACCTTTACTAGTCAAATGGTAAGAGGATAAATCTTATACTTTAAACTCACTACTTATAGGTTTGAATAATTCATCCAATTATATGATATTCCATGCGAAAATGTTCCATGCGAAAAATCTCTAGAGAACAAACTTTTGATTCAAATCGGGACATTGACAGTCTTCTATGTATGTCCTTGAACCATCTAAGCTTCGATTCTTAGAACTTCTCACCTAAACTGGCCACTCCTACCTTACTTCTAATTATTTCATTCTTAATCCTGTCCAATCTCGTATGCCCGCACATCCATCTTAGCTAGACATGGACACGAGCCGGGCCAAGGAATTCGGACCCAGGAACAGCCCGGTATACCACCGGGTTGAATTGAGCTGGGCCGCTTCAGGAAGGCCCATGGAAGGCCCGCTCCTTTAAAAAAAAATTAACTAGAAAAAACCGGGCCTGACCGGGCCGAGCCGACCCGCCCTAATGGCCATGACTAACCTCATCACCCTCATCTCCATTACCATTAGCTTCTGCTCCTGCATCTTAATAGTCGACCAACACGCTACCCCACAATTTTAGATGGTCTAACTACAATACTATAAAACAATATATTGTATAAATACTAGTTTTATTATGTACTAGTTCTATTTTTTAGCTTTGAAGTTCGTTTTGTCACTAATAGCGATATTACATTACATACATACAAGGGAAAAAAATTGTGACATTAAATAATTCAGAAACATGCTATTAGAAAGTGTTTTATCCGGAAAAAACAAACGTATTGTTCGCGGATGTTACTGAAGTTTTACGGCTAAAATGCGTTCATAAAAAGCGTAAGAGATCGGACTGAGTTTAAAACTCGAAGGTTGAACTTGAAACCCCGCCGTTCTCATTCTTTCCTTGCTTTTGATTCCTTGAGAAACTGGTTGAAGATTATTGTCGTTGCCATGGCGACGGAAGAGGAGAGCGCGGTGAGGGAGCCTCTTGATCTCATCAGACTCAGTCTAGACGAGCGTATCTACGTCAAGCTTCGCTCGGATCGCGAACTCCGTGGCAAACTTCATGTATGCTTCTTCTCCCCCATTCTTCCTTTTCCTTCTCTCGTTTGTTAGGTTTGATTTGGCTGTCACTGTCGAATTTCGTCTTCAATTCGTCTTTCTGAAGTATAGAATTCGTATGCTATAACTCTAATTTTCGGAAATTAGGGTTTTTGGGCAAGTTCGTTGTAATGTAGGGTTTCGTGGATTGGGATTGACAGAATCTGAGTTAGATTCGAGAGCAAATTCTGTTTTGAAGCTGAGTATATAATTATGTATCAAGATTGGACTAGTTATTTGTGTGTACAGAAAGAGTTTGTAAGACTTCAATTTTTGCGATTGAGGATGTGTACTTGCTTCTGCAAGAGCCCTAACAATGGAGCTTGCCACTAGTAAGAATCAAATCCTTAGGATCAGCTTGAATTACTAGCTATTCAACAAATTATACGATATATGGTGCTGGCTATGAACAAGCAGTGAACAAATTAGCCACTGATTTTTGCCTTATTCATCCAAGTTTCCTACTTTTTTATCATGTTTTGTATTGCTGTTAATTTTGTAATTGACTTCTCATTTCTCATTGCATGTGACATTCTAAAAACTAGTCATGGAATTAGCTGAAATTTTAGGTTTCCTGGCATGTCAGAATTCGCCTTATAAACATTGTGTTGAATAGACATAGAATTAAGCCCCTAAATGTGTTGATTTTGCAGGCATATGATCAGCATTTGAATATGATTCTTGGTGATGTTGAAGAAATAGTTACAACTGTGGAAATTGATGACGAGACTTATGAAGAGATTGTTCGGGTATGCAATACTGAACTATTTCTATTTCTAGTTTTGTTTCTTCTTGTTGAGGATGATCATACATTGGTGTTAAATGCAGCACAGCTTCTGGTGTTTTAAGCACAAATTTATGAATTGTGAAAATTGAATAAGTTTCTTCATGTTGGGACATAAGTTTCTTTGTTCATCTTTATTGGTTTTGGTTCCCACCTCTAGAGCAAAGTAGTGTCAAGGAATACTGACTTATTGTTGAGATCTCACTTTAACAAGTCTTCAAAATTTCCATGTCCAAATTTGTCATGATAAATTCACCTCTGCTGAAACTGTTCTATACATTCTGATGATTGCTCATATTTCACTTTTCTGTGTAGACAACAAGGCGGGTTGTGCCATTTCTCTTTGTCAGAGGAGACGGTGTTATTTTGGTGTCTCCTCCACTGCGGACAGCCTGAAGAAAAATGCAAGCTTGAAGTGCATTGATATTGCCTCGGATGTGTACTTCCTAAAATAGATAACGGATATGACTAGATAAGTTTTGTGTTGTGTTTTGTGATTTTCATTCTTGCTAAGGATTACAAACTAGACTATCTTAAAAGCAGCTGTAAAATGTTTTGTGTGGCTCTGTCGTGAGATCTAAATTGGTTCCTTGTTTTGATAGATTATGCCTATTAATATGAGCCATTAAAATATACCATTGTACTAATTCCAATCACCGCATGAAAAATTAATAGTTATTGAAGCTGCAATGCCAATTACAATGAACATGTAATTCTCTCGAGTCTCGACAGGGAACTGAACTTTGAGCGCTTTCTTACATATTCGATGCCTAATAAGTGACAGCAATTTGATGGGGGTGATGTATTGCAATCTTCCCTAGATTACATTTGCATGATTTACCTTGTGAAACAGTTCATTCACTTCATTGGAATGTTGATTGGATATCTGATTTTGAACAGCCCTAATTGTGGTGGATGTTTTACCTTGCACATAATTTCACCTAAAAATCCCATCAATTTCACATAAATCAAACATCCATAAATTTCAACCCAATATTATCAATGTCAATATGATGAGTTTCACCCGCCTGCATTGTACGTCGCAATTACACTTCAGAATATTGAATCCTCCAAAACTCATCCTTTCCATCCTCGTACAAATTATGAACAAAAATTTCACACTATTAACAAGGTTTACAATGATAAGAATTGAGTACACACATCTCGCTACATATGCATGACTAGAATACAACAAATACACAAGACAATGGGAAATGGAAAATTTTCAAAGGGCTCTCAAGAAACACTCCTGGAAATCACCAAATACTAGAAATCGTCTATCTACGTCGTTGGCGGGACATGCTGGGTGATTGAAATCCCTGGTTGCTTCTGTAGTTCCTGCTTGGCGAATCTAAAGGCCCCATTAACGAAGAATATGCAGATTTTGCTGGCTCTGTAACAGAATCTAGTGCAACAATTGCCTCTCCAAAACATGCGGTATTTAAACGTGTCCTCTGGAGCTCTGTCTCGAGTAGCTCTGCACTGAATTGTTGAGCAAGAGCCTGGTACATAGAGCATTTGGTGAGAATAACGAAATTCAGAATTAGGGTAGATTTGTAACAGACAAGAACGAATTTTGTAACAATCACTCTTCGTAGTATATCTTACTAATTTTGTTGGATGAATGAAAACAACCCTAAGGCAATCTAAGTATAGCCTCAAAACCCAATACAAATATAATTTTGTGGGGGCTTAGCACATGCTAGCTCAACCAGTGACCCCTTATAGTACTTGACTACTCTTTAACAGATTCCGTTTCTTACCAAAAATGAAGGATAAAAATATAATTTACATAACTTAGCAGATTACAAACGGATTCTGTCAAAAGGGTGCTGAAATGTTATATATTTGTAAATAAAGGGTGGTTTTATGCAAAAAAAAATGTAACGGGTGATGAAATGCAACTTAAATAAGTAAGATAAAGGGTGGTTAAATGCAATTTTCCCTTAAAAATATGTAATATAGAGGGTAAAGTCAATTTCTTTCTCTTTTATATCAAGGGTTTTAGAAAACAGAGATGTGCGTAAGTGATAATATTGTGTATTTTTACTCTGTGCATTTGTGAGTTATATAAGAGTTAGAAATACTTACAATGAAGTCATCAGGTGACACAGACATTCCTTGTTGTTGCCTCTCTTCAAGAAACTCTTCACTTCCACGGGTAGATCGGCGATTATGGCCTTGATTTTCAACAGATTCTGTGACACTTTCAGTTGCTTTCTCCAGCAAAAAACTTTGCAGTGACTTCAAGGATTCTCTTGCACTATCAGTGAAGTGTGGAGATAATACAGTCTCAAAGTATTCAAGCTGTCAAAAAGAAAAAAAGTTGAAATCTATCATAAAAATAGAATGAGATTATAGGAATAAGAAAAAGAAGCAAACTAAACATTCTTTAGCATTTGAAAAAACAACAACCATTCATCCTCCATATTTATGAATTATTTCTAGCCAAATGTCACAAGATTTTTAGCAAGCTTTGAAAGGCAAATTTCAAGGTCATCAGAAAAGCCAAAACAACCAACCCAAGCCCCCTCCAAAATTCAAACCCAAACAAGAAAAAGAAAGTTGATATATTTGCAAAGACAATATGGATTATATTCAGAAAAATCAAATAAAGCATATTCAAGCAACTACTAGAAGATAAATGTTCATGATTTCCCATAGTAAAGACTGATCTTGCTTCAGTGGCTAGGGCTCACAAAAACATGTTTATGAAAAGAGAAAGCAAACTATTGTATTTCAATACATTTACTGAAAGCATGTGGAGTACAACAATGTTTCATTATTCACCTCGAGCATAAGCTGGCAGAAACCATTTGCATCAAGCATCCTGAGGCCGTCGTCTTGATTTTCATCGAATATGCTAAGTAGAGTATCAACCAGGCCTTCCACGAGAATACCGAGTATCTTGCCTAAAAGAGGTTTAGCACCAGCGAAAACCTGTGTCGAGGAAATCAGTGTAAGAAACCTATTAGGAAATTATCTATCTTTTACTATTTTATGGTTTACTACTTTACTGCAGTCCGGATGCATTACTAATTATGTCAAGTTTAATGAGCAATTGACGGATAATTTTACAAAGGCCTTGGGCAAGGAACAGTTTTTGTATTTTTTGTCCAAGTTGGGCATTCATGACCTACATCTTATGTGCATATGCCACAACCACCAGAAAAGACTAGGGAGAAATTAAGATATTATCTTGTTCAAACCACATACAAGTACAGAAGTATAAACGTGGATTTTATCTACACTTTTGCACATCTTCTTTGGAAGAGTATTGACACCCAATGCTGGTTTCTATATATATACATTATGCTTCAAGGCAAGGGTATTATCAGGCCCTGCGTTAAGGTATTAAAAGCGTGATAAGGTGAAACTCACAAGACCCTCGTTTTTTGTGACTCGTATGTTTTATGATGAGTAATCAGGACAAGTGTGGTCCCATAACAACAGTATTCCAGATAGAAATATACCTCTGCATGCACAGCAACTAGAGTATGCAATAACTCAACTGCTGCATCTCTTACACCCTGTGTATAAATATTATCACCTCAGTCATGTTTTGTAGGTCACTTCCAAGGATGCCAACTAAACAAGCACAAATTAGACCATGAAATACCTTCACTGGAGGTGCTGCACCCCATTGTACTCCAGCATCCAGTAAATAACTCCTAGCTGCTGTTCTGATCAAGTTTGCCTGGTAGCACATAAAGTTCAAGGTTTAGAACTTACTAGTCCAAGCATCAATGTCCAGTCACCAGCTCATATAAATCAGAGTATATATAAGGAAAATATCTACAGAAAGTATTTTTCCCAGCTCAATGAATTCTAAGCCACATGACTTCTAGGTCTTCGACCCCCTCAGTCACTAAGAACACTCCCGATCAATGCAATGAGATGTGTCTATTTTTCAAAAATAGGAAATTTCGGATCCCATTCCTATATCAGAGGGATTACCATAATATATAACATAAAATTTCGAGTGTCATTGGTAATTAAATAAAGTTCTAGGGAACCATTATTACTTGAACATAGAGATACCAATTCCCATTAGATTCCTCTAGGTATTTAATTCTCTTCGTAGATTTAATTTATAATGTAAATGAAAAGGTGGAGCGAAACAAATAGTATCCAAAAGGCACGAGATAACCAGATTGCTCAGGCAAATGATTGTAGGAAGTAATTCTCTTACTTTGGCAAAAGTATATTGCTCCAGAATTTTCTCTTCCAGAGCAGAGAAGGCCGTAACAAGATCAATAATATCATGATCTTCTTCGTCTCTATTCCTGCATGTAAAGTAAGATTGTCAAAATCGAGGAAAAAAAACCATCCACAAATTAGGGGTAAGCTTAATGGCATGACTTCATAAGACAAGTCCTATTTATACATTGAGTAAACCTTAAAAGCCAGAGAACAAACAAGCACAAATGATAATCATACAAAGAACCATACGTTACTTGGTTAGTCAAGAGATGCTTTAATCAGAGCTTAATTTTTTCAAGTAACTACTGCAAAAAGTCACTCTCTGCTCAGATATTAAGGAATTGAGATGGCACCAATACCAGCCAATATTATAAATAATTATTTTGCCACTGAATTAGAATGACCAAGTAACATAAGAGACACTGTACTTTATTTTATTAAGGCTCTTGTCTACTACACATAAAAGCCTCTGTTTTTATTTAGGAACGATGCAAAGACTACATCTGAACAAATGGTAAAATGTGCAATTCAATCCAAATTGTGCATCTCTTTCTCTTATTACAGCACACTAGATATCACAGAGAAATTATAACCAACAATTTAGACTTGAATCCTTCAGCAAGCTGAGTACATATATGGTATCAGTATATTATGTTCATAAATTAGCATAATCTAGTACTCTGTAAGATTTACTTGTGCATAATTCAACCAAAGACAGGTTAATAAAAGACTCACCGAGATTGTGCCCAAAGGCTTTTATATTTGTTGTATAATTCATAACAAAGTTCATCTTTGCAATATCCAACATTACTCAAGACCATTAGCAATTTTTGATGTGCATCAACAACACTTCCAGGTAGAAGATCTTGTGATTCAGAAGAATAGCCATTAGGCAATTGGAGACTGCCATTGCTAGGCTTGTTTTGCGTGAGTTCATTTGCAATATGCTCAAGATGACCTACAGAGATGGAAGACAAAAGTATGACACTAGACTCGAATTTAATAATGGAAAAAATTGAGATAATTGCTAACTGAAGCAAGAAGTCTACGTACCAGAAAAGTCCAAGAAACAGTTCAAAAATGCAATTCTAACAGATTGCTGAATTTCTTGAAATTGAACATACACCTCTTCTGTCTTCACCTCACTCTTCAATGTCTGAAGCATCCTGGATATAACATAAACAAATGCAGCTCCAGATCAAAAATGGAAAAAGACAAGTAAAAATGTATCCAAAGGCTCCCTTGTTTAAAAAGCATTAATTTAAGATTCCATTTGGCTAGAGACAGAACAGACTTTACCAACACAGATAAAACAAGCTACAAATAATATTTGAAAGTTGTACACAAGTTTCACTTACAAGTTTACTTGATCCATTGCAGAGATTATAACAGAGCGGAACGCTCGGGGTAAATAAGAAATTGTGTAAGGAGATCTGTTCCTTTCAATTATAGAAACTGGGACCCATGTCTCATCTTTGGACACTTCTTCTGTAGATGTTCTTAACCATGCACATAGTCTAAGTATGTATGTCTTTGACACTTCTGAATGCATTGCTCTAAGGGCCGCAACTGTCAATAACCAAAGTGAAAATGTTGTTCCAAAGAATGTATGTTGCTGAATGCGAACCAATCTGCACTTACCAGCAAGAGGAGGTGCAGATTCTTTAGCTTCCAATGATTGGCATGCTCTAGATATATCCTTTATGGCATCACTCATGTACGGTTGAAGAATATTTGATTCTTCAAAATCTTGAAATGTGTGAAGGACCTGCCATAGGCAGTAATTTAAAAGACTTTACAATAAAAAGTATAAATCAACTTTTGCAAATAGGCATACTCTCCGAGAGAAAACCCTTCAACAACAGATGTTTTAGTATGTAATTTTACTCCAGTAGAGAAAGTTACCTTATCTTCATATAGGGAAATTGTACTGCGCATCATCCCAGCAACTTCATCTAGAGAATGGCTCAAATACTTTCCTTCCCCGAATTTTTCCTCGATTTTACTTGAAGATGTGTTCATATTTGAATCAGCAGTAACCTGTAAGGAGTTACCCACACTTGTTTTTCAAAATTTAATACTGAAGTAACAAAAAATGATAATCAAAATATAAACTTACAATAAGTTAATGTAGCAGAAAGTTTTTTAGGGGAAACATGTCTGGTGTTTTAGCAGCACACATTCAAATATAAACAAAAAAAGTGACCAGATAGCTCAGTTACAATCTACACGATACATAGTGTGGGAACACTAAGGTTTCAAATATGTGACAGATGAATGAACCAGCACACCTTAGCAAATTTTCCACTGAATACAGAAAGTGCTACTTTCCAAAATGCAGGAATATGCTGGATAAGAACCGCAGTCAGCCTGCGGATGTATTTTCCTCGTAGAGCATCAACTTCATCACCAGCTAATACTACAGAAAGATGAGCATCTCCATTTGCATCTGACTGATAACAATGCAAAAAAAAGGGAAGCTATGGTGAGCAAAGCATTAAATCAATACATAGCTATCATGTAAGCTACTATCAGCTTACA
Source organism: Fallopia convolvulus (assembly GCA_964016875.1). Classification (NCBI taxonomy): domain Eukaryota; kingdom Viridiplantae; phylum Streptophyta; class Magnoliopsida; order Caryophyllales; family Polygonaceae; genus Fallopia; species Fallopia convolvulus. Next base: position 69,320,990 of record OZ024720.1, read on the forward strand.
TATTGATTAGCACTTTGTTGCATCTGTGTCCATCTGACACCAGGTAGAGCTCTATCCTGTATTTTATTGCGCAAAATTTCCAATCTTGTCTCGTGGTCAGAAGCGCACTTTTCAAATATGCCTCGAATTCTTTGATTCTAGAAAAAATTTAGAAAAAGGTAAATATAAGGAAATCAGTAACTTCAATTTCAATGATCAAACAATAAAGCAGTACTCTTGACAAATAGACTAGAATAATGACGAGAGGGCTAATACAAACTGAAATTTTCACGATAAAATTGCTATTTCTTATGGAAAGTTTAAGGCAGTTCTGACCTGTATGTTTAAATAGTGCCATATAGGATCTGATTCTGGTTCCAGCTCCAATAGCAGCCTCACAGAGTTTTCGAGCTAAATCAGAAAAACATGCATCAAATACGGAGGAAACAAAGTTATTTCAGTATGCACTTTCATGAGCATTAAAATTCAAAATACAAGAGCCAAGTAGTTAACGAATTTTCTGCACAGAATTTGAGAAGTGTAATACTAATAGAGGATTAGAGCTAAATCCCATTTACATGATGCATATAGGGGGTCCATACAAAAACTACAAGTAATACACCCTTGCTACTCCAGATAAATATAAGGGAAATCCCACCAGAGATGATCCCCAATAGAGAATGAATTTACAACTGCAAAGCACTTGTAAAAAAGAATAGAAAAGAAAAAGCATGTCTTCATATTATGCAACTATTGTGAACTTACTTCTGTTAACTCTATTTGAGGGTCTTCCAATGACTTGTAGAGTCTGCCTTTGAACTCGTGCATCACCTTTTCAACTTCCTCAAGCACACGTTTCAATATTCCAACCTGGTAAACCAAAACACAAATATCCACTTTTAGAAAAGTTTAGCTAATATCTCTAGATTCTCTACAAGCAAACACAATTTTAACAATGTAAAAAGTGTTGAATAGATATATTGCAGTGACATACATGGGATGGAAGAACTATTGACTTTGCCTTCCGGTACTCCCTAACCACAAAGTCAAATTCACCCTTACTGATACTAGTCCGAATCGTACTTGGCAAATTGAACAGTGTACGAAATCTCTGAAGCATTCCTTGGACAGATCTAATCTTCTCAGCTTGAGCCTAACATAACCAGAAGACAGAACTTATTTTTATCCATACTGAATACCAAAAACATGACCTTCAGATATTAGGATCTAATTCACCTGTCTCTCAAAAAGTGGCTCAAAAGCACGAGTAGCCAATGTACTAACTCCTTGAATGCAATTATACAAATGAGTAGTCCCTGCACCTTCAGGATCTTCTTCAATCCGTTTCAGCTTTGACTCTATGTCTATACAAGTTCAAAATTTCAACATCAATGTGAAGAGTTTTAAACAAGAACATTGTTCATGCATAATCCACTACCACCACGTAACTGGATGTGCACAAGAGTAACAGAGTGGGTAATTCGAAATATACCATCAATGGTAGTCTTGCATGAGACAAAGCAATCAAAATTTTCCTTGACCAGGTTTTTCCTTTGCTGTGTCCGCCCTTGTAGTTCGGTCTTTAACGAAAGGGCACCAGCCTCCAGATCTGCTGCAGGTGTATCTTGATGTATTCTTGACAAAAATAACTTAGGATCAAATTTTTCAGAGAAAAATGCCAGCTTCTCTGCAAAGTTAACATGAACATTTTAGCAATAGCTTAACACATTGCTTCTCAAATCAATATCAGAAGACCATTACAAAAACTATGAAAATGTTATTTCAACTTAGAATACACTATGATGTACTAAGATCATATTTATAGATTCCATTTGTTCATGACTAAAGTATGTTTTGAGAAATTCCTAGTCAAATACAAGAACACAATAAGTACTCTCACAGTTCAAATCAAGGAAAAAGTTTTATATCGAAGCAACCAGTCAGGGAAAAAGGGAAGAACCATCAAGCAAAATGTTAAGAGCTAGCAGGGTCGATCACTTGGTTATAATGAGACAAGCATTATATAAAAGGGTAGCAAAGTATGATGTGAATATGCTCCATTGTGGCTTTAAGATAAGAAGTCAACACCATAAAAAACACCATGCTAAGACAGTCAAGTCAGGATACATTTACAAAAAAAAAAACTCAACTTGAGGCTGATGAAGTTCAGATGCTAAGGACCCTAACTTACTTGACAAAGTTATCTGAACAAAAATCTTATAAATAATCAACATGAAGGAATAAAGGACTAAAAGGAGTAGAAAAACATATGTACTTACTACTTAGTATGAGACACTAGAATAATATTTAAGGAGAAAAGGAATATAAAATGGGTTGTTTACAAGAATTGCTACTATTTCATAAAGATAAACAAAACTGAACAATTTATTATAATAAATACCACGAAGCTTATCATCCACTCTATCCCGGTCGGAATGGGCCGTAGAGGTTTCTAAAGAGTCACTGATCAACCTTAATGATTTGTTGTCTATAATCCTGTCAGAAAATAGCAAATTTAGATAACTGCAAAAAGGTAGCAATAACATCCCTGCTCTAAATAGAACCAATAGAAACATGACTTTAACTCTCAATAAAACAAATGTATGCTCTTGTCCTCTACAGCTTCAATATCCAAAAAAAAAAAATCAAATGGCACCCCTATTATCCTTTGATATAAAACAAGAAAATGAAAGGCAAACACAATAGAAGAAGGTAGCATTTACTTTAGTCCACCTTGTGAGTTCTTTGCATTCATTCATACTTAGCTCAAGGAGCAAGAAGATTTCAATACAACAACAAATTTGCACCCACAATTATGCATACTTTTATAGGATCCATGTAATATAATCTGTAGAAATTAAGATTTTACCCCAGTCCCAGTGGATCAATACATTCCATTCCACGAGGAAACGACTGCAAACTATTGAGCCCTTTTTTATCCAACGTTGAAGCCTTCTTTTCTAACTTTGGAATTGGAATTACAGGAGCTGCTTTTGTGGCTCGCATTTCTCGAACCCTACGAGCAAGCTGTCAGAAACATGATTTTGATCAAATGACGAGTGAGCTGAGCAAGCATGCTTGCGATAGTAAACAAGATGTGCTCAGAAGAATAAAATGAACCTATCAAATGACCAGATAATAAATGCAGGACATCAAGAAGTGTATGAATTTACATAGTAACCAAGCAATATCATGCAGTTGCCTAAAAAACAGCTTGTTTAGGCATTCACTAATATCATGATAGACATTGTTCTCCACAGAAACAACTGTATTCATCATTCACCTCTCACTCAAACTTGGGTTTTATATCCAGTTAAAGTGATCGTACTGTTCATCCTTCTTGACCAAACTCCAGTCCAGTCTTCCTGTCATAGTCTACTACTGTTTTGAGACAATAGTCATTCTGTACAACTCGACTAACTTTCGTAGAGTCCGTATATTGGGTTTGCAAGGAGGCATCATAAATCAAAATCATTTTAAAGCTAGTATAGAAACCACAGTTCCAGTTCAACAATGTAGGAGCTTTACGTGCAAAATCCCTCTGAATAATGAAAGATGGAGAAGACCTCAGTCCTAGGAAGAAGTAGCATAGCACAGAAAAGCACACACCACACCAATATATTAATAACTAAAAGGCTGCCAAGTGCAATCATCAAATAACTATAAAGGAAAAGTATTGAAACCTGCTCCCTTCCAATTTTGGCAGTTAATCACCAACACAAGACGTTCTAGACTAGACTACTAATTGCAATCACTTGCCGGTTCAATTGCCTAATTTGGGAACTGGAATTCCTCCAGCTCCACAAAAATATTCATACTCAGAAAGCGGAAATCAATTGAGCAAAGCAGAACAAAAAATCAAGCAGCCCAAAGCATCTAAGAAAGAGGGAAGACGGATACCTCAGCCTCGTCAACACGCTTCCAGCAATCAGGTTCCTGTCCAATCCAATCCTTATCTCCATCATCCTTCTTAGCTGCTCCCGCTCTAGCCCTCCCCTTTCCAGCATTGGAAGCCTTGGAAGAGTCTTCATCCCCAGACGAGATGCTCAGCAACTCAACCTCCGAATCCTCATCTTCGTCAACGGACTTTCTGCTACGAGGCTGAGCCGCCGGCATCGCAGAGTTCGACGAGCTAGGGTTTCTGGCTTCGGCCGCCGACGGCGGAGCGCGGCTGCGGTGGGACGAAGAAGGCGGCTGAACGTAGTTGGAGACTGGCTTGGAAGGCCGAGAAGAGGAAGTAGGTCGCCGGTAATTGAGATCTCGCTCCGATTGCTCTTTCAACGCGATCTGGAGGAGCTCGTCTTCGTCTTCGCTGTCGCTTGACATGTCTTGTTTACTCGAATTTAGGGGGTAGAACACCGCAACGAATGCGGAGGCGCTGTTTGGATCGGACTGTTTTTTAATGGGAAAATAATGGAATTAAATTCTTAATCTGTGCACGTTCTAGAAAAATAAAAGTAAATTCTTCCTGTGTTCCACACTTCCACGGCAGGAAGCAAATTTGTTGACCGAGATGAAAAATTGTTTGTGCAATGCAAATATTTACTTTGTCTACCAAAAAAATATTTACTTTTGTTTTTTTTCAGGGTACAATATTAACTTTGGTCAATATTTAAAAATGTGGTAAATTTTTTTAGGTGGGTTAAATTACTCTAATTTAACTATTTTATTATTAAATTTATTTTTTTATTTTTTTATATTAAGTTTATCTTATTTTTATTATTTTTTGTTTTTTTAGGGTGGGTGGTGGCTTCGGTCCGCCCTAGTTGGCTTGTTAGTTGTTGCGGATTTGGTATGAGTTTGGGTTATTGTTCCAGCAGGTCGCAATCGTCTATTTTATCAATTTTTATTCTATGTTTCTTAAAATAAATAAAATTATATTATGTTAATATAATATTTAATAATAATAAAATAATAATTTAATATAATGGTAATTATAAAATATTAATTTTTCATTATAAATATTGCTTTTTCGAGTTGGTGAACCAATCCAATTCTTTTCGGGTCGATCGGATTCATATCGCTCTTGAGTCTTGACCCATTGATTTTTAGGTCGAGTTTCAATCGTAAAAACTTTTAGTAGGTGAGATCGATTTTTCGAGTCGGGCCATGTTTTGACATACCTTACTTAAATTTGGTCATTTGTATCGGATAATTTTGTCACGAACAGGTTAATATATATATTTTTTATAAAAATCACAAAGACTAATATATATATTTTAATTCATGGGAAATTATATTTAACCATCCTTTATTTTACATTTGTTGCGATTAATCATCCTTTATATTTTTTTCCACACTTAACCACCCTTTATGTGTAATTATATGCATTTAACCACCCATTTTAACAAAAAACGTCATTTTTCCTGTTAAGTAAAGTAAATTACGTTTTTTTCCTTTTTTAATTTTTTTTTTATTTACAATCAAAAAAAAGAAGAAAAAACCATAATTGACACTTTCAAGTTCCAATACGCCGATTTTTGCAACCATGACCTAATTTCCTCCACAATAATTCATTCCCTCCATCCAATGGCGAAGAAAAACCACGACTTTGAGTGTCCCTTGGAGTCGATCGAGTTTAAGTTGATGTACGACAACTCGATATTTGAAAGGTTGAGATGTAGGCCGAAATCTAATAATAATGACATTCCAAGCCCAATTTATTCCTAAAATTCTTTTATTTATACAAAGTTGGATGGGAGCCTAGCTACTAACTGAGCTCTGACACCCTTATTCAAGGCAAAGCATAGACGCTGAAAAATAAAGGAACGAATATTAACGTTAGCCGTGTTACTATGAGCAGCCAGCGTGACCCTAGATAAAAACTCAAGGGCATCGCTCCCTAGCTTTCCAAAAGTAAAGAAGGCAAAAACAATAAAACTATAGCCGTTTTCCGTGCACTTTACTTCATACTTCCTCTTCTTTCGGAGAACAGCATTAGAAACAGTCGCTCCATGGACAAAAGCATCAACTCCAGCTCCCGTGAAGGGAGAGACACATGTGACATCCAAGCAGACGTTCCTCCCTCTGTCCCAAGAGTAAACCAGAAGATCCGCAGGTCGAAGATCTCTGCCTTCCCCGGAGAGAATTCCAAGAGGTACCTCCTTTTGCACAAAGACACCAGCCTGAGTACATATATCACCTAACACGTCCCGGACTAGGTTATGGCGAAACTTGAGACCAATATCATTTTCACAGTGGACAGCATGATCGCCAAAATAATCCATGATTCTAGATGAGCAACAAGGGCAAGTAAAACCAGCAGGATACATAGGAATAGCGAGGTGATAGCACAAAACACACCTGAATTGTTTTGGATGCATTGTCTGTCCTAACCCTTCAATGGGGAGGGCTCTCAAGAAGTCCAAAGAGTGGGCTGACCTGTTGCTAATGAGTATAGCCTTTTATTTATTGTAAATAAAATTAAAAAAGAAGAGCATAAATGTAATTTACTTTAATTAACTAAGAAAATAACGATTTTTATTAAAATGGGTGGTTAAATGCACATATTTATAAATAAGGGGACTTAGTATAGAAAAAAAAATATAAAAAATGGTGAATTGTAACCATTGTAAAATACGGTGTTATTGAATAGATGATACGCGTTATACAGCTGCCCGTTGTGCTACGACGTTGACCGGCCAAGGCTGTAAAACACAAACCGCAACAGGGTCGTTGGCGACAAGACCTCTCTTTTGGCGGCCCCTCCTCCTTGACAACGCACCCACACCTCATCATCAACACACTACCATCTTCCTTAGCCGGTCACTTAATTAAAATGATTCTCTAATTACTTTTCAACAATTTATAATACTATTAGGTTGATTTGTTCTTTCCATTGCCTAATCTTGTTAATTTGCCTTGCATCACATATGAATGATAAGAAATTTTGAACGTCACATTCAAAACAAACAAGTATTATATTTGTTATTGTTTTAAATAATAAGGACTTTAAAGATGATAATCTCGCTTGCATCCCATGGATATCCGATTTACTCGATCTAAAAAGTGGGTGAAAATTTGAACAAAGAAGGGTCCCGACACACCTCTTCACCTATTACACGCCCCGTGTGAATCATTTCTTATATCCTACTTATATAGTATTCCGTATTATTTTTTGATTCAAACAATACATTTGTATTACAATACACTAAATGTGTACCATATCTTTTATAAACTTATATATTTCAAGTATTCATAGATAACCTGACCCACTCGAATCACCTATCCGATAACAACAATGAATCATCCTCTATTCGACCCAAACCGGCAATTAATAATAAAAATTCCTAAGAACATTTATTAATAAAAATTATCCTTACTTGTTTGTTTAATTATTAATCTCCTTCATGTACTATTTTTACAGTTAATCACACAATAAAAAAATTCAGAAGAACATTTTTCGTACTTGTTATTCCCTCTTCCACTTTGTCTTTAACCCCCCTAAACCCGTTCGATCAACAAGTCACCTCTCCATCCAACGGCCCACATACCTCCACGTTTACCCATACACGCTCCGATTTTCATTCATGTAATAAGAACGGGGGCATTTCTTCTATTCTCTCACTCTTTCCCCCAAAATTCTCACACATTGATCCCGCCTCTTCCGCCGCCTTAACCCCACCACCTCCGCCGCCGCCGCCTCCACCATGAACCCCGAGTTCACGGCTCCGCCTACCTCCGCGGGGTCGCCGTTTAGCCCAATCGACATAGACCAGATACCCGAAGCTCCCCAGCGCGGCTCCCTCCACCGCCGGGCCCACTCCGAAACCTTCTTCCGCTTCTCCGATGACTTCCTCTTCGATGTCGATCTCTCCGCGTTCGAACTCCCTAGTAACACAGTCGCCCCGCCGGTTTCTGCTAACGGCAACGGATTCGACGCTCCGATGACCGGCGATTCGTACAGGTCGGACGAATCCAGCGGCGATAACAAGAGCACAGGGACCACCAAACGGCCGCCGCATCCGATTAGCCACTCCCGAAGCTTGTCCGTGGACGCCGATTTCTTCGAGGGGCTGTCGTTCGCCGCGCCGGCGTTTGATGTCGGAGCGAATGTTCCGGCGCCGGATGGAGGAGGTAGGAGGTTGGGGTTGCATCGGCGTAATAGCTCGCTGGATGGCTCGTGTTCGTCGTTTGAAGGGGATTCGCTCATGGACGGGGTTAAGAAGGCGCTTCCGCCTGAGAAGCTCGCCGAGCTTGCTCTACTTGATCCCAAGAGAGCCAAGAGGTGAGATTCGAAATTCAGATTTCTGATTGTTTGTTTCTGATTGATTTGAACAGGAAACAGGTTTCTAATTGATTTCTTGTAGTTGTGATGAAAGAGGAAATTTTGATGATCTTGAGCTGATAATATAAGTATGAAAAATTGAAAGGCAGGCATTTACAGCTTCTTGTCATTTGGTGATTTTGCTTGTGTTTTGCATATGTAGGAACTAGTATTGTAGATTTAACCATAGTATTGATGAGATGGACTATTATGTTATGATTGAATTTCAATGTATGATAGAACTCATAGAAGTGTCCTTATAACAAAAAAATTACAAAGAATCCAGTTCATTAATATGCCTACTTTTATGTGTTTAGCTCAAAATCTCTACTTTTTAGCTCACCTCTGCATGTAGATTCATTATACCAAATGTTTATTACTGTAAAATGTTGATACAAGAGTTGAATGTTCATTAGTTGAGTAACTTGAGTTGACCATCCTTGATATTATTGCTTCTTTTAAATATATTATTCTAATTAGCATGTGGGATACAATGCAATCTACAAAGAATATCCTTATTTGAACACTTCTCTCTTTTGGAATGCAGGATTCTTGCAAATAGGCAATCCGCTGCACGTTCCAAGGAAAGGAAAATACGCTACACTGGCGAGCTCGAGAAGAAGGTGCACACTCTACAGACAGAAGCAACAACCTTATCCGCCCAGGTCACACTACTTCAGGTAAAAAGGAACATTTAATTTCAACTCGCTGATTTCGGTTCAGTATGTGTAAACTTCAGCTTAGTCTTACCTGTTTAAATGAATTGTTTATCTTTTATGATATTTTTCCATTTCAAGTTACGCGAGGTCTTGTCAATGGATGGTTTCACTTTCAAGTGATCTGCTAGCTTTAGGTTATGTCATGCTACTTTTTTTTTATGTGGAAAGAGGGTTGTAATTTAGGACATATGCATTTTCTTTTTCTGCTTTGCGTCGTGGATGAAAGCATTCGTTTCCCATGTAAAAATGGTGGAAATGATATGTTACCCCGTGTCCGTGTAGCATGCTTTTGAATGAGAGCTGAGAGAAGTTGACCTTGTGTAACTTGTTATGGTGCAGAGAGATAGCACTGGGCTTAATGCTGAGAATAGGGAGCTGAAATTGAGATTGCAGGCTATGGAGCAACAAGCACAACTTAGAGATGGTATGCTGGCAAATTTTCTTTATATTTATTTACATTTTTTGTATCCCTAAGTGCAACAGAAGTGCAGAAACCATAGTCTTTTTAAATTTAATAAATCCATCTCATTTTTAATTTTTTTTTCCCATGTCTTAACTGTTTTGTTCAGCACTGAATGATGCTCTAAGGGAAGAAGTTCAAAGGCTAAGGATAGCAACTGGCCAAATTCCACCTACCAACCGAGGCTCGAACTCGTTTGGAGGCCACCAAACTCAGCAGCAACAATTTCATGCATCTCAGCAGCCTATAAACAACCAGTACTCGGTTAACCAGGCTCGATCCAGCTACTCGAGCTTCAATCACAGGATTTAGAGATTCATGAAGCAAATCTGCAATAGACAACTCCCATTGATAATATGGTAAAGGAAAGATGTAGTCAGGAAAAAAAAGCCTTTGCTGTACATACTGTGTCCTGTAAATTTTGATCATATTTTGTCTTGGAGGGAGGTAGCATGGAGCTATTCAGACACTTGGGTTAGCTAAAACTATTTTGGGAAGTCTGTTGTTAGTTTTTAAGTTAAATTGGTAAGCCGATATGTTGTTTATTCATTATTATTTTTTTGGTTAAAATTTTTGTTTATTCTTATGAACATCCACTTTGCGTTTTCTTGGTTGTCTCACTTTTTTTTTGGACATGCATGTAAAAGTTTCAATTTTCATATAAAGTTATGCATACTTTATATAACACTTGTAACTTTCTTCAAGCCTTATACATTTTGAATGTATTCATATACACAATTCATAGCAAATGTGAAAAAATGAAAATGCATGCTAAAAAAGGGAAAACACACAACAAAAAGTAGCTACATATAGAAAGTGCGACAGAGACATTTCGTCGAACACTTGGTAGGCACTCTCAAAACCATCGAAACAAACATCAAATCTCCACAATCCCACCAAAATCATTCGCAAAACCTATCACCGTCTGGATAATCAATGTCGTCTTGTAGATCATCTCTTCGATTTCTTCTAATCAACTCAAAGAGGAACAATTCAACAAGAAATGCCGTCCATGGCGTCTTCATCCACACAAGGTCTTTCTCTTCCCAGCCTCAAACGCCCCTCCAAAATGCAGGCGTCATGTCTTCCCGGCTCAAATCGAGGTCCGTAATCAGCTTCCGGGGCCCCGAAACCGTGAAATTTCTGCAAGGTCTGTTGACCAACGATTTGCGGAGGTTCGATGAGAATCTGAGCTCCACCACTGCGACGACGAATATGCCGACGGGCTCGGGCTCGTACCCGCCGATTTACGCGGCGATGCTGACTCCTCAGGGGCGGTTTCTGTACGATTTCTTCCTGTATAGACCGAGCAGACCCGACATGAAGCTCGATGAAACCGGGTCGGGTCCGGGCGGGAAACCGGAGGAGTTCGCGATGTATGCTGATGTTGATGGAACCGTAGTGGATGAGTTGTTGCAGACTCTTAAGAAGTAAATTTCTCATTCTCTGCTATCATCTTTGTCTTTCTGTTCCTGTTTCTTTTGGTTCAATTGGCTTCTTGTGATGAATTCATGGCTTTTTGAGCTTGAGGAATGTGGAAAGTTGTAATCTTGGTTGTCTGTTTTGCACTGTCTGGAGCTGGAGCTCTACAATGGCAATGGTGGTATATGGTATCCATTAAAGCTCTTCACAGGATGTTTAAATTTGAGTGCATAACTGAATATAGATTGTTGATGTTATGCATAGATTGATCAGAAACCTTTTATAGGGTAATGTGTGTCCTTTTGCTACCAAAATCTCAATGTGCCTGTTCTTGCAAACAATATGATTAGTTTTATATTTCTCACACCAGCACAGGAATTGTGGTATCAAACTGTTGTGCATGATGGGTCTGTTTGGATCGTGCTTTAAAGCGCATTATCTTGCATTATGATTTATGAACCCTCTTTATGTCAATTTCCATAGGTACCGGTTAAGGTCTAAGGTAGAAATTGAGAATGTAGGTGAAGAGTATCATTGTTGGCAGCGTTTTGGCGGGAATTTCTCTGATAATTCCTATTCTTCCGAGGAACCAGGGGCTGCTAACATCGGTTGGGGTGGCAAGGTTGATGGTTCTGCAGCTTCATCTGCAGTTGGGAATTCTGATGGATGGCAATGGTACAAGGATCCTAGATTATCATGCCTTGGCTTCCGGGGTGTATTTCCATCTAACTCCACGCGTAAGCTCTGTTACAACCTTGTATTGCTTTCTAGATGAAAGATGGTTTGTTTGAATATATTTTACTATTGCTACAGCGCCCTTGGTTGAAGCTAATGAAGAAACTGATGAGGGAAATTACCTTCTTTGGCGACTAGAAAAAGGCGTTGCTGAAGGATCAACTGAGATTCCGAAAGGTATTTCCACCCTTTATCATCTTGTACAGAGCGTTTTGGCTGTTTCTACACAGCATATGTACTAACGCACTTGTATTGATCAGGTGAGGCAATTCCACTCGAGTACAATCTTGTGGGTCTAAATGCTATCAGCTTTGACAAAGGATGTTATGTGGGGCAAGAACTAATCGCTCGTACACATCATCGTGGGGTCATACGAAAACGCCTGCTTCCTTTGAAATTCGTCAATGACAGCGGCAAAGGTTGTTGTAGTCATGATCTTTCTTCCTGGTGCCATGATCATTGCTCTAAAATTTTCATCATCATCATTGACCCAGTTTAGCTCCGCTACAGCGGAATCTGGGGGGTCAAGATGGGGATACCCCTGCCCAAGGGAAGGGGGTACGCCCGAAAAGACCCAAGAAAAACTGAAATTCAGCTATGTGACAATAATAACTGAATTTAGTTAGAATGCACCAAATTGATATAGGGACGCTCAAAGGCACTGTATAAAAGCCAATGAGCATGAGGATGAGTTCCCAACATGTATGCACTCATCATCATCAGAATTTGATAAAAAAATTCTCCTTAATGCAGAATTGGAACAAAGAGTTGCCCCGGGATCGGAAGTGATTAGCCCTGCATCAGGCAAGAAGGTTGGGACGGTAACGACTGCTCTCGGGTCTCGTGGGCTCGGTCTTTTGAGGCTTGAGGAAGCTCTCAAGGGCTCAGGCTCCCTTGCTGTTGAAGCCAACAAAGGTGTCAAGGTTGAGGTCATTAGACCAGATTGGTGGCCTTCAGAATGGTTTCTAGGACAGTAATAGGAAAAATTCACCTCTTATTTCATGCTTGCTAATTATAATGTGAATCTATTATTGAGTTTTGAAAAGTTATGATTACTCTTTTCGCAATCATAGGCTTGTATTTTCTTTTGTTTTGTTTTTGAGGCTTCAAGGAACCCATGTAGATTTTTTTTTGGTCTGAAGGAACCCATGTAGATTTGTATTGTGATGTTTTGTGCAAACCATAGATTTGTATTCTGATGTATAAATTCCTCTACTAAAACACCAATTTTACCATTAAAACACAAACCCAAATCATAGATTTTGAATTTGTGAATGTTTTCTTACTTGGATTTGAATAACCAGATATCAACACCGCCGATTCTTTCAACCAAAGCCCAAACATAAAATACTATTTCGTCTCCCTGGATCAAATAATTTGGATTGATTGAAGTTCATTTGTTCTCCTTGTTCTTTTTCATGCGGAAAATAAAATTTGATTTTTTTTATGGTATTAGTCAAATAAGAGCATCTTTGTAACTTTCTTTGTATCTAACAAGAAATGTAATAGAATTATGAACTGATGGGATAAGTATCTCGTTCTTCATATCCATGTAAGAAAACATTCACAAATCACAAATTCAGAATATGAGGTTGGGGTTTTGGGATTTGGTGGGTTTGGGCTTGTTTTTTATCCAACATTGGTTATTGGTCTCTCCAGAAATAAAGAGAAAGTCGTCATTTATTTTGTTACTTTAACCCCATACCGTGGTTAAAAACTAACTCAAGTAAGCTACCCTAGTTAGTAGTTACAACTACTTTCTGCTCAATTCATTTTTCATTTTTTTCTTTCAATACTTCACAATAATCCACTTGTCTTCTCTAAAATTCTCTATAAATATATGAACCGCTCACTGTCACTTCCATTCTGCCATTCTACAAATGGCGATTCTACTAGTTCTCCTTGTGACCGCAATAGGAAATCTCATGGATTCTCCAAACTCTATAAGAGTTTCTCATTGCATTTGCTCACTCGCAGGAGTTTATCTTTGTTTTTCCTTTCCTTTTCTATTTTCTTTTTTCTTCTTCTCATTACATTTGCTCACTCGCAGGAGTTTATCTCTGTTTTTTTCCTTTCCTTTTCTATTTTCTTTTTTCTTCTCCTTTGCACTTTGAATTTGCAGTTTTTTCGATTTGACTTTGACACAGAAGTTCAGAGGATACCAGATTTGACTCGCTATGGCCGAGACTTGACTCACAATGGCCGAGACCTAACTTGCTCCTTGTGACCATTTACTCAGTGCAAGTGGGAAATCCTTCCATGAAGGCATGATCGTGGATTCTCTAGTCTCAAATTTTGTAAGTTTATCTCTGTTCTTCTTTTCTCATTGCATTCTCTTTGTTCTTCTTTTCAATCTCATAACTCTCTCAGATTTTGTACACAGATTATTCCTCCTCTTCGCCTCCCCCTCCTCTTCGCATCCCATTGGGTTGAATGTTGGTTTCAATTACGTTTCACAACCCTTTGTAAAAAGGGAAAACAACATCAATATAGATTTAATCTTGAATGATATAACAATTTTATAGATGAATTTTCTCAAGAAAAAAAACTCTTATATGTTTCAAAAACAAACAAAAACATAACAAGATTCAACCTGCCTACTAAAAAAAAGTCTTTGCTAATGCAACCTTTTGACTTACTAAAATAGAACTATAAAAGAAACAAATGCATATGAAGATTTAATCTGCTTTGCTAATGCAACCTTTTGACTTATCAGCTACTAAAATAGAACTATCAAACACAGATCCGATCCAAAGCTTGCCCGAACGCTGCTTAACCTCACTTGCCCTTAACAGTTAACACCATGGCCAATCTTTCTAGAACTTTTTCGTGCTCATCAATCTTTATAGGAATTCCTCCATAATAGTTTGAGCTACTCAAGGGCTCTACCGGTACCTGTGCGATCCAAAAGTTGCCATAGGGGTCTCTGTTTACGTTATCAGGGTGTCCTTTGAAGGTACGAAGTAGCTCGATGGTGTGATATTTTGGACTTTTGAGCCAAAACTTATGAACTTTACTTGTTGTTGTCTCCGAAACCACGAGAAAGTCACTCTCAATGCTACCCCGTTGGCAAATTGTAAGCCCTTTCCCTTGCAATGGCCGAGACCTGACTTGCTCCTTGTGACCATTTACTCAGTGCAAGAGTGCAAGTGTACATGTACAAGTGGGAAATCCTTCAATCTAGTCTTTGTAAATTTTAAAGGATTCTCTAGTCTTTGTAAATAGTCTTTGTAAATTTTAAAGGATTCTCTAGTCTTTGTAAATTTTAGTCTTTGTAATAAATTTTAAAGGATTCTCTAGTATAGTAAACGGGGAAGGTTTTTCAATTCTTTATTCAATATTACCTTCTTTCTATTTATAATATAGTGAGCTACTTGCTTGTTTGTTTGTGTTCGATGTGGGATAGCATTTCGAATTCCCTTACGTGAAATTCATATTACATGTTCATGCATGAGCTATTTGATGATGGTGTATGGGTCTAATGGGCCAAGCTTGTTTTTGCCTTTATTGGGCCAAGCCCATGGCCTTGAATTATTCTCTTTGATGAATTTTTTTTGGTAAAAGAAATTTAGGGTGAGGGGATGGTGCCCCAGTCCAAGGACAGGGAAGACCCAAGAGGTCAGAGAGCTCTTACAAGGGAATTTACATTTGCCTCACCTCAAGGGGACTAGTGGGGAATCGAACCTGCGACCTGTCAGACCCGATTCCTGTCTTGCTCCACTAGACCAACCCCTTGAGGTATTCTCTTTGATGAATTGTCAATCATATGATCGACAGATTTGGATGTTTACTGAAATGAAAATGTTATAACAAATCAATACGAAAACGCCTACTTCCTTTGAAATTCGTCGATGATAGCGGCGAAGGTTGTTGTAGACATGATCTTTCTTCCTGGTGCCATAATCTTTGCTCTAAAAATTTGATTTGTTTTCCTCATCAATGCAGAATTGGAACAAAGAGTTGCCCCGGGATCGGAAGTGATTAGCCCTGCATCAGGCAAAAAGGTTGGGACGGTAACAACTGCTCTCGGGTCTCGTGGGCTCGGTCTTTTGAGGCTTGAGGAAGCTCTCAAGGGCTCAGGCTCCCTTGTTGTTGAAGCCAACAAAGGTGTCAAGGTTGAGGTCATTAGACCAGATTGGTGGCCTTCAGAATGGTTTCTAGGACATTAATAGGAAAGTTCACCTCTCTTATTTCATGGTTTCTATGTGAATCTATAAATGGTTACTCTTTTTGCAAGTATAGACTTGTATTTTTTGTTTTGTTTTGTTTTTGAGGCTTCAAGGAACCCATGTAGGATATGTATTCTGATGTTTTGAGCAATTTTTTTTTATCATTATTACATTTTTTTTTGGTTAATTGTATCATTATTACATTTGTTTGCTTTTGTAGGATTTATGGCCCAATTTTTCAGATGAGAGAACATATTTAGAAGATACACATTAGTGATGCGCAAGTGCAAGTGTATTTGTATATTTGTGAGGCTTGCATTATGGGGTTACTGGGTTTGTTTGGGAATGCAAATAAAAAAATTGGATATGGGCTTGGCCCAATTCACATAGCAGTGAGTCAGTGACCATGTTTTAGGTCTATTTTCAGCCTCAAAAATTCGTAGGCACAACTTTGAACACATTTTTCATTTTGGTTCAACTTTAGCGAGATAGAGTTAGAGTTAGGTTCAATTGAGGAGTATGAAAATAAAGATTAATTATAATCTTTGGATTAGTTTAATCAAACGGTTAAGATAGTAATCTGTACACGCGCGTGTTCCCATTTTCCTCCTCCCCGCCTCCGTTTCTCACTTCTACTACAAAACATAACACTTTAGAGCATCTCCAACAGAATCTCCATTTTCTTGAAAATGGTGAATTTGGAGAATTTGATGTGTGCTTTAAGTCCAACAATTTCTCCATCTATTTCTCTAAAATGGAGAGAGTCTCCAAAATAGGACTAGACATCTCCACATTTAGGGGTTTGGTTTGGAACCCCGGTGAATATATATTTTGAATTCCAAGCTAAAAAAATCGATTGGAATAAAGGAATTCCCCAAAAATATTTAGAGAATGCATTAAATGTATATGTAATCATGTCTTTTTTCCAATCGGCTAAATTAAATTTTATAGCATTATATAAATAAAAATAATATTAACACAAATATAATTCTTCAAAATACAGAATTTGTTGGAATTAGAGTATAAAAAAATTTAGATAATATGAGATTGAGTTCTCCATTTTGGAAAATATTATAGAGCATTTGTTGGAGATGCTCTCCTCCCTCCATTTTTAAAGCCTCTCTTTTATTTCTCTACTTCACATTCTTAACCATATGGGCCCAACCACCCCCTTGAAATTTACAATGCACAATTTTTTTTATTTATCTCCTTAAGTATTATTTGATACAAAGAGACTCTTTGTTGTATTTTTATTTTCGTAATTTTCTTTATATGTGTAAAATTAAGTGTTTGTGTTAGTAAAGTGCATTTTAAGTTGGTAAAAGTCCATTTCAAGTTATTTCCTCCGTTAAAATTATTTTCATTTTAGAGTTTGTATAAAATTAAGAAAGTATTCGATTTAACTTAAATACTATCAATCTAAAAAAATTTACATTCTGTTGTAGATTTATGTAATATTTTAGTAAGGATAATTTTGAAAAATGGGTGCAAATATATTAAATGAAAAATATGTTGATAGAACAATTGGGCTAAAATGACAATTAAATATAAATGAAGGGTTTAGTAAAAGTGAATTCCAATTAAGTTAAAGCAATTACCGAATTAAATGTCTCAGTGATTAGTAAAGTGCATTTGAACTTCTTAAAAGTATGTCAAAGTAAGTGCTTTTGTATTTAGTAAAATTGTATTTAAAACTAGTAAAACTACGTGCCAAATTAAGTGTCCATGAGTTTTTTAAAGTGCATTCCAAATTAGTAATAGTGCATCACAAGTTAGTAAAAGTCCATGCCTAATTAAGTGTTTTGTCTTAAATAAAAGTGCATTACAAATCAATACAAGTGAATTCTAAATTACAAAAAGTGCATTCTAAGTTATTAAAAGTGCATGCCTAAATAAGTGTTTTTGTCTTAAGTAAAAGTGCATTACAAATCAATACAAGTGCATTCAAAATTATAAAAGTGCATTCAAACTAATTAAAAGTGCATGCCTAATTAAGTGTCGTTGTCTTAAGTAAAAGTGCATTACAAATCAATACAAGTGAATTCTAAATTACAAAAAGTGCATTCTAAATTATTAAAAGTGCATGCCTAATTAAGTGTCTTTGTCTTAAGTAAAAGTGCATTACAAATCAATACAAGTGCATTCTAAATTACAAAAAGTGCATTCAAAATTACAAAAAGTGCATGCCAATTAAGTGTCTTTAATTTATATTTAGTAAAGTGAACTCAAGGTTAGTAAATGTGCATTTCAAATTAGTAAAAGTGCATTGCAATTTATAAATAAATAAAAGTGCATGCCAAATTAAGTGTTTATGTGTGTAGTAAAAATGCATTCCAAAATATTAAAAGTGCATACCAAATTAAGTGCTTATATATGTATTCAGTAAAGTGCATTTCGATTTAGTAATTGTGCATTCTAAGCTAGTAAGAGTGCATTATAAATAAGTAAATGTGCATGCTAAATTAAGTGCGTTTGTTTTTGGTACAAGTGCTGTTCAAATTAGTAAAAATGCATGTCAAATTAAGTCCCTCCATGTTTAGTAAAGGTGCATTCCAATTTCGTAAAAGTGCATACCAAATTAAATCATTTTGTGTTTAGTAAGTGTATTCCGCATTAGTAAAAGTGCATTTCAAATTAGTAAAAGTGCATGTCATATTAAATATTACATGTATATGGTAAAAATGCATCCCAAATTAGTAAACGTACATCCCAAATTAGTAATAGCAAATCTCAAAATAAATCTCTCTCTATTTTAATAAAAATGCCTTCTTAATTTGTTATTTGTAATAGTGCATTTCAAATAAATAAAATTATATCAAATTAAGTGAGCATACTGTTTTTTGGTCATATACATAATAAAAATTATCTAATATAAATAACT
This sequence comes from Fallopia convolvulus, assembly GCA_964016875.1. NCBI lineage: Eukaryota > Viridiplantae > Streptophyta > Magnoliopsida > Caryophyllales > Polygonaceae > Fallopia > Fallopia convolvulus. The sequence goes on from OZ024720.1 coordinate 69,339,621, forward strand.
TATTTATCTTTAAAATTTAGTAAAATAAAAAATTTGACGGATATGTAATTAATTTTAATATAACTTTATCGCATTTGAAACTAAATTTATAATTATTAAAAATTTATAATTATTAAAAATAATTATTTATTTCAAGATTAAAGTTTTCATTTCAACACAAAGTGTTCACAATATATTATATAACTCGAATATATAAAGCAAAAGGTTTACTTTTGATAGATTTACATTTTGGTGCATGAGTATGCACTTTATTTATTTTAAAAAAAGTTATCTACAAACAGGGCCGATCCATACATTTTAGATGCCCGAGGCGAATTACAATAAAAGGGCCCTTTTTATATAATTTTTAGACATTTTTCGTAAAATTTTATAATACTTTCGTATAAATTTGTTCTTGTTATAATATTAAGATACGAAGAATTTATAAAATAATTTGCTAAATTTAACTTAATTACATACGTAAAATTGGGTGCTATCATCATATAACAATGTATGAATAAAAGAAATAAGATTTTTTTAAATGCATATGCCGTATATTTTAAATCTAATAAAAAGTAACTAATATAGACAATTATATAAATAAGAATTATTTACAATAATTATGGTAATACATGACTACACTAATTGATTAATAATAAAGAAAGATAAATTAAATAAAAGATATATAATATGGCCACATTTAAAAATTTGGGCCCCTAAAAATTATGGGCTCTGGGCTTGCACCCACCCTTAGGCCGGGCCTGTCTACAAATCTATCTTTCAATGTGTATAAATATACTATTGTAAAATTAAAAGATTTTTTAAATTGAAAATATAAAGAAAAAATACTAACTAAAGAAAAAATAAATCAAGGAATAAAACTTTTTACTATAAAAAGTGGTGATTAATGTGGTGATGGGACCATGAACATGGAAGATGTGTGATAGATGCAGCAGCAATAGTGGTGGGGACGGCCGTCTGGGGACAATAGAGAGAGTGAAAATTTTGTTTCTTGTAGTGGAAAGTGAGGAATTAATCCAAAGAAGAAAACGCATAAATTATAAGGGAGGAAACACGCGTGCGTATATGTGACTATCTTAACCCATTTAATTAAACTAATCCAACGGTTATAATTACTCTTTATTTTTCATGTTAAGCATACCCCTCATATGAACCATACTCGATAGAGTTATGTTTTTATAAACCTTGTTTAAACTTTGTAAAGGGAGAACTATGTACGATTGTCCGATCAACACCTGCCAAGTGTCTGACATGCGTGAAGAAATGGAAGGATTTTAATAAAAGGGAGGTGAGAGATATTAGTAACCCTGATTGGTTAGTTAAAATAAGAGAGAATGGGGAAAAACGTGGGGTGAAGAGGAAGAAAAAAAAGTAGAGGAAGGGAGGGAAAATTAGTTTTCCCAATTTGGTGGAATCTGGAAGGAAAGTGAGTGAAAACATTTTTAAGAAAATTAAATTAATTTCTTTTCAACTTAATTTTGTTCAATTAATTCTGATTTTCCTCCCATTCCCTCCGTCAACCAAACAACACATCTATTTTTTATCCCTCCCCTCCCTCTTCTAACCAAACAAGTAAAATTAAAAAATTATTCCCTACTTTCCTTTCACTCTTTTTAAAATTTTCCTCCCCTCAATTTCTCCTCGTAAACTTGTTACCATACACGCTGTAAATTTCAAAATCATTTGTCGCTCGCCTTTATGGCGTCGCTTCCGGGCGACAATCCGGGGACGTCCACTCCTGATCCAAATACTAACGGGCCATCATCAATGGAGGTCGATCCTCCCGTCACTGGTGGCTCGGCTACTGCGCCGGCTGCTAATGTGGTACTCCCGATACCACCCAATGATCCAAAATCGGCACAAACTCCCAGTGCTCCGGTGCAAAAATCTAGAGGAAATGCCAAAGCTAATGCAAAGTCTTCGACAAATAATTCGCAACATTTATCATATCAGGATATGATTATGAAGGGTACCCAATAGACAAACAATGCATCTACACCGGATGATTTATGGAAAGAACAGTCGAATTTGTATGACATGGATGACAATGAGCCCCTGGAGTTCAATGACCCGACCTGTCCAACCATTACTCTTACGGCGACTGAAAAAAGAGCTATGCGCAAACCATAGGCTCGATCCTTAATTATTCATATGTTCGATAAAGGATCGGGCTATGTGTTGATTCGCAAGAAGCTTGAACAAAAATGGGCATTAAATGGTGAATTCACGTCGGTGGACATCGGGAATGCTTATTATATAGTCAAATTCTCAAACAATGATGACTATAACCATGTCCTCACTCAAGGACCGTGGTCCGTGGATGATCGACGACAACTATCTAATGATTCGCCAATGGACGCCTAATTTTGATCCGTATTGATGGGAAGAATTTCTCCAGAAGGTAAGCCAGGAGGTTGGAAGGATTGTGAGGGATGATAAAACCACACTCAAAGCGGACAAAGGCCAATTTGTTTGATTAGGTGTGGAGATTGATCTAGAGAAGCCATTACTGTCTAAGTTCCAGTGCCGGGGAAGAACATTGAAAATTCAATACGAGGAAATCTGGATGCTTTGTTATGAGTGCGGGAAAATAGGGCATAATGCAAATGCATGTCCTTTGCTCAATCAAGAAAGCGAAGAGAACACAGTTGAACACAAACCGGGATATGCAATTGTACGACAACTCTGACATTCCGACGGAGCATGAAAAGGAGCCTGAAGCTCAATTTGGTCCATGGAATCTTGTTGTTAAACCAAAAAGAAAGCCGAAGCCACATACTTCAAACTCGATAAATCAAGAAAACAATTCACAAGAGGCGGCCAAGAAGAATTCCAGTGACAAGGGTCCATCAATGTCAAGAAGTGACAAGACTCATGCGACATCCAACGGTGGGTCTCGATTCATTGCCCTAGCGTTGGAAGAGGAGTCACCGAACTCCACTATGGAAAATGCGGCGACCGGTCAAGTACATCAATTGTAACCAATGGCATCTTTCCCGGAAAAAAATGGAAACCACCGGGTCAAGGTAGTCCTTCCACAGAGTTTGTTGGAGACGGCTGTTCAGGGTGGTGCTTCCACGTCAAAATCGGGGGGGGGGGGGGGGCACACACAAATGCGGTTCAGCCAAAGAAAAAAGAAAAAAAGATCCCAAGGAATCCGCCCTTGCCGCTAATAAAATGTCAAAAGGGAAAGGATCTTCGAGGAATACTATTGTTACCAAAGAATCTGAGATCCAAAGATCTTACCTAATACCAGATATGGTAACTAAAAATATTAAAATCTCCACAAATTCCATCCAATCCGACAGTTGCTTCATTCCCAAGCCAAAATCAAATATGCCCTAATATAGTCAACCCTAACCTCCCAACCAACCCTAGTCCTCCAATTTAAACAGATCCGCCTATGCAACAACCCACTCCCCTTCAACTGATCCAAAAGTTTCAAAATGAACGTGGAAGTGGTCCCAGTGGTAACCTCGCGAAGTTTGATGGTGTCGACTCGCCGGACGTGCCCGTTCCTCCCGACGCTACCTCTTTTAGCGTCCCGGATGGTGGTGAAGTTTCTATCGATCCAAATGGAGATCAGTCCAATTTTATGTCGGGTATCCATACCCCAACTGATAGTTGATGCAATGCACCATATTTCGTATGCAATTATGGCTTATGCTTTGTTTGAAATGACAACTCAGCTCCCAATATCTTGGGATTTAATTGAATCAGTTTCTATTATGAATCCATAAAGTATTCTTGTTTGGAATGTTCGAGGGGCGGCCCCCTGAATTTCCTTACTTCGTTTTGAGAATTGTACGACACCATTCACCTTTTGTTGTTGCTCTAGTGGACCGAGGGTTAGTGGGGTATGTGCGGACCAGGCGTGTCGCCAGCTCGGGTATGATAAGAATTGATCCGCTTGGATACTTCGGAGGAATTTGGTTATTATGGAGATCTTCTGAGGTATTTGTTGCGCCTTTGAGACTCGACCCGCAACACATTACGATTAAGGTTTCAAGGCGCGTTGAAGAACCTTGGATTATGTCAGCCATCTATGCATCGCCGGATTAATCTACTCGCTTGGATCTTTGGAATTCTATTTGTGACTTTGCAGCTATGAACAACCATCCTTGGCTCTTAGAGGGTGACTTTAATGCAACTTTGAGTTCTGATGAGCGTTCTTACTCGTATCTTCGATCCAACAGGGCCATGTAATCTTTTCATGAGAAAGTGAATGAACTGGATCTTATTGATCTTGGCTTCGAAGGTTCTCCTTTTACGTGGTTCACGGGGTGCACTGAGGCCACATATAAGGTTGCACGCCTTGATCGCGCCTTATGTTCCGAAAGTTGGCGCTTACATTTCCAAGAGGCGAGGGTCTCCCATCTTTCAGCTCCTCACTCCAATCACCTTCCCCTTTTGATCAACCTTTTTAATAATGGTGTGCAACCTGCTGTTGTCCGTCCATTCAGATTTCAGGCTGCTTGGCTTCTTCATGACGAATATAGACAATTTCTCCAACAAAAATGGCGCCCGAATTTACTATTGCATAATTCACTGAATTTGTGGACTGAGAGCCTTGCGGTCTGGAACAAAGAAGTGTTTGGTAACATTTTCCCAAAAAAGAGGCGGTTGTGGGCTAGACTTGAGGGTGCTAGGTGAAAACTTAGTACTCAGCCGTCACAATTTCTGATTACTTTGGAATGGGATCTTCATATTCAATTAGAAGAAGTGCTTCATCAAGAACAAGTTATGTGGTTCCAAAAATCTCGGTCTAATTTTCTATTGGAAGGGGATAGAAATACAAAGTTCTTTCACCTCTCAACGGTTATTAGGCGCCAGTGCAACAAAATCGGAGCATTGCAAGACAATCAAGGTGAGTGGATTTTTGATGAGACCGAACTCCAGCAGATAGTAGTCGATTTTTTCACCTCTCTTTATTCGGCGGAAACAGGTGGGCATGTTGTTAACTATTGATGCAACCTTGCCTAGACTCGAACCCGACCGTGGTCAGCCCGAGACTCCCTAGAGCTTGGCGACCCCTTGGGCGTATGACTTAATCATATTTTATGTATTTTCCTATTTTAGCATATTTTCATTTATGTCTTTCTGAATTTAGTTGTTTCTATTTTTAGTATTACTATTTATGTTTTATGGGCTTTTGGACGTTGGGTCTTGCTTGCATGCAAACCCTAGTCCATTAAGCCTTGTTGCTTTGGGTTTCGAGAGCTACCTCTTTATAAAGAGCTCTCGAGCTCATTTATTATGTACGCACACTTTATACTTGATTAATAGTAGATGGACGCTCCTATCAACTTGTCTTAGTGTTGCGTCGTTCAATTCAATTGCTCTCAAATTATCAAACACTCTCGTTACTTGTTCGATTGTTTTTAGTTCGAGCCAACTTCGTTGGATTCAACCCTTGAAACCCCTTTCATGAGGTTCTACCAACATCAAAGTCTTCTGCTTCGCCTCATACGAGACCTAATACTCATGTCAAGCAAAGATCCGTGGCGTTCTTTGAACAAGGTCACATCAACTGGCATCAGAGCCACGATTCGCGTATGTCTCACGTCTTGTAAGTTGCTCGATTCATTTTGTTAATGTTCCATTGATTCAATCTATCCCATAAATATCTTACTTTTTTTGCTAGATCCATTATTAAAAAAATCCTCAGACATAGCGAATTGCAAACAAGATTTGCACCGATTTTTTTCCTCTACCTTGTACATGTTTGTGGTGTGATGTGAACAATATTGACATAATTCTTGTAGTCATTTCTGATCTTGTACGTAAACTTCATCTTTCATGTATGACTGCGCTTGCCTTTCAACTAATACATGTATCCCTAATTTTGGCATATTGTGTTTGTGGTAGGGTGAATTCTTTCTATAGTCCCTAACCTATCTCATAGAATCTTTATTAGTCCCTAACTTTTGTAAATATTTTTTTAGGTCCCTAACCTTTAAAAAATGTTACTATTTGGTCATTTTTCATGTTAGACTTTAAGTTTAATTACAATCAAGCACCCAAACTTTATATTTATTTTTATCATTAATACCTATATTTATCTTTTTTTTAAAAAAAAATATCACAATCTACACATTTTAAGGGAAAATGATAAAATATCACTACATATTTACACCTTTTTCACTTAACTATATGATTTTGTACAAACAAATACCTTTTAGATTTTTTTAATCTATCCCTTTTGATATAAAAAACATTACTATTTTTTAACAAAGGGTAAATAAGGGTGATTTTTTATAATTGTTTTTATAATTTTTTTATGAAGTTTATAAAATAATTGCAAAAAGTGATGTATTAAAAAATCACTTTATAAAAAAGTTATAAATAACGGGTAAATAGGGGAAGTTAGATTTTTTTTTTGTGAAAATTCATTTTTTAATTTATAAAATATTTTAGTAACTATTAAATTCAATAAGAGTGCAATAAATATTTATAACTCAACTTTTATTTTTAAAATTATGTTTTTTTTATAAAAAAATACTTTTTTTGAAAAAGGGGTAAATATGGACGATTCGTTTCCTCTCTCAATATTGTGTTGCGCACACCGATATGGGAGGATTTCCGGAGTTCGCATCCGAAAAACCGGAGTGTGCAAAATTTCGCCGTAAATATGTAGTGATAATTTATTATTTTTCCCTAAAATGTGTAGATTGAGGTAGGCTTGATCTCCTTGAAGAGAAGGATGAGAGACCGGCTTGATCTCTTTGCAGACTAAAGAAGACCGAAGGCTGCTCATCTATTTAAAGACACGAGTGATGAGGATGATGAGGAGATTGCAAAGGAAAACAAGAAGATTTCGCCGTAAATATGTAGTGATAATTTATTATTTTTCCCTAAAATGTGTAGATTGAGGTAGGCTTGATCTCCTTGAAGAGAAGGATTAGAGACCGGCTTGACCTCTTTGCAGACTAAAGAAGACCGAAGGCTGCTCGTCTATTTGAAGACACGAGTGATGAGGATGATGAGGAGATTGCAAAGGAAAACAAGAAGATTAAAAAGTTGGTTGACAAGACCAGGGAAAGATATATTTTTCTGGAAAAGAAGGAGGACCATAGAGGAAAAGGGAAGATGAAGAAGAAGGCTGAAAAAGAGAAGATGAAGAAGAAGGCCGAAAAAGGGAAGATGAAGTAGTTGGTGATCTGAGGCAGGGTTAATACATTTCCCCTTTTCCCACTTTCTGTTATTTCCGTTATGTACTTGAGGCTTATTCTCGGTTTAGTAAACTCTATTAAGTAGCCGGTTTCTCCCGGTCTTAGTCTAATTTACGGTTATTGTAATATCCGCGATATTCCAAGTTTTTATAATATAGTAATAATTATCAATTATTTCTTTTCTCTAATTAAAAAGGAGAATTTCGGAATATCAAATTAACTTCTTCTATTTTTTTTCTTTTTGAAAGAGTTTATCAAGAAAGTAAAATAGATAAAAATTTAATAAAATAACTTGAGAGACATAGATTATTAAAGTGTGGTAAATCAATAAAAAGAGCATTAAATAAAAATAATATCTTTTAACAATTGAATTTATTCCATAAAATAAATTACATAAAAGCCTAAAAATCTAGATACAAGTCTTGTAAAAAGAATGCAAGAGCCGGGATTTGAACCCGATACCTCTTGCACTCTACCCCAACACGCCCCTCTCCAATTCCGCTAGACCAAGTGAACTTGCTTACCCAAAACACCATCCTTATAATTTTATACACTCTATTCCCTTTCTACTCCAAAGACAACATCAGACAATAGTCTGATTGATTGTACGTTGATTAGAATTTGTCCATTGCATGCCATTTCCACCTCCCTTTGCTTGTTGAATCTTCACTCTTACCTCACCTTCTCATCATCATGGAAGAAGCACAAACTTGACCAATCCAAGGGCATCCTCCCTCTCCCCATTGGACATCCACCATTGCCATGAATTGCAAGCTCCCATCAAAGTGCCTATAAAAGGCCTTCAACTCACCACTCAACCTCTTTTCTCCCTTTCATTGTTTTATTCTCAAGAAATTCCCAAAGAAATCAGACATTCAAGTCCCCAAATTCCCCTCTAAAATACATTCAAACCCCCTCTTTCTCTTCCTTGGAGCCCCGTCGGACCACCTCGGAGCCCCGTCGGACCGCCCAGCCCCACCGCCGAGCCTGTCGGAGCCACACCAAGCCTGCCGGAGCCACGCCGGAGCCGCCGTCCGTCCGCCAAACCCCTCCCATGTTCTCTTCCTCCAGTGTTCTGTAATTTACAAAATACTCAAAGTAAATTTCTATCCTAAATTATTTTATCCATTTATGTATCTCTTTAATTAAAAGGCTTTTATAAATTGTTAGAAAATATTGTTTTACCTTGGTAACTTAAGCTAAATAAAAACAAATAGATAAATTCATGGTTTTTATTACACGCATGCTCTTACAAAATATAAATAGATGTTATAAAATAAATGTAACATGCAAGGTCTATAGTTAGTATTATCCCACCTTAGATCAAATAAGAATCTAGAAATTTTTGTGCATATCTTATACAAAAGAGTGATATCATATTATATGTTCTTAAAACTTAAAAGCTTATTAAATAAAACCATTATCATCCTTATATGAATTTATTAACAAAGTCTCTAGTAGAGAAAAGTCATTGCATGACCTAATCTATAAAAGATATAGAATTTATAAAGTTGAGTAAATATATAGAATTAAGAAATAAAATATTTATTCAAAATGAACTTAGCATATCTTTTTATATGAGGGATATTACAAGGTGTCATCTATTATATAGGATATAATAAAATAATATATTATTAGCATATGAGTCTTGGTTATAGAATATGATAGAGATCTAAAAACTATAGTTGACTTAGACAATGATTTCATGAAAAAATGCTACTATTAAATAAAATATTATTAGAGTCATCTATATAAAAATATAGAATTTTTAATAAGCTTCTAGTGTAGAGAATTATTAAAAGACCTAAGTTCAAGATTAAATATATTAAGTATGATATTATAATAAACCTAGTATTTTATATAGAATAAAGTTGACTTGCTTGAAAAGAAATCAATTAAATATAAAAAAGATTCTATGTTATGAACTACAATATCATAATATATAAATATGATCAAAGATATTTTTATGAGCCTTATAATATAAAAGGGTTATAGAAATAGAATAAATAGGATTAATCTAAATTGACAGTATTTTAGCCAAGTTACCTTATAAGGAAAAGTAGAAACTTCTAATTAAGGAAACTTCCTTGTAAAGGGATTATAGACATGACAACTTTATTTAAAAACAATTATGTAGGTAAATGCTTTTCTATTAAGAAATTATTTTAATATAGTATATCTAGATAAGGTAGACATTATTCTAGGTTCACCCAAGAAGAATCAGAAATTTGAGAGTAATAGTTTATTTAACTTAAATAAGTAAAGAGGATTATTTTCTTAATTATTTTAATAAAGGTTTTTCGAAATAATAAGGATATTACAAAACCAAAATAATAATAAAAGAATATTATTATTTTAAGAAAAATAACTTTCTAAATTATTATTATAATAATATAGAAATTCAAACCCTCTTATAAAAACATTATAAGAGGTAATCCGAACTCTAGAAGGAAAATCGTGTTTTTGAGCCTTTTCGTAAATTCCATATCAATAGGTCGGAATCCTCGCTCGTAGTAAGGAATCGCATAAGTTTTGTCAAAATTCGTTTGCTAGAACTCGTTACGCTAAGGCAAGTGGAATTTCCCCTTGTGCCTTTTATATTCGTCTACATGATAATTCTCGATGTTGGGAACAACATGTATGCTTAAATAAAAATGAACCTAGGAAATATAGATTGCTAGAAATAACGACTATTGTTAGCATAGATCACTTTATATATATTCCTTGTTAGGATTATTTATGCTAGAATGGTCATTATCTTGATTGTTTACGGTCTCGCTCAGAGATCAACGTCGAACTAGTGAGGGGCGCGGAATAGCCGACGCCTCTATATCACCTTACTAAGTCGTAAGTGCCTACGTGTTTGAAGTACGACTTTCGGGATCATGATCTCCATCCGCTCCGATTGCAAGGAGGGATGAGCGCACTCAACAAAGTGCTTGGAAACGGAATTTTTCCCTCGGGTGGCTCAGATTATCCGTGTCCCACCACTTCTATTCAAAATCATAAATGGAATCAAACGTCTTGTTGTCACTAAAGAAGATAAGTGCCCAATGCACAATTAAGACACCAAAATCGGACCGGTCTCAAATGATCGATCCGACTCTCGGTCCGCTTAGGGCGCGAGAGGTTTTTAACTTGTATAAATTAATAACGTTCCCAACATACTTTCTATTCCAAGGAAGTCTACAATCTAGTAGTACTTCTCTTGCTCATCGAGCTATCCCCATTTGGATATGCTCTCGCTCTCTTTCGTACTTTTAGCTCCACATAAACAAGCCCATCGTAAACACAACCCGCTTATAGCTTTCGCCAAATAATTTGAATCACCGGAATACCCTCGGGAAGTTTTTTTCCCGCTTGCTTAGTCTCCTAGACTAATTCTTCTTTCCGCATGTTTGTCTGGCATTCTATCGCCCCTCGCGAATTATGCCAGATCCAGGGAACCATAGCAAGGCGTAAAGTGAAGTGGAGCGAAGGAAGCTCAAGATCGTTCAAGATGTACTTATATTTTCATTTTGGTTTAATTATCACTTTATCTCAAGGACATGGTGGTTTTGATGTTGTTTTCAAGTAGTTTTAAGTGTGAGGACTTTGTAAGATATTTTGTAAGAACTAAATCTCCCTCGGGAGCACCCTTTCCTATTTCATGAATGATGTTTATTTCCGCATTATTATTGTTTTATATCATTCTAAAAGCCTTGGGTGACTTTGGACGGTAAAGTCCGAGGTCACTGACGGTAATACCCAATGTTGCAAAATAGGGGTGTTACAGTTATGCTCCATTGTCTTGTACTTAAACGCCCTTTGTGGCTTGGAGAAGGATCAATCAACTTCACATTTCCAAAACAATTTCTCAAATCCTCTCAACTGCTCTAGCTCTCTCTCGTTATCACAGATTCGACTTCTAATTTGTCAATCTCTGAGCGTGAGTTCTCTGAATCCAGTTCAATTTTAATCTCTTTCGAGAAATTTTTTCAGATGTAGGCATCTTGAACATTTTAATTCTGGAGATAGGCTGGGAAAAAAAAGGTTTTCTGGTTATAGGCTGGATGGAGGGTAGGAGTAGAGTCGTTGTTTACAAAGGTTTAGTCAGAGACTCGCTGGCCGTTGCAACAACTTATGATTTTTCTTTTTCTTTTAAAAACATATTGATGTAAGTAATTTCTGGCAAATGCAACGGACTCACCATTCCTTTTATATAACTACCAGGGTTGGGTTTATATGGGCTATTGTTTGTGTCATTGGATATGCAAAGCCCAATTTGTTATTTTTATAATTTTTTGAAGTGGAGTCTGATATTGTTGAATGATTGTTAGGTAGTATATAAGAACCAAGGATTTTAAGTTGTTTTTGTGTGAATTTACTATACCAAAAAAAAGAAAAATCTGCTACTTCAATATGACAGTAAATGTGATTCGAAGAAGGAACATACTTCACTTCCCCATTTTGTCTTGTCTTCATAGCCACAACTAATAACATGAATACCTTCTTTAAGAAGGGTTTCACTGTTTTAGGATCCGCGGACCACCATTTTCCATGAGAGTAGAGGGAACAAATGCTTCAAATTGACCAAATATTTTCTCTACGCTCATCTTAGACATGAGTAATGCTTTGTTGTCATCTATTAGGAAACAGAATATATTGTATTATCTCTTGTTTATATTATCCTTTTATATTCTGGCTTGTGCCTCAAGATTGATAAGATCGCTTGGGCATTAAGCACTTTGTGTATATAAACCCCTATGGGGATTTCTAATCAATCAACAATACAATTCACAAAATCATATCTTTATCTTATATGGTATCAACTTTTTCCGATCCTAGTCTAATTCCGCTAAAACCCTAATTTCACCATGACCGACGGCGAGACGCACAATCCGAATGCCCTGCCCGCCGATCAGCATGCCAAGGGTTCGCTTCTCCTCGCTGCGTCTGGATCTTCCTCCAACTTCAACCTCACTTTTTCGAACATTGATTTCAAACTTGATCGCCACAATTACACTCTTTGGCGCCATACAATCAAATCCTCGCTCGAAGCTTACTCCATCGAAGGCTTTCTCAAACCAAACACTGCGCCTCCTTCAACAATGTCGGTTGTTGCTGGTTCCGAGGCTCCACCAATCGAAAATCCGACGTTTGCAGCCTGGACTCAGAAAGACAGGTTTATTCTTCTTTGGATCCGTTCAACTCTTTCAACGCCATTGTTGGCTCAAGTAGCATGGGCGAAAACTACATATGATGCCTGGATCATTCTTGAGCGTATGTTTTTCGCTCAGAATAGAGCCCGATCTATGCATCTTAAACAACAGATGCAAAATCTGAAAAAGGGTACTCTTAGTATTCTTGAATATTTTGAAAAGAAACGAGGATTTTCTAATGCTCTTGCTGAAGGTGACTATATTGTTTCCGACGTTGATTTCATTGAATGTATCTTAAATGGTCTTGATTCTTCATACTTGGCTTTTCTCACCGCATTCAATATGCAGAAAGAACCTATCACTTTTGATGAATTATTAGGGCTTTTATTGCGTGAAGAGGAGAGCATTAATTCCAATCTGCAGCCAGCCCTGGACTCATTTCTCTCGGCCAATGCCGCATCTAGGGCATCGCGCGGCTCGTC